>CM039674.1:200382333-201653492 GCA_022496015.1 Hordeum marinum
TTTTCGTCCGAAACCGTCATACTTCTTATGAGATTGTCCAATTTGTGACACGAAGTGCATCCAGTTTTTGCCGTAACCCTCTCAACTCTCTAGAAGTGGCTATGTGGAGTGAAATTAATGAATGTTCATATGCCAAGTTACAAAACTTTTCAATCAAAAGTTCATTGGTACTGGTTTTCAAAGTTCAGGGTCCATTGAGCTCAAATATCATTAAATAAATGCACTGAAAAAATAGCAAATGAAGTCACAAAGGGTTGAAAATGGATGATGTGCCTTCTGAATGGTGCATATTAGAACCCACAAAAAGTATGGGTTAAAATAAGTTTATTATGAAAAGGAAATCCCTTTGTAATAGATGACTTTTCGTTCGAAAACCGTCATACTTCTTGTGAGATGTCAATTTGTACAGGAAGTGCATCCAGTTTTTGTCGTAACCCTCTCAACTCTCTAGAAGTTGCTATGTGGGTGAAATTATGATGTCATGCCAAGTTACACCTTTTCAGAGTTCAGTGTCTACTGCTTTTCAAATTCAGGTCATTTAGCTCAAATAAAACATTAAATGCATGAAAAATAGCAAATGAAGTCAGAAATGGGTTGAAAATGGATGATGTGCCTTTGAATGGGTGCAGTATTGAACACACAAAAAGTATGGAGTTAAAATAAGTTATTAAAAATGAAATCCCTTTGTAATAGATGAGTTTTCGTCGAAACCCTCATACTTCTTATGAGATTGTCCAATTTGTACAGCGAAGTGCATCCAGTTTTGCCGTAACCCTCTCAACTCTCTAGAAGTTGCTATGTGGGTGAAATTATGATGTCATGCCAAGTTACAACCTTTTCAGAGTTCATTTGTACTCGCTTTTCAAATTCAGAGGTCATTTAGCTCAAAATAAAACATTAATGCATGAAAAATAGCAAATGAAGTCAGAAAGGGTTGAAAATTGATGATGTGCCTTTGAATGGTGCATATTGAACACACAAAAAGTATGGAGTTAAAATAAGTTATTAGAAAGGAAATCCCTTTGTAATAGATGAGTTTTCGTTCGAAACCGTCATACTTCTTGTGAGATTGTCCAATTTGTACACGAAGTGCATCCAGTTTTTGCCGTAACCCTCTCAACTCTCTAGAAGTTGCTATGTGGGTGAAATTATGATGTCATGCCAAGTTACAACCTTTTCAAAGTTCATTGTACTGCGTTTTCAAATTCAGGGTCATTTAGCTCAAAATAAATCATTAAATGCATGAAAAATAGCAAATGAAGTCACAAAGGGTTGAAAATTGATGATGTGCCTTTGAATGGTGCATATTGAACCCACAAAAAGTATGGAGTTAAAATATGTTATTAGAAAGGAAATCCCTTTGTAATAGATGAGTTTTCGTCCGAAACCGTCATACTTCTTATGAGATTGTCCAATTTGTACACGAAGTGCATCCAGTTTTTGCCGTAACCCTCTCAACTCTCTAGAAGTTGCTATGTGGGTGAAATTATGATGTCATGCCAAGTTACAACCTTTTCAAAGTTCATTTGTACTGGCTTTTCAAATTCAGGGTCATTTAGCTCAAAATAAATCATTAAATGCATGAAAAATAGCAAATGAAGTCAGAAAGGGTTGAAAATTGATGATGTGCCTTTGAATGGTGCATATTGAACACACAAAAAGTATGGAGTTAAAATAAGTTATTAGAAAGGAAATCCCTTTGTAATAGATGAGTTTTCGTCCGAAACCGTCATACTTCTTATGAGATTGTCCAATTTGTACACGAAGTGCATCCAGTTTTTGCCGTAACCCTCTCAACTCTCTAGAAGTTGCTATGTGGGTGAAATTATGATGTCATGCCAAGTTACAACCTTTTCAGAAGTTCATTTGTACTGGTTTTCAAATTCAGGGTCATTTAGCTCAAAATAAATCATTAAATGCATGAAAAATAGCAAATGAAGTCAGAAAGGGTTGAAAATTGATGATGTGCCTTTGAATGGTGCATATTGAACACACAAAAAGTATGGAGTTAAAATAAGTTATTAGAAAGGAAATCCCTTTGTAATAGATGAGTTTTCGTCTGAAACCCGTCATACTTCTTATGAGATTGTCCAATTTGTACACGAAGTGCATCCAGTTTTTGCCGTAACCCTCTCAACTCTCTAGAAGTTGCTATGTGGGTGAAATTATGATGTCATGCCAAGTTACAACCTTTTCAGAGTTCATTTGTACTGCTTTTCAAATTCAGGGTCATTTAGCTCAAAATAAATCATTAAATGCATGAAAAATAGCAAATGAAGTCAGAAAGGGTTGAAAATTGATGATGTGCCTTTGAATGGTGCATATTGAACACACAAAAAGTATGGAGTTAAAATAAGTTATTAGAAAGGAAATCCCTTTGTAATAGATGAGTTTTCGTCCGAAACCGTCATACTTCTTATGAGATTGTCCAATTTGTACACGAAGTGCATCCAGTTTTTGCCGTAACCCTCTCAACTCTCTAGAAGTTGCTATGTGGGTGAAATTATGATGTCATGCCAAGTTACAACCTTTTCAGAGTTCATTTGTACTGCTTTTCAAATTCAGGGTCATTTAGCTCAAAATAAATCATTAAATGCATGAAAAATATCAAATGAAGTCAGAAAGGGTTGAAAATTGATGATGTGCCTTTGAATGGTGCATATTGAACACACAAAAAGTATGGAGTTAAAATAAGTTATCAGAAAGGAAATCCCTTTGTAATAGATGAGTTTTTGTCTGAAACCCTCATACTTCTTATGAGATTGTCCAATTTGTACACGAAGTGCATCCAGTTTTTGCCGTAACCCTCTCAACTCTCTAGAAGTTGCTATGTGGGTGAAATTATGATGTCATGCCAAGTTACAACGTTTTCAGAGTTCATTTGTACTGCTTTTCAAATTCAGGGTCATTTAGCTCAAAATAAATCATTAAATGCATGAAAAATAGCAAATGAAGTCAGAAAGGGTTGAAAATTGATGATGTGCCTTTGAATGGTGCATATTGAACACACAAAAAGTATGGAGTTAAAATAAGTTATTAGAAAGGAAATCCCTTTGTAATAGATGAGTTTTCGTCCGAAACCGTCATACTTCTTATGAGATTGTCCAATTTGTACACGAAGTGCATCCAGTTTTTGCCGTAACCCTCTCAACTCTCTAGAAGTTGCTATGTGGGTGAAATTATGATGTCATGCCAAGTTACAACCTTTTCAGAGTTCATTTGTACTGCTTTTCAAATTCAGGGTCATTTAGCTCAAAATAAATCATTAAATGCATGAAAAATATCAAATGAAGTCAGAAAGGGTTGAAAATTGATGATGTGCCTTTGAATGGTGCATATTGAACACACAAAAAGTATGGAGTTAAAATAAGTTATTAGAAAGGAAATCCCTTTGTAATAGATGAGTTTTCGTCCGAAACCGTCATACTTCTTATGAGATTGTCCAATTTGTACACGAAGTGCATCCAGTTTTTGCCGTAACCCTCTCAACTCTCTAGAAGTTGCTATGTGGGTGAAATTATGATGTCATGCCAAGTTACAACCTTTTCAAAGTTCATTTGTACTGGCTTTTCAAATTCAGGGTCATTTAGCTCAAAATAAATCATTAAATGCATGAAAAATAGCAAATGAAGTCAGAAAGGGTTGAAAATTGATGATGTGCCTTTGAATGGTGCATATTGAACACACAAAAAGTATGGAGTTAAAATAAGTTATTAGAAAGGAAATCCCTTTGTAATAGATGAGTTTTCGTCGAAACCGTCATACTTCTTATGAGATTGTCCAATTTGTACACGAAGTGCATCCAGTTTTTGCCGTAACCCTCTCAACTCTCTAGAAGTTGCTATGTGGGTGAAATTATGATGTCATGCCAAGTTACAACCTTTTCAAAGTTCATTTGTACTGGTTTTCAAATTCAGGGTCATTTAGCTCAAAATAAATCATTAAATGCATGAAAAATAGCAAATGAAGTCAGAAAGGGTTGAAAATTGATGATGTGCCTTTGAATGGTGCATATTGAACACACAAAAAGTATGGAGTTAAAATAAGTTATTAGAAAGGAAATCCCTTTGTAATAGATGAGTTTTCGTCCGAAACCGTCATACTTCTTATGAGATTGTCCAATTTGTACACGAAGTGCATCCAGTTTTTGCCGTAACCCTCTCAACTCTCTAGAAGTTGCTACGTGGGTGAAATTATGATGTCATGCCAAGTTACAACCTTTTCAAAGTTCATTTGTACTGGTTTTCAAATTCAGGGTCATTTAGCTCAAAATAAATCATTAAATGCATGAAAAATATCAAATGAAGTCAGAAAGGGTTGAAAATTGATGATGTGCCTTTGAATGGTGCATATTGAACACACAAAAAGTATGGAGTTAAAATAAGTTATTAGAAAGGAAATCCCTTTGTAATAGATGAGTTTTCGTCCGAAACCGTCATACTTCTTAGTGAGATTGTCCAATTTGTACACGAAGTGCATCCAGTTTTTGCCGTAACCCTCTCAACTCTCTAGAAGTTGCTATGTGGGTGAAATTATGATGTCATGCCAAGTTACAACCTTTTCAAAGTTCATTTGTACTGGTTTTCAAATTCAGGGTCATTTAGCTCAAAATAAATCATTAAATGCATGAAAAATAGCAAATGAAGTCAGAAAGGGTTGAAAATTGATGATGTGCCTTTGAATGGTGCATATTGAACACACAAAAAGTATGGAGTTAAAATAAGTTATTAGAAAGGAAATCCCTTTGTAATAGATGAGTTTTCGTCCGAAACCGTCATACTTCTTATGAGATTGTCCAATTTGTACACGAAGTGCATCCAGTTTTTGCCGTAACCCTCTCAACTCTCTAGAAGTTGCTATGTGGGTGAAATTATGATGTCATGCCAAGTTACAACCTTTTCAAAGTTCATTTGTACTGGTTTTCAAATTCAGGGTCATTTAGCTCAAAATAAATCATTAAATGCATGAAAAATAGCAAATGAAGTCAGAAAGGGTTGAAAATTGATGATGTGCCTTTGAATGGTGCATATTGAACACACAAAAAGTATGGAGTTAAAATAAGTTATTAAAAATGAAATCCCTTTGTAATAGATGAGTTTTTGTTTGAAACCCTCATACTTCTTATGAGATTGTCCAATTTGTACACGAAGTGCATCTAGTTTTTGCCGTAACCCTCTCAACTCTCTAGAAGTTGCTATGTGGGTGAAATTATGATGTCATGCCAAGTTACAACCTTTTCAGAGTTCATTTGTACTGCTTTTCAAATTCAGGGTCATTTAGCTCAAAATAAATCATTAAATGCATGAAAAATATCAAATGAAGTCAGAAAGGGTTGAAAATTGATGATGTGCCTTTGAATGGTGCATATTGAACACACAAAAAGTATGGAGTTAAAATAAGTTATTAGAAAGGAAATCCCTTTGTAATAGATGAGTTTTCGTCCGAAACCGTCATACTTCTTATGAGATTGTCCAATTTGTACACGAAGTGCATCCAGTTTTTGCCGTAACCCTCTCAACTCTCTAGAAGTTGCTATGTGGGTGAAATTATGATGTCATGCCAAGTTACAACCTTTTCAAAGTTCATTTGTACTGCTTTTCAAATTCAGGGTCATTTAGCTCAAAATAAATCATTAAATGCATGAAAAATATCAAATGAAGTCAGAAAGGGTTGAAAATTGATGATGTGCCTTTGAATGGTGCATATTGAACACACAAAAAGTATGGAGTTAAAATAAGTTATCAGAAAGGAAATCCCTTTGTAATAGATGAGTTTTCGTCCGAAACCGTCATACTTCTTATGAGATTGTCCAATTTGTACACGAAGTGCATCCAGTTTTTGCCGTAACCCTCTCAACTCTCTAGAAGTTGCTATGTGGGTGAAATTATGATGTCATGCCAAGTTACAACCTTTTCAAAGTTCATTTGTACTGGTTTTCAAATTCAGGGTCATTTAGCTCAAAATAAATCATTAAATGCATGAAAAATAGCAAATGAAGTCAGAAAGGGTTGAAAATTGATGATGTGCCTTTGAATGGTGCATATTGAACACACAAAAAGTATGGAGTTAAAATAAGTTATTAGAAAGGAAATCCCTTTGTAATAGATGAGTTTTCGTCGAAACCGTCATACTTCTTGTGAGATTGTCCAATTTGTACACGAAGTGCATCCAGTTTTTGTCGTAACCCTCTCAACTCTCTAGAAGTTGCTATGTGGGTGAAATTATGATGTCATGCCAAGTTACAACCTTTTCAAAGTTCATTTGTACTGGTTTTCAAATTCAGGGTCATTTAGCTCAAAATAAATCATTAAATGCATGAAAAATAGCAAATGAAGTCAGAAAGGGTTGAAAATTGATGATGTGCCTTTGAATGGTGCATATTGAACACACAAAAAGTATGGAGTTAAAATAACTTATTAGAAAGGAAATCCCTTTGTAATAGATGAGTTTTCGTCCGAAACCGTCATACTTCTTATGAGATTGTCCAATTTGTATACGAAGTGCATCCAGTTTTTGCCGTAACCCTGTCAACTCTCTAGAAGTTGCTATGTGGGTGAAATTATGATGTCATGCCAAGTTACAACCTTTTCAAAGTTCATTTGTACTGGTTTTCAAATTCAGGGTCATTTAGCTCAAAATAAATCATTAAATGCATGAAAAATAGCAAATGAAGTCAGAAAGGGTTGAAAATTGATGATGTGCCTTTGAATGGTGCATATTGAACACACAAAAAGTATGGAGTTAAAATAAGTTATTAGAAAGGAAATCCCTTTGTAATAGATGAGTTTTCGTCGAAACCGTCATACTTCTTGTGAGATTGTCCAATTTGTACACGAAGTGCATCCAGTTTTTGCCGTAACCCTCTCAACTCTCTAGAAGTTGCTATGTGGGTGAAATTATGATGTCATGCCAAGTTACAACCTTTTCAAAGTTCATTTGTACTGGTTTTCAAATTCAGGGTCATTTAGCTCAAAATAAATCATTAAATGCATGAAAAATAGCAAATGAAGTCAGAAAGGGTTGAAAATTGATGATGTGCCTTTGAATGGTGCATATTGAACACACAAAAAGTATGGAGTTAAAATAGTTATTAGAAAGGAAATCCCTTTGTAATAGATGATTTTTCGTCCGAAACCGTCATACTTCTTGTGAGATTGTCCAATTTGTACACGAAGTGCATCCAGTTTTTGCCGTAACCCTCTCAACTCTCTAGAAGTTGCTATGTGGGTGAAATTATGATGTCATGCCAAGTTACAACCTTTTCAAAGTTCATTTGTACTGGTTTTCAAATTCAGGGTCATTTAGCTCAAAATAAATCATTAAATGCATGAAAAATAGCAAATGAAGTCAGAAAGGGTTGAAAATTGATGATGTGCCTTTGAATGGTGCATATTGAACACACAAAAAGTATGGAGTTAAAATAAGTTATTAGAAAGGAAATCCCTTTGTAATAGATGAGTTTTCGTCCGAAACCGTCATACTTCTTATGAGATTGTCCAATTTGTACACGAAGTGCATCCAGTTTTTGCCGTAACCCTCTCAACTCTCTAGAAGTTGCTATGTGGGTGAAATTATGATGTCATGCCAAGTTACAACCTTTTCAAAGTTCATTTGTACTGGTTTTCAAATTCAGGGTCATTTAGCTCAAAATAAATCATTAAATGCATGAAAAATAGCAAATGAAGTCAGAAAGGGTTGAAAATTGATGATGTGCCTTTGAATGGTGCATATTGAACACACAAAAAGTATGGAGTTAAAATAAGTTATTAAAAATGAAATCCCTTTGTAATAGATGAGTTTTCGTTCGAAACCCTCATACTTCTTATGAGATTGTCCAATTTGTACACGAAGTGCATCTAGTTTTTGCCGTAACCCTCTCAACTCTCTAGAAGTTGCTATGTGGGTGAAATTATGATGTCATGCCAAGTTACAACCTTTTCAGAGTTCATTTGTACTGCTTTTCAAATTCAGGGTCATTTAGCTCAAAATAAATCATTAAATGCATGAAAAATATCAAATGAAGTCAGAAAGGGTTGAAAATTGATGATGTGCCTTTCAATGGTGCATATTGAACACACAAAAACTATGGAGTTAAAATAAGTTATTAGAAAGGAAATCCCTTTGTAATAGATGAGTTTTCGTTCGAAACCGTCATACTTCTTGTGAGATTGTCCAATTTGTACACGAAGTGCATCCAGTTTTTGCCGTAACCCTCTCAACTCTCTAGAAGTTGCTATGTGGGTGAAATTATGATGTCATGCCAAGTTACAACCTTTTCAGAGTTCATTTGTACTGCTTTTCAAATTCAGGGTCATTTAGCTCAAAATAAATCATTAAATGCATGAAAAATATCAAATGAAGTCAGAAAGGGTTGAAAATTGATGATGTGCCTTTGAATGGTGCATATTGAACACACAAAAAGTATGGAGTTAAAATAAGTTATTAGAAAGGAAATCCCTTTGTAATAGATGAGTTTTCGTCCGAAACCGTCATACTTCTTATGAGATTGTCCAATTTGTACACGAAGTGCATCCAGTTTTTGCCGTAACCCTCTCAACTCTCTAGAAGTTGCTATGTGGGTGAAATTATGATGTCATGCCAAGTTACAACCTTTTCAAAGTTCATTTGTACTGGTTTTCAAATTCAGGGTCATTTAGCTCAAAATAAATCATTAAATGCATGAAAAATAGCAAATGAAGTCAGAAAGGGTTGAAAATTGATGATGTGCCTTTGAATGGTGCATATTGAACACACAAAAAGTATGGAGTTAAAATAAGTTATTAGAAATGAAATCCCTTTGTAATAGATGAGTTTTTCGTCTGAAACCCGTCATACTTCTTATGAGATTGTCCAATTTGTACACGAAGTGCATCCAGTTTTTGCCGTAACCCTCTCAACTCTCTAGAAGTTGCTATGTGGGTGAAATTATGATGTCATGCCAAGTTACAACCTTTTCAAAGTTCATTTGTACTGGTTTTCAAATTCAGGGTCATTTAGCTCAAAATAAATCATTAAATGCATGAAAAATAGCAAATGAAGTCAGAAAGGGTTGAAAATTGATGATGTGCCTTTGAATGGTGCATATTGAACACACAAAAAGTATGGAGTTAAAATAAGTTATTAGAAAGGAAATCCCTTTGTAATAGATGAGTTTTCGTCCGAAACCGTCATACTTCTTATGAGATTGTCCAATTTGTACACGAAGTGCATCCAGTTTTTGCCGTAACCCTCTCAACTCTCTAGAAGTTGCTATGTGGGTGAAATTATGATGTCATGCCAAGTTACAACCTTTTCAAAGTTCATTTGTACTGGTTTTCAAATTCAGGGTCATTTAGCTCAAAATAAATCATTAAATGCATGAAAAATAGCAAATGAAGTCAGAAAGGGTTGAAAATTGATGATGTGCCTTTGAATGGTGCATATTGAACACACAAAAAGTATGGAGTTAAAATAAGTTATTAAAAATGAAATCCCTCTGTAATAGATGAGTTTTTGTCTGAAACCCTCATACTTCTTATGAGATTGTCCAATTTGTACACGAAGTGCATCTAGTTTTTGCCGTAACCCTCTCAACTCTCTAGAAGTTGCTATGTGGGTGAAATTATGATGTCATGCCAAGTTACAACCTTTTCAGAGTTCATTTGTACTGCTTTTCAAATTCAGGGTCATTTAGCTCAAAATAAATCATTAAATGCATGAAAAATATCAAATGAAGTCAGAAAGGGTTGGAAATTGATGATGTGCCTTTGAATGGTGCATATTGAACACACAAAAAGTATGGAGTTAAAATAAGTTATTAGAAAGGAAATCCCTTTGTAATAGATGAGTTTTCGTCCGAAACCGTCATACTTCTTGTGAGATTGTCCAATTTGTACACGAAGTGCATCCAGTTTTTGCCGTAACCCTCTCAACTCTCTAGAAGTTGCTATGTGGGTGAAATTATGATGTCATGCCAAGTTACAACCTTTTCAAAGTTCATTTGTACTGCTTTTCAAATTCAGGGTCATTTAGCTCAAAATAAATCATTAAATGCATGAAAAATATCAAATGAAGTCAGAAAGGGTTGAAAATTGATGATGTGCCTTTGAATGGTGCATATTGAACACACAAAAAGTATGGAGTTAAAATAAGTTATCAGAAAGGAAATCCCTTTGTAATAGATGAGTTTTCGTCCGAAACCGTCATACTTCTTATGAGATTGTCCAATTTGTACACGAAGTGCATCCAGTTTTTGCCGTAACCCTCTCAACTCTCTAGAAGTTGCTATGTGGGTGAAATTATGATGTCATGCCAAGTTACAACCTTTTCAAGTTCATTTGTACTGGTTTTCAAATTCAGGGTCATTTAGCTCAAAATAAATCATTAAATGCATGAAAAATAGCAAATGAAGTCAGAAAGGGTTGAAAATTGATGATGTGCCTTTGAATGGTGCATATTGAACACACAAAAAGTATGGAGTTAAAATAAGTTATTAAAAATGAAATCCCTTTGTAATAGATGAGTTTTTTCTGAAACCCTCATACTTCTTATGAGATTGTCCAATTTGTACACGAAGTGCATCTAGTTTTTGCCGTAACCCTCTCAACTCTCTAGAAGTTGCTATGTGGGTGAAATTATGATGTCATGCCAAGTTACAACCTTTTCAGAGTTCATTTGTACTGCTTTTCAAATTCAGGGTCATTTAGCTCAAAATAAATCATTAAATGCATGAAAAATATCAAATGAAGTCAGAAAGGGTTGAAATTTATGATGTGCCTTTGAATGGTGCATATTGAACACACAAAAATTATGGAGTTAAAATAAGTTATTAGAAAGGAAATCCCTTTGTAATAGATGAGTTTTCGTCCGAAACCGTCATACTTCTTGTGAGATTGTCCAATTTGTACACGAAGTGCATCCAGTTTTTGCCGTAACCCTCTCAACTCTCTAGAAGTTGCTATGTGGGTGAAATTATGATGTCATGCCAAGTTACAACCTTTTCAAAGTTCATTTGTACTGCTTTTCAAATTCAGGGTCATTTAGCTCAAAATAAATCATTAAATGCATGAAAAATATCAAATGAAGTCAGAAAGGGTTGAAAATTGATGATGTGCCTTTGAATGGTGCATATTGAACACACAAAAAGTATGGAGTTAAAATAAGTTATCAGAAAGGAAATCCCTTTGTAATAGATGAGTTTTCGTCCGAAACCGTCATACTTCTTATGAGATTGTCCAATTTGTACACGAAGTGCATCCAGTTTTTGCCGTAACCCTCTCAACTCTCTAGAAGTTGCTATGTGGGTGAAATTATGATGTCATGCCAAGTTACAACCTTTTCAAAGTTCATTTGTACTGGTTTTCAAATTCAGGGTCATTTAGCTCAAAATAAATCATTAAATGCATGAAAAATAGCAAATGAAGTCAGAAAGGGTTGAAAATTGATGATGTGCCTTTGAATGGTGCATATTGAACACACAAAAAGTATGGAGTTAAAATAAGTTATTAGAAAGGAAATCCCTTTGTAATAGATGAGTTTTCGTTCGAAACCGTCATACTTCTTATGAGATTGTCCAATTTGTACACGAAGTGCATCCAGTTTTTGCCGTAACCCTCTCAACTCTCTAGAAGTTGCTATGTGGGTGAAATTATGATGTCATGCCAAGTTACAACCTTTTCAAAGTTCATTTGTACTGGTTTTCAAATTCAGGGTCATTTAGCTCAAAATAAATCATTAAATGCATGAAAAATAGCAAATGAAGTCAGAAAGGGTTGAAAATTGATGATGTGCCTTTGAATGGTGCATATTGAACACACAAAAAGTATGGAGTTAAAATAAGTTATTAGAAAGGAAATCCCTTTGTAATAGATGAGTTTTCGTCCGAAACCGTCATACTTCTTATGAGATTGTCCAATTTGTACACGAAGTGCATCCAGTTTTTGCCGTAACCCTCTCAACTCTCTAGAAGTTGCTATGTGGGTGAAATTATGATGTCATGCCAAGTTACAACCTTTTCAAAGTTCATTTGTACTGGTTTTCAAATTCAGGGTCATTTAGCTCAAAATAAATCATTAAATGCATGAAAAATAGCAAATGAAGTCAGAAAGGGTTGAAAATTGATGATGTGCCTTTGAATGGTGCATATTGAACACACAAAAAGTATGGAGTTAAAATAAGTTATTAGAAAGGAAATCCCTTTGTAATAGATGAGTTTTCGTCGAAACCGTCATACTTCTTAGTGAGATTGTCCAATTTGTACACGAAGTGCATCCAGTTTTTGCCGTAACCCTCTCAACTCTCTAGAAGTTGCTATGTGGGTGAAATTATGATGTCATGCCAAGTTACAACCTTTTCAAAGTTCATTTGTACTGGTTTTCAAATTCAGGGTCATTTAGCTCAAAATAAATCATTAAATGCATGAAAAATAGCAAATGAAGTCAGAAAGGGTTGAAAATTGATGATGTGCCTTTGAATGGTGCATATTGAACACACAAAAAGTATGGAGTTAAAATAAGTTATTAGAAAGGAAATCCCTTTGTAATAGATGAGTTTTCGTCCGAAACCGTCATACTTCTTGTGAGATTGTCCAATTTGTACACGAAGTGCATCCAGTTTTTGCCGTAACCCTCTCAACTCTCTAGAAGTTGCTATGTGGGTGAAATTATGATGTCATGCCAAGTTACAACCTTTTCAAAGTTCATTTGTACTGGTTTTCAAATTCAGCGTCATTTAGCTCAAAATAAATCACTAAATGCATGAAAAATAGCAAATGAAGTCAGAAAGGGTTGAAAATTGATGATGTGCCTTTGAATGGTGCATATTGAACACACAAAAATTATGGAGTTAAAATAACTTATTAGAAAGGAAATCCCTTTGTAATAGATGAGTTTTCGTCCGAAACCGTCATACTTCTTATGAGATTGTCCAATTTGTATACGAAGTGCATCCAGTTTTTGCCGTAACCCTCTCAACTCTCTAGAAGTTGCTATGTGGGTGAAATTATGATGTCATGCCAAGTTACAACCTTTTCAAAGTTCATTTGCACTGGTTTTCAAATTCAGGGTCATTTAGCTCAAAATAAATCATTGAATGCATGAAAAATAGCAAATGAAGTCAGAAAGGGTTGAAAATTGATGATGTGCCTTTGAATGGCGCATATTGAACACACAAAAAGTATGGAGTTAAAATAAGTTATTAAAAATGAAATCCCTCTGTAATAGATGAGTTTTTATGTGAAACCCTCATACTTCTTATGAGATTGTCCAATTTGTACACGAAGTGCATCTAGTTTTTGCCGTAACCCTCTCAACTCTCTAGAAGTTGCTACGTGGGTGAAATTATGATGTCATGCCAAGTTACAACCTTTTCAGAGTTCATTTGTACTGCTTTTCAAATTCAGGGTCATTTAGCTCAAAATAAATCATTAAATGCATGAAAAATATCAAATGAAGTCAGAAAGGGTTGGAAATTGATGATGTGCCTTTGAATGGTGCATATTGAACACACAAAAATTATGGAGTTAAAATAAGTTATTAGAAAGGAAATCCCTTTGTAATAGATGAGTTTTCGTCCGAAACCGTCATACTTCTTGTGAGATTGTCCAATTTGTACACGAAGTGCATCCAGTTTTTGCCGTAACCCTCTCAACTCTCTAGAAGTTGCTATGTGGGTGAAATTATGATGTCATGCCAAGTTACAACCTTTTCAGAGTTCATTTGTACTGCTTTTCAAATTCAGGGTCATTTAGCTCAAAATAAATCATTAAATGCATGAAAAATATCAAATGAAGTCAGAAAGGGTTGAAAATTTATGATGTGCCTTTGAATGGTGCATATTGAACACACAAAAAGTATGGAGTTAAAATAAGTTATCAGAAAGGAAATCCCTTTGTAATAGATGAGTTTTCGTCCGAAACCGTCATACTTCTTATGAGATTGTCCAATTTATACACGAAGTGCATCCAGTTTTTGCCGTAACCCTCTCAACTCTCTAGAAGTTGCTATGTGGGTGAAATTATGATGTCATGCCAAGTTACAACCTTTTCAAAGTTCATTTGTACTGGTTTTCAAATTCAAGGCCATTTAGCTCAAAATAAATCATTAAATGCATGAAAAATAGCAAATGAAGTCAGAAAGGGTTGAAAATTGATGATGTGCCTTTGAATGGTTCATATTGAACACACAAAAAGTATGGAGTTAAAATAAGTTATTAAAAATGAAATCCCTTTGTAATAGATGAGTTTTTGTCTGAAACCCTCATACTTCTTGTGAGATTGTCCAATTTGTACAAGAAGTGCATCCAGTTTTTGCCGTAACCCTCTCAACTCTCTAGAAGTTGCTATGTGGGTGAAATTATGATGTCATGCCAAGTTACAACCTTTTCAAAGTTCATTTGTACTGGTTTTCAAATTCAGCGTCATTTAGCTCAGAATAAATCATTAAATACATGAAAAATAGCAAATGAAGTCAAAAAGGGTTGAAAATTGATGATGTGCCTTTGAATGGTGCATATTGAACACACAAAAAGTATGGAGTTAAAATAAGTTATTAGAAAGGAAATCCCTTTGTAATAGATGAGTTTTCGTCCGAAACCGTCATACTTCTTATGAGATTGTCCAATTTGTATACGAAGTGCATCCAGTTTTTGCCGTAACCCTCTCAACTCTCTAGAAGTTGCTATGTGGGTGAAATTATGATGTCATGCCAAGTTACAACCTTTTTAAAGTTCATTTGCACTGGTTTTCAAATTCAGGGTCATTTAGCTCAAAATAAATCATTGAATGCATGAAAAATAGCAAATGAAGTCAGAAAGGGTTGAAAATTGATGATGTGCCTTCGAATGGCGCATATTGAACACACAAAAAGTATGGAGTTAAAATAAGTCATTAAAAATGAAATCCCTCTGTAATAGATGAGTTTTTATCTGAAACCCTCATACTTCTTATGAGATTGTCCAATTTGTACACGAAGTGCATCTAGTTTTTGCCGTAACCCTCTCAACTCTCTAGAAGTTGCTACGTGGGTGAAATTATGATGTCATGCCAAGTTACAACCTTTTCAGAGTTCATTTGTACTGCTTTTCAAATTCAGGGTCATTTAGCTCAAAATAAATCATTAAATGCATGAAAAATATCAAATGAAGTCAGAAAGGGTTGGAAATTGATGATGTGCCTTTGAATGGTGCATATTGAACACACAAAAATTATGGAGTTAAAATAAGTTATTAGAAAGGAAATCCCTTTGTAATAGATGAGTTTTCGTCCGAAACCGTCATACTTCTTGTGAGATTGTCCAATTTGTACACGAAGTGCATCCAGTTTTTGCCGTAACCCTCTCAACTCTCTAGAAATTGCTATGTGGGTGAAATTATGATGTCATGCCAAGTTACAACCTTTTCAAAGTTCATTTGTACTGCTTTTCAAATTCAGGGTCATTTAGCTCAAAATAAATCATTAAATGCATGAAAAATATCAAATGAAGTCAGAAAGGGTTGAAAATTTATGATGTGCCTTTGAATGGTGCATATTGAACACACAAAAAGTATGGAGTTAAAATAAGTTATCAGAAAGGAAATCCCTTTGTAATAGATGAGTTTTCGTCCGAAACCGTCATACTTCTTATGAGATTGTCCAATTTGTACACGAAGTGCATCCAGTTTTTGCCATAACCCTCTCAACTCTCTAGAAGTTGCTATGTGGGTGAAATTATGATGTCATGCCAAGTTACAACCTTTTCAAAGTTCATTTGTACTGGTTTTCAAATTCAGGGTCATTTAGCTCAAAATAAATCATTAAATGCATGAAAAATAGCAAATGAAGTCACAAAGGGTTGAAAATTGATGATGTGCCTTTGAATGGTGCATATTGAACCCACAAAAAGTATGGAGTTAAAATAAGTTATTAGAAAGGAAATCCCTTTGTAATAGATGACTTTTCGTTCGAAACCGTCATACTTCTTGTGAGATTGTCTAATTTGTACATGAAGTGCATCCAGTTTTTGCCGTAACCCTCTCAACTCTCTAGAAGTTGCTATGTGGGTGAAATTATGATGTCATGCCAAGTTACAACCTTTTCAAAGTTCATTTGTACTGGTTTTCAAATTCAGCGTCATTTAGCTCAAAATAAATCATTAAATGCATGAAAAATAGCAAATGAAGTCAAAAAGGGTTGAAAATTGATGATGTGCCTTTGAATGGTGCATATTGAACACACAAAAAGTATGGAGTTAAAATAACTTATTAGAAAGGAAATCCCTTTGTAATAGATGAGTTTTCGTCCGAAACCGTCATACTTCTTATGAGATTGTCCAATTTGTATACGAAGTGCATCCAGTTTTTGTCGTAACCCTGTCAACTCTCTAGAAGTTGCTATGTGGGTGAAATTATGATGTCATGCCAAGTTACAACCTTTTCAAAGTTCATTTGCACTGGTTTTCAAATTCAGGGTCATTTAGCTCAAAATAAATCATTAAATGCATGAAAAATAGCAAATGAAGTCAGAAAGGGTTGAAAATTGATGATGTGCCTTTGAATGGTGCATATTGAACACACAAAAAGTATGGAGTTAAAATAAGTTATTAGAAAGGAAATCCCTTTGTAATAGATGAGTTTTCGTTCGAAACCGTCATACTTCTTGTGAGATTGTCCAATTTGTACACGAAGTGCATCCAGTTTTTGTCGTAACCCTCTCAACTCTCTAGAAGTTGCTATGTGGGTGAAATTATGATGTCATGCCAAGTTACAACCTTTTCAAAGTTCATTTGTACTGGTTTTCAAATTCAGGGTCATTTAGCTCAAAATAAATCATTAAATGCATGAAAAATAGCAAATGAAGTCAGAAAGGGTTGGAAATTGATGATGTGCCTTTGAATGGTGCATATTGAACCCACAAAAAGTTTGGAGTTAAAATAAGTTATTAGAAAGGAAATCCCTTTGTAATAGATGACTTTTCGTCCGAAACCGTCATACTTCTTGTGAGATTGTCCAATTTGTACATGAAGTGCATCCAGTTTTTGCCGTAACCCTCTCAACTCTCTAGAAGTTGCTATGTGGGTGAAATTATGATGTGATGCCAAGTTACAACCTTTTCAAAGTTCATTTGTACTGGTTTTCAAATTCAGCGTCATTTAGCTCAAAATAAATCACTAAATGCATGAAAAATAGCAAATGAAGTCAAAAAGGGTTGAAAATTGATGATGTGCCTTTGAATGGTGCCTATTGAACACACAAAAATTATGGAGTTAAAATAACTTATTAGAAAGGAAATCCCTTTGTAATAGATGAGTTTTCGTCCGAAACCGTCATACTTCTTATGAGATTGTCCAATTTGTATACGAAGTGCATCCAGTTTTTGCCGTAACCCTCGCAACTCTCTATAAGTTGCTATGTGGGTGAAATTATGATGTCATGCCAAGTTACAACCTTTTCAAAGTTCATTTGCACTGGTTTTCAAATTCAGGGTCATTTAGTTCAAAATAAATCATTGAATGCATGAAAAATAGCAAATGAAGTCAGAAAGGGTTGAAAATTGATGATGTGCCTTTGAATGGCGCATATTAAACACACAAAAAGTATGGAGTTAAAATAAGTTATTAAAAATGAAATCCCTCTGTAATAGATGAGTTTTTATCTGAAACCCTCATACTTCTTATGAGATTGTCCAATTTGTACACGAAGTGCATCTAGTTTTTGCCGTAACCCTCTCAACTCTCTAGAAGTTGCTACGTGGGTGAAATTATGATGTCATGCCAAGTTACAACCTTTTCAGAGTTCATTTGTACTGCTTTTCAAATTCAGGGTCATTTAGCTCAAAATAAATCATTAAATGCATGAAAAATATCAAATGAAGTCAGAAAGGGTTGGAAATTGATGATGTGCCTTTGAATGGTGCATATTGAACACACAAAAATTATGGAGTTAAAATAAGTTATTAGAAAGGAAATCCCTTTGTAATAGATGAGTTTTCGTCCGAAACCGTCATACTTCTTGTGAGATTGTCCAATTTGTACACGAAGTGCATCCAGTTTTTGCCGTAACCCTCTCAACTCTCTAGAAGTTGCTATGTGGGTGAAATTATGATGTCATGCCAAGTTACAACCTTTTCAGAGTTCATTTGTACTGCTTTTCAAAGTCAGGGTCATTTAGCTCAAAATAAATCATTAAATGCATGAAAAATATCAAATGAAGTCAGAAAGGGTTGAAAATTTATGATGTGCCTTTGAATGGTGCATATTGAACACACAAAAAGTATGGAGTTAAAATAAGTTATCAGAAAGGAAATCCCTTTGTAATAGATGAGTTTTCGTCCGAAACCGTCATACTTCTTATGAGATTGTCCAATTTATACACGAAGTGCATCCAGTTTTTGCCGTAACCCTCTCAACTCTCTAGAAGTTGCTATGTGGGTGAAATTATGATGTCATGCCAAGTTACAACCTTTTCAAAGTTCATTTGTACTGGTTTTCAAATTCAGGGCCATTTAGCTCAAAATAAATCATTAAATGCATGAAAAATAGCAAATGAAGTCAGAAAGGGTTGAAAATTGATGATGTGCCTTTGAATGGTGCATATTGAACACACAAAAAGTATGGAGTTAAAATAAGTTATTAAAAATGAAATCCCTTTGTAATAGATGAGTTTTTGTCTGAAACCCTCATACTTCTTATGAGATTGTCCAATTTGTACACGAAGTGCATCTAGTTTTTGCCGTAACCCTCTCAACCCTCTAGAAGTTGCTATGTGGGTGAAATTATGATGTCATGCCAAGTTACAACCTTTTCAGAGTTCATTTGTACTGCTTTTCAAATTCAGGGTCATTTAGCTCAAAATAAATCATTAAATGCATGAAAAATATCAAATGAAGTCAGAAAGGGTTGAAAATTGATGATGTGCCTTTGAATGGTGCATATTGAACACACAAAAAGTATGGAGTTAAAATAAGTTATTAGAAAGGAAATCCCTTTGTAATAGATGACTTTTCGTCCGAAACCGTCATACTTCTTGTGAGATTGTCCAATTTGTACATGAAGTGCATCCAGTTTTTGCCGTAACCCTCTCAACTCTCTAGAAGTTGCTATGTGGGTGAAATTATGATGTCATGCCAAGTTACAACCTTTTCAAAGTTCATTTGTACTGGTTTTCAAATTCAGCGTCATTTAGCTCAAAATAAATCATTAAATGCATGAAAAATAGCAAATGATGTCAGAAAGGGTTGAAAATTGATGATGTGCCTTTGAATGGTGCATATTGAACACACAAAAAGTATGGAGTTAAAATAAGTTATTAGAAAGGAAATCCCTTTGTAATAGATGAGTTTTCGTCCGAAACCGTCATACTTCTTGTGAGATTGTCCAATTTGTATACGAAGTGCATCCAGTTTTTGCCGTAACCCTGTCAACTCTCTAGAAGTTGCTATGTGGGTGAAATTATGATGTCATGCCAAGTTACAACCTTTTCAAAGTTCATTTGTACTGGTTTTCAAATTCAGCGTCATTTAGCTCAAAATAAATCATTAAATGCATGAAAAATAGCAAATGAAGTCAGAAAGGGTTGAAAATTGATGATGTGCCTTTGAATGGGTCATATTGAACACACAAAAAGTATGGAGTTAAAATAAGTTATTAGAAAGGAAATCCCTTTGTAATAGATGAGTTTTCGTTCGAAACCGTCATACTTCTTGTGAGATTGTCCAATTTGTACACGAAGTGCATCCAGTTTTTGTCGTAACCCTCTCAACTCTCTAGAAGTTGCTATGTGGGTGAAATTATGATGTCATGCCAAGTTACAACCTTTTCAAAGTTCATTTGTACTGGTTTTCAAATTCAGGGTCATTTAGCTCAAAATAAATCATTAAATGCATGAAAAATAGCAAATGAAGTCAGAAAGGGTTGGAAATTGATGATGTGCCTTTGAATGGTGCATATTGAACCCACAAAAAGTTTGGAGTTAAAATAAGTTATTAGAAAGGAAATCCCTTTGTAATAGATGACTTTTCGTCCGAAACCGTCATACTTCTTGTGAGATTGTCCAATTTGTACATGAAGTGCATCCAGTTTTTGCCGTAACCCTCTCAACTCTCTAGAAGTTGCTATGTGGGTGAAATTATGATGTCATGCCAAGTTACAACCTTTTCAAAGTTCATTTGTACTGGTTTTCAAATTCAGCGTCATTTAGCTCAAAATAAATCACTAAATGCATGAAAAATAGCAAATGAAGTCAAAAAGGGTTGAAAATTGATGATGTGCCTTTGAATGGTGCATATTGAACACACAAAAATTATGGAGTTAAAATAACTTATTAGAAAGGAAATCCCTTTGTAATAGATGAGTTTTCGTCCGAAACCGTCATACTTCTTATGAGATTGTCCAATTTGTATACGAAGTGCATCCAGTTTTTGCCGTAACCCTCGCAACTCTCTATAAGTTGCTATGTGGGTGAAATTATGATGTCATGCCAAGTTACAACCTTTTCAAAGTTCATTTGCACTGGTTTTCAAATTCAGGGTCATTTAGTTCAAAATAAATCATTGAATGCATGAAAAATAGCAAATGAAGTCAGAAAGGGTTGAAAATTGATGATGTGCCTTTGAATGGCGCATATTGAACACACAAAAAGTATGGAGTTAAAATAAGTTATTAAAAATGAAATCCCTCTGTAATAGATGAGTTTTTATTTGAAACCCTCATACTTCTTATGAGATTGTCCAATTTGTACACGAAGTGCATCTAGTTTTTGCCGTAACCCTCTCAACTCTCTAGAAGTTGCTACGTGGGTGAAATTATGATGTCATGCCAAGTTACAACCTTTTCAGAGTTCATTTGTACTGCTTTTCAAATTCAGGGTCATTTAGCTCAAAATAAATCATTAAATGCATGAAAAATATCAAATGAAGTCAGAAAGGGTTGGAAATTGATGATGTGCCTTTGAATGGTGCATATTGAACACACAAAAATTATGGAGTTAAAATAAGTTATTAGAAAGGAAATCCCTTTGTAATAGATGAGTTTTCGTCCGAAACCGTCATACTTCTTGTGTGATTGTCCAATTTGTACACGAAGTGCTTCCAGTTTTTGCCGTAACCCTCTCAACTCTCTAGAAGTTGCTATGTGGGTGAAATTATGATGTCATGCCAAGTTACAACCTTTTCAAAGTTCATTTGTACTGCTTTTCAAAGTCAGGGTCATTTAGCTCAAAATAAATCATTAAATGCATGAAAAATATCAAATGAAGTCAGAAAGGGTTGAAAATTTATGATGTGCCTTTGAATGGTGCATATTGAACACACAAAAAGTATGGAGTTAAAATAAGTTATCAGAAAGGAAATCCCTTTGTAATAGATGAGTTTTCGTCCGAAACCGTCATACTTCTTATGAGATTGTCCAATTTATACACGAAGTGCATCCAGTTTTTGCCGTAACCCTCTAAACTCTCTAGAAGTTGCTATGTGGGTGAAATTATGATGTCATGCCAAGTTACAACCTTTTCAAAGTTCATTTGTACTGGTTTTCAAATTCAGGGCCATTTAGCTCAAAATAAATCATTAAATGCATGAAAAATAGCAAATGAAGTCAGAAAGGGTTGAAAATTGATGATGTGCCTTTGAATGGTGCATATTGAACACACAAAAAGTATGGAGTTAAAATAAGTTATTAAAAATGAAATCCCTTTGTAATAGATGAGTTTTTGTCTGAAACCCTCATACTTCTTATGAGATTGTCCAATTTGTACACGAAGTGCATCTAGTTTTTGCCGTAACCCTCTCAACCCTCTAGAAGTTGCTATGTGGGTGAAATTATGATGTCATGCCAAGTTACAACCTTTTCAGAGTTCATTTGTACTGCTTTTCAAATTCAGGGTCATTTAGCTCAAAATAAATCATTAAATGCATGAAAAATAGCAAATGAAGTCAGAAAGGGTTGAAAATTGATGATGTGCCTTTGAATGGTGCATATTGAACACACAAAAAGTATGGAGTTAAAATAAGTTATTAGAAAGGAAATCCCTTTGTAATAGATGACTTTTCGTCCGAAACCGTCATACTTCTTGTGAGATTGTCCAATTTGTACATGAAGTGCATCCAGTTTTTGCCGTAACCCTCTCAACTCTCTAGAAGTTGCTATGTGGGTGAAATTATGATGTCATGCCAAGTTACAACCTTTTCAAAGTTCATTTGTACTGGTTTTCAAATTCAGCGTCATTTAGCTCAAAATAAATCATTAAATGCATGAAAAATAGCAAATGATGTCAGAAAGGGTTGAAAATTGATGATGTGCCTTTGAATGGTGCATATTGAACACACAAAAAGTATGGAGTTAAAATAAGTTATTAGAAAGGAAATCCCTTTGTAATAGATGAGTTTTCGTTCGAAACCGTCATACTTCTTGTGAGATTGTCCAATTTGTACACGAAGTGCATCCAGTTTTTGCCGTAACCCTCTCAACTCTCTAGAAGTTGCTATGTGGGTGAAATTATGATGTCATGCCAAGTTACAACCTTTTCAAAGTTCATTTGTACTGGTTTTCAAATTCAGCGTCATTTAGCTCAAAATAAATCATTAAATGCATGAAAAATAGCAAATGAAGTCAGAAAGGGTTGAAAATTGATGATGTGCCTTTGAATGGGTCATATTGAACACACAAAAAGTATGGAGTTAAAATAAGTTATTAAAAATGAAATCCCTCTGTAATAGATGAGTTTTCGTCCGAAACCGTCATACTTCTTATGAGATTGTCCAATCTGTACACGAAGTGCATCCAGTTTTTGCCGTAACCCTCTGAACTCTTTAGAAGTTAATTTGTGGGTGAAATTATGATGCCATGCCAAGTTACAACCTTTTCAGAGTTCATTTGTACTGCTTTTCAAATTCAGGGTCATTTAGCTCAAAATAAAACATTAAATGCATGAAAAAGAGCAAATGAAGTCAGAAAGGGTTGAAAATTGATGATGTGCCTTTGAATTGTGCATATTGAACACACAAAAAGTATGGAGTTAAAATAAGTTATTAAAAATGAAATCCCTCTGTAATAGATGAGTTTTTGTGTGAAACCCTCATACTTCTTATGAGATTGTCCAATTTGTACACGAAGTGCATCTAGTTTTTGCCGTAACCCTCTCAACTCTCTAGAAGTTGCTATGTGGGTGAAATTATCTTGTCATGCCAAGTTACAACCTTTTCAGAGTTCATTTGTACTGCTTTTCAAACGCGAGATATGAATTTTTCTAATGCCATATTTAATCAAATTATCTTAAGTTGTTCAAACATGCATGGAAATGCCATAAACAGATTCTTTATATTTTTCTGATATTTTTTCATATATTATTTATTTCCATTGGAGTCCTACGTTTTTTCTATGATTTTCTAAAGTTTACAGGGTTTTTCTAAAAATAATAACTAATATTTAATTTAAAAACACCTTTAGTACCGGCGCGTGACTAGCACCGGTACTAAAGACCCTTTAGTACTGGTGCTAGCCACGCACCGGTACTAAAGGTCCACCACCCCACGCGTTTTTGGGGAGGACCTTTAGTACCGGTGCGTGGCTAGCACCAGTACTAAAGGGTCTTTAGTACCGGTGCTAGTAACGCACCGGTACTAAAGGTCCACCGCCCCCGCGCTCTGTTGGGAGGACCTTTAGTACCGGTGCTGGTCACGCACCGGTACTAAAGGGGTGCCTGGTATAAATTGAGCACTTGGTCGTCCTGGGCCGAGCCACGCACCGGGAGAGCTCCAACTTGCGCCGCCAGGCTGCCGAAATCGCCCTCGCGATCGTCGCCCTCGCCGCCATCGCTCTCGCCGTCGTCGCCCTCAGCACCGCCGTCGTCGCCCTCATCACCGCCGCCATCGCCCTCGCCACCGTCGCCCTCGCCGCCGTCTCCCTTGCCGCCGTCGACCTCACCATCGTTGCTCTCGCCATCGTCGCCCTTGCCGCCGTCGCACCACCACCGCGCCATTGACGTCGTCGGCCCTCACCACCGCCGCCGTCGGACCACCACCGCAGTCGCCCTCGCCGCCGTCGGTCGCGCCGCCGTCGCCCTCACCACCGCCGTCGTCGCCCTCGCCACCGTCGCCATCGCCGCAGTCGCCCTCGCCTACCCGGACGCCGCCCCTTGCCGCCGTCGCCCTCACCACCGCCGCCGTCACCCTCGCTATCGCCGCCCTCGCCACGGTCGCCCTCACCTACCCGGATGCCGCCCCTCGTCACCGGTCCCGTCGCCGCCGGCCCTCTCACTTCGTCCGCTGCTCCGTGATCCCGTTGCCGCTGCCCCGAGCCCGTCGCCGACGCCACCTCCGGGTCAAGAGGCTAGGTGAGATCTCCCGGCCAACCCCTCTCCCCGACGATCACCCCGATGATCGCCGGACTAGTGTGTAGATGCTAGGGTATCTAGGGTCCCTCGACGTCGTACCCCGACACCCCGACACAACACCACCGACTCCCAACCCTGACCACGACACAACACCCCTATTTAGTTAGTTAGTTAGTTAGGTTGTCAGGTTATTAGGATATGTGTTAGTTTATGTTTAGTTTAGGTTTAATTTAGTTTATGTTTAGTTTAGTTTTAGGTTTAATTTAGTTGGATCCTAATGCGTGTGTAACTTTCGGTCTGTCGTCGATCCTAATTTAGTTTAGGGTTTCATGTGTGTTCTTGATGGAGGAATCCCGACTGTTGTCGTGGGGGGCGCCTCCTCTTTCTCCTCTTCTTTGCGATATACTCATCGATATATTGTGCAAGGAGAGGAGAGGGCAAGCGTCCATCACTGCCGGTCGAACCTATTACTGCGAGAGAGTGTCCACCAACATATATACACCACCTTATGAATGTGAGAGAGTGCACACCAACACACCATGAGATATGTGAGAGCTATTTAAGGAAAGTCTCGACAAACCGATAGTCACACACGCAATAGGATCCAAAGCGTGCCGTAATTCTTGATTTTGCTAGATGCTAAGTGTTAATTTTGCTAAGTGTTAATTTTGTTAAGTGTTAATTCTGCTAAGTTTTATTTAATTTGTTTTTGTAATTAAGTGTTTCTTCTCGACGTCGACGATGCCGATCCCGCATCCTCGTCATCGAGTCACCGGAGGACGTCACTTGCTTGAGCCGAGGGGCCCTGTCAGGGACTGGGCTCCGCCGGGCTGGTACTGGGAGGTGCTGCCTTCCGGGTGGCGCAGCTTGGTGAGGAGTCAGCCCGTCGTCGACACGGAGGTTGTGTGGTGGTGGTCGCATGGGCCACGGAGTTTTCAGAGGCTTGAGTCCCCCGCGGAGGTGATATAGTACCATGTCAATAAGGAGAACGAGCACGTCCGTCGCTACATGGCAGCTTTGGAGGCCAGGTCCGACAATACGTGGCAGATTCTTCAGGGATCTCACTGCAGCTATGTTCCTGTGATGGTTCCTTCTCTTTGGGTGTCCACCGCCTGACCCGATATCCGTCGGGCGCTAGGGTTCTAGCTAGATCGATATATTAGCTAGCTACTATTATGATGTATTATTATGATGTATTAGCTAGATCGATGGAGATTAGCCGATGTATTGAAAATTATCCAAGATTATGCAGATGAGATCTTTTCTAAGAACTATACTATATATGTATTCGATGATGCATTATTAATTAACTATTAGTTATTTTCCTTCTTGAATGCATGCTAATTTAAATACTAATTTGTTTTATCTATATTATTATGGACTAGTTATTAACCTATGGACAATACCGGTAGAGCTCATGAAGAGGACATGTTCGATATGATACGCTCCTCCAAAAACCGAGCGGACCTTCGAGGTGAATCATCACATGATCATGATGATGGCTCACAATATCTGAATGATCACGGTGATGGATGTGAGACCGAGGAAGAACAACTTATGTTCCAAAATCCAAAACAACCAAGAATGTTCGACGAGGTATCTACACATCCATTAGCCTCTGGTGATCATTAAATGTGTATTAATTGATTTGTATATATATATGTATTAACAAATCTTTCTTATTTTAATTATCAGCCCTCCGGATCGAGCCAATCTAGTAGAATTGTACGAGGCGCTGCCAAAATATTGGACGGCAATGTAAAGCTCAATCTTGATGCTTTCAAACATAATGGCGAACCGACTCACCCTGAAGCCAATGCCAAGACATTTGTGCGTCAATGCGGAGTGGTTGTTAGGGATGGAGTCCCGATCACAATGCATGAATGGATTCAGCCAAAGGAACCAAAAACAGGAGTGAATTATGTCGATACAAGAATTAAAGATGCCCTTTGGCGAGAGCTCATGGAGCATTTCACCCTACCATATTCTCTCTTGGAGTGTCAAAGGAACAAAGTCAAGGAGTTTGCTCTCCATAAGATGGCCGGCGCGTTCCAGACTTGGAAGAAAAGATTATGGACCGAGTACAACGCTAGAGGCAAGAAGGCGCCCGAATTCAAAGGAATATATGAGAAGGTAAGGGATCATTGGGACGCATTTATCGAGTACAAGACATCGATAGCTGCTATGGAGAAGTCGGCAAAGAATAAGATAAATGCTAAGAAAAAAAGTATCACAATAAACTAGGGACAGGTGGATACAAGTCAGCCATTCCTAAGTGGAATGCATTAGAGAATAAGATGCTTGCTGAAGGGATCACTCCAGTAACCTTCAACTGGACCAAGAGGTGTAGGAATTGGATTTTTGTGCATGGGGGAAAGTTGGACCCAGCCACAGGGAAGATTATTGAACTGGCCAGTCTGAAGCATGCATTAGATGAGTTGATTCAAGCAATAAAAGATGCCCAAGAAGGACGGTTTCACCCCGATAGGGAGAACGACGAGCTTACACGTGCCCTCGAGAATGCCGAACACGGAGGACGAACACGAGGCATGGGTGTTGTTCCATGGTACGAGGGGTTTGCGAGATGGCAGGACATTTATAAAAGCCATTCGAGAAATAAGAAGGTGGAAGCAGACCCCAAGAAGGACGGTTTCACCCCGATAGGGAGAATGACGAGCTTACACGTGCCCTCGGGAATGCCGAACACGGAGGACGAACACGAGGCATGGGTGTTGTTCCGTGGTACGAGGGGTTTGCGAGATGGCAGGACATTTATAAAAGCCATTCGAGAAATAAGAAGGTGGAAGCAGACCAACCTTCGAAGTTGGAACAGAAGTACGAGCAGCAGCAGCTGCAGATACAGGTACTGACCCAGCAAAGGGAAACTCCGCAGCAGGAGGCAGGGGAAGAACCCGTCCCATCTACAATGCAGAAAAGCAGCTTGGGTTCCACGGGGGCACCGCTGGGTCACACCCCCGTGGATGATATCACCGAGAAGACATCTTGTGAGTTAATCCAGAAAATGAAGAACATACCCGTGCGGTTCGCGACGGGCTATGCTTTACCAAATACACCTGATGTTCTCTAGCATTGCAATCCGGTTCCAGCTGGGTATGCTCGTGTCGCGGTGGACGCAATAGAGCCAGGATATGATGAACTATTGCTTGACATCCCTGGAGGTGAGGGGGAGTCCACATTGGCAAAAGCCAGCCGTGGTCTCATTCTATGGAGTAAGGACTGCATCGTCCTTCCACACTCGGCGCTAAGGACACCGGCTCCTCCGAGTATCGATGTCTAGCGTGAGGGATCCCAGCCAGAGGCATCGCAGCGCCAGCAGTCCTCCCCACCTCGCCAGCGGTCCTCCCCACCTCGCCAGCAGTCACCTAGACAGCAGTCCTCCCCACCTCGAGCTCCCCCGTAGTCGTCCCCACCTCGAGAGGCGTCCCACCTCACCAGCAGTCCTCCACACCTCGCCATGAGTAGTCCTCCCAACCTCGGGACGGAGCATGACGCGAGTCCATATCATCATCGATATCCCGTGTGAGCCGACTCCACCCTGGCAGCGGTCCCGCCAGTAGGGCTCCCAAAAGAGGAAGGCCACCAGCAGTCCTGTTCGGAAGAAAGCAAAGAAGAAACCCGAGCCTCCGGCCAAAAGGAAGCTGCCTTATGACATGACATAGGAGGAAAATAAAATTTAATGCGATCTCCAAGTGAAAGCCTTTTTTGCGAAGAAGACCGTGCCGCCAAAGGAGGTAATACCCAGGGAAGTCCAAGATCACTTTATGGAACACTTTATTGATCGACCCTCGGCATATATCGAGCATATGCCGACAGACTATGAGTGACAGATTCAGAAGGCAAGTGAGCAGAGAAGTCGGCCCAGCCCAAGGAAGAGTCGGGAAATATGTCATCAACTAGCGGGGAGACAGGTCCCCAGCTCAGAGAACAATCAAGCAATCGATCTCTCTGCTCAAGGTGAGTACCAATCCAAGCAAGCAACCGATCCAACCAGTCGACATGCAAGGCAACCCAATCGACCTCAAAGTACTAAAGGCTGCAGGTCTCACTCTTGACCAAATCCTTGGCACCGAGGAAATCCGTGGGTACAATGCAACTGAGTACGCAATGCAATATGCCGTCAGAAAACCACTTGTCACACCCGAGCAGTACAAGGAACTACCAACTGCGATGCGACGGTTGCATGATTGGTACATGCGTGAAGCAAAGCGAGGGGAGACGGTGGTCATGGTCAAAGTATGGAAAGAGCATTACGTCAATGCATGTGACATATGTCTTGAATTCTCAGAACTTTTCCAGTTATACCACATGGACTCTATCGAAAAAACTCGCATCAGTTGCTATTGTCTGTAAGTGATTTATATCTTTAGTAATTTAAGTCTCTAGCGAAGATATCATTCATTGGCTTATCCTCACTATATATGTTCTTTTGTACGCTATTATGCAGATTGAAGATGTGGGAATTGAAACAAGAGGGAATCGATGACATTTGGTTCATCGACCCAAGTACCGTTAATGGTCATGTGGTAAAACATTATGCCAAGGACACAGAAGATCTCTTGGAAAATTTTCTAGAGGCAATAGTGAATACCAACAAATCTACTATAATATTTCCTTACAACATGGGGTGATTGTTTACTCTCTTGTATACTACAAATTCTATTTTTGCTTACTAGCTCGCTGTCAAGTGTAGTTGATGAGTTATATGCGCACGCCTGCTTAACTATATAAACTTCTGCGCAGAGACCACTATATCCTCCTATATATTCTCCTCGCGGATGGACTTGTTCAAGTGTACGACTCACTAGATACACCAGAACTATCATACATGGACTTGTATTTTATGATAGAACGGTAATTTCAATCTTTATCGACCTCGCTTTCTTTCATTATTTCCTGATATCAAAAGTAATTATAATAACTCTTTCATTCTTTTTCTTTGCCGGGTAGTGTTTGGAAAAATGTGATAGAAAAAAACCATCATGGTCGTCAATGGAAACCGAAGCTGAAGTGGAAAAAGATGAAGGTAATTAAGTAGTACTACTAGGTCCGCGCATCTCTTTAATTCTATTTTCAATACCATTATCATGATCGATTATTAATTATCTTATTCAATTCTATTCTTTTGCAAAGTGCGCGAAGCAGCCATGGGGGACAAATTTATGTGGATATTTCCTCTGCGAGAACATTCGCATCTAGACCGGAAGTCATATACGTCGCAGAGCAGCACGTGAAAGATAACTCCAGGTTTGGGAGATGATGTCAAAGATCTCACCCGAGAAACGCTTTGTAGCACTTCAAGAGGAATTTGCGAAATTTCTTATTCAACATTTCATTCATGTAAACGGAGAGCACTATTCCTTACCGCCGCCTCAATAATGCCAGCAAATCAGTAGTAGAGAACTGAGATTTCATCCGGAGCACTAGCTAGCTAGTCCCGGCCGGGTTTTGGGCCTTAAGTTAATTATAAGTCCCGAATTTATATGGATGTGTAATTCCATTTGTATATATATATACTGTGTATGAGATATTGTATATTATATTACATATATATATGCATGAACTTGTGTACTGTTTACAGTATGTAGCACCGTATAATAAATTTCAAATGAATGGAAAATACAAAAAAAAGAGGAAAATTAAAACCTAACTAAAATCTAAAAAAAAAACAGAAGACTTAGTACCGGTTGGTATCACCAACCGGTACTAAAGGTCTTCCACCACCAGTCCACGCAAGCAGCCACGTGGAGGGCCTTTAGTACCGGTCCGTGGTCCAACCGGTACAAAGGTCTGGACCTTTAGTCCCGACCCGTTAGTACCGGTTGGGGAACCGGTACTAAAGGTCCATCCCAACCAGGACTATTGATCGACATTCTACTAGTGAAGGCATTGAATTGCACCGCAGTTTGCTTGCGGACAGTCAGCGGCAAATGTAAGTGCAAAGGAGTTCTGCTGGCGCGCACCCGAGTGACACACAGACCACCGCTAGCTCCTGCTCTGAGCAACTAATCGAGATAGCTGCACTCTTGCTCATATTCACATGGAGACCCGAGAAATGCCTAATCATCCAAAAAGTTGCTCGACATGTTCTGGTCTCCAACTCATCAGGTCTGAAGAAAACTAGGACATCGTCCGCAAACATGGAAACTCTGTGTTGGTGCGGGCTAACGGTTTAAACAGACTTTGGGCAGTGACAAGCTTCAATAAGCCATGCATGGGCTCCATGGAAAGGATAAAAAGCATGGGAGACAATCCGTCCCCTTGCCCGAACCCCTCGAAGTTGAGAATCGTCCTCCCCGGTTGGCCATTCACCATAATCCTCGTAGACCAGGTAGCCAACAATCCACAAATACATGACATCCATCGCTCGCCAAAACCCAACCTCCTCAAAACTTCTAAGGCAAACTGCCACCTAACCAAATCAAATGCTTTCAAGATGTCTAATTTAAGCATTATTGCAGGCCTCTTTAGAGCATGTAACCGTCTTGCCGTGCATTGCACCTCCTTTGACGAAAGCACTTTGGTGATGCCCCACCAATCTTGGTAGATCCACCGGGAGCCTGGATGCTAACACCTTATCATAAATCATGTCCGCAGTATGCACTAACATCACATCAATGTTGATATTAAATAAGGAGCTATGAAGAATTATTGTATTTGAAATTTACAGCATATGGATTTGATACTTTAAGCCTTCGAAGTTATTAGATTTTGTAAGCCATGCCTTCTATTTATTTCAATCATATCATTATTTTTTTGTGCTGACTTTGATACGATTATGTGTTTTATAATGATACATTCTAGAGTTTACAATCAATAAGGTCATATTTAATTCACTAGTTAGTTAAGGGCTAAAAGTTGATTTTGTAGACGAGTATGGAAGTAGTCTATGTTAAGTATGATTATTGTTGTAAGAGAGTAGTCTACCTTAAACCTCGCCTTAGCGTTGGTCTCTAAGTTGAACATCAATCTTCTAATAGTACATCTTCCAACCCTAAAAATTGAAACATTTGTCAGTCATGAATTGCGAGCCCATTAGTAATACCACCCTCATCCTTTCCAGACTGAAATAAAATCCATCTTCTCTTTACTGACACCCCTACTACTTGGTTGCATCCCGGAAAAATTTGGCATTGTTAATGCACATGTGATAATACCTACTATTTCTTCAAAAAATAGAGGGGTGATGCAACACGCACAAGCTATGATCTAATGTAATGTACAATGTCGATAACTGGCATTCATATCTCTATCGGTCCCTTACTTCAGTCACGGACCACGGAAGTGGGCCATACCATTTGTCCTTTATGATATATTCCTACTCTGGTTGGCCAAGCGTGTGAAGGGATCCACCTTCTTATTCATATGCTTTGGGTGTTTCTTGTGCGAGTAAGATTACAAATGCTGCCCATAGTTTCCTTAACTTCTTGGTTGTAGTTGGTCTTCGCACCGATGGCTCAATGGGAGTCATGCAGCCCAACATCGGCCAAAGGACACTGGCAGGTCGACCCAGTCTCACCCAACGTGCGCGAAGGACCGTCTGAGATGACACGGACGAGTAGAGCATCTGACTAGCCGATAGGTAGAAATCCTGGGCAGATGTCTACTCAAGCCAAACAACTCGGTATAGGGTCAACGACGCTGACTGGGTGTTGGAGATATTCCCCCCGGCTACGACCCGACCTAGAACATGACCCGACCCAACCCATACCCCAACCAACGACTGAGGGGTGCTTTGGATCGCCTCAAAGCCGGGTTAAATAGGTGTGGGTGGAAGATCAACATGTTGACATGCCGGCTCAAGGAGAAGTCATGCGGGCCGGCTCATGGGAAAAGCACAAATGAGAAGTTTCCTACCCTCGGAGAGAAGATAAGTAGGGATTGGATTAGTACACGGGCTAACTATATGACCTGGATCACCTTGTAACCATAGGGACCCAACATGTTATATAAAGTGTTGGATATATGCCCTAGAGGCATTCATGCATGATGGTATTTCCTATGTGTTTATGAATAAATATAGTCCTTGCACTAACCATGTAGCATTGGATGCTAGCCGGAAAATATGCACTCGGAAAGGTCTGGTCGAATTCAACATAGTCGGATCCGAGTCGAGATAAGGTCTGAGTTGGACAGACCCAAATATGAGACATAGCGATAGGTCATCTGTGAATATCTAGTACAACATACATTCTATGTCCTAAGACCTGAGCTCGCGCATGTACTCGGGATGCTGATAGACTTGGTTTGGGCCGACCAAACGCTACTGCATGACTAGGTAGTTACAAAGGTAGGTTTCGGGCTTGTCCAGGCCCATGCTGCGAGACATGGTCGAGCAAGATGGGATTTTACCCTCCGATAAGGAGAGATATACTCTAGGCCCCTCGAGTGATCCGACCTGGATAAGCATGGCCATGCGATAAGGATTATGAGATAATCCTAATGTTGGTCAGATTCACCGAAACGAGAAAGAGGTCGTGCTGCAACAAGGATGACCATATCGCCTTGTGCACGACAACATATATCGTGTGGCAAAGGGAACAGAAGTGTGAAGTAAAGGTTTGCATAACCAGGTTCATCGGACACTTGGAGTCAGCACGTCTTGCTAGAGTCCTCTACCGACCGGTCGAGTTGGATGTGATCTGACTCGTGACCAAGTGGACGAGAACCTAAAGGGTCGCGTGCTTAAAGGAAAGAACACATGGGCTTTAGGATCTATGCGAGGCCCTAGAGTTGAGCCCGCGATGGATGCCTATATATAGTGGAGGTGCAGCACACCCATCTGTTTTGATTGCTTTGGCGCTATCATTAGGGCTTTGCACGAGTTGCAACTAGCCACCTCCACTCGCCACCGACAACCGTGTGATCGGACCTAGCAGTCCGCCGCACGGGTGTTCCTCCTGCACGCGTGGATACCATTAGAGGTGGTGCACTGGCGTCGCTCCGGCGAACCTGTACGTGGGATCCGGCAACCGGCTGTTCAAGGGAGATCGGAATGGCTGCTCGAGGGAGATTGGACAAGGAGGAGACAGACCACAAGAACACGCTGCCCCAACTCTACTTCCGCTGCACGACACTTCGCGTCTAGTGGTAACAAACTGTGATCCATCTCCGTAGCATGTTCTTGGATGTTCTGTGCGAAGGAAAATTTTAATTTGCATGCGATGCACCTATGGTAGAACCCAACATAAAGGGGAGCCCCTGATATGGAAAGACCAAGGAAGAAATCCTCGAGAGCTAGGTTAGCGATTCCGCACCCTTGTAATTGAGATCATCATCATCAATAACACACAAAGCAGGAGGTAGGCTTTTACCTCCATCGGAGGGCCAAACCTGGGTAAACCCTTGTCTCTCTTTCCCGATCAACCCCATCCAAGCATCCACCTAGTTGTGATAGCACCTAGACTTAGTCCTTTACCAAGGACATATGTCGTGATAAAACCACGACAGTTTGCGCCCATCGTGGGTCCATCGCATGATTGTGTTAAGTTCTTGGAGGGAGCTCTCCCAAGGATCAAGGGATACGCAGTCGTCCGGATGACCAAGAGTCGTCGCGGCAAGCTCTACATGGACGATTCAGGGTGGGGTCCCGAGGCCGTCTCAATTGAGTACGAGTATCGGGTCCCCTTTGGCAAGATCCATGTCTTAATCAGAAATTTCGGTGAATTAGGACCCGAGTGGGAGATTTTCACCCACGTCGTCAAGACTGATCGACGTGCCTGACCCGGCCAGGATCAAGCCTGTTGGGATCGTGTCTTCGTCTTCTTCACTCAGGGAGTCGACCTCACGAACAACTCTGCGGCTAGCGGGGATACCCTTGTCTACTCCGATGGCGAGTCTTCGGTTAGGGACACTCAATCAATCCTCCCGCTCTTCGATGGTAGGCTTGGGGGATACTCCGATGATGAGACCGCTTAGGAGTCGATCGAGCCTCTTTGTTCATGGCAGGGACAGCGGCGGCCCTCGACACTACGGCGGTTGGCATGACGGCTAGGTCCGGCACAAGCTGGAGGCACGTCCGGCTCAGGCATGATGCCGGCTCAAGCTATGACGACACTCTTGGAAACACCAATAACCTTGGAGAATAAGGGTTAACATAATAGTAGATGACCATGCTTCGCGGGCAAATGGCTAAGGTTCAAGAGGAGATCAACGCTAAGAAAATTTGCATGGCAGAGCTACAGGCTCACATCCACGACGAGGTTGAATGCCTGAAGGCAGAAGACTGACATCTAGGTCTTCATTGGGATGCATCAGTTGCAGTTCATCAAAGCAGACATACAACCCTCCTGCCCCTAACTACGATCCTACATGCATGTTCAACACACCACTACATACACCAGGGTTGGGCAGTCGCGTTTGAATCAACCTCGTTAGCCGGCTCAACCGCATTATCCGGCCCACCCAAAGTATGTGTCACCACCGCGTCATGTTTCCAACCTATGGGCAATGTGCTGGCGGCGCCTCTGAACCTTCAAGCACTACCGATCATGGGAAACAACCCAATTGAGATTGAGGCCAGGAATGCCATCGAGATGTTGAAGACTACAGTCACCCAAGAGGCACAATACTCCTATAGTCGAGACTGGGTGCACTCTACCCCCTATTAGAGCCGCAGCAGGAGTTGGCACGTGGAGTCCCCTGCAGTCTCTAGCACTAGACGCAGGCAACATCCTCATAATACCCCAGCCAGGCCAACAACATCGGATGGACATGTAATCGTCGATCCGGCTTGGGTCATGTGAGAGGGAGAAGTGGCATCTGCAACAATTGTACTAGTACCTCCCTCCACACCCTAGCTAGTTCCTTCCCATGTCGGTCTAAGTTAAGCACTATCAGAATGCCATGTCTCGTGTGGGCTTTACGCAATGAGCGTATGCCCAAGGACTTTAAAGGCCCTCGCAAAGTTCCCCACCACCCGTCTGATCCCGAGCCAACTTCATGGATAGAGAGCTATGAGATAGCCATGGACATGTTCAATGCCGGTGATGCAGTCTGCGCTAAGTACCTGACCATGATGTTGGAAGGACCGGCTTGCACATGGTTGAAAAACTTACCTCCCAACCATTAATACCTGGACAAGAATTAAAGGATCACTTCATCAAGAACTTTCAAGTAACTAGCAAACACCGAACGACCATTGTTAATTTACAGCATTGTATCCAATGTACAAATGAGTCTGCCCATCATTGGTCCCATCGGGTCACGGAGATTATCCACCACTCTGACAGTCTAATGGCTTCCCAGGTTGTCTTAATTTTAGAGAAGAATTGTCACTTCCAGCCTCTTGTTTAGAAGCTTCGACACCTTAAGCGCAAGGTTCAAGACATGGGAGAATTCATGATTGTTCTTACCAGGTATGCTAAATCATACAGCACAAATGATCCTAATTCGGACAATGACAAGTCTGGCAAAGGCAAGAAAAACGATGGCGGTAAGGGTCACCAGCAGAACATGTCAGGTCATAATGGAAATCATGGTTGTTAAGGCAATGGTGGTAAGCGCAGGCATCCAAAGGGAGGATCATACTTTTTCTCTAACACCAATACTTGCTTCAAGGGCAGCGATGGACCAACAACCCTGACAGATCTTACAAGGGAACAAACCTTGTAATTATGAGTAAGTGCTTAATGGTTCTTGTCCCAAACATAGTTTCCTAGAAAAACCGGCCAACCACTCGTGGGAAAACTGCGTCATTCCACAAGAGTTTCACAATCAAGCATATCAGAATCACCATAGGGGCGGGGGCGATGGACATCGAGGCCGACCCGGCATCAACGGGTCTGGGGCTGGCTTCCCAGGAGTCGCCTCATCCGATGGCTTCCCAAACCCTGGCTTCCATGGATCAAGTGTCTCGGGGGCTAGTTACCAGGGTTCTGGCAACAATGGCGATGGAAATCAGCATTCCATGCAAGGCAATCAATAGCAGGGTAGTGATGATGGTTTTCAGTGCAACCCTAAACACTTGAATAGCGGGTACTATCATGTGTTCGCAACTAGGTCTTGCATACATGATCGCAAAGTTCAATAGAGAGCTATCAATATGGTCGAGATGGCTGTCCCCGCATACTTGAACTAGAGATAATAACCGACAACTTGGAGCAAAGATGATCATGCTCCCCGGTTGATAATCTGGCTGATCTTGGTAAAGTGGTGGCACCTCAAGTCGGTGGTTATACGCTCACGAAGGTACTCATGGATGGGGGAAGAACCATCAATATCTTATACTACAACACATACGTGCGAATAAATCTATCGGAGAAATAACTTCAACCCTCCTCGACAACTTTTCACGAGATTGTTCCGAGGAAGTCAGCATATCCAATTGGTCGAATCAAGGTAGAAGTTGCTTCTGGCATAGATTCCAATTAAAGATGTGAATCCCCGACCTCTAGGGACGACCGGCTTATGCCCACTTCATGGAGCGGCCTTGTTACGTCTATATCAAGCTCAAGATGCCTGGTCCCAAGGGGACCATCACAATTGATGGCAGCCGAAAAATCGCCCAAGAGTGTGAGGAGGGAGGTGCAGCCTATGTCGAGCCGGCTTGTGCGGCAGAAGAGATGAAATTCTACACAACCAATGTCGACCCGGTGGACCTGAGCCCTCTGAAAAAGCCGACCACGAAGTCTTCCACCCAACTCAAATTCAAGCTATATGATGACACAAAGTAGGTTGATCTTACTCTAGGACATTTGCCCCAATAGTTAACTATTGGGACTGGCATGGATGCCAAATAGGAAAGAGCGCTCATCCACTACATCCGTGCGAATCGGGACAATTTTGCATGGAAACCTGATGACATGTCTATTGTACCGAGAGAACTCGCTCAACACCATGTCAATGTGGATCCCAAGATCAAACCTGTCCAATAATATGTCCGTCATTTTAACAAGGAAAGACGAAAGGCTATTGGTGAAGAAGTAGCCAGTCTCTTAGTTGTCGGGTTCATTGTTGAAGTTTTCCACCTAGAATGGTTGGCAAACCTAATGCTTGTTCTGAAGAAAAATGACACTTGGTGTATGTGTGTTGATTGCATAGATCTTAACAAGGCTTGTCCACAGGACCCGTTTGCTCTTCCTCACATTGACCAAATCATCGAGTCCACCGCTGGTTGTGAGAGCTTTTGATTCCTAGATGCTTACTCTCGTGATCATCAGACCAAGATGGCCGTTGAGGGTAAGGAAAAGGCGACCTTTAGCACACCTTTTGTGGCTTTGTCCTATGTTTCTATGCATTTTGGACTTAAGAGCGCGGGAGATACTTACGAGCGCTGCATATAGAATTGTTTCCACAATCAGATTGGGCACAATGTTCATGCTTATATTGATGATATTGTGGTCAAGTCCCAGAAGAGGGAAACTCTATTGGATAACCTCAAGGGGGCTTTTAACAATCTTCAGGTTCACAAGATGAAGCTTAACCCAACCAAGTGTGTTTTTGGTGTCCTTGCGAGCAAGTTACTAGGTTTTCTGGTGTCTGAACAAGGCACCAGGGCTAATCCAATCAAGATCAAAGCGGTGACCTCGTTTTCTCAGATGGTTAATATCAAATGATGTCCATTGTATGGTGGTTCGCATCACCGCTTCGAGTTGGTTCATAAGCCCCCTCGGTGAGAAAGTGATCCCCCTCTACCACATATTTAAAAAGACAAAAAATGTCTCGAGTGCTGCTGTAGACAAAGCTTTCGAAGCTCTTAAGAAGCAATTGGTTGAGCCGCCCGTCCCATCCGCTCCACTTGATAAAGAGACTATGCTCATGTACACTACCGATAATAATAAGGTGGTGAGTGTGGCAGCTGTCGTCGAATGGATGGAGGCCTGGAAGGAATACCCAGTCTAGAGGCCAATATATTATGTCAGCGAAGTTTTGGCTGAGTCTAAGCAACGATATCCACATTGGAAGAAATAGATATTTGGTGTCTTTATGACTAGTCGCAAATTGTAGCACTATTTTGAGGAACACCCAATTACCATGGTCAGTTCTGTTCCTCTAGGAGACATTATCCAGAATTGGGAGGCTACTGGCCGGGTTGATCAATGGTTAATCCAGCTTTGTTGTGCTTTTGTCATGACAAATGTTCTCATAGGAGAACTTGAGTGTGAGGCCATCATCGCTAGGTGGCAACTCTAAGGGGCTGACCAGGAACAACAGATGAGATTACCCAGGTTCGGCCCTCCGATGGACGTAATATCCTACGTCATTCTTTGTGTGTATTGATGATGATCTCGATTACAAGGGTGCGGAATCGCTAACCTTGCTCTCGAGGGTTTGTTTCCTTCTTACTTTTTCTTTCTAACTCAAGAGCTCCTCTTTATATATAGGTGGAGGCCTAGAGTTTACAAAACATTTTGGGTCATAAAACAACCCGTGACCTAATCTAACTTCCCCTTCCCTTGATCGTCAAGGAAAAGAGAACTCCTTGCGTCTTCATGTTTAAGCCGGCCGATGTTATTTGAGCCGGCCCATTAGATGAGCCGTCCGCCTGGGTCTTGTCCTTCTGATGGGCATCTTCTATATGGGTCGCCTTAGTAGAGCCCGAGTTATAACTTAGGGGGTTATACCCATTGGTTATATCCCCAACATTGTACTCCAGTTTAGTTTGGATTCATCCATGCTAAACTCCATCTTGAGAATGTTGGAATTTTGAACCTAAGATAAACTTATGAGCCGACAATTTTTTCCCTCTATCTATTGAAGACTTCATGCGGGTCGGTATTATGCAGGGTTGCCTTCCTGTTGTTAGGACTTAGTATTTTTTCATCAATACTTTCATGACGTCATCTTGTTGACCGTTGTCATACGAAGTCATCATAGCAAATATTTTTTGAAAACACCACCATATCGAACATGGTGCAAAAATCCAGGCACAATATCAGCCACTAATTTGCCACACACGTTCCATTTCTCATGGCGCCGCTCCATATTTTACATGGCCTTATAAATATGCCAACGAGACCCCCTCGTCCTCTGTCCACTCTTCTTCTTCCTCGTGCCCCCTCATCACAACCGAATCTTGCCGGAGCTCGAGGATTATGACAAGACCTCTAAGACGTGCGGCCTATGCCACCAGACCCTTCTCTCAGTTGTCGGAGAAGACACGACCATATTCATCTCCTTCTAAACCATAGTCTGGTATTCCTCTTTCCCCCATTAGGGTTTCAGTTCTTATGGACGTTCATCCCACCTTTGAATAACCACCATAGATCCGAAGGTCCTGTGTTCCTCTAGCGACCATTGTTCTAGTGTGATTGTCGTGTTTCAGTTTTCGCATGGTAGATCTGGAATATCTCTCCTATAGAGTGTTGCAAAGTTCAGTTTTGGTTCATATGCAGACTTAGAGTGTATTTTCCTTTTATTTCCACGCATATATTAGATCCGGATGATCCTCCATATGCTACAGAATGTTGTTTGCTCATAGGAGATTTTAGCTAAGTCCTTCCAAGCACTTTTATTGTTCCTATTCTTCCTCGTACTAAGGCCGAGTTAGCTTTCATCGCTTATTAGTCTATTGTTCCAACGGCTCAATGTACAATGATGGCTTATTAACTCATGGCTCCACTCCATATTATGTACTTGAACATTGGCTTGATTTAAAGGAAACTCTTCACCCATACCTTTAGACCCAATCAAAATTATAGTGTCCTTGAAAGCCCAATAAATACCGGTTTGCTTGAGCCGCCCTTTCGTTTTTGACCCTCATTCAAAGTCAATCTAATTAGGTTACAAGCCGACTTAAATTCCAGCTCATTAATTTCCCCCCTTTCTGTATTGCTGTTCAAACTGCAAAATGCTATTATGCCTCCCAAGACTAGCAAAGCCTATGGCCGGGTTAGGTCCCACGAGTCGGTACTCACCCTGGAGAACCTCATAACTTAGGGCATATTGCCGTCTCAAAATGAAATAGGTTGGCAAGCGCCTGAAGAAAAAGCAGCCCCACAACCCGACGTAGAGGAAGTAGTCTATTTCACTAATCATGTGCAAAGGGGTTTCCAGCTGTCCGGGTCAAAATTCTTTAGAGACCTCCTTGAATTTTTCAAGCTCTGACCACAATACATTGGCCCCAACTCGATGACCAGCATCGGTCAATTTCAAGTGCTATGTGAGGAGTATCTTCGGATCGAGCTGTCCTTGGCTCTTTTTAGAGAGATTTTCTACGTGAACCGCCAAACAGAGACAAATCATGGCCCCGGTGTGGAACTCGGTGGCGTCTCTATGCATAAGAGGAAAAACAGTCTTTTCCTTGAGACCAAGTTTGCGACTCATCCAAAAATATGGACCAAAACTTGGTTCTACTCTAGGAGCACTGTCCCCAAAGGCTAGGCCTTATTGTCGGGTTTCAGACTAGACCGGCTTGTAATTATCGACTTTCCAGGTTGGCCAACTAATGAAGAGAGGAAACTGCTGGCGCCAGTGTTGCTGAGGTTAAGGTCCCTCACTACCAATGGACTTGCTGGGATGGATCTTCTCTGATGCTGGATAACCTGGTGGATTCAAGCCGTTAGTGTGAGGGTCGATTTAATGTGCAACTATTCTGGCGAGTCGAAAGATGTACAACACGTTAGTGCCAAAAACTTGAGGGATGCTACCATCAACAAGCATACCAAGAAGTACTTTTCCCACTCCAAGAAAAAGTGTAAACTGATCGGACTGGCCCCATTCAACCTGAAGAATCCTGTTCCTCTAGTATGTACTGTCCAAACTTGAATATTAATTTCTCCTTCACTTTTGTTTGGGGTCCCATGTTTATTAACCGGCTTGTTCTTCTACAGGCTAACTCTGATTTCTCTAAGTCTTCTTCAAGATCTGCTACTCCTTCTTCGAACCAGATGAAGGAAATGACTCTAGAAATAGCTCAAGATTCATCTTCAAGAGAGGAATCTAAGGTAAAACTTGACTCACTTGGTCATCAATTTATTGAACTCGCTGACACGCCTTCTTCTGAGGATGACTCGGATTCTAGTGAAGCCGGCATTGTTGAGGTAATTCCGATTTCCTCCAGATCCTCAGAAATGTTTATCTGAGAAAACTAAGGCAAGCCGTCCGAAAGGTTAAGTTTTCGCATCCAGTTGGTTACTTAGATCCAATTTTATTTTGAAGAAAGATCAATTCGCCGGTCAATCAAAACGTAAGAACCGAAGTAATTTGAGAGACTTATACCTTGACTTGTCGTACACATCGCCGGCTCGCCGGCCACGAGTTGAGGTGTGACATAGTCGAACCACCTCTCGTCCTAGAGTCGGTCTCTTTAAGCAACCACTTAGTCCTTCAAAATCACTTTATTAGGAATCTACTCCGTCTTCACGTGACTCAACGGCAACACAACTTCCCGCCTTTAACGTCAATAGTGGGGAAGTGTTGAAATTTTATGAACTTATGTATTTTAACCTTGGACTGCATTTTTCCTTAGTGCAATGCTTAACTTCTATCAACTATAGGGCCAAAGCTATTTTGTCGAAGCATGTTGGCGGGCCATCTTCGGGCCGGTGTTGCAGGCAAAGACATTAAGAACACTCGACCATAAGAGACATCTATCGAGGTTAGTCCTTCCGAACAAACTAGGGTTGAGCCGGTAGCTGACGTTGAGGTGTCAAGACCAGATGAGCCGGTTTTGATGGATACACCAATGGAGGCCCAAATTGTGTAAACTGAGCCGTCTTCCTGACTTCCAAGCCCGACTCATCCGTCTAGCCTAGCAACTCATGTGGATAAGACCATTACCCCGGCTGACAAGAATGCTCCAGAGGTTTCCATTGTCATGTAGATCTTCCAAGCTCTGTTATCTCCACCACCTTGGCCAAGATTGTAGCCAAGGATGAGCACGTGAACTTGGACAAAGGAAAAGCCAAGTTAAAACTCGCGAATCTATTTGCGCTTGGTGCTGAGGACACTTACCAGCAGTATTGGGCCCGACTAACTGATATATGGGAAATTGAGATCAACTTAATCAATGCTCTCACGGAGAAGTATGAGGTAAAATTCTTGCTTTACTATCTTGTCTTTTATATTCTGTCTTCAGCCCCCAAGGGCCAGCTTAGCATGCAAATGGTAAGTTGGTTCTTCAAAATGTTTGTACTAGACGTAGCTGTAGCCCTCAAGGATCGTGTCATTATGATGATAATGAGTCGGTACTTATGCTGGAGTAGAAAACAGAACACTGATCTAGCCCCCAAGGGTCGTCTTACCTTGTTGAGTTAGCTGGATTTTCTTTCATAAGAAGTAGATGTTTGTCTTGTAAGCTCAGAATCATGTAGTCCCCAAGGTCTGGCTCATTTATGTGAAATGGCCGGGTGGATTGTTTATAACTGCACATGACTTCCTTGTAGATAAAAACAACTTTGAAGTGTCATAGCCCCAAAGGTTTGAGTCGCCTTCTGTAGGGCGGACTGAGACTTTGTAGAAATAAGTGTTTGATAATATGTGTATGCTTGTCATGGATATTTAGGTTATGTTGAAAATTCTACTACAAAACTACAGAAACGTCTAAAAGAAGAGATAAACCTAAAATCTGAGGTTGAACTTCTGGCGTCTCATTTTGAAAGCTCTTCGCACCATGCGAATCATCTTCTGGAGCAGACCAAGAAATTATTTGAAGAGGAAAAGCCCGCCTTCATAAAACATGAGGAAAAGGCCGAGGGAAAACTTGTCCCTTGAAAGAAAATTAATCGACTCTTGTGAAGCAAATAAACGAGATATTGGCTGCCATCTTTAGTATGTACTCACAACTCTTTTACATTGAAGTACCGAGTTATGATGATATGGCTGTTCATAGCCTTACTTATGCCGGATGAAAATAGCAGAGACTTGTAATGCTATGCATTGTGAAGTTTAAGGCAATATTCACTTATGTGGAGCAACTATTGACAGGGCCTGTTTTTTCCATTATGGATGTAAACAACTTGAAATACCCGCCAAGAAACATCAATGTTATGTTGAAGCAATTATCGAATGTGCCGCAATGGGTCACAGAAACCCGAAAATCGGCGGATTGGGGGTGGGGAGCTAACATGGCCCTTGCGCATGCAAAGGCATATTTACCCGAGTTGCATATTAAAGATTTAAAAGGCGGCTTCTCTGAATTGAAGCTAGACGGCTCAGAGTTTACTCATGCTGATTTCACCAAGTGTATGAATGCGACTCGTCTGTTGGCGACTCTTATAGGTGAGGAAGTTGACCGTGTGGACTATCATGCTGCATATTACAATGACAACGAAAGCATCAACCTACCAAAACATGAGCCTTTTGAGCTGGTGCCTGATGTCTAATATGCAACTTTATTCTTGTAGTCTATGTTAGGGCTCCAAGCGCAAAGTTTGGAGGATAGTAGAAATTTTCCCTCAAGTGGATTACCTAACGTTTATCAATCTGTGGGAGGTGTAGGATGAAGATGGTCTCTCTCAAAAAACCCTACAATCAAAGAGAATAAATCTCTTGTGTCCCCAACACACCCAATATAATGGAAAATAGTATAGGTGCACTAGTTCGGTGAAGAGATGGTGATACAAGTGCAATATGAATATTGGATATAGGTTTTTGTAATCTGAAAATATAAACACAGCAAGGTAGAAAGTGCAAACAGCAAGCAAAATGTTGTATAAATGCTTGGAAATAAGGCATGTGGTTCATACTTTGACTAGTGTAATCTTCCAACAATTCAAACATAGTTGAATCCTATGATCATCCCTCAACGTGCAACAAAGAATCACTCCAAAGTTCCTATCTAGCGGAGAACAAATAGTGGAAATTGGTGTAGGTAATAGAACCACCTCAAAGTTATTCTTTCTGGTCAATCTTTTGAGTTATTCCTATAAGTGTCACAAAGAGCCCTAGAGTCTGTAGTAAAATAACACCAATGATACATAACAATCCACCCTAATATCACCTAGATACTCCAATGTCACCTCAAGTATTCGCGGGTAAATTATGCGAGATGCATCAAACAATCTCAGATCTACCATATTCAATCCAACAAAAATAACATCAAGGAGCACCCCAAGATTTCTATCGGAGAACATGGTATGAAAACATGCAATCAACCCCTATGCATAGATCCCCAAGGTCAGCGGAATCCGCAAGTTGATGCATCAACATATATTAAGTGAATCAATAGTATACCCCAATGTCACTATGGGTATCCCACAGAAGACGTACATCAAGTGTTCTCAAACTAAATATTCAATCCAACATAACAGGATCTCAAAGGGAAAGATTCAATTGATGACAACAAGGTAGCAAGGAAATAACACCATATGATCCAACTATATTAAAAAAGCCCGTCATATAGCAAGATCGTGCCATATCAAGAACACGAGAGAGAAAGAGAGAGAGAGATTGAACACATAGCTACTGGTACGAACCGCTAGCCCTAAGGGTGAACTACTCTGTCCTCTTCATGGCCTCCACCGGGATGATGAAGATGGCCACCGAATGTTGGCTTGCCTCTCTAGCAGGGTATTGGAATGCCTACAGAATGGTTTTTCATCGATATAGAGAGTTGTGGCGGTGGAACGAGGAGTCTCTCTTTATTTCTAGGGTTTCCAGGATTTATAGGATTTTTCAACGTTGGAATGACGCGCAACGAAGCTACATTGGCCACACAAGCCATTAGGGCACACCCCTAGGGGGGCACCCTGTTTGCTTGTGGCCCATAGGTGGCTCCCCTCTGGTGGTTCTTCGCTCCAATGTTACTTACTTCCTCCAGAAAAAATCACAAAAACTTCCGGGCGATTCCAAGAACTTCCATTTTCTGCACAAAAAGAAAATCATGGTAATTCTACTGAAAACAACGTCACTCCGGGTTAGTTCTAAATAAACCATATAAAGTGCATCGAAACCATATAAAAGTATTGTAAACATAGGTGAATATGGCAAGAATACTTCATAAATAATCGATACGTTGGAGACGTATCAGCATGCCCAAGCTTAATTCCTGCTCGTCCTCGAGTAGGTAAATGATGAAAAATAATTTATGAAGTGTGAATGACAGCATAGTGAATAGTTTTGATAACTGATAAATTCAGTCCCTTTTTTAGCATCATAACTAGCAACTTTTTCTCACAAAAATCATCATGATAGAGTAGCAATGAATTCAGATGTGATAGTTCAAACAATTTATTCACTTCACACTTAAAAATCTATGTTCTTGGTTACCAAACAATTTCAATGCATCATCGAGCCTAAGTAATAGTTCCACATACTCAATTATCATATAGGTTTCTATGATTGCTAATACTCAAGGCATATTTTTAGAACAAACAACATCCATCAAACACAGAGAAAGATAGGGGCTTAATGTTTCGCCTCCCACCATACTTATCATAAACATAATTGTTAACAATAATGAAACAAGATCAAATATATTTCAGTGGATATATATGTTTGGATCTTTGCCCACCACATGGTGCTTACCAAATAATAGATTGGGTTTCGAATAAGGAGTTGACTCAACATGAAAGTAAGTAATCGTGAAAGTAAATATATTGTCCCTTCGTAGAGGGAAGCAGGGATTTGCAAAGGTGCCAGAGCTCGTTGTTTAAAACATACATGAATATATAATTTTGAGTGGTGTGCTTTTCCTGTCAACGTCACAACAAAGTTTTCAATATCTTCCATGCTAATCATATTATTGGAGGTTCCCGAACAGAATTTAAATTTTACTCCCCTCCACCATTCAAACACATTTCATGGCCAGCCGAATCCACGGTTGCCTTTCAAACAATCAACTTTTTAGGGGGAGTCTTTGTTTATTTTTTTTGTATTAAGCAGGATTGGGCGTCCTTTTTACCATCCTCTCTCATGCAATGACAAGTGAATAAACACTCATCTTGAGAATAACTCGCTTAGTATGGATAATGACTACCTTGTCGCTCCATGAGCGGTACGAGCACACAAAACGGATGTTTATTTGAAGGTTTTAGAGGTGGCACATGCAAATTTACTTGGAATGGTAGTGAAATACCATATATAGCTAGGTATGGTGGACTCTCATGGAAAAAGTTAGCTCAAGGATTTTTATGCACAAGTAGTATTTCTACTTAGTACGAAGTTTTTGCTAGCAAAACGTTCTAAACAAGCACCACATGTTGGAGGATCCATAACAATATAACTTCTATGCAATATACCCAAACATATCCATTACACTGTCTTCCTTGTCCAACTTCAATTATTTGATAAAGTTTGAAAATAATTAATGGGTATTCACAATCATAAAAGATGTTCAAGATAATATATTTGTATGCGAAAGTTCTCTTTCTTATACTAATCATTCATCAATTTCTTTTATGACCAATTTGATGATTGTCAAACTTCAATATATTTTACTTTATAAACCAGGTGTGAAGCTACTACTAAGCATAAAGCAGATTGCTAATTTCATATTTATGATATTTCATAGATTCACAACTTACTCGTAGGATATAAGTGAATCACAATAGTAAAGATCAATGAGTAGTTAAACATTTAGGTAGCTATGTGAGGAATCTCTCTCAACAAATATTTTTTGATTCGACAATTTTATTCAAACAACAAAGAAAACAAAAGACACTCCAAGAATAGCACATATCATGTGGAAAATAAAAAATAGGCTCAACATAGGCTAACCGATAGTTATTGATGAAGGGAGGTGGGATGCTTAGCATCCCAAAGTGATGAGGGTATCCCAACCATGAACATCACACCAACAACCGTCAAAGTTCCAATCACAAGAAGTCGCGCAAAGCAAATCCATGATCAGGTAAACGTTAACTTAAGTTTATATTTGACCTTGAAAACATGGTTGTGCCTTCACCTCCTTCGTTGTTTGTTAAACTCAGGTGGAACATCCAACAAGACCAACAACATCTAATAAAATTATGAAGAAATATGTGGTCTGCTGAAGAAACAATGTTTTGCGTGCTGGTGAAACAATGTTATGCACGAGTTTGGATAACCCTACTTGCGAAGGGTATCCAGAACTCGAGTTTGCTACTGAAGAAAACATTTTTTGACTCCAGTAATCAATGTTTGGTCGTGAACCACCCACCACCTCCAACTAGAGATCTCTAGAAGCTACGTCATTAAGTCTCGAGCCACTTAGTCAAACCAAAATTGGTTCTCTTTGACACCTAAGATGGATCCCAAAGCTTGTTTGTTTTCACACCTATCCGGGGGGGTTGTCCCTATTATAAATAGGCTAGCTCTTCCCTTCGTGGGGGACTTTTGCCATTTCTATCAAAGACCAACACATAGACTCCTCCTAAGATTGGAGAGACTCTTGTTACCCTTATTCTCATGATTCCTTGAGAAATTGCTCCTAATTTGTGCTCCATTCTAGATCATGTTGTGTGGGTTAGAGTTCTTGGTTTCCTTGTGGATTGCACCTATCCCGTGCTACACGACCTGAGCATGGGTGTGTGGGCTAGTATTGCCGGTTGTGGATCGTTGAATGTTTATATTGAAGGCTTTGGTGAGCATCCTCCTTGTCGGGTCATAATCCCTTATTTTTAGTTTTTGGCTGCTTACAGCTAATTATCCCTATCCTCTTATCGATCCGAAGCCATGAATACCGGACCTCCCCTTGTACAACCTCTGGTTCGTAGACGGTGTCTTATCATGTGGTATTCAGAGAAAGGTTTACACAATACGATTTCTATCCTTTTTTTCTTGAGCTATACATTTTAGTTTTAATTTTCCTCATCCTAAAGTCCGAAGCCCAAAGCCACAAAAAAAATCCAAGCCTTTGTTTGCTGAGATCTAATTGTTTGCTTTCCTTATTGTGTTTGCACCAAGTTCTATTCAAAGTTGCTGCTATTTTTTTGTTTCTCTAAGTCTAGTTGTTGGATGTAGTGTGTTGAAAAAAAGAGAAAGAAAAAAGGGAAAAGGGAGAAAAGAAAGAGGAAGTGTTGAGAAAGTATGCAATCATATTCAGTTTGGTGGGAATTTTCAGAAGTTGTATTGGCAAGTGTTGCAGCTCAAACATGGTGCAAGGATCTACAAACAAAATCTTGTTTAATTTGGTTTACATTGATATGATCCCAATACTGTCCTCCTCATTTTACCCCACCAAGCTCCACCAAAAACCGTTAGCTTCTTCCCTTCATTTACTCGCCCACTCCGTTTTCTTCCACCCCATGACCGCCAAGGAATCATTAGAAATTGGGTAAGCAAGATGGTGAGGAGAGAGTTTTCCACATATATATTTTTTCCTTTTCCCTCTCGCTTCCAAGAGTTAACTTGCCAGGTTCCAACTCAAGTGTACATGCACATCAAAATGTGGATGATGACTTCCCAAAGACTCATGCGGCGTTTGGTGATTTAATTGAACAAAGTAGCTACATCTATGCAAAGGATATTCGGAGGTCATCTTCCTCTCGCGGGCAATGCAGATCTACATCAACACAACCCTGGTGCCTCGATGGCCGCCGATGATCCGCGATGGATAGGAAACGAGGACCACCATGGTGGTCATGAAAGAGTTGCAGGAGGCGCTAACAAGGGCGAGGCCCTAACCCACACGGGGTTGCTGCTGATCATCGACGACGAGCTGCACATGATGGTGATGACATCTTCCATGAAGATTTCTTCAAGCATCATGACGAGGAGGAGGGAATGGAGGACTATGAACCCTTCTCTCCACCCCACAGTGCTGCTGCTTTTGGTCGCAATGGTTATCACCAGGACCGTCGTGAGCAAGGTGACCATGACAACCAAGCAATAGTGAAGCTACATGTTCCATCATTCACGGGAAAACAGGACCCAGATGCATATATTGAGTGGGAGAAGTGTGACCAGATCTTTCGCATCCATAGATTTTCCGAAGCCAAGAGAGTTGATCTTGCTGTTATGGAGTTCTCTGGTTATGCTCTTACATGGTGGAATCAGCTACAAGATGATCGATTGATGGCAGGTAATAACTATATTCATAGCTAGACTTTGATGAAGCAAATCATGAGGTGTTGTTTTGTTCCATCATACTATCAGAGGAAATTGTAAAAGAGGTTGCAAGAGCTCACCCAAGGTTCCCACACTGTTGATGAGTACTATAAAGAGATGAATGTGCTGCTGATTCGAACAAGAACCCATGAGAGTGATGAGGCGAAGATGGTGACATTTTTAGATGGGCTGAATGATGAGATGTTAGATTTTGTGGAGATGTTTCGTTATGATATGCTACAAGATGTGGTACATCAAGCTATATGACTTGAGAAGAAGAATATGTGTAATGGTCGCCCCACCACATCCTCGTGGTAGAGAACACAACAGCCATATGGTTCTCGGTTTGGGGGAGCTCCACCGAGGATATCACATTCTTCGAAGGATTCCTCACCTGCTGTCTGCAATCAAGAAAAAAGCCATCACCGTTAGTAGGAGGATCCTCCGGTCCACCTGCAGAAAAGAGTTCTACAGGCAACAGCGACATTCAATGTGACAAGTGCGAAGGAAGAGGTCACATTTCTTCAGAATGTCTAAGCAAAAGAACTATGATCATCAATTAACGAGGTGAATGGGAGTTTGAAAGTGATCCCGAAGGTGCCAATGATGAAGTGGAAGAGAAGCAAGGACGGTAAGTTGGCGGCACTATACTATCTCAAGAAGAACTTAATGGTGACGCTTTGGTTGTATGCCGTTCACTAAATGCCCTGGTTGTGGAGGAGGAAAAGGAGCAGTGCCATAATATTTTCCACACCCGTTGCCTTGTCATGTCAAAGCTGTGTTGAGTGATTGTGCATAGTGGTAGTTTTAACAATATTGCATGCATGAAGATGGTTGAGAAACTTTGATTACAAACAAAACATCGCCCACATCCATACTACATGCAATGGCTGAATGATTGTGGCACAATAAAGGTAGCGAGCAGCATGAGAATACCAATTTCAATGGGAACATATCAGTATGAATTTGAGTGTGATGTGGTGCCGATGCACGCTTGTCACTGGCTTATAGGAAGACCATGGTTGCATGACCTTGACATGCAAATTAGCGGGCTTGCGAATTGCATGTGGTTTGTCCATAGAGGAGAAAACTTCACTTGGCTGTCCATGACACCCGAAGAAGTATATCTTGACGAGATGAACAAAATTGGAAAGTAAAAGGGAGAGTGTGATCATACACAAAGAGTGACCACCAACATAGTGAAGGAGTGTTTCCACAGCCAAAAACTCCACAGCCAAATATGACCAATCCCCAAGAGAAACAGGGATTAGTTATGATGGCTAGGGAAAGGGATATGCAGGAATTGAGAGAACCTAATATTCCATTCTTTGTACTCATGTAAAAGGAAACTTTATTGGCTGCTAACGACTTATCTTCAACTCTTCCTAGTGTTATATTTGATCTTTTGCAGGAATATAAGGATGTGTCTCCCAAGGAGGTGTCACCCGGGCTACCACCGAAGTGAGGCATTGAACACCAAATCGGCTTGGTTCCGGGTGCCCCATTACCAAACCGACCACCGTACCTAGAAAACCTAGAGGAGATGAAAGAAATTCAGAGGCAAGTAGAAGATCTTATTCACAAAGGGTATGTAAGGGAAGTATTTCTCCTTGTGTTGTTCCAATTCTTTTAGTTCCAAAGAAAGACGGTACTCTAAGAATGTGCACTAATTGTACATCCATTAACAACATAATTGTGAGATATCCACACCCTATACCTAAACTTGATGACATGCTTGATGAACTTTGTGGTTCCACACAATTTTATAAAATTAACTTGCGGAGTGGATACCACCAAATAAGAATGAAAGATGGCGATGAATGGAAAACTTCCTTTAACACAAATTTTGGTTTGTGTGAATGGTTGGTGATGCCTTTTGGATTAACGAATGCACCAAGTACTTTCATGTGATTGATGAATCATGTGCTTAGGTCCGTCATTGGAAAGTTTGTGGTGGTTTACTTTGATGACATTTTGATTTATAGAAAAACTATGGAGGATCATGTTGTACATGTAAAATGTGTGCTTGATGTCCTATGGGTGGAAAGGTTGTATGCTAACATGGAAAAGTGCACTTTTTGCACAACTAAGATTCTGTTTATTGGATTTCTGGTTTCAAGAAAAGGCATGGACGTCGATGAAGAAAATATCAAGGCTCTCAGTGAGTGGCTGCCTCCACAAAATGTGAGCCAAGTACGTAGCTTCCTAGGACTTGCATGTTTCTACCGACGGTTCATAAAGGATTTCGGCACCATTGCTGCACCAATGAATGAATTAACAAAGAAAAAACACTCCATTCAAATGGTGTGATGCTCAAGACAACTCCTTCCAAGAACTGAAGATAAGATTAACATCAACACCATTGCTTTTGCTTCTTGATTTTGGTAAGACTTTTGAGATTGAATGTGATGCAAGTGGCGTTGGCATTAGCGGAGTCCTCATGAAAGAAGGTAAACCTATTGCCTATTTTAGTGAGAAACTTAATGGTCCAACACTTAGTTATTCCGTCTATGATGAAGAGTTGTACACACTTGTTTGATCTTCAGAAACATGGCAACATTACTTGTGGCATAAAGAGTTTGTGACACATTCCGACCATCAATGTTTGAAATTTCTAAAGGGCCAACTCAAATTGAACCATAGACATGCAAAATGGAATGAGTTCATAGAGTCTTTTAATTATATTGTCAAGTGCAAGAAAGGAAACGATAATGTTGTTGTTGATGCATTGTCTAGGCGCCATATTTTACTTTCCCAACTTGATGTAAAAAATCCTTGGTTTAGAAAGCATCAAAGCATTCTATGCTAATGACTCATACTTTGGTGAACCATTTTCAAAGTTCACTAAGGGAAAGGGGTGGGAGAAGTTTCACTTACATGATGGATTCTTATTTCGAGCTACCAAATTGTTCATCCCAGATTGTTCTGTTCAGTTGTTACTTTTACAGGAGGCCCATGTTGGTGGTCTCATGGGTCACTTTGGCGCCAAGAAAACCGAGTGTGTCTTGGGTGACCACTTCTTCTAGAAAAGAGTGAGACATGCCATGGAGCGCTACGTGATGAGATGCGAGATTTGTCACAAAGCTAAGTCTTGTTTGAAACCCCTATGGTCTTTATACTCCTCTATCCATTCTGAATGCTCTGTGGGAGGATATTTCTATGTATTTTGTTCTTGCTTTACAAAAAACTAGGGGTAGTAACTTGGTGTTTGTGGTAGTTGATCGCTTTACCTAAATTGCACATTTTATCCCATGTCATAAGAGTGATGATGCTTCACAATTTTTTTTAAACTTTTAGACAGTAGGAAAGGCTCCTACTGCATTTGTATTAGAACATAACTTCCACTGTTTACATATTTACATGAGTGAGGAGATCAAAGAGAGGTATAAAATAGAGTGACCTATCAAGAGGTGTGTCACAAAATAGAATCTAAAATGGCAGCAATATGCTGCTTTTTCTGGCTGTGCCCTATATTTTAGGTTATAAATATCAGTCTTGAATCTTCTCTTCCAGGATGCAACCGAGGGAACAATCTTTCTGAAAAATTTGTTGTTTCTTTCCTTCCAAGGCCCCCGGGCTGCTACAAAAATAATGTCCATAAACATTAGCCTATCATGTCTTGCCTTAACCACTTCAACAAGTTCAAGTCTGTTCTGGTGGGACGTCCAATCAATGCCCGGTGTTGCCAAGCACATATTGCTAAATGTATAGTGGAAGAATAGGTGTTACACTGTTTCCTCAGTTTGAGTTTCACATAGCAGGCACTTCAATTTTTTACCAACATTGTAATGTTTCTATTTGAGCATGTTTCGATTATTAAGCCTGTTAGACAGTAGGAACCATCCAAAAACTTTAAATTTTGGTGTGCTGGTCGATTTCCACAGTCACCTGAACGCTGGGTGGGCGTACATCTCTCTGAAATAATATTCATAGTATTCTTTACTTTTGAATTTGGCCTTCCCCCAAGCATAGGTCCACACATCATGAGTGAGGCCCGGTATATCCATGTCTAGGGTTTCAACTTGCATTTTGTGCACTTCCTCCAAGGCTAAGACTGATAGAGGCAACTGGAACATCTCACTTAGGCTTGTGATCTAGAGAAAATTGTTAACAGAGACATCTTCTGTGATTGTGTAGGAGTAAGCCCTAGGGAAAGTCTCCGAGTAGATTGTTTTGTTCCAATTTTCTTTACAGAAGAGTGTCATTTATCCTCTTATAATTTGCACTGATGTATTCCCTCGATAGATCAAGCTTAAGAGCATCACCTTTGTCCACCAGAATGAGCCGCAGGGATCAAATGCATGAGGGATGGAGTTGTTGTAGTAGGTATCCCATATTAGCTTCACCCAGGGGATGTTACATCGATTATAGAACTTGTGAAGCAACTTGAGCAACGTGGCATCATTTTGGACTCTAATGTTGAGCACTCTAAGACCTCCATTTTCCCTTGTGTGGCAGATCATGCTTTTCACTCCATCATCTGTCTTCTTTCTCCACAAGTAGTGGCGTCTGATCTTGTCCAGTTTCTCTATGATTTTAGGGAGGAGAGCGATGCTGCCCATTGAGAAAACAACAAGCGATGTGATGAGAGAATCGACAAGTGCCGGTTTTCCATCATGTGACATCAGGAGCATTCTAGCTAAGACCTTGCATTCCGATCTTCAAACTAATGGGGTGAGGTCTTGAACAAAGGGTTTTATGGTGCGAAGCGGAAGCCCGAGGAATGTAAAAGGCATGGAGGCCATACAACATCCAAAGATCGAAGCAAGACTCTAACACATCATTGGTGCTGTGTTGATAGGGTCAATCGTTGATTTTCGGAAGTTCAAGCGAAGACCTATCGAAGCAGCATAGTCCGTCAATATGTTTTTCATGATCCGTGCTTGAACCGAGCACGCGGACAGGATGACAAGAGTGTCATCAGCACATTGGATAACTGGGTAGTCTGAAGTGCTGACTGTGTTGATCGGAAATTTTATGCATCATTTTCATAGAGCATCATTTATGACAGCCTGGAGAAGTTCTGCAGCTAGAACAAATATTAGGAGGGACAAGGGGTCTCCTTGTCGAACCCCACACTTGCATTGGAATTGGCATCCAGGAGTCACATTGAGCAGTACTGAGGATTTACCCGAAGAGAACAGGCATTTCATCCAACCGAGCAACCTGTCATTGAATTCCATGTGTTTCATTACCTGCATCATCACACAGTGATCGATCATGTCAAATACCTTGGAAAAGTCAAGCTTAAGTATAATGATATATCTCTTAGAGGCTTGGCACTGATGAATGAACTCAATACCCGACGCCAAACAGCCATGGATTGATCAGCCCTTGAGGAATCCATATTAATTACGATCAACTAGTTTCAAGATGATCTTTTGAAGTATGTTTGCTAGAATTTTTGTCACTAGCTTCACGCAGCAGTAGACCAAGGTAATGGATCGATAATTATTAATCATCTCTGGTGATATGGTCCTGGGGATCAGCGTGAAATGTCCATAATTGAGGCTTTCTAGGTTTAAAGATCCCTCGTGAAATTCTGCATATAGTTGATAAAAGTCGTGCTTGATAATTGGACAACAACCCTTCAAAAAAGCTCCACCAAAAACATCCTGGCCAGGGGCCTTGTCGGGCGGCATTTCTTTCACAACCGAGTCTATTTCCTCATGGCTAAATGGAGTAGTAAGGCTATCCAGCTCTACATTCGGACTAAAGAGGGTTTCGAGGTTGAACTTCATGTTTGGGGGAGAGAAGTTGCCTAGTCGTTCTCTGACTGAGTTAAAGATGAAGGATTCCTTACTTGCATGATCTTCAACAACCATGTCGTCAGATGTTTTCAAATGTCGGTGTAGTGAACAGAGGGGTGTTCACTACCCTGGGCACGCACCAACAAGTCGCAACCTCCAAGCAGGAAGGACATGGCAGAGAAGGAATCCACTTGTAGGACGTATCGAAGACCCAGGTTTCCAGTAAGGATTACTTGCCAGGAACAGGTTTACACATCACCGGCAAGCTCAAGGCCAGCAAGATCAAGATAGAGTTTCCGGGAAGAAAACCTTCCTGAGAGAAGACATCCAGGAAGGGCACCAAGAAGACCCGATGTTGGCGTCCCGGCAAGGCCTGCCAGGGGACAAATGAAAAAAATACAGCAACATCAAGAAGGCATTCAAGTCAACAGACCGATGACCGAAGGCTGGGACCTCGGCAAGATCTTGCCGGGATGGCTGCTGAGCCCCAGCAAGAAGAGCACCCGGCAAGGCCTTGCCATCCTGCCAGCGCAGAGACCAGGTGTCATCCCACCTGGGTACGTGTCGAGGCACCAGGGATGGAGGAGGCTAAGCGGTGGTGATGGGACGGGCTCCTGTCCCGTGAAGTAGAAAGTCAGGGACACCTGACGAAGCATTAAATGCTTTTGTCTCTCACCGTCAGTGTGAGGTACGATCACACTGTAGCACTTTACACCTTATGTGTGCGTTGTACTCCACTATCGGTGACCCCTTCGAGAGTATAAAAGGAGGCCCAAGGCACAGCTAGACGGGGGGCTCGGGACGATTCTACATGAGTAGCAGCTGCGTACTGTAGTGCTCCCAAAACCTGAGCTAGAACTCATCCAATACAACCAAGCAGGAGTATGGTTTTATGCATCTTTGCGGCCTGGACCTAGGTAAAAATCCCCCGCGCTGTTCGTCAAATCTTCTCTCTGTGCATGCCTTCTTCCTTCCCGAACAGTAAAGGGATCCACGCGACCCCATAGGTGTCGTTTCCCCGACATCATACTAGCGAGATAGTTTTTTCTGTATATTTCTGTCGCCACTACCTAATTTTTTTAGTGTTTTCGTCTCCAAACGGAATCCATCGTATCGTGCATCGTTTCTTCCAGTATTATTTCTGATAGGACAGAAGTCATATAAGTTGTTTCTTCAAAAAAGAATGGAAGTTGCTCTCGGGGCATGATAACTGTCTTTTATCTTCAATTGTATCCATTTCTAAAACTGCTTTATTTGTGTTAGCGATCGCAGTGGTTAGTTTGGAGAGGTTTTTACTCCATTACCTGAGAGCTTATCGAACAACCTTCAGCTTCTGACAGAGCAGGAAACCTTCAACTATAGGAAACAGGTACTTTGTCGTCCGCCATCTCGGACGGCAAAGGCAGGAAACTCGGACGGCAAAGGCTTTGTCGTCCGCCAGCGGACGGCAAACCGTCCGGCTGAATAGTCCACGGTAAAGGCCGCTTTGCCGTCTGCTCGCGGACAGCAAAGACCTCAGGTTCTATGCCGTCCACTGGCGGACGGCAAAGAGCCTGGATGGCACACGTGGGCGCTTAGCTCCGTTAGGGGGCTTAATGGCGTGCTTTGCTGTCACGCCCAAGATGCGCGCCTATCCATTTAAGGCACGAGGGCCTCGCCAGGGATAGAGGCGCATCTTGCCGTTAGCAAGAATAGTATCATCACAACATACAATACTGAATGGAAAGAGTATACAAGTTGGCTTACACTCGCCACATGCTAACTTACAATGTCACTCAAATCATAGCATCAAGTTGAACATAGGGTCCGACTACGGACGAAATCAAACAATAAAAGAAGTTGCGAATGATACTATCAAGCTATCCGAAAGATCACGACCAGGTCCTCTACTCATCCGGATATGTCACGTACATCCTACCTCTCTCCTCATCATACTCCCACTGGAGCTGAGCAAGATCATCCTGCACGAACTCATCTGAACCTGCACCTGGATTATTGTAGTAAACTGTGAGCCATAGAGGACTCAGCTATCATGTGCGTGGGTACCAAGACTATTTAAGCTTTAGGAAGGAAGGGGGTGATGTTTAGTTTGCAGCAGCACTAAGCATTATATGGTGGCTAACTTACGCAACAAGAATGTAAATGTGAGTGGTCTACGTTAAGCGATCGAATCTAGAGTAATCTTTATGAGATCCTGAACACTTACTTACGTCAATCATAACCCCACCATGTTCTCTCTCGGATCATGTTCACGAGCAGAGACGATCATGGTTACTCACACAGTTGGTGTGTTTTTAATTAGAGTTTACTTCAAGTTTCGTATAACCGGGTGTTAAACAAATATCCAAGTTGCCACATAACCGTGGGCACGGCTTTCCAAAAGATTTAACCCTGCAGGGGTGCTCCAAGTAATCCATTACCAAATTAACCACACTCCGTGGGAATAGCTCGACCACGGATCTCGCGATCATCATAGGTAATTCCAAAGGAATTCCAACACCTCGAGTAAACCCGAAGAAAGTCGGACTCCACATGCAAGACACTCGATAAAGGTAAAACAAATCCAGCAAGACCACCTGACGTGTCGACGAACCCGATAAGAGCCGCATATCTCAGTCTCAGGACACGACGGATAAGCTACGCGTACGGAGTCCTGATAGAAATCTCGCAAGTTGCCCTGGGTTGGCCCCGCACAGTGCTCTAGTTTGGACCGGCACTCATGCGAAGCACTGGCCCGGGGGTTGATTAAATTATCCATGGGTTTGCAAGACCCTATGCAATTAATTGAGTTGTTAAGCAAATGTAGTACCAATGTTGGGTCTTGCCAGACAAGTTTTAGTACCAACCGAATAACAAGGGGGTCCCCATAACAACCCCGAGCATGTTAGGAGCGCAAAGTATGGAAAACATAACACCGGTAACAAGGAACTAATGGCGGTAGCAGCGGAACAAAACACTGAGGAAAAGGCCAAGCCTTCCACCAATACCAGATATATATGTGCATTAAATTAAATAACAGAATTACTGTGATATCCAATCCATGTTGTCACATGGAACAACCTGCACCTGCAGCTAAGAACGCTATAAGAGGGGCTGAGCAGCGGTAACTTAGCCAATCAACGGTTTGTTGGGATGTGGAGGTTAGAGGCTGTCATGGCAACATGGGGGCTGATATCATGTGTTAGGTAGCGCAATTGTTATGATAAGAACGATAAACTAGCAAGCAAAGATAGTATTGGGATCCGGGTACGATCATCTTGCCTGTTGGTTCTTCAGCGGAACAAGTAGCGGGATCCTCGTAGTGGTACTCTCCAGGGTCCTCGAACTCAGTTTCGACACTCGCGTCTACCGAAGAGAAACAGCAAATAAATAACCAACCAAGGTGCAATGCACAACCAAGATGATGCATGATCCATTTAATGAAAGTTTTAACATGGCAATCCAATTCTAGTCAAGTTTCGCATGCAAGGTTTGTATATTAGTGAACCTGGACAGCACCTCATGTTAAGTTACTTAAACATGCATGAACATGGCAAATATGTATTCATCATGCAAAATCGATGGAAATGCATATAAGGATCGCAAGAAACGGAGCTACGGTTCTCGAGATACGCTCACGACAAGGTACGGAGGCAAAACACAAGATCACCAAATACCTGGGCTAATTCTTGGCATTCCAAGGTAGCCACTGTACATGTGATGAAATACCAATCACAATAGACTCAATAATCACTCAATTCCATGGAGTATAGTTCCCACAACTCACAAAACAAGATATCACCCAATCTCCCACAAAACAGCAACATAGCAATTTGAAAAGCTCACAACTAGAGCTACAGGAATCCCATAGCCACAAAGAAGATATGGACAGAATATACTCAACACCCACATCATTTCATTCAAAAATGGAATCAGCAAAAGGGGCACACATCAATATGCATGGAGCAACCAAGTTGGCATGATGAATCAGGTTTTTAGGGACTTAGTGAAAATTCCAGTTTTCTGGAATCTGGGTTAATAAAGTAGCAAGTTGACAGCACTGGTTATATATGCTAGAGAGCTCCAAATGGCATGAAAACTAAAAGTATGGTAGATGGCAACATACACTACAATTAACAAATAGTGAGCATGATCTAATAACAATCACATCACTAGCTACACCGTACTCTACATGGCAAAACAATAACAGCAGGGTCTCCAGACTAGTCATTTTTTAAAGCAGGTTGGCAGAAACAGAAAGTAAGCAACTTAACAGCATGGTTCCCACTCATCTAGTGACTTAACATGAATAACAAAAATACTGGAACATTCCCATGAACTTTTACTAACAAATTCATGCTGGCAAGAACTTGAAAACATGCATAGATTAATTCCTATGAAAAAGACAAAAGGGCATCACAGCATAAAAATGCAGTTTCGTCAAGTTGCCCCAAAGTCAAATTGGACTTCACAGGTGCATACATGGGTTGATTGTACCCCAAAATGATTACTCATACCTATATGCTTGCATGGAACAAAAGGGAGCAAAGGGGGGGTCGAAATTTGACCTCCCTAGGCCATGGTGACTTATGTCACTCATAAGCTTAATGCAATGACACAAAATGATAGGTGCTCCATAGTTACATGTTGGAAGGGGGGGGGGTCAATTAGCATGTTAGGGACATGATAGCATGTCATGGCATCAAGATCAAGGATGAAACTATCTAGGAGAGGAATACATGCACATATACACATGAAAGAAACCTACACATGCATCTCTGCTTTTAAGCACACACACATCCACAAACATATGTGAAATCACCACACACACACACATATGCAAACCCTGCTCATGCATATATTCTATTCGGCACATACACACACATATGTCCACACACACACATACACAAGGGTGTGTAAGTAGGGCATACACCCTCACACATACAATATGGCTCTACCACACACACACCCACAAACATACATGGCACCACACCATGTAGTGCTCTACACTCACACCTACAACAAACACACACACACACACACCTACAATCCATATACATAACATGTATGCATACATATGCATATGCATATGCACTCACACATACAATACCAATAACACTAAGACACACACCTACAACTACAAGGCATACATGGGCACATGCAGCATCAGGTGCATACACACACTCACATACAAGCTGCAATACCCACGCACACACAACAACCAGCACAAAGAGAAAATAAAACAAATCACCAAAGAAGAAGTAAGAAAAAAACAAAAAAAGGGGGTGGACGAGATCGGGATCTAACCCGAGACCTCAGGGTCAATTCCCCACCATTCTACCACTGCGCTACTGCTCGATAACTTAACAGAGGAGGGTCCCTGCACATCTAGTACACACACACGCACATATTACCTGACAAAACTGAAGAAAAGAACAGAGCAGAGAACCGACAATAGAGGAATGGTGGCGACGATTCCGACGACTACAGGACGTCTCCGGCGACACACATGGGCGAAATCGAAAGGGGGAGCTACGAGGAACCCATCCCTCGCCTCAGCTTGCGCCAAGGGGGATCAGAGGCGAGCTCAAGCTCGGACCTTCCGAGCGGCGGTGACGGCACTACGGTGATGACGGAGCGAGCTACGGCGAGGAGAGGAAACCACGGGGACGGGCTGCTCACCGAGGGCTTCTCGGAGACACGGGGGCGCGATCAACGGCGATGAACGGGACGGAGCGGCTCGGGTACGCGGCGGCATCGGAGGGGAAGAAGACCGGCCGCACTGCGATGGCGAGGAGGAAGGAGAACAACTCCCGAGGCCACCTAGCTCCGGGAATGGGACGACGGGTCCACCAGGAACGCGGTGGCCATCTCCGACGGCGACGAGCCCCACCGGAGGCGATGATGCGACGGCGAGCTCTCTCTCTCTCTCAGAACCTGCCTCTTCTCTGAACCTGACGAAGAAGAAGAAGAACAGGGGAAGAAGGAGGAGGAGGGAGAAGAGGAAAGCGACGGCGGCAAGAGGGAGAAGGAAGAGCGAGGAACCCTAGGGGTACGAGCTTTGAAAGGGTGGGACGGCCTCGACGTCCGTGACGGCTAACGGCGATGGTGAAGCTGCCTCTGCCCTCTGCTCGTGCACACACACTCACATCTGACGGAGAAGGAACAAGCGAGCAGGTAGCCGTCACTGCTCATGTGGGCTGGGCCTCGGCCCACTGCTCCTCCTCTCCTTTCTCACTAAACAGAGAAGGTTTTGCTTTTAAAAAAATAAAACACCCAGGATAATTAAAACCCAGAGCAAAAGAAAAAGGTTTTGTGAAAACAAAAATAGTTTTGAGCAGGGGATATTATGCTCGTGTTTATAAAATGTTAAATGAGATTTTTGCACAAGTTATTTTTATAATATACTAATAAAACAGCCCCTGTTTAAATAGTTTTCCAAAGCCAAACATATCAAAAAAACAAAAGCTTCACTTCCAATATTTATGAGGCATATTGGGCTAACACATGAACAATTTTTAAATCATTTAATTAGCAACTCAAGTCTGGTCATATAATTTAAAAGAAGAGAGGGGAAGATGGTAGGTGATGTTGATGTAGAAAGAGAGGGAGAAGAGGTTGCACACATGCCCAAACCACACACACAAACCACCTCAAGACACAAGCACATCACATCACAAGTCACAAACACAATCATACAAGGACACATGAAAACCCAACATGGCAAGATGATGAAATGATGGATGACAGGATGCACGAATGCAAAGCACAATGAAGACAAGGTGCAAATCATCTCATAGCTCATGACACAAGGTTCATACAATGGGGTTACATGCCAAATATGGTAGGGACAGCACCTGGGCTGTCACAACTCTCCCACACTATAAGAGGATCTCGACCCGAGATCTAGGAACGGAAGAAGTCTGGAAATTCGGAATGGAGCAGGTCCTCACGTTCCCAAGTAGCTTCTTTGTCGGAATGATGAGACCAGTTCACCTTGAGGAACTTGATAGACTTGTTGCGAGTCTTACTCTCAGTTTCTTCAAGAATTGCCACTGGGTGCTCACGATAAGAAAGATCTGCTTGAAGATCGATGTCTTGGAGGTCAATGGTTCGCTCAGGAGTCTTGAAGCATCTCCAGAGCTGAGAAACATGGAAGACATCGTGCACATTTGCGAAATTTGGAGGAAGCTCTAGTTGATATGCAAGACCACCTCTCTTGCCAACAACTTTGTAAGGACCAACAAAACGAGGAGCTAGCTTCCCTTTTATTCCAAACCGCTGAGTGCCTTTCATGGGAGACACTCTGAGATAGACTAGATCACCCACTTGGAAAGAAACATCCCGATGTTTGTTATCGTAATAACTCTTCTGTCGGGACTAAGCTTCTTTGAGGTACTCACGAATGACATGGCACATCTCTTCTGCTTTAGTGATCATGTCATTGCCCAATATCTGACGCTCACCAGTTTCAGACCAGTTAAGCGGGGTACGACACTTGCTGCGGTAGAGAATCTCGAAAGGGGCCTTGCCTGAGCTAGCCTGGAAGCTATTGTTGTATGAGAATTCCGCATAAGGGAGGCAGTCTTCCCACTTCATGCCGAACGAAATCACACAGGCTCTCAGCATATCTTCAAGGATCTGATTGACTCTCTCAACTTGACCACTTGTCTGCGGATGGAACGCCATGCTGAAACGGATCTTAGTGCCCATAGCAGTCTAGAAGGACTCCCAAATCATGGAAGTAAAGATACTTCCACGGTCAGAAGAGATGAGTTGAGGAATACCATGCAAAGAGACTATCCTTGACGTATACAACTCTGCAAGCTGAGCTGCCAAGATAGATTCTTTGACTGGTAGCAAATGAGCAACTTTTAACAACTTGTCGATAACCACAAAGATGGCATTGTTGCCCCTCTTGGACTTGGGGAACCTGGTTACGAAATCCATCTCCACATGATCGAATTTCCAATCTGGGATAGGCAAAGGCTAAAGAAGACCTGCTGGATGCTGATGCTCCGCCTTTACTTTGTGGCATACATCGCACTCGTTGACAAACTGAGCAATCTCACGTTTCATACGAGTCCACCAGAAGGTCTGCTTGAGGTCCTGATACATCTTGGAATAGCCTGGATGAATGGATAGAAGAGAATTGTGTGCTTCATCCATGATAACCTTTCTAAGATCACCTTTTGGAACCACAAGATGGTCCTCAAAGAACAAGGTATCTTTGTCATCGACACGAAAGCACTTATACTTCGGAATGCTCTTGGCCACACCTTTCTTCACTTTCTTTACCATAGCGTCTAGAAGCTGCGCTTGGCGAACCTGATCTTCTAGAGTCGGAGAGACTTGAAGATTGGCAAGAAATCCTTGCGGAATCATCTAAAGGTTGAGCTTATGGCATGCTTCGCAAAGCTCGTGTTGAAGAGGCTTCAGAATGAGACTATTGCAGTATGCCTTACGGCTGAGCGCGTCTGCAATGACATTTGCTTTCCCAGGAGTATACTCAATGCTTGGGTTGAAGTCTTCAAGCATTTCCACCCAACGAGATTGCCGAAGATTGAGATTGGGTTGAGCGAAAATGTACTTCAAGCTCTTGTGATCGGTGTATACCTCAACTGGTCTACCCAACAACAAATGCCTCCAAGTCATTAGAGCATGCGCAACTACTGCCATCTCAAGATCATGAGTGGGGTAGTTCTTCTCGGCAGTCTTCAACTGACGCGAGGTATAAGCAACAATCTTCTTGTCTTGCATGAGAACGCCACCAAGACCTTGGAGAGAAGCATCATAGAAAACCTAGAAAGGCTTGGACTGCTCAGGAGGAACAAGGACTGGAGCTGAAGTCAGTCTCTGCTTGAGCGTATTGAACGGAACACCACATGCCGGAGACCAAACATACTTGATGCTCTTCTGGAGGAGATTGGACAGAGGCTTAGCAATTTGAGAGAAGTTCTCCACGAATCTTCTGGAATAACTAGCAAGCCCGAGGAAGCTCCGAAGCTGCTTCACATTCTGAGGAGGCTCGCACTTCAAGATTGCCTCGACTTTCTCAGGGTGCACTTTAATTCCCTCGGCAGAGATGACATGCCCGAGGTACACCACTTCATTGAGCCAGAACTCACACTTGGAAAACTTGGCATAGAACCGATGTTCCCTTAGCTTGTCAAGCACAAGGCGGAGATGCTCTGCATGATCTTCTTCTCTCTCCGAGAACACAAGGATATCATCTAGATAGACCAAGACGAACTCATTCTTGAAAGGAGAGAAGATGAAATTCGTCATTCTTGAGAAGGTTGGAGGAGCATTCGCAAGACCAAACGACGGTGTACTCATAAGAGCCAAAACTCGTCCTGAAAGCGGTCTTGGGAATGTCTTCTTCTCGAATGCGAATTTGATGATAACCCATGCGAAGATCAGGCTTCGAGAAAACCTTGGCACCTTTCAGTTGATCAAACAACTCATTGATGTTGGGAAGTGGGTACTTGTTTCTGATTGTCTTCTTGTTTAATGACCGGTAGTCCACACAAAGACGATCCGTGCCATCCTTCTTCGTGACAATCAAAACACCACAACCCCACGGAGAAGAGCTTGGTCTGATCAGACCCAGACGTTCTTGCTCATCTAGCTGCTTCTTCAACTCTTTCAGCTCTTCGGGGCCAAGTTTATACGGGCACTTGTAGACCGGTTCAGTTCCGGGCTCGAGATCAATCATGAACTCAACTCGCCGGTGCGGAGGCATTCCTGGCAACTCTTCTGGAAAGACATCTTCATACTCACAAACCACCAGAATTTGAGATATCGCCGAGATTTCACCCTTCTCATTAAGAGCAAAGAGACGGATTGTGTCATCGCGAGCTGCGAAAATAATCACGTCTTCTGAAGGGTGAGTCAGCTTCACTTCTTTTGCTTTGCAATCAATAGGAGCCTTATTCATAACCAGGAAGTCCATGCCCAGAATGATATCAATATCAGAATTCCTGAGAACAATTGGAGAAGCCAGAAAAGAATAATTGCCCATCTTGATAGAAACATCCGGAACAACCACATTGGAACTCATCAACTGGCCTGGGACACCACCCGAAAAGGACTAGGAAGAACTGCTGAATTGAAATGATGCTTCCAAGCAAAAGGTTTATAAATGAATGAATGCGATGCACCAGAATCAAACAATACTTTAGTAGGAAAATCATTAACTGAGAGATTACCCATAATCACATCATTGGCCTGCTCTGCTTCAGCTGCATTCACCATATTCACTCTGACTGACTTGGAATTATGCTTCACCATAGCATTGCCTGGAGGCTTGACAGGATGAGGAGGCGGAAGACGCCGCTGGTTGCACTTGTTAACATAGTGACCCTTCTGACCACACTTGTGACAAGTCACCTCAGAAAGCGGACGAACATTGCCTGGAGGAGGAACATGAACAGCCTTGGACGCCTGGTTCTTCTGCTGGAAACCTAGGTTGGGTGGGTGGGAAGAACCACGACCACCGAACTGCTTCTGCTGCTGAGGAGGACGAAACGGAAGAGGATTTGGCGCCCAATACTTCTGCTGCTTAGGAACCATCTGAGAGCTGGAAGAAGAATATGAATCCCTTGAACGCTTATTAGAGTTCTCTAACTTGAGCTGAGCTGCTTCAATCTTCAAAGCCATGTTGTAGAACTGATCAAACTCACGAGGCTCCTGAAGAACTAAGCCTGGGAGAAGCTCATCCTTGAGACCACCTCTGAACTGATAGATCATAGCCATATCATCTGGAACATCTTGCTTGGCATAACGAGCTAGATTCTGGAATTCGATGTTGTACTGGTAGACTAACTTGGTTCCCTACTTCAGGTACCTGAACTTCTCACGCATCTCCTCGACAAAGCTTGTTGGAATGTAATGAGCCCTGAAGTCATGATGGAAATCGTCCCAAGTAACAACACGATCACCCCTGGAATCCTTGTACTGTTGCCACCAATCAGCTACTTGACCCTTTAGCTGGAACGATGCAAACCTGACAAAGTCCTCTGGCCTGACATTGCTGCACTCAAAATGCTTACTCATATCACGAAGCCAATCATCAACATCTAGAGGCTGCTCACAACAGGTGAATGTCTTGGGCTGGTTGCAACGAACTGATTGAGTGTCGCAAACTGAAGCTGATTCTGAAAATTGCCTTGAAAACCCTGCTGACCCTGCTCCCTTTCTTTTAACAGCCTAAGAAACATCTAGGTGTTTGCATTGGTCGCGGCCATCACAGCTTGCCAAGCTTCTGGAGGAGGAGGCGGAGGAGGCGGTGGCGGGGGTGGTGGTGGAACATTAGTCTGCTCCTCACCACCACCCGGATTGCTGCGAGTTGGTGGAGCCATCCTGAAGATGGACAAATGCATCAGCACCTCATTGATAAGATGAAACATAAGCTGAATCAAATTCTTGAAATAATTGAACAAAAACAACATAGCTTTCCTACTGAAAATTAGTAAGAATGCTTCTTCGGATCATGATAACATCATTAGACATAATAAGCCACTTGCAAGAATACAACAAGTATTGAGCTAAGCGCTCGGAACAAATGTACATACCCAATACATCTGGGGAAGACGATCCTAGATGACTACAAGATTCCCACCTATGAACTTCTGAAAACTTTCTTGTTTATGCGATTCGGGTTGCAGAATCAGGAACCTGCCCTAGGCAATCAGCTGTGACTGCATCCGCAACCTTCCACGCCATAATTCAAGATATTTCGCAAATTCGTCTAGTCTCGAATCCTCGAACTCACAACGATACTAAACCATGGTGGTACCCCGGACGGCTCCCCAGTACTGGGTGACTCCGACCTTATCTCACCATGATAAGTATTGAAGTAATTTCAAACATTCTCCGTCCTTAGATATCAAGGAAGCTGAATGATAACAATGTGCCAACATTCCCTGGAGCTCGACTCCCCGGAAGAAATCAAGTCAGACGGGAGGCACCAAGACAGAACCCTGTCACATCGGCATCATATAGATTCCAAAATACCCGCGTGATCCTAAAAAAATTTGAGCGAGAAGAGGAGTAGAAACAAAATTCCTAAGTCAGAAACCTCACCAGAGCATACAAGAGGAGTAAAAAGAATCCTACTCTCCAATATAACTAGACTCAAAATAGTTTTACTAGACACAACTCGGCCAAGTTCGAACAAGCAAAGGCTCCTATGGTCGTATGGCTCTGATACGAACTTGTCACGCCCAAGATGTGTGCCTATCCATTTAAGGCACGAGGGCCTTGCCAGGGATAGAGGCGCATCTTGCCGTTAGCAAGAATAGTATCATCACAACATACAATACTGAATGGGAAGAGTATACAAGTTGGCTTACACTTGCCACATGCTAACTTACAATGTCACTCAAATCATAGCATCAAGTTGAACACAGGGTCCAACTACGGACGAAATCAAAGGATAAAAGAAGTTGCGAATGATACTATCAAGCTATCCCAAAGATCACGACCAGGTCATTTACTCATCCGGATACGTCATGTACATCCTGCCTCTCTCCTCATCATACTCCCACTAGAGCTAAGCAAGATCATCCTGCACGAACTCATCTGAACCTGCACTTGGATTATTGTAGTAAACTATGAGCCACAGAGGACTCAGCTATCATGTGCCCGGGTACCACGACTGTTTAAGCTTTAGGAAGGAAGGGGTGATGTTTAGTTTGTAGCAGCACTAAGCATTATATGGTGGCTAACTTACGCAACAAGAATGTAAATGTGAGTGGTCTACGTTAAGCGATCGAATCTAGAGTAATATTTATGAGACCCTGAACACTTACTTACGTCAATCATAACCCCACCATGTTCTCTCTCGGATCATGTTCACAAGCAGAGACGATCACGGTTACTCACACAGTTGGTGTGTTTTTAATTAGAGTTTACCTCAAGTTTTCTATAACCGGGTGTGAAACAAATATCCAAGTTGCCACATATCCGTGGTCACGGCTTTCCGAAAGATTTAACCCTGCAGGGGTGCTCCAACTAATCCATTACCAAATTAACCACACTCCATGGGAATACCTCGACCGTGGATCTCGCGATCATCATAGGTAATTCCAAAGGAATTCCAACACCTCGAGTAAACCAGAAGAAAGTCGGACTCCACACGCAAGACACTCGATAAAGGTAAAACAAATCCAGCAAGACCACCCGACGTGTCGACGAACCCGATAAGAGCCGCGTATCTCAGTCTCAAGACACAATGGATAAGCTACACGTACGGAGGCCTGATAGAAATCTCGCAAGTTGCCCTGATTTGGCCCCGCACAGTGCTCTAGTTTGGACCAGCACTCATGCGAAGCACTGGCCCGGGGGTTGATTAAATTATCCACAGGTTTGCAAGACCCTATGCAATTAATTGAGTTGTTAAGCAAATGTAGTACAAATGTTGGGTCTTTCCAAACAAGTTTTAGTCCCAGCCGAATAACAAGGGGGTCCCGATAACAACCCCGAGCATGTTAGGAGTGCAAAGTATGGAAAACATAACACCGGTTACAAGGCTAATGGCGGTATCTGCGGAACAAAACACTGAGCAAAAGGCCAAGCCCTCCACCAATACCAGATATATATGTGCATTAAATTAAATAACAGAATTATTTTGATATCCAATCCATGTTGTCACATGGAACAACCTGCACCTGCAACTAAGAATGCTATAACAGGGGCTGAGCAGCGGTAACTTAGCCAATCAACGGTTTGCTGGGATGTGGAGGTTAGAGGCTGTCATGGCAACATGGGGGCTGATATCATGTGGTAGGTAGCACAATTTTAACGATAAGAACGAGAAACTAGCAAGCAAAGATAGTATTGGGATCAGGGTACGATCATCTTGCCTACTGGTTCTTCAGCGGAACAAGTAGCAGGATCCTCGTAGTGGTACTCTCCAGGGTCCTCGAACTCAGTTTCGACACTCGCGTCTACCCAAGATAAACAGCAAATAAATAACCAACCAAGTTGCAATGCACAACCAAGATGATGCATGATCCATTTAATGAAGGTTTTAACATGGCAATCCAATTCTAGTTAAGTTTCGCATGCAAGGTTTGTATATTAGTGAACCTGGACAGCACCTCATGTTAAGTTACTTAAACATGCATGAACATGGCAAATATGGATTCATCATGCAAAATCGATGGAAATGCATATAAGGATCGTAAGAAACGGAGCTACGGTTCTCGAGATACGCTCACGACAAGGTACGGAGGCAAAACACAAGATCACCAAATACCTGGGCTAATTCTTGGCATTCCAAGGTAGCCACTGTACAGGTGATCAAAAACCAATCACAGTAGACTCAAGAATCACTCAATTCCATGGATTATAGCTCCCACAACTCACAAAACAAGATAGTACCCAATCTGCCACAAAACAGCAACATAGCAATTTGAAAAGCTCACAACTAGAGCTACAAGAATCCTACAGCCACAAAGAAGATATGGACAGAATATACTCAACACCCACATCATTTCATTAAAATATGGAATCAGCAAAAGGGGCACACATCAATATGCATGGAGCAATCAAGTTGGCATGATGAATCAGGTTTTTAGGGACTTAGTGAAAATTCCAGTTTTCTGGAATCTGGGTTAATAAAGTAGCAAGTTGACAGCACTGGTTATATATGCTAGAGAGCTCCAAATGGCATGAAAATTAACAGTATGGTAGATGGAAACATACACTACAATTAACAAACAATGAGTATGATCTAATAACAAACGCAGCACTAGCTACACCCAACTCTACTTGGCAAAACAATATCAGCAGGGTCTCCAGACTTTTAAGTTATGCTATTGAAAATTCGTTCCTCTAGCAGTTCCGGTTTGAGCATTCCGTTCCCTTTTTCAAACTCCACTTATTTTCATATAGCAATCCCTGATCAAAGAGAGAACAATATCCATTTCAAAACATAGTCATTTTTGAAAGCAGGTTGGCAGAAACAGAAAGTAAGCAACTTAACAGCATGGTTCCCACTCATCTAGTGACTTAACATGAATAACAAAAATACTGGGACATTCCCAAAAACTTTTAATAACAAATTCATGCTGGCAAGAACTTGAAAACATGCATAGATTAATTCCTATGAAAAAGACAAAAGGGCATCACAGCATAAAAATGCAGTTTTATCAAGTTGCCCCAAAGACAAATCGGACTTCACAGGTGCATAAATGGGTTGATTCTAACCCAAAAGCATTACTCGTACCTATATGCTGGCATGGAACAAAAGGGAGCAAAGGGGGGTCAAAATTTGACCTCCCTAGGCCATGGTGACTTATGTCACTCATAAGCTTAATGCAATGACACAAAATGATAGGTGCTCCATAGTTACATGTTGTAAGGGGGGTTAATTAGCATGTTAGGGACATGATATCATGGCATGGCATCAAGATCAAGGATGAAACTATCTAGGAGAAGAATACATGCACATATACACATGAAAGAAACCTACACATGCATCTCTGCTTTTAAGCACACACACACATCCACAAACATATGTGAACTCACCACACACACACATGCAAACCCTGCTCATGCATATATGCTATTAGGCACATACACACACATATGTCCACACACACATACACAAGGGTGTGTAAGTAGGGCATACACCCTCACACATACAATATGGCTCTACCACACACACACAAACATACATGGCACCACACCATGTAGTGCTCTACACTCACACCTACAACACACACACACACACACACACACACCTACAATGCATATACATAACATGTATGCATACATATGCATATGCATATGCACTCACACATACAATACCAATAACACTAAGACACACACCTACAACTACAAGGCATACATGGGCACATGCACCATCAGGTGCATACACACACTCACAGACAAGCTGCAATACCCACACACACACAACAACCAGCACAAAGAGAAAATAAAACAAATCACCAAAGAAGAAGAAAGAAAAAAACAAAAAAACAAAAAAAAACAAAAAAAGGGGGGTGGAGGAGCTCGGGATCGAACCCGAGATCTCAGGGTCGATTCCCCACCGTTCTACCACTGCGCTACTGCTCGATAACTTAACAGAGGAGGGTACCTACACCTCTAGTACACACACACGCACATACTACCCGATGAAACTAAAGAAAAGAACAGAGCAGAGCACCCGCAACAAAGCAATGGCAGCGACGATTCCGGCGACTATAGGACGTCTCCGGCGACATAGACGGGCGAAATCGAAAGGGGGATCTACGGGGAACCCATCCCTCGCCACAGCTTGCACCGAGGGGGATCATAGGTGAGCTCAAGCTCGGACCTTCTGAGCGGCGACGACGGCACTACGGCGAAGACGGAGCGAGCTACGGCGAGGAGAGGAAACCACGGTGACGGGCTGCTCACCGAGAGCTTCTCGGAGATGCGGGGGCGCGATCGACGGCGACGAAGGGGACGGAGTGGCTCAGGGACGCGATGGCGTTAGAGGGGAAGAAGACCGGCCGTGCTGCGACGGCGAGGAGGAAGGAGAAGACCTCCCGAGGCCACCTAGTTTCGGGAACGGGACGGCGGGTCCACCAGGAACGCGGTGGCCATCTCCGACGGCGATGAGCCCCACCGGAGGCGACGACGCGACGGCGAGCTCTCTCTCTCAGAACCTGCCTCTTCTCTAAACCCGACGAAGAAGAAGAAGAACAGGGGAAGAAGGAGGAGGAGGGAGAAGAGGAAAGCGGCGGCGGCGAGAGGGAGAAGGAAGAGGGAGGAACACTAGGGGTGCGAGCATTTAAAGGGGGGGCGGCCTCGACGTCCGTGATGGCTAACGGCGATGGCGAAGCTGCCTCTGCACTCTGCTCACGCACACACAGTCACATCTGATGGAGAAGGAACGAGGGAGCAGGTAGCCGTCAATACTCATGTGGGCTGGGCCTCGCCCCACTGCTCCTCCTCTCCTTTCTCACTAAACAAAGAAGGTTTTTCTTTTAAAAAAATAAAAGAGCCAGGATAATTAAAACCCACAGCAAAAGAAAAAGGTTTTGTGAAAACAAAAATAGTTTTGAGCAGGGGATATTATGCTCCTATTTATAAAATGTTAAATGAGATTTTTGCACAAGTTATTTTTATAATATATTAATAAAACAGCCCTTGTTTAAATAGTTTTCAAAAGACAAACATATGAAAAAAATCTTCACTTCCAATATTTATGAGGCATATTGGGCTAACACATGAACAATTTTTAAAATATTTAATTAGCAACTTAAATCTGGTCATATAATTTAAAAGAAGAGAGGGAAGATGGGAGGTGATGTTGATGTAGAAAGAGAGGGAGAAGAGGCTGCACACATGCCCGAACCACACACACAAACCACCCCAACACACAAGCACATCACATCACAAGTCACAAACACAATCATACAAGGACACATGAAAACCCAACATGGCAAGATGATGAAATGATGGATGACATGATGCATGAATGCAAAGCATAATGAAGACAAGGTGCAAATCATCTCATAGCTCATGGCACAAGGTTCATACAATGGGGTTACATGCCAAATAGGGTAGGGACAACACCTGGGCTGTCACATTTGCCGTCCGCCCACGGACGGCAAAGACCTTAGGTTCTTAGACATTTGCCAGCGGACGGCAAAGCACCTTTTTTTAATAGCCTAGGGGGGTTCTTTGCCGTCCGCTGGCGGACGACAAAGAACCTTAGGTCTTTGTCGTCCGCTGACGGACGACAAAGAACCTTAGGTCCTTGTCGTCCGCTGGCGGATGGCAAAGAACCCACCTAGGCCAGCCCCAGTTTGCATAGGTAGCTGCCATGTGGCCACTGTGCAGTCTACTGGCGGGCGGCAAAGCTCTTTGTCGTCTGCCAGCAGACGGCAAAGTGGCCATATAGCCCCTGTTTTTCTTGTTTTTTCTTAAAATCATTCAATTTGACAGAAAATTCATATATATCCAACATATACATATCCAGAACATACATATCATTCAACAAGTTCCAACAAGCATACCAAATAAGTTGAAACAAGCATAGGTGGACCAATAATTAAGTTCCAACATACAAGTCCAACATATATACAAGTTTCCAACAAAACACAATATGGTTTCCAACAACATATCCATACATATGTATCCAAAACAAGTGTTCCATAAACATGAAGGTAGCAGAACTAGAAGAGTACAGTCCATCAATGCACTCTTCCTCATCTATAGCAAATCTGCAAAGTAGGAAAGATGTAGTTAGAAGAAGAAGAAGACTAGCTAGAATAAGAAGAAGAAAATGAAGAGAAAAAAAGAAGAAGAATTTATAGGATATTTAGGAGGTAAACCAAGGTTATTATGCCATTTTGTACCTAAGTGAGCTAATTATGTCATAAATGAACTAGCTATAGATCATTATTGAGCTATACTAGCTACTAATGCCATTTTCTAGCTAACTAAGCATATCAAGTCATTTTGGAGGAAAAAATGCTAAGTATAGGTCATTTTATAGCTATCCTAGGTAGAATATACCATTTTCTAGCTAACTAAGCATATCAAGTCATTTTGGAGGAATACATGCTAAGTATAGGCCATTTTATAGCTATCCCAGGTAGAATATACCATTTTGTAGCTAACTAAGCATATCAAGTCATTTTTGATGAAAATAAGCTAAGTATAGGTCATTTTATAGCTATCCTAGGTATAATATACCATTTTCTAGATAACTAAGCATATCAAGTCATTTTTGATGAAAATAAGCTAAGTATAGGTCATTTTATAGCTATCCTAGGTAGAATATATCATTTTGGAGGTAAGTAAGGTTATTATGTATTTTTGAGGAAAATGAGCTAAGTATAGGTCATTTTGGAGGTAAAGCAAGGTTAATATGCCATTTTTTACCTAAGTGAGCATATTATGTCATAAATGGGTTACCTAAGCTAATTATAGATCATTATTGAGCTATCCTAGGTAGTTATGCCATTTTGTACCTAAGTGAGCTAATTATGTCATAAATGAACTAGCTATAGATCATTATTGAGCTATACTAGCTACTAATGCCATTTTCTAGCTAACTAAGCATATCAAGTCATTTTTGATGAAAATAAGCTAAGTATAGGTCGTTTTATAGCTATCCTAGGTAGAATATACCATTTTCTAGCTAACTAAGCATATCAAATCATTTTGGAGGAAAAAAATGCTAAGTATAGGTCATTTTCTAGCTATCCTAGGTATAATATACCATTTTCTAGCTAACTAAGCATATCAAGTCATTTTGGAGCTAAGTAGTTCATTTCTTAAGCTAAGTATGCATTTGTTAATAAAAAAACTTGGGAAAACTTACCATCAACACGAAGGTGAAGGACCGGTAGGGTTTGGGCCAGGGTGAGACGTAGAAGGAGCGGTCGGGGTTGCGGCAGACACAGAAGGATCGGTCGATGCTTGTCGGGAGGCACGCTGCACCAAAGATCATTTGCAATGTTTCCTTAGCATGATGCAACTCAAATGCGAATACTAGTAACTAATGACCATTTAAATGAAACTCACCGTGGGTGCTATAGCAATATGGGGCATCGACGGAGGGGTCTGACCATTGTTTTGGCAGACGGTCTGCACATTTTGTTTTCACGAGTCATTCATATTAGTTAGTGACGAAATGAACATTACGTGCATGATTTGGCTAATATGCAGGAGAAACTTACCACAAGGAGCTCGTATAGGGCCCGGTGAGACGTGTCGTTCTGGTTCCTCTCCTCCTCCAACAGCCTAGTCGTCCTCTCCTCCATCTCCCTCTCCCTCTACGCCACCTGCCTATTTGCCTCCGCCAGAAGCTCCTGGGCCCTAGCCTCAATGGCGAGCTCCATTGGCCGTGGACGAGGCATTATCTCAAGATCAGAGCTCATTTGGCGCTTCTTGATCTCTGGGAGAGTTCTAGGACAACGTATCAGTCCATCCCCAATGGCTCTCGAGCCATGGGGCCTCCCACCACCAGATATCATCACAAGCTCTGGATCAAAAGGACTCTGGCTCGGGTTGAAGTCCTCCCCGTTCCTCGCCTTCCTAAAATCTCTGTACCTTACGAGCTTGTTGTGGGAGGAGATGTTGCTGAGGCTCTCTGGATGATCGAGGTCATCCTCAGAGAATGCCTTGGCCTTCTTGTACGAGGAAGTATGGGCCATGGCATAGAGGTCGAATAGAGGTGGCACCTCCTTCTTGTTGTGTCGCGCCTAAAAGAGGTGAACAAAATATTAGTTAAGGGCTCAAGCTAGCATGAAGAATGAAATTGCATGAATCATGAAGCAAACCACATACCCAGTGATCACAGAACTCAAAAAGGTTGGATCTCCCTTGATGGTGTGGCACACCTCTCATTTGGGCACGCTTCTCTGTGGCCTTGTTGTGTTCGGCTAGCCATTCGGGAGAGCACCACTCATCCACCAACGCCTCCCAACAGTCCATCCTATCCGCACACCATCTCGGGGGCACCTAAGTTAGACAAGAGAAATTTCAGCGCTACGCCTATGAATCAAATCAAAGAAGCTAAGTACAAGGCCTTAAGAATAGATAATTACCTTCATAAACTTCTCCTTACTCAGATAATTATTGCGGCACTTCTTCTTGGCCCTCCTAATGTTACTCCAGGCGTAGTAGTCTCGAATAGCCTGCACCTGAGCCTCGTGCCGTAAGTTCTGAAGTAGGCGCTTGCACTCTGCTTCGAGAACAACAGCCACTCTCGCCTCGTCTTCCTCAAGACACCTGTAGAAGGTCTGCAATCAAACAAGACAACACATTCGACACTGATTAGTACAATCACTAGGTGTTGTTGAGAAGGAGAAATTACCTAGAAGCGACGGATCGCAATGTCAGCCACCATCTCGCACAAGACACCATCGACCATCTCCTCCGGCGGGGCCGGGGCACCCCTGTACAACTCCCAGGTCAGTGCTACCTATGGAGACTCACTGGGTAACTAGACCTTCCCCGGTAAGTGGTGCCGGAGAAGTACACCAAGGACTTGGTTGGGCCTGCGGACACCACGCTCGTATTGCCAACCCCTGTAGAAGGATAAGGCCAACACATTAGATATTAATTTGAAGAAACATGAAGGCAAAAGGTTAAAAAAAGAGTAAATGCACTTACCTCTACGCATTAGGCGCAATCAACCACCTCTGCTCGCGGGTCGTCGGCACAGGAGGCAGCTTTGTACAACCACGCCGGTAGACCTTCTTGCCCTCCTCAACCAACTTGCCCTCCTCAGACAAGTAAGTGTCCTCGCCATCATCAGCATGGCCACTGGCCTCCGGAGTCATGTGGGATGAAGACTCTGGGACCCGAGTCTCCTGGGACGAAGACTCTGGGACCCGAGTCTCCTGGGACGAAGGCTCGGTGACCCGAGGCTCGTCGACCCGAGGCTCGTGGACCAGAGTCTGAGACGGGTCCACCTGAGACGGAGCACTCCTGTGGTCAGGAGAATCAGCTAGGGGTGGCAGCGAGGAAGGCGCAGCAGCCTTCCTACCTCTAGCACCTCTCTTCGTCTTCACCCGACCTCTCCCGGTCGAAGAAGAAGCGCCCGCCGGTGTCTGCATGTTGTGTACCAGCGCTCTCCGGAATTGTTGGGGTGGAATAATAGCACCCCTCCCAGCACGCGCCGAGGAAGGAGGCTTAGAGCGCTCTCGACCCCCACCCACCATCTATCAACGCCTGCAACGACAAAGAGTGAACGAAATTAGTTCAACATGAAAAAATTGAATACCTAATAACATGAACTAATTAATAATATATATGTACATAATAATAATTGAATACCTCACATTACTAATATTAATCTTCATCGTCTATATATGCTCTGGAATCAACAAATGCATAATCATCATCACTATCAGTAATGACGTGCTCATCAGCATCATCAATAAATGCATCAACATGTGGAACGCCTCTATGTAATCGGTCAAGCATTGTCAGGTCATCCATAGTAGTAACCTCTTCTTCTTCCATCTCTTCTTGTTCCTGCTCAGGGGTGAAGTCGGGTTCACTGTCGCCGTCGACCTCAATGTTCTGGGGTGAAGTAGAGCGGTTCTTGAAGCGTTTTTTGGAAACACATGTTTCTTGGAAGAATTCTCCTTCATCTGTGTCTGGGTTAATGTGAGGTTCATAATCATCTTCATTGAGGGGAGGTGGTCTAAAATGTGGCGGCACATCATAAACGACATCCCAACCTTTCAAATTTGGATCCGTTTGGCAGGCACATGGTAGATAGAAAACTTGTGTCGCCTGTTGAGCCGTAATATAGACATCGGGAACATCCAAATGGGTGCTTTGTTTGATTTCGACTAGCCCTATATGTTCATGAGTCCTTCTAGTCTCCTTCGGCCAGAACCAATAACATTTGAAGACTATGACGTTTGGTGGGTTTTCACCAAAGAATGTAAGTTCATAAATTGCTTCAACTCTTCCATAATACTCGACCCCTCCATCGCCGACAGCGGAGACACGACAATTTGTAGTCTTTCAGTCGGCCATACATAGCTCTTTGCCAAAAGTATGAAAGCGATACCCCTTGATGTCCTATTTGTTAAATGAACGGACCTTAAAGTCAAAACCATTAGCGACTTGTCTCAATTCAGATTCCATAGACTCTGCATTAGCCTACAAGTTTAATACCAAAGGATTGTTGCATTAGCCGCAAACTAGGCGAAGAAATGAAATTGTCTAATTAATGGAAATTACCATTTGCTTGAACCAAGAGATGAAACCGGGATAGGCGCCTCCATGCTTTGCCAGAAGCTCATACTCTTTGATGGTATCCTTTTGGATCACCGCTCCAGCCGAGAATTTGGCGACGTATCGACTGTATCACATATATATCCGGGAATAAGAGCATTTCGAAGGAATTAGAAGTTGCAAAACAATGTACTAAGAACTTACTCGATGTACGGCCGCACTTCTGTTAGATTGTTGAGGATATACAATGAAATGGTCTGCCATTCTTCGACATCCAACCCTATTGATTTCGAAGCACCGGCTGGTGTGAGCTTCCCTTTGAATAGGCTGAGGTTGGATCGACCTTTTTCACGGTCACCATCATTGTACCGAGGCTTCGGATTATGCAAATGAAGATTCTGGGTTGTGTAGTGTGCTGTCACAAAGTTTGCCGCCTCCTTAGTAATGAATGCCTCGGCCATTGATGCTTCAACTCTACGTTTGTTTTTACATTTTGCTCGAAGCGTCTTCTGCATCCTCTCAGTTGAGAAGCACCAATGATTTTGCACGCCCCCCCCCCAATCTTGCCTCGGTCGGGAGATGCAAAATCAAATGCTGCATCGGATTAAAGAAGCCCGGTGGAAAGATCTTTTCTAACTTGCAGATCAACTCTGGTGCCAACTCTTCCAGTTCATCTATCACGTCAGGCGATAGTTCTTTCGCACAAAGAGCACGGAAGAAATAGCTCAGCTCTGTTAGTACTAGCCATTCATCCTTAGGGATAAAGCCACGCAACATCACCGGCATTACCCGCTCAAGCCATATGTGCCAATCATGACTCTTGAGACCAAATAGTTTCAAATTTTCAAGACTCGCTCCCCTCTTTAGATTCATTACATACCCATCGGGGAACATCAACTGCATTTTCACCCACAAGATCATTTCCCTCATAGTTGGCCTTCCAAGATTGAACCATGCCTTTGGCTTCCTCCAGTTCTTCTTTCCTTTCGGTTGTCGAATGTTTTGTAACGGTCTATCACATAGAGCCTCCTGGTCGACTCTAGCCTTAGGATTATCCTTCGACTTCCCCTCTATGCCGAACAATGTACCAAAAAGGGCCTCCACAACATTCTTTTCAGTGTGCATCACGTCGATGTTGTGTGGGCAAAGGAGGTCTTTGAAGTAAGGTAGATCCCACAAACATATCTTGTGAGTCCAGGCGTGTTCCGTATTATACCCTTTGAAATACCCTAGACAATTTGGATCTGGCTCGAGAGCGTTTATCTGATCCAGGATCTGTTGGCCTGTCAACATAGGTGGTGCAATGTTTTTGACAACTCTACCTTTGATGAAATTCTTCTTGTCTTTTTTGAACTTATGGTCAGGATCCAGGAACTGTCTATGCATGTCGAAGCAACAAAACTTGCGACCCGCCCCCAGCCAACGGAACTGAAGAGCTGCCTTGCATGTGGGGCACGGAAACCTTCCATGCACACACCAGCCAACGAATAGCGCATACGCCGGCAAGTCATGCATCGAGTACATGTACCACACATGCACTTTGAAGTTCTTTTTTGTAGCGGCATCGTATGTCTTGATCCCATTATCCCAGGCTTCTTGCAATTCATCCTTAAGCGGTTGCATGTACACATTCATATTCTTCCCCGGATATTTGGGCCCTGGAATTACCAGTGTCAGGAAAATGTTCTTTCTTTTCATAACCTCTCCGGGGGGAGGTTGAGTGGAATGACAAATACAGGCCAACAATTGTATTGTGCTGCCGTCATACCATACACATTGAACCCATCCGTGCTGATGGCAACTTGAGGATGCCTTGGTTCTACTGCTTTATCCTTATGTAATGCATCGAAGTGCTTCCACACAAAAGCGTCCGAAGTGTGTCCCAACATCGGATTCCCATCTGCATCCAGTACTGTTCTTTTGCCCAATTTATGCCACGTCATCTGTCTAGCCGTCTCTTCGACCATGAAAAGCCGTTGAAGTCTTGGTATGATTGGCAGATACCGAAGAACATTAATGGGGATTTTGGTCTGACTCTTCTCATCCATACCGTTGTCTACCAGAACATACCTGGAAGCATTGCAAATGGGGAAATAGTTCAAGCCCGCATATTGAAGCCTAAATAAGGCACATCCATTCTCACAGGCATCTATCTTCTCATAGGGCATCTTAAGCGCACGCAGGATTTTGTCCGACTGGTACAAGTTTGGTGGCAATACATGGCCTTTGGGTAGAAAGCGTCCAAATATCTTCATAATCGCGTCGTAGCATTCTCTGCCCAGGTTGAACTGAGCCTTTAGAGCCATTACTTGCGCGATGGCATCCAGCTGACAAAGCTCAGTGTGCTCGTGGAGAGGACGTTTTGAAGACTCCAACATTTCATAAAAGGCCTTTGCAGATTCCTCCATCTCATCGTTCGAATCCCGAGCATCATCAAGGTCTTGCACCATGTCATCGATCCTGGTACCATGCTCGTTGGTGCGACGACGAAGCACCTCAGCTCTGGCACGTTGGGCAGACTAACCATGAAATATCCAGAGCATATAATTAGGCGTAAAACGCCACTTATGTAGGTGTTTGATCATTTCAAACCCTGACTTCTTCTTATATTTGTCGCAATCGACACAAGGGCACCAGGTTGTTTTTTGTCCATTTGCAAATGCGACTCTTAGAAACTCCTTGGTTTTTGTTAACCATTCACGGGTCATGTCTTTCTGACTAGTGTGACCGGTGTACATCCACCCACGATAACTCATCCTGCCTAGCTACTGGACACACACAAAATATATACATAATTCAGCAAACCATTTTCATCGGTTTCATTACGTCGATGCAACCTAGATGCTAGTAGGTAAAGATAGGTCCTAATCCCACCCGAGTATGTGTAGATTGGGTTCGTTTTCCCATGCTGTGCTCCGGATCCGATGCAAAATTTCGGCAGCACCTCCCTGCTGTTCTCTTGATACATGTCTCGGCAATAAGCAGAGAGGATGTGTACCCGAAGAACAACAGGGAGGCACTGACGGAATTCTGCATCGGATCCGGAGCAGAGCATATGGGAAAATGAATCCAATCTACACATACTCGGGTTGTCCATGGATAACGTTGGACAATTCGATAGAATCACGGTTATAAATATGCAAATGTATGCATATTTATAGATGTAACCCTTTCAAACGGGAGACGCATAGTGTTCACGCATACTGATGATTCAATCTACCTACGGCTAGCAAGTTTCGTCGGCACGAAGACCGGAACAGAGCAAATGAAGGGGGAGGAGGAGATGTCATTTGTGCTCACCCACGAACGCAAGGGCGGAGCTCGTCGAACGCACGGGGAGGTCGTCGAACACCAAACCCTCACAGCGATGAAACAACTGCACATTTAAATCCACCCGATGAACACAGATATATATATATATATATGATGTTTTTCATAACAAAATCAGAAATTATATGACCTAACTCATAATTCACACATATATGACCCCGTCGGCCTCTAGAAGGCCGAAGAGCACCCTTTCGGTCAAAAGGAGGCCGAAGTAGTGTCGGGGGTCGGGGGTGTCGTGTCGTGGTGTCGCGGTGTCGTGTCGAGGTCAAGATGTCGTGTCGGGGTCAGGGGTCGGGGGTGTCGTGTCATGGTGTCGGGTTAGGGTGTCCCGCGCGCAGCAATAGTTCTGGGTCAGTGTACATCGGTATAATGCGTGTGTGACTTTCGGTTCGTCGAGGCTTTCCTTAAGTAACTCTCATATCTCATGGTCTATGGTGTCGGGGTGTTGGGGTGTCGGGGTGTCATGGTGTCGGGGTGTCCTGGTGTCATGTCGGGGGTTGGGGTCGGTGGCGTCGGGGGTTGAGGATCGGGGGTGTGGGGGGTGTCATGTCGGGGTGTGGGAGGTGTCGTGTCGGGGTCGGGGTGTGAGGGGTCGTGTCGGGGTCGGGGTGCCGTGTCGGGTGTCGGGTCGGGGTGCTGTGTCGGGGTCTCGGGTGTCGGGTCGTGTGCCGTGCCGGGTGTCGTGTCGGGGTGTCGGAGTTGGGGTCGGGGTCGGGGTGTCGGGGTCGGGGTCGGGGTCTTATTCTTCTTCCTCCTTTCCTTTTCCTCTTCTTCTTCTCCTCCTCTCCTCTTTTTTCTTCTTCTTCTTCCTCTTCTTCTTTTTTCTTCTCCTCCTCCTCCTCCTCTTCTTTTTTTTCTTCTCCTTCTCCTCCTCTCCTCTTTTTTCTTCTTCTTCTTTTTTCTTCTCCTCCTCCTCCTCTCTTCTTCTTCCTTTCCTTTTTTCCTCTTCTTCTTCTCCTCCTCTCCTCTTTTCTTCTTCTTCTTCTTCTTCTTTTTTCTTCTCCTTCTCCTCCTCTCCTCTTTTTTCTTCTTCTTCTTTTTTCTTCTCCTCCTCCTCCTCTTCTTCTTCTTCCTTTCCTTTTTTCCTCTTCTTCTTCTCCTCCTCTTCTCCTCCTCCTTTCTTCTTTTTTATTATTATTTTTTGTTCTTTTCCTTTTTATTTTTCCTTTTTTTTTTCTTCTTCTTTTCTTTCTTTTTTTCTTCTAGGTTTTTTATTTTCTTCTTTTCTATCTAAGTTTTTTCTACCTAATATATACTAATAATATGAACTAATAACTAATAATAAAAGTTAAGTAGGCCTCACAATATAACAGACAGAGGACTTAGTGAAAAATCACTATCACAGCAACATTCAGGACCATACTTTGGAGCATGATTTAAATAAGCTATAGGGAAGGAACATGGCATACAAAGGCATGGCATTAAATTACGAGTAATGCACAGCAAAACATCCAAAGGGAGCATCTCCATATGAGCTACAGATTCATGGCAATCATCCAAGCAATATGACAAGTTTTAAAACAGACAGTCAACACTTAGTGAAAAACTGCTAAGTGTTGCAAAAAATAGAAACTAGCGCACTTTGCAACAAGATATGATCATGCATATGAATCCTAAAATGGCAACAAATGGCATGGCATCAAACTAGACACGAAGGGCTACAAAACTCATGAAGAAACCTACTGCATATGACTTTTAGATTGGTGGAAAACATCAACTAAAAAACGCAAAATATAATAGTGACAACAGCTAACAGCAACATGCCACTTTGCAACAGAGATTTGAAAAACTAGATGAATTCAAACATGGATGCAACCACTACCATCGTTTAGATCAGAGAGAACACTAACACTTTCATTATTGGCACATTGCAACGGACACATAGATCAAGCGGTACATCAAGATGAACAGGGCAAACAAATAACAGAAAAGGGGACTTAGCAGATTTTTACCTAGGGTTTCTTCTAGAACTCCGGCGAGATCCGGCGGGTTTGAGCCTCTCTGGCGAGGCACGGTGAGGCAAAGGACGAGGGAGAAGTGGAGGAGCGCGGGTCGGGCGCGGCGGCGGCTCGGTGGTGCGGCGCGGCAGCGAGACCCTCGGGCGGCGGGGTTGAGCGGCCGGCGGGGCGGCGGGGTCGGGAGCGGTGGTGGCTCAGGAGGAGCTCGGGAGGAGTGGGCGGCGTGGCAGTAGAGAGGGAGGGGCGGGGCGGCGGCAGCGACCGGCGGCGGCGGGGTGAAATTTAAGGCGGAAAAGGGCGCGGGAGAGAAAGAGAAGAGAGAGAGGAGGGGGGTAACGGCCCGTTAGGAGTTATTTTCTTTGCCGTCTGCTAGTGGAGGGCAAAGATTCTTTGTCGTCCGCTGGCAGACGGCAAAGAGGTGGGGTGTGCCGTTGCAGTTAACTGGCCTCCACTGGGCCCAACCCCACCTCTTTGCCTTTTGCTAGCGGACGACGAAGAAACTTTGTCGTCTGCTGGCAGACGGCGAAGAGCTGGCTGATGGAAAATAGTGTCTTTGCCATCAGCCAGCTCTTTGCCGTCTGCTTTCCCTAAGCTGACGTCAAACAACCTCTTTGTCGTCTGCCAGCGGACGACAAAGAGCTGGCAGATGGCAAAGTCCCTGATTCCAGGGTGAAGACAATTCCACCAAGCATAGGTCCACACATCATGAGGGAGGCCCGATATATCCATGTCTAGGGTTTCAACTTGCATTTTGTGCACTTCCTCCAAGGCTAAGACTGATAGAGGCAACTGGAACATCTCACTCAGGCTTGTGATCTAGAGAAAATTGTTAACAGAGACATCTTCTGTGATTGTGTAGGAGTAAGACCTGCAGAAAGTCTCCGAGTAGATTCTTTTGTTCCAATTGTCTTTACAGAAGAGTGTCATGTCTCCACTTATAATTTGCACAGATGTATTCCCTCGATAGATTGAGCTTAAGAGCATCACCTCTGTCCACCAGAATGAGCCGCAGGGATCAAATGCATGAGGGATGGGGTTGTTGTAGTAGGTATCCCATATTAGCTTCACCCAGGGGATGTTCCATCGATTATAGAACTTGTGAAGGAACTTGAGCAACGTGGCATCATTTTGGACTCTAATGTTGAGCACTCTAAGCCCTCCATTTTTCCTTGTGCGGTAGATCATGCTTTTCACTACATCATCTGTCTTCTTTCTCCACAAGCAGTGGCGTCTGATCTTGTCCAGTTTCTCTATGATTTTAGGGGGGAGAGGGATGCTGCCCATTGAGAAAACAGCAAGCGATGTGATGAGAGAATCGACAAGTGCCAGTTTTCCATCATGTGACATCAGGAGCATTCTAGCTAATACCTTGCGTTCTGATCTTCAAACTAATGGGGTGAGGTCTTGAACAAAGGGTTTTATGGTGTGAAGGGGAAGCCCGAGGTATGTAAAAGGCATGGAGGCCATACAACATCCAAAGATCGAAGCAAGTCTCTAACACATCATTGGCGCCGTGTTGATAGGGTCAATCGTTGATTTTTGGAAGTTCAAGCGAAGACCTATCGAAGAAGCATAGTCTGTCAGTATGTTTTTCATGATCCGTGCTTGAACCGAGCACGCGGGCAGGATGACAAGAGAGTCATTAGCACATTGGATAACTAGGTAGTCTTCAGTGTTGACTGTGTTGAATGGAAATTTTATGCATCATTTTTGTAGAGCATCATTTATGATAGCCTGGAGAAGTATTGGAGCTAGAACAAATATTGGGAGGGACAAGGGGTCTCCTTGTCGAACCCCACACTTGCATTGGAATTGGCGTCAGGGGTCCCATTGAGTAGTACTAAGGATTTACCCGAAGAGAACAGGCATTTCATCCAACCGAGCAACCTATCGTTGAATTCCATGTGTTTCATTACCTGCATCATCACATAGTGATCGATCATGTCAAATACCTTGGAAAAGTCAAGCTTAAGTATAATGATATATCTCTTAGAGGCTTGGCACTGATGAATGAACTCAATACCCGATGCCAAACAGCCATGGATTGATCGGCCCTTGAGGAATCCATATTAATTAGGATCGACTAGTTTCAAGATGATCTTTTGAAGTCTGTTTGCTAGAATTTTTGTCACTAGCTTCATGCAGCAGTAGAGCAAGGTAATGGGTAGATAATTATTAATGATCTCATGTGATATGGTCCTATGGATCAGCATGAAATGTCCATAATTGAGGCTTTCTAGGTTTAAAGATCCCTCATGAAATTCTGCACATAGTTGATAAAAGTCGTGCTTGATAATTGGCCAACAACCCTTCAGAAAAGCTCCACCAAAAACATCCTGGCCAGGGGCCTTGTCGGGCGGCATTTCTTTCACAACCGAGTCTATTTCCTCTTGGCTAAATGGAGTAGTAAGGCTATCCAGCTCTACATTGGGACTAAAGAGGGTTCGAGGTTGAACTTCATGTTTGGGGGAGAGAAGTTGCCTAGCCGTTCTCTGAATGAGTTGAAGATGATGGATTCCTTACTTGCATGATCTTCAACAACCATGTCGTCGGATGTTTTCAAATGTCGGTGTAGTGAATAGGGGGTGTTCACTACCCTGGACACGCACCGACAAGTCGCAGCCTCTAGGCGGGAAGGACATGGCAGAGAAGGAATCCACTTGTAGGACATATCCAAGACCCAGGTTTCCAGTAAGGATTACTTGCCGGGAACAAGTTTACACATCACCGGCAAGCTCAAGGCCGGCAAGATCAAGATAGAGTTTCCGGGAAGAAAACCTTCCTTGGAGAATTCATCCTGGAAGGGCACCAAGAAGACCCGATGTTGGCCTCCTGGCAAGGCCTGCCAGGGGACAGCTGAAAACAAATACAGCAACATCAAGAAGGCATTCAAGTCAACAGACCGAAGACCGAAGGCTAGGACCCTGGCAAGATCTTGCTGTGATGGCTGCTGAGCCCCGGCAAGAAGAGCACCCGGCAAGGCCTCGCCATCCTGCAGCGCAGAGACCAGGTGTCATCCCACCTGGGTACATGTCGAGGCACCAGGGATGGAGGAGGCTAAGTGTTCATGATGGGACGGGCTCCTGTCCCGTCCCGTAGAAAGTCAGGGTCGCCTGACAAAGCATTAAATGCTTTTGTCTCTCACCGTCAGTGTGAGGTACGATAACACTATAGCACTTTACACCTCATGTATGCGTTGTACTCCACTATCGGTGAGCCCTTCGAGAGTATAAAAGAAGGCCCAAGGCACAGCTAGACGGGGGGCTCGGGACGATTCTACATGAGTAGCAGCTGCCTACTGTAGCGCTGCCAAAACCTGAGCTAGATCTCATCCAATACAACCAAGAAGGAGTAGGGTTTGATGCATCTTTGCAGCCTGGACCTAGGTAAAAATCCCCCGTGCTATTCGTCAGATCTGCTCTCTGTGCATGCCTTCCTCCTTGCCGAACAGTAAAGGGATCCACGCGATCCCATAGGTGTCATTTCCCCGACATCAGACTAGCGAGATAGTTTTTTCCGTATATTTCTGTCGCCACTACCTAATTTTTTTAGTGTTTTTGTCTCCAAGCTTAATCCATCGTATCGTGCATCGTTTCTTCCGGTATTATTTCTGATAGGACAGAAGTCATATAAGTTGTTTCTTCAAAATAGATTGGAAGTTGCTCTCGGGGCATGATAACTGTCTTTAATATTCAATTGTATCCATTTCTAAAATTGCTTTATTTGTGTTAGCGATCGCAGTGGACAGTTTGGAGATGTTTTTACTCCATTTACTGAGAGCTTATCGAACAACCTTCAGCTTCTGATAGAGCCTCAAAGCTGCATTGTTGCTTTTACCATGTTTGACAGGTCTGGCCGATGCATTCGAAACTACATCCATGAAACCAGAATGTGCAATCTGGAAGTGTTCAAATCGGAACAACTTAATCCTAGGGATATTTGTCTGGATAATGACAGTAAACGACACATGATCTGAGATGGGTCTTCCAGTAGGTTTAACCATAGTGTTCGGGAAAGACAGAGTCCAGTTCAGTGTGCTGAAGAACCGATCTAGTTGTTCGAGGAAGGGATCTTGTTGCATGTTTCCCCAGGTAAAGGATCTACCTTTGATGTAAAGTTCAACCAGTTTTTGGGCTCTAATGAAATGATTAAACATGAACATATCTTGGACACTCCATTCAGGTTTATTATAATTTTTGGGTCATCGGATGTAATTGAAATCTCCATGTAATAGCCAGTCGTGGGTTGAGGGAATTGATAGATCAAACAACCATTTAGTATAGATTTTCCAAGGATCGCCCTGACATGGACCATACACATTTATCAATCCCCATTTATGTGCCGATTGTTTGGAGGTAAACTGAATCTCTAGCGCAAATGTTTCACTGAAAAGGACAATTCTAGAGAAGACTGAGCTATTCCATATTATGACTAGGCCTCCAGAAGCTCCCAGACAAGGGATGTATGCTTATTGATCGAAGCATTTTGGGCTAAGCACTTTAACTAAACTACTATCAAACATGGACATCTTGGTCTCTTGTAAACATATGATAGATGGACCACTAGATGCAATCGCATTCGAGAGAGCTAAATGTTTGTATGGAGCATTAAGAACACACACGTTCCAACAGAGTAAATTCCAAGTTTGGCAAAGCACCATAATTAAAGTAAAAAGTGAAGAAAGAAGCTAGAAAAAAATAGGGATCTGGGCCCACTGGCTCCTCAGTGAGGGCAGCAATAGTAAGCTCCTCTTGGGGAACTGCACAAAGCAGGACGCCAATAGCTTGCATTGTCCGGAAGGTAGTCACAGGTGGAATAGCGCTATCTTCTACATCCTGAGTTGTGTTGTTTAGATCATCATTGGGCCTAACAGCAGATGGAACTACTCAGTTCTTCAATTTAGATTTGTATGGGCTCTTATCAGATGGCTGGGGATCTTGAAGCCATCATATTTGGCGGACCTTGTGCTGCGATGTAGGTTGGAACAATCAGGAGGAGCTGCATATTTCCCCTTATGCTAGATATTGTCAGAGACAGAACTGAAAGAGCTAACAGAGAAAGTGTTCATTTCAGTTGATACAGGTTCAGTAAGAATCACCAATTGCATAGGAGCAGAAACCTCATGAGCAGGGAGAATTCCATTGTTCTCATCATTGATAGTAGCATTTTGAGGAAGATCTCCTGGCTCATCAGTCTGCCAAGTTTTGAGTACTGTTTCCACATTTAGATTAACACCGGAGTTCAAAATGTGAGTGTCAATATGATTTTCAATCCCAATATCAAACTGCGCAGACTATATCAGACCAGTCGACTGACTCTTAGTTCCTCCTCATTAGGGGCTGCAATATCAATTGCGAAGGAGGGAACAGAGTGTTGAAGCTGCTCATGATAGTATATGTGTTTTGCCCAAGATCCTCAATGACAATAGTTGTAGGATCAGACTGTGAATGGAGAAGCTGTTGGAAGTGTAGGCCATCAGGTGCTTGAGAAATTTGGACAGTGATTTGCGTATGATCCTGTTGCAAGCCATACCCAACATTCCATGGTCCCAGTGCAGCAAGCACTGGATGCATTGCATTGAAAGAACATGTTGAGTTGCTAACGAGGAATAGGATATGAAAGTAATATGGAGAGAATTTCTTCTGCTTGAGATAAGAGTCCAAACTGAAGCCCCTGGTTGTGGAATCCTACTTAAACTATGAGTCTACCAGCAGATGGGGGTTGAGAGTTCTGAGATCCTGCAGCAATCACCATCATATTAAGCTCAAAATTCACCAAACCAGTGTCATCAGAAATTGTGATTTAATCGTTCCACGCCTGAGCATCACCGTCAGTATCATTATCCTGTGGGACTAAGCCATGATGCATAGTTAAGCCTTGATCTGCAAGCAACGGATGGTAATTAACAAGATGCGGTGGGAGAGGGGGGAGGAGGCACCGGCCAGGCACCCCAACCAGCATCAACCTTCACCTCTTCGTAATCACTGTCAATATGAATGGAGGGACAACATTGGGGGAGCTGCATTATGTACAAGCCAGTTGTGTACCTGCTGCTCATAAAGCTGCTCTATAGCAAGATCGAGGACAAACTAGGGATGTGGATTTCCATTTGGTGGGGGAGGTTCTTCTCTAGCCGGTGGCACTTCGGGCAAGAGTGAATTCCAATCGTTACTGCAAAGGATTGTAACCTGAACTGTCCAACAGTCACGACCTCCTCCAAGCTACCATACCATAAAGCTCTTAGGTATTAGCCACATATGAATCACATGAGCTCGAATCATAACAAAGCATATGTCTTGCCTGGGATTATATCAAGAAACTAGCAAACCAAAACCCGCAAGTGACTTGCAAATATAATACTCTGTCTAGTAATCATATGGGAAGCCAAAGTACATCAGCCAGAGTTCAGGTCCATAGGTAGTAGGTCTCTTATTAAGAGCAGCGTTATGTGGAACAAAGGTAATTGACAGATCTTCATCTTCAAACTCAAGAGGAGTAGTGACAACAGTATCTCTCATAGACTCATCCAAAAATCCAAAGATCCCATGCCAAAGGGATGATCACTAGATTTTGTAGTAAACAACTAAGATTCATGAAGCAAACCTTGCATAGTGTTTTGGATAGCTGCTCGACGATGACGAGGCAGATGGTGGCTTTGTCGGTGCACTAGAGTTTGGGCTCCCAATGCCCCTTACTAGTGCACAGGCAGTAGCGTAGGATCGATAAAGGGGTGTCTAGAGGGGGGGCGGGGTGAATAGACTACTGGCAGGAATTTAAAAACCTAACCTTTTCCCAAGTTAATTGGTTGGCGGATTTTAACTATTTTAACAAGTCTAGCAAGTCTAATAGCCCTACATACATGTCTACAAGTACGGCAGCGGAAAGTAAAGACATTGCACATGTAAGTCAAGAGATGGGATAGGAAGATCAAACGCAATAGGAGACGCAAGGATTTTTCCCATGGTTCCGATAGGTGGAGCTGTCGTACGTCCACATTTATGGATTCTTCAACCCACGGAGTGTAACGGTCGCGAGAGTCCACGGAAGGTTCCACCCATAAGGGTCCACGAAGTAGCAACCTTGAGTATTCCATACGGCTTCCGTCCATGAAAGACTAGCCTCACTATGGGTAGATCTTCATGAAGTAGGTGATCTCCTTGCCCTTACAAACTTCTTGGTTAACTCCACAACACGAAGTTGGAAGCTCTCAAGCAACACCTAACCAATCTAGGAGGCACCACCCTCCAAAAGGTAATAGTCTCGGTAATGATGATGAACTCCTTGCTCTTGTGCTTCAAGATGATAGACTCCTCAACACACAATCACTCTCTCACAGATTTGGCTTGGTAGAAGAGATGGGATTGGTGGAAAGCAACTTGGGAGGCTAGAAATCAAGATCCATGTGATTGGAGTTGAAGATCTTGACCTTACCACAAGGGTAGGTGGCTCTCTCTTAGAAAAATAAGTAGGATAGGTATGGAATAGTTCTGAGTGCTTCTTTTTTGAGTAGGTAGTGGTGAAGGGGTATATATCGGCATCCCCAAAAATCCAATCGTTACACACAAAATGACCAACTCAGTGACACCGATGGGTAAATCTCGGTGGTACCAAAGTGAACCAAAGAGGCAACTTTTGAATCTCGGAGGGACCGACATATGAATCTCGGTTGCACCAATAAGGTGACCAATGGTCAGATTTCCAATCTCGGTGACGCTGAGCCAACATTCTCTATGGGACCAAAAATGTGAATTTGCGTAACAGAAAGTTGGCAACCTAAACTCGGTGGCATCGGTATGGAATCAGTTGCACCAAAGTGGCTAGGGTTTGGCTGAGTCCGTCTAGGGTTTGGAATTGGTGGCACCAGGATAGGAATGTTGGTTGCACCGATTTTGCATATTTGGCTTTGGACAGACTTTGGTGGGAGAGTTTGTGGATGTTTTGGTGACTATCACTTGTGCATGTTTGAGCATATTGTTCATCATCAAGACTTTACCCCCTTTTAATAGTATTGGCTTTCCTATGGACTCAAAATGATTTCTCACAAATGTGAAATGTAGAGTTCTCTTGCTTGAAGCTGGGCCAACCTAAGTCATATATCCCCCTAAATCATATTTCCCCCTTTGCATAAGCATGTAACACTCCCTTTAGCTTGAAGCTTTGATATTCTCCCCCTTTGTCACAAAATACCAAAATGGTTAAACTTGGGAGTAGTGACAGGGATCATTGACAAGGAAGGGATCCTGGAGTACAAGGGTCATTGAAAGTAGGGATCATTAACAGACTAAGGGCATAATTGAATGTACCTTCTTTCCCTATTTCAAATTTCAGTTTTCTTCCCCTTGGAGCTAGGGATCCTTGAATAAAGAATTTCTCCCCCGAAGTGTTGTTTGTTCTTCTCCCCATATATATATATATATATATATATATATGTATATATATTAATGAAGGAGTCATCAAAGGAACAAGAGTATCACAAGAACAGAAACAAATAAACAATATTAAAGAAACATAGATTTCGAAAGAAAAGAAAGATGGTGACTCCGAGATAAATAAATCGATGGTATCGATATTGTGTGGTGCATCTTATCTGCAAATTCAGTAGAACTGAGTTATTTATATCGGTGACTCCGAATGAGAGACCAAGTTTCTGTTTTCATAGAGGCAAACGAAATAGTTTCAAAAAGAAAAATGTGAAAGTTTTACAAAGGACATCAAATAGATAATATTTGAGTGGTTATGAGAGATCATTCAAATAGAGAGCAAACCATGCAAGATTCTTAACTAAATTATGGGCGGTGACTAGGTCACATATGTTAGAGTATATTGACTTCAGAGCCAAGCGAGAATACTTGATCATAGGTCATACTCATCGTTTAAGCTCGAAATGGTGTTACCATTTTTTGATTATGCATTTTGATGTCTTCATATCACTTGAGTTGCTTTAGCCCATGACTTGGAGTAAAGCCTTTTCAAGGATATGAGTACATACCTTTGAATGATGTTGATGACGTTGCTCATAGGTGAACTTGTTGAGGATGCTCGAGGTTGATGAAGATCATCTTGAATTTGGAGCAATCCTTCTTGTTCTATTACACAAGTCACCTACAAAGGTTAGTCATGCAAGGAAGAAGAATAGATATATCCAATTCACATGATACTACTTAAGATTTTGCAACTAAGATCAAGTATATGTCAAGGATATGTTTTTGTTGTCTTGTTCCTTCCATCATCAAGAGGGGTTGTGGATACTTGGTAATGACAAGATTGCTAATGATTGGATTTGATGGCAATCTTATGGAATAAAGTTCTTCCAAGTACCTACAAAAGGTTACATGCAATACAAGGGAACATAAAATTCCATGGCATATGATAACGAGTTACGGGAACATGGAGATAACAAGAAAGCTCATGCCCTTGCTTGCAACCGAGTGAGTTTAGCTCAAGTTTGAAGCATCAATGATGTTCAACTCACTCCTCAAATGACAAAATGTTTTCTCATCATGTGTCTTGGTGAAGATATCGGCCAATTGTTTGTTAGTACGAACATGCTTAATATTGATATCTCCTTTGGCAACATGATCACAAATGAAATGATGTCAAACTTGAATATGCTTGGTTCGAGAATGTTGAACATGTTTATTTCCAATTTTAATAGCACTTTCATTGTCAAAAAGTAATAGAACATTTTTAACATAAATTCCATAATCCTTAGGCGTTTGCGTCATCCATAGTAATTGCCCACAGCAAGATCCAATAGCAATATACTCAGCTTCGGCAGTAGATAGAGATACCGAGTTTTGTTTCTTGGAGGACCAAGAGACAAGAGATCTACCTAAAAATTGAAAAGTACCTGAGGTGGATTATCTATCAACCTTGTCACCGGAATAGTCCAAGTCGGAATAGCCAACAAGATTAAAAGAAGATCCCTTGGGATACCAAATGCCAAAGTTTGGTGTTTTTATCAAGTACCTCACAATACGTTTCATAGCCAAAAGATGACACTCTTTAGGTGCAGCTAGATCTCTAGCACACATGCAAACACTAAGCGTAATATCGGGACGATATGCACACAGATATAACAATGAACCAATCATATATCGATAAACCTTTTGATCAACCGGTTCATCCTCTTTGGTAAGGTCAACATGTCCACTAGTGGGCATAGGAGTTTTCATACCTTTGCAATCCTCCATGTTGAATTTCTTGATCAAGTCCTTGGTATACTTAGTTGGAGAGATGAAAGTTCCTTCTCGTGATTGCTTGATTTGCAATCCAAGAAAGAATATCAGCTCACACATCATAAACATCTCATACTTCTCGGACATTAACCTTCCAAATCTTTCACTAAATGAGGGTTAGTGGAACCAAATATAATATCATCCACCTAGATTTGGCACACAAATAATTCTCCTTTAACTCTCTTAGTGAACAAGGTTGCATCAATTTTACCAATTTCAAAACCTTTTTTGATGAGAAACTTCGTTAAACATTTATACCAAGCACGAGGGGCTTGCTTAAGACCATAAAGAGCTTTGTGAAGATTTTAAACATGATTAGGTTTATTAGGATTCACAAAACCAGGTGGTTGCTTAACATAAACTTCTTCTTCAATTTCACCATTTAAAATTCACTTTTGATGTCCATTTGATAAAACGTGATATCATGGTGATTAGCATAAGCAAGAAGAATACGGATAGCTTCAAGTCTAGTGAAGGGGGCATAAGTCTCACCATAGTCCATACCTTCGACTTGCGTATATCCTTGGGTTATGAGATGAGCCTTGTTGCAAATGACTTGACCGTCTTCGTCTAGTTTGTTATGAAACACGCATTTGGTTTCGATGATGTTGTGCTCATCTTCGGGCTTATCCACGAGTGTCCACACTTCGTTCCTCCCGAAGTTGTGTAGCTCTTCATGCATAGCGTTCACCCAATCCGCGTCTTCAAGAGCTTGTTCTACCTTCAAAGGCTCAATGCTAGAGATGAAATAATAAAGCTCACAAAAGTTAGCTAGACAGGTTTTAGAGCGAGTGATTCTCCCTGTTTGTATCTCACCAAAGATTTGGTTTATAGGATGGTTATTGGTCACTTGATCTCGAACTCGGGTCAGCTTCCGATTGTTTGATGGTGGAGCTTCTTCTTCTTCATCATCATCTCGTTCATCTTCGTTGTTGTTGAAGGTGTCATTCCCTTGAGGTGGTGGTGAAGGTGGTTGTGGTGGATCTTCATGATGCACTTCCTCTTCTTCATCATCTCGTCATGTACCGCTTGTGGATGCCTCCATGTCGTGTTGAGTTCCACCTTGACGTGAAGTGGGGGCTTCCACTTGAGTTGAGGAAGTACTTTCCTTCACCTCCATCGGACAAATCTTGCCGTTGGGTAGATCTAGAATGGCTTCTGAAGGATCCTTATAACCCTCATCATTGGCAATTGTTCGACTTGTGAACCATTAGATTCATCAAACTTCACATCTCCATCTCTCTAACTTTTCGAGTGAAGTTGTTGTAGACACGGTAAGTGTGAGAGTTTGATCTATAACCAAGTAGGAATCCTTCATGAGATTTAGGAGCAAATTTAGAACGATGATGCTTATCAAGAATGTAGCACTTTGAGACAAATATTAGAAACTATCTGACTTAGGGTTTGTTATCGGTGAGTAGCTTGTATGCTGTTTTACCGAGAAGCTTGTGCAAGTAAATTCGGTTTGTGGCATGACATGTTGTTTCAACAGCTTCTACTCAAAAGTGTCTTGGCATCTTGTATTCGTCAAGCATCGTTCTTGCCATGTCAATGAGTGTCCGGTTCTTCCTCTCAACAACTCCATTTTGTTGAGGTGTGTACGTAGCCGAGAACTCATGTGAGAAGCCTTCTTCGTCAAGAAATGTATCCACATGGGTGTTCTTGAACTCCGATCCATTATTGGTACGAACCTTCTTGATCTTCACGTCAAACTAATTTTGTGCTTTGTGAGCGAAGTTCCTTAAGATCTTTTGAACCTGCGACTTACATCAAGAAAGAATACCCATGAAAATGTGGAAAAATCATCAACTATAACTAGACCATAGGAATTTCCACCAAGACTCTTGTAAGCATTGGGACCAAAAAGATCCATATGAAGTAACTCGAGTGGTCTCCTAGTAGTCATGATGTTCTTAACGGGATGACTTCCACCTACTTGCTTTCCAGCTTGACAAGCACTACACAGTCTATCCTTGTCAAAGATAACATATTTAACACCAAGTATATGATCACCTTTGATTAGCTTATCTGGATTGTGCATGCCTATATTTCCAAGTATTCTATGCCAAAGCTAACCTTTAGAATATTTTGCAATTAAACAAGTGCGAGGCTTGGAGCTTTTAGTGAAATCAACAATGTATAGATCACCTCTATGGAAACTGATAAAGACCATTTTATGATTATCTTGACTAAACACTTGGCAATCTACTTTCATGAATAAAACATTGAAACCGAAGTCGGCAAGCCTAGATACGGAAAGAGGATTGCAGCCAAGGGAGTCAACAAACATACCATTTTGAATACAGCTATCATGGGATATGGCCACCTTACCAAGGCCATGTACCTTACCCTTAGAGTTGTCTCCAAAGGTCACGTACCGTCGAGGACCTTGATTAGGTGTGATCTCTTGGAACATGTCTTTATCACCAGTCATATGATCCGTACATCCACAGTCAAGAATCCACTCTTTTCCTCCGGACATGTAATCCTTAAGATTTGTCATGAGGCTCATATTCTTTATGATCTTCTCATGCTCGATGTCGAACAACTCATCTTCTTCATAGTAGCCATGTTCCACGTTGTTATCATCAGGTGGGAAATCCTCTTCATAAAGAATAAGAGATTGGTTAGTATAGTGATCATGACAATGTTCAAGTTTATGAATACTAATGGCTTCGAGCATAATGTTGTTGATAGTGGTGACATCTCCGTTAGCACGCATAAGATCACATAGCTCAAATAGGCATTTATCAAAGTTTGGATCACTAGGCTTCATTTTGTGCAAAGTAATGGTTTTATGAAGAATTTCATCAATATTTCCTAAGGAAAGATTTGGATATCGTTTCTCCAAATCAGTCCAGAAGGTATAGGCACATGCAAAGTTCTTCAATTGATAAAGCACGAACCTTGGTAAACCTCAAACAATAAGATTGACAGTTCTTAGGTTACCAAGCATGTTAATTTCCTCTTCGCGTGTGGGATGCAATTCATTAATAGGGAGAACATAGGGATTTTCAATATATATTTTCAAATGGAATCTATTAAATAGATCAATCATGCATGGGCAGTATTGTAGGATCAAGAGAGGGGTGTCTAGAGGGGGGGTGAATAGACTACTAGCAGGAATTTAAAACCTAACCTTTTCCCAAGTTAATTGGTTGATAGATTTTAACTATTTTAACAAGTCTAGCAAGTCTAACATGCCTACACATGCATGTCTACAAGTATGGCAGTGGAAAGTAAAGACATTGCACATGTAAGTAAAGAGATGGGATAGGAAGATCAAACGCAATAGGAGACGCAAGGATTTTTCCCATGGTTCCGGTAGGTGGAGCTATCATATGTCCACGTTTATGGAGTCTTTAACCCACGAAGGGTAACGGTCGCGAGAGTCCACGGAGGGCTCCACCCATAAGGGTCCACAAAGTAGCAACCTTGACTCTTCCACACGGCTTCCGTCCACGAAGGACTAGCCCTCACTATGGGTAGATATTCACGAAGTAGGCGATCTCCTTGCCCTTACAAACTTCTTGGTTCACTCAACAACATGAAGTAGGAGGCTCCCAAGTGACACCTAACCAATCTAGGAGGCACCACCCTCCAAAAGGTAATAGGCTCGGTAATGATAATGAACTCCTTGCTCTTGTGCGTCAAGATGATAGACTCCTCAACACACAATCACTCTCTCATAGATTTGGCTTGGTAGAAGAGATGGTATTGGTGGAAAGCAACTTGGGGAGGCTACAAATCAAGATACATATGGTTGGAGTGGAAGATCTTGACCTCAACACAAGGTTAGGTGGCTCTCTCTTAGAAAAATGAGTAGGATAGGTATGGAATAGTTCTGACTGCTTCTTTTTCAAGTAGGTACTGGTGGATAGGTACATATAGGTATCCCCAAAAATCCAACTTTCACACTCTAAATGACCAACTTGGTGACACCTATGTGTAAATCTCGATGGTACCGAAGTGACCAAAAGTGGCAAGATTTGACTCTTGGATGTACCGATATATGAATCTCGGTTGCACCGATAAGGTGACCAATGCTCAGATTTCCAATCTCGGTGACGCCGACCCAAAATTCTCGGTGGGACCGAAAATGTGAATTTGCATAACAGAAAGTTGGCAACCTAAACTCGGTCGACCTATATTGAATCGGTTGTGCCGAAATGGCTAGGGTTTGTCTGAGTCTGTCTAGGGTTTGGAATCCGTGGCACCGGGATAGGAATATTGGTTGCACTGATTTTGCATATTTGGCTTTGGACAGACTTTGGTGGTAGAGTTTGTGGATGTTTTGGTGACTATCCCTTGTGCATGTTTGAGCATATTGTTCATCATCAAAACTTTACCCCCTTTTAATAGTATTGGCTTTCCTATGGACTCAAAGTGATTTCTCACAAATGTAAAATGTAGAGTCCTCTTGCTTGAAGCTGGGCCAACCTATTTCCTTGCATCTTGGGGTAATTGCACAATCTCCACAATCCTTTTGCCAACTCAACTCTCCATGGAGTATTATTTGAAATACACTAGATAGAGGTGTTAGTCCAAGAGACAATGTATGTTGTCATGAATTATCAAAACCACCAAGGGAGGATGTTGTGTTTTCAAGTAGTAGCCACCTTGGAGACTAGGTCCGGCAGGGAGTTGCCAGGTACAAACACAAAAGAATCAAGAGACCCTGCCGGGATGGCTATCAAACCCCCAAGCAAGACAAAGCCCCGGCAAGGCGAAGCCCCGACAAGGCCCCACCAGCGCATAGGCCAGGTGCGCCTCACCTAGGCACATGTCACAGCGTCGACGATGGAGGGGCTAAGCGGTGCCGATGGGACGGGCTCCTGTCCCGTCCCGTGGAAAGTCAGAGATGCCTAACGGTGCATTAAATGCGCCTTTCCTACTCCGTTAGTGTTAGGTATGATAGCACTATAGCTCTGTACACCCCTTCTACACATTGTATGCCACTGTTGGGATCACCTTCAGAGTATAAAAGGAGGCCCAGTGTGATACGGCAGAGGACTTTTGGACTTTTAGCCTTTTGGCTTTTCGACTTGGGACCTTCTAGCTCACACGTGTGGCAGTTGCTCATAGCGCTCCTGTAGCTAGAACCCTAAGAACACCCATAATATAACCAAGCAGGAGTAGGGTTTTACGCATCTTTGCGTCCCAAACCTAGGTAAAATCCCCACGCGTTGTTTATCAGTCCTGCTCTTTGTGCGAGCCTTCTCCCTCGCCGAACCAAAAGGGGTCCCTCCGATCTCGTAGGTGCTCATTCCCCATGACATCTCTAGCACGCCAGGTAGGGGGATAGGTCGTGTGAACCTGTTCTTGTGACCAGCGCGCTAGTTCCTTCATACTATCCTTGTATCTGCATCCATCAGCGTCCATTGTCCCTGTATCTGCTCAGACAAGTGACGGTGTAGACGTAGGCGCGGGAGGAGGCCAACCAAGCGGTGACGCCCGCCGCGGAGACTCCCATGGCAGCGGCGGGAACCCCCGCGCCACTAGGTCTTAGGACGGAGCTGTACCGCCTGCAGGCGGTACGGTGAACTCTGGGGATGGAAGGGTATCTTCCAAGATACCCACGCTGGCGCCTACGCCGCGGCCTTCCCAGGACGCGCGCGAAGAGCCACGCCACAGTGCCCACGGTTCTCAACGTCCCCATGGAAAGGCTCCTGCGCATTACTCCCAAGGTGCACAGGACCAGCATGCTCGCCAGCATTCTAGTGGGAGTGGCGTGCCATCGTGGGACCTCGGAGGAGCTCCCTCTAACACAGTTAGAAGTCAGAGCACCTCGCGTTCCTTGCGCCGTTCACTGCCGACCACGTCAGAAGAGGCAATGGTGCAAGCACAACTTATTGAGGTAATGAGACCTCCTTGCTAAGATCCTCAAGATTGGCCTCCAGCTTCTTCACCCTCTCCTCTAGCAAGTTCTTGGCGGCCTCTGCGGCTTCGGCAACATCGGCGACCTCCTTTAGCTTGCTGGCATGATCTGCAGTTAGAGCCTCAAGCATCTCCATGTGCTTCCGCACCAGCTCCTGGGTTTGCCACGCGACAAACTCCTCGAGCTCCACTTCCTTACTGTGAAGTTTGTCCGCAAGAGCCTTCTCGCGGGCAACAAGGTCATTCTCGTAGGCGTTGAGCCTGTTGCGGTGCTCCGTCAGGCGAGCATCCTCTACAGCAGCTCGTTGGTGGGCCTCCTCCTGCGCCTGTTCGATGTTGGACTACTGCATGTAGAGTTGGCTCCAGCCTTGGATCAATTGCGCCTGACCAATCTTCAGGTCCTAGGAAGCTTGTGTGAACCAAGCCTGAGTTTCCTCAATGCTCTCCGGGAAATTGGCCTCCGCCGCTTCCACAACCGCTGCCCTCGAGTCTAGTTTCTCCTTTCGAGCGTGGTGAAGAACTTGGAGCTTCAAGAAGCTGTCGCCCATGGTTTGGAGGAGTTGCTCTTCTTGGGATTTGCGGCCGCTAGCACTTGGTTCATCAACAATCTTGAGCCCGGCAGCAGGAATGATCCCCTCTTCAAAAGCTTCCCCTTCAGTTGGCGCCCCAGTGCTAGCCATGCTGGGGATGTCGACGAACAGATTATCGCCACCCCCTGAGGTACTTGCTCAACGAAGGGGCTTCTAAAGTGCGTGACTAGTCCTCGACGGCTGCCTTCCTGGTGACGGAGGGCTCCGTGGCCGGTGTAGTGCCTGGCAGTCCTGTGGAATGTCGTCAGTACAGTCACTGGCCCCCTCACTAGCATTCTTGACCTTTTGCTGCGTGGCCTTGGCGGCCTCAACACTAGCGGCCTCGGTGGTAGTATTCTTGGCAGCTTCAGCGACCTCGGCGGGAGCACTCTTGATGGCCTCCTCGGCAGCGATCCTGTCGGCCTTAGCGGCAGCATCCTTGGTGGTCTCCTCGATGACGGTGTCGACATCCATGCCCTCCATCGAGGGAATGTCTAAAGGCCAAGAAAACAAACCGAATGAAGCTGAGATGGAAGTTCAAGAATAGAAAAAAAGACAAACATAATAAAGAGTACCTGCACCAACGACGGTTGCTGGCGAAGACCTGTCGGTGCCCGTAATTGCCGACTCTCCCTTGTCGCGATAAAGCGTGCTGGAGGAAGTCCTTGCCGGGTATCCACCTTCGGGCAGTGTAGATGATGGAGGCGGCGTATCAGAGACGGGCGCTGATGGTTCTCCTTGTCGCCGCCCTCCTCCTGCACGTCCGGTGATGTCAGCAGTAAAGATGCACACCCCAACACTTGCCAGTGGGAATTGAGTAATGAGCTCATGCTGGGGGCTCCGCCAGGGGCTGAGTTGAGGGCTACGCCATGGGCTAGCCTCCGAGTTGATTATGGTCATCCTTAGCGTGCCTGACGCACTTGCCGATGATTCCTCAACCATCGAGGTCCTTACCCTCTTCGTTACCCGTTGCGCTAGTGTTTCCACATCCCTGTGAGGCAAGTCAAGGCAAAGCAAATGAATAAAGTAAAACCAGAAATTAGAAAAGCAAAAGATACGACAAGAACCTTACTTCTCATCTTCCTCTCCCGAGCTAAGGGCAGAGAGGTGGAAAACGACCTCTGGCATGGTGCCCGTGGGAGGAGGTGGAGGGGCGCTACTAGATTGCTTGGCCGCAGCAGGCGCAGGTTGCTGATGAGCTTCTTGCCACTGCGCGGCCTTGCTGGTCGCCCCCTTGCCGGAGACTGTGTTGCTCAAAGGAGCTTGACGGACCAGAAGCCATAGGCGGCGCTCCAAAGGACGCGCCTATTCCTTGGAACAAGGGATGTTGCCTCCTCGAGCAGCTCCTCCTCAACTGTGTCTTCAATAGGGCAGCCCCGAGCGGATGTGTCGCTTTGCTCATCAGCGGTCCCGCCTGCCCGCAAGATTTTCGTTCGGCAGTGTTTCCCCTCCGCCAGCTTCGTCTTCCAAGAAGCCGACGCTACTGGCCTCCATGGAAAGATCTGCTTCCTCTGCCCTGCTGGCGATGTATGCCAGTTCCTCCTCAGTGGTGTCACAGACAAAGCCCTCTTCCTCGCCGATCGCCCTCTTCGCCAAGTTATCAAAGAATTCTTGCGCCTGCTCTGCAAGCGGATCGATCCAAGACGCATCAAGGCTGTGGGCGTTGAACGCCGACATCATGGCAATGACTCTACCTAAGGTAGAGTTGTTGCACAAGGGGATTATGCCTATCGGTAGATCGCGTACCACGGCGCTCCTGAACAGTTTCTGGTCGAGAGCTCTGTGCTGCATAACTGTCAGTTTGTGGTTCAGCCCGGTTAGGCAAAAAAGAGAGAAAAACATTGTACAAATGCTTGGAAATAAGGCCTAGGGTTCATACTTTCACTAGTACAATCTCCCAACAATGCTAACATAGTTGAATCGTCTGATCATCCTTCAACATGCACAAAGCCCGTGATACATCAAGATAGTGCCATCTCAAGAACACGAGAGAGAGAGAGAGAGAGAGATAGAGGGAGATATATATAGAGAGCGATTGAACACATAGCTACTGGTAGGAACTGTCCACCCCGAGGGTGAACTACTCTCTCCTCGTCATGCCTCCACCGTGATGATGAAGATGGCCAACGTATGATGGTTTGCCTCTCCGGGAGGGTACTGGAATGCATCCATATTGTTTTTTTTGTTGATACAGAGAGTTTCGGCAGCGGAACGACGAGTCTCTCCTAATTTTTGGGTTTCTAAGATCTATAGGATTATTCAGTGTTGGAATAACCCGTAACGGAGCCACGTGATCCCCACAAGCAGTTAGGCGTGTGCCCTGTTGGCTTGTGGCCCACAGGTGGCTCCCCTCCAGTGTTTCTTTGCTCTAATTTTACTTATTTCTCCAAAAAATTCACAAAAAGTTCCAGGCGATTCCAAGAACTTGCATTTTCCACACAAAAATAACACCATGGTAATTCTGCTAAAAACAACGTCTACGGGTTAGTTCTAAATATGGCATGAATACTTCATAAATTATCAATACGTTGGAGACGTATCAGTGCCGCCTCGAAGTAAAAAACTTTTTCCCTTGATGTTGACGCATCGTCTATCGTTGCGGGGATTTCGAATTTTCAATGTCTGAAACCAATCTGGTAGCTTCAGAAGGGCCAATGGGTTGATGATGATGATGAGCCAGCGGAGCCGGATCCTGAGGCGGCTGGTGGAGAAGAGGATAGAAGCTAGGTCTCACCCAGAGGTAGATAAGTCGCCAAGGAGTACTAGCCCCCAAGTGTTGGGAAAAAACTGGAATATTTGTGTATCTCCTAGTGTGAGCTTGTAATAGGGGTAGTTGAAAAACTTTGCAATGTTCTGCTGTGTCATTGTGGATGTTTGCACTCGTTTTGTCGTCGTTAAGTTGTCATTGAACTTTGAAATCCCAGTCAGTTGCCGACAAACGAGTGTGTTTCTCTCATTTGTCTTAGAATATTTCTGTGGTTTTTTCTCAATGAGCTACTAATTGAATCACTATGGGCGGGTTAATATAAGCCGGTTTAACTATTCCTCAACAATTGTTTGTAGAACATATATATAATCAAATTGGTCATGATATCACAGTAGTTTCGTAATCAGGACATCCACTTAAGAGTCGTTGATAAGAATAATATTATACCTAAAAAATACATGAGGTGATAACATATTGTAATAATATAAAAACTGCTAATAAGCCAACTCAATGAGACTGGCTTTCGAGGCTCAAGTCATGCTTCATTGAAGCAGGTATGATAACCATGGTTTATCGTAGCTCTTTGTATGTAGGCTCTCACATGTCTCAAGCCGATGTTTTAGCCTTTATAAGTTCAGGGTCCAGATGGATTGACTTGTCAAGAGTACAAAGGGTCACCTGGTCAGAGTCGCATCATGCAAAGAGGCAAGTTTAACCATATTTTATCGGCTAATAGCCTCGCGAAGAGGGATATTAAAGGCTAACACATTGAGTTGGAAACCCCCAAGTGACTTATGTTCAAAAAAATAAGACACATGCTCAATTTGCTAGGCTGAAAGGACAAATATCCTGAGTTTCGAGGGTGCCGACTTTATTATACTTGAACATAAAGAAGTATGTACAGAAATTTGGGGGGGCAAAGGGGTAGGAGCCAGTGGCTCTAAGTATAATAAGGACGAAGATGAGCAATGTTCCAAGGTTGGGTTGTGTCCTCTTCAGAGGTATATGATCCCTCTCGTAAATCTATCAGGTAATATGAACCATTATTGAGGTTCCTGCTGACGATGAAAGGACCTTCCCAAGGCAACAAAAGTTTATGCGTTCCAATTTGATCTTGAATCACACAGAGAACTAAGTCGCCTTCTTAAAAAGTATGGCTCTGGTCTTTATGATGTGATAGCGATGTAGGTCCTGCTGATATATAGCAGATATGGCTGCTACTGAGTCACGTTCTTCTTCCAAGGCATCCAAGGAATCTTGACGTGCCTGCTCATTGTGTGCCTCGACGTAAGCAGTAACTTGAGGAGAGTCATGGTGAATATTGCTCGGTAATACTGCCTCAGCTCCATAAACCAGGAAGAACAGTGTATATCAAGTGGATCTGTTTCGAGTTGTGTGAATACTCTAAAGAACTGCAAGGAGTTCCTCAACCCAACAGCCTGGAGTGCGCTGGAGTGGAACCATAAGCCAGGGTATGATCCCTCTAAGAATCGCTTGATTATCCCCTTCGGCCTGTGCATTGGATTGTGGATGTGCGACTACTGCCAAGTCAAGCCGGATATGCTCACGCTGACAAAACTGCTCCATAGCTCCTTTGGATAAATTAGGGCCGTTGTCAATAATAATGCTATGAGGATAGCCAAAACGGAAGATCATTTTTTCCAAAAATTTGACTACTGTCTCCACGTCACAATTGCGGATAGGTTCCGCCTTGACCCACTTGGTGAATTGATCAACCGCCATTGGTAGGTGGTTCTTTTTGTTAGAAGCCGGTTGAATGGGCCCCCAGACTGCAAACGGCCAAGTAACTAGGATCATCCTCAATTCTTGAGCTGACATGTGAGAATTGTCGAGCGAACTTTTGACATCCATCGCACTTCCGAACAATGTCCTCTGCGTTTGCGTGAGCTTTCAACCAATAAAACCATTTCCAAAAAACTTTCACCACCAGAGACCATGAGCCGGCGGGATGTCCATAATCACCAACATGAATTTTATTGAGAATCTCTTGTCTTTCCTTATGAGAAACACAACGCTGGAAAACAACACCATTGCTCTGTGTGTGTAACTCGCCATTAACAATAGTCTTGTATTTGGAACGCCGTATTATCTGTCGAGTGATGATTTCCTCAGTTGGGAGCTCGCCTCGAGTCAGATAAGACAAGTATGGCACTGTCCTGTCAGGAATAACATGGAGAGCTGCCACCAAGTATGCCTCTGGGTCAGGAATAACTATGTCTTGCTCAGGTGGCAATTTAACCGATGGGTTGGGAAGTATGTCCAGAAGCACGTTGGGAGGGACCGGCTTGCGTTGAGAGTCGAGTCTTGATAGAGCATCTGCCATCTCATTGAGCTGACGACCAATGTGATCAAGTTGATACCCTTGAAAATGTCCCGCCACATTGGTGACTGCACCATAAGAATACGAATAAGAAGAGTGATCTAAGCATAAACAAATGTGAACTATTAATGATCAAGAAGTGTTCTCTTCCAGAACTAGCTCGAAAAACGATGTTCATGGTTGCACACACGGTTGGTGTAATTTAATTGGGTTTACATCAAGTTCTCTATAATTGGATATTACAAAGTTTCCAAGTTGCCACATTAGCGCGGACACAGCTTTTAGAAAGATTCAACCATGTAGGGGTGCTCCAACTAATCCATAAAAAATTAGCCACAAGCTGCGATAGAAAACATCTACCGTGGGATAATCCATAGTATCCTTGAAGTCCCAGTGCACAAGACATTCGTTAGAGGTCAAACGAATCCAGCAAGATTGCCAAAAGGGACAAATCACGATCGAATCCACACGTATCTCGTTCTCAAGGCACAACCAGATTGGATTAACTACGAGTTAAACCAATCCTCGAGTTTCCTCGTGGTGGCCCCGCAGGCAGCCTGTTTTGGACCAACACTCATGAGGAGCATTGGCCTAAGTTGTTGATTAAATTATCCACGTGCTAATTACTCCCTATACAAGTTCTATTAGTTAATAAAATGTAGTGCCAATGTTGGGCCTCGCTGGAAGAGTTTTATCCCACAACAAATTATCAAAAGGGTCCCCATAACAACCCCAAGCATGTCAGGATCACTCAATATGGAACATAACGCATGTAATTAGAAACTAGGGCGGCAAGAGTGGAACAAAACACCAAGAAAAAGGCCAAGCCTTCCACCCTTTATCGAGTGTATAGATGCATTAATTAATTAACAAGAATAATGTGCTTCCCAATATATCCATGTTTCAGCATGGAACAACCTGCACCTCCAACTAGAAATGCTATAACAGGGGTTGAGCAAGCAGAAACTTAGCCAAACAAGAGTTGTCTGGGAAGTGAAGGGTTAGAGGCTTATCATGGCATTTTGGAAGGCTTGACACACAAGTGGTAGGTAGCAAGATATAGAAAGAAAATTGAGACAACTCGCATAGAAATAATAGTAGTAGTATCCAGGGTAATTGTCACGCCCAAGATGTGATCCTATCCTTATTCTGGCATGAGGGCCTCGATAGGGATAGAACCGCATCTCATCGTGTTGCAAGAATCGATATCATTACAAGTACATGTACAGAAGAGACGAGTATATGGAATTGGCTTATACTCGCCACAAGCTACATCAATATCACATCAATACAACAACATATTCAAACATTATATGGAAGAGCAGGGTCCGGCTACGAACAAAATCAAACAATAAAATGACATCCATCTTTGCTATCCTAGGCTACCGCTTGGAACCCATCCTAGATTGATGAAGAAGAATAAGAAGAACTCCAAATCAAACAAGCATCGCACTCACGTCAAATCATCGCATTACCTGTACCTCAAACTGTTGTTGTAGTAACCTGTGAGCCACAGGGACTCAACAATCTCATTTCCAAGGGTATAAAGACTAGCGAAGCTTAATGGGTGAGGTATGGTTAAGTGGTGAGGCTGCAGCAAGCCACTAAGCATTTATTTGAGTGGGTAACTTACGAATACATAAAGTAAAGTATGGTGGTCTATGCATAATGGACATGAACTAGTAATGATCACTAACTGATCCTGAACACCTACTTATGTCAATTATAACCCCACCGTGTTCTCTCTTGGATAAGGAGTCATGAGAACATACAGTCACGGTTACGCACACGGTTGGTGTATTTTATTAGAGTTTACTTCAAGTTTCTATGACCAGGGGTTGGACAAAGTATACAAGTGTGCCACATAACCGCGGGCATGACTTTTTGAAAGATTGAACCCTGCAGGGGCGCTCCAACTCATCCATCGCAAATTAACCACACGCAGCGGGAATAACCTCGCCCAAGGATCTCGTGATCTTCCTAGGCAATTCCACAGGAAATCCGCCACCTCGAGATAGCCCGAAGTATTGTCGAAATTCCTCACTCAAGGAATTCCAGAAAGGTAAAACAAATCCAGCAAGGCCGCACGCCATGTCGACAATCCTGATAGGAGCCACGTATCTTGTTCTCGGGACACGACAGATGAGCGATGGTTACCACGCCAATCACCGAGTTGCCCCGGGTAGCGTTAATAAGATGCTCTGGGTTGGACCAACACTCATGAGGAGCACTGGACTGGGTTTTTGATTTATTATCCGCGGGTGCCGGCGGGTTCCTATGAAATTTTATTAGTTATTAGGAAAATGTAGTACCAATGTTGGGCCTTGCCAGACAAGTTTTATCCTAACACAAAAATTAGGGGGGTCCTCATAACAACCTCGAGCATGTTAGGAGTGCTCAATTATGGAACATAACACCGGTTCACAAGTAACTAGGGTGGCAAGAGTGGAACAAATCACCGAGCAAAAGGCCAAGTCTTCCACCCTTTACCAAGTATATAAGTGCATTAAATTAAACAACAATAATATTGTGCTAACAAAAGAATGTACATGTTGACACATGGAAGCAATTGCACCTACAGCTAGAAACGCTATAAGAAGGGCTGAGCAACCGATGACATAGCCAACAAAGGTTTTGCTAGGAAGGTGGAGGGTACGAGGCTTTTCATGGCAATGTTGGGAGGCTTGACAAACAAGTGGTAGGTAGCGAGACATAACGATAAAGGCGGGACAACTAGCATAGCAATGATAGTAGTGGTATCTAGGGAAATGTGTCATCTTGCCTGAGATCCTACTCGGAAGAAGAACGAGTCCATGAAGAAGATGATCCAACGTAGTCGAACGAATCCTCCCACTCCGAACGCTTTCGGAACTCTACCGAGAAGGAACAATCCGGAAACAACAGTCAACACACGGTAGACCACAACATATGCATGATATGATGCACAAACAAATATGATGCATGTCTGGTTTAATATGCAAGGCATGGCATGGCATGGCAAGAACAATAGACAACTACCACACATTAAGTGAAGTTCAATATGCAATGAGTTGCACATTGACGAAACTCCACGTTCGAATATTTAGTTCGATCTCGTTTAGGTACTCATCAATATTAAATGTTGTTAACCATGACAAGAGGTCAAGCATGAACAACTATATCGACTAGGCATTTTAAATGGGGCCAGAAGCAACATATAGCATTTTCGAAACATCCCCATGAGCATAATATGAATTTGGTCCAGATCCATACTAACCATATTTTATATTTATAAAACATGGAAATAAAGTGTGGTATGACATTCTACATGTTTTCTAGTCAAGTGACATATGTCGAACATTAAAATCGGAGCCTCGATTAATTAGTTATTAAATAAATAGTTTTCACGTGGCAATTATGAACATTTTTATCACATATGAAAATTGTGTATTATGAATCTACATAAAATTCCCGTCATATTACATATATAAAGTTTTCTCATCCGATGCACGGTTGAAAAGTTATTAAATACATGAAGTGTAGGGGGTTTTCTGCAAAACTGTAATTCATTGGATAATTGGATAATTCGCAGAATGCATAGAAAATATCAGGCCGAATCCGGGCAACTGGGCCACAACACTCGGTGGGGAGGAGGCCGGCTGGGCTGGCAAAGACGATTGGGCCGCGCTGGGCCTGGATCCTGGTGCGGCCTAGGAGGGCAAGCGTCAACGCTCGAGTGAAACGAGCAGGCGCTCCTCCTAGAGCTCGAGGCAGAGACGAACGGGACGACGGCGCCCTGGTCTCCGGTGAGGAGCTTGGCGGGGATGGAGAGCTCGCGAGGACGACGAGGGGACGCGGGTCCGAAGCTCCTCGACCGGATCTGGCCAGGAACCAAGGCGGTGCGTCGAGCTGGAGCTACGGAAGGCCATCCATGGCACCGGGGCTCGAGGCCATGGCGGCCGGCCGGAGGGGCTGGCGGCGGGGCTGGTCGGCCGGAGGGGCGCCACGGCGGGGCGCCACGGCGGGGCCGGAGAGGTGGTTGCTGGGGAGCTGGCAAGGAGGCACCATGGGCAGGCACGGGGTGGTCGGGACCTTCGGGCGGCGGTGGTTGACCCGAGCCCAGATGGGCTCGGGCGGGCTGCGCGCTTGGAGGAGAGACAGGGGCGACAGTTGGGTGGTGGGAGGCTGCAGGTGGCGCGGAAATCGATGCAGGGGTTAGGGTTTCCATTAGGGGCTGGTTAGGGGGTGTTTAAATAGGGGGGCTAGGTTAGCAGTTTTTATCCGTTTTCGGACCGTTCGATCTCGATCGGACGGCCCGAAAGCGAAGGGGGCTAGGTGGGATGTGATGGCTGTGTAGAGGGTTAGGTGGGGATGAGAGGGAAGTTCCGGCCCGTGACATGAGTTTTAAACAGCGAAAAAACGTCCGACGAATAACCGATGACCACACTGCTACGGTTGACCGATGGGGTATGAAACGGACTCGAAATGCGACGAAATTTGGTAGGCAGTCTACCTACACTATAGTAAGACGACATGCCAGGTTTCGACCCAATTCGGGAATATTTTTCACGTGCTTTAAAAACGGGTTTTTAAACGATGTCGCGGGCGCATGCGTATGTGGTTGGTCTCGAAACGGGCAACGGCAAGAATGGAGAGAACCGGCGACTACGAACGGATGCTAGTTTCTGAAAACGAGTGATGATGCTATGCAGATGAAGTGAATGATGCGATGATGAATGCAACAACCAAACAAAACACAGACGAGAATGGAAATAAAAGGGGAATCTTCTGGAGCGTCGGTCCCGGGCTGTTACAACTCTCCTCCACTACATGAGTATCTCGTCCCAAGATCTAAGAATGAGAAGGGGAAGAGAAAGAGCAAGAGGTAAACTTAGTTGCTTCTCTGACAAACGAGCGAAACCAATGATCATTGAAGGTTTCAACAAGAAGAAGAATTACATGAGGAACAAGCAAGAATTCACAAGAAATTTCGGCAGCATTTCGGTAGGATAGAGAGGAAAAACTTTATATGATGGAAAGAAATTGAAAGAGATACACCAAACTTTGGTTGGATTGGAATCAAAACTTCATAAGATGGAAGGATCATGAAAAGATTTCACAACACCCGGTTAATGGACAAGCAATGGAAGAGCATGAGCTTAACAAGGCAAGATGATAGATTGAAGAGAGCAACATCACAAGGCCTCTTAACAAGAGAATAGAAACTAGACTGATGGAAGGAAAAGAAAGGATAATAAAATGACAATTTCCAGCTCAAATGAATTTGAAAAGCACAAGTTAAATGGAGTTGATGAAGAATCAACAATAAAAAGAATAGCTTGTTATGGGCTTGTGGAAGACATCTCAAAATTATGATGTGACGACCTGCCACAACAGAAACAATTGATTGCTTGAGAGCAACAAGATATGCAAAGCTTCTTTCACCAAGAGGTGGAGGAGACACGTGAATCATTTATGACACCATGATAGCAACAATCCTTAGGCAATGCTTTAGGTGAAATCCAATCCAAGATAACTTCGAGAAAGGAATGATGGGTTTACTTATCTCATTCTTGAAAAATTTCCTTCGAGAACCCTCATAATCAAGAACTTAATAACACCATCTTCAAAGAAAATGGAGAAGTAATTGAACATAGAAATACAAGATAAAGAAAACTTGAGCACCTCCATCAATATTCTTGAAGAACACTTCGACAAAGAATTAACTTCTTGACGAACCACCATGAGGAACCTCCGGAAATGAGAGGATGGTAGAAAAGAATTGAAGGTTGAAAAAGAACAAGATTGAGGCCTTGCAAAGATTGAGCTAGAACTTCGCGAAGAGATACTTGAGACAAACTAGGAACTCTATAAAAGGAAAGATGAGAACACTTGAAACCCAGAATTGGTATCATGCACAACTCCGGAAGAGGGATTGAAATCACTTGATGAAACAAGAATAAGATTTATGTTATGCTTATCCTTCAACAATTTAGATTGATGACAAGCAACGGATTTCACACACCACCTATTCTTGTTGCAAAGAATAGAAGAGAGAGAGAGATCACAACTTGAAGAAGTCTTACACGAGAACACCGGTAAGAATTAGAAACTACAGAGGATAATACAAATGAATGATATAACATGAGAACAAAGAGAGCATGATCCACCTAATAGAAAACTTCACATGGCACCGGGATAATTGAGAGACGAACGAAGAGAGAACATTTGAGAAGGATTTGAGAATGAAAGCTGAGAGCTAAGAACGAGGAATCTTCTGAAATGATGCCTTTGGAGGATCGAGAAATGAAAACAATTATGAAATGCACCGGATAGATATGGGCGAAATTTCTCATGAATGGAAACAATTTGAGAGGAAAGCATCAAGATGAGATGACAAATCTTCAAGAGAATGGAGCAAGATTATGAGAAACTCTCCTTCGGTCTTCAATGCTGAGGATGATGACGAGAAACAACGTCATGAATTACTCAGACACTCCGGGATAATGAGTAATTAAAGGTTGAGCCAATGATGAAATATATATGAAGCGATCATGGAGAAGGAATATGACTGGTGAAAATAATACTTACGTCATATGACAAGAGCTTCAGGACATCTCCGAAAAGAATAGAAGAGCCAGGTAAGATCCTGGGGAAAACCTGTGGGTTATGGGCCCACTCAAAGAGATCACCGTTGAAACAATTGCTTAGGAAGAGAGATTGCACCGGTATAAATGAAAACTCGATGAGGTGAGAACCTCGATAAAATTTGGAAGGATTGAAAGAAAACATGAATCTTCTGTGATAACTTTAGCCTCCGGATAGAACAGAGAGAGACAAATAAACAAGAGAGGCTTGGAAAAGAAATTCCAACACAAGAAAGCAATTAGAGAATGAAAAGGATATGATGAGCACCAAGATCTTGAATTGAATGCACCGGGAAGTAAAACAAGAATAAAGAACAATGAACTTGAAGCACTTGAGGATCTTCATAAAGAATCATCGGAGAAGAATAACACAAGACAAGAATATGAGGATATATCTTGAAAATGAAACTCTTGAGAATCCTCACAAGAACTCAACGGATACAAAATGGAACAAATGATAGCGGAAGCATTGATGAAGAGAAAGCACTTGGATAAGAATTAATCATTGAATAAAATGGTAGGAGGGTGGGGAAAAACAAAGACAACTTGAGACAGATTAGACGAACTACAGAAAGAAATGCGAATTGATCTTGCAAATATTAGAGAGGATTGAATTATCTTGAAGAGAAGCACACCGGTAGGAAAACAATTGATATGACAACTTGATTGAGCAAAAGAATTAGCATTTCCAGAGAATATGAGAACACTTCTTAGGAAAGATGTGAAATCACCACTTGACATGATAGCAACTTGAATTACCATATTCCAAAAAAACAAAGGATCAGGCTTATGAAACAAGCCAGAACAAATGCATAACAGAGATTCCGCTCGATATTTTCGTGGTAAGGTTCGCACGGGCTCGATCTTTAGTACCCATCATGTGCAAGGTAGTGCACACAACATACGATGCGTCCTCGAGTCATAGCAAGCTACAAGGACTCTTTAAGACACAACGAGAAACGCTATAAGAAAGAACATGAACAAACGAATCCACTAGATGTCAAAACCCAACCTCACATCATGATCTGTTGGAACATAGCCAGGGTAACTACTTGAATTCACACCTAAGAACTCCAAAACTTTCTTGGTTATGCAATCGGGTGTTGGGGATACAAGGAGGAAATATCTCACACAACTAACAAGCCCTACACCCCAACTCTATCCATCCTTCAACACATAACCAGAGGCTTTAGAAACTCATCTATCTCGGACCCTCGAAAACACAACGATAGCAAACATGGCAGTACCCCGGACGCCTCCCCAGTACTGGGTGACTCCGACCTTATCTCACCACGACAAGTATTGAAGCAATTCCGAACACCCTCCATCCTGAGATACTAAGGAAGCTGAATGATAACGATGTGGCAAGAATTCCCTGGAGCTCAACTCCCCGGAAGAAATCAGGTCACACAAGAGGCACCAAGACAGAACTCCGTCACATCGGCATCATAGAGTTTCCAAAATACCCGCGTAATCCTAAAAAAGATTTGAGTGGGATGAGGGTAGAATCAAAATTCCTAAGTCGTAATTCCTCACAAGAGCATAGAAGAGGAGTAAAAAGAATCCTACTCTCCGTTATAACTAGACTGAAAATAATTTTGCGCTAGACTCGACTTGGCCAAGTTCGATTAATCAAGGGGGCTCCTAGATCGGTACAGGCTCTGATACCAACTTGTCACGCCCAAGATGTGATCCTATCCTTATTTTGGCACGAGGGCCTTGACAAGGATAGTAGCGCATCTCGTCATGTTGCAAGAATGGATATCATTACAAGTACATGTACAAAAGAGATGAGTGTATGGGTTTGGCTTAAACTCGCCAGAAGCTACATCAATATCACTTCAATACAACAACATAGTCAAACATCATACAAAAGAGCAGGGTCCGACTACAGAAGAAATCAAACGATAAAATGACATCCATCCTTGCTATCCCAGGTTGCCGCTTGGAACCCATCCTAGATTGATGATGAAGAAGAAGAACTCCAAATCAAACAAGGTTCACACTCACATCAAATAATCGCATTAACTGTATCTGCAACTGTTGTTGTAGTAATCTATGAGCCACAGGGACTAAGAAATCTCATTCCCAAGGGTATCAAGACTAGCAAAGCTGAATGGGTGAGGTATGGTTCAGTGGTGAGGCTGCAACAAGCGACTAAGCATTTATTTGAGTGGCTAACTTACGAATACATAAAGTAAAGTATGGTGGTCTACGCATAATAGACGTGAACTAGTAATGATCACTAACTGATCCTGAACACCTAGTTACGTCAATCATAACCCCATTGTGTTCTCTCTCGGATAAGGACTCACGAGAAGAGACAGTCACGGTTACGCACACGGTTGGTGTATTTTATTAGATTTTACTTCAAGTTTTCTATGACCGCGTGTTAAACAAAGTATCCAAGTTTGCCACATAACCACAGGCATGGCTTTCCGAAAGATTTAACCTTGTAGGGGTGCTCCAACTCATCCATCACAAATTAACCACACATAACGGGAATAACCTTGACCATGAATCTCGTGATCTTCCTAGGCAATTCCATAGGAAATCCGCCAACTCGAGATAGCCCGAAGTATTTTTGGAATTCCTCACTCAAGGCATTCCAGAAAGGTAAAACAAATCCAGCAAGGTCGCCCGATGTGTCGAGATCTTGATAGGAGCCGCATATCTCATTCTCAAGACACGACGGATGAGCGATGGTTACCACGCCAATCGCCGAGTTGCCCCGGGTAGCGCTAATAAGCTGCTCTGGGTTGGACCAACAGTCATGAGGAGCACTATCCCGGGTTGTCGAGTAATTATCCGTGGGTACCGGCGGATCCCTATGAAATTTTATTCGTCATTAGGCAAATGTAGTACCAATGTTGGTCCTTGCTAGACAAGTTTTATCCTAACACGAAAATCAAGGGGGTCCCCGTAACAACCCTGAGCATGTTAGGAGCGCTCAATTATGGAACATAACATCGGTTCGCAAGTAACTAGGGTGGCAAGAGTGGAACAAAACACTGAGCAAAAGGCCAATCCTTCCACCATTTACCAAGTATATAAGTGCATTAAATTAACAATAATAATATTGTGATAACAAAAGAATTTCAATGTTGACACATGGAAGCAATTGCACCTGCAGCTAGAAACGCTATAAGAAGGGCTGAGCAAGCGGTAACGTAGCCAAACAAAGGTTTTGCTAGGAAGGTGTAACACCCCGTTACGCGTGGCGGGATCTAGACTAGCCCCACAGACCAACACTAGTCTTTCCTGCGCACTTTGTCCTCACTCGTGCGCACCTGAGACCAACTTCCCGGTCGGTCACCCATCCTAGAATCGCTCCAAGCCAAGCATGCTTAACTTTGGAGTTCTTTTCGAGTGGGCTACCGAAAAAGAAGGAATTCCTTGTTGATACGAGTAGTCTATCATTCCTATTAAGCCAGGCTCTCACATACACCACCACTCAAAGGAACCGATGTCCTCGTCGGCCCATCGGGAACGTTCCATTTTGGCACACGTATGCGCGTCCAGTCCAGCACATGTGCCATGTTGTGTGCCACGACGGGCCACATGCGCCACATGCCCATGCACCTGACCCGTGCATGCCCGTATAAACGCAAGGGTCGGCTCTGATACCAATTGTAAAACCCCGTTACGCCTGGCGGGATCTAGACTGGCCCCACAGACCAACACTAGTCTTTCCTGCGCACTTTGTCCTCAATCATGCAAACCCAGGACCAACTTCCTGGTCGGTCACCCATCCTATAATCGCTCCAAGCCAAGCATGCTTAACTTTGGAGTTCTTTTCGAGTGGGCTCCCAGAAAAGAAGGAATTCCTTGTTGATATGAGTAGTCTAGCATTCCTATTAAGCCAGGCTCTCATAGAAGGTGAAGGGTTAGAGACTTTTCATGGCAATGTTGGGAGGCTTGACAAACAAGTGGTAGGTAGCGAGACATAACGATAAAAGCGGGACAACTAGCATAGCAATGATAGTAGTGGTATCTAGGGAAATGTGTCATCTTGCCTGAGATGCCGCTCGGAAGAAGAATGAGTCCATGAAGAAGATGATCCAACATAGTCGAACGAATCCTCACACTCCGAACGCTTTCGGAACTCTATCGAGAAGGAACAATTCGGAAACAACAATCAACACACGGTACACCACAACATATGCATGATATGATGCGTAAACAAATATGATGCATGTCCGGTTTAATATGCAAGGCATGGGATGCATGGCAAGAACAACAAACAACTACTTCACATTAAGTGAAGTTCAATATGCAACAAGTTGCATATTGATGGAACTCCACGTTCAAATATTTAGTTCGATCTCGTTTAGGTACTCATCAATATTGAATGTTGTTAGCCATGGCAAGAGGTGAAGCATGAACAACTATATCGTCTAGGCATTTTAAATGGGGCCGGAAGCAACATATAGCATTTCCGAAACATCCCCATAAGCATAATATGAATTTGGTACAGATCTATACTAACCATATTTTATATTTGTAAAACATGGAAATAAATTATGGAATAAGATTCTACACATTTTTCTAGCCAAGTTACATATGTGGAACATTAAAATTGGAGCCACGGTTAATTAGTTAATAAATAAATCGTTTTCACGTGGAAATTACGCAAATTACATGAAAACAACAAGGTTAAACTTTTTTATCACATGTGGAAGTTGGATATTGTGAATCTACATAAAATTCCAGTCATATTACATATATATAAAGTTTTCTCATCCGATGCACGGTTGAAAAGTTATTAAATGCATGAAGTGTAGGTTTTTTCTGCAAAACAGTAATTCTTTGGATACATGGATAATTCATAGAATGCATAAAAAAACTATCGGGCCGAATCTGGCAATTGGGCCACAACAGTCATGGGCGCTGGATACAATATAGCGCACAAGGCGGAGAATAGCACATGTTGGTGGTGGGGGTGCCCTCACAAGATGGGTTAAGGCCCGTTCGGTGGGGAGGAGGCTTGCTGGGTTGGGGAAGACGATTGGGCCGCGCTGGGCTTGGCTCTTGCTACGGCCCAAGAGGGCGAACGTCAACGCTCGAGCGAAACGAGTAGGCGCTCCTCCTGGAGCTCGAGGCAGAGACAAACGGGACGACGGCGCTCCTGGTCTCCGGCGAGGAGCTTGGCGGGGACGGAGAGCTCGCGAGGACGACGAGGGGACGCGGATCCGAAGCTCCTCGACCGGATCTGGCCAGGAACCAAGGCGACGGGTCGAGTTGGAGCTGCGGGAGGCCATCCATGGCGGGGGGGCTCGAGGCCAAGGTGGCCAGCACGGGAAGCGGCAAGGAGGACCCAGGCGACGCTGGCGCCGGGCTGGTTGTCCAGAGGGGCGTCACGGCGGGGCCGTAGAGGTGGTCACTGGGGAGCTGGCGAGGAGGCGCCATGGGGAGGCACGGGAAGGTCGAGTGCTTCGGGCGGCAGCGGTTGACCTAGGCCCAGATGCGCTCGGGCGGGCTGCGCGCTAGGAGGAGAGACAGGGGCGACGGCTGGGTGGCGGGAGGCTAGAGGTGCCACGGAAATCGATGCAGGGGTTTGGATTTCCATTAGGGGAAGGTTAGGGGGTGTTTAAATAGGAAAGGGGGCCTAGGTTAGCAGTTTTTATCCGTTTTTGGACCGTTTGATCTCGATCGGACGACCCGGAAGCGCGCGGGGGGGGGGGGGGTGGCTAGGTGGGCTGTGTTGGCTGTGTAGAGGGCTAGGTGGGGATGAGAGGGTAGTTGCGTCCCGTGAAATGAGTTTTAAACAACGAAAAAAAGTCCGACAAATAACCGATGACCGCACCGCTACGGTTGACCGATGGGGTATCAAACGAACTTGGAATGCGACGAAATTTGGCAGGTATCCTACCTACACCATAATAAGACCGCACGCTAGGTTTCGACCCAATCAGGGAATATTTTTCGCGTGCTTTAAAAATGGTTTTTTAAATGATGTCCTGGGCGCATGCGTGTGTCGTTGGTCTCGTAACGGGCAACGACAAGAATGGAGAGAACCGGCGACTACGAACGGATGCAAGTTTTCAAAAAGGCGTGACGATGCTATGCAGATGATGCAAATGATGCAACGATGAATGCAACAACCAAACAAAACACAAACGAGAATGGAAATAAAAGGGGAATCTTCTAGAGCGTGGGTCTCGGGCTATTACAGTAATAATCATCTTTCCTGAAATCCCGCTTGGAAGAAGATTGAATCTATGACGTACATGAATGGGCATTGTCGAGCGAATACTCACACGTTGAATCGTTTCGAAACTCAAGCGGGGAGATGCAATTACGGAAAGAAGAAATGAACATGCGGTAAATAAGAAAGCATAATGATGGCCTGATTCACAATACAAGGCAAGAATCAAATACTACACATTAAGTAAAGCTCAATATGCAACGAGTTGCATATTGAAGAAACTCCACATTTAAATTATTTCATTTGCTCTCCTTTTGGTACCGAAAAATTTAAATTTTATTGTTCATGCCAAGAGGTTAAGCATAATTAAACTATTCATGTATGTATTTTAAATGAGATAGGAAACAACATACAGTATTTCCGAAACGACCCCATATGCGAATTTTGAAATATGTACAGATCTGTCCTAACCATAATGTATATTTATTAAATAGGAAAACAAAATACACCATGTGAATCTACACGTCATTTAAGCAATTTACATATATAGATAATTTAAAATAGCACTACGGCCTAAAAGATATGACCCCCACAAGTTTAACATGGCATGAATGCAAAAAATACAGGCAAAAGAGAACCATAACCATTTTATCATGGACGCAAATGGATATTATTAAACTAGATGCAATCCAAAACAAATTTCATGTAGGATATGATCAAAATGTTGCCATGGTTTAAAAGTTTTAAACAACACAAGTTTTAATTAAAATCTGCTAAAATTAATAAGATGCATACTTTGCAGCAATAAAACATGATGCTACAGGATGCTAACATTAAAATAAATAACATTATGTTGTAGTACACATAAAATTCTTCACAATTCATATAAATATCATTTTCATAGGCATCATGTATAAATTGACATGATTTTCACAAGATGCAAAGTTCCTGTCCAGATTAGGGACTTGGTGAAAATCACAGTTTTATGCAAGCAAAAACATTGGAATGACATGTTGACGACAGTTTTTAAATATGCTACCGGATATTTTCATGCCAAGAGAATATATGGGGTGATAGTATATGTGATAAACAATAAAACATGTTTACTAAAACATCCTCATATGACCTCTAGATCAATGGCATTCATGAAGACAACTTGACAAGTTGTAAAACAACAGTTTTAGACTTGGTGAAAATCTGGGATGCAAAACAGTTATTTCACGTACTTTTTGGGATGCACTAAATAATAGGTATAGCAATTTTAGTATTTATGAAATTGATATTTCATGGAAGTAGACATGGCAATATTGAAATTACTCCATTGGCACAAATTCATAGGATGCATGGATCATTTACTATGAATTTTGCAAAATGGTAGTTTCTATTAACAGTAAAGCAATTGTATCCTAAAGGCCACTTAAGTGCAAGAAATTGGCATTATATAGATATTTTACATGGCGACCAAAGGCAAGGCATTGTAGAGCACATCACATAGACCAAACCACAAGAAGGAATCAAATGTATATGAGGTATGGATTAGATGCAACCATTATGGGAAGTTGAAAATTTCAACTGTATTCTATAGTTAATTCATGATGCACTTTTGCAAAAACTGTTGGACATGTAGATGGGTGCTATCATACATGCAAATGACACCATCATATTGAACACAACTTGTAGATCATTTATCATATATTGAACATTCCAATCCGATAAACACGATAAAAGTTGTAGATGTTTTGCTATGCCCAAAGTTGTTAAAGCACAAACATAAACATAAATTAGTGAAAAATGGACCTGCAAAACAGGGCGGGATGGATCGGGATCCGGGTGGTCTGGACGTTTGGATCGGGGCACTGGCTTGTTTGGGGATGGGGTCATCCAGATCTGGCGGCGGCGCAATGGACGATGTCGGCTGACGGCAACGACAGCAGGGTGTGGGACCGACGGATCTGGCCGTGGGGCGATGTGGGGGAGGCCCGTGATGAGGATCCCATGGTTGGCATGACCGGGTCTGAAGCGGCGACAGCTCGTGAGTGAAGTAAGTGACGGTGACGGCGCAAGCGGCACGCCCAGGTGGAGTTGGGCGGCGCGTGTCGGTTGCGTTCGAGGGGATGGCCGACTAGTGCAAGGCACGAGGCAGAGGGGAGGAGAGGAGCTCGAGGGCAGCGTCATGGCATGGCGGCGATGAGCGAACACTCTATGGTTTTGTTTGGTCCTCGATGGGCTACGCGGTCCCTGCGCGGGCCTGGTGGGCCGCGAAACTATTGGAGGTGGCAGCTCGGTGGAGTGGCAGCGGTGGTGATTGGGTAGCGTGGAAAATGAGGAGGAGGGCTAGACTTCCAAATATGAAGGTGTAGGCCTTCCCTTTATAGCAGGGGTAGCTAGGGTTAGGCGTTTTTCTCCATTTTTGGACTATTTGATCTTAATTGGATGATCCGAAACAAAGGTGTAGGCTAGGAGGGTATAGGTGGGCTCTGTATGTGGTGTGTTCTGAGAGGAGAGGTAAACGAGCGACCGGACAACAAGTTTTTATAACAAAAAACTTTACGAAATGGAGGGGTAAGCTAGGTAAGTATAGGCACGTGGTGTCCAGGGTTTGCGCCGAGAAGAGAGGGAAACGAGCGGCCTGGCAACAAGTTCTTATAACCGAAAAATGACTGACAATTTGATCGACAATAGTGCCGCTATTGTTTATCTGTTGGGGTATCAACGTACTCCGAATGTGACGAAATTTGGCAGGCAGTCTACCGACAATATATAAAGACCGCCGCCCAACTTTCAAATCATTTAGAGAACATTTGATTCCAACTTATAGAAATAATATTTTAACAATGTCGCGGGTGTGTGCGAGTGTGGTTGGTCTTGAAATGGTCGACGACCACAACGTGAAAAGCGGCAACTATGAGTAGATGAAAGTATTAGAAATGACGAAAACGGTAATGCGAATGATGCTATGATGAGTGCAAAAAACAAATAAATCACACGATGATAACGGAATATATCGAAGTCATCTATATCGTCGGTCTCAGGCTATTACAACTCTCCCCAGTATAAATATATATCTCCGCGAGGTCTAGGAATGAGAAGAGGAAGGGGAAGTGGAAGAGGTTCACCTTAGTTGCTTATTTTGCCAAATGAGTGAAACCAGCAAATCTTGGAGGTTGCAAAGAGATGAAGAATGGCACAAGGAGCAAGAAAGAATTTGGAAACACTCTTGTTGAAACAAGATAGACAAGGAATGAGAAAGAATAAATTCGGGGAGCACTTCGGTTGAAAAGAGAGGCAAAACTTGATACGACGAACAGAAATTGGAAAGGGGACAAAACACTCCAGGTAAATGGATAAGCAAGGAAAGAACATGATCTAGATAGAACAAGATTATGGGTCAAAGATAACAACATCACAATGCCTCCAAAACAAAATAATAGAAGTTAGATCGCTGGAAAGAAAAGAATGAAGAAGAAAAATGACAACTTCACCACAATTGAACTTGAAAAGCACCCTTGGCAATAAGGATTGAATGAAGTTATTGGAAAATCAACAACGAAAGAATAAACTTGTTGTGGGCTTATGGAAAAGGGAAATTGCAATTTTTTCCCTAGTTGGAACCTACCCACGGGTTTTTCCCTTACTTTTCGACTCTGCTCAGTTTTGCCCTTAGATTTGCCTCCGAGGTCTCCCAAATGCCCTTTGACCGATTGACCAATACTTTGAAAATTCATAACAAATTCATACGAACTCGAAAAAATGCAAACAAGATATCAAATTTTTTAGAAAAGCATTACCTTTATCAGCATGTCATTTTCATTCAGGAAAAAGTACTATTTAAACTACCCATGGTTATCTCTGTTATTCACATGATTAAAAATAAAAAGGTATAAACAATAGTGTTTTCATGAATAAAAATTACATGCGAATGTAGGCGATGTTCTTCAAACATCCTGTTATCTTAATTGCAATTTTATGAGTTCATATCAACTCGATATGAATTTTCAAAATAATGGTCAAAGTCGCTTGAACCTTCATAACAAGTTGATATGAACTCAGAAAAATGCAAATAATATATTAGCATGTTCAGAAAACATCACCTACATTTGCATGTAATTTTTATTCATGAAAAGAGTATTTTTTATGCCTTTTTATTTTAAAAATGTTAATAACATTAATAACCATGTGTAGTTTAAATGGTACTTTTTTCCTGAATGAAAAATGACATGTACATAAAGGTAATATTTTTCTGAACATTTTGGTATCTTGTTTGCATTTTTTGAGTTCATATGAATTTGTTAGGAATTTCAAGTTATTGGTTAAACGGTCAAAGGCCATTTGGGCGACCTCGGAGGCAAATCTAAGGGCAAAACTGAGCAGATTCGAAAAGTAAGGGAAAAATCGTGGGTAGGTTCCCACTAGGGGCAAAAATGTATGAACAGCTTAGAACCGAGAATTTGATGTCATAAACAACTTCGGAAGAAGGATTGAAATCACCTTGATGAAATAAGAATAAGTATCATGTCATGATGATCCTTCATCAACTTAAATTGATGACATGCAATGGATTAGGCAAACTACTAATTCTTCTTGAAAGATTGACCAGATAACAAGAACTCAAAGAAGTCTTTAATGAAATACCGGCAAGAATTTGCAAACGAATGACGATACTTCGAATGCATGGATATACAATGAGAACGAAGATATCATGATCCTACTAAGAGAAAAACTTGTGGGAGCCACTAGTAAGAATTGAGAACCAAGGAGGAAAACCTTGAACGAATGAAGAAACATCAATTTGGAAGAATTAGAGAACAAGAGTTGTAAGCTCAGAAAAAACAATTCTTCCAATATGATGGCCTTCAGAGGACGGTAACAAAAATAACTCTCAAATGCTCTGAATAAACAATAAAATAAATTCTCACAAATGGAAAAAATTGAGAGTATTTCATCAACCTTGAACCATGAATCTTCACAAGAATGGATATAGATTTAAGAGAAACCATCATCTTTGGTCTTGAAAGCTGAGAATGAAGATGAGGAACACCATCATAAATTACTGAGATACTGCACAACAATGAATAAGGAAAAGTTGAGACAACAATGAAAATCATTGGAAGTGACCTTGGACAAGGAATATAACTGGTGGAGTTCATTCTTATGTCACAATTGGATAGAACTTTATAAAACTCTAGCAAAATTAGAAAAGACACGTAAGATCCCGGGGAAGAACATGTGGGTTATGGGCCCACTCAAAGAGAATAACATTGAAACAAATTCTTAGAAAGAGAGACTGCATACTTAGAAATTAGAGTCTTGAAAACTTTGAACAAATTTGAAACGAGAAAGAATCGTCTGAGATATCTTCCCACTCCACATAGAATAGATAGAGGTGAATATACAAGAGATGCTTGGATAATTACTTCGGACATCAAAAGGATTTAATGAATGAAAGGTATGATGAAAATGAAAACTTAAATTGGATTCACTGAAGAAGAATGAGAACAAAAATGATGAACTCAGCTCATGAGCATCTTAACAATGAATAACTGTATACAATATGATGACAATTTAATTATTAACGAAAAGGAAGGGAGGGTATGGAAAACAAAATCCAGAATGAAATAAGAGGATAGACCTTAAAAATATTGAAATAAGATTGAATTCACTTGAAGAGAAGCACACGGGTTGGGAAAAGGCTTGACATTACAATTCTGATTGATTAAGAGAATTTGCACTCCCATAGATATATGAGAAAATCATTTAGAAAAGGGTATAGAATCGACACTTGACACTGAAGCAACTCGAATTAGCATACTCAAAATAAAGGACAAGGCTTGCGAATTAAGTCAGGAACAAATTCATGATAAGATTCTGTACGATATTTTCGTGGTAAGGCTGGCACGGGCTCGATCTTACAACAACCATCATTTACAAGGTAGTGCACATGTCATACAATACGTTCCCGAATCATAGCAAGCTACTAGGATCCTTTAAGCCACAACGAGAAACACTATAAGGAAGACCGTCAATAAGCTAACCACTAGATGTTGAACCCCAACCTCACATCATGCATCTCCTGGAAGATAAACTTATGTAACTACTTGAATTCTCAGCTAAGAACTCCCAAAATCCTTTGGTTATGCAATCGGGTCCATGGATGCAAGGAGCAATTTCTATCACTCAACTCCTAGCATGATACTACTCTTCAACGCCTCACATCCGTCAACACATAAACAGAGGTCTTGCAAACTCATCTACCTCAGACCCTCATAATCACAATGATATTAAACATGGCAGTACATCTGGACGCTCTCCCAAGTACTAGGTGGAACCAGAGTCCGCTCACCACAAATAGTATTGAAGCAATTTCGAACATCTTCATCCTGAGATACTAAGGAAACTGAGTGATAGTGAGTGTGACAAGAAAACTTTGGAGCTCAACTCCTCGGAACAAAAGTAAAGTCAAATAGGAGGCGTAGCGATGATGGAATGAGAAGTAAAACAATTCCTACTCTCTGATATATAACTACACTCAAAACATAGTTTTTTTCTAGAATTGACAATGACCAAGTTTGATCAATCAAGCGAGCTCCTAGGTCAGTACTGCTCTAATACCTACTTTTCACGCCTAAAATGCGGTACCATACTCGTATGGCTCAAGGGCTCGATAAGGATAGAAGCGCATTGCGGGTCGCTTCGCAAGAATGGAAATCGTCAAAATACATGTAAAGAAGAGATGATCATATGGGGTTGGATTAAACTCGCCACATGCTGCAACATAAATATATCAATACATCTATACATAACAATCATCATACAAAAGAGCAGGATCCAACTACGGATGAAATCAAATGAAAGAGAAGATGACATCCACTCTGCTAATCCCAGGTTGCCGAACTCAAACCCATCATGTGCTCGATGATGAATAAGAAGAACTCCAAATATAATAGGCTTCGGTCTCATGATAAATCATCGCATTACCAGTACCTGCATCCGTTGCTGTAGGAATCTATGAGCCATGAAGACTCACCAATCTCATTACCATGGGTATCAAGACTAGCAAAGCTTAATAGGTGAGGTATGGTTAAGTGGTGAGGTTGCAGCAACATTATGCATTTTTATCTTGATAACTTATGAGTATAAGAATAATAAGAGTGATCTAAGCATAAATGAATGTGAACTAGTGATGATCAAGAAGTGATCCTGAACACCTACTTGCTAGTCAAGCATAACACCGATGTATTCTCTTCCTGAACTCCCTCAGAAAGCAATGGTCATGCTTACGCACATGATTGGTTTATTTTAATTGGGTTTACTTCAAATTCTCTATAACCGAGTATTATAAAGTTTCCAAGTTGCCACATAAGGGTGGGCATGGCTTTTAGAAAGATTTAACCCTGCAGGTGTGTCATGGGAATGAGCACCTATGGGATCGGAGGGACACCTTTCGGTTCGGCGGGGTAGAAGGCTCACGCAAAGAGCCGGTGTGATGAACATCACGTGGGGATTTTACCCAGGTTCGGGCCACAAGGATGCGTAAAACCCTACTCCTACTTGGTTGTATTGAGAGTGTTATTAGGGTTCTTGCTACAGGGGAGCTACGAACATATGCCACACGTGTGAGCTAGAAAGTCTAAAGATTCAACGGTCAAAAATCCCTCTACCGTATCGTCCTAGGACTCCTTTAATACTAAAGGGGATCCCAACAGTGGCATACAGCGCATACACAGGGAGTACAGAGGTACAGTGCTATCATACCTAACACCAACGGAGTATGACAGGTGCATTTAATGCACCGTCAAGAATCTCTGTCTATCTGTGGGATGGGACGTGAGCCCATCCCATTGGCACCGCTTAGCCCTCCCCAATGCCGACTCCGCGACACGCGTCCAGGTGGATCGACACCTGGCTTGTGCGTTGGCGAGGGCTTGCTAGGGCTTCGCCTTGTAGGGTCTTGCTGGGGCCTTGTATTTGCTTGTGGGTTCAATGGTCATCCCGACAAGGTCTTGCCGGGAGTCTCGATTCTTCTCCACTGGTACCTGACAAGTCCCTGCTGGGCCTCGTCGCGAGGGTGGTTACTACTGCCCGTGCATGAGTAAAGTGGCACTAGGAAGCCCAAAACTCTAGTGCACCTACAGGAGCCCCGGGGCCTGGGCCACACACGTCGCGAGGCGCTGTTGGGATACGCCCACACAGTGCACGTGCATGCGTGGCAGGGGCTTGTAGTTGTGATCACTGCATTTGCTACGCTTCTCCAAGATGTCCATTGAATGTGGGTCGTGGGATACATGCGCGGTGTAGCCGTCAAAAGTTTTAATTACTACGTCAGGCCATTTCTGCAGCACGCGACGCATGCATAGCGGGGAGCCAACAACGGGCGCCCGTAACTTAAAGTCCTTTGGAAAAGTAGTAACTACAACACCATCGATTGGGGCAACGGGGCGGTTGTTGCTCGCCCAGTGATCGAGGGCGCCGTTATGGGAGGACGTGGGTGGCGTCCCTAGGAGTGGGGGAGAGACAACCCCCATGCTCCTATAAATTGGTGGATAGTGGGGGCGATGCTCGTCCATCCTTATTCCATCTCCCGAGTGCGAACCTCCATAGTTTGCCGTCCCACGTTTTCCCAACCGTCAGGTAGCGCTCGCCCTAAGCCATGACCAGGGGGCATGGGCGGCCACCGTCCTCCGGTCCAAGGAGGATCTCTCGTCGGGATCATGCTGCTGCTTCAGCCACAGAGTCGGAGGTTGGTTCGAGCTCGTGCGATGGAAGAGACGCGAGGGGTTGCGGTCGCCGCTGAGGCCGAGGTCGGGGGAGGCGGAGCGCCACTCCATCCCTTCCTCCGACGTGATACCTATCCCTTGAGGAGACCCACAACGAGAGGATGACACTGGATTTTGTCCTCGAGCTGGCAGGTCCCCACCGGAGTCATCTATGCCTCCCTCACCTCTTCGCCAGGGCAATGGAGGTAGATGAGCCTCCCGTCCTGTGGTTATGGGTGGCTGGTTGTTGTAATGGCGCGACGCGGGTAGACGTCGAGTACCCAGCAAAACGTGTCATGTTTCTCAGGCGCATTTGGAAGACCCTTCGCCCGTGCCCACAACCTCCAAGTGGAGTATGTCCTTCACTTTAAAATGACGGAGACCAATATGCTCTCCGTCAAGATTTATGGGCGCTCCAGCATCCGTCTCAGCTGCTGCGAAGAGAGCTCGAGCAGCGCCGAAAGCTTGTCCTCGAGCAAGAGTGACAAGGAGGACAACTGCGAAGACAGGGATGATGAGTCCGGTCTTCGGACGGTCAAGTCGGAGCCCGACGACTGGAGCTCGGACTTACCGCTGGTCACACCATCACCGCCTGCCTCACGCCTCTCCCCCTCCTAGCAGGATGACCTTGCCGGGGGTCTTTGTTCCGAAGGCTGCTTCACCTTCTAGCTTGATCTTCTGGCACGCCCGCGGAATCCGTCTTCTTGGATCCATCCCCCTTTTCGCAAGCGTTGGCCCTCTCCTCCGCGCAATGTTGGTCCAGGAGGGGCCAGGTTCTTGCCTGTCCATCTAGCAGCCCTGCTCCTATGTGCAGTGTTGGTCTAGAGGGGTTAGGCTGGGCTTCTTCCGGGGGTCTCTCGCCATCCTTTTCTTCTTGTAACCCGCCTCTCCTTTCAATATTTTTCTTCTTGTAATCTCTCCTAGTGGAGAAAGTCAAATAGATATGTACTGAGGGAAAAGCGATATCTCATGTAAATTTCGCCCTATTTGAATGACTGTGCATTATCTTCCTTGTTAGACTATTTCTGTGTATGGAACTTTCCCTACGCCTTCTCGGAAGAATCTTGCCAGCACGTGTAGCACTACCACGAGCGCTTCGAGGAACTGGTCCTTAGTAGCCTACTGGCGGTGCCACTGCCGGCAAGATACCTTGGCGTGCTTGGTACAGCCATTCAAGGTGTTGGTCACGCTCGAAATAGAATAAAGGTGCGAGTTTTGTCACTTGAGTCGTTGAGCTGACTCGAAATGAAACAAGGAGCATGGGCGCGACCATTTAAGCCATCGAGCGGTCCTGAACACAGCAAGGGTGTTGCCAATCGCGTCAAGGCTCCCGTGCATACACGTTTTCCATATAGAAGTCAAAATCGCCCAAGGAAAATAACTCCACGGCAAGAATTCTCTTGAGGTTTTGTAACTTATCTTTTTGTTGTCGTACTCCTTTTGGCATGTTTTTTTGGGACGTCGCTCATAGGTATCCATACCACCATTCCTCCCTCGGCAAAGCTGCACGCAACATGACCTTCTTGACTTTGAGAAAAATAAAGAAGAGAAAATAAGGATATGGGACCTCGACGGTCCGTTAGCCCTTGCCGGGATTAATTGCAATGCAATACCTCAAACAAACATGCACATAAGTAAACATGAGAACTTATCAAGATTGCAGAACACTTATCTTTATTAAATTATGCACAGGGTCTAAGCCTGGCTTTGTACCAAGGATTACATGCTTCAGCGGCAAGACTTGTACAAAAAGTGGTTGCTAGGAGGCCCGACAACCTTGCCTTATGGGTAGAACTTGGGAATGTGCTCGATATTCCAGGAGTTGCTCATTGGGATGCCATCTTTGGTCTCCAGGCGGACTGCGCGACGCCTGGTGACTCGTACTACCCAATAAGGGCCTTCCCACTTCGATATCAACTTGTTGGAATTCTTGGCAGACCGAACTCGCCGAAGAACAAGGTTGCCTTCCTCGGGACTTCTGGCATTAACCTTGGGGATATGGTAGCAGCGCAAAGCTTGCTGGTAGCATGCAGCTCTCACAGCAGCCTGAAGACGGTCCTCTTGAAGGAGCATCACGTCATCTTACCGCAACAGCTCTTGCTCGATCTCATCATAAGCGAGCACTCGAGGAGACCCGTATATGAGTTCCATGGGGAGAAATGCTTCCGCCCCATATACGAGGGAGAAGGGTGTCTGGCCGGTAGCTCGATTTGTTGTCGTCCTAATTGATGAAAGAACCACCGGCAACTCATTAATCCAGTGCCTTCCGCACTTGCGCAGCTTGTCGAAAGTTCTTGTCTTGAGGCCTCGCAACACTTTAGCATTATCTCTTTTTGCTTCGCCGTTGCTCCTCGGGTGGGCAACAGAGGCAAAACAGATTCTGCTGCCAAGGTCTTGTACATACTGCATGAAGGTACGACTCGTGAACTATATGCCATTATCAGTGATGATCCTGTTGGGAACACCAAAGTGGCAGACTAGCCCTTTGAAGAACTTGACGGCTAACTATGTTGTCACCTTTCTCAGTGCTTCCACTTCCGGCCACTTTGTGAACTTGTCGATTGCCACGTACAAGTACTCAAAGCCCCCGGCAGCGCGAGGGAAGGGGCCCAAGATGTCGAGCCCCCACACCAAAAATGGCCAGGAGAGAGGGATCGTTTGAAGGGTTTGAGCTGCTTGATGTAATTTCTTCGAATGAAACTAGCATGCTTCACACTTGGTTACTAACGCACTTGCATCCTGGAGGGCAATGGGCCAAAAGAAACCTTGCTGGAATGCCTTACCTACGAGTGCTCTTGACCCTATGTGGGAGCCACATATACCTCCATGTATTTCCGCCAACAACTCCAATCCATCCTCCCGAGAAATGCACTTGAGCTTCATGCCATTCGGTCTCTTTCTATACAGGACGTTGTCTACGAACTGGTACATAAGAGACCGGTGGGCTACTTTCTCTGCTTCCTCTTGTTCCTTGGGGACTTCTCCTATTTGAAGGAAACATACGATATGTTGTGCCCATGTTGGAGCCTGGGGCTCGACAACAAGGACTAAAGGCATATCCTTAGCTAGGGGAGCATTTGCCTCCACGGCAAGGGCCTAAGGGCCCGCCGGAGCCTGCTGCACCTTGGCAAGCTTGGGGGGAGCGTGTGCTTCCACAACAAGAGCCAAAGACTCCGCCGGAGCACAACGCTCACCGGCAAGCCTGGCGTTGTCTCCGGCAACCTCCTTGCCGACGGCTTTTGGGAGCTCTGCCGAGAAATACTTTCCGGAAATCAACTTCCTTCTTTCTCTTGTCCATTTGATGGCATCACAAAGGGTTGAGTCAGTCAGAGCACGAAAGTTCCTAGTTCCACAGGCAACTTAAGGGCAGCACATATTGATAGGCCATCGGCAACGTCGTTCTCTACACGTGGAACATGCTCCATTTGCAGGCCGTCAAAACGTTCTTCCAACTTCCTCACTTCATCTACATAAGCTTCCATCAACGGACACTGGTAATCTTTGTTCACTTGCCTGACGACAAGCTGAGAATCACCCCTGACAATAACATTCTTGATCCCAAGGTCTGCAGCAATCCTGAGACCGGCAAGCAGCCCTTCGTACTAGGCAGTGTTGTTCATTGATCTCTCTCGAGGAAAGTGTATTTGAATCACATATTTGAGGTGCTCTCCGGTGGGTGCGACAAGCAGCACTCCGGCACCGGCACCTTGCAGCGAGAAAGCTCCATCAAAATACATGATCCATTCTTGATCGGCTTCCTTACCGAGGAGAGTTGACTCTAGAACTTCTTCATCGGGTGTTGGGGTCAACTCCACAAAGAACTCCGCCAAGGCCCTGCTCTGAATGGTCGAAGTGCTTTCAAATTTGAGACCAAATCTTGACAGTTCCAAAGCCCACTCTACAATCTTGCCGGTAGCTTCTGGGTGTTGCAAGATCCACCATAGCGGGAAGCGAGTGACAACGGTGATCTCATGTGCTTGGAAGTAGTGGCACAGCTTCCTCGAGGCCATAACAAGGCCGAAGAGCAACTTTTGCATGCCAGAATATCTCGACCTAGCCACTGCAACAGGGATCTGACAAAATAGACCGGGCGTTGTACCACCTTCTTCTTCTAGATTGCCTCATTCAACTGCGTAGATCCTCCCTTGCCGGCACCAGATCCTGCCGGGGAATGCCCTGGCTCGTCGCTTGGTGGTCCTACCACTGCCGCTGCATCTTCATCAACTTCTCTTTCAGCCACTAGTGCAACACTCACTACTTGATTTCTTGCCGCCAGATATAACAACAATGGCTCTTGTGGTTTTGAAAAAGGGCAGGGCGCGCTCAGTAGATTTTGAGGTGAACCTACCTAGGGCAGCAACATAGCCGGCAAGATAGCACACGTCTTTGACTCGTCCGGATGCTTCAATTTGCTCAATCGCTTTGATATTGTCAGGATTTGCTTCAATTCCTCGTTGAGATACAAAGAACCCAATAAGCTTGCCAGATGGGATGCCAAACACACACTTCTCAGGGTTGAGCTTCATATTGATCTTGCGCAGATTGGCAAATGTTTCTTCTAGGTCTAATATGAGCATAGCCTTGTACTTGGTTTTGACCACTATGTTATCCATATAAGCCTCCATCTTTCTATGTAGCTGGGGCTCAAAACCAATCTGGACTGCTCTAGCAAATGTAGAACCGGTACTTTTCAACCCGAAAGGCATACGCAAAAAGCAATACGTACCACATGCGGTGATAAATGCGGTCTTCTCCTCGTCTTCCATGGCCATGAAAATCTGATGGATAACCAGAATAGGCATCAAGGAAAGACAACAAGTCACAACCGGCGGTGGAATCCACAATCTGGTCAACGCGTGGCAAGGGAAAAGGATCTTTGGGGTAGGCTCTGTTGATGTCTGCTCCTTGCGCACTACGACTGGATTGGCCAACCATGTTGGATGGAGTACTCCTCTAATCAAGCCAGCCGCTTCTAGTTTCTTGATCTCTTCAATAATAAATTGTAGCCACTACAACGCTTGCTTCCGGACCTTCTGTTTGACGGGCCGCGCGTGTGGGCAGATGGCAAGATGGGGCTCAATCACCTCCCTGCGAACACCGGGGATATCAGATGGTTGCCATGCAAACACATCGATATTCGCCTGCGGGAAGGCGACAAGCGCGCTTTCCTATTTGTCGTCAAGGGTGGAACTTATGGTGAAAGTCCCCCCTGTTCCATGATCCTTGGCGGACACCTTCTTGGTCTCTAGCGGAGCAGCCTTGGACTTTTTGATCTTGCTGGTGGAGCTCTCTGGCACATCGTCAACGGGAACATAGCACTCCGAGGTGGCGCGCTTGCCGGCATGTGCGCTAGAGGCCTTTCTGGTCTTCTTACTCCCGGGAGCTTCAGCGGTAGGAGCAAGTGCCTTGGTGGCAGGTGCCCCGACTGCACCCCGGTAGAGCTAGTCGGTGCAGATGAGTGCGCTTTTCTTAGCGGAGTTGATATTAATGACGCTCACTGGCCCAGGCATCTTCAACACATTGTAAGCAAAGTGGGTGCCACCATGAATTTGGCCAGTGTTGCGCGACCAAGGATGTCGTTGTACGACAACGAGATCTTTGCGATGTCAAAAATGATCTTCTTCCTTCTGAAATTGAGATCACTGTCAAACGTCACCGACACTGTGACCTTGCCCTTCAGCTGAGTTCTTCCTGAATTAACCCCTTGGAAAGAGCATGTCGGCTCGAGATCCTCATTGGAATTTGCAGCCTGTGGATAACATCGGGTGATATCAGGTTCAGGCTGGCCCCACTGTCGACTAGCATCTTCATCACCTTGAGGTTGCGTATTGTTGGTGAAACCAACAATGGAAGACACTCGACCGCAGTTATGCGATTAGGGTGATCCTCAGCGTCGAAGATGATAGGAGTGTTGGACCACTTCATAGGCCTCTGGGCACCGATAGAGTGCTCCGCTGCATTAACCTCGCGCGCCCACTGTTTAAGTTGGCGGTGGGGGGAATGCGATGAAGCACCTCCCTCTATGCACATCATCTCTGTAGCCTTCTGGAACTCATGCTCGCTAGATTCGTCGTCCTCTTCGATGTCATCACCATCTCCCTCTTGCTTGTCGTGGCCACGGGCTGGCCGGTGTTTTTGTTGCTTGGGCTTGCCGCGGCGACCTCCTTGGCCAACACGCTTCTTGCCGAACACCTCACCACCATCCTGGCCTTTCTCCATTATCTCGCCTCTCGTACTCGGCTTTTTGCTTCTTCGCAAGCTGCTCAACTTGCCCGCAATCTTGGAGATCATCGCCTTTGTTGCTATGAATCTTGCAATACTGCTTGCCAGAGCCTTCTGGCTTGTTGGCAGCCGCCATGGCGTGTAAGGAGGCGCACCCGGTAACATCGTCGCCGGGGCCGTCAACCTTGCCCTTCTTGGTGGCGTCGCGGTTGTCGGATCCCTCGACGGCAAGTACGGCTTTGCCCTTGTGCTTCTTGTTCTGCCGCTGGCCCTTCTTGTCGAGGTGGTGGTGTCCTTATCTTCAGAGTCGAGCCCTGCATCGACGTCTTCTCCGGGGAGTCTCCTCCCTTCTTCAACCCGAGCACATTTGTGTGCCAAAGCATAAAGCTCGACAACGTCACTGACCCTGTTCATCGCTAGCTCTTCCCGCATCCTGCGGTTGCGCACGTTCTGGTGGAACGCGCTGAAAATAGCGGCAGGATGGACGTCTGGTATGTTGTGGTCCACGCGGCTGAACCTATGGATGTACTTGCGCAAAGTTTCACCCTCCTTCAAAGGGATGATGTTCTGATCACTTTCCTGCCCAGGAGCTTGATGACCTCCTATGAAGGCGCCAACAAACTCATGACACGGGTCTGCCCAGGAGGCGATGGACCCCAATGGCAGGTGCATCAACCACGACCTAACATTGGGCTTAAGCACCAACGGGAAGTAGTTGGCGAGTATCTTGTCATCGTGACCCCCGACAGCCTGCACCATAATGGCGTAGATGCTTAGGAACTCCAACAGATGAGTCTTGCCATCATACTACTCCGGGACTTCCGGTTTGAACGTGCGGGAGTTGGGCCACTGGATTTGCCACAGCTCACGAGTAAACGCTGGACAACCCACCTCATAACGTAGGCTGACAGGGTACCCTGGCGTAGACTTATCTGAAGTGGGCCTCGTGCGCCTATCAGAGGAGGCGTGCTTCCCGCCGCCGCACGATTGCAGTTCTAGCGTCTTCCTTGCCCCATTCTCAAAGAACTTGATGCTAGTCGCGGTGTGTCCCTAGGTTAGACGACGCCGTCGAGTAACCATTGTAAGCGTCGGTCCATCGAGTCATTGACCGGCATTGTTAATGTGGAGGAGAGTGCGCTGAAGTCGCATCGCCTCCAGTCCTCTCACCGCTGGTGTGAGCAAGCTCGGCGGACCGAAACTTATCTGCGAGGCTGAGGAGGCTCTGAATGGTTGCTCTCCATTCGTCAAGCTTCTCCGTAGCAAGAGGGAAGTTTACGAGTAGTTGCGCCTGCGCCACCGCTTCCTCCGACGTGGTTGGTAGTGAAAGGCGCGAGGAACGCGAGGTGCTCTGACTTCTAACTGTGTTAGAAGGATCACTGCCGTGGTCCCATGACGGCACGCCACTCCCACTGGCATGCTGGCGAGCATGCTGGTCTCGTGCACCTTGGGAACGATGCACAGGAGCTGTTCCGTGGGGACGCTGAGAACTGCGGGTGCCATGGCGCGGCTCTTCGCGCGCGTCCTCGGAAGGTCACGGCATAGGCACCGACATGGGTGCCCTGGAAGATACCCTTCCGGCACCGAAGTTCACCGTACCACCCGCAGGCGGTACCGCTCCGTCCTGAGACCCAGGGGCATGGGGGTTCCTACCGCCGCCATGGGCGTCTCCGTGGCGAGCGTCGCCGCTTGCTTCGCCTTGATCACCGGATCCTGTCTGTGTAGATATAGGGACGACAAACGTGGATGGGCTAACCGCCGTTAGGCCCTTCTTCTTGGGGGCCATGGCGATGATGAGTATGAAGAAAACTGGCACGCTGATCACCAGAACGGGTTCGCACGACCTGGACCCCTACCTAGCGCGCCAAATATGTCATGGGAACGGGCACCTATGGGATCGGAGGGACCCCTTTCGGTTCGACGGGAGAGAAGGCTCACGCAAAGAGCCGGTGTGATGAACAACACGCGGGGATTTTACCCAGGTTTGGGTCGCAAGGATGCATAAAACCCTACTCCTGCTTGGTTGTATTAAGAGTGTTCTAATGTTTTTGCTACAGGGGCACTACGAACAGCTGCCACATGTGTGATCTAGAAAGTCTAAAGATTCAAAGGTCAAAAAGCCCTCTATCGTATCGCCCTGGGCCTTCTTTATACTGAAGAGGATCCCAACAGTGGCGTACAATGCGTACATGGTGTGTACAGAGCTATAGTTCTATCATACCTAACACTGACGGAGTAGGACATGCACATTTAATGCACCGTCAGGCATCTCTGTCCGTCTGTGGGATGGGACAAGAGCCCGTTCCGTCGGCACCGCTTAGCCCTCTCCAATGTCGACGCCGCGACACGCGTCCAGGCGGATCGACACCTGGATTGTGTGCTGGCGGGGCCTTGCCAGGGCTTTGCCTTGCCTGGTCTTGCCAGGGCCCTGTCTTTTCTTGAGGGTCCGATGGTCATCTCGGCAATGTCTTGTCAGGAGTCTCGATTCTTCTGCGCTGGTACCTGGCAAGTCCCTGCTGGGCCTCATCGCCAGGGTGGCTACTACTGCCCGTGCACGAGTAAAGGGGCACTAGGAAGCACAAAACTCCAGTGCACCCACAACGGGTGCTCCAACTAATCCATCACAAATTAGCCACAAGCTGTGGTGTAAAACCTCAACCGCAGGATAACCCATAGTATTCTCGGAATCCTGGTGCACAAGTCATTCGTTAAAGGTAAAAAAATCCAGCAAGACCGCCTAACATGCCAGATCCCAATCGGATCCACATGTCTCTCGTTCTCAGGGCACAACTAGATGGGACTATCTACGAGTTAAACCAATCCTCGAGTTTCCTCGTGGAGGCCCTGCAGGCAGCTTGTTTTGGACCAACACTCATGAGGATCATTGGCCCGGGTTGTTGATTAAATTATCCACGGGCTTATTACTCCCTATGCAAGTTCTATTAGTTAACGAATGTAGTACCAATATTGTGACCTTCCAGAAGTGTTTTATTCCAAAATGAATTATCTAGGGGGTCCTTATATCAACCCCAAGCATGTTAGGAGCGCTTCGTATGGAACATAATAGCTGTAATTGGAAACTAGGGCAGCAAGAGTGGAACAAAACACCAAGCAAAATGGCAAGCCTTCCCCCATTTACCAAGCGTATAGATGCATTAAATTGCAAGAATAGTGTGATATCCCAAGATATCCATGTTTCCACATGGCGCAACCTACAACTAGCAACGCTATAAGAGGGGTTGAGCAAGCGGTAACTTAGCCGATTTGTTGGGAAGTGGAGGCTTAGAGGCTTATCATGGCATTTTGGGAGGCTTGACAAACAAGTGGTAGGTAGTGAGATATAGCTATAAAATCGAGACAAGTAGCATTGCAATGATAGCAATGGTATCTAGGGTAATGATTATCTTCCCTAAAATCCCGCATGGAAGAAAATCAAATCTATGAAGTTGACGAACAGGCGTAGTTGAACGAATCCTCACACACTGAATCATTTCGGAACTCTAGCGAGGATAAACAATTCCGGAAAGAAGCAAACAACATGCGGTAAACAAACAAGCATAATCATGGCATGATGTACAATCAACTATGATATGTGTCCATTTTAGTATGCAAGGCAAGGCAATAATCAAATACTACACATTAAGTGAAGCTCAATATGCAACAAGTTGCATATTGACAGAACTCCACATGTAAATTATTTATATCGCTCTCGTTTAGGTATCAGACAAATTTAAATGTTACTTATCATGTCAAGAGGTGAAGTTTGATTAAACTATCTATCTAGCCATTTTAAATGAGGTCGGAAACAACATATAGTATTTTGAAATGACCCCATATGCAAATTTTGAAATTGGCACGGATCTATCCCAAACGTATTTGATATTTATTAAATAGGAAAAAAATGCACCATGCGAATCTACACATCATTTTAGGTGATTTACATACATTGATCATTTAAAATGGAGGTACGTCCTAAAAGATATGACGCACAAAAGTTTAAATGTTTAAAACAAGAGAAGTTTTAATTAGAATCTGCTAAAATTTATGAGATACCTACTTTGGAGCAATAAAACATGATGCTATAGGATGCTAACATCAAAATAAATAAAATGATGTAGTAGTACACTTAAAATGCTTCACAATTCATATAAATAGCATTTTCATAGGCATCATGTATCAATTGATATGATTTTCACAAGATGCAAAGTTTCTATCCAGATTAGGGACTATGTGAAAATCACAGTTTTAAGCAAGCAGAAACATGGGAATGACATGTTGAGGGCAAATTTTTAATATGCTACAGGATGTTTTCATGGCAATAAAATGTATGGGGTTATATCATATATGACGCTGAACAAAACATGTTTACCGAACCTCCTCATATGACCTCTAGATCAATGGAATTCCTCAAGACAAGTTGAGAAGTTTTAACACAACACTTCAAGACTTAGTGAAAATCTGGGATGCAAAACAATTACTGCATGATGTTGTTTTGGGATGCACATAAAAGTAGGTATAACAATTTTAATACTTATGAAAATGATATGTCCTGGAAGTAGACATGGAAATCTTCAAATTACTCCATTGGCAAAAAATCATAGGATGCATGTATCATTTGCTTGATTTTTACAAAACTATACTTTCTGTTAACAGCAGAACAATTTTTTCATGAAGGCCACTTAAGTGCAAGAAATTGACATGATATAGATATTTTACATGGAAACAAAAGTGTGACATTGTAGAGCACATCATAGGGATCAAATCACACGAAGGAATCAAATGCATATGACCTATGGATTTGAAGCAACCATCATGAAAAGTTGACAGGTTTTAATAGTTTTCTGCAGTTAATTCATGATGCACTTTTGCAATAGAGATTAAGACATGTAGATGGATGACATAATGCATGCAAATGACACCTTCATGTGTTGGAAATATGCCCTAGAGGCAATAATAAATTGGTTATTATCATATTTTCTTGTTCATGATAATCGTTTATTATCCATGCTATAATTGTGTTGATCGGAAACTCAGATACATGTGTGGATACATAGACAACACCATGTCCCAAGTATGCCTCGAATAGACTAGCTCGTTGATCAAAGATGGCTATGGTTTCCTAGTCATGGACATGAGATGTCAGTTGATAATGGGATCACATCATTAGGAGAATGATGTGATTGACAAGACCCAAGCTACAAACGTAGCATATGATCGTGTCAGTTTATTGCTACTATTTTCTACATGTCAAGTATTTGTTCCTATGACCATGAGATCATGCAACACACTGACACCGGAGAAGTACCTTGTGTTTATCAAATGTCGAAACGTAACTGGGTGACTATAAAGGTGCTCTACAGGTATCTTCGAGGGTGTCTGTTGGGTTGGCATGGATCAAGACTGGGATTTGTTACTCCGTGTGACGGAGAGGTATCTCAGGGCCCACTCGGTAATACAACATCACAATAAGCCTTGCAAGCAATGTGACTAAGTGTTAGTCATGGTATCTAGTATTAAGGAACGAGTAAAGAGACTTGCCGGTAACAAGGTTGAACTAGGTATGGATATACCAACGATCGAATCTCGGGCAAGTAGCATACCGAAGAACAAAGGGAACATCATACGGGATTAACTAAATCTTTGACATAGAGGTTCGACCGATAAAGATCTTCGTAGAATATATAGGAACCAATAAGGGCATCTAGGTCCCGCTATCGGTTTTTGACCGTAGAGGTGTTTCGGTCATGTCTACATAGTTCTCGAACCTGCAGGGTCTGCACACTTAAGGTTCGATGACATTTCGGTAGTATAGAGTTATGTATGGTGGTGACCGAAGGTTTTTTGGAGTCCCGGATGAGAGGTCCTTCAGAATGGTCCAGAGGTAAATATTGATATATAAGAAGTCCTATTTTGGTCGTCGGAAGAGTTTTGGGCTTATCGGTAGTGTTCCGGGAGTGCCGATGGTGTACCGGGAGACCATCGGGAGGGGTATTTCGACCCAAGAGGCTACAGGGGTTGTGGGAGGATGAATACCGGCCCTTATTGGTCTGGAGGAAGTCCCACAAAGTTCCCATGCGGCTGGGAAGAAAAAGCTCAAAAGGAAAAAGGTGGAAAAAGGCAAAAGGGCTAAATTAGGAAGGAGTCCTAATCCTACTAGGAGTGGAGGAGGAGGACTACTCCCTCCTGGTTCGGCCGACCCAAGGTCTGGATCCTTGGGAGCCAAGCCTCCTCCTCCTCTCCTCCTATATATACTAGAGGGTTTTAGGGTTCTGGCACAAGATTTTCAGCCACGTGCTACCCGTTCCTCCAATGCATAGTTTCTTCTCTAGATCGGATTTCTGCAGTGCTTAGGCAAAGCCCTGCCGGAATAGCTCCACCACCATCGCCGGAGCGCCGTCACGCTTCCGGAGAACTCATCTACCTCTCCACTCCCTCTTGCTGGATCAAGAAGGCAGAGATCTTCATCAAGCTGTACGTGTGCTAAACGCGGAGGTGTCGTCCTTTTGGCGTTAGATCGAAAAGACCGTGATCAAGATCGCAAGATGGATCGTGATGAGATCGCGTGACGGATCGTGATGATTTTGCGGTACGGATCGTGATTGGATCGCCGGACAGATCGTGATGAGATCGCAGGACGCTCGGCGATTTGGATCGTGAAGACGTTCGACTACACCAACCGCGTTTCTTAACGCTTCCCGCTTAGCGATCTACAAGGGTATGCAGATCTACTCTCCCTCTCGTAAATGCTCATCACCATGGATAGATCTTGCGTGTGCGTAGGAAAATTTTGTTTCCCATGCAACGTTACCTAACATCATGTAGATCACAACTTGCTTATCAATTATCATATATGGAACATTGCAATCAAATGTACATGATAAAAGTTGTAGATGTTTTAATATGCCCAATGTGGGGACCCCGACTCATAAGTCGTGATCACTTAATGTACGTGCACAGTGATCCCAGAGATCAATGCTCATTTAAAATGCAGAAACTGAATAACAAGAGTCTTACATCCATTACATATCGGTTTACTCATATATGGCCTTTATGGCCAAGTCTTCATAAACTTGCAGCGGAACTTTTCAACGATAGCGTGAACCCATGCCATATGCTTTAACCCTACAGGCATTCTGACTGGGAAGCGTCCTAGCTTGCACGTACGTCACCATGGTAATCTTCATCACAACCTGATCTTTCATGCCTGGCCAATAAAATAACCAGTGGCAAGCCAATGAGTACTTTGAATATACTCGCTGGAAATCCATGTTTAGTACAAGGCAATAACAAAGCATGATATAGCACTAAGTTGGTAAGTTTTGTAGAAAGTTAGTTTTGAGTGCAATGACATGATCAAGTAACTTTCATAAGCATGCATGAGCAGTTGGCAGATATCCATATGAAAACATACATATATCGACATAAGCAAGGGGTTGAACATCTCATGTTCAACTATTTCATTCAAGTTGTCCGACTTAACTCAAGTACCACCTGAACTCCTCATGTTCAGTCATCATGTCAAGTCACCCGACTCAACACAAGTGTCATCTTTGTCACCAACTCACATGAGTTTGTGAAAACACTTGACGTAGCACGAGAGCGGTCATCCAACTGTCCTTGACCGAGGAGGCGGCTATTCGAATAGTTTTACACTCTAAAGTGGTTGCGTGCTTTACCCATAAGACTTAGGGAACTTCCATGTCATCCACAACTCATGATATATCACATACCCGAGGTAAGCACCCGGACAATGCCTTTCCCATGGTGATACTAAACAAAGTGCCATAACTCATGATATACATCACACGTATCATCCATGAGGGCATGCAATGGTGTACCCGGTGCGTTTAAAGAGAACGCATGATCGCTCATTCCAGTACATCCCCGTCTCGAGAGTGACCACTTCACTCCCACCACTAGTAATGTGGGCTCTTTGCTAGCACCGACCATAGTAATCAATAAAGCCCTATCCCATATAGGGGTAGAGTGGTCGCACATGTAAGGTTGGAATAATGTCACAACTTACACCAATCCGTTTTCAAAAACCACACACACACTTGCCTCGGTACACCACTTCTTTCTCAAGGGATTACGTATCTCATCATCATCTCCCTCAGGCATTAGTGGCACCCGACGGGGTTTTCCAAAAGTCTTTGAAATCATTTTTGTTTCCATCACCATGCATATTCCCATCCCACTTGCATAGAAACTACTAGCAACATAACTACTCCCACCCGCACAACCCTCATAAGAATGGTAGGGGCATGCACGATGCAAGTATCAATGGTATAGTATCGGAAGCATCCCAACGAAGTGGTCACCACATCAACATGATCAACATCACGGACATAATTGCTATATGCCATGCAAATAAAAGGGTTCTTAGTCATGGTCAAAGAGCTACTTGCCTGGATTAGCAACGTCTTCAAGGTCTTCACACACTTCTCGTCCACTCCGAGCACTCTGTCTACTTCGTCAACTATTGCCGAAAACAACCGCAAGAAGCAAGACAGCAAGCAGACAATAAAAGTGCTCAAAAAATAGGAGTTTTATTTTTCTTGGACACCACAGGTCATAAGAAAAATAACCAATGAGGTTTCATTGGATGTGGATCAAGTTTTTTTTGAATGGTGGAGATAGAGGCATTATTGATCCTATCGGAAATCTAAAGAATTTTTTTGGCAAAAATGAGTGGATGCACCCAAAAAATAGGGCACAAATTTAAAAACATTTGGGAAGTGGTTTCACTGGATTGTGAGTTGGCATGATTTTCCTAGGGATTTTCAAAGTGCTCATACATCAAGAAAAATTGTCAAATATTGGTCGTAGCATAATAAGTGCAAGGAAAAATATTCACATCCTAAGAAATGATTTTATATGCCCCTAGGAAATTGCATCACTCCATTTGGAGTTCATAACAATTCCTTAACTATTTGCAAAGTGGTTCCATCATACAAGTTATCACAAAAAATATTGGTGGAGTAGAAAATTATATATGAAAAAACTGTGCAATGCACATATTTGGATTTGTCATGAATTTAGGAGTTTGTAGAAACTTGAATTATCAAATTTGGGCTTAGGATGAGTTTTCTAGGAATTTTACAAGTTCCTAAAAATAGAAAATGGAAAAAGGGCTTTAGCCAATGGGCTAAACCGTGCTCAGAGCGCAAGATAACTAACCGGGCCGGCCCAATAGCTTAGCCGGGCTGGAGGAGGCAACGTCGAAAATGTATTCCATGGAGGAAGCCTCCCTGGAGCAAAAACGACCACAAGGGTGGGGCATCTCCACTCAAACAATGGGACCCAATCGCTTAATCGCCGATTGACGGGGCCCACCTGTCGCCCCTTCCTTCTTCCTCCCGCTCGAGCGGGGTGACAGAGGAGGCGAGACAAAGTGTCGGTTGGCATCGTTCTGGCGGAATGGGCTACCTTCGGACAAGCTTCGGACGCCGGAGTGCTCAGGGGAGAGGCCCACACACACCTGGGAGGTCCATCCCGTCGGGGAGCACCGGGGAAGGCGAGGCCTTGGCCATGGCGGAGACTAGCTACGGCGGCAGTGGGGGTAGTACTCAGGCCACCGGAAAGAGGGAAGGAGCACGGGGACGTCCTTGCAGGGATGCCGGGGGGGCTCTGGTGACGCTCTATGGAGAGGAAGGGCTCGGGGAGGCTCGAATTGGAGCGAGGTCGAGGCGGGCATCACCGACCGTAGGAGAAGGAGGAGGGAATAGGAGAGGAAATGGGGAGATCTGGGTGGTCTACAGGAGAGAGGGGGCCAGAGAGCTCGAGAGGGGCATGGGGGAGGCCTTATGTTACCGAGCCGAGGCCCACCGTGGGCCGAGCTCTCGGACTGGGTTCGGGCGAGCTCTATCGGGGCCAAAGGATGGCAAGGGAGGATTGGCACGACCACGTAGCATGTCGAGGACGTCGAGGAGACCTCGAGAGACAGAATCGCGAGGGCCAAGGCTGTCGGGAGGCTCGGATTGGGCAAGCTACAGTGTGAGGGAGCATTGTAGCGTGCTCCAGAGCGCGAGCTTTGCATGCCCATGCATGACTTTGGCATGTAGGACGCGACCACTGGTGTCTATGGTATCTAGGAGGGAGTTAACAAAGTGGAGGAAGCATACGATGCTCTGGAGGGTGGCTGGAATGCAGAGGGGAGGGTAAAACTAGCTCTGTCTAGGCCATCCAAGGAGGTAAATGGGGATTTTCCCCATCAATAATTGAGCCATGGACTTTATATTGATACTAGGGCTGCAAGGTACCTACAAGAGGCTGTGGTAAAAATTTAGGCCCAAGGAGAACTCATAGGGTACCCAAATTATTGATCACAAAATTGTTGCAGAAGATGTTTGATGGATGTCTGGGCAATAAAATTGTGTTTACTTGCCATGATATTTACCAGGATTAGATGGGAGGTAAAAATGAGATGGTTCACAAGATTTGAGCCCATTTTAGGAAAGTTGACAATGCAAACTTGGTGAACCCTATAAATGGGCCAAATTGGATTTTCTTAGACTAGCTAAGAAAATCCATTATCCTTGCTGCACCACTTGATTTGGTGGCATAATTTTGGGATAATAACATTCATAAAAAAGTTTGGGGCCCAATGGGTAAACTTGGCAATGCAAACATTCCCAATTCTTGAAATCACTAGAAATGGGTTTGAGGGGATTTGTACAAGTGAATATGTTCTCCTTGATGCACCACTTGGTTTTGATGCATTATTGGAGGATTAGAACATGTCCACAAAGTTTGAGCACAATAGGAGACATTTAGTAATGTACAGTTGTTCAAATCTGGATCTAGATAGGAATGGTTTTGGAATATTTTTGTGAACCAAAACAATTGTGACTGAGCTGAAACTTGGCAAGATGATCAATTTTTTCATATGAGACATGCTAGAATTTTCTTGGATTTATTTAAGAATATTTCCTATAGAAATATTTCAAATGCTTGAAATAGGCAGAAATGGTTTGGAAGGGTTTTATCCAATATTTTGAACATGACCATGTGTTTAAAATCTTATATATGGAGAATATATGTCAACTGAGTTTACCTAAATTTTCCCAAATATTTTGAAAGCATAAAAAAATTCCCCTGTAAAATACCATTTCTAGCCTTAAGAAAATGCTTTGAAATAAAATAAAATAACCTTTAAAAATAATATTTGGTGGTTTGGGAAGTCTTAAATATAGTAGGTTCTAAATAAAGTCTTTGTGGCAAAACAATCTACCCAATTTGAGGACTTGTAGTTCAAATCTCAAATCAGGGGGTTTTGAAAACCTAATTTGGATAAATGTTTTTTGGCCAAAATAATATTTTGTAAAAATATTTTTATGTCCTATACACATGGCATGATAATTGAACAAGAGTTGGGATCACGGAAAATAGTTTTTGAGGATAGGATGATGTTTTATGAATTATAGAGCACCATCAAGCAATCAAACAAGCAAGCAAATAACACACAGGGTGTGACAATCCTACCCCCCCTTACAAGAATCTCGGCCCCGAGATTCCTAGGCTAGGCATTGAACAGATACGGAAATTTGGATGTGATGTAGTCTTCACGTTCCCTTGTTGGTCCGTCTTCGGTGTGGTCGCTCCACTGGTCTTGAAGTGCTCGATGATACAACTTCGAGTGCTTTTCTTGGCTTCTTCTGAGGTGGACGGGGTTCTTGCAATATCACAGGCTTGACTATAGGTCAAGGGTGTGATGATCGGGGTTCTGTAAGGGTCTGGCTTGCGTGTGCACCCCAAGGTCGGAATACGTGGCAAGGTAGTGTGTCTGCATGCTAGCTGCTACTTCTCGAGCATGCATTGGTTTTCATGAAGAGGAACGGTTGATGCAGCAAAGTAGATAAGTATTTCCCTTAGTTGTTGAGAACCAAGGTATCAATCCAATAGGAGATACAAGCAAGTCCCCAATAGGTGTACCTACACAAGGAATGAAACTCTTGCACCCAACGCTATAAAGGGGTTGTCAATCCCTTTATGGTCACTTGCAAGGATGAGATCTGATAGAGATAGATTGCTTGAAAGGAAAGTAAAACAAAAGGTAAAAGTAGTGCAGCAAAGTATTTTTGGTATTTTTTGTTTTAGATCTGAAAGTATAAGATGGAAAATAGACCCTGGAGCCATAGGTTTCGCTAGAGGCTTCTCTCATGATAGCAAGTATTACGGTGGGTGAACAAATTACTGTTGAGCAATTGATAGAAAAGCGAATAATTATGAAGATATCCAAGGCAATGATTATGCATATAGGCATCACGTCCATGGCAAGTAGACCTAAACGATTCTGCATCTACTACTATTACTCCACACATTGACCGACTCCTGCCTGCATCTAGAATATTAAGTTCATAAAGAACAGAGTAAAGCATTAGGTAAGATGACATGATGTAGAGGGATAAACTCAAGCAATATGATGAAAACCCCATCTTGTTATCCTTGATGGCAACAATTCAATACGTGCCTCGCTACCCCTACTTTGTCACTGGGTGAGGATACCGCAAGATTGAACCCAAAACTAAGCACTTCTCCTATTGCCAGAATTACCAATCTAGTTGGCCAAACCAAACCAATAACTCGAAGAGACTTGCAAGGATATGAAATAATGCATGTAAGAATTCAGGAAAGACTCAAATAATATTCATGGATAATCTAAACATAAACCCACAATTCATCGGATCTCGACAAACACACCGCAAAGGAGTATTACATCGGATAGATCTCCATGAAGATCATGAAGAACATGGTATTGAAGAGCAAAGAGAGATAAGAAGCCATCTAGCTACTAGCTATAGACCCATAGGTCTGTGGTGAACTACTCATGCATTATCGGAGGGGCAATGGAGTTGATGTAGATGCCCTTAGTGATCGAATACCCCTCCGGGAGATTACCGGAAAAGGCTCCAAGATTGGATCTCTCGGGAATGAAGGCATTTGGCGGTGGAAAAGTGTTTTCGTGGATTGTTCTAATAATGATGGAATATTTGGGAATTTATTGGCTGAAGATTAGGGTTAGGAGAGCTTCCATGGGCCCACAAGCCTGCTCGGCATGCCCTCCTAGGCTAGGGCGCCTAGGGTTTGTGGCCCCATGGTGGATCCTCTGCCTTGGTTCTCTAGTCTCGTGGTTTCCTTCCATTCCAGAAAAATCATTCCGAAGGTTTTATTCTGTTTGGACTCTGTTTAATATTCCTTATCTGCAATTCTCAAAAACAAGGAAAAAAGTAACTGGCACTAGGCTCTAGATTAATAGGTTAGTCCCAAAATGTTGGAAATTGTTGCCTAGAGACCGGTTCCCCCGACACAACTTGTTGCCTAGATGGCTTGCGGGTGACAGTTTCTCTCACTTTAGTTGGATCGGATTCGACAAAGGCGGTCCTTGAGAAGGTTGAAAAGCAAACTAGTGTATCACCGTTGTGGTTTATGCGTAGGTGAGAATTGTTCTTGCTAGATACCCATAGCAGCCACGTAAAACATGCAACAACAATTAGAGGACGTCTAACTTGTTTTTGCAGGGTATGTTGTGATATGATATGGACAATTACATGATGTGATATATGTGTTGTATAAGATGATCATGTGATGTATAGATTATCACGACTTGCATGTCGATGAATACGTTGATGGTAGCAATAGAGGACGTCGATATATAGATCATGATGTGATGTATAGAGGACGTCTAATTATTGTATGACCTGCGTGTCAATCATTAAGCGCTATGTAATGCTTTACTTTATTGCTAAACGGTAGCAATAGTAGTAGAAGCATGCAGTGCGTGACAACCCCGATGGCGACACGTTGATGGAGATCAAGATGATGGAGATCATGGTGTCATGCCGGTGACGATGGAGATCATGCCGGTGCTTTCTAGATGGATATCAAAAGCACAAGTTCATGGCCATCTAGCTACTAGATATGGACCCGTAGGTCTATGGTGGAATACTCACGCATCATCGGAGGGGCACTAGAGGTGATGTAGATGCCCTCCGTGATAGAATCCCCCTCCGGCAGATTACCTGAAAAGGCTCCAAGATTGGATCTCTCAAGAACAGAGGCTTCTTGCGGTGGAAAAGTATTTGCATAGCTCTCTTTGGTATTGGGGGAATATTTGGGTATTTATAGGATGAAGAATAGGTCTAGCACTCCTGCTAGGGAGGCACAATCCTGCCAGGCATGGCCAGAGGGTGGCCACGCCCCTGGCTTATGACCTCCTGGTAAGAGCCTTGCCTTGCACTCCAATCCTGGTAGATATCTTGTGTTCCAGAAAAAATTATCGCGAAGATTTTATTCCATTTGGACTCCGTTTAATATTCCATATCTGTAATACTCAAAAAGAAGAAGAAAATACAAACTGGCACTAGGCCCTATATTAATAGGTTATTCCCATAAATAATATAAAATAACATATTAATGCATATAAAACATAAAAAATAGATAATATAATATCATGGAACAATAGAAAATTATAGATACATTGGAGACGTATCAACAACCCCAAGCTTAATTCCTGCTCATCCTCGAGTAGGTAAATGATAAAAACAGAATTTTTGATGTGGAATGCTACCTAACATATTTAATCATGTAATATTATTTATTGTGGCATGAATGTTTTGATTGATAAGACTCAAAACTAAAGCTTAATGTTGACATAAAACAATAATATTTCAAGCATACTAGCAAAGCAATTGTATCTCTTCAAAATATAATGGCAAAAGAAAGTTATCGCTTCAATATCATATGGTCTGACTTTGCTCCCTCTTCCCCACAAAAAGTATTTATATCATGCACAATCCCGATGATAAGTCAATCAATTGTTTCACACCTTTTATTTTATCCAACCTTTTCAACTCTCACGCAATACATGAGCATGAGCCATGGATATAGCACTATAGGTGGAATAGAATATGGTGGAGGTTGTGAAGGAAAAGGAGAAGATAATCTCACATCAACTAGGCGTATCAATGGGCTATGTAGATGCCCATTAATAGATATCAATGTGAGTGAGTAGGGATTGCCATGCAACGGATGCACTACAGCTATAAGTGTATGAAAGCTCAAAAGGAAACTAAGTGGGTGTGCATCCAACTTGCTTGCTCATGAAGACCTTGGGCAATTTGAGGAAGCCCATCATTGGAATATACAAGCCAAGTTATATAATGAAAATTCCCACTAGTATATGAAAGTGACAAAATAGGAGACACTCTATCATGAAGATCATGGTGCTACTTTGAAGCACAAGTGTCGAAAAAAAGATAGTAGCATTGTCCCTTCTCTCTTTTCTCTCATTTTTTTGGTGGGCATCTAAGGCCTCTTTTTTTATATGGGCTTCGCTGGCCTCTTTTATTTTTTCATAAAGTCTAGAGTCTCATACCCACTTGTGAGGGACTCATAGCTTCCATCATCATTTCCCCACATGGGACAATGCTCTAATAATGATGGTCATCACACTTTCATTTACTTACAACTCAAGAATTACAACTCAATATCTAGAACAAAATATGACTCTATATGAATGCTTCCAGTGGTTTATCGGTATGTGCAATGATCTAGCATAGAAAATGACATCAAAAAACGGGCGAGCCATGAACTTCATGCTAGATATCTTACGATCATGCAAAGCAATATGAATATGATGGTGCATGTCATAATAAACGGAACGGTGGAAGTTGCATGGAAATATATCTCGGAATGGATATGGAAATGCCATAATAGGTAGGTATGGTGGCTGTTTTGAGGAAGTATATATGGTAGCTGTTTTGAGGAAGGTGGGTTTATCGCACCGGCGAAAGTTGCGTGGTACTAGAGAGGCTAGCAAAAGTCGAAAGGTGAGAGTGCGTATAATCCATGGACTCACATTAGTCAGAAAGAACTCACATACTTATTGCAAAAGTCGATTAGTCATCGAAGCAAAGTATTAGACACATGCCCCTAGGGGAGAGGTTGGTAGGAGTAAACCATTGCGCGCTCCTGACCCTCACACAAAGGTCGACAATCAATAAACAAATCATGCTATGAGTTCCTTACATAACGGTTCACCATACGTGCATGCTACGGGAATCACAAACCTTTAGACAATTATTTTTACAAATTCACAATTACTTCCTAACATGACTCTTACATTACCATATTTATATCTCAAAACTTTATACAAGGAATCAAACTTCTCATAATACTCGATGCACTTAATATTGAAGTTTTTATTATATCCTTCTTGGATGCCTATCGTATTAGGACTAAATTCATAACCTAAACCAATTACCATGCTGTTTAAAGACTCTCAAAATAATATAAGTGAGGTACGAGAGACCAATGATTTCTATAAAACCAAACACCACCATGCTCTAAAAAGATATAAGTGAAGCACTAGAGCAAAATAGACTATCTCAAAAGATATAAGTGAAGCATATAGAGTATTCTAATAAATTAAAGATTCATGCGTGTCTATCTCAAAAGATGTCTGCCGCAAGGATGATTGTGGCAAACTAAAAAAAGAAAAGACTCATATCATACAAGAAGCTCCAAGAAAAACACATATCATGTGGTGAATAAAAATATAGCCTCAAGTAAATTTACCGATGGATTGAACACGAAAGGGGGGATGCCTTCCGGGGCATCCCTAATCTTAGGCTCTTTGGAATCCTTGAATATGACTTGGCGTGACTTGGGCATACCCAATCTTAGGCTCTTGCCACTCCTTATTCCGTAGTCCATCAAATCTTTACCCAAAACTTGAAAACTTCACAACACAAAACTCAACAGAAAACTCGTGAGATCCGTTAGTATAAGAAAAATAAATCACTACTTTATGTACTGTTATGAACTCATTCTTTATATATATTGGTGTAATATATGTTGTATTATAACTTCTCCATGGTTCATAACCCCCGATACAACCCATAGATACATCAAAACAGGTAAACAACACAAATAAAACAAAATCTATCAAAAACAGAGAAGTGTGTAGCAATCTGAAAACTTCATATACTTCTATAACTCCAAAAATTCTCAAAATTTGTACAATCTGAGAAATTTTTATATCAATCTTGTGTAAATTTTTCAGACTCATTCTATGCTCTTAAATATTTATAAACTTCTTGGACTAGGCACAAAAGTTTTTGTTTGTCAACAAGATCAAACGAACAACCACCATAGACCATCCCAAAGGTATTACTTGGCTCAAACACTAATTAAATCACCAAAACACAATTACTATATAATTAATAATGTGGTAAACAATCAATAATAGAAGCAAAAAATAGAACATAAAAATAAAATTGGGTTGCCTCAACAAGCGCTATTGTTTAATGTCCCTAGGTAGGCATAACGCAAAAGATCTAGGTATTGTCATCTTTGGTATGCAATCCGAAAGTAGCCCTCATAATAAATTCATAAGTCAATCTTATTTTATTTCTAGGAAAGTGTTCCATTCCTTTCCTTAATGGAAATTGTGATCCAATGTTTCCTTCTTTCATATCTATAATTGCACCAATCGTTCTAAGGAAAGGTCTACTAAGAATAATTGGACATGTAGGATTGCAATCTATATCAAGAACAATGAAATATACGGTCACACAATTCCTATTTGCAGCAATAAAAACATCGTTAATCTTTCCCATAGGTTTCTTAATAGTGGAATCTGCAAGATGCAAATTTAAAGAGTAATCATCAAGATCATGGAAACCGAGGACATCACATAAAGTTTTTGGAATCATGGAAATGCTAGCACCCAAATCACACAAATCATGGCACTCATAATCTTCAGTTTTAATCTTAATAGTAGGTTACCACTCATCATGAAGATTTCTAGGGATAGAAACTACCAACTCAAGTTTTTCTTCAAAAGAATTTATCATAGCATCAACGATATGTTTAGTAAAAGCCTTATTTTTATTATAAGCATGTGGAGAATTCATCATGGATTGTAAAAAGTAAATAAAATCAATCAAAGATCAACTATCATAATTGAAGTCCTTGAAATCCAAAAGAGTAGGTTCATTGCTATTTAAAGCTTTGACCTCCTCAATCCCACTTTTATCAATCATTGGGATGACTTTTAACTAAAGTTGACTTACCTCCAGTCCCATATTTATCAAGATTCATATTGGAAAACAAAGATTCAATAGGAGTGACATCAATTACTTTGAGATCTTCATCATTATTATCACGAGAACACATCTTCATCATTCACTTTCAAAGAATCAATCTCAAGCAAAATTCTATCAACGTTCCTAGCCAAATCATCAATCTTGAGGATTTTTTTCTTCAGTTGAAGCATTCAAAACCTTTTGAGAATTAAATTCTTTAATAACATTTTCAAAATAATCGGGAATCTTATTATAATTTCCATAATAATTGTTGTAGGAACTACCATAATTATTACAGGACTTACTAGGAAACGACCCACGATTGAAATTACCTCTATACACGTTATTACCAAAATTGTTCCTACCAACAAAATTCACATCCATAGATTCATTGTTATTTCCAATCAAACAAGACAAAGGCATATCATTAGTATCAATAGGAGCACTCTTACTAGCAAACAATTTCATCAATTCATCCATCTTTTCACTCAAAGTATTTATTTCTTCAATAGCATGCACTTTTTTACTAGTAGGAGATCTTTTTTTATGCCATTAAGAGTAATTTTCCATAATATTATCTAGGAGTTTAGTAGCTTCTCCTAATTTGATTTCCATAAAAGTACCACCCGCGGCAGAATCTAAAAGATTCCTAGATGCAAAATTTAATCTCGCATAAAAAATTGTATAATCATCCATAAAATCAAACAATGTGCAGGGCAATTTCTTATCATTAATTTCATCCTATCACAAGATTGTGCAACATGCTCATGATCAAGTTTCTTAAAATTCATTATATCGTTCCTAATGGAGATGATCTTAGCGGGCGGAAAGTACTTGGAAATAAAAGCATCTTTACCCTTATTCCATGAATCACTACTATTTTTAGGCCAAGATGAAAACCAAGTTTTATCACGATCTCATAGTGAGAGTGTAAATAGCTTCAATTTAACAATATAATTATCCACATCTTTCTTTGTTTGCATACACACAACGCAATGAAAGTATTTAGATGGGATGCAGCATCTTCACTCGGAAGGCTAGAAAATTGTTCTTTCATAACAAGATTAAGCAAAGAAGCATGAATTTCATAAGGTTCCGCACTAGTGGCGAGAGCAATCGATTACTAATAAAATTGTTATTATTAGTACTGGAAAAGTCACACGAATTGGTATTCTCAGACATCGTGACAAAGCAAGCAATCAAGCACACAAGCAAACAAAGGCAAACGAGAGAAGGGCGAATAAAAAGGCAAATCTTTTTGGTATTTTCTTAAAATCATTTTAGGAGTGGGGGAGAGGAAAACGAGAGGCAAATGGCAAATAATGTAAATGCAAGAGATGAGTTTGTGATGAGTACTTGGTGGGCTTGATGTGTATCCTCCCCGACAACAACGCCAGAAATCCTTCTTGTTACCTCTTGAGCATGCATTGATTTTTCCCTTGAAGAGGAAATGGTTATGTAGCGAAGTAGGTAAGTATTTCCCTTAGTTGATGATAAGAAAGGTATCAATCTAGTAGGAGGAACAAGCAATTCACCAATGGATGCACCTACACAAACAATCAAACTGTTGCATCCAACGCTATAAAGGGGTTGTCAATCCCTTCACGGTCATTTGCAAGGATTAGATCTGGTAGAGATAGATGTAAAATATTACGGAAAGTAAAAATTTAGTAAACTGTGGCAAGTTATTTTTTGTATTTTTGGTTTATAGTTCTGAAAATATAATATGGAAAGTAGACCCGAGGGGCCGTAGGTTTCAATAGAGGCTTCTCTATTGAAGGAAAATATCACGGTGGGTGAACAAATTACTGTCGAGCAATTGATAGAAAAGAGAATAATTATGAATATATACAATGAAATGATTACGCATATAGGAATCACGCCCGTGTCAAGTAGACCGAAACGATTTTGCATCTACTATTATTACTCCACACATCGACCGACTCATGCCTGCATCTAGAGTATTAAGTTCATGAAGAAGAGAGTAATGTATTAGGTAAGATGACATGATGTAGAGGGATAAACTCAAGCAATATGATTAAAACCCCATCTTTTTGCCCTTGCTGGCAACAATACAATATGTGCCTAGCTACCCCAACTATGTCACCGGATGAGGACGCCGCAAGATTGAACCCAAAACCAAGCACTTCTTCCATTGCAAGAATTACCAATCTAGTTGGCCAAGCCAAACCAATAACTCTAAGAGACTTGCAAAGATATGAAATCATGCATATAAGAATTCATAAATGACTCAAATAATATTCATGGATAATCTGAACATAAACCCACAATTCATCTAATCTCGACAAACACACCACAAAAGAATTTTACATCGGATAGATCTTCATGAAAATCATGAAGAACATGGTATTGAAGCACAAAGAGAGATAAGAAGTGATTTAGCTACTAGCTATGGACCCGTAGGTCTGTGGTGGACTACCCATGCATCATCAGAGGGGCAATGGAGTTGATGAAGATGCCCTCCGTGATCGAATCCCCCTTTGGCAGATTACCGAAAAAGGCTCCAAGATTGGATCTCTTGGGAATGGAGGCTTCTGTTGGCGGAAAAGTATTTGCGTGGCTCTCTTTGGTATTAGGGGAATATTTGGGTATTTATAGGACCAAGAATAGGGCTAGGACTCCTCCCAGGGAGTCACAAGCCTGCTAGGCGCCGCCAGGGGGGTGGCTGCGCCCCCAGGCTTGTGACCTCCTAGCAAGTGGCTTTCCTTGCACTCCAATCCTGGTAGATCTCTGTTGTTCCAGAAAAAATCATCACGAAGATTTTATTCCGTTTGGACTCTGTTTAATATTCCATCTTTGCAATCTTGAAAAACAAGGAAAAACACAAACTGACACTAGGCTCTAGATTAATAGGTTAGTCCTGAAAATAATATAAAATAACATATTAATGCATATAAAACACCCAAAACAGATAATATCATAGCATGGAACAATCAAAAATTATAGATACGTTGGAGACGTATCACTAAGCAAAAGAAAAACTGAACAAAGATGCTAGTTTCTTTACGTGGGAGGCGGCCAAAATAGGTTAGCATGTTGGACCGACTGATGTACTACAACTACCATTGCTAGTTTGATTGCTCCACGATTAAATTTAAAAAAGTATTGAGGAAACAAGAGTCGTCTAGTAGTCAGATTTTAAAAGGAGAAGGACAAGGAATCTTCCTAGATTCAAGCTGCAAAGCTGAATTCTTGTTGGACCCTGAGTACTAGCTCTGTACGGTCTCCTCAGTCGAATCGCTGATGGTAAGGTGGTAGACTTTTTTCTTCTGTTGACCTAGATAGCGAGTTCGCCAACTCAGTTGCCTTCTTGCATGTGAGCGCTTCTCCAGGATTCTCCTTGGCACGGGGGTAGCTCGTCCTTAGGTGCGTTGACAATAGAAGCGGACCTTGGGTCCGAGGCACAAAAAGGCGGGGGATGAAGTTTCCGCTGCTAATTTTTTCTCACCATCCGATCCAACTACAAACATATAGCACAACACTGAGGCAAAAATTTCACAGAAGAGAAGTTTTATATAAAACAAAACTGACTGAAAAGTTACACCTAATCATTGATCTAGATGCCCATCGAACCGCGACGAGCGCCCATCAGACTCTCAATGAACGAACCAATGTCGGTGTCAAATCCGGCATATCTCATAGTAGGGGTTTTAAGCAAGGCGTCTTGGAGCGATGGTAACATGGGCACAGGATTTTACCCAGGTTCGGGCTCTCTCAAGGAGATAATACCCTACGTCCTTCTTTTGATTGTATTGATAAGGGGATAGTACATAATACAGGTATCTACCATGAGATTGTAGTAATGAATATGATATTCCCTATTGACTTTCTTGTCCTTGATTTATATAATACCAGAGGCCTAGGGTTTAGAGGAGTCTTTGTCTTGTGCGCCAAGTCTTGTGGAATCTCCCTTGTATGCATCATGGGCTACCCGAAGTGGCCCATTAGTGAATCATCATGGGGGTCCTCAGCCCGACCCACGGGTCGGGAGACGACGTGGTGAGTACCACCTAGTCCAAGACACCATCACCAGGGGGGTCGTGCCACTGATGTGTGCTGGCCCTCTCGTGGCTCTCCCAACGCCCCTCTCTCGCCTATAAATTCACATATATCCCAAAAACCCCTAGAGGAGGTCTTGAAACACTTTTTATGCCGCCGCAAGTCTCTATTCCGACGGGAGCTCATCTAGAGCTACGTTCCTACACCCTGCCGAAGGGGGGATCGATTACGGATGGCCTTTTCATGAACCTTGATGCCCTCATGATGATGTGTGAGTAGTTCACCACAGACCTACCGGTCCATAGCTAGTACCTAGACATCAATCTCTCTTTCTCTCTTGATCTTCAATACAATGCCCATCGTATCTTTGTCGTGATCTATCCGATTTAATCCCTTTGTATGGTGTGTTTGTTGGGATCTGATGAATTGTGGGTTTATGTTCAAATTATTCATGATAAATATTTTAGTCATCTCTGAAATCTAATATGATTCTTATGTGGATGATCATTGTAGCTTCGTAATTCTCTCTGATCAAATGAAATAGTTTGGCCAACTAGATTGATATTTCTTTGGTGAGGGAGGTGCGTTGTAGTAGGTTCAACCTGGTGAGTTTCTATATACCAATGACAAAATAGGGGACAACATACATCTTTGTGTTGCTGCTACTAAGGATAAAATGATTGGGTTTATTAATATTGCTTGTGTTTACTTTGTCTACATCATGTTATCGTTCTCCAAGCATTACTCTGTTTTACTTAATACCCTAGATGCATGCGGGATAGCGGACGATGAATGGGGTAATAGTAATAGGAACATGCAGGAATCAGACTATTTTCTTATGGCCGTGATGCCTATATACACATGATCATTACTGTGAAAATCGCATAACTATCCGCTTTTCTGTCAATTACCCAATAGTAATTTGTTTACCCACCATATGCTATTTTATGAGAGAAGCCACTAGAGAACACTATGTCCCCTGGTCTATTCACTTACCTTGCAACCATTTATTTGGTTTTTTATTTTGCTATTTAAGATTATCTATAGTATCTACACAACTCACTTTCTTGGAAATAACGAGACCAAGGGGATTGACAACCCTCCTGCCAACGTTGTTGCAAGTTGTTTGCTCTTTTGTGTGAAACCGCCAAAGATGGTTAAGTATTGACGTTGCTATTGGTTTGATAAACCTTCATTTCATAATGGAGGGAAATACTTACCGACACTGTGCTTCGATAACCCGTTCCTCTTCACGGAAAACCCAATGCAGATCACAAGTATCACCGCCGTGAGCTGGCGTCGTCCGCAGCTCCACAGCTAGATCTAGACGGCCTCATCTTGGGACTGGCGTGTTCGCAGATCTGAAAGCCCACACCTCTCAGATACGGACCCACCCCATCTCATTTCTCCGAGATCCATTTTCACTAAGTCATTTTTCTGTCTATGATTTAATATCTTTGGGTGTCACACCCTGTGTTTTGCCTCATGAATAAGTTAACAGGACTCAAAAATCAGGGCCAATTAAAACTTTTTGAGTGCATTTGAATGCTTGACTTGTGTTTTATTTGCTTGCTTGTTTGATTGCTTGTTGGTGCTCTATAATTCATAAAACATCCTCCTACCCTGAAGAACTCTTTTCCTTGATCCCAACTCTTGTCCAATGATCATGCCATGTGTATAGGACTTAAAAATATTTTTACAAAATATTATTTTGGCTAGAAAGCAGTTATCCACATTAGGTTTTCAAAAGCCCCTAATTTGACATTTGAACTACAAGTCGTCAAATTGGGTGAATTGTTTTGCCACAAAGACTTTATTTAGAACCTACTATATTTAACACTTCCCAAAAACGACAAAAAATTATATTTAAAGATTCTTTTATTTTATTTAAAGGCTTTTTATTAAGGCCAAAAATGGTCTTTTATGGGGGAACTTTTTTTATGCTTTCAAAATGTTTGAGAAAATTTAGGAAAACTCAATGGACATATATTGTCCATATATTAGATTTTAAACACATGGTCATATTCAAAATATTAGACAAAACCCTTCCAAACCATTTCTGCCTATTTCAAACATTTGAAATATTTCTACAGGAAATATTCACAAATAAATCCAAGAAAATTCTAGCATGTCTCATATGAAAATTTTGATCATCTTGCCAAGTTTTAGCTCAATCACAATTGTTTTGGTTCACCAAAATATTCCAAAACCATTCCTGTCCAGATCCAAATTTGAACAACTCTACATTACCAAATGTCTCCTATTGTGCTCAAACTTTGTGGACGTGTTCTAATACTCCAATAATGCATCGAAACCAAGTGGTGCATCAAGGAGAACATATTCACTTGTCAAAATCCCCTCAAACCCATTTCTGTTGAATTCAAGAATTGGGAATGTTTGCATTGCCAAGTTTACCCATTGGGCCCCAAACTTTTTTATGAATGTTATTATCCCTAAATTATGCCACCACATCAAGTGGTGCAGCAAGGATAATGGATTTTCTAATCCTTGTAAATATGATGGCAAGTAAACACCATTTGCTTGCCCAGACACCCATCAAACACATTGTGCAACAATTTTGTGATCAATAATTGGGGTACCCTATGAGTTCTCCTTGGGCCTAAGTTTTTACTACTGCCTCTTGTAGGTACCTGCACCCCTAGTACCAATATATAGTCCATGGCTCAATTATTAATGGGGGAAATCCCCATTTACCTCCCTGGACAGCCCAGACAGAGCTAGTTTTACCCTCCCCTCTCCATTCAAGCCACCCTCCAGAGCATCGTATGCTTCCTCCACTTTGTTAACTCCCTCCTATATACCCTAGACACGAGTGGCCACGCCCTACATCCCAAAGACATGCATGGGCATGCAAAGCTCGTGCACTGGAGCATGCTACAGTGCTCCCCCGCACTGTAGCTTGCCCAATCAGAGCCTCCCGACAGCCTTAGGCCTCACGGTTGTGTCTCCCGAGGTCTCCTCAACATCCTCGACACGCTACGAGGTCATGACCATCCTCCCTTGCCCTCCTCTAGGACCAACAGAGCTCGCCCGAACCCCATACAAGAGCTCGGTCCATGGTGGGCCTCGGCTCGGCCATATAAAGCCTCCCCTTGCCCGTCTCGAGCGCTCTCGCCCCCCTCTCCTGTAGACCACCTAGATCTCCCCATTCCCCCTCACGTGCCCTCCTCCTTCTCCTGAGGCTAGCGATGCCCGCCTTGGCCTTTCTACAATTCGAGCATTCCTAAGCCCCTTCTTTCCATAGAGCGTCACCAGACCCCCTGGCATCCCCGCAAGGACCTCCCTATGCTCCTTACCTCTTTCCGGTGGCCGGAGCACCGCCCCCACGGCCGCCATAGCCTGTCTCCACCAAGACCAAGGCCCCGCCGTCCCTAGAGCTCCCCAGCGGGAATGGACCTCCCAGGTGTGTGCGGGCCTCTCCCCTGAGCACTAGGCGACCGGAGCTTGGCCGAAGATGTCCCGTGCCACAAGAACGATGTCGGCCGACACTCTATCTCACCTCCTCTGTCACCCCGCTCGAGCGGGAGGAAGAATGAAGGCCCGACAGGCGGGCCCCATCAGTCGGTGACTAAGCGGCTAGGGCCCGTAGTTTGAGTGGAGACGCCCCACCCTTGTGGCCGTATTCGCTCCTCGGAGGCGTATTCCACGGAATACGTTTTGACATCGCCTCCTCCAGCCTGGCGGAGCTACTTGGCCAGCCTGATTAGTTATATTGCCCTTTTTCCATTTTCTACTTTCAGAAACTTATAAAATCCCAAGAAAACTCATCGTAAGCCCAAATTTGATGATTCAAGTTTCTAGAGACTCCTAAATTCATGACCAATCCAACTATGTGCGTTGCACATTTTTTTTCATGTATCATATTCTACTCCACCAATTTTTTGTGATAATTTGTATTATGGAACCACTTTGCAAATTCCTAAGGAATTGTTATGAACTCCAAATGGAGTGATCCAATTTCCGAGGTGCATATAAAATCATGTCTTAGGATGTGGATGTTTTTCCTTGATCTTATTATGCTATGACAAATATTGGACAATTTCTTCATGTATGATCCACTTTGAAAATCCCTAGGAAAATTATGCCAACTCAAAATCCAGTGAAACCACTTCCCAAATATTTCTAAATTTGTTCCCTACTGTTGGGTGCATCCACTCATTTTGATCCAAAAAATGTGTAGATTTCCTATAGGATCAATAATCCCTCTATTTGCACCATTCAAAAAAAACCTTGATCCACATCCAATGAAACCTTCTTGGTTATTTTTCTTATGATAAGTGGAGTCCAAGAAAAAAAATCCTATATTTTGAGCACTTTTATTGTCTGCTTGCTGTCTTGCTTATTCTGGTTGTTTCCGGTGATAGTTGTCGAAGTAGACAGAGTGCTCGGAGTGGATGAGAAGCGTGTGAAGACCTCGAAGACGTTGCTAATCCAGGCAAGCATCCCTTTGACCATGACTAAGAACCCTTATATTTTCATGGCATATATCACTTATGTCCATGATGTTGATCATGTTGATGTGGTGACCACTTCGTTGGGATGCTTCCGATACAATACCATTGATACTTGCATCGTGCATGACCCTACCATTCTTATGAGGGTTGTGCGGGTGGGAGTAGTTAGGATGCTAGTAGTTGCTACGCAAGTGGGATTTGAATATGCATGGTGATGGAAACAAAAATGATTTCATTGACTTTTCGAAAACCCCGTCGGGTGCCACTAATGCCCGAGGGAGATGGTGATGAGATAGGTAACCACTTGAGAAAGAAGTGGTGTACCGAGGCAAGTGTGTATGTGGTTTTTAAAAATGGATTGGTGTAAGTTGCGACCGTTATTCCAACCTTATATGTGCGACCACTCTACCCCTATATGGGACGGGGCTTTGTTGATTACTAAGGTTGGTGCTAGCAGAGAGCCCGTATTACTAGTGGCAGGAGTGAAGTGGTCACTCTTGTGAAGGGGTCGTACCAAAATGGGCGATCATGCGCTGTCTTTACAGGCACCGGGCACACCGTTGCGTGCCCTCATGGATGATACGTGTGATTTATATCATGATGGATGGCACCAACAAGTGGACTATTTGTTTAGTATCACCATGGGAAAGGCATTGTTTGGGTGCTTACCTCGGGTATGTGATACATCACGAGTCGTGGATGACACGGAAGTTCCCCGAGTCTTGTGGGTAAAGCATGCAACCTCTGTAGAGTGTAGAACTATTCGAGTAGCTGCGTCCTCGGTCAAGGACAGTTGGATTGCTGCTCTTGTGCTATGTCCAGTGTTTTCACAAACTGGTGTGAGTTACTGAGAAAGATGACGCTTGGGTTGAATTGGGTGACTTGACATGATGACTGAACACGAGGTGTTCAGGTGGTACTTCAGCTAAGTCAGATGACTTGAATGAAATAGTTGAACATGAGATGTTCAATCCCTTTCTTATGTCGATATATGTATCTTTTCATATGGACATCTGCCAACCGTTGATGCATGCTTACGGATCATGTCATTGCACTCAAAACTAGCTTTCTACAAAACTTACCTACTTAGTGCTATATCTTGCTTTGTTATTGCCTTGTTCCAAACATGGGTTGCTTGCGAGTATATTCAAAGTACTCATTGGCTTGCCATTGGTTATTTTATTGGCCATGCATGAAAGACGAGGTTGTGATGAGGATTACCATGCTGACGTACGTGCGAGCTAGGATGGTTCCCGGTAAGAATGCCTATAGGGTTAAGGCAGATGGCATGGGTTCACACTATCGTTGAAAATTTCCGCTACAAGTTTATGAAGACTTCGCCATAAAGAACATATTTGAGTAAATCGGTATGTAATGGATGTAAGACTCTTGTTATTCAGTTTTTGTGTGTTCAGTGAGCATTGATCTCTGGGATCACTATGCACATATATTCGGTGATCACGACTTATGAGTCGGGGTCTCCACAAAGCTCGTATTAGAGCCATCCTGACTACAGGAAACCCTTAGTTAGCATGGATGATAGTTAGGACAAAACTGTTTCCCCGGACCCTTCAAAACACTTGCAAAGGCTACCATATTTCTTGCCACTTGTAACCTTTCAAATAAACTGAAGGATTGTGCATAGCACTTCCACCATTTTTCTTTTTGGCTCGCCTCGTCTACTTTTCAAAATATTGCAAACGGTCCATAGTACCCTTGTGCCCTCCACGGGATTCCTTGTAATCCTCGTGGGTAACCTGGAAGGGAGCCATCTTGCCAGGCATCTCCCCACATATCTTGGACACAAGTTGGCGACACTGTACAAGGAGCTACCAACAGAAGATACATTCTCGAAGGATGAGGATGTCAAGACCTGGATAATGGTGACACCCTCGACATTGCCCTAGGATGATGCAACCTTCGCTTGCGATGATCAGGGCGTAAGATATGCAAGATCATTATATGCAATGCCAATAGAGAAATCCTGTCATTACCAATGACGTTTCGGCAACCACCGGTGGATGAGGACATCGCCATTTGGTCCGCCTCACTATAGTGAGCAGGAAAACGGTCCTCATCGCCCCCCGCTCTTGGTGCCGATGATATCATCAACAATATCAACAGGATACAACTCTACCATGCCTTGTTAATGTCATTGCATAAGAGATTGCCTACCTGGAACCCTCGATGTCTTGGAAGACAAGAAGGCATTGTCATGATTACAAAGACACTAGAAGACCCTATGAACAACAACTATGAAGAATCACCTTCTTCGTCAACTCACCAGACCCGAAGTCATCAAGGACACTTTAGGCACAACTAGGATCATTTTGACGAAGGACAACCAAAGGCATAGCAACACATGAAGAAGAACCATAAGACCGAGCGGACTCCTCTCCAAGACACGAAACAAGCATGACTAATGACTCCGAGAACCCCTAGGGTAGGATAAGTCGTGTGTCCCCTATTCGAAGTTGAGTCCATATGGTGGTTCAAATGGATCCATGATGTGTGTTGCATGATTTGGTTGTTTGTGCTTTGGTGTAAGTCACACTTTTGCCCTAGGCAACAAGTACGCGACTATATCACCTACATTACCTTGATGTTTTTGTTTGGCCTTTTCGGCACTTGATTGATTGCACGTGCACCATACCACCCCTTTAGGCACTCCTCTCTATGATACCTTCTCTCCCCCATCTCGTCAACTGAAGACCAGCAAGACCAGATACACCAAGGATCCACCTTGATGGACAACTAGCGCCGAAGACTTCGACTACAATGTACTCAACCAGATGCAACCCCATAGAGCTATACTTTTCCCTGAAGATTGGAAATCCCTCCCCATACAAGCCTAGACCTCACAAGCTCCACCAGCTCAAACCCTTGATCACACATATGGGATATATATGAGTTAGCTATGGTATACATATGGAATATTGGGTATAGTCCTTCTCTCAAACCTTGGAGTTGAATAGCATGAGAGACATTGGAGTTGACTTATAAGAGATGATATCTTCGATGGTATAGGGTGATTTTATTTGAAACAAATAATAGGAATATTGGCATATAATAACTGTGCTCGAGGATAAGATGTTAGACGTTCACTCACGTTCTAAATTCCTTGAAACCCCGCAGCTTTACCGAGCCATAATATGGTCGGATTATGACCATAGGTCTTGGATCTCAGTCTTTAGACTATGGACAATACTCCACCCAGACCACCACTAATCCTATTCATAAAGAAGGTGGACACAAAGAACTAGATTACGATGGATCACGACCACCTGGACTAGTGACCATCCGGGGCAAATGCCTGCTTCTCTCATATATCCCATAGGAAATGTGCTTGTGTGATACCTGGGAAGATATGTTGTTGTCCTCACGGATGACATACTTATCTACCCAATGAGATGAAGGAACACCTTAGTCCTAATCGGGTAATCCCCAGGAACACCAATTACCATGGCTCTCGAGTATAAGGTCTCATCTTGAAGGAGTCAGACTCCTCGAACAACCCTCCATTTAGCAGAAGACATTCCTGCCCAAGCAAGTTGAAGAGACACCATGGTGGAGAAATCACGACGAAGAAGAAGACGCAAGGGGATTTAACCACCGCTCCTCTACCGGCTACATCAACTAGACTACACCAAGAAGCACCGACGTCCAAGCACGAAGAAGCCCTTACACACCAAGAGGATTAAGAGCTCCTCGTTTTAACCAATCACCTATCAGTTACTGACTAGGGAGGAACCAAGGAGCTGATAACACCACTCACTCCACCACCTTGAAGGTGTACATTGAGCATGACATCCCTACTCCCTTCAGATGCCAAGAATGGAGTGGACGACTGTCATGACTTCTTTACCAGGCCCTTTTTCTAGACAATCTAGGGCATAAACCCTGACTAGTTCATGGTAAACAACCTTTCAAAGGTAGTTCACCCCGCTTGCTATGCCTCGGACCTTGGGGACTAAATGGCCTTTTCTATGATTCCAGATAGTCAGCTTATTTAGAACCCCTCAGAAACCTTCCGAGATGGTAGAACCTGTTTTGCCACCAAGTCTCTAAGCTTAGTCTTAGGGATGAGACTCTTCCCAAACCATTACCACGATGGCTACAGAGAGACTAGTAGACCAGACACTCGAAGACCCACCAGAAACGTCCGTCTATGATGACGAAGACAAACGACCAACGATGAATGAAGAACATACCGGGACAACTCACTCAAGCAAAAGACCTCGATGAGAAGCCTATGCCAACAAACTTCGACATCCTTATTGTGGAAAACCATGAGCACTAGAAGATCAACTGCTCCAACGAAGATGACGATTCCCCCACATCGGGAAATTACACCAAGACCTTGACCCTTCTTGTCTAAGCACGAGACATCTGGATTTCACTAACCAACATGAGAAGCCCCAGGGCCAGTGATACGTCTCTAACGTATTATAATTTTTGATTGTTCCATGCTATTATATTATCTGTTTTGGATGATTCATATGCAATAAATGCTATTTTTTATTAGTTTTGGGACTAACCTATTAATCTAGAGCCTAGTGCCAGTTTCTATGTTTCCTTGTTTTTGAGAATTGCAGATAAGGAATACTAAATGGAGTCCAAACAGAATAAAACATTCGGAATCATTTTTTCAACTTGTGTATGAGAATTGGTTGGTGGAACCATCTCATTAAACAACCAACATTGTAGTAGTAATTTTTACTTTTGCCCTCTCTTGTTGTAGGAAAAATTTGCTTTACGCAAAACTTAAACTTACAGCCCCACCTGCCATATATGCATATAGTATAGATGGTTATTTTCACCCCTCTCATTTGTGACTTCCTGGCATATACAATATGCTGACCTACACGACTGCAACATCTCATGTTGTAGATACTCTTATACGACGAGTAAGGGTACGATTCAGGGTTACGGTCTGCACTCAACCTTTCGTTGGTGTTTACTGGGACTCCACTCCCATTGACTGTTTCCGCTGGGACTTTGAGGTATATATAACTTTTACGTTAATTACATGTGAGTGTCCTTTGATATATACATTTATGTATTGTGTGTGCCAGCATACTGATCTAGGGATGGCCCTCGCCCCCATCGTCACCATGCCACCCAAGGCTAGCAAGGGCAAGGAAGTGGAAGTCGTCTCGGAGAACAAGCTGGTGAGGATTTGAAAGGAGCACGTTGTCTCTCTGTCGGAGCTCGATGTGGGTGCTGTGAGGCAGCGATATTGGTGTATGTGGGCGATGGCGACGAAGGCGCATCCCGCCACCCGCGTGAGTCCAGGTCCTTCCGGGGGGGCCCAGATAAATATCCTTTCTATGCCGATTATTTTTACTGCGGGCTCTGTGGCCCTTTCTTGGATTTCTTCAATGACATCATGTTCACTTACGGCTTCCAACTCTTGGATTTTATGACGAATGTCGTGACGTGTATGTCAGTTTTTGCTCATCTTTGCAAAAACTTTGCTAGAGTAGTCCCTAGCACCGCCCTCTTCCACAATTACTTTACTCCCCGTATCCAACAAGGCAGAGCCCTTTCTGGCGCCGTCGCTTGGATTCCACGGCAAGGAACCAAGAAGGTATACCTAAACGAGTTCTACTGCGAGAGGTGGGATGAGTGGCGAGGCAAATGGTGTTGGATTCAGGGGGAGAAATTCCAACCTTTCTGCTTGTCGTGGAAAACCAAAATGGTGCACGGCGATGACTGGAGCACCCTTGATCCTGAGGATGGCAAGCTCACAGTCGCGACCACCAGGATTCACCGCCTCAAAAACGTCAGCCTCATCGTAGAGATGATAGGCGTCGAATTCCTTCATCGGCGCATCGCTCACCTACAGAATAAGGGGAGGCCATGTTAGGAATTCCGAAACGTGGTGGACATCATGAGGCCGCGCCCCGGACTGAACCACAATCTGACGGTTATGCAGCACTGAGCTCTCTGCCAGAAACTGTTCCGGAGTGTTGTGGTACATGAGCTGCTAGCAGGCATAGTCCCCTTGTGCAACAATCCTGCTTTAGGTAGAATCATCGCCATGATGCGTTCAACGCCCACAGCCTTGACATGTCCTGGATCGAGCCATCTGTAGAGCAGACGCAAGAGTTCTTTGATAACTTGGCGGAGACATCCATACGCAAGGAAGAGGGCCTCGTCCGCAACACTACTGGGGAAGAAATGGTATACATTGCCAGCAAGGCGGAGGAAGCAGATCTTGCTACGAAGGCCAGCAGCGCTGGCTTCTTGGAAGATGAAGCATGTAACGCCCAAGATGCGATCATATCCTTATTTTGGCACGAGGCCTAGACGGGGATAGAAGCGCGTCTCGTCGTGTTGCGAGAATGCATATCGTTACAAGTACATTTACAGAAGAGATGAGTATATGGGATTGGCTTACACTCGCCACAAGCTACGTCAAGATCACATCAATACAACAACATAATCAACATCATACAGAAGAGCAGGGTCCGACTATGGACGAAATCAAACGATAAAATGACATCCATCCTTGCTATCCCAGGCTGCCGCCTGGAACCCATCCTAGATCGATGAAGAAGAAGCCTCACGTGAAAGAATCGCATTACCAATACCTAGAACTGTTGTGTAGTAATCTGTAAGCCACAGGGACTCAGCAATCTCACTTCCAAGGGCATCAAGACTATTAAAGCTTATTGGGTGAAGTAGGGTTAAGTGGTGAGGTTGTAGCAAGCGACTGCGCATTTATTTGAGTGGCTAACTTACGAATATAGAAAGTAAAGTATGGTGGTCTACTCATAACGGACATGAACTAGTAATGATCACTAACTGATCCTGAACACCTACTTACATCAAACATAACCCCACCGTGTTCTATCTCGGATGAGGACTCACAAGAAGAGACAGTCATGGTTACGCACACAACTGGTGTATTTTATTTGAGTTTACTTCACTTTTGCTATGATCGGTTGTTAAACAAAGTTTCCAAGTTTGCCACATAACCGCGGGCATGGCTTCTCGAAAATATTTAACCCTGCAGGGGTGCTCCAACTAGTCCACCACAAATTACCACAAGCTGCACCGAAAACCTCCACCTTGAGATAGCCCAAGATATCCTTAGAGTCGGTACACAAGACATTCGAGAAAGGTAAAACAAATCCAGCAAGGCCGCCCGATGTGTCGACAATCTTGATAGGAGCCGCGTATCTCGTTCTCAGGACACGGCGGATGAGCTAAGCATACAGTAACTGACGTCCCGAGTTGCCCCAGGTAGCCCACACGGTGCTCTAGTTTGGACCAGCACCAGCAGCTCTAGCCGCCCTTTATTATGTAGAATAACAAACCTCGGGTAGCTCTAACTCCCTATGCATCAAATTAATTATCAGTATTATTATGTTGGGAAAATGTAGTACCAATGTTAGGCCTTGCCAGAAGAGGTTTATCCCAAAATGAATTATCAAGGGGGTCCCCATAACAACCCCAAGCGTGTTATGACCGCTCAATTATGGAACATAACACTGGTACACAAGTAACTATGGCGGCAAAGGTGGAACAAAACACCGAGCAAAAGGCCAAGCCTTCCACCCTTTACCAAGTTTATATGTGCATTAAATTAAATAGCAATAATATCGTGATAACAAAAGAATGTCCATGTTGACACATGCGAGCAATTGCGCCTGCAGCTAGAAATGCTATAATAAGGGCTAAGCAAGCGGTAACATAGCCAAACAAAGGTTTGCTGGGATGTGGAGGGGTTAGAGGTTTTCATGGCAATGTTGGGAGGCTTGACAAACAAGTGGTAGGTAGCGAGACATAACGATAAAAGCGGGATGACTAGCATAGCAATGATAGTAATGGTATCCAGGGAAATATGTGATCTTGCCTGAGATCCCGCTTGGAAGAAGAACGAATCCGTGAAGTAGACGATCCATGAAGTAGACGAACGAATCCTCACACTCCGAATGATTTCGGAACTCTATCGAGAAGAAGCAATCCGGAACAAAAAATTAACACATGATACACCACAACATATGCTATACATGATGCGCAAACAAATATGATGCATGCCCTGTTTAAATATGCAAGGCATGGCAAATCACATCATTCTAACACTACACATTAAGTGAAGCTCAATATGCAACGAGTTGCATATTGACGCAACTCCACATTCAATTATTTAGTTCGCTCTTGTTTAGGTAGTCATCAATATTAAATGTTCTTAGTCATGGCAAGGGGTCAAGCATAAACATCTACATCACCTAGGCACTTTAAATGAGGCCGAAAGCAACTTACAACACTTTCGAAACGACCTCATATGCAATTTTCGAAGTAGGACCAGATCTGTTATAAACATATTTAGAGTTTTGAAATATCAAAATAAAGTGTGTCATGAGATTCTACACATTTTTCTAGTCAAGTTACATATGTGGAAATTTTTTATCGGAGCTACAGTTTTGTAGTTATGAAATAAATCATTTTTTAGATGGCATTTACGCAAAACAATGGAAACAGCAAGTTAATCATTTTAATCACATGTGAGAGTTTGAAATTATGAATCTACATGAAATTCTAAGCATTTTACATATATTAAGTTTTTACATGCCATGCACGGATGGAAAGTTATGAATGCATGAAGTAGAGGGTCTTTTATGTAAAACAGGCATCTCTGTAAAAAATACTAAATTCGCTGAACAGGGAAAATTTATCATTGGGCCGAATATGAATAGTGCTATGTGCGCAACATAATAGAGCATCGCACCTAGGCAAGAGATAGCAGGGCAGTGGGATGGCTCACCATGGGCCAAGCCGAGGTCGATGCAGAGGAGGCCGGTTGGGCCTTGGGGAGGCGCAGGGGAGGCATGGGCCAGTGCGATGGGGCGGCCCACGAGGCGGCTGAGTGTTCAACGCGAGCGGGCGTCGTTTCCCTCATCCAAGCGCCCAAGCAGGAGGCCATGGCCGCGCTCAGGAGGGCGGCGACCGGCAGGAGGCTTCGGGGAGGCACGATCCACGCGGGAACGGGGCGGATCCGGCCAGATCTGAGCAGGGGGAGGCCGGATCTGTCCGCTGGTGAGGTGGCAAGGGCTCCAGCGACCTTCATGGTTGCAGCTCCTGCGGGAAGAACATGGGAAGAGAGAGAGCTTAGAGGAGAGAAGAAAGAGGGAAAAGTCTAGAGGAACGAGAGGGATGCGGGTTCGCGGTGCCGGCCTGCGATGGTCGACGATGGTGGCAGCTTGCCGGAGCTTCGGTGGCCGGCTGACTCAAGCAACGGAAGGATAGGCTACGGGAGCTCGAGGGGCTCCTCCCCTCGCTCCAGATCGTGTGCTAGCTTGGGAGCAGCGTGATGCGGGCCTAGGGCGGGCCTCCCGTGGGCTCGGGCGGGCCGCGACGGAGAGGGGCGGCTGGGGCGACGTGGCACGCGCCGATTGGCTGAGGGCAGCGGTGCGATGGCTGGGTGGCGGCGGAGCCTGATCTAGGGCTTCCAAGTGGTGGCGGGGAGGTGGCTGGGGATACAAGTATTGAAGTGACTCCGTCGACATACTAAGGAAATTGAACGATAACGATGTGCCAAGAATCCCCTAGAGCTCAACTCCTCGGAAGAAATCAATTTAGACAGGAGGCACCAAGACAGAACTCCGTCACATCGGCATCATATAGTTTCCAAAATACCCGCGTGATCCTAAAAAAATTTGAGCGATAAGAGGATTAGAATAGAATTCCTAAGTCGTAGTTCCTCACTAGAGTATAGAAAGAGGAATAAAAGAAACCTATTCTTTGATATATAATTAGACTCAAAATATTTTTTCACTAGACTCGACTCGACCAAGTTCGATCAATCAAGGGGGCTCCTAGGTCGGTACTGGCTCTGATACCAACTTGTCACGCCCAAGATGCGATCATATCCTTATTTTGGCACGAGGCCTCGACAGGGATAGAAGTGCATCTTGTCGTGTGCAAGAATGGATATCATTACAAGTACATTTACAGAAGAGATGAGTACATGGAATTGGCTTACACTCCCCAGAAGCTACGTCAAGATCACATCAATACAACAACATATTCAACATCATACAGAAGAGCAAGGTCTGACTCCGAAAGAAATCAAACGATAAAATGACATCCATCCTTGCTATCCTAGGTTGCCACCTGGAACCCATCCTAGATCGATGAAGAAGAAGAAGAAGAAGAACTCCAAATCAAACAAGCATCGCTCTCACGTGAAAGCACCGCATTACCTGTACCTGCAACTGTTGTTGTAGTAATCTGAGAGCCATAGGGACTCAACAATCTAATTTCCAAGGGTATCAAGACTAAGAAAGCTTAATGGGTGAGGTAGGGTTAAGTGGTGAGGCTGTAGCAAGCGACAAAGGATTTATCTGAGAGCCATTGCCCTTGTCCAGGTGCCTGAGCAGGAGGGCGGCGGCGGCCGACAGGAGGCTTTGGGGAGGCACGGACCAGGCAGGAACGGGGCGGATCCGGCCAGATCTGAGGAGGGGGAGGCCGGATCTGGCCGCCGACGAGGTGGCAAGGGCACCGGCGACCTTCGTGGTTGCAGCTCCTGCAGGAAGAACATGGGGAGATAGAGAGCTTGGAGGAGATAAGAAAGAGGGAAGAGTCGAGAAGAAGGAGAGGGATGCGGGTTCGCGGTGCCGGCCTGCGGTGGTCGACGATGGTGGCGGCTTGCCGGAGCTTCGGTGGCTGACCGACTCGAGCAGCGGAAGCAGGGGCTACGGGAGCTCGAGGGGATCCTACCCTTGCTCCAGATCGTGCGCTGGCTCAGGAGCGACGCGATGCGGGCCTGGGGCGGGCCTCCCGCGGGCTCGGGCGGGCCGCAATGGAGAGGGGCGCCTGGGGCGACGTGGCATGCGTCGATTGGCTGAGGGTTGCGGCGTGACGACTCGGTGGTGGCACAGCCTGATCTAGGGCTGCCAAGTGGCGGCAAGGAGGTGGCTGGGCACGGAAATCTATGCGGAGAGGCTAGGGAGGCCATTTTAGGTAGGGGAGGGCTTCCTTTTATAGCATGGGGGACTAGGGTTAGGGTTTTTTTAACCCGATTCAAGCCGTTCGATCTCGATCGGATGGCTCCGGACACGGGTCGGTGCTTGGATGGGCTGGTTGGACTATGAAGAGGTGGTTGGGCCAAGGAGAGAGGGAGGTGGTGGCCCATGACACAAGTTTTGTAAACACCGAAAACGTCCCAGAAATAACCGATGACTGCACTGCTACGGTTGATTGTTAACAAACGACCTCTGATTGTGACGGAATTTGGTAGGCGGTCTACCTAACAAGACCACATGCCAACTTTTGACCCAATCTGACAATAATTTTCCACGCACTTTAAAAACGATATTTTCCTATGCCGCGGGCACGTGCGTGGGTGGTTGGTCTCGAAACGCTCAACGGGGAGAACCAACAACTATGAATGGATGCAAGTTTCCAAGAATGAGTGACGATGCCATGAAGATGATGCGAATGATGCGATGATGAATGCGACACCCAAACGAGACACACGACAACACTAGGATAAAGGGGAGTCTTCTAGAGCATCGGTCCAGGGCTGTTACAAAGCCGGCGGAGGAGAAACAATGACGGACTAAAGTCTTGCCGGGGAGGGCGGGACCGCCGAGGAGCAAGGCAGCACATCTGCCCGAGGCTGTCCTATCGAAGACATGGCTGAGGAGGAACTACTCGAGGAGGCCTCGTCCCTTGTTACAAGGAAGAGGCGCGTCCTTCGGAGCGTCGCCACTGGGCTTCCGATTCGCCAAGCCCCTGCGAGCAGCGCAATCCCTAGCAAGGGGGCGGTCGGCAAGGCTGCGCGGCGGCAAGAGGCTCACCAGCAACCTGCGCCTCCTGCGACCGAGCGGCCCAAGAGCACCACGGCAGAAGTCGCCTTCGACCTCTCTGCCCTTAGCTTGGGAGAAGAAGACAAGGAGTAAAGATCTCGTCGTATCTTTTGCCTTTCATACCTCTGGTTTCACTTTACTCGTTTACTTTGCCTTGGCTTGTCTCCACAGGGATGCGAAAACACTGGCGCAAAGGGTGGCAAAGAGAGCAAAGACCTCGACAGGTGAGGAGTTGCCGGCAAGCACCCCAAGTGCACCGGATACGGTCACAATCAACCCGGAGGCCAGCCTGCGACGCAGCCCTCGAGTTAGCCCCCGATGCAGCCCCAGCGTGAGCCCATTACTCACTTCACGATGGCAAGTGCCAGGGTGTGCATCTTTTTACTGCTGACATCACTGGACGTGCGGGAGGAGGGCGGCGACAAGGAGAACCATCTGAGTCCGCCCCTGATATGCCGCCTCCATCATCTATGCCGCCCAGAGATGGATCCTCGACGAGGACTTCCTCCAGCGTGCTTTATCGCGACGTTGAAGAGCCGGCAAGCACAGGCACCGGCAGGTCTTCGCCGACAACCGTCGTTGGTGTAGGTACTCTTTATTATGTTTGTCTTTTTTTTGTCTTCTTGAACTGCCACCTTAGCTTCATTTGGTTTGTTCTCTTGGACTTCAGACACTCCCTCGACGGAGGGCATGGATGTTGACACCGTCATCGAGGAGACCACCAGGGATGCTGCCACTGAGGCCGACAGGATCAGCTGCCGGGAAAGCGGCCATCGAGGACCAGCCGCCCGCACCAGAAGCCCCTTCGTCGAGCAAGTACCTCAGGGTCGGCGATAATTTGTTCGTCAGCATCCATGACATGGTGAGCACTGGGTTGCCATCTAAAGGGGGTGTTTTTGAAGAGGGGGTCATTACTGCTGCGGGGCTCAAGATTGTCGATGAACCAAATGCCAGTAGCAATAAATCCCAAGAAGCGCAACTCCTCCAAACCATGGGCGACAGCTTCCGGAAGCTCCAAGCGCTTCACTGCACCCAAAAGGAGAAGCTGGACTCCAGGGCAGCAGTCTTGGAAGCGGCGGAGGCCAATTTCCAAGGGCGCGTCGAGGAAACCCAGGCCTGGTTCGCCCATGCTTCCTAGGATCTGAAGTGTGGCCAGGCGCAATTGAGCCAAGGCTGTAGCCAACTCTACATGCAGCAGTCCAATGGCGAGCAGGCACATGAGGAGGCCAAGCAACGGGTTGCTGCAGAAGACGCTCGCTTGACGGAGTGCCATATCAGGCTCGATGCCTATGAGGAGGACCTTGTCGCTCGCGAGAAGGCGCTTGCCGACAAACTTCGCGGCAAGGACGTGGAGATCGAGAAGCTCATCGCACGGCAGACCCAGGACCTGGAGTGGAAACACACGGAGACGGTCAAGGCTCTAACTGCAGATCGTGCCGGTAAGCTGAAGGAGGTCGTTGATGCTATCGAGGCTGCGGAGGCCGCCAAGAACTTGTTGGAGGGGTGGGTGAAGAAGCTGGAGGCTGACCTTGATGATCTCAGCAAGGAGGTCTCATTACTCAAGTCTGAAAGAGACAAAGCCCTCACCAGCCTGATGCAGTTGTAGGTCACTATATCTGACAAGACCAAGCAGCTCTCTTCAGCCAGTGGGTCCATTGATGACCTGAACCTAAAGCTGGCTATGATGTCCGAGACCCGTGAGAAGGCCTTGGTCAAGGATCTCCATAATGAGAAGGAGCTGGTAAAGAGCGCCGCTACCGTCCACTACGATTATGTACAGGGAGTAGAAATCTGGACCGAGAAGCTCATCGACGTCGCGGAGAAGCTTGCCGCACAATTGTCCTCCATGGGCCTGGAAGGCCCCAAGTACTCTTCTGACGACAGAGTGTCCACGAGAGCCAAGGTGACCATGTTCTTCGACTATATGCTTGGAGCCTTGGAACAGCTTCACTCCGACCAGCATACTACCTGGCCAGTGAATCATGCAAGCTCTGCCAGGCCCGCAAGGTGCTCGTCAAGGCACACCCCTGTCGCGAGCGCTAGGTGCGGGACTTTAGCAGCCTATTGGTGGGGCTGCTATCGGCAAGAGGCCTTGGTGTTTTCAGTGCATCCACCTAGACTGTTGAGCAGACTCGAAAAAGAATAGGGACGCAACCAATCGCAGCAAGGTTTCTTCGCGTGCAGGTTTTCCATACAAGAATTGAAATCGCCCAAGGAAAACAACACCATGGCAAGAATTCACTTAGGGTTTTGCACTTATCCTTTCATTGTCGTACTCCTTCCGGCAAGATGCTTTTTGAATGCCGCCCGTTGGTATCCATACCATCACACCTACCCCCCCCCCCCGGCAAAGCCACACGCGAGGGAACCTTCTGTCCTTTGAGAAAAAGAAAGAAGAGAAATTTTGACGTGGAACCTTGGTTGTCCGTTACCTCTTGCCGGGAGTAAGTGTAATGCAATATCTCAGACAAACATGCATGTAAATAAACACGAGAATCAATAAGATTTCCAGAACACTTATCTTTATTTAACTATGCACAGGGTTTGCGCCTGGTTTTGTACCAAGGATTACATGCTTCAGTAGCAAGACTTGTACAAATGGTGGTTGCCGGGAGGCCCGACAACCGTGCCTCATGGGTAGAACTTGTGAAGATGTTCAATATTCCAGGATTTGCTCACTCGGATGCCATCTTAGGTCTCCAGGCGGACTGCGCCAGGCCTAGTGACTCGTACTATCCGATAAGGGCCTTCCCACTTTGGCGTCAACTTGTTGGAATCCTTGGCGGACTAAACTCGCCGAAGAACAAGGTCGCCTTCCTCAAGACTTCTAGCATTAACTTTGCGGCTATGATAGCGGCACAAAGCTTGCTGGTAGCATGTAGCTCTCAGAGCAGCCTGAAGATGGTCCTCCTCAAGGAGCGTCTCGTTGTCTTGCCGCAACTGCTCTTGCTCAAGCTCATCATAAGCGAGCACTCGAGGTGACCCGTATATGAGTTCCATGGGGAGAACTTCCTCTGCCCCATATACGAGGGAGAAGGGTGTCTAGACGGTAGCTCGATTTGGTGTCATCCTGATTGACTAAAGAACCACCGCAACTCATCAATCCAGTGCCTTCCCCACTTGTGCAGCTTGTCGAAAGTTCTCGTCTTGAGGCCTCGCAGCACTTCATCATTGGCCCTTTCTGCTTGGCCGTTGCTCCTCGGGTGGGTAACAAAAGCGAAATAGATTTTGCTGCCAAGGTCCTGGACATACTGCATGAAGGTGCAGCTTGTGAACTGTGTGCTGTTTTTAGTGATGATCATGTTGGGAACACCAAAGCGTCAGACTAGTCCTTTGAAGAACTTGACGGCTCACTGTACTATCACTTTTCTCACTGCTTCCACTTCTTGACACTTTGTGAACTTGTCGATTGCAATGTACAAGTACTCAAAGCCCCCGGCAGAGCGTGGGAAGGGGCCCAAGATGTCGAGCCCCCAGACCAAAAATTTCTAGGAGAGAGGGATTGTTTGATGGGCTTGAGCTGGTTGATGTAATTTCTTCGAATGAAACTGGCACACTTCACACTTGGTTACTAACGCAGTTGCATCTTGGAGGGAAATGGGCCAAAAGAAACCTTGCCACCGGCAAGTGCTCTTGATCCTATGTGGGAGCCACATATGCCTCCATGTATCTCTGCCAACAGCTCCAGTCCATCCTCCCAAGATATGCACTTGAGTTTCACGCCATTTGGTCTCTTTCCATACAGGACGGGTTCCACGAACTGGTACATATTAGACCAGCGGGCTAATTTCCCTGCTTCCTCTTGTTTCTTAGGGAGTTCTCCTGTGTGAAGGAAACAGACGATGTGTTGTGCCCATGCTGGAGCCTGGGGCTCGACAACAAGGGCTAAAAGCATATCCTCTGCTGGGGAAGCATTTGTCTCAACAGCAAGGGCCTGAGGCCCAGCTGGAGCCTGCTGCCTCGCGGGAGCGTGTGCTTCCACGGCAAGAGCCCGAGCCTCCGCCGGAGCATGGCGCTCACCAACAAGCCTGATGTTGTCCCCGACAACCTCCTCGCCGGTGGCTTTTAGGAGCTCTGCCGGGAAATGCTTTCCGGAATTCAACTTCATTCTATTCTCTTGTCTAGTTGATGGTGTCACGGATGGTTGAGTCAGTCGGATCATGAAATTTCCTGGTTCCACAGGCAACTTAAGGGCAACACACTTTGAAAGGCCATTGGCAATGCTATTTTCTGCATGCGGAACATGCTCCATTTGTAGGCCGTCAAAACGTTCTTCCAACTTCCTCACTTCATCTACATAAGCTTCCATTAATGGACTTTGATAATCCTTGTTCACTTGCCTGATGACAAGCTGAGAATCACCCTTGACAATAAGTTTCTTGATCTCCGGGCCGGCCATGATCCTGAGACCGGCAAGCAGTCCTTCGTACTCAGCAATATTGTTAATTGATCTCTCCCAAGGAAAGTGCATTTGAATCACATATTTGAGGTGTTCTCCGGTGGGTGCGACAAGCAGCACTCCCGCACCGGCACATTGCAACAAGAAAGCCCCATCAAAATACATGATACACTCTTGATCGGTTTCCTTCCCGGGGAGGGTTGACTCTAGAACTTCTTCATCTGGCATTGGGGTCCATTCAGAAATGAACTCTGCCAAAGCTCTTCTCTAGATGGTTGAAGTGCTCTCAAACTTGAGACCAAAGCTTGACAGTTCCAAATCCCAATCTACAATCCTGTCGGTAGCTTTCGGGTTTCGCAAGATCCGCAGCCGTGGGAAGCGAGTGACAACGGTGATCTCATGTGCTTGGAAGTAATGGCGCAGCTTCGTCGAGGCCATAAGGAGGCCGAAGAGCCACTTTTGCACGCGAGAATACCTTGACCTAGCCCCATGCAAAAGGGAGCTGACAAAATAGACTCGGCGTTGCACCACCTTCTTCTTCTGAATTATCTCTTTTAACTATGCAGATCCTTCCTTGCCGGCATCAGACCCCGCCAAGGAATGTCCTGGCTTATCGCCTGGCGGTCCTTCCATTGCCGTTGTTTCTTCATCAACTTCTCTTTCAGCCACCAGTGCAGCACTTACCACTTGATTTGTTGCCGCTAGATATAGCAGCAACAACTCTTTTGGTTTTGGCACGACTAGGACTAGCGGAGGGGAGAGGTACTTCAAATCCTGTAGTGCTGCCTCCACTTCCGCAGTCCATTTCATCGGACCTGGTTTCTTCAAGATTTTGAAAAAGGGCAGGGCACGCTCAACAGATTTTGAGATGAACCTACTCAGAGCAGCAACGCAGCCGACAAGACGACGCACATCTTGGACACGTTTTGGTGCTTCAATTTGCTCAATTGCTTTGATCTTGTCGGAATTTTCTTCAATTCCACGCTGAGATACAAACAACCCAAGGAGCTTGCCAGATGGGACACCGAACACACACTTCTCAGGGTTGAGCTTCATGTTGTTCTTGCGCAGATTTGCGAATGTTTCTTTTAGGTCTAATATGAGCGTAGCCTTGTCCTTGGTTTTGACCACTATGTCATCCATATAAGCCTCCGTATTTCTATGTAGCTGGGGCTCAAAACCAATCTGGACCGCTCTTGCAAATGTAGAACCAGCACTTTTCAACTCGAAAGGCATTTGCAAAAAGCCATATGTACCACATGGGGTGATAAATGTGGTCTTCTCCTCGTCATCCTTGGCCATGAAAATCTGATGATAGCCTGAATAGGCGTCAAGGAAAGACAACAAGTCGCAGCCGGTGGTGGACTCCACAATCTGGTCGATGCACAGCAAGGGAAAAGGATATTTGGGGCAGGCTTTGTTAATGTCTGTGAACTCAATGCACAACCTCCATTTTCCATTCGCCTTGCGCACTAACATCGGATTGGCCAACCACGTTGGATGAAGTACTCCTCTGATCAAGCCATCCGCTTCTAATTTCTTGATCCCTTCAGCAATAAACAGTTGCCGCTCCAAAGCTTGCTTGATGGGCCGCACATGTGGGCAGACGGCAAGGTGGTGCTCAATCACCTTCCTCGGAACCCCGGGGATATCAGATGGTTGCCATGCAAACACATCGACATTCGCCAGCAGGAAGGCGACGAGCGCGCTTTCCTATTTGTCATCAAGGGTGGAACTTATGGTGAAAGTGTTGAAAATATTCCCTAGAGGCAATGAATAAAGTGTTTATTATTATTTCCTTGTTCATGATAATCGTTTATTATCCATTCTATAATTGTACTGATTGGAAACACATTACATGTGTGGGTAAATAGACAACACACTGTCCCTAGTATGCCTCTAGTGAACTAGCTCATTGATCAAAGATGGTCAAGGTTTCCTGTCCATTGACATGAGATGTCATTTGATAACGGGATCACATCATTGGGAGAATGATGTGATGGACAAGACCCAAACTACAAACGTAGCATATGATCGTGTCAATTTATTGCTACTGTTTTCTGCATGTCAAGTATATGTTCCTGTGACCATGAGATCATGCAACTCACGAACATCGGAGGAGTGCCTTGTGTGTATAAAATGTCTCAACGTAACTGGGTGACTATAAAGGTGCTCTACAGGTCTCTCCGAGGGTGTCTGTTGAGTTGGCATGGATCAAGACTGGGATTTGTTACTCCGTGTGACGGAGAGGTATCTCAAGGCCCACTCGGTAATACAACATCACAATAAGCCTTGCAAGCAATGTGACTAAGTTTTAGTTGTGGGATCTTGTATTATAGAACGAGTAAAGAGACTTGCCAATAACAAGGTTGAACTAGGTATGGAGATATCGACGATTGATTCTCGGGCAAGTAACATACCAAAGAACAAAGGGAACATCATACGGGGTTAACTAAATCCTTGACATAGAGGTTCGACCGATAAAGATCTTCATAGAATATGTAGGAACCAATATGGGCATCCAGGTCCCGCTATTGGTTATTGACCGTAGAGGTGTCTCGGTCATGTCTACATAGTTCTCGAACCCGCAGGGTCTGCACACTTAAGGTTTGGTGACGTTACGGTAGTATAGAGTTATGTATGGTGGTGACTGAAGGTTGTTTAGAGTCTCGGATGAGATCTCGAACGTCAGGAGGAGCTATGGAATGGTCCGGAGGTAAACATTCATATATAGGAAGTCCTGTTTTGGTCGCTGGAAAAGTTTTGGGCTCATCGGTAGTGTACCGGGAGTGCCGGTAGTGTACCGGGAGACCACCGGGAGGGGTATCAAGAGGCTTCATGGGCTGTGGGAGAGTGAATACCAGCCCTTAGTGGGCTGGTGTAAGTCCCACACAAGGACCATGCAGCTGGGAAGAAAAACCCAAAAGGAAAAAGGTGGAAAAAGGCAAAAAAGGCAAAATAAGGAAGGAGTCCTAATCCTATTAGGAGTGGAGGAGGTGGACTCCTCCCTCCTGGTTCGGCCGAGTCTCCTTGGCTTGTAAGACAAGGCTGCCTCCTCTCCTCCTCTCCTCCTACATATACTAGAGGGTTTTAGGGTTTTTGGACAGAATTTTCAGCCACGTGCAACCCTACCCTCTAGTGCATAGTTTCTCCTCTAGATCGGATTTCTGTAGTGCTTAGGCGATGCCCAGCCGGAATAGCTCCACTGCCATCGCTGGAGCGCTGTTACGCTGCCAGAGAACTCTTCTTCCTCTCTACTCCTTCTTGCTAGATCAAGATGGTGGAGATCGTGATAAAGCTTTACGTGTGCTGAACGTGGAGGTGCCGACCTTTCGGCGCTAGATCGGAAGGATCGTGATCAAGTTCGTGGGACGGATCGTGATCAAGTTCGCGGGACAGATCATGATTGGATCGCGGGACGGATCGTGAGTGGATCACGGGACGCACGGCGATTTGGATCGCAAAGACGTTCGACTACACCAACCGCGTTCCTTAATGCTTCCCGCTTAGCGATCTACAAGGTTACGTAGATCCACTCTTCCTCTCGTAGATGCTCATCACCATGGATAGATCTGCGTGTGCGTAGGAAATTTTTTGTTTCCCATGCAACGTTCCCCAACAGTGGCATCATGAGCTAGGTCTATGTGTAGATGAGATCTCGAGTAGAACACAAAAGGTTTGTGGGCGTTGATGCTTAGATTGCTTCCTCCCTTGGTCGGATTTTGGTTCAGCGGTATTGTGAGATGAAGCGGCCCGGACCAACATTACTCATACGCTTACGAGAGACTGGTTCCCTCGACCGCAACTTTTTGCATAGATGGCTTGTGGGTGCTAGTTTCTCTCACTTTAGTTGGATCGGATTCGACAAAGGCGGTCCTTGAGAAGGTTGAAAAGCAACTAGTGTATCACCGTTGTGGTTTTGCATAGATGAGAATTGTTCTTGCTAGATACCCGTAGCAGCCATGTAAAACATGCAACAACAATTAGAGCACGTCTAACTTGTTTTAGCAGGGTATGTTGTGATGTGATATGGCCAAGTACATGATGTGATATATGTGATGTATGATTTGATCATGTGATGTATAGATTATCACGACTTGCATGTCGATGAGTACGGCAACCGGCAGGAGCCATAAGGTTGTCTTTAATTATTGTATGACCTGCGTGTCAATCATTAAGCGCTATGTACTGCTTTACTTTATCGCTAAACGGTAGCAATAGTAGTAGAAGCATGTTGGGTGCGACGACCCCGATGGCAACACGTTGATGGAGATCAAGATGATGAAGATCATGGTGTCATGCCGGTTATGATGGAGATCATGCTGGTGCTTTCTAGATGGAGATCAAAAGCACAAGTTCATGGCCATATCATGTCACTTATGAATTGCATGTGATGTTAATCCTTTGATGCACCTTGTTTTGCTTAGGACGACGGTAGCGTTATAAGGTGATCCCTCACTTAAATTTCAAGATGAATTGTATTGTCCCCGAGTGTGCACCGTTGCGAAAGTTCGTCGTGTCGAGACACCACGTGAGGATCAGGTGTGATAGACTCTACGTTCACATACAACGGGTGCAAGCCAGTGTTGCACACGTAGAACACTCAGGTTAAACTTGATGATCCTAGCATGTACAGACATGGCCTCGGAACACAAGAGACCGAAAGGTCGAACATGAGTCATATAGTATATATGATCAACATAATGATGTTCACCATTGAAGCCACCTCAACTCACGTGATGATCGGACTTGAGTTGGTGGATTTGGATCGTGTGACACTCAGATGACCTGAGGGGTGTCAATTTGAGTGGGAGATTTAGTAATTGGATTAACTAAACTCATTATCTTGAACAATAGTCTAAGTAAACTTTGCATATTTATGTTGTAGATCAATGGCTCACATAGTAGCACCCATGAATTTTAATGCGTTCCTAGAGAAAGCTAAGTTGAAAGATGATGGAAGTAACTTTGTTGACTGGGCCCGTAATCTGAGGATTATCCTCATGGCTTCCCAGAAATCATATGTCCTTGATGCACCGCTTGGTGACAAACCAGAAGACATGACCTCCGAAGACGTTAAGAACGCTTGGGAGGCACGTACTGGAGATTACTCAATAGTTCAGTATGCAATATTGTATGGCTTTGAACCGGGACTTCAAAGACGTTTTGAACGTCATGGAGCATATGAGATGTTCCAGGAGTTGAAGTTTATCTTTTAGAAGAACCCGAATCGAGAGGTATGAAACCTCCGATAAGTTCTGTGCTTGCAAGATGGAGGAGAACGGGTCTATCAGTGAACATATACTCAAAATGTCTGGGTATTCAACTCGTCTAGCGGAGTTGCGAATTGCCCTTCCGCCAGAGGCGATCACTGACAGAGAGTCAATCACTTCCACCTAGTTACAAGAGCTTTGTGATGAACTATAACATGCACAGGATGAACAAGTCAGTCGCCGAGCTGTTTGCGATGCTAAAAGTCGCTGAGTCTGAAATCCAGAAAGAACATCAAGTGTTGATGGTCAATAAAACCACTAGTTTCAAGAAAAATGGCAAGGGCAAGGGCAAGGGCAAGAAGGGTAAAACCAAGAAGGATGGCAAAGCAGTTGCTACTCCTGTAAAGAAGCCCAGGCATGGACCCAAGCTAGAAACTGAGTGCTTTCATTGCAAGGGAACTGGTCACTAGAAGCGGAACTGCCCCAAGTACCTGGATGACAAGAAGGTAGCAAACAACATACAAGGTATATATGATATACATGTTATTGATGTGTACCTTACTAGCTCTCGTAGTAGTGCCTAGGTATTTGATACCGGTTCGGTTGCTCACATTTGCAACTCAAAGCAAGAACTACGGAATAATTGAAGGCTGGCGAAGGACGAAGTGACGATGTGCGTGGGAAATGGTTCCAAGGTTGATGTGGTCACCGTCGGCATGCTCTGTCTTCGATTACCATCAGGATTAGTGATGAACCTGAATAATTGTTGTTTAGTGCCTGTGTTAAGCATGAACATTATATTTGGATCTTGTTTATTGCGAGATGGTTACTCATTTAATATGAGCAATAACTTTTATGGTCATGCACCCAATGTTAGTGGTTTATTCATATTGAATCTTGATAGTGATGACACACATGTTCATAATTTGTCAGGAATTTGCAGCCTCTGGATGACATCAGGCGAGATCAGGTTCAGGGTGGCCCCACTATCGACTAACATCTTCGTCACCTTGAGGTTGCGAATTGTTGGCGAAACCAACAATAGCATGCACCCGACCGCAGTTGTGCGATCAAGATGATCCACGGCATCAAAAATGATAGGAGTATTGGACCACTTCAGAGGTTTCTGGGCACCAATAGAGGGCTCCGCTGCGTTAACCTCGCGCACCCAATGTTTAAGTTGGTGGTGAGAATAATGCGACGAGGCACCTCCCTCGATGCACATCATCTCTGTAGCCTTCTGGAACTCATGCTTGTTGGACGCGTCGTCCTCGTCGACGTCATCATCATAACCTCTTGCTTGTCGCGGCCACGAGCGGGCCGGTCTTTTGTTGCTTGGGCTTGCCGTAGCGACCACCTCGGCCAACGCGCTTCTTGTCAGACCCCTTAGCACCATCCTGGCCTTTCTCTTTGTCTCGCCTCTCGTACTCGGCTCTTTGTTTCTCGGCAAGCTGGTCAACTTGTCGGCAGTCTTGGAGATCGTGGCCCTTGGTGTGACGAATCTTGCAATACTGCTTGACGGAGCCTTCCGGCTCGTCGGCAGCCGCCATCGCCTGGCTGGAGGCGCACCCTGCAATGTCCTTGCCGAGGTCGTCAATCTTGCCCTTGTTGGCGGTACCAGTGTTGCTGGATCCCTCAACGGCAAGCACGGCCTTGCTCTTGCGTTTCTTGTTGCGCCATCGGCCCTTTTTTGTCGGGGCGGCGGTGTCTTCATCCTCAAAGTCGACCCCTGTGCCGGCGTCTTCGCCGGGGAGCCTCCTGCCTTCTTCAGCGCGAGCACATTTGTCTGCCAGAGCATAAATCTCGGCAACATTCCTGACATTGTTCATTGCCAGCTCTTCCCACATCCCACGGTTGTGCATATTTTGATGGAATGCACTGATAATAGTGGCAGGGTGAGTGCCTGGTATGTTGTGGTGCATGCAGCTGAACCTTTGGATGTACTTGCGCAAAGTCCCGCCCTCCTTCTGAGGGATGATGTGCAAATTGCTTTCTTGACCAGGAGCTTGGTGGCCTCCAGTAAAGGTGCCAACAAACTTGTGGCATAGGTCTACCCAGGAGGTGTTGGATCCTTCTGGCAGGTGCATCAACCACGACTTGACGTTCGACTTAAGCACCAACGGGAAGTAGTTGGCTAGTATCTTGTTATCACGAGCCCCGACAGCCTGCACCGCAATGTTGTATATGCTCAGGAACTCTGACTAGTGAGTCTTGTCGTCGTACTACTCCGAGACCTCCATCTTGAATGTGCGGGAGTTGGGCCACTGGACTTGCGCAGCTCAAGGGTAAACGCTGGACAACCGACCTCGTAAGGTAGGCTGGCAGGATACCCTGGTGTGGGCTTGTCTATGGTGGTCCCCGCGCGCTTATCAGATTGATGGCATGCTTGCTGCCGCCGCTCGATTGTAGTTCGAGCATCTTCCTTGCTTCGCTCCCGAAGAACTTGACGCTGGTCTCGACGAGTCCGTGGGTCGGACAATGTCATCGAGTGACCATCGTAAGCGTCGGACCGTCGAGTCGGTGACCAACATTGTTGCTATGGAGGAGAGTGCATCGTGGTCGCATCGCCTCTGGCCTTCTCACCACTGGCTTGAGCCGGCTCTTTGGCCCGGAACTTATTTGCGAGGCTGAGGAGGCTCTGAATGGTGGCTCTCCATTCGTCGAGCTTCTCCGCAGTAGGAGGGAAGTATAGGAGTAGCTACACTTGCGCTATTGCTTCCAAAGATGTGGTCGGTAGCGAACGGCATGAGGAACGCGAGGTTCTTTGACTTCTAACTGTATTAGAAGGAGCTCCCCCACAGTCCCGCGATAGCATGCCACTCCCGCTAGCATGATGGTCCCGCGCACCTTGGGAGTGATGCATAGGAGCTATTCCGTGGGGACGTTGAGAACCACGAGTATCGTGGCACGGCTCTTCGCGCGTGTCCTAGGAAGGTCACGGCATAGGCACCAGCGTGGGCATCCTGGAAGATACCCTTCCATCCCTGGAATTCATCGTACCACCCGTGGACGGCACAGCTCCATCCTGAGGCCCAACGGTACGGGGGTTCCCGCCGCCGCCATGGGCATCTCCGCGATGGGTGTCACCGCTATCTTGGCCTTGACCACCGGAGCATCGTGGAAGTTTTGAACCTCCGCCCCCTCCTCCACCCGCATCTACGCCATCACCTATCTATGTAGACACAGGGACAGCGGGCGTAGATGGGCCAACCGCCATCAGGCCCTTCTTCTTGGGGGCCATGGCGATGATGAGTATGAAGGAACCGACACGCTGATCACCAGAACAGGTTCACACGGCCTATCCCCCTATCGTGCGCGCCAAAGATGTCATGTGGACTGAGAACCTATGGGATCGTAGGGACCCCTTTCGGTTTAGCGGGGGAGCAGGCTCGCGCCAATAGCAGGTCTGGCAAACAACACGTGGGGATCTTTACCCAGGTTCGGGCCGAAAAGTTGCGTAAAACCCTACTCCTGCTTGGTTATATTGAGGGTGTTCTTAGGGTTCTAGCTACATGAGTGCTATGAACAGCAGCCACGTGTGTACGCTAGAAGACCCAGAGTCGAAAAGCCAAAAGCCTAAAAGTGGAAAGGCCCAAAAGTCCTCTACAGTATCGCCCTGGGCCTCCTTTTATACTCTAAAGGGGATCCCAACAGTGGCGTACAATGCGTACATGGGGTGTATGGAGCTACAGTGTTATCATACCTAACACTGACAGAGTAGGACAGGCGCATTTAATGCACTATCAGGCATCTCTGACTGTCTGCAGGACGTGACGGGGGCCGCTTAGCCCCCTCTATCACCGACGTCGCGACACGTGCCTAGGCGAGGCGACACCTAGCCTGTTTGCGCTGGCGGGGTCTTGTCGGGGCTTCGCCTTGTCGGGTCTTGCCGAGGCTATGCCTTTCCTAAGGGTTCGATGGTTATCTCGGCAGGATCTTGCCGGGGGTCTTGATTCTCCTATGTTTGTACCTGGCAGCTCCCTACCAGGCCTCATCGCCAGGGTGGCTACTACTGCCCGTGCACGAGTTAGGGGCACTTGAGAACCCAAAACTCTAGTGCACCGACAAACTTCATTAAAATTTCTCTTATCACTATCATTGTGTGGTGAAGTTGGATAACTACGGGCCTCCACACTAGAGGCGAAGGCATCACTAATTTCGCCAAACTCACACATGAAAGCAACTTCAAGCAAGCAAACGGGTAAACTAGACAACTAAGAAAACAAGCAAATAGAAATAGTTTTGTATTTTTGTTTTTTATAATAAGTCAAATATAATAGCGAATGAAAAGTAGAACAAGTGAATGACAATTTGTGTATAGGTACCTAGAAGGTACTTGATGATGTCTCCCCAGAAATGGCGCTAGAAATTATTCCTACTACTTGTAAACTGCATTGAGATTTTCCCCGAAGAGGAGAGGATATGTAGCATGGTAGAGATAAGTATTTCCCTAGATGGGAACCAAGTTTATCGAACCAATAGAAGAACCATGCAAGAACTAGTCAACACACCTGCACACAAAGAATAAAACACTTGCACCCAACGCGGGAAGAGGGTTGTCAAGCCCCTTGAGCTCGTTACTTGCAAGATTTAAACTTGATAGATAGATATTATAAATGAAAACTAAACTAAAATAATAAAATAACAGCAAGATATTTTTGGATTTTTAGTATTTATGTTTAGGTAGACCCACGGGCCAAGAAAGCATACGGTGGGTAAACAAATTATTGTTGGGCAATTGATAGAAAAGCGCATAGTTATGACAGTCATCCAAGCCAATGATCATGTATATAGGCATCACATCCCTAAGCAAGTAGACCGACTCCTGCTTGGACCTACTACTATTACTCCACCCGTCGACCGCTATCCATCATGCATCCAGACTATTAAGGATAAAACAGAGTAATGCTTTGAGCAAGATGACATGATGTAGACAAAGTAAACTCAACTAATATGAATAAACCCCATCGTTTTCCTTTTAAAGGTAGTAATACAATACATGTCTTGACCCCTTTTGTCACGAGGATAGAGCACCACAATATTAAACCCATCACAACGCACCACTCCTATTAAAGATAAATCAATCTAATTGGCCAAACCAAACCTATAGATCGGAGAGAAACACGAACCTATAACAATCATGCATAAAATAATTCAGAATAGACTCAATTAATATTCATACATAATCTGATCATAAACCCACAATTCATCGGATCCCAACAAACACACCACAAAGAAGATTACAACAAATAGATCACCATGGGAATAGCAGTGAACTTTGTATTAAAGATCAAAACAGGGAGAGAAATCCATCTAGGTACTAGCTATCGGACCATAGGTCCCTACTGGATTACTCGCACATCATCATGGGAGAAGCAAGGTTGATGTGACTTCGTTTGGTACAGTATTCATGAAAGGCCAAAAATAAGAAGAAAACAACTGGCACCGGCCACTAGGTTAATAGGTTAGTTCAAAATTATATAAAATAGCATATGAGTGCATATAAAGTACCCTAGAGCTATAATACAACAGCATGGAACAATCAAAAAATATAGATATGTTGGAGATCTAATAATGACAAGAGGTCGATTATCCTTGGTAGACCCTTTTTTAATACTTTAGGGGCTGTTATTGATTGCAACAAAAGCAAAGTTACTTTTCATGTTAATGGAATCAGCACACAGTATACTTTCCGAAGAAATGAGTTGTGGTGAATAATATCAATTATTTTGAGAAAGTGGCAACGATCACATTTAAAGGGTTCAAATTTGCTCTCCCTATTGTCAACAAGAAATATGGAATTCTTATTGTTGGGGAAATTAATATCCCCATTGAGGTAACTTAGTATCATACGAAAAAATTGGTTTCATGTCAATCGACAATGGTTCGTTAATAAGACTTGATCAAACTTGTTAATGGATTCTTTATGAGAAGCATGTGGTCGATAAATTTAGTAGGCACAACTTTCTGTAACTTTAGTTTGCTCTCTGTTATTCATAGTTTAACAAAAAAAACTCCATGATTTTCCTATTTTCTGAATAAACTGTGCAACAGAAAAATGACCCAAAAATAAAAGTACTCAAAATGTCATAAAATTTAACATGACTTTTTCTAGAATATTTCTGAATTTCTCGAGCTGAAAACATCCCAGGGGGGTGCACGTGTTGCTCACAAGGCAAAAGGCTATGGTCACCCCCCATAGGCACGCCAAGATGCCTTGTGGGTCCCATAGAGACCCACTCACTTATTTCTTCATCCCACGTCATCTCTTACCTCTAGCAAAAGTTCTTGATAGCTCTATCTCTCTCTCTCCCATGTTCTTGCTCCCAAACCTAAGATTTTTTATCTCTTTGCTCGGAGCTCCATTTCTGAAACTATTTTGAGGGATTGCTCCTTGGTATGTGACTCCTCAATTGCTCCAATTAGTTTTTTGTTTAGTGGATTATATTTTGCAGCACTTGGTGCTACTAAAAATGAGCTTGCACATTAAATTCATTGAGTTCCAAGTAGTTTGAATGCTTGATATGGCCTCTAGGCATCCATATGAGTAGTTGCAATCAATCTTACACATTTTTGTTGAAATCATTTTGTGGTCCAAAAATTTCAAAAATTTGTTCTTAGGAAAATGAACACCTATAGGAGGATTTCTTCAAGGAAAAGGTCCTCTAAGGAATGATCGGGTGAGGGCTTCGTGCGAAAAGCATACACTGAACCAAGGGCAAGCTCAGCGTGATTGGCTGAAGCCAAATCATGTCGTTGGTCGTGGAACGATTTTATGACTGGGGCTGGTATTAAGTAAGGATTTGATCAATATATTCAGAACACTAAACTCACCGGCTTCCTCATAGATAAGTATGCTCAATATTATAATCTCACCATTCCTTTACGCAAAATTTTGAGTACCATTCCCGTATTTCTAGTGGTGTTTTATATCTGTGATAGATCATTTGGTATGTCTCTAGAAGAATTTTGTGATGGATGCAAAATTCCATATTGGGGTTCAATTAGTGAACCCCAAAAATCTGATTATGAAATGTTCCTTAGAAGTATTTGCAATGGTGAGGATAGAGGAGTTACGCAAGATAAAGTAAAAAGTATTCAACTTCTCCCTATTTGTTACTTTGCATTGTTCAATGGAAAATATATTGCTGGAAAACAAGATTGTAGTGTGTTGTGTGCTCCTAACTTGAGCATTATGTTGGGGAACATAGTAGTAAATCACAAAATTTCCTATCTTTCACCAAGATCAATCTATGGAGAAACCAGCAACGAGTGGGGGGAGTGCATCTTCATACCTTTGAACATTGCAAAGCGGAAGCGTTACTAGAACACGGTTGGTGGAGTCGTACTCACAGCGATTCAGATCGCGGTTGATTCCGATCGAAACGCCGAACAACGACGCCTCCACGTTCAATACACGTACAACCCAGTGACGTCTCCCGCGCCTTGATCCGGCAAGGAGGAGGGAGAGGTTGGGGAAGAGCTCCTGCAGCACGATGGCGTGGTGACGATGGAGCTGCGTGGTACTCCGGCAGGGCTTCGCCAAGCGCTACGTAGGACGACGAGGAGGAGGGGTAGGGCTGCGCCGAGAGAGAAATCGATGTGTGTTGTTGGCAGCCCAAAACCCTCCACTATTTATAGGAGGAGGAGGAGGGGGCGCAGCCCCTAGGGTTCCCACCCTAGGTCCGGCGGCCAACCCTAGATGGGTCTTGGGTGGCCCTAGATGGGTCTTGGGCGGCGGTTAAGAGAGGGGGAGGGGGAGGCGCCCTAGGGTGGGCCTAGGGCCCATCTGCGCTAGGGTTAGCCCCCCTTTCCTCCTTTGCTGCTCCTTGGGCCCTTGTGGGAGGCGCACCAGCCCACCAAGGGGCTGGTTCCCTCCCACCTTCGGCCCACACAGCCCTCTGGTGCCGGTGGCTCCACACAGTGGGCCCCTGGAACCCTTTCGGTGGTCCCCGTACGTTATCGGTGAAGCCCGGAACACTTCCGATGACCAATTCCTCACTTCCTATATATTAATCATTACCTCCGGACCATTCCAGAAGTCCTCGTGACATCCAAAATCTCATCCAGGACTCCGAACATCCTTCGGTAACCACGTACACTATTCCCATACAACCCTAGCGTCACCGAACCTTAAGTGTGTAGACCCTACGGGTTCGGGAGGCATGTAGACATGACTGAGACACCTCTCTGGTCAATAACTAATAGTGGGATCTAGATACCCATCTTGGGTCCCACATGCTCCACGATGATCTCATCATATGAACCACGATGTCGGGGATTCAATCAATCCTGTATACAATTCCCTTTGTCCATCGGTATGTTACTTGCCCAAGATTCGATCGTCGGTATCCCTATATCTTGTTCAATCTTGTCACCGGCAAGTCTCTTTACTTGTTATGTAACACATCATCTCGTGGCTAACTCCTTAGTCACATTGATCTCATTATGATGATGTCTTACCGAGTGGGCCTAGAGATACCTCTCCATCACACGAAGTGACAAATCCCAGTCTCGATTCGTGCCAACCCAACAGATACTTTCAGGGATACCCGTAGTGTACCTTTATAGCCACCCAGTTATGTTGTGACGTTTGGCACACCCAAAGTATTCCTACGGTATTCGGGAGTTGCACAATCTCATGGTCTAAGGAAACGATACTTGACATTAGAAAAGCTTTAGCAGACAAACTACCCGATCTTGTGCTATGCTTAGGATTGGGTCTTGTCCATCACATCATTCTCCTAAACGTCATGTCGCTCGCTAGTTGGTTATGTTATTGTCATGAGTAAATGTGAGACCCAATTGTTATCATTGACATGGTTAGTTCATGATCTTTGCTGAAAACCTAAACATTGAGTTAAACATATATATAATAACGAGAACAAAAGAGTTTGTAGAGTTTTCCTTATCACTTTCAGTTTGTCAACTGGATTGCTTGAGGACAAGAAACGAGTTAAGTTTGGGGGAGTTGATATGTCTCCATTGTATCTACTTTTCAAACACTTTTGCTCTTGTTTTGGACACTAATTTGCATGATTTGAATGAAACTAACCCAGACTGATGCTGTTTTCAGGAGAACTACCATGGTGTTGTTTTTTTGTGCGGAAATCAAAGTTCTTAGAATTGGACGAAATGTTTTGAAGAATTTTTATTAAATATATAAAAATACTGGAGCAAAGATCGATAGGAGCGGGCCCACCAGTTTTCCACAAGGCAACAGGACGTGCCCACCCCTCCTCGGCACGCACCTAGTTACCTTGTGGGGCCCACGTGGCACCATTGACCCTAATTCCAAGCCTATATATACCTATTCTCTCAGGAAAAAGTAGTGTAGATGTTTTCATCGCGTTCTATGAGATGGAGTTGCTGCCACGTCTTGTTCTTCCTCTGGAGGGCTGATCTGGTCTCCGTTTGGGGCTCCGGAGAGGGGAATTCGTCGCCATCATCATCACCAACCCTTCTCCATCAACAATTATGTGATGCTCCGCGCCGAGAGTGGGTAATTACTTTGTAGGCCTTATGGACGGTGATGGGATTGGATGACATTATCATGTAATAGAGTTATTTTGATAGGGTTTGATCTCTAGTATCCACTGTGTTCTCCGACTAATGTTGTTATGACTTTGCTTACTTAATGCTTGTCACTAGGACCCAAGTGCCATGATTTAAGTTCTGAACCTATTATGTTTCCATGAATATGAGAGTGTTTTGGATCCTATTTTGCAAGGTGTATCACTGGTGCAACGGCATGCTATACAAATGGTTTTTAACCCCTTTCTGTGACGTAGTTGTAAACCGTCGCCTTGCATGTGTGGGCGATAGGGGGTCCATCCCACATGACACGGAAAACCCGTCGGCGATGGTGACCAACGAGTGCAAACGACCTACCAAATGTAATCGTGTGCGGTGCAGGAATATATCGCACATGCTATATTTTGGGCGTAGGTGTGGGATTTGGGATCAATCACACACGTTTATCATGAGTTAAACGCATCTAATTGCTCATGGAAAACAAACAATTGAAAAGCTCATAAGAACATGTACAAGTGATGTAAATTGTTTGTGATTTCTTATGTATCACCAACGTTTCAGTTTATATCTCGTGCGGTTGCGCTATGAGTTGCGTGTGCTTTTACTGCTAATCATAGGAGGTTCTGCTATGAGTTATGTGTGCTCTCCGTTTTCTATTGCAGATGCTTAGTTGCTTGAACCGTGTGCGCTGAAAAAACCAGCTTGTAGTAAAATATCGCATTTGAATCACCCTACAAATAGCAAATTCGCCACAATATGCAATCGACAAATAGTGTCCATACGAAGAACATTCATCATAATTCGGCACAATATGCAATTGAACGAATAGTGTCCACAGGAAGAACATTCATCGTAATTCAAGACAATATGCAGTTGATCAAATGCTAGCTAAAATCCACAGATGTAAGACAAACATATGCAGTACATAATCACAATGTATGAAATACAAAGACATGATCACATGGAAAACAATGCATCCATGCGTATATGTTTAGCTAACAACACTATATGAATGCATACTTAATATCAGGGAATACTAACCCTTAAATTTTTTATGTCTTTGAGGGCCTGATGGAGTGTTTCACAAAGAAAGTGTTGATAAATTTCCTAACAAACTGCAACTCATCTGCACTGAACGGTTCAGAGGTCATCGGTCTCAAGAACAATTGCAATACTTTCAGATCAAAATGTGACATCCGTGTGGAGTAGAAGATAGTACTTAAGAAACAGACTTACTGGTTCTATTTTGTCCGTTTTGGCACCACATTCAACATGTCTGCATAGGTTCATCATGTGTGCGCAAATGTAGTATCCACATAGGTTGGTCCCTTGTTGTTGTTGTTGAGGACACCACAATTTTTTGTACACTATTAGTCATGTATTTGCCCTGTTAGGAACAACCTAACTGGTGTAAGTTGTTTCTTTCTTTGGAGAGAAATAGAAAGAGGTCTACTTAGAAACTCGAACTATGACTAGCATTTTCTGAAAATAACAGATTTTGTTGTCTCACTGGAGAAATGATCACGTGTTGCAGATGTATTTGGGGGTCGAACCGTCTCCCTCCTAAAGTTATGGTCTTACACAATACATTGCGAATGAAGATGAATTTTTCACATACTCAATCTTAAACTAGATATGAACATAACATATTAACATCAAAGAATTCAATACCTATCCATGAAATCCTAAAGATGAATCAGTTCATGAGGCGCATTTGACTCTCTGAGAGAACACAAGTAGTAAATTGCGTTGCATTTTGGAACAATGACCACAAAGATCCAGTGATCTCTATAGTTTAAGAAAACCTTAAACTTAAAAACAATGTCAAAAACTGAAAGACAATGAATGTATGCGTGGTTGTATATTTAACTTACCCTTCATGATACGGCCACATGAAGAATTCTCCTATCTGTAAGCCGCACACGATCATGGGGACATGCGAGATGGAAGCCTCACATGTGTCATTCATACTTAATAAAATGTCGTTTGCTAAATTAGGATCTATGAAATGTGCATGCACCCATATTGATCTCTGCGTCGCCAATCCCCTAAGAGGAATACAATACAATTAGCTTTTTTCATTTGTAGCCTTGTATGGAGAAGTTGATCAGAGTTTGTGAAGTACTCACTACATCAAGCATTTGACAAGGGTGGTAGCAAGCTTATCGAAGTTGAAGAAGAGATGAAAGTCCTCGAATTCCACATTGATGGTACCTGCATCGTGAGAGAAATGATGACGGTCGTACTGCAATTCCACAATGTTATGATCTTCTCCTTTTGACATTATGTCCATGCAATATTTATGTAACTTGCGACAACTGGAACTACACTCATCAAAGTATTCGCCAACAAGAAATGGTTGGCCATGCTTGTACTTATGTGCTTCAAATGGGTCTACTTTCTGACCAGAAAGTAGCTTTTCAACTTCTGCTTCAGACATTTCGTCAGAATCGGGATTACGTGGGTCTTCATCAGCCATGCCATGGTTCTGCTCGAAGAGTCTTCATAGTAGGATGCTCTGGTACTCATCTCTCCTCTCTTTCTGTCATGTGTAATAACAAATTGCCAATTTTACCATGAAGCTAAATATAAATGCAACAATCTTTATAGTACAGGATGCACATCGGTGGTGTTTGAATGAAATCGAATTAATAGTTAGAGGTATGTGCATTCTTCTGTCAAAAATTCCAATCCGTTAAAAACTATTGTCTTGCACCGTGTTTTTTCCACTAAGTCTGAGAATTTGTTTATTTCAGATTGTCGTGTTGTGTTGATGCTAGACATGTTTCTATGCATAATTAGACCTTTGTCGTGTTGAATGAAATGAAGTGCTTCATGTGTACTACCTTTTTGTAAATTTTCATGCAATGATAACTCATGTAGCATATAGTTTTGTTGCTGTCAGTATGCCTTCAGGTTAAAACTATGACAGTGTCTTAATCACATACAGAATCAAATAGCACACGAGAAGTCTTAGAACCACACCAAATATAACAAATGATTTCTAAATACGAGAGTTAGGCTTACCTTCTTTGCACGTCCTAGAAACTTCCTCCCACTATATCCAGATTCAAAAGCTCGTAACTTCATGGATTGAAATTGATGTTGACCATGAACAGGCAGGTCTTCAGCTACCGCTCTCCATTCCTTGGAAGTGATTGTCCTAGGGAGATGCAAGAGAAAGAAATGGTGAAAATCGGCATGCCACTTTAAAATCCCCAATTCCAAAACATGACCCTAAGCCTAGTTAAGCCAGAAAGAAGAGGGACGAATACCTGACTGGTGAGAGATTCGTCGTCGTTGGAGATACCGCTTGAGGGGTCGCTCGAGGAGAACATGACGTGTCTGCGGTATTCGGATGCTAAAGGGAGATATGTGGGCGGTGGCGCGGGCGGGTGTTGCAGGGGAAATGTGGCCCTTGGGGGTAGATATTTTGACGGTCGGCAAAAAATTTCGCTCATTGCAAGGAATATCGGCATGCAAAGATTCCTTTGACATGGTATTTCTGCTTTTATCATGTGCGATGATATCGAACATAGAAAATTTCGCCCCTCCCCACATATTCCCTGGTTATATTTCACATCCACGTCATTGCATAATTTAACATCAACTCCTAACTTTGGCATACAAATTAGCGGACAAACATAGCTCACAGTTACTAAACCAAGCAACTTCACTAAATAATCAAGCTGCTTGAACTAGACATCGCTCTTACAAAAGACTGGTTCTCTGAACAGAGACTATTAGTAATAATCATAATGTTAACAAATACGTTGTTGAGACGCCGCTCTATGCCTCGCCGTTGTTCAATGAGATGTCGACGACTTGTCCGGGAGTATTTCAACCGGTGCTAGACTCCGCATCCCCCGGGCTGACTTCGACCGTAGTGACGTGCTCATCCTCGATTTTGCCCTCATCATCGGCGTTCTCCTCATCTTTTTAGTACTCGTAGTAGTAGTGTCGCCATAGCTCGCGTTGGTACTCCACTGCCGATTCTTTGACAAACATGCGCTTCTCGACCTCCTCTTGAAGCACACACAACTCCTCCCAACACTCGGCGCTCTCAAAAGGCTCCCGCATCTCCAACTCTCGCTCGGAGATCTCGTGCGTAAGGGGATCCATGGCCTTCGCTGCTGCGTCGTCGGCATGCATATCGGCATCCAGAGCAGCCGCCTCTTCGGACATGTGGTGCATGCTGGATTCCTACGAAGCTTGGAGTATCTTGGCGTGGGCGTTCTCGATGATATAAGCCTAGATGGCCTCGACCCAGGCCAGGGTGGCCTCCGCGGCACGCACGCTGCTCTAGCGCTCTTGGCGTTTGCAGCCACCGGCGTAGCAGCTACAGTTATCATGTCCGCGGCTACAAACGCCCTTTCGGACGCCGCAGAGGCCCATACGGCGGTGGTGGCCACGCTTAAGGCGGATGCGGCTGCGCTCTCGGCCGAGGCAGACGCTTTCTTTGAAGATGCGGGAGCGCTCAAGCCGAGGGGGCGGTCATACGTACCCATACGAAGCGTTCCCACAATGTCATTCTTTGCATAAAGGGTTTGTTGGGGAATGGGGATCGAAGGTGAATGGAATCCGAGCTGGACGAAGTTGACGAAGCTTCCGTCGTAAGACATAAATAGATCCGTGAATTTTCATCGCAAACAGTTCCTTCACTTTTTGTATTTAATTATAAAACTATTTTTGGGTACAGAGGTAACGGATATCGTTTTAGTTGTAAGAAAAAGATCGCTACCGTCAAAATCCACTAATAGCATCCTAGAATTCGGAAATATTCGGGGGTTTAATTGGTATTTTATACATTAAGTTAGTATCTAGAAATTTTACGGCCATAATTCAAAATTGTAATACACGAACATGCAAGATGAAGCAAAATCTGTTGGAAAAATCATATTTATCTACTACTTGCTTCCCTATATATGCCGCTTGCAACAAATTTTAAGGAGTTCCAAACATCTTAGGTAACGGTTTGGACACACGCGCACGCATTGGGAATCTAGGTTTTAAAATTCAAAAAATAAAAAATGGCTCTGAAGTATGTGATAATAATCTGCATGATTTCCCGACATGGGTCCGAGATGTCATGGTCAAAGTAACGGCTTGTTCCAGATAACCTTTGACACATGCCTCTCAGAGGGAACATGAGCCTTCTTTGATGACAAACCGCTAGTCGTTGTCTCATTTGGCTGAGCTTTTTTTGAATTCGTTACAATGCATGAATACGTCCGGCATCCTGAAATTTGGACATTTTCGAGGTTCAATGAGCATTTTTATACATGAAGTTAGTTTCTAGATATCTGATGGCCATAATTCAAAAGTAAAACACATGTACATGTGCAAGATGAAGCAAAAACTGCAGGAAAAATCATATTTATGTAATAGTGCCTCCTTTTATATGACACGTGCAATAAATTTGAAGGAGTTCCAAACATCTTGAGTAATGGTTAGGACACAAACATTGAGAATCTGGGTTTTTAAATTCAAAAAAATGTTATGAAGTACATGAAAATCTGCATGATTTCCCGCCATAGGGCCAAGATGTTGTGGTCAATGTAATGACTTGTTCGAGATAAGCTTTGACACATGCCTCTCACAAACCGGAGCATCACACGCAGGCTCGGATAGTTCCGAGAGGGAACGTGGGGCATTATGTGATGACAAACTGGATCGCTGCCTCATTCGGCCTAGTTTTTTTCATCGTTACAATGTACGAATACGACAGTCATTCTAAAATCTGGAGAAAAAAATGGCGTTCAACTCGCATTTTTATACATGAAGTTAGTTTCCAGAAATTTAATGGTCATAGTTCAAAACTGAAATAGATGAACAAGCAAGATGAAGCAAAACCCGTTGGAAAATCATATTTATGTACTACTTGCTTCGGTATATATGCCATGTGCAATAAATTTGAAGGAGTTCCAAACATCTTGAGTGACGGTTTGGAAACAAAAGCATTGGGAATCTAGGTTTTTAAAGTCAAAAATGAAAATTGCATTGAAGTACATGAAAATATGCTTGATTTCCCGACATGGGGCTAATATGACGTGATCAAAGTAACAGCTTGTTTGAGATAAGCTTTGACACATGTCAAGCTGGCAATGGTTAACTTTTACCCGCGTCCCCATGGGTAATTACTCTATTAGGGCACGGGTGCCAGCTTGAATGCCCATCAGGAAGTTGGTGGGTCAAATATCTTACCGAGCGTGCTGGACAGGGATGGGGATGGGATAGCATTACCCGCCTTGCCCATGAATTTAAGTACTTACATGTGGGCTCTAAAATTAGTAGACCCCATGTAATTTGTGGCCTCAATCACCCAAATTTACACACATCCCACCCCTTTGGCCAAAATTCTCTAAGAAGCCCAAACCTAGCTACAACATATTGTTTGCGTTGAAATACTATTTTTCTACAGAAATAAGCGAAGGTTGTTCTTAAATGCATGTGTGGGTTTCCCAACGGCGATAAAGAACCCAGCGGGGATGTGGATGGGAAACTTTTTATCCCCGCGCACGGGTACGTAGACGGGAACGGGGATGGGAGAGCGGTGATGGGGGTGTAGATGGGACTCCAATACCCTCCTGAGTAATCCCCAGCTTGAGACAAATGCCTCTCACAAACCAGAGCATCACACGAAGGCACGCGGTCCCGAGAGGGAACATGGGGCCATGTGTGACGACGAACCGCCAATCGCTGTCTCATTCGACCTATAAAAAAATCATCGATACAATGCACAAATACAACTGGCATTCTAATTTTTTTAAATGGCGTTCTATTGGCATTTTCTACATTAAGTTAGTTTCTAGAAATTTAATGGCCATAGTTCAAAACTAAAACACATGAACAAGCTAGATGAAGCAAAAACCGCTGGAAAATCATATTATATGTACTATTTTCTTACGTATATATGCCAAATGCAATAAATTTGAAGGAGTTCCAAACATTTTGAGTGGCAGCTTGGACACAAAAGCATTGAGAATCTAAGTTTCTAAATTTAATTTTTTTTTAAATGCTCTGAAGCAAATGAAAGTATGCATAATTTCCAGCCATGGATCCAAGATGTTGTGGTTACTGCTCTCGGACTTGCTTCCGTAACACAAATGGCACGCATGCATTACATTTGGATAGAAAATGTAAATATCTAGGAAGACAAATGGGGCCCACATGATTGGCACTCTATTTCACGTTTCGAGTTTTGGAAGACAATTTTCGCAAGCTTTTCGCGGGCTATTAATCACACGCGGTCATGCATTGGGAACCATTAGTGATGTTAAGTCACAGACAGATATTGACTAGGAAACCGTGTGCAATCACTGTTGGCGTCGATAAAGATTCCAGCCGCCTATAAATGTTGCCCCTCAAGACGTCGTCCCACCTACATTCTCTTGTCTCCCTATCCCACCCCTGTCACAAAACTCAGTCATGGTGCGGCCGGTCTGTGCACAAGTAGAGGAGGAGGCGCTACCCCGCGAGGATAGGGTGAAATGCAACAACAAGGAGGACCCCTTCGCACCCCCAGGTGAGATCGCGCTAGAGCCCCCAACTGAAGATTGGTTTGGGGGCCAGTACAATCTGGCTTTTGGAAGGCACTGCCACCGGCTGAGAGAGCCAGGCATGTGGCATTCAAGAAGGGGCGGGCTTAGGAGCGCTCCAGGAACCTCGCATCCTGGAATGCCCATAGTGCCCCAAGCGAAAAGGAGGAGTTGGAGCTTTGACTGTGGGCGAGTCGACTGGATGATGGAGGTGTACGAAGATGGTGGGTACCATGCAATGAAAGCAAGAGGCGCTAGGCACCTCACCGCTGCATGGACATGGGTCGATAAGTTCGAGCGTGCCACCGCCAAAGAGCTTCCGTGGGCGCCCAGTGAAATTTCTTGCATGGTCGAGCGCCTCCGCCAGCAAGAGGCTGATCGGCACGTCAAGCGCTGCGAGGCGGAGGAGGCGGCGAACTCCCTCTGCGTTGGGAATCCACCGCACACCAGGGAGCTGCTCGCGAGAGGCTGCCACTTTACTGCTCCCCGCTCAAGGAGGGGTTATTATTAGTTTAGTTTTTATTCATTGTACGTATTAGTTAAGTACTATCATCACGTTTATGTGATGATATATATTGTATATGTATCATGTCTTCAATGAGCTATTGAACAATTAACATATATTATTAGTTCACATTTCTATCTGTTTTCATACTAATTTTCTGGCTCTAGTAGTTAGCCTTTTACACATATTGAAACATAACAATAGAACATAAATCATTCACACATCAAAGCATATCAATATTGAGATTGTTTTGCACACAATGGGATCGAATTCTAAATGACTCAACAAAATAAAATGCGTCCATGACTACACCCTAACCTACGGAAGCTCTTGGTTGTGCCTGAACTCGGTCAGGCATTCGTCCATGCGGTCTACACGCTCACGGTATAGCTGGAGCGCGATCTCGAGCTCCAAGCTAGCTATTTCATTGGAGATTACCATACCAAGGATACGACGGCCATTTTCTTCTACTGCTTCCTGCTGGACACCTGGGACAAGGAGGCACTCGAGCCTACCGACGAGCCCGTTGGTATCGAGGGGGGCACGGACAAGGAGAACGGCGCGACCCATGCGAACGGCACGGCCAAGGATATCGACGTCGCCCGTCATCTCTGGCCAAACACGGGTGACTATGTGACGGGGATGCCAGAACACTTCAACGAGAAAGAAGAACAAAACCGGTAACTAGGACAATGGTATAGTGAGCATGTGCATGACTCAAAAGGATGCCCATGCATCTTGGGTTTTGTTAAGTATCGCAAACAAAAGGGAATATCACAAGATAACCAAAGGTTCACTCGGATATCATTTGTGTACTCATAGGGATGGATATGGATGTCCACGGTTCCGCTATTTGTCATTGAACGAAGGGGTTTCGTTCATGTCTATGAGTTATCGAACCTAAGAGATGACACACTTAAGTTAATTACTACATGTTGAGTGTTAGTAGTCCAGGAGTAATGAGAACATATTTGTGGAATTGTTTCATTAATATTTGAAATAGTTTCAAGAGTATCCGGAAGCATTTTGGGATCACCGGAAGGGTTCCAGAGACTATAGGGAAATACCGGATATTATTGATAAATAATATATAGGTGGAAAATATTTCTAAAGGTATTAAATTAATAATAAGTGTCTCTGACAATTGTTAGGGGGCATTTATATTTAATTTAATATCAACGGGCCTTAAAAGGTCAAGGGGTGGAACTAGCATTGTGCCACCATAGGGAAGGCTCCCCACTTATCTGAGTCGGGAGGCCTAATTGGAGTTGTGGGAGGAGGATCCCCCCATCTTGGCCGGATCACCAAGAAGTGACTTTTCCTCCTTTGAGTCAGCCCCTCCTCCCCTCTCCCGCCTATATATATTAGAGAATTTACACCCTTTTGGACACACAACTTTTGAAGTCTCCTCTAGTTCTCTAGTTCTAGTTCTACTTGATACTAGTTGATCAATTAGAGCTATATCTAGATCCTCTAATCCTCATAATTAGAAGCACAATATTGTGATAATCCCTCCCTATGATTCTCCATCGATGATTAGCTCTCGACGGCGAAGTGCTACTAGATTGTGAAGACCATATGATTGCAACCAAGTAGAGAGGTCATGCTTTCGGTCTTCTGTTCGAGGGATCGTTCGTGGGCAGTTTGTGGGATTGTTCATATATGGTTCGAGGGACTTCATGAACGATATACATCGAATCGTCTTCTTCTGCTGCAACTCAGAGTTGGTAACGATCCAATCCTTACCGTTATTGTATATTCATAGTGTTTTGAGTTAATCGTAGGGTGGATTTTTATTATTTTCTACTACGTTTCCCAATAGTACCCTCACGACAACGTGTATTTGTAGGATAGGATTGGCGTTATGATTTTACTTTATATATTTATACAATTATTTTTCTCTTTTCTCTACCTTGATCCTAGGACTCGTTGGTACATGAGGCACCAAAGACTGGAACAAGGAAAGGCAATGAGCAGGGGAGATTGGAAGGCTCCATCGAATACCGACGACGTAAAGGTTGGTATGGTATTTGGAACCTACTCCCTAGGTGAGGGAGTCCTGGATTAGGGGGTTCTCGGATATCCGACCTGTTAACTACGGGCCGGACTATATGGCCTACTCACCGAACAATGGATGGTTTTAAGGCCCAGTTTCTAGGATGGAAGCTTTGAGGAACACGGCTTTCTCTCCACGTTTGATGTAGTTATACGCATGTTTATCTCTTCAGTATGTAACCGACCATGTGTAAACCCTAGGCCTCCTCGACATCTATATAGGCCGGAGGGTTTTAGGGCGTAGAGGGAGGATAACTCATCTAGGGTTAGACATACGATCTCGAGGTAGATCAACTCTATATTCCCATACACAATCAATACAATCAAGCAGGACGTATGGTATTACCTCCATTGGAGGGCCCAAACCTAGGTAAACTTGTGTCCCCTTCATCTCATGTTACCGTCAATCCAAGTCTCACAGTTCGGGATCCCCTCCCCGAGATCTGCCGGTTTTGACACCGACGTTGGTGCTTTCATAGAGAGTTCCTCTATGAGCGAGATGGAATCGACGCCTCGCTTGGTCATCAATGAAGAGGTCCGTAACATGGACGTTTTCGTCCCTCGGTAGATCTTCGCCTTCGGCAGTGTTGTGCTGCATGTTGATTCCACCGGCCATTTAGGCCGTGTGGAGAACTTCACCCCCGACCAAGAAGTTAGATTCGAAAACCTAGAGTTTTCTGTCGACTCTCGAGGCGACTTGTCACTAATTGGGCTCACGGCTTCGCCCGTAACCCCCAAGGACTCGAAAGCCTTAACCTCAAGCCCCTTCGTTGGACATGCCAATGGGGTCACCCATGGCGGCAGTCCGATCTTTAACCCCGGCCTGGCCATCAAGCCATATGACCGCACATCTGTTGCTACCGAACACTCCCCATGGGTGGGCTTCATGGGGGTTAACTCCATGAGTTCTGAACAGCCAGATCTGATCGGGCCCTCAGCGGTCGATGAGGCCTTGGATCAATTCTCGTCGATGAAGATCACCGACGATCTAGCCCCGATCTATGCCCAGTCCGGTTACAGTTCGGGCAGGGACAGATTTTTTGACCCACCCACCACCCACTGATAGCCACCATCAAAGACTAACTGACGTGCTAGACTATGCCTTCGAAGAGGCAGAATACATGGATGAAGAGGACCGTGCTCCCATTCCCATTAACACTAGGAATTGGACCGCCACTTCTACATATGATGTCTACATGGTAGATACTCCCGCCACGAACGGCAACAACACGCCTCACAGGGACGACGCCAAATCGAGCGACACGCCATCAAGGCACCAGAAATCGCATAAGTGGTCCAAAAGCAAAAAGATAAGAAGAACTATTATCAACAGTAGGGATGGCAACACCCCTGCCGATCACGATCATCCCGATGTGCCCGAGCGCCCGTTTGAGGGTCCGGACGAACCTGCGGACCAAAACGACCCCGATATCGTCAAGAACCCCGAAGTTGATGATTACCTTCCCCCCACCCCCCCCCCCCACCCCCGGTCGAGGAGGAAGACCAACCATAAGCCGATGACTTCCACATCCCTGATAACCTTGAGGATCAGGAAGAAATCAGGCAGTGACTCATAGCAACGGCTCGCAGCCTAAAGGCCAAAGAGCGGCAACTCCAAGCCAAACAGGCCGACCTCACTGATCGATGGACGAAAGTCCTCTCAACCGAGGAAGTATACATCACTGGTCTATCAAACCAGACTAAAAGCTACCCTCGAAGGAGGCTGCTGCCACAATTTGACGATGAGCTAACTGACACTCCGTCACCGCATCATACTACTTATGACGAGCCGGAACGCCCTCGTCGTGGGCTTGACAGAGCGTCTAAAGACACCGGTTATGTACCAGCGATGCCTCAAAGACAGGGTAAAGAGCCATTCGAGCCCACTTACCGGTTCGACCTATGCAACGACTTAAATCACAGAGCAGGACGTACAAGATCCATCTATGAATCCAGAGATTACTCACGGGATAGACGAGGATAATAAAGACCATGGTTCGACCCAAAAAATAGAGGCCGGGAATGCAACCGATCCCATACAAACACCGAGTACACGCGGGACATAGCTCGGGTCAGAGGTGTCGCTCACCCACTATGCTTCACAGATGAAGTAATGCAGCATCAGTTCCCTGAAGGTTTTAAACCCGTAAATATAGAACAGTATGACGGGACCACTGACCCAAATATATGGATCGAGGACTTCCTCCTCCATATCCATATGGCACGAGGAGATGATCTCCATGCCATCAAATATTTACCTCTTAATCTTAAGGGTCCAGCTCGGCACAGGTTAAACAGCCTCCCCAAAAACTCCATAGGATGCTGGGAAGACTTGGAAGATGCGTTTCGCTCTAACTTCCAGGGGACTTATGTTCGCCCGCCGGACTCTTCCGACCTCAGTAAAGTTGTCTAGAAGCCCGGCGAGTCTGCCCGATAGTTCTAGAATTGGTTCTCAACTAAGAAGAACCAAATTGTCGATTGTCCGGACGCCGAGGCCATTGCCTTCTTCCGGCACAATATCTGGGGCGAATGGCTGGCCCACCAACTAGGCCAGTACAAGCCTCGGACTATGTCTACCCTTACCTCCCTCATGACCTGCTTCTATGCGGGTGAAGATAACTGACTGGCAAGACGCAACCATGATTCTAAAGATCTTGTGGCACCTGAAGCCTAGGATGGCAACCTAAAGCCAAAGTGCAATAAGAATAAACACCGGCACAACAACAACGACGCCGATGACATGGCGGTTAATGCCGGATTCTGCAACTCCCGACCCGGGCAGCAGAAGAAGCCCCCTAAAGGCAATCTTGATGGACCCACTCAGCTCAAGAAGATCATGGACGGGACTTGCGAAATTCATGAAACTTCGGAGAAGCCAGCCAATCACACGCAGCACAACTGTTGGGTATTTAAATAGGCCGGCAAAATACAACCCAAAGACCAGGGCAAGAGCTCGCGCAGCAAGGACGAAGAAGAGCCTCGGGGTCCAATAGGTGGCGGTCGGAAGAAATTCCCTCCCAAAGTCAAAATGGTGAATATGATATATGCCACCCACATACCTAAGAAAGGGAGAAAACGGGCCCTTCGGGAGATCTATGCCATGGAGCATGTAGCTCCAAAGTATAACCCATGGTCAGCATACCCGATCACCTTCGACCGGCGCGACCATCTGACCAGTATCCGACATGGGGGCTTGGCTGCCCTCGTCCTAGATCCCATTATAGATGGTTATCACCTCACTAAAGTCCTAATGGACATAGGAAGTAGCCTCAATCTGATTTACTCAGACACGGTGAAGAAGATGGGTATAAATCCGTCAAGGATCAAACCCAATAGCACTACCTTCAAGGGACTGATCCCAGGTCTTGAGGCCCGATGTACGGGCTCTGTAACCCTGGAGGTTGTGTTCGGCTCGCCCGATAACTTCTACAACGAGGACTTGGTCTTTGACATTGTGCCCTTTCGCAGCGGCTATCACGCGCTGCTCGGCCGGACAGCGTTTGCTCGGTTCAACACGGTCCCGCGTTATGCATACCTCAAGCTCAAGATGTTGGGCCCCAAGGGGGTCATCGCTGTCAACGGCAATATAGAGCGGTCCCTTAGAACGGAGGAACATGCATTGGCACTGGCGGACAAATTCAGCTACAAAGATGACTGACAAGCTTCGGCATTCGCCGTAAAGGCATGGAAGGCCGGCAAGCAAGTTCAAATTCAGGCCGAACAATCCAAACCTCCTTCCTCCCCTCAATAGGGACTCGCCCCCCACCGCACAACATCAGGACCAGCAAAGTATGTGCCGAGGAGGCACAACTTTGCACTTAAGATTCCATGGGTAGCGTTGGGGAACTTACAATAGGCGTTCGGTTGTTCCGAACTGTTACCATCAACACGTCTTCGGACAAACTATAGGTGCTCCTAAAAGAGCCTGCCCATGGTGTAAAGCTCACCTTTAACTCAACAACCTTTCAAGATTTTGTTCACAAAGTCCACCCGCACCAACACCCATCAAGGTACATCCAAAGCAGAAGTCAACTAGCAGAAGGCGGCTAGTCACCAATTGAAGACCCCCGGTAGAACAGCAGCTGCAAGACTTTATTTCTTATCACATCCTTGTAAACAGCTGCTTCAGCAATCCGAGTTATAAGAGTTGTTGAGGAAATGTGAAATTGCATGGTGCATGTACGCCTTATTTGTCATGTTTTCGGCATATACTTTTTTCCCTCCCTCTTCTCGTGAACTATTCAGTATGACTCAAGGTCACCGGCTAAAAGACCGGGGGCTCGATCTCAAACACAAATCGCCTTAACCATTATGTGTTCGGCATCTTGGCATTCACTCTATATGCATCGGTTCCGAACTATGTCTTTGGTCATTAAGTTGGGTTGCCCAGCTCCTGTGCTTGCCCCTTCATGTTCCCCTCATTCGGCTAAAAAGGCAAAGGGAGCACCCCTGCGATTGTGCTTCCAGATAGTCCGGTCAAGCACTTCAGGGGAGAAAGCCGAAAACGGACTATCATAGTATGTGTGACCCGATCTATGAACCCCAAGTTAGAAGTATTACACTTCGACCTTCGTAAGCGGTTATTCCGTGTTATATGAGGAATTTGCCCTTTGTGCAAACACTATGATGTCGTCTTTGGCCTCGGCTCGTCCGAACATCGCAAAAACTTTGGTGGCTAATTGTTCGCTTCCCGCACTCCTTGTCGCGCCCCTTCGGTTAAGTGAAATAAATAAGGCATAATAGCCTGATTGCCTAGTCTACCGCACTAAATCGCCTTTGGGTTCCTATAATTTGGCTAAGGAACATAGTGCATTGGCATAGACACCCCATGTAGCATCTACTTGGGGGCTCAATACGACGACTGGCATCTTTCAGTATCAAACAACCATACAGGAGTTATAAAGGAAGGCAAAAACAACATAAGAGCAGATACAAATATCATTGAAAGTTATAAATAAGTCTTTGGACATATTACAAGCTCATTCAAATATTTTTTTCGCCCGCACACTGCGATACTATCACCCGCGCACTCTCCATCACTCCATCGAAGTAAAGCTCGGGGCGTCGGTGCTCCTTTCTGGGCGGAGGTGGATCGGTGGCGACCTTCATCGGATTAAGCCCCGGTCAGTGCACTTTAGCCTTAGCAAGGGCCATCCAGACTCCTTCGATGTAGGAGGAATGCTTGACGGTGCCGAGGCGGGGCGTCGCATCAATCAGCCGTTGCACCAGGCCGAAGTAGCTGCCTGGGAGTGGCTCGTCGGGCCATAGGCGGATGTAGAGGTCCTTGATGGCCGGCTCCGCCATCCGGTGCATCTCCATCAGCTATTTCAACTACTCCACCAAAAGAGGAGGATGCTCAGGGTCTCCGAATTGTGCCCAGATCATCCGAGCTTCGTCTTCCTATCCCCGTGAGGCAAGCAGCTGATTGGCGTCCGCCACGCTCTTCTGGAGATCGGCGGCCGCGCCTGAGGATCGCCACAACTGGGTTAGCAATTCGAATTTGCTATCTCCGAACACACACTTTAGGGAGTATGGCTTACCATCGGCTATCTCCTTGTCTTGGCGAACTTGTTCCTCAAAGAACTATTTGTACACCTGCTCCTTCTGAAAATTGGACTTCATGGTGGACAGTTCAGCTGAGATCACCGTATTCCTTTGCTCCAAGGACTCGCATTTGTTGATGGCGTCCTTGAGCTCATCCTGTATCTCCGCCACATGAGCCTGGTGCTTATCACTGGTGGCTCGTAGGGCGGAGAGTGCGGTGGCCGCTTCCTTGGCTGCCGCCTTCTCCATGGCCGCTTCATCTTTGGCACGTTGAAGCTCGGCCTTGAGTTTTTCAATCTCTTTCAATGAGGCTGCATCACGATGGGACTTCATTAGGAATCTGCATTGGCAATATTCGGGAGAAAGCATCCAAATGTAGTTCGGACTTACCCTGCGCCTCGTCGAACCTCTCGTTGAGGGATTCCACCTCATCCTCGGAATGCTTGAGCTTACAATGTAGCTCGTCCATCTCGACACCATTTTCGGCCGCCGCTGATGATGAAGCCTACATTACACAATTCATACATCACATCGGCACTCACCTCCCAAAATTAAAGTTATGACCCCTAGGTGAGCTTGTTCATCACACCTAGGTCTCGGGGGCTGCCATGTCTATAGTACAGATAGATAAAAATACTTAGCAAAATTCTGGGTGACTTACTTGAAAGCCCGCACGCAGACCTTTGAAGGCCTCCTTCCGTCCGTTATCAACGAACTGGACACTCTGTAGTACCGCACCCATAAGGGCGTGGTGCTCCTTTGGGATGGAGGCGCTTGATAGAGCCTCCCCCATGGCCGACCACCCGGTGGTCGGCGGTACCGGGGATGATCGGATTTCCTGATCACCCACCGGGGATTGGAACAGTGCCTCTAGAGGCATAGTGCGCTCCGGAGATGTCCTTGCAGGGGACTGATGGCCCGTCTAGCCGGCCTCCTTGGTGTCCGGGCGGGGGATTGTCCCCTGTTCTTCAGTGGCCGAAGCGTTAGCCTCGGCCACGAGAATGTCTCCCTTGCCCCCTGCGTCCTCCTCCATTAGAGTAGGCTGGGACGACACCTCCACAACGTCCTTTGTAGTGCCTGGAGTGGAGGGGTGCGAGGCACCCCTGCTCTCCGCTAGTTCGGCGGGCGAGGTCTCCCCATCCGATACCACCACGGTGGGAATGACGCACGGGGGCTGTAGGACCAATGGCATGTGTGTCAGCAAACTCTGAATTTACTAGTTATAGGAAGGAGGGTCTTTGGATCCTAACCTGGACGGAGGGGGCTTGACCCTGAGGCTCCTTCGGGGAACCTCCTCGGCATCTTCGGACGCGAAGCTCGAGTCCGAGCTATCGTCGGACAAGATCATCCGCACTTGTCGCGCCCTCTTCGAGGCCGGAGAGGTTGCCTGCCCTGGGGTGTCCGAAGTCGCCGCTCTCTTCTTGGGACAAGGGAGATCGTCTCCCCCCTCGCTCTCGACCTCCTCCTCTTCTTCTTCCTCCTCTTCGGCCTCCTCCTGATTTGAGGAGGCGGGCGTGTTTTCGGAAGCAGGATCAGGCTGATCCTTGATGCGAAGGCCAGCCTGAACTGGTTTCTTCTTCTTCTCCTTCTTCGTGGGAGCCTCGTAGGGATTCTCCACAAGCATCTTGGCTAATAGCCCGGTCCTCTCGTCTTCGGGATGAGGAGCTGGACTGCTGATGTTGATGGCTTTCTTCAGCCATTTCTGTATAAATATATCGAACATAGGGTTATGGACCTTCTATGTATAGAGCCAATCAGGCTAGGACGAGTCATACCTCGGAGTCCGTCTTGGCGGCATGTAGGCCCTTGTCCTCCTCCTCGTCTGGCCAGCTTTTCATTGATTTGAAGAACGCCTTCCATAGCTTCTCCCGCGTAGTGCAGAAGAGTTTCTGGACTATGGGCTCGGCGTCAAGTTTCCGAGCTCACAGGGGAGTGTCTCGGCGCTGGCAGGGGAGGATGCATCTTCGGAACATTACCTGGACCACATCGGCCATCTTGGTGCCGTTCTCAACCAAGGAGCGGTTCTGTATTTGTACACCGGCCACCTCCTTGCTCGACCCCGAGACGAGCCCCTTTTCAATCCATGAAGCTAGTCTGGTCGGAGGACTAGATCTGCGGTGGCGGGGTGCAAACCTTGTTCCTGTGGTTCGGTGATGTAGAACCACTCTTTATGCCACCCCTTAATGGTGTCGATGAGGGTGCCCTCCGGCCACTCGACGCACATGAGTTTGCCGATGACGGCACCACCGCAGTTGGCATGCTTGTCGCTGACCAACTTCGGTTTGATGTTGAAAACCTGCAGCTAGAGCCTAAAGTGTGGCTCGATGTGCAGGAATGCCTTGCAGAAGAGGATGAAGGCGGAAAGGTGCATGATGGACTTCGGTGGGAGGTTGTGGAAATCAAGGCCATAAAAGAACATGAAACCCCTAACGAAGGGGTGGAGCGGAAAGCTCAACCCCCTGATGAAGTGGGGGATGAACACCACCCGCTCGCCTGGCCTGGGGGTGGGGATTGCTTGTCCCTTCTCTACCGCATGATGACGGATGTCGATGGGAAGATAATCGGCCTTCTTGCGGTTGGTTATGTCCTGGTTGCTGACCGTGGAGATTTCCCATTGGCCGTTGGAGCCCGCCATTGTTGAGCTCGGAAGCGGGACTGGAGAAACCTAGATCTGTGCTCTGGAGGCATGGGGGAATAGGAGGCGGAGAAGTCGAATGGAGATCGTGAGGGGCCTTCGGGATTTTCATTCCCCTTTTATGAAGTCTGTCCATTTGGGCTCCCCTTACTGCGCCGTGAATCCCTCCACTTCCCAAGATGCGCGAGCCATTGCGGGCGCATGATTAAGTATATCCTGTATAAAAGGGGACATGATCAACACGTTGATAGATCATGTGGATGGAACGGCCTCAAACCACGCATCGCGTGCATGTAACTGGCCTATCGGTTGTGGTGGGCTGTGACCTTTCATCAAAGAGGTCGTCAGTAAACATTATCATTTTCCCTGACACTTGGCCTTCAAAACCAACTTACCTCACAGGATTCGGATGTACCACTATGCGGAAAACTACTTATAATCGGAGGCCGAACTATAGTTCGGCAAAAAGGAACTCACCTCGCAAGCCGAAGACTATGTTTGCGAAGTAATTGGAGCTGAAGACCCTTGGAGTTGGAGGAAAGTTCGGGAGCTACTAAGGGAGTCCTGGATTAGGGGGTTCTCAGATATCCGACCTGTTAACTACGGGACGGACTATATGGGCTACTCACCGAACACTGGATGGTTTGAAGGTCCTGTTTCTAGGATGGAAGCTTTGAGGAACACGGCTTGCGCTCCACATTTGATGTAGTTATAGGCATGTTTATCTCTTCGGCATGTAACCGACCATGTGTAAACCCTAGGCCTCCTTGGCATCTATATAAGCCTGAGGGTTTTAGGGCGTAGAGGGAGGATAACTCATCTAGGGCTAGACATACGATCTCGAGGTAGATCAACTCTGTATTTCCATACACCATCAATACAATCAAGCAGGACGTACGATATTACCTCCATTGGAGGGCCCAGACCTGGGTAAACTTGTGTCCCCTTCGTCTCCTGTTACCGTCGATCGAAGTCTCACAGTTCTGGACCCCCTACCCAAGATCCGCCGGTTTTGACACCGACACTAGGGAAGACAATGATGAAATTACTAAATTCTAATGAATTGGTCAGGTTTGTCCTTAATAACTGAAGCAAGCTCGTGAGATGGAATAGGGCCAACGTTCGACAATCCACTCCCAGATTCGGTAGCAGACGGACATGGAGTCACAAGGATGGATCACCCACATATTGTTTCACAACTTATATATTTTCTACTTGCGCATGCTTATTGTTTATCTTATAATCCCAAGAGTGTGTACACAATTGTTGCAATGGAAACATATACTCTTTTCTATTTCTTTTATTGTTACAACCACTGCGGTAGATTGTTGGTCTTGGAACAAAATGTTGAAGGATAACATAGACTTGATAAGTTAGTTTGCCAAAGTTAATCACTTCCATTCATAATTCTCTATGGAATAAGGCTATTACTACACCCGAAATCAGATTGAAGAAATCACAACATTGAGGACATCAGATGTAGGGATGACAGAAAGAGGACGAAGGCCACATGGATAGGGGGACGTCTCGTCATTATCGTCGGTTTCCCCACTGACAACGGTCGTGAGAAGGGAAGGATGGTAGAAGGCTCTAGTGGTTACGGTTTTTACGAGGTGACACGCGAGATCAATATGGGAGGCACTCTCTTCTCCTTCTCCCTTGTACAGATTTTGTGAAGTAGATAGCTTTAGAGGAACTCTGCTCTCTCTTTTCATGGCAAGCATCTTCCAAAATAAGAATCTAGAGCGCAGAACTAGAGAATCTACAATGGCACAAAATATGTGTTTTTTGTTAATGTTTAAAACCATTTAGGACATTTTAGATTAATAATATGAATTCACTGATATAATAATAATAATAATAATAATAATAATAATAAAACATCACATCAAATTAATTGACACAAAAACAAAAAATAAAAGCCTTTGATGAAAGCTAAAATTACACAAAAGTTTAAAGTCGTCATCTTCACCTTTGGCCTTCACATATTGGCTCTAGTCCATGCATCTATATAAAAACTTTAAAATACCAAATTTTCACAAGTTGAAACAACCTTAAAGGTTTTCAAGAGCCTCATGAGTTACCCACCATGAGATGTGTCACATGACATATTGTCAAACAATGCTTCATCACTAGGCGACGAGAGAATACGACCAAGAGACAATGGCATCAAGTCGAAGGACTAGGAAACAAAGAAAACATGTCACCAAGGATAAGATAAGTCAAGGCAATGGAAAATAAACCTTTGGACAAAGAGTTGTCGATCCATGGAATGCGAAGACCACTTGCTCGTTGGTGCTAGCCTGCGTCATGCAAATACCACACATCGACGAGGATCAAAAGACTCATGTTCCCTATGATTATATCTCCATCATGGAAACGCCTTCACTAAATATTCGCAAACTTGACATAAAATAATATACACACGAAATTTCAATGAGAGCCCTAACAATCCTCCTTCCACATATAGCGTCATACCGAACACTGAAGGCGATGGGGGTGGGCAATGAGGACAAAAATGAAGAACCTCTCTCCCTATCCCCCTTTATCTCACCCAGGGTTAAAACAATTGTATGAATTTTGGAGCATAAGATTCTGATATAAAAAACACATGGCATTCCTGGAACAAGGGAATTACTATCATAGATCCTGCTGAAACCCCAATGAAATGGGATATTTCATAGTAGAGGGAATTCCAGGTTTTGCCCCCTACAATTGATATTTTTCATGGTACTTAACCTATTTTCCATCCTAATTACCCCATATGGCGAAAGGTGTACCAACTTTTACCCTCTTTAAAGTATTTTTAGTTGAGGATACCTCCTCTGGTGGTTAGCGTCATTGGAGTTATGTCTAGTATGATGTAGTCCATACATGTGGTGAAGAAGAATAAGGTGTAAGGAGTGAAGAAGGTGTTGCATGCCTTGAATAAAAAGTCATCAAGGTGAAGCGGTCCATACATATACTTGATGACCATGAGGGAAAAAACTGGGTAAGGAGATATTCCAGGTCGACCAAGGGGACAAATTATGGGAGGAAAAAAATTGCGAGGTGGGTCGCCACATGTACCTGATGGTACAACTGTTGGCTGCTAAATGGTGTAAACTGATGATACATTCCCTAAATAGGTCAACCATTTTCTAAATGGGTAATGTAAAAGAAAATATGTTAAATTGAGTAATTTGCGTCAAAAATGTCAAAGTAGGAAGTAAAAACTGAAGTTCACTCATCATAGTATTTGTGCAAGACAAGCTTCTTTTTTGGAAATGATAAATCCTGGACGTTTGGATTTTATCGGATCGTTCTTTTTATGTCCATGGTTCCTATATCATGTAACACCAAACAACACTTTGAAATATATGTGTGGTATGTTTCGGGAATTGGTACTGCATAGTTTACTACTAAGGCCATAACTCCTCCCACCTAGTGTCGCCCTCCTCTGGCGGCTCGAGTGGGAACCCTTTTTATGTTGCTACCTCCATCCCACTCCTTTCTCTCCCCTCGCCACCTGAGGGGAGCACCGGCGAAGTCCGATTGACTTCAAGGATAGCGGCAGCGAGGCATTCTTCTCGTTCGACGGTTGGCAACCGGATCTCGGGCTAGCTTCAGCCAAGACCGTCGTGATGGAGGGGACGTGGCTCATCGATGCATGGAGCGCCCATGGAGGATTGGTGCAGCGACCTTGCTCGACATGCTGAAGCGACGAGGCAAGGTTGAGGTGGTTGCTGCTTTGAGCCGGCCAGATCCAAGCCCGTCCAAGCTAGAGGATGACGCTTGGGTTGTGGCGTGTTGTGGTGAAGGTTGGAAGTGACGCCCCTCGGTCGTGCATCCGGTGGGTGCGCGGCTACAACTGCGGGCGGGGCCGGACAGATCTGGACCCTTCTTAGCCCGTGGTTGGTGCGAATGATGGAGCAAACCGCAACGTGTGGTGCTAAGATGTTGGTGTTTCTGTCGTGCTACGATATGGATGTGAGGAGGGATAAGTCCAGATCTACTAGTGGGTGCGGTAGGGGTGTTGTCCCCGATGTAGGTATGCGATTTCTCTGGATGAAAGTCCTACTCTTCGCTGGTGATGACAACACATGTGGGTGTTACTTCCTTGTTGAAGGCGTCACCACGAAGATCTTGCACCTCTCTCGCCACGAGTTCGGTCTCGGGGTGAAAACCAATATCTGCCTTGTTGGACCGACCTCCTTGGCGTCGCTTCTATGTTGGAAGCATTGTTATGGAGATTTGACCTCTTGATGGGAGCACATGGTTTGCGGTGCGGTGTCCAGTTCGGAGTAGACGATGGCGGAGTGATGACAGGGTATGTGGTGGTGTCTCCGTTGAGGGCTGGCTATTGGCCGGCGGAGTTTGGACATTGGAGAACTCTTGACATGCAAACAACAGCAAACAAGCCCATGTTGGATGTCTTCTCATTACCGGAGCGGCACATGTCCGCTCCTTTATCGGATATGTCTTCTCTCTCCGGTCTTGACGAAGTTGTTCAACATGCTTGTGTCCGACATGATCGATGCGATGGTTGGGTGTACTTGTGTGATGTTGCAGAGAAGTCGAAGTCGTCGGGCCGTGAGCACGGTTGATGATGTATGATGATGCCGCTTTTATTGTCGATGTACCTTGTGTTTGTATTGTGTTTGTTAGTTCTTTGACGCTTTTATATGTCGTGTAGTGCCTTAGACCTAGTTTAGCTAGGTGTGGTGTGCCCTTTGTAAAGGTTTTTGTCTGATTTTCCTTTAATAAACCGACCAATTTCAACCATCGGCTTCTTATTCGGCAATGGAATCTTAGCAGCGCTTGTGCTAACTTTCTAAAATAATAATTATGTGGTTAATTGACACCCAAACTACACTTCAAAAACCTAGTAATTTATTAGCCATCTATAGTACTCCATTCGTAAACAAATATAAATGTGTTTATCTAATCACTCTTATATTATTTTTACAAAGCGAGTAGGTAGCTACTGTTGATACGGCTTCAAAAATGTATGGTACTAAATTTGAGTCGGAAGATATGATTAAGAAAGCTAATTGACAAAGTAATAAATAGATGAAGCATAGTACAATAGAAAACGAGCCATTTTTCGCGAGTAGCACGGCTTTTTCTTTGATACGAAGTGATCATCTGTGAGCTAATATAAGACAGACTTGTCTCTCATTCTACATCAAAAAAATTATACTAGTTCACTCGTTGATTTGGTTAAGATAAAGCTGCTGTTAATCATTGTACATACTTATCCAACGGACGAGCAAGGGGCGAAAAATGATGCCAGCTCTGAACCCACGAGTACGACAGTGGTCCATGCTTTACTTCTCGCGAGGGGCCACTACACACCACACCACTCGCTTATTTCCAGTTTTGTCCGGAGAAACATGCTCGTGGTTTCCGGCTGGACTGGGTGGAGGAAAAGGATCTTGTCAGTGGCCACGTGGCGAAACGCCAGCCTATATTTAGATTGCCTCTCTCTCCATCTCTCTGATCGCGCTTCCAGCCACAAGAATCGTCTCAAGACTCGAACACATCTTTTGTTGGCGCACAGCTCACCTCACCCGCCGTCCGGGCCCCACCTGTATGTCGACCCATTCGCCTAGACGTTGTAATCCGCTAACTCTGGGAGCAGAATAGGATATGCGGGTTGTTTTAAATTCATTATATGTGGTAGTGCTTTGTTGATTATTTGTGCCGTCTTGTACATTGTTTGTTTAGCTGTGAGTCTAATTGGTTCGTGAGGTTACATGATTAGACTATATTATTATTATTAAGAGAAAGTCTGACCTGAAGATGTTATCTTGTGGAATAAAGAAAATCATCTTCACCTACACACGAACGATATCGTCCCTTTTTCGCCGGAGAACCATATCATCCTTTATATTCCCTCCGTTCCTAAATATAAGCCTTTTTAGAAGTTCCACAAGAAAACTACATACGGATCTATATAGACATATTATAGAGTTTATATTCACTCATTTTGCTTCGTATGTAATCACCTAGTGAAAGCTCTAAAAAAGACTTATATTTAGAAACGGAGGGAGTATAACACAAGGCTTGTCAGAAATTACGTTTGCTCCCAGCCTCTATATGCATCCAGTTTTTAAAAAAATTGAAAGTATGGTTTTTTATAGGCTAAAAAAACTGAAGAACACATATAATTATTATTTTTCATGAAAACTTCCGAGCTATCATCTTCAATCATGATAGTACAACGAGCACCAATAATAATAAAAATTACATCCGAATCCATAGATCACCTAGCGACGACTAGAAACACTAAAGTGAGATGCCGTCGTCGTCGCCCCTCCCTCGCCAGAGGTGGGCAAAACTTGTGAGAATAGACAGTCAAAAATTTGTTGTAGATGATGGCTCCTTCTTGACACGGTGGAGCGACAAGGAGTGTCACATCAGACCATAGTTGAAGAGCGACCACCAGAGCAGCAAGTCGTGGTGCCCACACATACTCGTGGTCTATCTGTGCGACCTCGACGGGGAGGTGCGGCCACACAGTTGCTCCTCATCGTGCAAGGAGAACACCATCCCTTTTGAGGATATATCCCACGGTATGACCCGGTCAGCATATGACCCGGTTGTTCATGGCGGCTCATAAATAGTTTCGTTATGCGGGCCGCAGTTAACCCTGAAGTTCAAGCCCAGGAGGCGGCTTAAATAGAAGGTCGGCTCGTGGCCCAGTATCGGGCAGGCGGGCTTAAGGAGGAAGTCATGAGGAATCTCCCTTATTTGAGACACAAGATAAGTAGGAAATAGACTAAGGCACGGGTTGTACTTTGATCTGGATTCTATTATGACACGAGGGCCTCAACCTATATATAAAAGGGGGGCCCTGAGGAAGAAAGGTTAAGAAACAATCAATCAAGAGCTAGGTTAGCGAATATGCATCCTCGTAATCGAGAACTCTAGCAATATCAATCAAGCAGGAGTAGGTCTTTACCTCCACCGTGAGGGGCCGAACCTGGGTAAACTCTGTGTCCTCCGTTCCCGGTCAACCCCTCTCAAGCAACCACCTAGTTGCAATGGCCTCTAGACTTAGTCTTTTTTTGAGGACATCAGTTGTGACAAAATCATGACAGTTGGCGCCCACCGTGGGGCCAGCGCACGATGATGTTGAGTTTTTGGAGGGAGCTCTCCCAGGAATCAAGGGATACACGATTGGCCGGATGACCAAGAGTTATCGCGACAAGCTCGACATCAACAATATAGGATGGGATCCCAAGGCCGACTCAATGGAGTACAGGTATCGGGTCCCCTTTGGCAAGATCCATGTCTTCATCAACAAAATTGGCAAATCAGGACTTGAGTCGGATGTTTGCACCGACATTGTCGAGCCGACTCAGCGCACCCTACCCGACCGGGCTCAAGCCAGCCGAAATCATGTCCTCGTCGGCTTCACTTAGGGAGTCGACCTTCCGGACAACTCCACGACTGGTGGGTAGACCCTCGTCTACTTCGATGGCGAGTCCTCGGTTGGAGACGCCGAGTCGATCCTCCCGCTCTTCGATGATAGGCTTGGGGGATACTCTGGCGATGATGTCGCTCCAGAGTCCCTTGAACCGCCTCGGCGAGCCAACATCTTCATGGTAGGTACAACTCCGACCCTCAATTCCACAGCAGCTGGCATGGTAACTGGGACCAGCACTTCGGCACCAGCTCCTAGCGCGGACGGCTCGAGCAAGACGCCGGCTCAAGCTATGGCTTACTTGATGGCCTCCATGAAAACACCTCTGGAAACACCAGTAACGGCGGAGAATAAGGCGGAACGTAACACGGAGATGACCAAGCTTCACGAGCAGATGGCTAAGGTTTCGGAGGATATCAACGCTGACAATTTTTGCATGGCGGAGGTGCAGGCTCACATCCACAACGAGGTCGAACGCCTGAACACAGAAGCCTCACATTTGGGGTTTCATCCGGACGCTTCAGAGGCGGTTCATCGAAGGAGACATGCAACCCGCTTGCCCCTCAATTACGATCCTACAAGCTTGTTCAACACACCATAGGATACAACAGGGGCTGGGCAGCCACGACCGGCTCTGCCTCATCAGTCAGCTCAATAGAATGAGTCGGCCCACCCATCGTCGGTTCAGTTACCACCTTGTCATTTCCAGACGCCGATGGGTCATTTTTTCAATCTTGTGGATAATATGCTGGTAGCAACTTGCAACCTTTTTGCACTTCCGATCACGGGAAACATCCCAATTGAGATTGAGGCCTGGAATGCCATTGAGATGTTGAAGACTGTAGTCACCCAATAGGCGAACTACTTCTATAGTCATGACCGGGTTCACTCTACCCCATATCAGAGTCAAAGCCGAAGTCGACACGTGGAGTCCCTCGCAATCTATAGAAGTGAACGTAGGCAGCGTGCTTAGAATCCCCCAACAGTATCAAACGCGCAGGCAATCGTTGATGCAGCTCGGGCCATGCGAGAGGCAGAAGCGGCAGTTGTGGCGACATGTCAAGCACCTCCCTCCACACCCCAACCAGCTTCCTTCGGGGCAAGTCTACGTACTAGAACAATCGGAATGCCATGTCTAGCGTCGGCTTTAGGCAATGAGTGTATGCCTAAGGATTTCACAGGCCCTTGCAAGGTCCCAACTACACGGCTGATCTCGAACGAGCTGCATGGATAGAGAGCTATGAGATAGCCATGGATATGATGGATGTCAGTGATGCAGTCTCCTCTAAGTACTTGATCATGATGTTGGAAGGGCCGGCTCGCACATGGTTGAAAAACCTACCTCCCAATTCCATCGATACTTATTTTGACATGCAGCTGACAGTATAACAGCTGCCCAAGCTATCTTAATTTTGGAGAAGAACTATCACTTATAGCCTATTGTTCAGAAGCTGGGGTGCCTCAAGCGAAAGGTTCAAGACAAGGGAGACCTCAAGGATTTCCTTACTAGGTACGCTGAGTAGGACATCAAAAAAGAACCAAACTCAGATGATGACAAGTCTGGCAAGGGAAAGAAAAACCGTGGTGGCAAGGGGCACCAGCAGAGCACGTCAGGGTATAACGTGAATCATGGTATTCAAGGTAATGGTGGTAAGAACAAGCATCCATAGGGAGGATCAAACTTTGTTGCTAACACCAATACTGGCTTCAAAGGTTAGCGACAGAACAACAACTTTGGCAGATCCTACAATGGGAACAAACCTCAGAATTATGAGGAAGCACTTAAAGGTCCTTGTCCCAAACATAGTTTCCTAGATAAGTCGACCAATCACTCGTGGGAGAACTACTTCATCATGAAGGAGTTTCGTAATCAGGCTTATCAGAATCACCACGGAGGCGGTGGCAGGGGACATCCGGGCCAACCCAGCGTCAGCGGGTCTAGGGATGGCTTCCCGGGAGCCAGCTCATTTGGTGGTTTTGCAAATCCCAGATTCCGAGGATCAAGCGGCTCGGGCTCTGGTTTACAGGGTTCTCATAACAATGACGATGGAAATCGATGTTCTAGGACAAGCAATCAGCAACAGTGCAAACAGTCCAGTTTTCAGAGCAACCATAAACAGTTGAACAACGGGCAGTATCACGTATTCACATCTAGCACTTGTAAGCGTGATCACAAGCTTCAACAAAGAGCCATCAATATGGTCTAGCAGGATGTCCCTGCATACTTCAAAGAACGATCGATAACATGGAGCATAGATGATCCTCCTCCCTGGGTTGATAATCCAGGTGGTCTCTCTCTGGTGGTATCACCTCAAGTCCATGGTTATACACTCACAAAGTGTCACACCCAAGATGCGACACTATCCTTATTTTTGGCACGAGGGCCTCGATAGGGATAGAAGCGCATCTCGTCATTTTCCAAGAGTGGATATCATTACAAGTACATGTACAGAAGAGATGAGTATATGGAATTGGCTTACACTCGCCACAAGCTACAACAAGATCACATCAATACAACAACATATTCAAACATCATAAAGAAGAGCAAGGTCCGAGTACAGACGAAATCAAACGATCAAATGACATCCATCCTTGCTATCCCAGGCTGCCGCTTGGAACCCATCCTAGATCGATGATTGAAATCACATTTGCTCCTTTGGTGGTTTTGGTAATTAATAACAACATATAAGTCATTGAACTAATGTTTCCACCAAGTATATTTCAGGAAAAGTTAAATGATAGGGATGGCAAAAGGATTGTGGAATTATCCCAAGATGCAAGGAAATAGGTTGGCCAAGCTTCAAGCAAGAGTACTCTACATTTTACATTTGTGAGAAATCACTTTGAGTCCATAGGAAAGTCAATACTATTAAAAGGGGGTAAGGTTTTGTTGGTGAACAAAATGCTCATACGTGCACCAGTGATAGTCACCAAAAACATCCACAAGCTCCCCCACCAAAGTCTGACTATAGCCAAACATTCAAAATCAGTGCAACCAACATTCCTATCCCAGTGCCACCGATTACAGAACCTAGACAGACTCAGTCAAACCCTAGCCACTTCGGTGCAACCGATTCCATACCAGTGCCACCGAGTTTAGGTTGCCAACTTTCTGTTACACAAATTCACATTTTCGGTACTATCGAGATTGTTGGGTCGGTGTCACCGAGATTGGAGATCTGACCGTTGGTCACCTTATTGGTGCAATCGAGTTTATTATATCGGTCTCACTGAGATTCAAAAGTTGCCACCTTTTGATCACTTCAGTACCACCGAGATTAAAACATCGGTGTCACCGAGTTGGTCAGTTTGTGTGTAACAGTTGGATTTTTGGGGATGCCTATATATACCCCTTCACCACCACCTACTCGAAGAGAAGCACTCAAAACTATTCCATACCTATCCTATCAAATTTTCTGAGAGAGAACCACCTACCCTTGTGTTGAGATCAAGATCTTCCACTCGAACCATATGGATCTTCATTTCTAGCCTCCCCAAGTTCCTTTCCACCAATCCCATCTCTTCCACCAAGCCAAATCTGTGAGAGAGTGATTGTGTGTTGAGGAGTCTATCATCTTGAAGCACAAGAGCAAGGAGTTCATCGTCATTAGCGAGCCTATTACCTTTTGGAGGGTGGTGCCTCCTAGATTGGTTAGGTGTCGCTTGGGAGCCTCCTACTTCATGTTGTGGAGTGAACCAAGAAGTTTATAAGGGCAAGGAGATCGCCTACTCCGTGAAGATCTACCCATAGTGAGGCTAGTCCTTCGTGGACGAAAGCCATATGGAATAGTCAAGGTTGCTACTTCGTGGACCCTTATGGGTGGAGCCCTCCGTGGACTCTCGCGACCATTACCCCCCGTGGGTTGAAGACTCCATAAACGTTGATGTAGGATAGCGTCACCTATCGGAACCACGGGAAAAATCATCGTGTCTACAATTGCATTTGATCTTCCTACCATATCCCTTTTACTCATGCTTGTTGTTATTTTCCGCTGCTATACTCTTAGACTTGCATGTGTAGGGTGAAATTGACTTGCCATGAATGCTAAAACTGCAAACACTAAAATTTGGGAAAAGGCTAAACTTTTATTTGGTCAAGTAGTCTAATCACCCCCCTCTAGACATACTTTCGGTCCTACAAGTGGTATCAGAGCTTTGGTATCCATTGCATTGGTCTCACAACCTAGGAGAGTATGGCGTCTAGTGAGGGTAATTATCACCGTAGAGGTTCGTACTTTGATGGTACTAATTTTGCAAGTTGGAAGCACAAAATGAAAATGCATATTCTTGGTCATAACCCTGCTGTTTGGGTTGTTGTTCGTGTTGGCTTGCAAGGTGAATTCTTTGGTGATGGAAGAGAACCGGATCGTGAAGCGACCGTGGATGAATTAAAGATAATGCAACTTAATGCTCAAGCATGCGACATTCTCTTCAACTGTCTATGCCCCAAAGAGTTCAACAAAATCAGTCGTCTTGAGAATGCAAAAGATATTTGGGATACTTTGGTTGATATGCATGAAGGAACCGAGTCCATGAGAGAATCCAAGTTAGATGTTCTTCAAAGTCATCTTAACAAGTTCAAGATGAAGGATGGTGAAGGAGTCGTAGAGATGTACTCTAGGCTAGCTCTCATCACCATTGAGATTGCCGGCTTGGGAAGCGATGAAATGACCGACAAATTCATCATCAAGAAGATACTTAGAGCTCTTGATGAGAGATATGACACCGTGTGCACATTAATCCAAATGATGCCCAACTACAAAGATCTCAAGCCTACAGAAGTCATTGGAAGGATTGTTGCTCATGAGATGACACTCAAAGACAAAGAAGAGCTCCGCAACAAGTCTAGTGGTGCTTACAAGGCCACAAGTGGTGCTCCCGCAACTTCAGGCAACAACCTTGTCACCAATGAAGAAATAAGCCTCATGGTCAGGAAATTCAACAAGTTCTACAAGAATAGAGGCAAAGAAAGAAACTCCAACTCAAGATATGATGAGAAGCGTTCGTCAAGTCGTGACCGCAATTGCTACAATTGTGGGAAGCCCGGACACTACTCCAATGAGTGCACAGATCCCTACAAACAAATAGAAGAGTCACCTAGAAGACGAAGCTCAAGGCATGAATCACCTCAAAGAGAGAGAATGAGTAGAGATGATCATTATAAATGAAGACCCTCAAGGAGAAGTAGAGATTCAGAGAAGAAGGGCAAGTATGCCAAGAGCTACACAAGAAGAAAACATCAAGCTCATGTTGGTGAATGGGTTTCCGGCTCAGACTCCGACAACAACTCCGAGAGAAGCTATAACTCCGACTCAGACTATAGTCAAGATGATGGTGTTGCCGGAATTGCTCTAGTGACTACCAACTCCTTTGATCTATTTGACTCACCAAATAAAGGGAGTGAAAGTTGCTTCATGGCTAAAGGCCCCAAGGTATCACACCCCGAATATCTTGATTTCAGTAGTGATGAAGATGATTTGCTTTGTGCTGATGACTTGCCATGTGACAAAACTAGTGATGTTGATCAAAATGAACTTGATATTTCTCATGCTAGTCAAGATAGGTCGATTGACGGTGATAAGATGAAAATAGAAGAACTAACTAAAGAACTTAACACTCTTAAGTTAGCCCATGAATCTACTCACGAAGATCATAGAGAGCTTGTAAGAACTCATGAGAAGCTATGCTTCGAGAAGCTCAATTTGGAGCAAGAACATGAATTTCTTAAAGCTATCAATGATGATCTCCGAAAGAAGACTTCATCTTATCTTTCCAAACGACTACTCTTGTCTATATTCATGCCACAAGTTAAATCTAAGCAAACTAGTAACAAAGGCAAGAAAGGTTCTTCATCTAGTAGCAACAATAAAAATGCTAAACCAATGATGTTTCTCCTAGTAGTTATATTGATTCCACTAATGATGATTCTCTTAGCCAAGTTACACTTGAGCAAGAAAATGCTTTATTGAAAGGTATTATAGAGAAAAGTATCTACAAGAGTCTTGCCGGGTGTAAGCAATTTGAGGAAATTGTACGCAAGCACAGAGGATACCGGGAGAATCGTGGTGTTGGCTACTTCAATGCTAATGGAGTTGAATGGGAAGAAGATCAATATCCCGAGCCCAAGTTTGTTCCTCAAAAGGAGAAGTATGAAAATACTCTTCCCAAGGGGAAAAACACTCAAGATGACCTTCCACCACAAGACCACAAGCTCAAGGGCAAGAACAAGCTTCAAGAGGACATTGACTCATATGAAGATGAATCCCTAGCTATGGTGGAATGGGTTCCCAAGTCTACTTCAAGCTCAACGTCTACAAAGGCTACTACAACACCAAGGATCCCCATCAACTTGATGTGGGTCCCCAAGAAGAAGAACTAGAAAGTTCTTGAGGGGTGACTCTGCCAATGAAATTCACTCACATACATTATTGGCAAGATCTATTTGCAATCAACATCAACCCTATGCAATAGTTCAAGGAGTCACACATTCCCTCGAAGGTAAGCAAGGGAAAAGGTAATCAACAAATCAATGGACATCATCACACATGCTTTGCACTCCATGTCCATAGACATCCTTGTATTTGTCTCTTGTGTGTTGGGACTAACCCATGTAGGTGAGAAGAGTAAGGAAACAACAAGGATGCTCCCAACTCTTGGTGATCTTCATCAACTTTGAGCATCCACCACTACCTCATCAACATGAAGTCTTCATCGACAAAACCCAAGGTTAGTTTATCTCTCTTATGGGGGGATGTCACATCAAGGGGGAGCTTTACTCTTAAGACTTGAGTCAAAGCATCTCTTAGTATGTGACAACATTAAATGCTTTATGTAAAAGTGGTAACACCACTTGTGCTTAAATGATGAGTATGCCCTATGATCAAGTATTCTTACTTGGCTCCTAAGTCAAACACTCATATATAGATGACTTCGTCATCGCTCAAGTGCTTGTTAGATGCTAGAGTGTTTGTGCATGTTTGTCATGATTTCATTTGACATCTTATTGTGTGAGCATGTTGGTCTGCATTTATTTTCTCATTCGAGGACACCCAATTGTTGCTATTTGGTCTTTGATTTATCTTTTGCCAATTGGATGGACAAGAATGCCTAGGACCACTCTTTAGCTATCTATGCTTTATCACCTCATACTCTATTCATGCTGCATCACAAAATTTGAACAAGTGCTTTTCGATCCCTCTGTGTGTGGAGCACTCGGAGTTTCGTATCGACAAGGACTGACCATTAAAACCTCCCAAGTGCATCTCGGTGGAACCAACCCCAAAATCTCGGTCTCACCGAATGCCTAGGGTTGATCTGTTTTTTATCTCGGTACTACCAATTCCATATTCTCGATTACACCGAGTTTCCTTGTCAACAGACAGTTGAGGAACTTGGTGACACCGATAATATAGAATCAGCGTCACCGACAGTGGTGGGTGTATATATTGTGGACCCCGACGCTTTGAAATTCATCCTCAAACCGCCGTGCATCATAACCCTAAGTTACCATTTTTGAGACCCCTGGTCATCGCCCTTGTCCCCCTACGCTCCTCTGCCGCTGGGAATCACCGCCATCGACGAAATCTTCTCCATCGTCGCCGTCGTAGCGGATCCGTCGTAGAGTTAGGGTACGGATTCGACCTCCTTTGCGCTCTTTGTCTGATTCTTGCACAACGGATTTGTTTTTATCTATGAGCCACCTATTGCACATCTTCCTATGCACAAGAAATTCCTATAGTCTAGCAAATGATCGATTTACTAGGGTTTGCCTTCCGCCAAATGGAACTCGGTGGAACCAAAGCAAACAAGTCAGTGTCACTGATTGGTCCTTCTGTGTTGTTGAGAACTGTCTTGGTGAAACCGAGTACTTCTTTTCTGTCTCACCAAAAAGAGTACCAAGTTTCTGTTAATGGGATAGTCAATCTTGGTAGCACCGAAAACTTTGCTTCGGCTGTACCGACTTTCATGTGACAGAACGCAAAACCTTGGAAATCTTTTGTTCAAGCTTTCAAAAACCATCCTCATTTTGTGATGACTCATCTTCTTCTGCTCTTCTATATTCTATTCACAAGGTTAGTATGTCAGATGCTGAGGACAGTCAGAATTTGCCAGAGCAGGGAGTTGACATGAGTTCAGGCACTAGCTCTGAGCCTAGTACATCTTTAGATCCAGGCACCCCCAGCTCCCATGGGTTGCCCAAACCTGCTACAAGGGCCAGGAAGAAGCTGAATTCAGATGAGGAGGATTCAGACTTTGTCCCTGAGGAGATTCTTGCCAAGAAGCAAGAGAAGTATGCTAAGAAGTCTGCTACTGAAGCCACTTCTTCTAGGAGAGTTGTTAGCAAATTATATGTTAGCTCTGAAGCTATGAGAGCACATGAGAGTGCTAGGGCTACAGTGACCATTGATCCCCCCAAGGAAGTCTATGCCTAAGAAGGCAGGGGAGAAGAGAGATAGAAAGAGGATAATCCATGTGGCTGGCAGGCCTACATCTATGTATGAAGATCCAGAGGAGGCAGCTGCTGCTGAAGAGGAGGATGAGCCAGCTGTAAAGGCTCCTCCCGAGAAGAAGGCCAAGAAACTTCTAGCTGATGCTATGCCCAGGTCTGGTACATCCAAGAGCATAAAATCCCAGATGACTATTGCTGAAAAGCCTAAGAGGACATCTAGGCAGATTCCAGCTTCTGAAAAGAACAAGGGAACTGCTTCCAGAGTTGAGCATGATGATGACTTGACAACCTTGATGAAACTCAAACCACACCTTGTAGTACATAATGTCAGCTATCCACTTGCTGAAGATATGAAGAAGAGGAAAGACTCGGGTTTGAGGGAATGGAGAGCTATAGATCCATATGCCCAAAGGAAGAAGACAGCGTGGACTACAGATTCTATACCAAAGAGCAACAGGATTTCTATGAGACTGTGCTATTTTACAAGAGTCCAGCTGTGAGTGATATGAGGTATGTAGACTGGAAATTCATTAAGGAGAATGAGGACTATTTTCCAAGTGTCCAAGACAATTTCCAGTTCATTGGTTTGGATGAGTTTGTTGGCAGAGAATTTACTGCATGGAATGATGAAATGATCATGCAATTCTACTCCACTGCACATTTCTATGGAGATGGTAGGATTGTATGGATGACAGAAGGAGCAAGATATGAGTCCACTGTTGATGAATGGGATGCACTTTTAGGAGTCCCTGAGGTTCAGGATGGAGACTTGGATATCTACACGGAATCCAAGGCAAGCCACAATGCCATGAAGGATATGTATACTCCTATCCCTGCAGACAAAGTCCAATCTCACAAGCTAGGATCCATCTACTATCTTCAAGCTGGCCTCCGCACCATGAACACCATTTTGAGGCACATTTGATGCCCAAATCAGGAGATGACAAGATGATCCGAGGCTACTCCATCAACATGTTGATCCAACTTGACAGTCACACTAGGATCAGAGTCATGGACTTGATTGTTTAGACAAATAAGAGGGTTACTGCTGATCAGAAGCACTCTTGCTTCTATGCACCCTATATCTAGATGCTTATCAACTCTTAGATTGAGAAGCACATATTTGCTCTTGACAGCCCCCATTTTCCCCTACAGCCAGAGCTTGAGGATAACATCATGGTGATGGACCCATATCATCCCACATCTGCTATAGCTCAGGCAGAGGCAGAGGCAGCTCGAGCCACTAGTGCTCAAGTCCCTAGATCCAGAAATGAGCAAATGGATCTGTTGATATCATCGGTTCAGGGCATGCAGAAGGACATTAAGGGGATTCTAGACAACCAGAACAGTCTTGTGAGGATCTTTAAAACTAGGATCAAGACTCTTAATGATAAGGTGGACAATCTGACTAAGAGAGTCACAAAGCTCCAGAAGGAAGTTGACTCAGTGCCACTTCCTCATACCACTTCTTTAGATGATGATGATGATGAGGAGGAGGATGGATCACCTCTCAGGACAAGCACACAATTTCCTACTCAGGCCAGATCAGCCACTATGCCTGCTCCAGACTTGAGGCCCTCTTCATTAGCTCCTGCTACTGTTACCTCAGCTCCTACTCCATCAGCTCCAGTTCCTCCAGCTGCCACTCCAACTCCATCCACGACATCTGCAGAGATCTTCGCCGATGCTGTTCTCTCGACTCCTTCATCAACAACCGGAGGAGATCAGCCCAAGAATGCTTAGATATATGCCTTTGAACTTTTTGGTAACTTGTTGCCAAAGGGGGAGAAGTGTATATAGATTTTTAGGCTTCGAGTGAGAGAGTGTTTTGGTGTTTATTGCTTTTTTCAAAAGACAATTGTTTTGCTTTGACAACTCTTTTGGTTGCTTGTGATACACATTTGATGATGTTTGATCATACGCTTTAATGTGTGATGCTACTATTTCCTATCATCTTAATGCTTATGTGATGATCTTTCATCTTTGCTTGATTGTGTTGTGCTATGATGTTCATTCTAATTATTCTAGCACACCACCAAGTTGTATGTGACATGTAAGAAGTGACCCATGTCCCTAATCGATTGTGCATTTGCATTCAAATGCAAATTTGAAATAATGCACAAATTTAGGGGGAGCTCTTGCTTATCACATACTTCTCAAAGCGACGATTATATTCATTGATTATATCTTTGTCAAATCTTTCATTTATATGTTGTCATCAATTACCAAAAAGGGGGACATTGAAAGCACATTTGCTCCCTTGGTGGTTTTGGTAATTAATAACAACATATAAGTCACTGAACTAATGTTTCCACCAAGTATATTTCACGAAAAGTTCAATTATAGGGATGGCAAAAAGATTGTGGAATTACCCCAAGATGCAAGGAAATAGATTGGCCAAGCTTCAAGCAAGAGGACTCTACATTTTACATCTGTGAGAAATCACTTTGAGTCCATAGGAAAGCCAATACTATTAAAAGGGGGTAAGGTTTTGTTGGTGAACAAAATGCTCATACGTGCACAAGTGATAGACACCAAAAACATCCATAAGCTCTCCCACCAAAGTCTGTCTATAGCCAAACATTCAAAATCAGTGCAACCAACATTCCTATCCCGGTGCCACCAATTCCAGAACCTAGACAGACTCAGCCAAACCCTAGCCACTTCGGTGCAACCGATTCCATACCGGTGCCACCGAGTTTAGGTTTCCAACTTTCTGTTACGCAAATTCACATTTTCGGTACCACCGAGATTGTTGGGTCGGCGTCACCGAGATTGGAAATCTAACCGTTGGTCACCTTATCGGTGCAATCGAGTTTCATATATCGGTCTGACCGAGATTCAAAAGTTGTCACCTTTTGATCACTTCGGTACCACCGAGATTAACACATCGGTGTTACCGAGTTGGTCATTTTGTGTGTAGCGGTTGGATTTTTGGGGATGCTTGTATATACCCCTTCACCACCACCTACTCGAAGAGAAGCACTCAAAACTATTCCATACCTATCCTATCAAATTTTCTGAGAGAGAACCACCTACCCTTGTGTTGAGATCAAGATCTTCCACTCCAACCATATGGATTTTGATTTCTAGCCTCCCCAAGTTGCTATCCACCAATCCCATCTCTTCCACCAAGCCAAATATGTGAGAGAGTGATTGTGTGTTGAGGAGTCTATCATCTTGAAGCACAAGAGCAAGGAGTTCATCGTCATTATCAAGCCTATTACCTTTTGGAGGGTGGTGCCTCCTAGATTGGTTAGGTGTCGCTTGGGAGCCTCCTACTTCGTGTTGTGGAGTGAACCAAGAAGTTTGTAAGGGCAAGGAGATCGCCTACTCCATGAAGATCTACCCATAGTGAGGCTAGGCCTTCGTGGACGGAAGCCATCTAGAATAGTCAAGGTTGCTACTTCGTGGACCCTTATGGGTGGAGCCCTCCATGGACTCCCGCGACTGTTACCCTCCGTGGGTTGAATACTCCATAAACGTGGATGTAAGATAGCGCCACCTATCGGAACCACGATAAAAATCATCGTGTCTACAATTGCATTTGATCTTCCTGCCCTATCCCTTTTACTCATGCTTGTTGTTATTTTCCACTGCTATACTCTTAGACTTGCATGTGTAGGGTGAAATTGACTTGCCATGAATGCTAAAACTGCAAACACTTAAATTTGGGAAAAGCAAAACTTTTATTTGGTCGAGTAGTCTAATCACCCCCCTCTAGACATACTTTCGGTTCTACGATGATGAAGAAGAAGAACTCCAAATCAAACAAGCATCGCTCTCACGTCAAAGCATCGCATTACTATACCTGCAATTGTTGTTGTAGTAATCTATGAGCCACAGGGACTCAGCAATCTCATTTCCAAGGGTATCAATACTATTAAAGCTTAATGGGTGGGGTATGGTTAAGTGGTGAGGCTGCAGCAAGCAATTAAGCATTTTTTGAGTGGCTAACTTACGAATATAGAAAGTAAAGTACGGTGGTCCACGCATAATGGACGTGAACTAACAATAATCACTAAGTGATCCTGAACACCTACTTGGGTCAAACATAACCCCATCGTGTTCTCTCTCGGATAAAGGACTCATGAGAAGAGACAGTCACGGTTACGCACATAGTTGGTGTAATTTATTAGAGTTTACTACAAGTTTGTTATGACTGGGTGTTAAACAAGTTTTCCAAGTTGCCACATAACCGCGGGCATGGCTTTCTGAAAGATTTAACCCTGCAGGGGTGCTCCAACTCATCCATCACAAATTGACCAAACACCGCATTGGAATTCCTCAACCGTGGAATCGGTCGTAGTATTTGCGGAATCCTGATGGAAAATCTCAACTTCGAGATAGCCCGAAGTGTCATCAAAATCCCACGCGCAAGATGTTCGAGAAAGGTAAAACAAATCCAGCAAGGCCGACCGACGTGTCGACGAACCCGATAAGAGTCGTGTATCTCGTTCTCAGGATACGACTGGATGGGACTAGCTATAAGGAAAACCAATCCCCGAGTTTCCTCGAGGTGGCCCTGCAGGCAGCCCGTTTTGGACTAACACTCATGAGGAGCACTAGCCTGGGTTGTTAATTAAAGATCCTCGGGGTCCAGAAAGTCCCTATGCAATTTTATTAGTTATTAGGCAAATGTAGTACCAATGTTGGGCCTTGTCAGACAAGTTTTATCCTAAAACGAAAATCAAGGGGGTCCACATAACAACACCGAGCATGTTAGGAGCGCTCAATATGGAACATAACACTGGTTCACAAGTAACTAGGGGTGGCAAAAGTGGAACAAAACACCGAGAAAAAGGCCAAGCCTTCCACCTTTTACCAAGTATATAAGTGCATTAAATTAAATAGCAATAATATCGTGATAACAAAAAAATGCCCATGTTGTCACATGGAAGCAATTGCGCCTGCAGCTAGAAATGCTATAAGAAGGGCTGAGCAAGCGGTAACATAGCCAAACAAAGGTTTGGCGGGAAGGTGGAGGGTTAGAGGCTTTTCATGGCAATATTGGGAGGCTTGACAAACAAGTGGTAAGTAGCGAGAAATAACGATAAAAGCGGACAAACTAGCATAGCAATGATAGTAGTGGTATCTAGGGAAATGTGTCATCTTGCCTGAGATCCCGCTTGGAACAAGAATGATTCCATGAAGAAGACGATCCAACATAGTCGACCAAATCCTCACACTCTGAACGCTTTTGGAACTCTATCGAGAAGGAACAATCCAAAAACAATAATCAACACACGATACACCACGAACATATACATGACATGATGCGCAACGAATATGATGCATGTCCGGTTCAACTATGCAAGACATGGCAACACACAACAATCAACCTCTACACATTAAGTGAAGCTCAATATGCAACGAGTTGGCTATTGACGAAACTCCACATTCAAATATTTAGTTCACTCTCGTTTAGGTACTCATCAATATTAAATGTTGTTTAACATGACAAACGGTGAAGCATACACAACTACAATATCTAGGCATTTTATATGAGGTCGGAAGCAACATATAACATTTCCGAAATGACCCCATATGCATATTTTAAGTTTTGTACAGATCTGAAATACACATATTTTATATTTGTTAAACAATAGAATAAAGTGTGTCATGCGATTCTACACATCATTCCGCTCGATTTACATATATGGAACATCTCAAACGGAGCTACGGTCTAAAAGATATGACACGCACAAGATGAACATGACATGAATGCAAAATGCATGAAAATGACAATCACAAGCACTTCAAAACGGATTCAACAAGATAATATGACACTACATGAAATTCTAAGCAAGTTTCATATATGGCATGCCCAAAACGGAGCTACGGTTCAACCACAACAACCAACACAAGGTTTAGTGCAAATCTGCCCAAAACAGCAACATGGCATTTTGCACACATGAAAACAACAAGCTACAAGATCCTAAAATGCACAAACTAAGCATGGGGCAGTAGCACATAACACACACTTCATTTCAACTTCACATATCATACTCAAAGAGGCATGGATCACATGGTAGGAAGCTCACAACATTGCTAATTGAAAACAATTTTAAACTTAGTGAAAATACCAATTTTTGAAAGTTCACTTTTTATCACGAAGGCATATTGACAGCAGTAAAACTATATGCTACAGGTCATATAATGGCATGAAAATTAACCGCATACTAAAGGACATTATCGAATACAAATCACTCCATTACACCTACCCCAAAGGGGTTCTAGGTCACTAGCAAAACAACACAATTTTTAGCATCTCAAAACATCACAATTTTTATAGCATGTTGGAAACAAGAAAACAACAGCTAAACATGGATTATCATGGCAAATAAAATGACCATGGGCTAGTGCACATGTCAAAGGACATATCTCATGTTCAAAATTATTTCATATCATGCATAGATTTAATCACACGAAAATAATAAATGGGCATCACAGCAAAATGACATGCACACGAATTGCTCAAACGACAAAACTAAATACGCAGATAAATTCTATGGAATTTTCTACCCCAAAAACATATATAAAATGCATAGGTTCAAGTAGAAAAATATGTCACAATTAATTACGCAAGTTTATGCATAAAACTAATAGCAAGTTATTTATGCAATAAAATGCAAACATCTCATTAAACATTTATATCATGCATGACAAAGGGATATAAATAACCTACACATTTTTCTAGTCAAGTTACATATGTGGAACATTAAAATCGGAGCTACGGTTAATTAGTTATGAAATAAATCATTTTAAAATGGCATTTATGCAAATTACACGAAACAACAAGTTAATCATTTTAAAGAGGGTTGAAAAATTGGATATTGTGAACCTACACAAAATTTAGACAAGTTTCATATATAAAGTTTTTTAAACCGATGCCCGGTTGCGAAGCTATTGAATGCATGGAGTCTAGGGTTTTTTGTGCAATTCTGTTATTCACTAGATAATGGACAAATTCGCAGAGATTGAAAAAAACGTTCACGGGCCGAATCTAATAGGAACGGGGCCAATAGGGCGGGTGCAAGATAACTACAAAACACACGGGGCGCTAGATAGCGGTGCAGGGGGCTGCTGGGCTAGCTCACCTAGCGGGCCGAGCCCATGGCAGTGGAGCAGCTGCTGGGCCGCGGGATCTGGGTCGGGGCGGCGGCCCACTTGCTGGGGGGGTCAACGGCGGGGCTGGGACGAAGCACTCAGAGGCCCACCAGGGCACGAGCGGGCGAGGCAATGGGCATCGTCTTCCTCCTGCTCGAGGACGTGGCCATGGTGGCGATCAACGGCGCATCTGGCGCCATGGTGCGCCGGCGGCGAGGTGGTCTGTGGCGGGGCGAGGAGCCGCCGGATCTGGGCGGATCCGGACGCGAGGGATCGGTTCCCGACGAAGGACGAGGGTTTGGAGCTTTGTGGTCGCCATCCATGGCAGGAGGACCTGCGGGGGAGAGAAAACCGCAGGGTGAGAGAGAGAGCAAAACGGAGGGAGAGGGAAGAGAGAGAGAGGGGCGCATGGACCTTCTACGGCTCGGGGACGGGCGGCACTTTGGCGAGGGGCCTGCCGGCGACGCGCAGGAGGCGCGGGCGAGTTCCTCGCTCGGGAGCCAGCACGGTTGCAAGGCTGGCTGGGCGCCTCGGGTGCTCGCAGGTGGCGACAGCCCGATTCGGGCCCGGGGCGGGCCTGGATGGGCTTCGGTGGGCTTCGGCTGGAGGTGAGAGGCAGTGGGCCCTGAGTGAAGGCTGGTGGTTAGGTTGATGCGGAAGTCGAGGGAAGGCTAGGGTTTGACCATTTTAGGCAGGGGAGGGCTTCCTTTTATAGCATGGGGGACTAGGGTTAGGGGTTTTGTACCGATTTCGACCGTCGGATCTCGATCGGGCGGTCCGGAAGCGAAGGGGGCGAGGTGGGTTAGTGGGCTATGTTAGAGGGGGGGTGGGCTGAGGAGAGAGGAAGATGGTGTACCGTGACAAAGGTTTTAAACACCGAAAAACGTCCGATAATAAACCGATGACCGCACTACTAAAGTCGTCCGTTGAAGTACTAGATGGCCTCTGATTGCGACGAAATTTGGCAGGCGGTCTACTGACAATAAAACAAGACCGCACACCAACTTTCGCCCCAATCTGAGAATATTTTTCATGCACCTTTAAGAATAATATTTTATCAATGCCGCGTGCGCGTGCGTACGTGGTTGGTCTCGAAACGGCGAACGACACGAACGGAGAGAACCGGCAACTACGAACGGAGGCAAGTTTTTGAAAACGAGTGTTGATGCTATGCAGATGATGCAAATGATGCTATGATGAATGTGACAACGAGACGAATCACAAGACGAGAATGGAATAAAAGGGGAATCTTCTGGAGCGTCGGTCTCGGGCAGTTACACAAAGGTACTCATGGACGGGGCAAGCAGCATCAACATCTTATACTATGACATGTTCAAACTGATGAATCTATCAGAAAAATAGCTGCAACCCTCTTCCACGTTTTTTCATTGGATTCTTCCTGGGAAGTCAGCATATCTCATAACCCACAAGTATAGGGGACCGCGATAGTCTTCAAGGGTTGTATTTCACCCTAATTTATTGATTTGACACAAGGGGAGCCAAAGAATATTTATCGGCCTTGAGAGTTGAGTTGTCAATTCAACCACACATGGGATATCTCTCTGCAACAAAGATTCAGTAGCACGGGAAATAATAGTAATAGCAGTAACGGTGATAGCAACAATTTTGTAAAATTAGTAACATCAGCAATTTGATAGTAGTGATGACAATGATAGCAGCAATGGTAACTTAGCAAGATTCAGTATATATAAAGCATAGGCCACGGTGCAGCGATGGAAAGATATGGATGGCATCAATCATGTAACAGTTACACACTAGAGTGATACAGAACTAGCTCTAATTCATCAATATAATGTAGGCATGTATTTCGTATACAGTCATATGTGCTTGCAATAAGAACTTGCATGACATCTTTTTTCCTACCATCCCATGGCAACGGGGTCCTATTGGAAACTAAGGGATATTAAGGCCTCCTTTTAATAGAGAACCGGAACAAAGCATTAACACATGGTGAATACATAAACTCCTCAAACTATGACGATCACCAGAAAGAATCCCAATTATTGTCACCTTGGGGTATGCGGATCAAGACACGTAATAGGTGCGTATAACTTGCAAGATAGGACCTATACACTTCCATATTCAGAGAAAATATAATAAGTTTTGATCTAAAATCATAGCACTTGAGCCCTAGTGACAAGCATTAAGCATAGCAAAGTCATAGCAACATCAATCTCGGAACATAGTGGATACTAGGGATCAATCCCTATCAAATTAACTCGATTACATGATCAATTCCATCCACTCCCATCGCCGACCAACAAGCCTATAGAGGAATTAGTCACTCCTCATGGTGAACATCATGGAATAGTTGATGGAGAAGGGTTGGTGATGACGAGGCGACAAATCCCCCTCTCTGGAGCCCCAAACGGACTCCAGCTCAGCCCTCCCGATGGAAGAACAGGAGGTGGTGGCGGCCTCATCTCGTATATCGCGATGAAAACTTCTCTCTAATTTCTCTCTCTGAAGATGTGAATTTATAGGGCTGGAATTAGGGCCGACGGAGCCTCGTGGGCCCCACCACACAATAGGGTGTGCCCTGTTGCCTCGTGGCCCACAAGAAGCCACCCTCTGGTGGTTCTTTGCTTCGTAATTTATTATATATCCCAGAAAAATTCACAAAAAGCTTCATCCAATTCCGAGAACTTTTATTTATGCACAAAAATAACACCAAGGTAGTTCTGCTGAAAACAACGTTAGTCCGGGTTAGTTTCATTCAAATCATGCAAATTAGAGTTCAAAACAAGAGCAAAAGTGTTTGGAAAAGTAGATATGTTGGAGACGTATAAATATCCAATTGGTCTAATCAAGCTAGAAGTTGCTTTTGGCACGGAGTTCAATTACAGATGTGAGTCTTTGATCTTTGAGGTGGTCAAATCAAGAGCCCTTATCACGCCCACTTCGGACGGCCGACTTATGCTCTCTTCATGGCGCGGCCTTGTTACATCTATCTCAAGCTCAAGATGTCTAGACTAGATGGGACCATCACAGTTGATGGCAACCGAAAAATTGCTCTCGAATGCGAGGAAGGAGATGTAGCTTATGCTAAGTTGACTTGTGCAACGAAAGAGCTCAAATTCTACACAACCAATGTTGACGCAACGGACATGACCTCCCTGAAAAAGCCCACCATGGTGTGTGACCCCGTGCTCAAATTCAAGTCGATCGATGATACAAAACATGTTGACTTTACTCCAAGAGACCTGTCCCAACAGTTCGCTATTGGGATTGGCATGTATCCCAAATAGGAAAGCGTGCTCATCGAGTTCATCCGTGAGAGTCGAGACACTTTCGCATGCAAACCTTCTGACATGCCTGGTGTACCAAGATAACTCGTTGAGCACCACCTCAATGTGGATCCCAAGATGAAACTTGTCCGACAATACCTCCGTCATTTTAATGAGGAGAGACGAAATGCTATTGGCGAAGAAGTGGCCCGACTCTTAGGTGTCGGGTTCATTGTTAAAGTTTTCCACCCTCAGTGGTTAGCAAACTAGTTTCTTGTTCTAAGGAAAAATCACACTTGGCGTATGTGTGTTGATTACATATATCTTAACAAGGCTTATCCTAAGGACCCGTTTGATCTTCCTCACATTAACCAAATCATCGACTCCACTACTGGTTGTGAGAGCTTGTGCTTCCTAGATGCTGACTCCGACTATCATCAGATCAAGATGGACATTGAGGATCAGAAAAATACGGCCTTTATCGCACCTTTTGGGGCTTTCTGCTATGTCTCTATGTCTTTCGGACTTAAGAGTGTGGGGGCTACTTATCAGCGTTGCATACATAATTGTTTCCACCAATAGATCGGGCGCAGTGTTCATGCTTACGTTGATGATATGGTCGTCAAGTCCCAGAAGAAGGAGACACTATTGGATGACCTCAAGGAGACTTTTGACAATCTTCGGGTTTAAAAACTAAAGCTTAACCCGGCCAAGTGTGTTTTTTATGTCCCTTCAGGCAAGTTATCGGGTTTTCTAGTGTCTGAACGAGGTATCCAGGCTAACCTAGACAAGATAAAGGTGGTGACCTTGCTTGCTAAGCCAGTTAATATCAATGATGTCCAGCGTATGGCGCGTCGCATCGCAGCCTTAAGTTATTTCATAAGCCGCCTCAATGAGGAAGCGATTCCCCTATACCAATTATTGAAAAAGACAAAAAAAGTCTGGAGTGATGCTGCAAACAAAGCTTTTGAAGCTCTTAAGAAGCAATTGACTGAGCTGCCCATCCTTGCTGCTCCGGTTGATAAAGAGCCTATGCTCCTAGACATGGCCGCCAATAATAAAGCGGTAATTGTGGCAGTTGTCGTGGAATGTGAGGAGGCATGGAAGGAATACCCCATCCAGAGGCTAGTCTATTATGTCAGTGAGGTTTTGACCGAGTCCAAGCAACAATATCCACATTGGCAGAAACTGGTATTCGGCGTCTTCATGGCTAATCGCAAATTGAAGCACTATTTCTAGGAACACCCAATTGGTCGACTTCATCAATGATCGGACTGAATTGCAAGTACCTGTGGAGAAGCTGATTAACACATATTGGATGATACACTTTGATGACTCTAGATAATTGGAAGGCTCGGGGGATGGAGTTATCCTATTTTCTCCACGAGGTGACAAATTTTGTTATGTTTCGAGGCTCATGTTTCCTTGTACTAACAATGTAGCTGAATGTGAGGCCCTCCTCCATGGGCTCCGCATGGCTAAGGAAATGAACTTAAGTCAGGTCAGATGTTTGGGTGACTCGGATTTGTTTGTTCAGCAAGTACCTGGGACTTGGGATTCAAAGGAGCCCCATATGGCGGCATATCGGCACAAAGTTACCGTCATCGTAGGTCATTTTAAGGTTTACTAAGTTGGTCATATTGATCGCCTACTCAACAAGGCTGCAGGAACTCTATCACGCTTAGGCTCTCGGCGTAAGCCGGTTCCTCCCAATGGGTTACTCGATGTACTTCATAGTCCTTCCGTCAAATTGCCATCGGAAGAAGATATTGCTATTCCTGACCCAGAGGCACAGCTAGTATCTTACCTTCATGCTATCCCTTATTGGAGAGTTCCATATCTAGATTATCTCACTCGTGGCGAGCTCCCAGATGAGGAAATCATTGCCCGACAGATTATCAAATGTTCTAGGTCCATGACTATTGTCAATGGCGAGTTACACACGTGGAGTATTACTGGTGTGTTTCAACATTGTGTTTCCCCTGAGGAAGGTCGAGAGATTCTCAATGAAATCCACGCAGGTGATTGTGGTCCTCATGTTGTCTCAAGATCGCTGGTGACCAAGGCTTTTTGACATGATTTTTATTGGCTTATAGCTCACGCAGATGTCGAGAACATTGTGCGGAAGCGTGATGGTTGTTAGAAATTTGCATGGCAGGCTCATGTGCAAGCTCAAGAATTATGGATGATACCAATCACTTGGCCGTTTGCAGTCTGGGGGCTAGACATGGTTGGCCCATTCAAGCCGTCCAAGGATAAGAAGACCCACCTTTTGGTGGTAGTTGATAAGTTCACCAAGTGGGTTGAAGCAGAACCAATCAACAATTATGATATTGAGACGGCGGTAAAATTCTTCAAAAAATGGTTTTTCGTTTTGGTTATCGACATAGCATCATCACAGACAATGGCACCAACTTATCCAAGGGATCAATGGAACATTTCTGCGAATGTGAGCATATCCGACTTGATTTAGCCTCAGTTGCGCATCCATTGTCTAATGGACAATCTGAGCGTGAGCTAATCAGGAGATATTATGTGGAATCCATGGCTATTGGGTCGAGGAAGTCTCTACTACCCTTTGGAGCATACAAACTACTCCAAACAGATCCACAGGCTACATGCCGTTTTTTGGGTCTATGGAGCAGAAGCTGTTTTGCCGAGTGATATACATCATGACTCGCCCAGGGTTGCTGCATATGTCGAAGCAAATAATGAACAAGCGTGTTAGAGATCTCTAAATATGTTGGAGGAAGAATGCGATCTTGCAACAGCACGATCAGCTATCTATCAACAAGACCTACGTCGCTATCATAGCCATAGGGTTCGCAGACGGACTTTCTAGGAAGGTGACTTAGTGCTCCGTTTGATTCAAGATAAAACAGGCATGCATAAGCTTTCACTACCATGGGGAAAGGGCTCTTTGTCATCAGCAAGAACCTCAAAAATGTGTCATATTATCTTGTCGACATACATGAACGCAAAAAGTCATGTACCTCTGAGGAGGATACCAACATGCCTTGGAATATTTCTCATCTTAGGTCTTATTACACTAAGAGCCAATGGCTCCAACTCATAGTGCATACTTATGTATATATCTTTATAATCAATATAATAAAGCCGACATCCTCGAAACTTGGGGTCTTTGTCGTTTCATCTCAGAAATTTTCTATGAGTCTTTATTCTTTGATCATAGGTCACTTGGGGGCTTCCAACCCATCGAGTTTAGCTATTAACATCCCTATTGACCTGACATATGCCATTATAAAACTTGGTAAAACATGCTTGTTTGCTTGATGCTACTCCAAAAAGGTGGCCCGGTGTACTCTTGATAAGTCAATCCATGTCGATCCTGAACTTGTCTAGGTTAAAACACCGTCTTAAGTCAAGTGAGATACGGTTTACAAAAAGCGAGGATAAACCATAGGCTATCACGCCAGCTTCGTTGAAGCAAGACCTAAGCCTCGAAAGTTGATCTTGTTCCAGGCCTCAAAAGGCTGGATTAATAGTATGGAACTTTATTTCTGTTGCAAATTATATTTCATATTATTGTATTATTCTATTTTACAGGAGTAATTCTATTATCATCATTCGCCGGGTCAAACCTAGAAATTCGGGTTACTCTTTTTATATTATCAATATAATAACATATCGAATTGCATTGCATCCAGTTCTTATCTCTAATATTGGCACTATCTTATTGTTCCTGCTTATGGTGAACTATAAATATCATCTCATTCATGAAGAACAATTATAAAGATGCATATGGAAGAAGGTTATCACCTAAAAAGAGTCGGTCCATTGAGGAGGCCAGTTCAAAAGTACTAAGTGCACGATGGCACAACAGATGTCCAAGTATTTTTCTACTCCTATTACAAACCCAACTGGGGCAACAAATCATCAAGTTTTTAAAGCAAGAGAACTACTACTAGAAGTCGACTCCCGAATTCTCCAGGTTGACGTCCTTCTGCTGGTCTTCTGCACCAAAGGCTTTCGGGTCAGCTTGTGTCAGCTTGTCTTGCACGGTCTGGAGGTCCCTTGGTGTCCATAGCTGATAAATCCTGGAAAATTGACTCCTCACGGATGATAGAAGATGGGTCGACGTTAGGGGGATTGCTTACTGCATGGAGGAGTCAACATAAGAGGCTTGTACTCAGGTGGGTTGATGAGCTTGTTCTGCTTTGTGTAGCCGGCTTGGTATTTTGACAAATCAAGTTCTTTAGAGAATTGAGTCACCACCACTCGTCTCTCTTTTACACATCCTACGGAATCTTCTTGGGAAAATTCCAAGCCGTCAACAATCAACTCTGGAAACCCGCCTTCCATCTCAGTCTACTCCATCTCAGGCAAATAAGACTTCACATGAGCAAACGCTAAGCCGACCCCAGCACGAGACGCCAATTTATTTAATTCTTCGATCCGTTGAGTGACTGTTGACAAATCATTGAGAAGATCTTTGATCCGGGGAGACGATGTTGTGGCATTTTTCACTGCCATTATTGCATAAGAACATCACGTGTACAATTGCTCTTAGCATGTATACACTGCCTTCAACTTTACTATGGGTAGTTGAACATCGTTGTCACTTCTTCTACCCGCAAAAAAGAAAGGCATGTAAATAAGCCTGCCAAACTTAAGACGGATTCTGACTACGGTAAAATTATAACATACCAAAGATAGCCATAGTCATGTTGGTGATATGGCGCTTTACAGTGTTGAACTCCTCCTTCACCGGGTCGAGTTTGATTTCTGCTTCTTCTGTGCGTTTTTGCAAAACGACCTTCTCTTTCTCAAAATCATCCTTGGCCTTCTCCAAGATGTCGGTTGATTCGCGTAAGGATTTCTGGAGATTAGTCGCCAAGGTTTCTGCTCCTATCTTGAGCTCTTTTCCTTTCTTCAGCCTCCTCTGCAAGCCGGCCACGGACGACTCGGCCTCATCCAACATTTCCTTCATATTATAAAGCATCAGACAATTTACAAACCCTGAGCCGCAGTAGGCAGATGACCCCACACTTTGGGGCTACAACATACACAATTTGCTATATGATCAAGTCCCATGCAGTTGCCAGCAATCTACATGGCACTTGGGGGCTAATGCAAGTAATTTTTTCATTTACAAGAAGACCCAATTATCTCAAGGAGATGAGAAGGCCCTTGGGGGCTACAGGTTGTGTTTTTTAAATCTATTATGATTACACATGTCTTAAAGCATCGAGTCGTTATTATCATAACGACCCGGTCCTTGGGGGCTATGCTCTATTCTCAAAATTACCTATCATTACCTAAGACCTAGCTCGGTAATTATTTTATTGCGCTGACCATTGGGGGCTACGAGAGTATGGACGATAAAAGGAAAATGACGGGTATTTTCATACCTCATATTTGCGCTTGAGCACATTTATCATGCTCACATCAACATCCCAGCTCTTAGATAGCCGGGTTAGGTACTCTTGATGCAGATCGTTGACACTAAGTTTGTCAAAGCTAGGGAGCTCTAGCTTGACCTTCCCTTTGGACAACATTGTTGGCTCATCCTTGGCTACAAATTTGGCCAAGGCAGTTGAAGTTTCTCAATGCCTATGAGTCTCTCCAACAATGTCCATCTCTGCATCATCCATCATATCCGATGGGACAACATCATCTACCTCTTGCACATGACTAGAGGTGCGAGCAGGACTTGGCGAGCTAACATGATGAGCCGGGTCATCCATATTAACCTACTCTTCTACATGGACTGGTTCTTCCATCGTCACAGGTTTGTCAGCATGAGCCATCTCATTTTGAGGAGCCGACTCAACCCCAAGGTTTGCGTCATTTGGGCCAGCAGGTTTAGCTTGGTTTTTGGGTTGACTGCTGGCGGGTCCTAGATGTTGGGGCCTGCTGTGGGGGAAGATGACCAGCCAACCTTCTTCTTGCAAAGGCTTTGGCTCTGCAGTCATGAAAGTAACATCAGATTAAAGAAGCAAATGTGATGATAAAGTGTGGCTCAAAGATACTTACTCACGCTTAATTGTAAAATTCAGGAGCTGAGTTGCGATCGACCCTCCAAAAGAGGGCGGTGTTTCCTGATAGTTCAAATTAGAAGGATTAAGTGGTTGTTTAATAAGACCGACTCATGGATGAGATGGAGTTGGACTCTGAGGCACCTCAGTTCGTTGTTTGCAGGCGACCGGCTCATGCGATAAGCCGGTACATAACTCCTCGGAACTGCTCTGGGTCTTACGTTTCGGCGTACTGGCTTGTTGAGTTTTCTTCAAATGAAATTTTGGGTCTAAGTGAGCGTCTAGATGTGAAAATGGAACCTTTATGACATCTCCTCTTGTTCTCTTCGGGATATATGTTTTTGAGTCGTATGAGATTGCAATTACCTCAACATTGTCGGCTTGGCTTGTCTCGGTGTTATCCCAAGAGGAAGGAACGCCAGCAAGTTCATTCAAAAGACGACCAAGTGAGTCGAGCTCTACCTTTGACTCTTCTCCATCAGCCGCCTCACCATCTGACTCATCTTCCTGCTCAACTTGGGGAGGAGAAGGGTTCTGGGCCCTGACTTTCTACCAGTCAGAATTTTCCTGCACACATGATAAGCTGGGAGGTTAAGTACCGAAAGCACATTTGCTCCCTTGGTGGGTTTGGTAATTAATAACAACATATATCTCACTGAACTAATGTTTCCACTAAGTATATTTTAGGAAAAATTCAATGGTGGGTTGGCAAAAGGATGTGAAGAGACCCCTAGAATGCAAGGAATTGGATTGGCAAAGCTTCAAGCAAGAGGACTCTACATTTTACTTTGTGAGAAATCACTTTGGGTCTATAGGAAAGCCAAAACTATTAAAAGGGGGTAAGATACCATTGGTGAACAAAATGCTCCACGTGCACAAGTGAAAGTCACCAAAAACACCCACAAACTCTTACACAAAATTCTGTCCACGCCTATCATGAAAATCGGTGCAACCAACAATTCCCACTCGGCCCCACCAATTTCCCACTCACACAGAACCCTGCCAAACCCTAGATCTTCGGTGCAACCAATTCTGCTTCGTTGCCTGATGACCCACAAGTATAGGGGATCTATTGTAGTCCTTTCGATAAATAAGAGTGTCGAACCCAACAAGGAGCAAAAGGAAATGACAAGCGGTTTCTAGGGTATTCTTTGCAAGCACTGAAATTATCGGTAACAGATAGTTTTGTGATAAGATAATTCGTAACGAGTAACAGGTAACAAGTGTAGCAAGGGTGCAAAAAGGTAGTCCAATCCTTTTTGTAGCAAAGGACAGGCCTGGACGAACTCTTATATAAAGCAAAGCGCTCCCGAGGACACATGGGAGTTTCTATCAAGCTAGTTTTCATCATGCTCATTTGATTCGCGTTCGTTACTTTGATAATTTGATATGTGGGTGGACCGGTGCTTGGGTGCTGCCCTTACTTGGACAAACCTCCCACTTATGATTAACCCCTATCGCCAGCGTCCAAAACTATGAAAGAAGAATTAAGGTAAACCTAACCATAGCATGAAACATATGGATCCAAATCATCCTCTTACGAAGCAACGCATAAACTAGGTTTAAGCTTCTGTCACTCTAGCAACCCATCATCTACTTATTACTTCCCAATGCCTTCCCCCTAGTCCCAAATAATGGTGAAGTGTTATGTAGTCTATGTTCACATAACACCACTAGAGGAAAGACAACATACATCTCATCAAAATATCGAACGAATACCAAATTCACATGATTACTTATAACAAGACTTCTCACATGTCCTCAGGAACAAACGTAACTACTCACAAAATATGTTGATGTTCATAATCAAAGGAGTATTAATTATCATAAAGGATCTGAACATATGATATTCCACCAAGTAAACCAACTAGCATCAACTACAAGGAGTAATCAACACTACTAGCAACCCACAGGTACCCATCTGAGGTGTTGAGACAAAGATCGGATACAAGAGATGAACTAGGGTTTGGGGAGGAGATGGTGCTGGTGAAGATGTTGATGGATATTCACCCCCTCTCGATGAGAGGATCGTTGGTGATGACGATGGCTTCGATTTCCCCCTCCAGGAGGGAAGTTTCTCCGACAGAACAACCCTGCCGGAGCTCTAGATTGGTTTTGTCCAATTTCCGCCCCGAGACGACGGTGCTTCGTCCCGAAAGCTCTCCTCTTATTTTTTTCGAGTCAAAACCCCTTGATATAACCGAAGATGGACGTCGGGGGAGCCACAAGGGCCTCACAAGCTTGCTAGGCGCGGCCAGGGGGTGGTCGCGCTTAGCAGGCTTGTGGCCTGCAGGTGTCCCCCCTCTGGTTGATTCTTGCGCCAGTATTTTTTATTAAATCCCAAAATATTCTCCGTAAATTTTCAGGACTTTTGGAGTGGTGCAGAATAGGTATCTCAGATTTGCTCCTTTTCCAGTCCAGAATTTCAGCTGTCGACATTCTCCCTCTTCATGTAAACCTTATAAAATAAGAGAGAAAAGGCATAAGTATTGTACCATAACGTGTAATAACAGCTCATAATGCAATAAATATCAATATACAATTATGGTGCAAAATGGACGTATCAACTCCCCAAGTTTAGACCTCACTTTCCCTCAAGAGAAAGCCGAGATCGATGAATATGTCCACATGTTTAGAGATAGAGGTGTCGATAAAATAAAATACGGACATGAGGGCATCATGGTCAACTTTACAACATACACACTCATTGTATGCGATTCTTTATACTAGAGTAACAATTCATTCACAAGATAAAGTATGAACCAAGAACTCTATTGACAACCAACAAACTATGATCTCAGTCATATTGAAGCAATGAACAATTTATCATAACATCGGGAAGAGTCAATATAAGAGATTCTAAAGCAAATCCACATACACAATCATCTTTTGGTCTTTCACAATTGCTAGCACTCACGCGGTACCCACGAGACCAAAGCTTCAATCAAACACAAAGGAAGATAGGGACTTATGGTTTTGCCTCCCAACTATTCACCTCAAGGGTGACGTCAACAATAATAACTCATGATCACCCACATCTGAGTGGATATATGAGTCTAGATCGTTCCCTAACACATAATGCTTGCTAAGAGAAACGAAATATAGGAATTGGTGAGGACCACCTTGACTCTTGCATAAAGGTAAGTACTAAAAGGTAAAAGTAACAGATAGGCCCTTCGTAGAGGAAAGCAGAGATTGTCATGCGCTTTTTGTTTTTGGATGTACAAACTCTTAGTGCAGAGGGACGCCGCGTTGTATTGTCCTTTGTGATAGCAACCTTTATTATGCAACCTGTCACTTTTATTTCTTTACTATCAAAAGTTCATACAACGCTTATTTCCCTTAAAATAAAAGATCACACATATTTAGGAGCAATTTTTATTGCCTTTTTGCACCGATGACAACTTACTAGAGGGATCTTATTCATTCCATAGGTAGGTATGGTGGACTCTCATGGCAAAACTGGGTTGAGATGTTTGGATGCACAAGTAGTATCTCTACTTAGTGTAGTGGTTTTGGATATTATGAGGTGGAAGCGAGCACGTCATGTTGGAGGATCTAAAACCATATAACTTCTATCTAGAGGCAAGCAAACATAACCTATTATGTTGTCTTCCTTGTCCAACATCAACTTCTTGGCATGTAATATTTTAATGAGTGGTCACAATCATAAAATATGTCCAAGATAATATATTTATATGGGAATCTCTCTTTCTTGATCACTTCCTTTCAATTGCACCAGTGACCAATTACTATGTTTGTTAACTCCGAACAAATTTCAATCACCATACATTTTATATGTGAAGTCATCACTCCCCATAAGATCACTATGTATACTCTTTGCTTTTGTTCTATTATTCTATTCATTACTTTCAAGAGCATAGTAATCTAGCAAAGCCCTCTCATCAAAACTACTTTTTATTATATAACTCTCGGACTTGCTCACATAAGAGGAGCAAAAGAAAAACTAAAAGGTGGATCATACTAAAACTTTTATTCTACTAGATCAAAACAAAATCAAGAAGGATTGAACTAGGAAAGATAATAAAAACGAAAAAGGGAAAAAGGTGTGATGTGATATGATACCGAGGCACCTCCCCCAAGCTTGGCACAAGCCAAGGGGAGTGCCCATACCCATGTGCTCAGGTGTCCTTCTTTGGAGGTTATGGTGGTGGAGTTGTTTATGAAGATGGAAACTTGTTCAATTTCCTCTTAAGCATGAAATTTTGTTCCCTCAGGTCATCTACTGCCTTGGGCTTTCTTCTTGCGTTTGGGAGGCTTGATTTCTTGAACTCCACGAGAATAATCCATACGGATCTAGGCCCCCATAGAGCTTGGGATTGGCAAGATAATGCGATATGTATCTCTCCCATCGGACTCTTGGGATGACATCTAGCTCTAAATCTGCTGCAGATATAGCTCAAACGAAAACAGGAGGTATTCTCATGATACGAAAGTCAAAACCTTCGGGAGAGTATATAATGAATGTTTGCCGACCCGAAGAGGTGTACCACAAGAAAACGGAGTCCGGGGGCGCACGGGGTGGTGACAATCCCCCTAGGCACGGCCAGGGGGTGGTCATGCCTAGCAGGCTTGTCGCCTCCCCGTGCATCCTTCGGACTGCTTTTTTATTTTCCTATTTTTTTTAATATTCCAAAAATAATAAAATTGCTATTGGGAAACTTTTGGAGTCGGTTTACTTACCGTACCACATACCTATTCCTTTTTGGAGTATGAAACGTTCCGGTAAATCTCCCTAATATGCTCTTCAGGAGTTATGGTATTGATAACATTGGTTTCAACATTAATGGGAGTACTTGAGATATAATGTTTGATTCTTTGCACGTTTACCACCTTCGGATTTGTGCCTTCGGCGTTGTTAATCTTGATGGCACCGGAGTGATATACTTCCTCAACGATGTATGGTCCTTCCCATTTAGAGAGAAGTTTTCCTGCAAAAAATCTTAAACGAGAATTGTATAGCAAGACATGGTTACCTAAAATTGAATTCACGCTTTTGTATCCTTTTATCATGCCATCTCTTAACTTTCTCTTTAAACAGCTTGGCATTCTCATAGACCTGGGTTCTCCATTCATCAAGTGAGCTAATGTCAAATAACCTCTTCTCACCAGCAAGTTTGAAATCATAGTTGAGCCCTTTAATTGCCCAATAAGCCTTATGCTCTAGCTCTAGAGGTAAGTGACATGCTTTACCATAAACCATTTTATACAAAGACATACCCATAGGATTCTTGTAAGTAGTTCTATAAACCCATAATGCATCATCAAGTTTCTTAGACCAATTCTTCCTAGATCTATTAACCGTATTTTGCAAGATCAGTTTAATTTCTCTATTGCTTAATTCTACTTGACCACTAGACCGAGGATGATAACGGGATGCAATTCTTGTTGGGAGACGTAGTAGTAAATCAAAATTTTCCTACGTGTCACCAAGATCTATCTATGGAGAAACCAGCAACGAGAGGGGAGAGATTGCATCTTCATACCTTTGAAGATCGCTAAGCGGAAGCGTTACAAGAACGCGGTTGATGGAGTCGTACTCGCAGCGATTCAGATCGCGGAAGATCCGATCAAGTGCCGAACGGACGGCACCTCCGCGTTCAACACACGTGCAGCCCGGTGACGTCTCCTACGCCTTGATCCAGCAAGGAGGAAGGAGAGGTTGGGGAAGAGCTCCAGCAGCAGCACGACGGCATGGTGGTGGTGGAGTATCAAGGTATCCCGGCAGGGCTTCGCCAAGCGCTGCGGAGGAGGAAGAAGAGAGGTAGAGCTTCGCCGAGAGAGAGAGAGTTCAGATCTATTCTCAAAGGGCCAAAACCTCAAGTATATATAGGAGGAGGGAGAGGGAGGGCTGGCTTGGCCCCTCCTCCAAGGAGGAGAGGTTCGGCCGAAGTGGGGGAGGAGTCCACCTCCCACAAGGGAGGTGGATCTCCTCCTTTCAAACCCCTTTTGCCCTTATCTCTAGATCCCAGCCGCATGGGCCCTTCTAGGAGGTCTTGGCTGGCCCAATATGGGCTGGCACACCTCCTCTAAAGGCCCACTAAGTCCTCTGGTCGTCACACCCCTCCCGGGGGTCCTCCGGCACCCTCCCGGCACTCCCGGTACAATACCGATGAGCCCGAAAACTTTCCGGTGACCAAAACTGGACTTCCTATATATCAATCTTTACCTCCGGACCATTCCGGAGCTCCTCGTGACGTCCGGGATCTCATCCGGGACTCCGAACAACCTTCGGTAATCACGTATACCTTTTCCCTATAACCCTAGCGTCATCGAACCTTAAGTGTGTAGACCCTACGGGTTCGGGAGACACGTAGACATGACCGAGACACCTCTCCGGTCAATAACCAACAGCGGGATCTGGATACCCATGTTGGCTCCCACGTACTCCACGATGATCTCATCGGATGAACCACGATGTCAAGGATTCAATCAATCCCGTATACAATTCCCTTTGTCTATCGGTATGGTACTTGCCCGAGATTCGATCGTCGGTATCCCCATACCTTGTTCAATCTCGTTACCGGCAAGTCTCTTTACTCGTTCCGTAACACATCATCCCGTGGCTAACTCCTTAGTCACATTGAGCTCATTATGATGATGTCTTACCGAGTGGGCCCAGAGATACCTCTCCGTCACACGGAGTGACAAATCCCAATCTCGATTCGTGTCAACCCAACACACACTTTCGGAGATACCCGTAGCGTACCTTTATAGCCACCCAGTTACGTTGTGACGTTTGGCACACCCAAAGCATTCCTACGGCATCCGGGAGTTACACAATCTCATGGTCTAAGGAAACGATACTTGACATTGAAAAGCTTTAGCAAACGAACTACACGATCTTGTGCTATGCTTAGGATTGGGTCTCGTCCATCACATCATTCTCCTAATGATGTGATCCCGTTATCAACGACATCCAATGTCCATGGTCATGAAACCGTGACCATCTGTTGATCAACGAGCTAGCCAACTAGAGGCTTACTAGGGACATGTTGTGGTCTATGTATTCACACATGTATTACGGTTTCTGGTTAACACAATTGTAGCATGAATAATAGACAATTATCATGAACTAGGAAATACAATAATAACCATTTTATTATTGCCTCTAGGGCATATTTCCAACAGTCTCCCACTTGCACTAGAGTCAATAATCTAGTTACATTGTGATGAATCGAACACCCATAGCATTCTGGTGTTGATCATGTTTTGCTCGTGAGAGAGGTTTAGTCAATGGATCTGCGACATTCAGATCCGTATGCACTTTACAAATATCTATGTCTCCCTCCTGAATGTAATCACGGATGGAGTTGAAGCGGCGCTTGATGTGTCTTGTCTTCTTGTGAAACCTGGGCTCCTTCGCAAGGGCAATAGCTCCAGTGTTATCACAGAGTAGAGTCATCGGGCCCGAAGCATTCGGAATCACTCCTAGGTCGGTGATGAACTCCTTCATCCAGACTCCCTCCTTTGCTGCTTCCGAAGCAGCTATGTACTCCGCTTCACATGTAGATGCCGCCACGACGCTTTGCTTGCTGCTGCTCCAGCTTACTGCCCCTCCATTCAAAATATACACGTATCCGGTTTGTGACTTGGAGTCGTCCGGATCTGTGTCGAAGCTAGCATCGACGTAACCCTTTACGACGAGCTCTTCGGCACCTCCATAAACGAGAAACATGTCCTTTGTCCTTTTTAGGTACTTCAGGATATTCTTGACCGCTGTCCAGTGTTCCGCTCCGGGATCACTTTGGTACCTCCCTACCAAACTTATGGCAAGGTTTACATCAGGTCTGGTACACAGCATGGCATACATGATAGAGCCTATGGCTGAAGCATAGGGGATGGCACTCATCTCTTCTCTATCCTTTGCCGTGGTCGGGCATTGAGTCGTACTCAATCTCACACCTTGCAACACAGGCAAGAACCCCTTCTTGGACTGATCCATATTGAACTTCTTCAATATCTATTCAAGGTATGTGCTTTGTGAAAGACCAATGAGGCGTTTTGATCTATCTCTATAGATCTTAATACCTAATATGTAAGCAGCTTCTCCAAGGTCCTTCATTGAAAAACACTTATTCAAGTAGGCCTTGATACTTTCCAAGAGTTCTATATTATTTCCCATTATCAGCATGTCATCCACATACAGTATAAGAAATGCTATAGAGCTCCCACTCACTTTCTTGTAAATACAGGGTTCTCCATAAACCTGTACAAACCCAAACGCTTTAATCACCTCATTAAAGCGAATGTTCCAACTCCGAGATGCTTGCACCAGCCCATAGATGGAGCGCTGGAGCTTGCATACCTTGTTAGCATCTTTAGGATCGACAAAACCTTCCGGTTGCATCATATACAGTTCTTCCTTGAGGAAGCCATTAAGGAATGCCGTTTTGACGTCCATTTGCCAGATCTCATAATCATAAAATGCGGCAACTGCTAACATGATTCGGACAGACTTTAGCATCGCTACGGGTGAGAATGTCTCATCATAGTCAACTCCTTGAACTTGTCGATAACCCTTAGCGACAAGCCGAGCTTTATAGGCGGTCACATTACCGTCTGCGTCAGTCTTCTTCTTAAAGATCCATTTATTTTCAATGGCTCGCTTATCAGCAGGCAAGTCCACCAAAGTCCATACTTTGTTCTCATACATGGATCCTATCTCGGATTTCATGGCCTCAAGCCATTTGTCGGAATCAGGGCCCGCCATCGCTTCTTCATAGTTCGAAGGTTCACCGTTGTCCAACAACATGATCTCTAGGACAGGATTTCCGTACCACTCTGGTGCGGAACGTGTCCTAGTGGACCTTCGAATAGCAACTTGATCTGAAGTTTCATGATCATCATTATTAACTTCCTCTCTAGCCGGTGTAGGCTCCACAGAAACAACTTCCTGCGCTGCGCTACTCTCCGGTTCGAGTGGAGGTACAATTACCTCATCAAGTTCTATTTTCCTCCCACTTACTTCTTTTGAGAGAAACTCTTTCTCGAGAAAGGATCCATTCTTGGCAACAAAGACTTTGCCTTCGGATCGTAGGTAGAAGGTATACCCAATAGTCTCTTTGGGATATCCTATGAAGACGCAATTTTTCCGGTTTGGGTTCGAGCTTCTCAGGTTGAAGTTTCTTCACATAAGCATCGCAACCCCAAACTTTTAGAAACGACAGCTTAGGTTTCTTTCCAAACCATAATTCATACGGTGTCGTCTCAACGGATTTAGACGGTGCCCTATTTAAAGTGAACGCGGCAGTCTCTAATGCATATCCCCAAAATGATAGCGGTAAGTCGGTAAGAGACATCATAGATCGCACCATATCCAATAGAGTGCGATTACGACGTTCAGACACACCATTTCGCTGAGGTGTGCCTGGCGGTGTGAGCTGTGAAACAATTCCACATTTCCTAAGGTGCGTGCCAAACTCGTGACTTAACTATTCTCCGCCACGATCAGATCGTAGGCATTTTATTTTCCTGTCATGTTGATTCTCGACCTCACTCTGAAATTCCTTGAACCTTTCAAAGGTTTCAGACTTGTGTTTCATTAAGTAGACATACCCATATCTGCTCAAGTCATCAGTGAGGGTGAAAACATAACGGTAGCCACCGCGAGCCTCGACACTCATTGGACCGCATACATCGGTATGTATTATCTCCAACAAGTCAGTTGCTCGCTCCATTGTTCCGGAGAACGGAGTTTTGGTCATCTTGCCCATGAGGCATGGTTCGCATGTGTCAAATGATTCGAAATCAAGTGACTCCAAAAGTCCATCAGCATGGAGCTTCTTCATGCGTTTGACACCAATATGGCCAAGACGGCAGTGCCACATGTAAGTCGGACTATCGTTATCAACTTTACACTTTTTGGTACTCACACTATGGACATGTGTAACATCACGTTCGAGATTCATCAAAAATAAACCATTGACCAGCGGGGCATGATCATAGAACACTTCTCTCATATAAATAGAACAACCATTATTCTCGGATTTAAAAGAGTAGCCATCTCGCATCAAGCGAGATCCAGATACAATGTTCATGCTCAAAGCTGGTACTAAATAACAATTATTAAGGTTTAAAACTAATCCCGAAGGTAGATGTAGAGGTAGCGTGCCGACGGCGATCACATCGACCTTGGAACCATTCCCGACACGCATCGTCACCTCGTCCTTGGCCAGCCTCCGCTTATTCCGCAGCTCCTGCTTGGAGTTACAAATGTGAGCAACTGCACCGGTATCAAATACCCAGGAGCTACTACGAGCGCTGGTCAAGTACACATCAATAACAAGTATATCACATATACCTTTAATGTTGCCGTCCTTCTTATCCGCTAAGTACTTGGGGCAGTTCCGCTTCCAGTGACCGGTACCCTTACAATAGAAACACTTAGTCTCAGGCCTGGGTCCATTCTTGTTCTTCTTCTTCCCGGCAACTTGCTTACCGGGCGCGGCAACAGCTTTGCCGTCCTTCTTGAAGTTCTTCTTACCATTGCCTTTCTTGAAACTAGTGGTCTTGTTTACCATCAACACTTTATGCTCCTTTCTGATCTCGACCTCTGCTGATTTCAGCATCGAGTACAACTCAGGAATGGACTTCTCCATCCCCAGCATGTTGTAGTTCATCACAAAGCTTTTGTAGCTAGGTGGAAGCGACTGGAGGATTCTGTCAATGACTGAGTCATCCGGGAGATTAACTCCCAGCTGAGTCAAGCGGTTGTGAAGCCCAGACATCTTGAGGATGTGCTCACTAACAGAACTGTTCTCCTCCATCTTACAGCTGAAGAACTTGTCAGAGATGTCATATCTCTCGACTCGGGCATGAGCTTGGAAAACCAGTTTCAGCTCTTGGAACATCTCATATGCTCCGTGTTGCTCAAAACGCTTTTGGAGCCCCGATTCTAAACTGTAAAGCATGCCGCACTGAACAAGGGAGTAATCATCGCAGCGCGACTGCCAAGCGTTCGTAACGTCTTGGTCCACTGGGAGAATGGGTGGGTCACCTAGCGGTGCATCAAGGACATACAATCTCTTGGAAGCTATGAGGATGATCCTCAAGCCACGGACCCAGTCCGCATAGTTGCTTCCATCATCTTTCAGCTTGGTTTTCTCTAGGAACGCGTTGAAATTGAGGTTGATATATGCGTTGGCCATTGGATCTACAATATAGATATTAAAGGCAATTTTAGACTAAGTTCATGATAATCGAGTTCACATAATCAAATTATTCAATGAACTCCCACTCAGATAGACATCTCTCTAGTCATCTAAGTGACACATGATCCATGTCAACTAGCCCGTGTCCGATCATCACGTGAGACGGACTAGTCATCCATGGTGAACATCTCCATGTTGATCGTATCTTCTATACGACTCATGTTCGACCTTTCGGTCTTCCGTGTTCCGAGGCCATGTCTGTACATGCTAGGCTCGTCAAGTCAACCTAAGTGTTTCGCGTGTGTAAATCTGGCTTACACCCGTTGTATGTGAACGTTAGAACCTATCACACCCGATCATCACGTGGTGCTTCGGAACAACGATCCTTAGCAACGGTGCACAGTTAGGGTGAACACTTCTCTTGAAATTTTATTGAGAGATCATCTTATTTACTACCGTCGTTCTAAGCAAATAAGATGTAAACATGATAAACATCACATGCAATCAATATAGTGACATGATATGGCCAATATCATCTTGCTCCTATGATCTCCATCTTCGGGGCACCATGATCATCATTGTCACCGGCACGACACCATGATCTCCATCATCATGATCTCCATCATTGTGTCTTCATGAGGTTGTCTCGCCAACTATTACTTCTACTGCTATGGCTAACGCTTAGCAATAAAGTAAAGTAATTACATGGCGTTTGTGATTGACTCGCAGGTCATACAATAAATAAGACAACTCCTATGGCTCCTGCCGGTTGTCATAGTCATCGACATGCAAGTCGTGAACCCTATTACAAGAACATGATCAATCTCATACATCACAATGCATCACATCACATCCTTTTGGCCATATCACATCACACGGCATATGCTGCAAAAACAAGTTAGACGTCCTCTAATTTGTAGTTGCAAGTTTTTACGTGGTTGCTATAGGTTTCTAGCAAGAACGTTTCTTACCTACGTCAAAACCACAACGTGATATGCCAATTGATATTTACCCTTCATAAGGACCCTTTTCATCGAATCCAATCCGACTAAGGTGGGAGAGACAGACACCCGCTAGCCACCTTATGCAACTAGTGCATGTCAGGCGGTGGAACCGGTCTCACGTAAGCGTACGTGTAAGGTTGGTCCGGGCCGCTTCATCCCACAATACCGTCGAATCAAGATAAGACTAGTAACGGCAAGCATATTAACAAAATCGACGCCCACAACTGCTTTGTGTTCTACTCGTGCATAGATTCTACGCATAGACCTAGCTCATGATGCCACTGTTGGGAGACGTAGTAGTAAATCAAAATTTTCCTACGTGTCACCAAGATCTATCTATGGAGAAACCAGCAACGAGAGGGGAGAGATTGCATCTTCATACCTTTGAAGATCGCTAAGCGGAAGCGTTACAAGAACGCGGTTGATGGAGTCGTACTCGCAGCGATTCAGATCGCGGAAGATCCGATCAAGTGCCGAACGGACGGCACCTCCGCGTTCAACACACGTGCAGCCCGGTGACGTCTCCTACGCCTTGATCCAGCAAGGAGGAAGGAGAGGTTGGGGAAGAGCTCCAGCAGCAGCACGACGGCATGGTGGTGGTGGAGTATCAAGGTATCCCGGCAGGGCTTCGCCAAGCGCTGCGGAGGAGGAAGAAGAGAGGTAGAGCTTCGCCGAGAGAGAGAGAGTTCAGATCTATTCTCAAAGGGCCAAAACCTCAAGTATATATAGGAGGAGGGAGAGGGAGGGCTGGCTTGGCCCCTCCTCCAAGGAGGAGAGGTTCGGCCAAAGTGGGGGAGGAGTCCACCTCCCACAAGGGAGGTGGATCTCCTCCTTTCAAACCCCTTTTGCCCTTATCTCTAGATCCCAGCCGCATGGGCCCTTCTAGGAGGTCTTGGCTGGCCCAATATGGGCTGGCACACCTCCTCTAAAGGCCCACTAAGTCCTCTGGTCGTCACACCCCTCCCGGGGGTCCTCCGGCACCCTCCCGGCACTCCCGGTACAATACCGATGAGCCCGAAAACTTTCCGGTGACCAAAACTGGACTTCCTATATATCAATCTTTACCTCCGGACCATTCCGGAGCTCCTCGTGACGTCCGGGATCTCATCCGGGACTCCGAACAACCTTCGGTAATCACGTATACCTTTTCCCTATAACCCTAGCGTCATCGAACCTTAAGTGTGTAGACCCTACGGGTTCGGGAGACACGTAGACATGACCGAGACACCTCTCCGGTCAATAACCAACAGTGGGATCTGGATACCCATGTTGGCTCCCACGTACTCCACGATGATCTCATCGGATGAACCACGATGTCAAGGATTCAATCAATCCCGTATACAATTCCCTTTGTCTATCGGTATGGTACTTGCCCGAGATTCGATCGTCGGTATCCCCATACCTTGTTCAATCTCGTTACCGGCAAGTCTCTTTACTCGTTCCGTAACACATCATCCCGTGGCTAACTCCTTAGTCACATTGAGCTCATTATGATGATGTCTTACCGAGTGGGCCCAGAGATACCTCTCCGTCACACGGAGTGACAAATCCCAATCTCGATTCGTGTCAACCCAACACACACTTTCGGAGATACCCGTAGCGTACCTTTATAGCCACCCAGTTACGTTGTGACGTTTGGCACACCCAAAGCATTCCTACGGCATCCGGGAGTTACACAATCTCATGGTCTAAGGAAACGATACTTGACATTGAAAAGCTTTAGCAAACGAACTACACGATCTTGTGCTATGCTTAGGATTGGGTCTCGTCCATCACATCATTCTCCTAATGATGTGATCCCGTTATCAACGACATCCAATGTCCATGGTCATGAAACCGTGACCATCTATTGATCAACGAGCTAGCCAACTAGAGGCTTACTAGGGACATGTTGTGGTCTATGTATTCACACATGTATTACGGTTTCTGGTTAACACAATTGTAGCATGAATAATAGACAATTATCATGAACTAGGAAATACAATAATAACCATTTTATTATTGCCTCTAGGGCATATTTCCAACAGTCTCCCACTTGCACTAGAGTCAATAATCTAGTTACATTGTGATGAATCGAACACCCATAGCATTCTGGTGTTGATCATGTTTTGCTCGTGAGAGAGGTTTAGTCAATGGATCTGCGACATTCAGATCCGTATGCACTTTACAAATATCTATGTCTCCCTCCTGAATGTAATCACGGATGGAGTTGAAGCGGCGCTTGATGTGTCTTGTCTTCTTGTGAAACCTGGGCTCCTTCGCAAGGGCAATAGCTCCAGTGTTATCACAGAGTAGAGTCATCGGGCCCGAAGCATTCGGAATCACTCCTAGGTCGGTGATGAACTCCTTCATCCAGACTCCCTCCTTTGCTGCTTCCGAAGCAGCTATGTACTCCGCTTCACATGTAGATGCCGCCACGACGCTTTGCTTGCTGCTGCTCCAGCTTACTGCCCCTCCATTCAAAATATACACGTATCCGGTTTGTGACTTGGAGTCGTCCGGATCTGTGTCGAAGCTAGCATCGACGTAACCCTTTACGACGAGCTCTTCGGCACCTCCATAAACGAGAAACATGTCCTTTGTCCTTTTTAGGTACTTCAGGATATTCTTGACCGCTGTCCAGTGTTCCGCTCCGGGATCACTTTGGTACCTCCCTACCAAACTTATGGCAAGGTTTACATCAGGTCTGGTACACAGCATGGCATACATGATAGAGCCTATGGCTGAAGCATAGGGGATGGCACTCATCTCTTCTCTATCCTTTGCCGTGGTCGGGCATTGAGTCGTACTCAATCTCACACCTTGCAACACAGGCAAGAACCCCTTCTTGGACTGATCCATATTGAACTTCTTCAATATCTATTCAAGGTATGTGCTTTGTGAAAGACCAATGAGGCGTTTTGATCTATCTCTATAGATCTTAATACCTAATATGTAAGCAGCTTCTCCAAGGTCCTTCATTGAAAAACACTTATTCAAGTAGGCCTTGATACTTTCCAAGAGTTCTATATTATTTCCCATTATCAGCATGTCATCCACATACAGTATAAGAAATGCTATAGAGCTCCCACTCACTTTCTTGTAAATACAGGGTTCTCCATAAACCTGTACAAACCCAAACGCTTTAATCACCTCATTAAAGCGAATGTTCCAACTCCGAGATGCTTGCACCAGCCCATAGATGGAGCGCTGGAGCTTGCATACCTTGTTAGCATCTTTAGGATCGACAAAACCTTCCGGCTGCATCATATACAGTTCTTCCTTGAGGAAGCCATTAAGGAATGCCGTTTTGACGTCCATTTGCCAGATCTCATAATCATAAAATGCGGCAACTGCTAACATGATTCGGACAGACTTTAGCATCGCTACGGGTGAGAATGTCTCATCATAGTCAACTCCTTGAACTTGTCGATAACCCTTAGCGACAAGCCGAGCTTTATAGGCGGTCACATTACCGTCTGCGTCAGTCTTCTTCTTAAAGATCCATTTATTTTCAATGGCTCGCTTATCAGCAGGCAAGTCCACCAAAGTCCATACTTTGTTCTCATACATGGATCCTATCTCGGATTTCATGGCCTCAAGCCATTTGTCGGAATCAGGGCCCGCCATCGCTTCTTCATAGTTCGAAGGTTCACCGTTGTCCAACAACATGATCTCTAGGACAGGATTTCCGTACCACTCTGGTGCGGAACGTGTCCTAGTGGACCTTCGAATAGCAACTTGATCTGAAGTTTCATGATCATCATTATTAACTTCCTCTCTAGCCGGTGTAGGCTCCACAGAAACAACTTCCTGCGCTGCGCTACTCTCCGGTTCGAGTGGAGGTACAATTACCTCATCAAGTTCTATTTTCCTCCCACTTACTTCTTTTGAGAGAAACTCTTTCTCGAGAAAGGATCCATTCTTGGCAACAAAGACTTTGCCTTCGGATCGTAGGTAGAAGGTATACCCAATAGTCTCTTTGGGATATCCTATGAAGACGCAATTTTTCCGGTTTGGGTTCGAGCTTCTCAGGTTGAAGTTTCTTCACATAAGCATCGCAACCCCAAACTTTTAGAAACGACAGCTTAGGTTTCTTTCCAAACCATAATTCATACGGTGTCGTCTCAACGGATTTAGACGGTGCCCTATTTAAAGTGAACGCGGCAGTCTCTAATGCATATCCCCAAAATGATAGCGGTAAGTCGGTAAGAGACATCATAGATCGCACCATATCCAATAGAGTGCGATTACGACGTTCAGACACACCATTTCGCTGAGGTGTGCCTGGCGGTGTGAGCTGTGAAACAATTCCACATTTCCTAAGGTGCGTGCCAAACTCGTGACTTAACTATTCTCCGCCACGATCAGATCGTAGGCATTTTATTTTCCTGTCATGTTGATTCTCGACCTCACTCTGAAATTCCTTGAACCTTTCAAAGGTTTCAGACTTGTGTTTCATTAAGTAGACATACCCATATCTGCTCAAGTCATCAGTGAGGGTGAGAACATAACGGTAGCCACCGCGAGCCTCGACACTCATTGGACCGCATACATCGGTATGTATTATCTCCAACAAGTCAGTTGCTCGCTCCATTGTTCCGGAGAACGGAGTTTTGGTCATCTTGCCCATGAGGCATGGTTCGCATGTGTCAAATGATTCGAAATCAAGTGACTCCAAAAGTCCATCAGCATGGAGCTTCTTCATGCGTTTGACACCAATATGGCCAAGACGGCAGTGCCACATGTAAGTCGGACTATCGTTATCAACTTTACACTTTTTGGTACTCACACTATGGACATGTGTAACATCACGTTCGAGATTCATCAAAAATAAACCATTGACCAGCGGGGCATGAGCATAGAACACTTCTCTCATATAAATAGAACAACCATTATTCTCGGATTTAAAAGAGTAGCCATCTCGCATCAAGCGAGATCCAGATACAATGTTCATGCTCAAAGCTGGTACTAAATAACAATTATTAAGGTTTAAAACTAATCCCGAAGGTAGATGTAGAGGTAGCGTGCCGACGGCGATCACATCGACCTTGGAACCATTCCCGACACGCATCGTCACCTCGTCCTTGGCCAGCCTCCGCTTATTCCGCAGCTCCTGCTTGGAGTTACAAATGTGAGCAACTGCACCGGTATCAAATACCCAGGAGCTACTACGAGCGCTGGTCAAGTACACATCAATAACAAGTATATCACATATACCTTTAATGTTGCCGTCCTTCTTATCCGCTAAGTACTTGGGGCAGTTCCGCTTCCAGTGACCGGTACCCTTACAATAGAAACACTTAGTCTCAGGCCTGGGTCCATTCTTGTTCTTCTTCTTCCCGGCAACTTGCTTACCGGGCGCGGCAACAGCTTTGCCGTCCTTCTTGAAGTTCTTCTTACCATTGCCTTTCTTGAAACTAGTGGTCTTGTTTACCATCAACACTTTATGCTCCTTTCTGATCTCGACCTCTGCTGATTTCAGCATCGAGTACAACTCAGGAATGGACTTCTCCATCCCCAGCATGTTGTAGTTCATCACAAAGCTTTTGTAGCTAGGTGGAAGCGACTGGAGGATTCTGTCAATGACTGAGTCATCCGGGAGATTAACTCCCAGCTGAGTCAAGCGGTTGTGAAGCCCAGACATCTTGAGGATGTGCTCACTAACAGAACTGTTCTCCTCCATCTTACAGCTGAAGAACTTGTCAGAGATGTCATATCTCTCGACTCGGGCATGAGCTTGGAAAACCAGTTTCAGCTCTTGGAACATCTCATATGCTCCGTGTTGCTCAAAACGCTTTTGGAGCCCCGATTCTAAACTGTAAAGCATGCCGCACTGAACAAGGGAGTAATCATCGCAGCGCGACTGCCAAGCGTTCGTAACGTCTTGGTCCACTGGGAGAATGGGTGGGTCACCTAGCGGTGCATCAAGGACATACAATCTCTTGGAAGCTATGAGGATGATCCTCAAGCCACGGACCCAGTCCGCATAGTTGCTTCCATCATCTTTCAGCTTGGTTTTCTCTAGGAACGCGTTGAAATTGAGGTTGATATATGCGTTGGCCATTGGATCTACAATATAGATATTAAAGGCAATTTTAGACTAAGTTCATGATAATCGAGTTCACATAATCAAATTATTCAATGAACTCCCACTCAGATAGACATCTCTCTAGTCATCTAAGTGACACATGATCCATGTCAACTAGCCCGTGTCCGATCATCACGTGAGACGGACTAGTCATCCATGGTGAACATCTCCATGTTGATCGTATCTTCTATACGACTCATGTTCGACCTTTCGGTCTTCCGTGTTCCGAGGCCATGTCTGTACATGCTAGGCTCGTCAAGTCAACCTAAGTGTTTCGCGTGTGTAAATCTGGCTTACACCCGTTGTATGTGAACGTTAGAACCTATCACACCCGATCATCACGTGGTGCTTCGGAACAACGATCCTTAGCAACGGTGCACAGTTAGGGTGAACACTATCACGAACACTATCACGAAAGCTATCATCACGAAAGCTATCATCAATAGGTAGTGGGTCATCAAGAACATTCTCTAACCTAGACAAGTTATCTGCTACAGGGTTATCGGCACCCTTTCTATCAACAATATGCAAATATAATTCTTGTAGCGGAAGAAACCACCTGATAAGTCTAGGTTTAGCATCTTTCTTTTCCATGAGATATTTAATAGCAGCATGATCAGTGTGAACAGTTACTTTAGAATCAACAATATAGAGTCTAAACTTATCACAAGCGAACACAACTGCTAAAAATTCCTTTCCAGTGGTAGCATAGTTTCTTTGAGCACCGTCTAGAGTTTTGCTAGCATAATGAATAAAATTCAATTTCTTATCAACTCTTTGTCCTAGAACAACATCAACGACATAATCACTAGCATCACACATAATTTCAAAGGGTAGGTTCCAATCAGGTGGTTGAATAACAGGTGCAAAAATCAAAGTATTCTTGAGAATTTCAAAAGCTTCTACATAATCATCATAAAAAACGAATGGAACATCTTTTTGCAAAATATTAGCGAGAGACCTAGAAATCCTAGATAAATCTTTAATAAATCTCCTATAGAAACCAGCATGACCAAGGAAACTTCTTATACCTCTAAAATCCGTAGGACACGACATCTTTTCAATAGCATCAACTTTAGCCTTATCAACTTCAATACCTCTTTTGGAAATTTTATGTCCCAAGACAATGCCTTCATTCACCATAAAGTGGCACTTCTCCCAATTCAAGACAAGATTAGTTTCTTCACATCTCTGCAAAACTCGATCAAGATTGCTCAAACAATCATCAAAAGAAGTCCCGTAAACAGAAAAATCATCCATGAAAACCTCAAAAACCCTTTAACAAAAATCAGAGAATATAGCAGTCATGCATCTTTTAAAGGTAGCAGGTGCATTTCATAAACCAAAAGGCATACTTCTATAAGCAAAGGTACCAAAAGGGCAGGTAAAGGTGGTCTTCTCTTGGTCCTCTTTTGACACAGGTATTTGAGAGAAACCCGAATAACCATCTACAAAGCAGAAATGTGTGTGTTTGGATAATCTTTCTAGCATTTGATAAATAAAAGGTAGAGGGTAATGATATTTCCTAGTAGCTTTATTCAATTTCCTAAAATCAATTACCATTCTATATCATGTAACAATTTTCTGCGGGATCAATTCATTTTTATCATTAGGAACTACGGTAATACCTCCTTTCTTAGGGACACAATGAACGGGACTAACCCATCTACTATCAACAATAGGGTAAATGATACTTGCCTCCAGAAGCTTAAATATTTCATTTCTTACCACTTCCTTCATTTTAGGATTCAACTGTCGTAGGTGATCAACAACTGGTTTAGCATCAGGCTCCATTTTTATTTTGTGCTGACATAGAGTGGGACTAATGTCCTTAAGATCATCAAGAGTATATCCAATAGCAGCACGGTGCTTCCTCAGAGTTTTAAATAATCTCTGTTCTTCATGCTCTGAAAGGTTAGCACTAATAATAACATGATATATCTTCTTTTCACCGAGATAAGCATATTTTAGAGTATCTGGTATTTGTTTAAGCTCAAACACGGGATCACCCTTGGGTGGAGGAGGATCCCCAAGTATTTCAACAGGAAAGTTGTGTTTTAGAATAGGATACTGATCAAAGAAAATCCTATCTATTTCATTCCTTTCATTCATATGCATATCATTTTCATGGTCTAGCAAATATTGCTCTAAAGGATCAGTAGGAGGCACATCAATAGAGGCAAGACCGATAATTTCATCCTTACTAGGAAATTCTTTATCATGTGATTGCCTACGAAATTTAGAGAAATTAAACTCATGAGATGTGTTCCCAAAACTTACGGTGACCATTTCCTTATCACAATCTATCCTGACATTACCGGTATTCAAGAAGGGTCTACCAAATATAATGGGACAAAAATCATCTTGTGGGGAACCAAGAACAAGAAAATTAGTAGGATGTTTTATTTTCCCACACAAGACTTCAACATCTCTAATAATCCCAAGTGGTGATATAGTGTCTTTATTAGCAAGCTTAATTGTAACATCAATTTCCTCTAACTCGGCTGGTGCAATATCATTCATGATCTCTTTATATATGGAAAAGGAAATTGCACTCACACTAGCACCCATATCACATAAGCCATGATAACAATGATCTCCTATTTTAACAGAAACAACAGGCGTGCCAACAATGGGTCTATGTTTATCTTTAGCATCAGGTTTAGCAATTCTAGCAGCTTCATCACAAAAGTGAATAGCATGCCCATCAATATTATCAACCAAGAGATCCTTAACCATAGCAATACTAGTCTCAACTTTAATTTGCTCAGGGGGTGTAGGTGTTCTAGCACAGCTCCTACGAACCACAGTTGAAGCTTTAGCATGTTCCTTTATTCTAACCTAAAGGTGGTCTCTCAGTATAAGCAGTGGGAATAACAGGATCAACATTATAAGTAATAGTTTTCTCTTCAAATTTAATAGGTTCAACTACTTTCACTTCAATGGGAGGATGATATTTAAACCACTTCTCCTTGGGGAGATCAACATGAGTAGCAAAATATTCACAAAAAGAAGCTACTATCTCAGAGTCAAGTCCATGTTTAGTGCTAAATTCATGAAAATCATCGGTGTCTATGAAGGATTTAACACAATCAAACTTAAGGTTCATACCTGACTCCTTACCTTTGTCGAGTTCCCAATCTTCAGAGTTGCATTTAATTCTTTCCAATAAATCCCATTTGAAGTCAACATCTTTCTTCATATAGGAACCAGCACAAGAAGTATCAAGCATGGATTGATCATTACGAGAAAGCCGAGCATAAACATTATGAATAATAATTTCTGTCGAGAGCTCATGATTTGATCATGAATATAACATTGACTTAAGCCTCCCCCAAGCTTGAGAGATTCTTTCTCCTTCACAAGGCCAAAAATTATAAATATAATTCCGACCACGATGAACTAGATGCATAGGATAAAACTTCTGATGAAATTCCATTTTCAATCGGTTGTAGCTCCATGATCCAATTGTTGGGGAACGTTGCATGGGAAAAATAATCCTACGCACACGTAGATCTATCCATGGTGATGAGCATCTATGAGAGGGAGAGTGGATCTACATACCCTTGTAGATCACTAAGCGGGAAGCGTTAAGAAACGCGGTTGGTGTAGTCGAACGTCTTCGCGATCCAAATCGTCGTGTGTACCGTGATCCAATCACGATCTGTCCCGCGATCCAATCACGATCCGTCCCGCGATACGATCATGATCCGTCTCACGAACTTGATCATGATCCGTCCCACGAACTTGATCACGATCCTTCCGATCTAGCACCGAACGGACGACACCTCCGCGTTCAGCACACTTACGGCTTGATGACGATCTCCACCGTCTTGATCTAGCAAGAGAGAGTGGAGAGGAAGAAGAGTTCTCTGGCAGCCTGACGGTGCTCCGACGATGGTGGTGGAGCAATTCCGGCAGGGCTTCACCTAAGCACTGCAGAAAACCGATCTAGAGGAGAAACTATGCACTGGAGGAACGGGTAGCACGTGGCTGAAAAAACTAGTGCAAAAACCCAAAACCCTCTAGTATATATAGGAGGAGAGGAGGAGAGGAGGCAGCCTTGGCCTCCAAGGCTAGCTGGTTCGGCCGAACCTACTAGGAGAGGAGAATTCCTCCTCCAATCCTAGTAGGACTAGGATTGCTCCTTTTTGCCTTTTTTCCCACCTTTTCCTATTGGGTTTTTTCCTCCAGACACATGGGCCTTGTGTGGGAGTTTCCACCAGCCCACTAAGGGCTGATATTCACTCTCCCACAGCCCATGAAGCCTCTTGGGTCGAAATACCCCTCCCGGAGGCCTCCCGGTACACTACCGGCACTCCCGGTACACTACCGATGAGCTCGAAAATTTTCTGACGACCAAAATAGGACTTCCTATATATGAATCTTTACCTCCAGACCATTATGGAGCTCCTCATGACGTCCGGGATATCATCCGGGACTCTGAACAAACTTCGGTCACCACCATACATAACTCTATACTACCGAAACGTCACCAAACCTTAGGTGTGCAGACCCTGCGGGTTCGAGAACTATGTAGACATGACCGAGACACCTCTACGGTCAATAACCAATGGAGGTACCTGGATGTCCACATTGGTTCCTACATATTCAATGAAGTCTTTATCGGTCGAACCTCTATGTCAAGGATTCAGTTAATCCCGTATGATGTTCCCTTTGTTCTTCGGTATGTTACTTGCCCGAGATTCGATCGTTGGTATCTCCATACCTAGTTCAACCTCGTTACTGGCAAGTCTCTTTACTCGTTCCATAATACAAGATCTCGCAACTAACAATTAGTCACATTGCTTGCAAGGCTTATTGTGATGTTGTATTACCTAGTGGGCCCTGAGATACCTCTCCGTCACACGGAGTAACAAATCCCAGTCTTGATCCATGCCAACTCAACAAACACCCTCGTAGACACCTGTAGAGCACCTTTATAGTCACCCAGTTACGTTGCGACGTTTGATACACACAAGGTACTCCTCCGATATCTGTGAGTTGCATGATCTCATGGTCATAGGAACATATACTTGACATGCAGAAAACAGCAGCAATAAACTGACACGATCATAAGCTACGTTTGTTGTTAGGGTCTTGTCCATCACATCATTCTCCTAATGATGTGATCCCGTTATCAAATGACATCTCATGTCCATGGCTAGGAAACCTTAACCATCTTTTGATCAACGAGCTAGTTCACTAGAGGCACACTAGGGACATTGTGTTTGTCTATGTATCCACACATGTATCCATGTTTCCAATTAATACAATTATAGCATGGATAATAAACGATTAACATGAAAAAGGAAATACAATAATAAACACTTTATTTATTGCCTCTAGGGCATATTTCCAACACCAATATCATCACATAGCATATACCATGTCAATACCTTCTACTTCAAAGATAAGGAAATACCTTCTTCTTGATGTGATCCTCGGTAGACATACAAGCTCAAATAATCCACAAACTTCATCCACATAGATTAGATGCAAATCACGATGTAGTGTTCCATCTCGTGCGTAAGGATTAGCCGGCAGTTTCTCTATCATACCCAAAGGAATTTCATAATAAATATTTTCGGTAGGTTTAGTAGGTCGAGGGACAACTCTTTGTGTTTCCGATCGAGGTGAAGATACCCTAAACAAGCCCCTCAAAGGATTACTTTCCATAGTGACAAGTGACAGTAAATTTCAGCACACTATATAATTCTTTCCTTACCAAATTCCACTTACCAAAGGTGCTTCACTCCCCGGCAATGACGCCAGAAAAGAGTCTTTATGACCTACAAGTGTAGGGGATCTATCGTAGTCCTTTCGATAAGTAAGAGTGTCGAACCCACTGAGGAGATAAAGGAAATGACAAGCGGTTTCCAGTAAGGTATTCTCTGCAAGCACTGAAATTATCGATAATAGATAGTTTTGTGATAAGATAATTCATAACGAGTAACAAGTAACAAGTGTAGCAAGGGTGCATCAAGGTAGCCCAGTCCTTTTTGTAGCAAAGGACAGGCCTGGACGAACTCTTATATAAAGCAAAGCGCTCCCGAGGACACATGGGAGTTTCTGTCAAGCTAGTTTTCATCATGCTCATTTGATTCGCGTTCGTTACTTTGATAATTTGATATGTGGGTGGAACGGTGCTTGGGTGCTGCCCTTACTTGGAAAAACCTCCCACTTATGATTAACCCCTATCGCAAGCATCCACAACTATGAAAGAAGAATTAAGGTAAACCTAACCATATCATGAAACATATGGATCCAAATCAGCCCCTTACGAAGCAACGCATAAACTAGGGTTTAAGCTTCTGTCACTATAGCAAACCATCATCTACTTATTACTTCCCAATGCCTTCCCCTAGGCCCAAATAATGGTGAAGTGTTATGTAGTCAACGTTCACATAACACCACTAGAGGAGAGACAACATACATCTCGTCAAAATATCGAACGAATACCAAATTCACATGATTACTTATAACAAGACTTCTCCCATGTCCTCAGGAACAAACGTAACTACTCACAAAATATGTTCATGTTCATAGTCAGAGGAGTATTAATTATCATAAAGGATCTGAACATATGATCTTCCACCAAGTGAACCAACTAGCATCAACTACAAGGAGTAATCAACACTACTAGCAACCCACAGGTACCAATCTGAGGTGTTGAGACAAAGATCGGATACAAGAGATGAACTAGGGTTTGGGGAGGAGATGGTGCTAGTGAAGATGTTGATGGAGATTGACCCCCTATCGATGAGAGGATCGTTGGTGATGACAATGGCTTCGATTTCCCCCTCCAGGAGGGAAGTTTCCCCGGCAAAACAGCCCTGCTGGAGCTCTAGATTGGTTCTGTCCAAGTTCCGCCTCGAGATGGCAGCGCTTCATCCCGAAAGCTCTCTTCTTATTTTCGGGTCAAAACCCTTCATATAGCATAAGATGGACGTTGGGGAGCCACAGGGGCCCCACAAGCCTCCTAGGCGCGGCCAGGTACTGTCGAGATCTTTGTATCGGTCTTACCGAGATTCAAAAGTTGCTACCTTTGGAGAAACTCGGTACCACCAAGATTTATACTTCGGTGTCACCGAGTTGATCACTTTAGGTGTAATGGTTGAATTTTTGGAGATGCCTATATATACCCCTCCACCACCACTCACTCGCAAGGGAAGCACTCAGAACAAATCCCCACTTATCCCATCAATTTTTTTGAGAGAGAGCCACTCATGTGTTGAGATCAAGCCATTCCACTCCATGCATATGAATCTTGATCTATAGCCTCCCCAAGTTGCTTTCCACCCAATCAATCTCTTCCACCAAAGCCAAATCCGTCAAAGAGGGGAGTTTATCATCTTCAAGCACAAGAACAAGGAGTTCATCGACATTATTGAGCCTATTACCTTTTGGAGGGTGTTGCCTCCTAGATTGGTTAGGTGTCGCTTGGGAGCATCCTACTTTGTGTTTGTGGAGTGATTCAAGGAGTTTGTAAGGGCAAGGTGACCTCCTACTTCGTGAAGATCTACCCCGTGTTAGGCTAGTCCTCCGTGGACGTAGGCCATCATTGTATAGACAAGGTTGCTTCTTTGTGGAACCCTCTATGGGTAGAGCCCTCCGGGGACTCTCGCGACCGTCACCCTCCGTGGGTTGAAGTCTCCATAAACGTGGACGTACGATAGCACCCCCTATCAGAACCACGGGAAAAATCTTCATGTCTCCAAATTGCGTTTGATCTTCCTACCCATCCTCTACTACATATGCTTGTCTTTACTTTCTGCTGCTATACTCTTAGGCATGCATGCGTAGGGTTTGCTTGACTTGATATCATTGTTAAAATTCTGCCAACACTTAAAATTGGGAAAAGGTAGAATTTTTATTTGGTCAAGTAGTCTAATCACCCCCTCTAGACATACTTTCGATCCTACAAGTAAAAAAATAGGGCAAATTATGAAAAAAATATGAGCAAGTCTAGGAATGATTACTGGAGGAACGAGATTTGTCAATCAAAATGGAGCTAGCCTTATCAAATTGCAGTTCTCTTTCGGGTCACTCAACAACTTCTTTGTGGCTTTGGTGACATCATCTTCGGATAGATTGACTTGGCTGAATCATTGCACATCTGCCGGCTCACCAGTATAATTACACATTAAGTCGCCCATCAAGCTAAGGGGCTGAATTCGCTACCTTATCCAACACTGGGTTAGATCGATCCCGATGATGCCATGAGCTGTCAAATCTCTGAACTTAGAATAATAAGGGGCTATCTATTTCCTTTCTTCGTCAATTCGCCAACCCGGAAAGGCGACGATAGCGTTGAGCCATTCCAGTCTATAACCCGGCAGGGGATTTTCGCCTTGTGGAGCAGTATTTTTACAATAAAACCAGGTCTTGTTCCAACCCTTGGGATGAATCACCAATTTGGCTCCAGGGAAAGCACTATTCTTCCTCTTTTGGATAGAGATTCCACCAAGTTCTACACTGGGTCCATCTTTGAACTCGGTCTTGATGGTTGATATAGAAGAATTCCCGGCTGACAGTTGGTTCTGTTTGGAGATGTACTTCACAAAAAACTTGGAACTGATAGAGATTGGTGATTGAGTTGGGGCCAATATCTTGCGGACTGAGATTAAATAAATTGAGAACATCTCTGTTTTTTGGCCCGGGCGGTTGGAAACCTCTGTGCAAGTGATGTGAAAATATAACAACTTCCCCCTGTTCAGTTTGTGGGAGTACTTCTTCCTCATGCGCTCGCCAGCTGATCTCTGCTTGAGCCGGCAAAAGACCTTGGCTCACGAGATCGTCTAGTGTGAGCAGTGATACTTGGGGCCTAACCCAGCCAATGACCTTATTGGTTTTTGGGGCCATCAAGGTTCTCACAAAGGTGAGCTACAAAGTAAAGTAAAAGTTAATAAGTCGATGAACTAAGCCCATATGGGACAAGCCAGTGTTTTCATGCAGGACGTCCGGGTCATGAGGTTGATAAGCCATGGAAAAGAATAAGTCGGATACAGGTGTCCGAGTCATCAATAGCAAGGCTAAAACAGACTTTCGAGAATGTTCTAAGACAGTTCGATGAACCGACCAGATTGAGCCGGTGTTTAATGGAAATTCCAGAATTTGGCTAAGTATTGAATGACCTGATAAGTTTAGTATGTCGCAAACAGAAATTCTGGAAAGTAACTACGACTACAGATCTAGAAAATGCATTGAAAATAAAAATAAAAGCCCTAAGTGGGGCGCAGAGGTGGGAGCTAATTTTTTAAATGAAGGACTATTCATGCATTACAAGGATCCTAGATTGGATAAAATGGCATCATTGCGCATACTCGACACATCTACTCGAGCCGTTTGAGTGGGTTCAGATCTACATCGAAGAAGTCGCGATGAACGTCGACGAACTATGAAAGAACTACATAAGAGCAACGGGGAAACTTACGAATCTGGAGAGGAACACGACAAGAGCACTAGAGCATCGGGGGGAGTTAGAGCTCTGTCGATGAGAATCTGGAGAAGCTGGCACTCGTCATTGAACAACGTCACTTGAAACAGAGAGCTCAGACGCGGTGACGGCAGCGGACAGAGGAAGAAGACAATGGAGCAAAAGGGGTAAATGTAAATCTTGGAACCCTTCATGTATATTTAAAGGATGATGAGGATGTGAAACGACAAGTGCAAAAGGATAGGTGGCGCAGTAAATTTTGGACGGAAAGGCGCCTCGATTTTTGGGCCTATCAGATTCACTCAAGATTTGTCGTGATCTCATGCGCGAATTATGAGAGTCCAGCGAGATGATGCCATGGCATTACGAAGGGGCGCAAAATGCTAAGGTAATGGAATATTATGAGCCGGTAATAACCAATAACTTGGCCAAGAAAATGAGTAGAAGGGACGAAGGAGAATTCTGGTTCATTGAAGATGATCCGGAGTTTCTTTCAACGCGAAGTTTAACATGAATAATCCAAGTTAACCTATGGGCTAATGTTGGGGATATACCCCGCAGTATGACCCGTCCAGGATATGACCCGGTTGTTCATGACGGCTCATAAATAGTTTCATTACGTGGGCCACAGTTAACCATGAAGTTCAAGCCGAGGAGGCGGCTTAAAGAGAAGGTCGGCTCGTGGCCTAGTATCTAGCAGACCGGCTTAAGGAGGAAGTCATGAGGAATCTCCCTTACTTGAGAGACAATATAAGTAGAAAATAGACTGGGCCACGGGTTGTACTATGACCCGGATTATATTGTGACCTCAGGGACTCAACCTATATATAAAGGAGGGCCCTATGGCAGAAAGGTTAAGAAACAATCAATCGAGAGCTAGGTTAGTGAATTCGGATCCTTGTAATCGACAACTCTAGCAATATCAATCAAGGAGAAGTAGGTCTTTACCTCCACTGTGAGGGGCTGAACCTAGGTAAACTATGTGCCCTTCGTTCCCGATCAACCCCTCTCAAGCAACCACCTAGTTGTGATGGCCTCTAGACTTAGTCCCTTTTCAAGGACATTTGTTGTGACAAAAACATGACACCCCCGTCTTAACTGTCAGAGTGGTGGACCCCGACGGGCCCAGGGACCATGGGCGGCGATGTAGATTTGGCCATCACAATGGTGTGCGGTAGAGGGGAGAGGAGAAGCGAGGCGGTGATGTGCGAAGTAAATGGGATAGGGTTTGCCAGCGCGTTTGACCCGCTTAAATAACTGGTAAACGGATCAACGCCGCTTCAATGCAGACGCAACGGAGGGAGTAGGTCTTTTAACAAACGCGCTTTTCATTGAAGTGGCTTCGGTCAACCGTGTTATCACATCAATCTGACCGATATGAATGCAGGTACGCGATTGTCCGGTCGCGTCCGCTCTAAGCGATAGTTAATGTATGGTTATATTTTTAAAGTATCGAGGATTTTTTATTGGACCGCTCAGTCGGGCGCCAGCATGGCGAACATCATCAAGAGATGCTCAAGCCTCAAGCATAACAATGCAGTAGTAGTGATTCTGAAAAAGAAAAAACCAATGCGGTAGTAGTGATGGTTGACATGTTTCAGGGCTGAGCGGAATTACTAGTTAGGCAGGGGTGTTTTCCGGGTAGGGAGGCAAATAACGTGGGAGGATAGAGCGCAATATTTGAGTAAAGGATCCTTAGGGCCGACGTGGCGCAGCGGCAGCCTTGATTTAGATAAGCACCCTCTCTAGCCACACATTTCCGCCTCCACTCAACCTTTTGCTTGGCCCATCTGCTCACACCTCACCAGCCCGGGCCCACCACAGCCCTGACCCGCGGGCCCCATCCGTTCGTCTGGCCCGCCCGTCATTGTGTCGCTTTGGTCGTTAAGTAGAGGAATCCGCTCTTCATCTCCTCTTCTCCCCCGTCCACCACAATTATAAGCAGCAGCCGCCTAGACGCTTCCTCGCATCCACAAGAACAGCCCACCCCATCTCGTCGAACAAGAACAGCTTCCCCGCCCCCCCCCCCCCCCCCCCCCCCCCCCCCCCCCGCAGAGGAGAAGTCATAAAAGGTTTGTGCTTCCTCTGTAGATTTCTTCTCGCCTCAATTGCTCTCCTCTTTGCTCTCCCTGTGAGACTTCGTTTGTAAGGCCAGTTTTTTCCCCCCTACTTCTGCCGGTAGCTAGCTTTGTGTTCTTCAACTGTTCTTGTATATGTGTGGCCAAAAGAAAAATAAATATAAAATCAGCTAGATTTGGGATTTGATCGTTCTTCCTTCGACTCAGGGTATCATGAGATCTGCGAATCAGACCGCATGACCCCACAAATCAAACCTCCTAGCTCTGCCACTTGTTAAGAGTGTTTTGATCCGGTCCTTCAGATGGGATACTTCCATTTCATTGTTTTTGTGATATGCTTTTCAAAACCAGAAAAATAATAACTCGTGTGCATGGAATTTATTAATCGGTTAGAGTATATGATAGGAGTAGCAGCAGCCAGCAGGTACTCTAAAAAGTTCTGCCTTTCGCTCAGCTTTAAAAGAAACATAAATCGTTTTTGATGCTTAGATTTGATTACTTGTCCCTTTCTGCTCGGGTATTTGCAAATTGGTTAACGCTGAATTACAAGAAATCTTGAATCGATGAATCATAAGTCCACTAGTCACCCATGAATACAAAATTTGCTTGTCTGACATACATGTAGTTTGATTGATGTTCTGATAGTGCCATACCTCTTCCAGATGAGTAGCATGTCGTGTTATATCCTGCCAGAAGGTGGAAGCATCTTCCCATCTGGCGATGAACTCGTTGAGAATCAAAAGACAGAGCAAGTGAATTACTGGACGCAGTGGAATTCAAGGCTATCTGATGATTTGAACACAACAAGCATATACTCAGATGAGCGTGAGAATGGCGTCGAACAAAGTTTCGCCGCCGCCGATGAACATGCGAGGAGCAGCCAACAGGAGAGGTCTTCAGCATGTGCCAGAGTTGCATGTTCAGATTGTAGCACAGAGCCTTCAGAAGAACAATCTGAGGGGCCAGCGCCGTTGGACCTACAGCACTCCAAGGAAACAAACGACATCTTCTTGTATGTACACGACACTAGTGCAGTGCTTTACAGCCTCATATAGAAAGTCATGTGCGAGTGATCGCTGTAGATCTTATGCATGGTTGTAAACCCATCTGTTCAAAAACTTTTTCAGGAGTCAATTTTCGGATGATGAAATGAGGATGATGGATGCGCCGTTTCAGGCACTTGATATGTTCCCTGGCTCCATGCACAGGCTGCTGTCCTATGAGAACATGCTGAGTGGAGTATTAACTGATTCCCAAAATCAAGAAGCAAATCCGGGTCATAATGAAATGGACACCATGGATACTTGCGGCTTTCCTTTGTTCAGCCATGACTTGCAAAATGATCCTAGCAGCGCTGATGGCAGCTTACAAACACTACTAAGTGGCTCCCAGGACAAGGTATAATCCTTTTCCAGTGCACAAGATTGTTTGTTCAAGGATCTATATTTGCTGAGAATAAACTACTTATCTGACTTAAACTAATTTTTATTAAATTGCAGGCTGAGGTGAGCACCATGAAGAGGAGCAGGTCGGTGGCTGAGATAGAGAGCTCCTCGAACGGGGAAGTAGCAGTGCTTGAGGAACTCGAAGATGTCATGTTTCAGGTATGTTCACCGGAAGAGGGGTTACCATTTTGGCACGTCCAGTTAGTTCATGTAACCTTTGCATCTTTACATGTCTGTAACTATGAAACATCTGCTTCTGAAGCTGACAAAGAAGACACGTGTATGCCTCCGTGACGCTTTCTACAGGCTGGCTGAAAGCTCGGAAGCGCAGTGCACTGCTGCAAATGGAGGAACGATCACGTGCTCAAATGAGCAAAGTTTTCAGCAATCAGAGGGCACCGAATCTAGGTACATAATAGTCCGGAGCAATTGTAGAAATAGAATGTTTACCATGATATGCCTCCTGATACTAGTATGGTCCAGTTTTTCTGTTGTTTGAATGTGTTGCTAATACTAGTGGTTCTCACTGGACAATTTCAGCACCTCGACGTCAGACCGTGCAGAACGGGAGACGAACGCAATAGACAGAACCGTGGCGATCCTTGCGTTCAAGCCGGCTGGCTCAGCTACATGGGAGTGAATGCTGCGCAGATGATCCTGAGTCATCCATGCCTGGCTGGATCATCATTGGTGAAGGAGGAGGCTTAATGTTCGGAAGCACTTCCGTCCACAGCCTCGCCATTTTGCTTCACGCAGAGATGTAAATGTACTACATAGGTTGCTAGGACATTTTGTTCTGAGCTTGCAAGCACAGAGAGCCAGCATGGTCCAGGCCGATCATGTATAATGGCTTAATCTCTGTCATTTTTTGCCGGCAAAAGAATAATGATATATGTACTGTTAGTTATACTTGGTATCACTATGCACTGCATTTTGGATTCCGAATGTTGATGCTCGTTTCGGCATAACTGTTGCATTTTGGGACGATGTGTGCAAGCCTAAGATTTTGAGGTTGATAAATCTCTGGGAGACGCTTCAGGAAGTTCAAATTAGCCATGATCGTGAGGATGTTTGGGTTTAGATCTCTCTGGAGTCTTGTAGTTTCTCAACCACGTCGGCCTACAACAATTTTTTTTCAAGAAGTGATCATATTCTTATTTTGGTTCGAGGGCCTCGATAAAGATAAAAACGCATCTAGTCATTTCGCAAGAATCGATATCATTACAAGTACATGTACAGAAGAGATGAGTATATGGATTTGGCTTACATTCGTCACAAGCTACATCAAGACCACATCAATACAACAACACATTCAATCATCATACAAAAGAGTGGGGTTCGACTACGGATGAAATCAAACAATAAAATGGCATCCATCCTTGCTATCCCAGGTTGCCGCCTGGAACCCATCCTAAATCGATGAAAAACAAGAAGAGTAACTCCAAATCAAACAAGCGTCGCGCTCACGTCAAAGCATCGCATTACCTGTATTTGCAACTATTGTTGTAGTAATCTGTAAGCCAGAAGGACTCATAAATCTCATTTTCAAGGATATCAAAACTAGCAAAGCTTAATAGACGAGGTATGGTTAAGTGATGAGGCTGCAACAAGCAACTAAGCATTTGTTTGAGTGACTAACTTACGAATACAGAAAGTAAAGTGGCTGGTCTACGCATAACGATCGTTAACTGGTAATGATTACTAAATGATCCTGAATACCTACTTACGTCAAACGTAACCCCACCGTGTTCTCTTCTGGATAAGGGCTCGCGAGAAGAGACACCCACGATTACGCACACAGTTGATGTATTTTATTTGAATTTACTTCAAGTTTGCTATGACCGGGTGTTAAACAAAGTTTCCAAATTGCCACTTAACCGCAGGCATGGTTTCTCGAAATATTTAACCCTACAGGGGTGCTTCAACTCATCCATCATAAACTAACCACACGCCGCGGGAATAACCTCGACCACGAAACCCGTGATTTCCTAGTGTCACGCCCAAGATGCGATTCTATCCTTATTTTGACACGAGGGCCTCGACATGCGAGGTTCTAATTGGCAGGGCGGCGCGAAGCTCCATCAGGCTGGGCATGGCGACGAAGAGCTCCTGAAGAAAAGAACATGGAAGGGAGATGAGCAGGAGGAGAGCCTCACGAGGAGGAAGAAACAAGGAGGGTCACAGACGTCGGGGTACTCATCTCTGGCGAGGGGCGGCGCTCCTATCCCTCAATCCAAATCAGGATTGAGGAGGCTGCAAGAGACGGGTGGAGGCGCGTGGGAGCTGCAGGCATGCGGACGCGTCCAGGATGCATGGGAAGAGACTGGCTCGGGTGCTGCACAAGGGGGCTGCTGGTTGGCTGGGTGAGGAACACGAGGCAGAAAAATGGGGGAATTTTAGAGCGGGGAAGATCCCGAGGTGGGAGGAGACCAGGTGTGGGTGGTGGCGGCTGAATCAGTGGGATGGGACAAGCCTCCTAAAATCTAGGGTTGGACTGAATAAATAGGTAGGGAGGCTAGGGTTTGAGGGGTTTTGGGCGTTCTCGGACCTTCGGATCTCGACCCGACGGCCCGGTGGTGGAGGGGGCTAGCTAGGCTAGGTTGGGCCATGTTAGAGGGGGTGTGGGCTGAGGAGAGAGGAGATGGTGGCCCGTGACAAAGGTTTTAAACACCGAAAACGTCCGACGAATAAACCGATGACCACATTGCTATGACTGACCATTCGCGTATGAAACGACCTCTGATTGCGACGAAATTTGGCAGGCGGTCTACCGACAATAAAACAAGACCGCATGCTAACTTTCGACCCAATCCAAGAATATTTTTTGCGCATTTTTAAAACATTTTTTAAATCGATGTTGCGGGCGCGTGCGTGTGTGGTTGGACTCGAAACAGACAACAACACGAACTGAGAGAACCGGCGAACATGAACAGATGCAAGTTTTCAAAAAGAGTGCTGATGCTATGCAGATGATGCGATGATGAATGCGACAAACAATCGAATCACATGACAAGAATGGACATAAAAGGGTCATCTTCTGGAGCGTCGGTCCCGTGCTGTTACACCTAGGCAATTCCGTTGGAAATCCTCAACCTCGAGATAGCCCGAAGTATTCTCGCAATTCCTCGCACAAGACGTTCGAGAAAGGTAAAACAAATCCAGCAAGGCCATCCGACGTGTCATCGAATCCGATAGGAGCCGCGTATCTCGTTCTCAGGACATGACCAGATGAGCGCAGCGTACGATGGCCTGATACAAATCTCCCGAGTTGCCCCGGGTTGGCCCTGCACACGACTCTAGTTTGGACCAACACTCATGAGGAGCACTGGCCCAGGGGGTTGATTAAATTATCCACGGGTGCCGGCGGGTCCCTATGCATTTTATTAGTTATTAGGCAAATGTAGTACCAATGTTGGGCCTTTCTAGATAAGTTTTATCCCAAAAAGAAAATCAAGGGGGTCCCCATAACAACCCCGATCATGTTAGGAGTGCTCAATATGGAATATAATACCGATACACAAGTAACTAGGGCGTCAAAGATGTAACAAAACACCGAGAAAACGACCAAGCCTTCCACCTTTTACCAAGTATATATGTGCATTAAATTAAATAGCAATAATATTTTGGTATAACAAAAATTTCCATGTTGTCACTTGGAAGCAATTGCACCTGCAGCTAGAAACGATATAAGAAGGGCTGAGCAAGCGGTAACACAGCCAAACAAAGGTTTGTCGGGATGTGGAGGGGTTAGAGGCTTATCATGGTGTTGGGAAGCTTGACATAAAGTGCTAGGTAGCGAGACATAACGATAGAAGCGAGGCAACTAGCATAACAATGATAGTAGTGGTATCCAGGGAAATGGTCATCTTGCCTGAGATCCCGCTTGGGAGAAGAACGAAGCCATGAAGAAGATGACCCAACGTAGTCGAACGAATTCTCACACTCCGAACAATTTTGGAACTGTATCGAGAAGGATCAATCCGAAAACAAACAATCAACACACGATAAACACCACAACATATGCATGACATGATGCACAAACCAACATGATGCATGTCCATTTTAGATGTGCAAGGCATGATAAGTCACGTCAAACAACTACTGCACATTAAGTGAAGCTCAATATGCAACAACTTGCATATTGACAAATCTCCATGATCGATTTATTTAGTTCACTCTCGTTTATTTACTCAGCAAGATTAAATGTTTTTAAACATGGCAAGAGGTGAAGCATAGATAAACTACCTACCTAGGCATCTTAAATGAGGGCAGAGGCAACATATAACATTTTCGAAATGACCCCATATGCAAATTATGAATTTGGTCCAGATCTGTTCTAACACAATTTTAGAGTTGTTAAACAGCAAAATGAAGTGTGCCATGAAATTCTACATGTTTTTCTAGTCAATTTACATATGTGAATCATTCAAATCGGAGCTACGACTATTTTGTTACGAAATAAATCATTTTAACATGGCATTTATGCAAATTAATACAAACAATAAGTTAAACACTTTTTGTCATGTGTGAAAGTGTCATATTACAATTCTACACAACATTTTAGTCAAGTTTCATATATAAAACATTTGCAATGGAGCCTTGTATGAAAAACTATGCATGATCAAAGTTACAACATTTTAACAGATAAGGTTATTCATAACATGATGCATTTTCAAACAGAGATAGCAACATGCTAGCAAATTTTAACATGGGTAAATATGACACTAATAGATGGTTCACATGAAGCTGACCAGAACCATACATGGTACAAAGTGACGGAGCTTGAGACAAATATAGGGGGGCAATGGGCTAGACGGGGGGGGGGGCAAACATAACAATTTGAGCAGTTTTTAATGGAAAATTGAAAGCACATTTGCTCCCTTGGTGGTTTTGGTAATTAATAACAACATATGAGTCATTGAACTAATGTTTCCACCAAGTATATTTCAGGACAAGTTCAATGATAGGTATGGCAAAAGGATTGTGAAGATTGTGGAATTAGCCCAAGATGCAAGGAAATAGGTTGGCCAAGCTTCAAGCAAGAGGACTCTACATTTTACATTTGTGAGAAATCACTTTGAGTCCATAGGAAAGCCAATACTATTAAAAGGGGGTAAGGTTTTGTTGGTGAACAAAATGCTCATACGTGCACAAGTGATAGTCACCAAAAACACCCACAAGCTCTCCCACCAAAGTCTGTCTCTAGCCAAACATGCAAAATCGGTGCAACCAACATTCCTATCCTGGTGCCACCGATTCCAAACCTTAGACAGACTCAGCCAAACCCTAACACTTTGGTGCAGCCGACACTGCTTTCGGTGCCACCAAGTTGGGTTGCCAACTTTCTGTTATGCAAGTTCACACTTTCGGTCCGTCCGAGAATGTTGAATCGGCATCACCGAGTTTGGCATTTCTGACCGTTGGTCACCTTGTTGGTGCAACCGAGAATCCTATATCGGTCTCACCGAGATTCAAAAGTTGCCATCTTTTGGTCACTTCAGTACCACCGAGATTAACACATCGGTGTCACTGACTTGGTCATGTTGAGTGTAACGGTTGGATTTTGGGGGATGCCTATATATACCCCGTCACCACCACCCACTCGAAAGAGAAGCACTCAAAACTATTTCATACCTATCCTACTCAGTTTTCTGAGAGAGAGCCACCTACCCTTGTGTTGGGGTCAAGATCTTCCACTCCAACCATATGGATCTTGATTTCTAGACTCCCCAAGTTGCTTTCCACCAATCACATCTCTTCTACCAAGCTAAATCTGTGAGAGAGTGATTATGTGTTCAGGAGTCTATCATCTTGAAGCACAAGAGCAAGGAGTTCATCGTCATTATAGAGCCTATTACCTTTTGGAGGGTGGTACCTCCTAGATTGGTTAGGTGTCGCTTGGGAGCCTCCTACTTTGTGTTGCGGAGTGAACCAAGAAGTTTGTAAGGGCAAGGAGATCGCCTACTTCATGAAGATCTTGTTGGGAGACGTAGTAGTAAATCAAAATTTTCCTACGTTCACCAAGATCTATCTATGGAGAAACCAGCAACGAGAGGGGAGAGATTGCATCTTCATACCTTTGAAGATCGCTAAGCGGAAGCGTTACAAGAACGCGGTTGATGGAGTCGTACTCGCAGCGATTCAGATCGCGGTAGATCCGATCAAGTGCCGAACGGACGGCACCTCCGCGTTCAACACACGTGCAGCCCGGTGACGTCTCCAACACCTTGATCCAGCAAGGAGGAAGGAGAGGTTGGGGAAGGGCTCCAACAGCAGCACGACGGCGTGGTGGTGGTGGAGTAGCAAGGTATTCCGACAGGGCTTCGCCTAAGCGCTGCGGAGGAGGAAGAAGAGAGGTAGGGCTTCGCCGTGAGAGAGAGAGATCAAATCTTGTCTCAAAACATCCAAAACCTCAAGTATATATAGGAGGAGGGACGTGGAGGGCTGGCTTGGCCTCTACTCCAAAGAGGAGATGGCCGGCCGAATTAAAGGGAGAGTCCACCTCCCACAAGGGAGGTGGATCTCCTCCTTTTAAATCCTTTTTGCCTTATCTCCTTATCTCCAGCCGCATGGGCCTTTATCAAAAGTCTTGCCCAGCCCAATAAGGGCTGGCACACTTTATCTAACAGCCCATGTGGTCCTTTGGTCGTCACACCCCTCCCGGGGGTCATCCGGCACCCTCCCGGCACTCCCGGTACACTACCGATGAGCCCGAAAACTTTCCGGTGACCAAAACTGGACTTCCTATATATCAATCTTTACCTCCGGACCATTCCGGAGCTCCTCGTGACGTCCGGGATCTCATCCGGGACTCCGAACAACCTTCGCTAATCACGTATACCTTTTCCCTATAACCCTAGCGTCATCGAACCTTAAGTGTGTAGACCCTACGGGTTCGGGAGACACGTAGACATGACCGAGACACCTCTCCGGTCAATAACCAACAGCGGGATCTGGATACCCATGTTGGCTCCCACGTACTCCACGATGATCTCATCGAATGAACCACGATGTCAAGGATTCAATCAATCCCGTACACAATTCCCTTTGTCTATCGGTATGATACTTGCCCGAGATTCGATCGTCGGTATCCCCATACCTTGTTCAATCTCGTTACCGGCAAGTCTCTTTACTCGTTCCGTAATACATCATCCCCTGACTAACTCCTTAGTCACATTGAGCTCACAATGATGATGTCTTACCGAGTGGGCCCAGAGATACCTCTCCGTCACACGGAGTGACAAATCCCAGTCTCGATTCATGCCAACCCAACAGATACTTTCGGAGATACCCGTAGTGCACCTTTATAGCCACCCAGTTACGTTGTGACGTTTGGCACACCCAAAGCATTCCTACGGTATCCGGGAGTTGCACAATCTCATGGTCTAAGGAAACGATACTTGACATTGAAAAGCTTTAGCAAACGAACTACACGATCTTGTGCTATGCTTAGAATTGGGTCTTGTCCATCACATCATTCTCCTAATGATGTGATCCCGTTATCAATGACATCCAATGTCCATGGCCATGAAACCGTGACCATCTATTGATCAACGAGCTAGTCAACTAGAGGCTCACTAGGGACATGTTGTGGTCTATGTATTCACACATGTATTATGGTTTCCGGTTAACACAATTATAGCATGAACAATAGACAATTATCATGAACAAGGAAATACAATAATAACCATTTTATTATTGCCTCTAGGGCATATTTCCAACAGTCTCCCACTTGCACTAGAGTCAATAATCTAGTTCACATCACCATGTGATTAACACTTACATCACCATGTGATCATATCATCATGTGATTAACACCCAATAAGTTCTGGGGTTTGTTCATGTCCTGCTCGTGAAAGAGGTTTTAGTCAACGGGTCTGCGACATTCAGATCCGTGTGTACCTTACAAACTTTCCATGTCATATTTGTAGATACTACTCCCATGCTCCACTTGGAGCTATTCCAAATGGCTGCTCCACTATACGTAGCTGGATTTCTACTAAGAGTCATCCGGATTGGTTTTAAAGCTTGCATCATCGTAACACTTTACGATGAACTCTTTATCACCTCCATAATCGAGAAATATTTCCTTAGTTCTCAAGTTACTAAGGCTAACTTTGACCGCTGTCTAGTGATCCACTCTTGGATTACTCTTGTACCCCTTGACAGACTCATGGCAAGGCACACACAGGTGCGGTACACAGCATGGCATACTATATAGAGCCTATGGCTAAAGCATAGGAGATGACACTCATCTCTTCTTTATCTTCTGCCGTGGTCGGGTATTGAGTCTTACTCAATTTCACACCTTACAATACAGTCAAGAACTCCTTCTTTGACCCATCTATTTTGAACTCCTTCAAAAACTTGTCAAGGTATGTCTTCGTCGAAAAAACTTATCAAGCGAATAGATCTATCCCTATAGATCTTGATGCTCAATAAAATAGTAGCTTTATCTGGGTCTTCCTTTGAAAAACAAAACTTTTCAAACAACCCTTCATGCTCTTCCAGAAATTCTACATCATTTCCGATCAATAATATGTCAACTACATATTCTTATAAGAAATTCCATAGTGCTCCCACTCACTTTCTTGCAAATACAAGTTTCTCATAAACTTTGTATAAACTTAAACACTTTGATCACCTCATCAAAGCATATATTCCAACTCCGAGATGCTTGCTCCAGTCCATAGAAGGATCGCTGGAGTTTGCATATTATTAGCATCCTTAGGATTGACAAAACCTTCTGGTTGTATCACATACAACTCTTCCTCACAGAAACCATTACGGAAACCTTGTTTTGTCATCCATCTGCCAGATTTCATAATCGAAAAATGCAGCAACTGCTAACAAAATTTTAATAGACTTTTAGCATCGCTACAGATGAGACAATCTCATTGCAGTCAACTCCTTGAACTTGGCGGAAACTTCTTTGCGACAAGTCGAGCTTTATAAACGGTGACATTTCACCATTAGCGTCTATGTTTATCTCAAAGGTCCATTTGTACTCAATGACCCGCCATTCAACAGGCAAGTCTACCAAAGTCCATACTTGGTTTTCATACATGGATCCTTTCTCGGATTTCATGGCTCCTAGCCATTTGTTGGAATCCGGGCCCACCATCGCTTCTCCATAGTTCGTAGGTTCATCGTTGTCCAACAACATGATTTCCAAGACAGGGTTGTCGTACTACTCAGGAGCAGTACGCGTCCTTGTCGACCTACGAGGTTCGATAGTGACTTGATCCGAAGCTTCATGATCATCATCATTAACTTCCTTTTCAACTAAGTAGGCTCTACAGAAACATCTTTCTGTGTTGCGCTATTCTCTGGTTGAAACAAAGGTTCAACAACCTTATCAAGTTCTATCTTCCTCCCACTCAATTCTTTCGAGAGAAACTCTTTCTCAAAAAGGACCCGTTCTTAGCAACAAACACCTTTTGCGCTTGGATCTGAGATAGAAGGTATACCCAATGTCTCATTAGGGTATTCTATGAAGATGCATTTGTCTGCTTTGAGTTCGAGCTCGCTAGGTGAAAAACCCATTTTCACATAAGCGTCGCAGCCCCAAACATTAAGAAATGACAGCTTAGGCTTCTGTCAAACCATAATTCTCACGGTGTCATCTCAACAGACTTAGATGGTGCCCTGTTAAAGTGAATGGATTTGTCTTTAATGCATAACCCCATAACGATAGTGGTAAAACGATAAGAGACATCATAGTACTCACTATATCCAATAGAGCACGACTACGACGTTCGAACACACCATCACACTATGGTGTTCCAGGAGGCGTGAGCTGTGAAACAATTTCCACATTGTCTAAAATTGCATACCAAACTCGTAACCTAGATATTCACCTCCATGATCATATCATAGACATTTATCTTCTTGTCACGATGATCTTTAACTTCACTCTGAAACTCCTTGAACCTTTCAAACATTTCAGATTCGTGTTTCATTAAGTAAATATCCCCATATTTACTCAAATCATCAGTGAAGGTAAAGAAAAACAACGATATCCACTGTGTGTTTCAACACTCATTGGACCACATACATCAACATGTATTAATTCCAATAAGCCACTTGCCCGCTCCATCATATTGGATGACGGGGTCTCAGTCATCTTGCCCAAGAGGCATGGCTCGCATGTCTCAACCGATTCGAAATCGAGTGAGTCAAAAAACATCCATCATCATGGAGTTTCTTCATGCGATTTATACCAATATGACATTACGTGGCAGTGCCACAAGCATGTGGTACTATCATTATTAACTTTGTATCTTTTGGTACCAATGTTATGAATATGTGTACTACTACGATCATGATTCGATAAACCATTTCGAGTGGGTGCATGACCATTGAAGGCATTATCCATGTAAACAGAATAACCATTATTCTCTAACTTATATGAATAACCGTATCGCACTAATCATGATCTAATCACGTTTATGCTCAACGCAAACACCAAATAACATTTATTTAGGTTTATCACAAATCCTGAAGGTAGAGAGAGCGTGCGATGGTGATCACATCAATCTTGGAAATACTTCCAACACACATCGTCACCTTTCACCTAGCTAGTCTCCATTTACTCCGTAGCTTTTATTTCGAGTTGCTAACACTTAGCAACCGAACCGGTATCTAATACCCAGGTGCTACTAGGAGTACCAGCAAGGTACACATCACTAACACGTATATCAAATATACTTCCATTGACATTACCAACCTTCTTATCTACCAATCATCTAGGGTTTTTCCGCTTCAGCGAACATTCTCCTCATAACAGAAGCACTTAGTCTCGGGTTCGGGCTCAACCTTGGGTTTCTTCACTAGAGCAACAACTGGCTTGCCATTCCTGAAGTTTTTCCCTTCTTGCCCTTGCCCCTTTTGAAACTAGTGGTTTTCACTTAACCATCAACACTTGATGCTCCTTATTGATTTCTACCTTCGTGGTGTCAAACATCACGAACAACTCAGGGATCATCTTATCCATCCCTGGCATGTTATAGTTCATCACGAAGCTCTAGTAGCTTGGTGGCAGTGACTTGGAGAACTGCATTAATCACTATCTCATCTGGAAGATTAACTCCCACTTGATTCAAGTGATTGTAGCACCCAAACAATCTGAGAACACGCTCACCGATTAAGCTATTCTCCTTTATCTTGCAGGCAAAGAATCTTGTTGGAGGTCTCATACCTCTCAACATAGGCACGAGCTTGAGATCACAATCTCAGCTCCTAGAACATCTCATATGTTCTGTGACGTTCAAAACATTTTGAAGCCTCAATTCTAAGCCGTAATGCATGACGCACTGAACTATCACGTAGTCATCAAAAAGTGCCTGTCATATGTTCACAACATCTACAGACAACGCTTGAGGGAGTGATGCAGTTAGCGGTACATCAAAAACATAAGCTTTCTGTGCAGCAATGAGGACAATCCTCAGATCACGGACCCAGTCCGCATTATTGCTACCATCAACTTTCAACTTACTTTTCTCTAGGATTGTATCAATAAAACTGGGGAGCTACAGCGCGAGCTATCTACGACATAATTTGCAAGGACATTTTTAGACTAAGTTCATGATAATTAAGTTCATTTAATCAAATTATTAATGAACTCCCACTTAGATAGACATCTCTCTAGTCTTCCAAGTGATACATGATCCATGTCAACTAGCCCGTGTCCGATCATCACGTGAGACGGACTAGTCATCCATGGTGAACATCTCTATGTTGATCGTATCTTCTATACGACTCATGTTCGACCTTTCGGTCTTCCGTGTTCCGAGGCCATGTCTGTACATGCTAGGCTCGTCAAGTCAACCTAAGTGTTTCGCATGTGTAAATCTGGCTTACACCCGTTGTATGCGAACGTTAGAACCTATCACACCCGATCATCACGTGGTGCTTCGGAACGACGATCCTTAGCAACGGTGCACAGTTAGGGTGAACACCTTTCTTGAAATTTTATTGAGAGATCATCTTATTTACTACCGTCGTTCTATGCAAATAAGATGTAAACATGATAAACATCACATGCAATCAATATAGTGACATGATATGGCCAATATCATTTTGCTCCTATGATCTCCATCTTCGGGGCACCATGATCATCACTGTCACCGGCACGACACCATGATCTCCATCATCATGATCTCCATCATTGTGTCTTCATGAAGTTGTCTCGCCAACTATTACTTCTACTACTATGGCTAACGCTTAGCAATAAAGTAAAGTAATTACATGGCGTTTATGATTGACACGCAGGTCATACAATAAATAAGACAACTCCTATGGCTCCTGCCGGTTGTCATAATCATCGACATGCAAGTCGTGAATCCTATTACAAGAACATGATCAATTCATACATCACAATGCATCACATCACATCCTTTGGCCATATCACATCACAAGGCACATGCTGCAAAAACAAGTTAGACGTCCTCTAATTTGTAGTTGCAAGTTTTTACGTGGCTGCTATAGGTTACTAGCAAGAACGTTTCTTACCTACGTCAACACCACAACGTGATTTGCCAATTGCTATTTACCCTTCATAAGGACCCTTTTCATCGAATCCGATCCGACTAAGGTAGGAGAGACAGACACCCGCTAGCCACCTTATGCATCTAGTGCATGTCAGGCGGTGGAACCGGTCTCACGTAAGCGTACGTGTAAAGTTGGTCCAGGCCGCTTCATCCCACAATACCGCCGAATCAAGATAAGACTAGTAGCGGCAAGCAAATTAACAAACTCGACGCCCACAACTGCTTTGTGTTCTACTCGTGCATAGATTCTACGCATAGACCTAGCTCATGATGCCACTGTTGGGAGACGTAGTAGTAAATCAAAATTTTCCTACGTTCACCAAGATCTATCTATGGAGAAACCAGCAACGAGAGGGGAGAGATTGCATCTTCATACCTTTGAAAATCGCTAAGCGGAAGCGTTACAAGAACGCGGTTGATGGAGTCGTACTCGCAGCGATTCAGATCGCGGTAGATCCGATCAAGTGCCGAACGGACGGCACCTCCGCGTTCAACACACGTGCAGCCCGGTGACGTCTCCAACACCTTGATCCAGCAAGGAGGAAGGAGAGGTTGGGGAAGGGCTCCAACAGCAGCACGACGGCGTGGTGGTGGTGGAGTAGCAAGGTATTCCGACAGGGCTTCGCCTAAGCGCTGCGGAGGAGGAAGAAGAGAGGTAGGGCTTCGCCGTGAGAGAGAGAGATCAAATCTTGTCTCAAAACATCCAAAACCTCAAGTATATATAGGAGGAGGGACGTGGAGGGCTGGCTTGGCCTCTACTCCAAAGAGGAGATGGCCGGCCGAATTAAAGGGAGAGTCCACCTCCCACAAGGGAGGTGGATCTCCTCCTTTTAAATCCTTTTTGCCTTATCTCCTTATCTCCAGCCGCATGGGCCTTTAGCAAAAGTCTTGCCCAGCCCAATAAGGGCTGGCACACTTTATCTAACAGCCCATGTGGTCCTTTGGTCGTCACACCCCTCCCGGGGGTCATCCGGCACCCTCCCGGCACTCCCGGTACACTACCGATGAGCCCGAAAACTTTCCGGTGACCAAAACTGGACTTCCTGTATATCAATCTTTACCTCCGGACCATTCCGGAGCTCCTCGTGACGTCCGGGATCTCATCCGGGACTCCGAACAACCTTCGCTAATCACGTATACCTTTTCCCTATAACCCTAGCGTCATCGAACCTTAAGTGTGTAGACCCTACGGGTTCGGGAGACACGTAGACATGACCGAGACACCTCTCCGGTCAATAACCAACAGCGGGATCTGGATACCCATGTTGGCTCCCACGTACTCCACGATGATCTCATCGGATGAACCACGATGTCAAGGATTCAATCAATCCCGTACACAATTCCCTTTGTCTATCGGTATGATACTTGCCCGAGATTCGATCGTCGGTATCCCCATACCTTGTTCAATCTCGTTACCGGCAAGTCTCTTTACTCGTTCCGTAATACATCATCCCGTGACTAACTCCTTAGTCACATTGAGCTCACAATGATGATGTCTTACCGAGTGGGCCCAGAGATACCTCTCCGTCACACGGAGTGACAAATCCCAGTCTCGATTCATGCCAACCCAACAGATACTTTCGGAGATACCCGTAGTGCACCTTTATAGCCACCCAGTTACGTTGTGACGTTTGGCACACCCAAAGCATTCCTACGGTATCCGGGAGTTGCACAATCTCATGGTCTAAGGAAACGATACTTGACATTGAAAAGCTTTAGCAAACGAACTACACGATCTTGTGCTATGCTTAGAATTGGGTCTTGTCCATCACATCATTCTCCTAATGATGTGATCCCGTTATCAATGACATCCAATGTCCATGGCCATGAAACCGTGACCATCTATTGATCAACGAGCTAGTCAACTAGAGGCTCACTAGGGACATGTTGTGGTCTATGTATTCACACATGTATTATGGTTTCCGGTTAACACAATTATAGCATGAACAATAGACAATTATCATGAACAAGGAAATACAATAATAACCATTTTATTATTGCCTCTAGGGCATATTTCCAACAGATCTACCCCAAGTAAGGCTAGTCCTCCGTGGACGTAGGCCGTCATGGTATAGTCAAGGTTGCTTCTTCGTGGAACCCTCCGTGGGTAGAGCCCTCCGTGGACTCTCGCGACTGTTACCCTCCGTGGGTTGAAGACCCCATGAACGTGGATGTACGATAGCACCACCTGTCAGAACCACGGGAAAAATCATCATGTCTACAATTGTGTTTGATCTTCCTACCCTATCCTTTTACTCATGCTTGTTGTTACTTTCCATTGTTATACTCTTAGACTTGCATGTGTAGGGCGTACTTGATATGTTATGAATGCTAAAACTTGCCAAGAATTAAAATTGGGAAAAAGCATAGTTTTATTTGGTCAAGTAGTCTAATCACCCCCCCTCTAGACCTACTTTCGATCCTACAAGTGGTATTAGAGCTTTGGTCTCCATTGCATTGGTTTCACAACCTAGGAGAAGTATGGCATCTAGTGAGGGAAATTATCACCGTAGAGGTCCATACTTTGATGGCACTAATTTTGCTAGTTGGAAGCATAAAATGAAAATGCATTTGCTTGGTCATAATCTCACCGTTTGGGTTGTTGTTCGTGTTGGCTTGCAAGGTGAATTATTTGGTGATGGAAGAGAACCAGATCGTGAAGCGAACGCGGAAGAATTGATGATGTTGCAACTCAATTCTCAGGCATGTGACATTATCTTCAAGTGCCTATGCCCCGAAGAATTCAACAAAATCAGCCGTCTTGAATAGGCAAAAGAGATTTGAGATACTTTGGTTGATATGCACGAAGGAACTGAGTCCGTGAGAGAATCCAAGTTAGATTTTTTTCAAGGTCAACTTGATAAGTTCAAGATGAAGGATGGTGAAGGAGTCTCTGAAATGTACTCTAGGCTAGCTCTCATCTCCAATGAGATTGCCGGCTTAGGAAGCGAAGAAATGACTGACAAGTACATCATCAAGAAGATACTTCGAGCTTTGGATGAGAGATATGACACCATGTGCACATTGATCCAAATGATGCCCAACTACAAAGATCTCAAACCAACAGAAGTGATTGGTAGAATTGTTGCTCATGAGATGACACTCAAAGACAAGGAAGAGCTCCACCACAAGTCTAGCGGTGCTTACAAAGCCACAAGTGATGCTCCCGCTACCTCAAGCGACAACCTTGTCACAAATGAAGAGATAAGCCTCATGGTCAAGAAATTCAACAAGTTCTACAAGAATAGAAGCAAAGATCGCAACCCCAACTCAAGACATGAAGAGAAGCGTTCGTCAAGTCATGACCGAAACTGCTACAATTGTGGGAATCCCGGACACTACTATAATGAGTGCACGGTTCCCTACGAATGAAGAGAAGAGTCACCTAGAAGACGAAGCTCAAGAGATGAATCACCTCGAAGAGAGAGAAGGAGTAGAGATGAACGTTATGAACGAAGACCCTCAAGGAGAAGTAGGGACTCGGAGAAGAAGGACAAGCACACCAAGAGCTACCCAAGAATGAAACATCAAGCTCATGTTGGTGAATGGGTTTCCGGCTCCGACTCCGACAACCACTCCGAGAGAAGCTATCACTCCAACTCCGACTATAGTCAAGATGATGATGTTTCCGGAATTGCACTAGTGACAACCAACTCCTATGATCTATTTGATTCACCAAATGAAGGGAGTGGAAGTTGCTTCATGGCTAAAGGCCCCAAGGTATCACACCCCTAATATCTTGATTTCCATAGTGATGAAGATGATTTTCTTTATGGTGATGACTTGCTATGTGATAAAACTAGTGATGGTGAGCATAATAAACTTTATATTTCTCATGCTAGTCAAGATAAGTCAATTGACGATGTTAAGATGAAAATAGAAGAACTAACTAAAGAACTCAACACTCTTAAGTTAGCCCATGAATCTACTCTTGAAGATCATAGAGAGCTTGTAAGAACTCATGAGAAGATACGCTTCGAGAAGCTCAGTTTGGAGCAAGAACATGAATTTCTTAAAGCTATAAATCACGATCTCCGAAAGAAGACTTCATCTTATCTTGCCAAACGACTACTCTTGTCTACATTTATGCCACAAGTCAAATCTAAGCAAACTAGTAACAAAAGCAAGAAAGGTTCTTCATCTAGTAGCAACAATAAAAATGCTAAATCCAATGATGTTGCTCCTAGTAGTTCTATTAATTCCGCTAATGATGATTCTCTTAGCCAAGTTACACTTGAGCAAGAAAATGATTTATTAAACGGAATCATAGAGAAAGGTATCTATAAGAGTCTTCACAGGTACAAACAATTTGATGAGATTGTACGCAATCATGGAGGATACCGGAAGAATCGTGGTGTTGGCTACTTCAACACTAATGGAGTTGAATGGGAAGAAGGTCAATACCCCAATCCCAAGTTTGTTCCTCAACAGGAAAAGTATGAAAATACTCTTTCCAAGGGAGCAAAGTTTCAAGATGACCTTCCACCACAAGACACCAAGCTCAAAGGAAAGAACAAGCTCCAAGAGGACTTTGACTGTTATGAAGATGAACCGCAAGCTTTGGTGAAGTGGGTTCCCAAGGCTACTACAAGCTCAACTTCTACAAGTGCTACTTCAGCACCAAGGATACCCATCAACTTGATGTGGGTTCCCAAGAAGAAGAACTAAAGAGTTCTTGAGGGGTGACTCTGCCAATGAAATTCACCCATATTCATTATTGGCAAGATCTATTTATAATCAACATCAACCCTATGCAATAGATCAAGGAGTCACACATTCCCTCAAAGGTAAGCAAGGGACAAGGTAATCAACAAATCAATGGACATCATCACACATGCTTTGCACTCCATGTCCATAGATATCCTTGTATTTGTCTCTTGTGTGTTGGGTCTAACCCATGTAGGTGAGAAGAGTAAGGAAACAATAAGGATGCTCCCAACTCTTGGTGATCTTCATCAACCTTGAGCATCCACCACTACCTTACCAACATGAAGTCTTCATCAACAAAACCCAAGGTTAGTTTATCCCTCTTATGGGGGGATGTCACATCAAGGGGGAGCTTTACTCTAAGACTTGAGTCAAAGCATCTCTTAGCATGTGAAAACATTAAATGCTTTATGTCAAAGTGGTAACCCCACTTGTGCTTAAACGATGAGTATGACCTATGATCAAGTACTCTTACTTGGCTCCTAAGTCAAATTACTCATATATAGATGATTTCGTCATGGCCCAAGTGCTTGTTAGATGCTAGTTTTTTTTGCATGTTTGCCATAATTTCATTTGACATCTTATTGTGTGAGCATGTTGGTCTACATTTATTTACTCATTCGAGGATATCCAATTGTTGCTATTTGGCTTTGGATTTATCTTTTGCCAATTGGACATACAAGAATGCCTAGGACCACTTCTTTAGCAATCTATGCTTTCTCACCTCATACTATATTCATGCTGCATCACAAAATTTGAACAAGTGCTTTTCGATCCCTCTGTGTGTGGAGCACTCGGAGTTCCGTATCGACAAGGACTGACCATTATAACCTCCCAAGTGCATCTCAGTGGAACTAACCACAAAATCTCGGTCTCACCAAATGCCTAGGGTTGATCTGGTTTTCAATCTTGGTACCACCGATTCCATCTTCTCGGTTACACCGAGTTTCCCTGTCAACAGACAGTTGAGGAACTTGGTGACATCGAAAAGTTCGAATTGGTGACACCGACAGTGGTGGGTATATAAGTTGTGGACCCCGACGCTTTGAAATTCAATCTCAATCGTCGCACCTCAGAACCCTAAGCTGCCGCCTACGAGACCCCTGGTCGTCGCCCTTGTCTCCCTGCGCTCCTCCGTCGCTGGTAATCGCTATCGTTGACGAAATCCTCTCCACCGTCGCCGCCGTAGCGGATCCATGCCAAGCTAGGGTACGAATTGGCCCTCTTTTGCGCTCCTCGTCCGATTCTTGCACAATGGATTGAAGTTTATCTATAAACCACTCTTTGCACACACTCCTATCCACTCAAAATTCTGATAGCTTAGCGAATATTAGATTTTCTAGGGTTTTGCCGTCCGCCCGATGGAACTCGGTGGAACCAAAGCGAACAAATCGGTCTCACCGATTTGTCTTTCTATGTTGCTGAGAATGGTCTCGGTGGAACCGAGTACTTCTTTTCGGTCTCACCGAAAAGAGTGCCAAGGTTCTGTTAAGAGGGACAGTCAGTCTCGGTGGCACTGAAAATCTTGCTTCGACTGTACCGATTTTCATTTGACAGAATGCAAAAACTTTGAAAATCTATTGTTCAAACTTTCAAAAACCAGCCTGATTTTGTGATGACTCATCTACTTCTGCTCTTCTATACTCTATTCATAGGGTCAGTATGTCAGATGCTGAGGATAGTCAGAATATGTCAGAGCACGGTGCTGACATGAGTTCAGGCACAAGCCTAGAGTCTAGTTCATTTTCAGATCGAGGCACCCCCATCTCCCATGGGTTGCCCAAGGCAGCCACCAGGACTAGGAAGAAGCTAAATTCTAATGAAGAATATTCAGACTTTGTTCTTGAGGAGATTCTTGCCAAGAAGCAAGAAAAGACTGCTAAGAAGTCTGCTACTGAAGCTACTTCTTCCTGAAGAGTTGTCAGCAAGGTCTATGACAGCTCTGAAACTATCAAACCACATGAGAGTGCTAGGGCCACAATGTCTGTTGATCCCCCAAGAAAGTCTATGCCTAAGAAGGCAGGTGAGAAGAAAGCCAGGAAGAGGATTATTCATGTGATGCCTACCTCCATGTATGAAGATCTAGAGGAGGCTGCTGGTGCCGTTGTGGAGGAAGATGAGGATGAGCCAGCTGCAAAGGCTCCTCCCAAGAAGAAGGCCAAGAAGCTTATGGCAGATGCAATGCCAAAGACTGGCACATCCAAGAGCACCAAGCCTACATCCAAGAAAGCTACTGCACAGAAGTCGAAGAGGACTACCAGAGATATTCCAGCTTCTAAAAAGAACAAAGGAACTGCCTCCAGATTTGAAGATTATGATGACTTGACTACATTGATGAAGCTCAGACCACATCTTCCAGTACATGATGTCAGCCACTTAGTTGCTAAAGATATGAAGAAGTGGAAAGAGTTAGGATTGAGAGCTTGGAGAGCTATAGATCCATATGCCCAGAGGAAGAAAACTGCTGTTGACTACAGGTTCTACACCAGAGAGCAACATGACTTTTATGAGACAGTGCTGCTAGACAAGAGCCCAACTGTTAGTGATATGAGATATGTTGATTGGAAATTCATTAAGGAGAATGAGGACTACTTTCCAAGTGTCCAAGATAATTTCCACTGCATTGGTCTAGATGAGTTCATTAGCAGAGAGTTTACTGCACTGCACATTTCTATGGAGATTGTAGAATTGTATGGATGACTGAAGGAGCAAGGTATGAATCCACTATTGATGAGTGGGATGCACTTCTAGGAGTTTCAAAGGTTCAAAATGGTGATCTGGATGTATACTCACAATCCAAGGCAAGCCACAATGCCATGAAGGATATGTATACTCCTATCCCCGCAGACAAAGTGCAATATCACAAGCTAGGATCCATCTACTATCTACAAGCAGGCCTCCGTACCATGAACACTATTCTGAGGCATACCTTGATGCCCAAGTTAGGAGATGACAAGATGATCTAAGGCTACTCCATCAACATGTTGATGCACCTTGACGGACATACCAGGATTAGAGTCATGGATTTGATTGTTGAGACAATCAAGAGGGTTGCTGCTGATCAGAAGTGCTCTTGCTGCTATGCACCCTACGTCCATATGCTTATCAACTCTTAGTTGGAGAAGCACATATTTGCTCTAGACTGTCCACATTTGCCCCTACAGCCAGAACTTGAGGATAATGTTGTGGTGATGGACCCAGATCATCCCACATCTGCTACAGCACAGGCAGAGGCAGAAGCAGTTCGAGCCGCTAGTGCTCAAGCCCCCAGATCTAGAAATGAGCAAATGGACCTTTTGATCTCAGGAGTTCAAGGCATATAGAAGGATATCAAGGGCATTCTAGACAACCAGAAACAATCTTGTTAGGATCTTTGAGACAGGGATCAAGACTCTTGGTGATAAGGTGGACAAGGTGACTAAGACAGTTATAGAGCTTCAGAAGGAAGTTGACTCCATGCACATCCCTCGGGTCTCTTCTACTTCTTCTTCTTCTTCAGATGATGATGATGATGAGGATGGATCACCTCTCAGGCCGAGCACACAGTTCACAACTCAGGCTAGAACACCCACAGTGCCTGCACCAGACGTGAGGCCCTCTTCATCAGCTCCTGCTCCATCAGCTCCAGTTCCTCCAGTGACCACTCAGCTCCATCCATGACATCTGCAGAGATCTTCCCTGACGTTGTTCTCTTGACTCCTTCATCAACAACCAGAGGAGATCAGCCCAAGAACGCTTAGATATATGCCTTTGAACTTTTTGGTAACTTGTTGCCAAAGGGGGAGAAGTGTATATAGATCTTTAGGCTTCGAGTGAGAGAGAGAGTTTGGTGTTTTGTTGCTTGTTTTAAAAAACAATTGCTTTTGGTTGCTGTGACACACTTTTGGTTGCTTGTGATACACGTTTGATGATGTTTGATCATACGCTTTATTGTGTGATGCCACTATTTCCTATCATCTTAATTCTTATGTGATGATCATTCATCTTTTCTTGATTGTGTTGTGCTATGATGCTCATTCTAATTACTCTCGCACACCACCAAGTGGTATGTGACATGTAAGAAGTGACCCATGTACCTAATCGATTGTGCATTTGTATTCAAACACAAATTTAAATAATACACACAAATTTAGGGGGAGCTCTTGCTTCTCACATACTTCTCAAAGCGACGATTATATTCTTTGTCGAAGCTTTGATCTATATGTTGTCATCAATTATCAAAAAGGGGGATATTGAAAGCACATTTGCTCCCTTGGTGGTTTTGGTAATTAATAACAACATATCAGTCATTGAACTAATGTTTCCACCAAGTATATATCAGGAAAAGTTCAATGATAGGGATGGCAAAAGGATTGTGGAATTACCCCAAGATGCAAGGAAATAGGTTGGCCAAGCTTCAAGCAAGAGGACTCTACATTTTACATTTGTGAGAAATCACTTTGAGTCCATAGGAAAGCCAATACTATTAAAAGGGGGTAAGGTTTTGTTGGTGCAAAAAAACTCATACGTGCACAAGTGATAGTCACCAAAAACATCCACAAGCTCTCCCACCAAAGTCTGTCTCTAGCCAAACATGCAAAATTGATGCAACCAACATTCCTATCCCGATGCCACCGATTCCAAACCTTAGACAGACTCAACCAAACCCTAACACTTCGGTGCAGCCGACACTGCTTTCGGTGCCATCGAGTTGGGTTGCCAACTTTCTGTTATGCAAGTTCACACTTTCGGTCTGTCCAAGAATGTTGAATCGGCGTCACCGAGTTTGGCAATTCTGACCGTTGGTCACCTTGTCGGTGCAACCGAGAATCCTATATCGGTCTCACCAAGATTCAAAAAGTTGCCACCTTTTGGTCACTTCGGTACCACCAAGATTAACACATTAGTGTCACCGAGTTGGTCATTTTGTGTGTAACGGTTGGATTTTTGGGGATGCCTATATATACCCCTTCACCACCACCCACTCGAAAGAGAAGCACCCAGAACTATTCTATACCTATCCTACTCAGTTTTTTGAGAGAGAGCCACCTACCTGTTGGAAATATGCCCTAGAGGCAATAAATAAAGTGTATATTATTTTATTTCCTTGTTCATGATAATCGTTTATTATCCATGCTATAATTTTATTAATTGGAAACATGGATACATGTGTGGATACATAGACAAACACAATGTCCCTAGTGTGCCTCTAGTGAACTAGCTCGTTGATCGAAAGATAGTTAAGGTTTCCTAGACATGGACATGAGATGTCATTTGATAACGGGATCACATCATTAGGAGAATGATGTGATGGACAAGACCCAAACAACAAACGTAGCTTATGATCGTGTCAGTTTATTGCTACTGTTTTCTACATGTCAAGTATATGTTCCTATGACCATGAGATCATGCAACTCACAGATATCGGAGGAGTACCTTGTGTGTATCAAACGTCTCAACGTAACTGGGTGACTATAAAGGTGCTCTACAGGTGTCTTCGAGGGTGTCTGTTGAGTTGGCATGGATCAAGACTGGGATTTGTTACTCCGTGTGACGGAGAGGTATCTCAGGGCCCACTCGGTAATACAACATCACAATAAGCCTTGCAAGCAATGTGACTAAGTGTTAGTTGCGAGATCTTGTATTACGGAACGATTAAAGAGACTTGCCAGTAACGAGGTTGAACTAGGTATGGAGATACGGACGATCGAATCTCGGGCAAGTAACATACCGAAGAACAAAGGGAACATCATACGGGATTAACTGAATCCTTGACATAGAGGTTCGACCGATAAATATCTTCGTAGAATATGTAGGAACCAATGTTGACATCTAGGTCCCGCCATTGGTTATTGACCGTAGAGGTGTCTCGGTCATGTCTACATAGTTCTCGAACCCGCAGGGTCTGCACACTTAAGGTTTGGTGACGTTTCGGTAGTATAGAGTTATGTATGGTGGTGACCGAAGTTTGTTCGGAGTCCCGGATGAGATCCCAGAAATCATGAGGAGCTCCGGAATGGTCCGGAGGTAAATATTCATATATAGGAAGTCCTGTTTTGGTCGCCGGAAAAGTTTCGGGCTCATCGGTAGTGTACCGGGAGTGCCGATAGTGTACCGGGAGGCCTGCGGGAGGGATATTTCGACCCAAGAGGCTTCATGGGCTGTGGGAGAGTGAATATCAGACCTTAGTGGGATGGTGGAAACTCCCACACAAGGCCCATGTGGCTGGAGGAAAAAACCTAATAGGAAAAGGTGGAAAAAGGCAAAAAGGAGCAATCCTAGTCCTACTAGGATTGGAGGAGGAATCCTCTTCTCCTAGTAGGTTCGGCCGAACCAGATAGCCTTGGAGGCTAAGGCTGCCTCCTCTACTCCTCTCCTCCTATATATACTAGAGGTTTTGGGTTTTTTGCACTAGTTTTTTCAACCACGTGCTACCCGTTCCTCCAGTGCATCGTTTCTCCTCTAGATCGGTTTTCTGTAGTGCTTAGGCGAAGCCCTACCGGAATTGCTCCACCACCATCGCCGGAGCGCCGTCAGGCTGCGGAAGAACTCATCTTCCTCTCCACTCCCTCTTGCTGGATCAAGACGGTGGAGATCGTCATCAAGCCATACGTGTGCTGAACGCGGAGGTGCCGTCCGTTCGATGCTAGATCGGAAGGATCGTGATCAAGTTCGTGGGACGGATCGTGATCAAGTTCGTGGGACGGATCATGATCGGATCGCGGGACGGATCGTGATTGGATCGTGGGACGGATCGTGATTGGATCGCGGGATGCACGACAATTTGGATCGTGAAGACATTCGACTACACCAACCGCGTTTCTTAACGCTTCCCGCTTAGCGATCTACAAGGGTATGTAGACCCACTCTCCCTCTCGTAGATTCTCATCACCATGGATAGATCTGCATGTGCGTTGGAAATTTTTGTTTCCCATGCAACGTTCCCCAATAGTGGCATCATGAGCTAGGTCTATATGTAGATGAGATCTCGAGTAGAACACAAAAGGTTTGTGGGCGTTGATGCTTAGATTGCTTTCTCCCTTCGTCGGATTTTGGTTCAGCGGTACTATGAGATGAAGCGGCCCGGACCAACATTACTCGTACGCTTACGAGAGACCGGTTCCCTTGACGCAACTTGTTGCCTAGATGGCTTGTGGGTGGCAGTTTCTCTCACTTTAGTTGGATCGGATTCGACAAAGGCGGTCCTTGAGAAGGTTGAAAAGAAAATTATGTATCACCGTTGTGGTTTATGCATAGGTGAGAATCGTTCTTGCTAGAAACCCGTAGCAGCCACGTAAAACATGCAACAACAATTAGAGGACGTCTAACTTGTTTTTGCAGGGTATGTTGTGATGTGATATGGCAAATTACATGATGTGATATATGTGATGTATGAGATGATCATGTGATGTATAGAATTTCACGACTTGCATGTCGATGAGTACGGCAACCGGCAGGAGCCATAGGGTTGTCTTTAATTATTGTATGACCTGCGTGTCAATCATTAAGTGCTATGTAATGCTTTACTTTATCGCTAAACGGTAGCAATAGTAGTAGAAGCATGTTGGGCGCGACAACCCCGATGGCGACACGTTGATGGAGATCAAGATGATGGAGATCATGGTGTCTTGCGAGTGACGATGGATATCATGCCGGTGCTTTCAAGATGGAGATCTAAAGCACAAGTTCATGGCCATATCATGTCACTTATGAATTGCATGTGATGTTAATCCTTTTATGCACCTTGTTTGGCTTAGTATGACGGTTGCATCATAAGGTGATCCCTCACTTAAATTTCAAGATAAATTGTGTTCTCCCCGAGTGTGCACCGTTGCGAAAGTTCGTCGTGTTGAGACACCACGTGATGATCGGGTGTGATAGACTCTACGTTCACATACAATGGGTGCAAGCCAGTGTTGCACCCGCAGAACACTCGGGTTAAACTTGACGAGCCTAGCATGTATAGACATGGCCTCAGAACACAAGAGACCGAAAGGTCGAACATGAGTCATATAGTAGATATGATCAACATAATGATGTTCACCATTGAAGCCACCTCAACTCACGTGATGATCGGACTTGAGTTGGTGGATTTGAATCATGTGACACTCAGATGACCTGAGAGATGTCAATTTGAGTGGGAGCTTTAGTAATTTGATTAACTAAACTCATTATCTTGAACAATAGTCTAAGTAAACTTTGCATATTTATGTTGTAGATCAATGGCTCGCGCAGTAGCACCCCTGAATTTTAATGCGTTCCTAGAGAAATCCGAGATGGGATCCATGTATGAAAACAAAGTATGGACTTTGGAAGTATTACCTGAAGGGCGAAAGGCCATTCAGAACAAATGGATCTTTAAGAAGAAGATAATTGCGGACGGTAATGTCACCGTCTATAAAGCTCGACTTGTGGCAAAGGGTTTTTCACAAGTTCAAGGAGTTGACTACGATGAGACTTTTTCAACCGTAGCGATGCTTAAGTCTGTCAGAATCATGTTAGCAATAGCTGCTTATTTCGACTATGAAATTTGGCAGATGGATGTCAAAACAGCGTTCCTCAACGGTTTCCTTGAGGAAGAGTTGTATATGATGCAACCCAAAGGTTTTGTCGATCCAGAGAATGCTGGCAAAGTTTGCAAACTCTAGCGATCCATTTATGGACTGGTGCAAGCATCTCGGAGTTGGAATAAGTGCTTTGATGAGGTGATCAAAGCGTTTGAGTTTATACAAGTTTACGGAGAAGCTTGTATTTACAAGAAAGTGAGTGGGAGCTCTATAGCGTTTCTAGTATTATATGTGGATGACATATTGCTGATTGGAAACAATATAGAAATGCTGGAAAGCATGAAGGAATATTTGAACAAGAGTTTTTCAATGAAGGACCTAGGAGAAGCTGCTTTCATATTAGGCATTAAGATCTATAGAGATAGATCGAGACGCTTAATAGTACTTTCATAGAGCACATACCTTGATAAAGTTTTGAAGAAGTTCAAAATGGAACAGTCCAAGAAGGGGTTCTTGCCTGTGTTACAAGGTGTGAAGTTGAGTAAGACTCAATGCCCAGTAACTGCAGAAGATAGAGAAAAGATGAGTGTCATCCCCTATGCTTCAGCCATAGGCTCTATCATATATGTAATGCTGCGCACAAGACCCAATTCAGCCTTGCCATAAGTATGGCTGGAAGGTTTCAATGTGATCCTAGAATGGAGCACTGGCAAGCGGTCAAGAATATCCTTAAGTACCTGAAAAGGACTAAGGAAATGTTTCTCGTTTATGGAGGTGATGAAGAGCTCGTCGTAAAGGGTTACGTTGATGCAAGCTTTGACACTGATCCGGACGACTCTAAGTCGCAAACCGGATACATATTTATTCTTAACGGGGGAGCGGTAAGCTGGTGCAGTTCCAAGCAAAGCGTGGTAGCTGATTCTACGTGTGAAGCGGAATACATCGCAGCCTCGGAGGCGGCAAAGGAAGGTGTCTGGATGAAGCAATTCATGTCAGATCTTGGAGTAGTGCCCAGTGCACTGAATCCAATGAATCGGTTCTATGACAACACTGGTGCCATTGCTCTAGCCAAGGAACCAAGGTTTCACAAGAGGACCAGACACATAAAGTGACGCTTCAACTCCATCCGCGATTACATCATGGAAAAAGACATAAATAGTTGCAAAGTGCACACAGATCTGAATGTTGCAGACCCATTGACTAAACCTATTCCAAGGGCTAAACATGATCAACACCAGAATTGCATGGGTGTTCGATTCATTACAATGTAAATCACATAATGATGTGAAACTAGATTATTGACTCTAGTGCAAGTGGGAGACTGTTGGAAATATGCCCTAGAGGCAATAAATAAAGTGTTTATTATTGTATTTCCTTGTTCATGATAATCGTTTATTATCCATGATATAATTGTATTAATTGGAAACATGGATACATGTGTGGATACTAGACAAACACAATGTCCCTAGTGTGCCTCTAGTGAATACAAACAGGGATTTGTTACTCCGTGTGACGGAGAGGTATCTCAGGGCCCACTCGGTAATACAACATCACAATAAGCCTTGCAAGCAATGTGACTAAGTGTTAGTTGCGAGATCTTGTATTACAGAACGATTAAAGAGACTTGCCAGTAACGAGGTTGAACTAGGTATGGAGATATGGACGATCGAATCTCGGGCAAGTAACATACCGAAGAACAAAGGGAACATCATACGGGATTAACTGAATCCTTGACATAGAGGTTCGACCGATAAAGTTCTTCATAGAATATGTAGGAACCAATGTGGACATCCAGGTCCTGCCATTGGTTATTGACCGTAGAGGTGTCTCGGTCATGTCTACATAGTTCTCGAACCCGCAGGGTCTGCACACTTAAGGTTTGGTGACGTTTCGGTAGTATAGAGTTATGTATGGTGGTGACCGAAGTTTGTTAGGAGTCCCGGATGAGATCCCGGACATCACGAGGAGCTCCGGAATGGTCCGGAGGTAAAGATTCATATATAGGACGTCCTGTTTTGGTCGTCGGAAAAGTTTCGGGCTCATCGGTAGTGTACCGGGAGTGTCGGTAGTGTACCGAGAGGCCTCCGGGAGGGGTATTTCGACCCAAGAGGCTTCATGGGATGTGGAAGAGTGAATATCAGCCCTTAGTGGGCTGGTGGAAACTCCCACACAAGGCCCATGTGGCTGGAGGGGAAAACCCAATAGAAAAAGGTGGAAAAAAGACAAAAAGGAGCAATCCTAGTCCTACTAGGATTGGAGGAGGAATCCTCCTCTCCTAGTAGGTTCGGCCGAACCAGCTAGCCTTGGAGGCCAAGGCTGCCTCCTCTCCTCCTCTCCTCCTATATATACTAGAGGGTTTTGGGTTTGTGTACTAGTTTTTTCAGCCACGTGCTACCCGTTCCTCTAGTGCATAGTTTCTCCTCTAGATCAGTTTTCTGCAGTGCTTAGGCGAAGCCTTGCCGGAATTGCTCCTCCACCATCGCCGGAGTGCTGTCAGGCTACCGGAGAACTAATCTTCCTCTCCACTCTCTCTTGCTGGATCAAGATGGTGGAGATCGTCATCAAGCCGTACGTGTGCTGAACACGGAGGTGCCGACCGTTCGCTGCTAGATCGGAAGGATCATGATCAAGTTCGTGGGACGGATCGTGATCAACTTCGTGGGACGGATCGTGATCGGATCACGAGACGGATCGTGATTGGATTGCGGGACGGATCGTGATTGGATCGCGGGACGCACGGCGATTTGGATCGCGAAGACGTTCGACTACACCAACTGCGTTTCTTAACGCTTCCCGCTTAGCGATCTACAAGGGTATGTAGATCCACCCTCCCTCTCGTAGATGCTCATCACCATGGATAGATCTGCGTGTGCATAGGAATATTTTTGTTTCCCATGCAATGTTCCCCAACACTACCCTTGTGTTGAGGTCAAGATCTTCCACTCCAACCATATGGATCTTGATTTCTAGCCTCCCCAAGTTGCTTTCCACCAATCCCATCTCTTCTACCAAGCCAAATCTATGAGAGAGTGATTGCGTGTTGAGGAGTCTATCATCTTTAAGCACAAGAGCAAGGAGTTCATCATCATTACCGAGCCTATTACCTTTTGGATGGTGGTGCCTCCTAGATTGGTTAGGTGTCGCTTGGGAGCCTCCTACTTCGTGTTGTGGAGTGCACCAAGAAGTTTGTAAGGGCAAGGAGATCGCCTACTTTGTGAAGATCTACCCCGAGTAAGGCTAGTCCTCCATGGATGTAGGACGTCATGGTATAGTCAAGGTTGCTTCTTCGTGGAACCCTCCATGGGTAGAGCCCTCCGTGGACTCTCGCGACTGTTACCTTCTGTGGGTTGAAGAATCCATGAACGTGGATGTACGATAGCACCACCTATTGAAACCACGAGAAAAATCATCGTGTCTACAATTGCGTTTGATCTTCCTACCCTATCCTTTTACTCATGCTTGTTGTTACTTTTTGCTGCTATACTCTTAGACTTGCATGTGTAGGGTGTACTTGATATGTTATGAATGCTAAAACTTGCCAAGAATTAAAATTGGGGAAAAGCATAGTTTTATTTGGTCAATTAGTCTAATCACCCCCTCTAGACCTACTTTCGATCCTACAAAAATAGGCTTGATACAAAGCAATATATAGAAAATTTTCTTGTGAGTTGGGGGGCATGGCCTAGGTTAGCCCCCACGTAGCTCCGCCACTGATGGTACATATTCCTAGCATGCACAAACTAACAGTTGTGGATCTCCTTAAAAAATGCTAAACAAGCAAGAATGACAGAACATAGTAAGACATGCAAGAATTGCTAGAGTTGAAACCAGTGATGCAAAAACTAAGGAAAAGAAAGAAAATATGTGGCCATGGTGATTGATCTCAGTATCTCATGGCAACAATTATATGTGCTAACCACTAGGACCTATCATGCATTCTTGTCCGTTATGCAGACTAGCTGCACTTGACCCAAGAGTTCGTGCAAACCTGAAACAAGAACAGAATAAAAGGAAAAAGAGAATAGGGGTGCCCGGGATTCGATCCCCAAACCCCTTGGACTAATTCTCGCAGCAATGATCACCTCTTCCAACAAGGACCTATGATTAAAAGTGGATGGTTGCGCTAGATGAACCATGCTCTATCGCTGACTGATCAAAACTGAAAAACGGAATAGAGGTGGCTTGCTGAACCCAGCTTGCGCGAACCTAACTGAAACCAGAGAACACTATGTTGGAAATATGCGCTAGTGGCAATAATAAAATGGTTATTATTATATTCCCTTTTTCATGATAATTGTTTATTATCCATGCTATAATTGTATTGACTGGAAACCCATTGCATGTGTGGATACATAGACAACACTTTGTCCCTAGTATGCCTCTAGTAGACTGGCTCGTTTAGCAAAGATGGTCAAGGTTTCCTAGTCATTGACATGAGATGTCATTTGATAATGGGATCACATCATTGGGAGAATGATGTGATGGACAAGACCCAAACTATAAACATAGCATATGACCGTGTTAGTTTATTGCTATAGTTTTCTACATGTCAAGTATGTGTTCCTATGACCATGAGATCATGCAACTCACTGACACTGGAGGAGTGCCTTGTGTGCATCAAACATCGCAATGTAACTGGGTGACTATAAAGGTGCTCTAAAGGTATCTCCGAGAGTGTCTGTTGAGTTGTCATGGATCAAGACTGGGATTTGTTACTCCGTGTAACGAAGTCGTATCTCAGGGCCCACTCGGTAATACAACATCACAACAAGCCTTGCAAGTAATGTGAATAAAGTGTTAGCCACGGGATCTTGTATTACGGAACAAGTAAAGAGACTTGTCGGTAGTGATATTGAACTAGGTATAGAGATATCGGCGATTGAATCTCGGGCAAGTAACATACCGAAGAACAAAGGGAATATCATACGAGATTAACTGAATCCTTGGCATAGAGGTTCAACTGATAAATATCTTCATAGAATATGTAGGAAAAAATAAGGGCATCCAGGTCCCGCTATTGGTTATTAACCGTAGAGGTTTTTCGGTCATGTCTACATAGTTCTCGAACCCATAGGGTCTGCACACTTAAGGTTCGGTGATGTTTCAGTAGTATAGAGTTATGTATGGTGGTGACCAAAGGTTGTTTGGAGTCCCGGATGAGATCTAGGATGTCATGAGGAGATCCGAAATGGTCCGGAGGTAAATATTGATATATAGGAAGGCCTGTTTTGGTCAGCGGAAAAGTTTTGGGCTCATCGGTAGTGTACCGGGAGTACCGGGAGGGTACCGGGGGCCATCGGGAGGGGTGTCTCGACCGAAGGGGCCACATGGGCTATGGGAGGAGGTAAACCAGCCCCTAGTGGGCTGGCCGAAACCCCACTAGAGGCCCATGCGGCTGGGGTGGAGAAACCCAAAGGTGGAAGGAGGTCCAAGTGGGAGAGAAGGAGTCCTAATCCTACTAGGATTGGAGGACTCCTCCTCTCTCCCCTTCGGCCCAAGCTAGGGTTGGCCACTTGGGGGCCAAGCCTCCTCCCTCCCTGATCATATATATACTAGAGGTATTGAGAGTTTTTTTAACATAGAAATCAGCCACGTGCTACCCTCTCCTCTAGATCGCAGTTCTTCCTCTAGATTGTTTCAGCGGTGCTTAGGCGAAGCCCTGCTGGAATAGTTCCACCACCATCGCCTCCACGTCGTTGCGCTGCCAGAGAACTCATCTACCTCTATGCTCCCTCTTGCTGGATCAAGAAGGTAGAGATCGTCATCGAGCTGTACGTGTGCTGAATGCGGAGGTGCCGTCCGTTCAGTGCTAGATCGGGACAGATCGTGATTGGATCGCGGGACGCTCGACGATTTGGATCACGAAGACGTTCGAGTACATCAACCGCGTTGCCTAACGCTTCCCGCTTAGCGATCTACAAGGGTATGTAGATACACTCCCCCCCTCATAGATGCTCATCACCATGCATAGATTTTGCGTGTGCGTACGAATTTTTTTGTTTCCCATGCAACGTTCCCCAACACACTGGGCCGGCTAGACATGTACATGCGAGTGTGGATACGTGCAAGGGTGTGCATGTGCATGCAGGAGCGCGTATATGTGGATGGGTGTGAGGTGGCTGGGCAAGCAAGAAGCTAGGCAGGCCCATCCATGATTACGTCCATGACGTCCGGCTTGTCGGATGTTGCCGTGTGCGGATGTGCGGCGATTGAGTGGTGTGCGGACAAAGGCAGCTTCTGACGAGCTATGCAAGTGCATCAGCGCTAGAAAAAGGTGTGCGGTTGGATGGAAAACAAGGCATCAGCTTAGCTCAAAACGGCCATGGCTATAGCACGACAACAACGACTCGAATACGACGTAATCGATGGGCACGCAGGGGAAAATATTAGGGGATAGAGATGGGAGGCGCATGGGCTCACCAGGGGCTCGCTAGGCATGAAGAGGAGGCTGGGGAGGCAAGGCAACGATGGGCGATGGTGCTCAAACCCTGAAGCAGAGGATGTAGGGGAGGCGATGGGGGTGTTGGACTTGGCGATTCGGGCTCGAAGGAGTCATGAAACGGGACAACGGCGCCATCTCGGAGCTCGTGGATGAAGGATGGGAGCCGGTGGGGGTGCGTTACACCGGCGATGACCTCGAATCTTCTCGGATCATGGCGTTGGACAGCAGCATAGTAGGTGCGTGGGGAGGAGCTACCTGTTGGCGGCGGTAGAGGAGGAAGGGAAAGGAATAAATGGAGGGAGGAGGAATAGGGCTAGCTCAGGGTTGGTCTTGTAGGGTCCTAGGGACGCCTCCAACCGTCAAATCAGAGGAGGTGCGCACGTGGACACTGTTGATGCACTGCCGTACGAACGTAGAAGAAGAACATGAGGCATCGGTGGAGTTGGGCTGATCGAAGGGGTAAGTTATGTTGGGCTTCAGGTGAGATGGGCCTCTCTCTCTTCCTCTGATTTCTCTCTTTTTGTTTATAATGGAGAAATCTTTGAGAGAGAAAAAAATGCTCAAAGGAGGAAGAGTGCAATTATATCTGAGTAGATATTCTCTGGACATCAAGGAAACACACTGAATTTTACAAAAAATGCTTGAGGATTTTTTGGAAGATAAAACTTGGACAAGTTTGAATAAAATACAATAATTTTGAATTTGAAACCCATTCAAATGGACTTGGATGGGGATGAAATTTTCAATGGATGACCCTAACATTATACGTGGTTTATGGGAAATTTTTGAACATAAACTTGAGCAACTAAAATGTGACTCAAATATCCAATTCAAAATAAAAGAAGGTTGAAAGTTGAATTGGCATCTGGGAAAAAATTTGAGCATAGGCTAGATGAAAGTGAGAAAGAGAAGAAATAGAAGTTGCCAACACACATGGACAATAATAATAATAAGGGCAACAATCACGTCGAAATGATCGAGACGATGCATGAGGCAAGAATAAAATAAAGCAAGCATCACATGGCAATGACATACAAGTCAAATGATATAATAAACATGTGGGGGGGTCGAGAAATGGTCAACAAGGAGAACAGGCAACTACAAACGAATGCACTTTGAAAAATGACGAGAACGGAGTGCAGATGCAATGTGAATGATTCGATGATGAATGCGACAAACAAAGGAATCAGACGACGAGAATGGAAATAAAAGGGAAATCTTCTGGAGCGTCGGCCCGGGCTGTTACACATAATGCACACAACCAACAAGTCCAAAAGACCAAAAATAAACATTGTTTTGTAGCAAAAATAAACCCATCCAGCCTAGGATGGGTAGATCCTATCTGGATATTACACCGCCATTCATGGGAAAAAACCCTCCCTGGCCGTGCGCTCCAGCCGGGTAGACGCCATCATAAAAAGGACTCTGTCCTTGGATAGACTAAGTACGGAGCCATCGTATACATGCATGAATAACCTGCACAGGAGAAGAAACACATTTAATATTAAAAATCTCATCATTCCTGGTAACCCACAATTTGCAGCACAAGGCAGCCGCCCCCACAAGAATATGTGCAGAAAATTGTTTATCAATACCCCGCAGCCAATTGCAGAACATGTTACGTGCACTATGTGGGAAATATAAAGTGGAAGCTACTTGAACAATGAACCATCCTGACCGAACAAACTTACACCCAAAAAATAAGTGTTTAATAGACTCGTCATGTTGGCAAAAGACACATTTTTACTACCTTCCCATTTACTCATGCCATGTTATCTCTAGTTAATATGACTCCTCTACTTAAAAACTATAGGAATATCTTCAACCTTAGACGTATTTTTAGCTTCCATAATTTTTTGTTATCAACAGTGAGGGAGGCCGGGACTAAGCGGTGGCCGCCGACCTATCTTCTATGGGCCGGACAGGTGGGCCTCTCTATGGCCATTGCATGGAGGCCGAGCTATAAGACGACTTCGTATTCAGGAAGGAGACCTTCGGTGCCTTGGTGTGTCCTCCAAGTCAAGATGGAAAGATCGAGGCGTTTATCCCTTGATGGTAACCCACTATGTGTAAGCCTAGGTACCGCTCGTGTCTATATAAACCAAAGGGTTTAGTACGTAGGAGAGATAACCATCATCTATGGTTTTAGATCATCTGATCTCGTGGTAGATCGACTTTGTAATCGTCATACACACATCAATACAATCTAGCATGGTTTTACCTCTTTGAGAGGGCCCAAACCTGGGTAAATACTGCCATTATGTTCCCTTTCCCCATTGATCCAAGATCCATAGCTCAGGACCCTCTACCTGGGATCTGTCGGTTTTGACACCGACATAGGTGCTTTCATTGAGAGTTCCATTCTAGGATCACCAAAAAGATTGATGACTCGCCTAATCATCAGGAATGACGTTTGCAATAGGGACGTCTCGTCCCTGGGCTGATCTTCACGTTTGGCAGCATTGTGTTGCATGCCGGTCTGACCGGCCGCCTGGGCCAGGTCGAAAGCTTGGCCCCCGATCAGGAGATCCGATTTCGGAACTGCTACCTCTTGAGCTTGCGTTGGTTTTCCCTTGAAGAGGAAAGGGTGATGCAGCAAAATAGATAAGTATTTCCCTCAGTTGTTGAGAACCAAGGTATCAATCCAGTAGGAGGAACAAGCAAGTTACCAACGGTTGCACCTACACAAACAATCAAACTCTTGCACCCAACGCTATAAAGGGGTTGTCAATCCCTTCACGATTATTTGCAAGGATTAGACATGAAATATATAGATGTAAACGAGTGCAGAAAGTAAAAGATAAATAAATTGTGGCAAAGTATAGATGTAAAGTATATGATGGAAAATAGACCCGGGGGCCATAGGTTTCACTAGAGGCTTCTCTCTTGAAGGCAAATATCATGGTGGGTAAACAAATTATTGTCAAGCAATTGATAGAAAATCGAATAATCATGTAGTTATCCAAGGTAATGATCATGCATATAGGCATCACATCCGTGACAAGTAGACCTAAACGATTCTGCATCTACTACTATTACTCCACACATCGACCAACTCCTGCCTGCATCTAGAGTATTAAGTTCATGAAGAATAGAGTAACACATTAAGAAAGATGACATGATGTAGAAGGATAAACTCAAGCAATATGATGAAAACCCCATCTTCTTACCCTTGATGGCAACAATACAATACGTGCCTCGCTACCCCTACTTTGTCACTGGGGGAGGGCACCGCAAGATTGAACCCCAAACCAAGCACTTATCCAATTGCAAGAATTACCAATCTAGTTGGCCAAACCAAACTAATGACTCGAAGATACTTGCAAGGATATGAAATCAAGCAAATAAGAATTCAGAGAAGATTCAAATAAGATTCATGGATAGTCTGAACATAAACTCACAATTCATCGGATCTTTACAAACACACCATAAAGGAGGATTACATCGGATAGATCTCCATGAAGATCATGAAGAACATGGTATTGAAGATAAAAGAGAGAGAAGAAGCCATCTAGCTACTAGCTATGGAACCGTAGGTCTGTGGTGGACTACTCACGCATCATCGGAGGGGCAATGGAGTTGATGTAGATGCCCTCTATGATCGAAACCCCCTACAGTAGATTACCGTAAAAGGCTCCTAGATTGGATCTCTCGGGAACGGAGGCTTCTGTCAGCGGAAAAGTATTTTCGTGGCTTTCTTCGATGTTGGGGGAATATTTGGGTATTTATAGGCCAAAGAATAGGGTTAGGAGATATGCCAGGGAGCGACAAGCCTGCTAGGCGCGACCAGGGGGGCCGCGCCTACCAGGCTTGTGGCGCCCTAGCACCTCCCCTGATGTACACTCCAAGCTTGATGGACTTGTTTCCTTCTAGAAAAATTCCCTCCGAAGGTTTTATTTCGTTTGGACTCCGTTTAATATCCCATATGTGCAGAACTCAAAAACAAGGAAAAAATAGGAACTGGCACTTGGCTCTAGATTAATAGGTTAGTCCCAAAAATAATATAAAATAGCATATTAATGCATATAAAACATCCAAAACAAATAATATAATAGCATGCCATCATCAAAAATTATAGATACATTGGAGACGTATCAGCATCCCCAAGCGTAATTCCCGCTCGTCCTCGAGTAGGTAAATGATAAAAAACAGATTTTTTTGATGTGGAGTGCTACATAACATATTTATGCATGTAATATTCTTTATTGTGGCATGAATATTCAGATCGTTAAGACTCAAAACAAAAGCTTAAAATTGATATAGAAACAATAACATTTCAAGCATACTAGCAAAGCAGTTGTATCTCTTCAAAATGTAATTGCAAAAGAAAGTTATCCCTACAATATCATACGGCTTGGTTATGCTCCATCTTCCACACACAAAGTATTTATATCATGCACAACCCCGATGTAAAGTCAAGCAATTGTTTTCACACCTTTATTTTCTCAAACTTTTTCAACTCGCATGCAACACATGAGGGCGAGCCATGGATATAGCACTATAGGTGGAATAGAATATGGTGGAGGTTGTCAAGGAAAGGGAGAAGATAGTCTCACATCAACTAGGTGTATCAACGAGCTATGGAGATCCCATCAATAGATATCAATGTGAGTGAGTAGGGATTGCCATGCAAAGGATGCACTAGAGCTATAAGTGTATGAAATCTCAAAAGGAAACTAAGTGGACGTGCATCATAAAGAAAAATTCCACTAGCTATATGAAAGTGACAAAATAGGAGACTCTCTATCATGAATATCATGGTGCTACTTTGAAGCACAAGTGTGGAAAAAGGTAGTAGCAATGTCCCTTCTCTCTTTTCTCTCATTTTTTGTGTGTGGGCATCTAAGGCCTCTTTTATTCATTTTTTAATTTGGGCTTCGATGGCCTGTTTTTTTGATAAAGTATGGAATCTCATCCCCACTTGTGAGGGAATCATAGCTTCCATCATCCTTTCCTCACATGGTCCATGCTCTATTAATGATGATCATCACACTTTTATTTACTTACAACTCAAAAGAAAATTACAACTCGATACCTATGACAAAATATGACTCTATATGCAATATGGAAGTGATGGTGCATGTCATAAAAGGAAATGGTAAAAGTTGCATGGCTATATATCTCGGAATGGCTATGGAAATGCCATAATAGGTAGGTATGGTGGCTGTTTTGAGGAAGGCATATGGTGGCTGTTTTGAGGAAGGTGTTTGTTGCACCGGCGAAAGTTGCGCGGTACTAGAGATGCTAGAAAAAGTGGAAGGGTGAGAGTGCCTATAATCCATGGACTCAACATTAGTCATAAAGAACTCACATACTTATTGCAAAACTTTATTATTCATTGAAGCAAAGCATTAAACGCATGCTTCTAGGGGGGAGGTTGGTAGGATTTAACCATCGTGCGTCGCCGACCCTCACAAAAAGGCCGACAATCTATAAACAAGTCATGCTCTGACTTCCTTACATAACGGTTCACCATACATGCATGCTTCGGGAATCACAAACCTTTACACAAGTATTTTTACCAAATCACAAATTACTTCCTAACATGTCTCTTAACATTACCATCCTTATATCTCAAAACTTTATGCAAGGAATCAAACTTCTCATAAGTACTCAGTGCACTTAATATGGAAGTTTTTATTATATCCCTGTTGGGTGCCTATCATATAAGGACTAAATTCATAACCTAGACCAATTACCATGCTATTTTAGAAACTCATAAAATAATATAAGTGCGGTACGAGAGTTCAAGTATTTCAATAAAACGCAAACACCATCGTGCTCTAAAATATATAAGTGAAGTACATAGAGCAAAATTACCCAACTCAAAAGATATAAGTGAAGCACATAGAGTATTCTAATAAATTCATGATTCAGCGTGTCTCTCTCAAAAGATGTGTGCAGTAAGGATGATTGTGGCAAACTAACAAGCAAATACTTATATGATACAAGACGCTCCAAGCAAAACACATATCATGTGGTGAATAAAAATATAGCCTCAAGTAAATTTACGGATGGATTGAAGACGAAAGAGGGGATGCCTTCCAGGGCATCCCCAAGCTTAGGCTCTTTCGCATCCTTGAATATGACTTGGGGTGACTTGGGCATCCCCAATCATATGCTCTTGCCCCTCCTTATTCCATAGTCCATCAAATCTTTACCCAAAACTTGAAAACTTCACAATACAAAACTTAACAGAAAACTCGTGAGATCCGTTAGTATAAGAAAATAAATCACCACTTTAGGTACTGTTGTGAACTCATTATTTATTTATATCGGTGTTATAACTACTGTAATCTAAATTCTCCATGTCTCATACCACATGATACAACCCATAGATTCATCAAAATAGGCAAACAACTCAAAGAAAACAGAATCTGTCAAAAACAGAACAGCCTGTAGAAATCTGAAAAATTCGTATACTTCTGTAACTGAAAAAAATTCTTAAAAATTTGTTAAACCTGGGAAATTTACATATAAATCTTGTGTAAAATTTTTAGATCGATTATACGCTATGAAAAGATTATAAAATTCCTGGACTGCAGGCAAAAGTTTCTGTTTTAAGCAAGATCAAATCAACAACTACCATAGATCATCCCAAAGATTTTACTTGGCTCAAACACTAATAAAAACATCAAAACACAATTACTACAAAATTAATAATTTGGGAAACAATCAAAATCATAATCAAAAACATAACACAAAAATAAAATTGGTTTGCCTCCCAACAAGCGCTATTGTTTAACGCCCTTAGCTAGGCAAAACACAATAGATCTAGGTATTGTCATCTTTGGTATGCAATCCGAAAGTAACTCTCATAATAGATTCATATGGAAATATTATTTTATTTCTAGGAAAGTGTTCCATGCCTTTCCTTAAGTGAAATTGGAATCTAATGTTTCCTTCTTTCATGTCAATAATTGCACCAATCGTTCTAAGGAAAGGTCTACCAAGAATAATAGGACATGTAGGATTGCAATCTATATCAAGAACAATGAAATATACGGGCACATAATTCCTATTTGCAATAATAAGAACATCATTAATCCTTCCCATAGGTTTCTTAATAGTGGAATCCGCAAGATGCAAATGTGAGAGCCTGGCTTAATAGGAATGATAGACTACTCATATCAACAAGGAATTCCTTCTTTTTCGGGAGCCCACTCGAAAAGAACTCCAAAGTTAAGCGTGCTTGGCTTGGAGCGATTCTAGGATGGTGACCGACCGGGAAGTTGGTCCTGGGTGCGCACGAGTGAGGACAAAGTGCGTAGGAAAGACTAGTGTTGGTCTGTGGGGCCAGTTTAGATCCCGCCAGGCGTAACGGGGTGTTACAATTGGTATCAGAGCTGACCCTTGCGGTTACACGGGCATGCGCGGGTCAGGTGCACGGGCATGTCGCTCATGGCGTGTGTGGCCCGTCGTGGCACATAGCATGGCACATGTGTCGGACTGGACGCGCATACGTGTGCCAAAAGGGAACGTTCCTGATGGGCCGACGAGGACGTCAGTTCCTTTGAGTGGGGGTGTATGTGAGAGCCTGGCTTAATAGGAATGATAGACTACTCATATCAACAAGGAATTCCTTATTTTTCGGGAGCCCACTCAAAAAGAACTACAAAGTTAAGCATGCTTGGCTTGGAGTGATTCTAGGATGGGTGACCGACCAGGAAGTTGGTCCCGGGTGCGCATGAGTGAGGACAAAGTGCGCAGGAAAGACTAGTGTTGGTCTGTGGGGCCAGTCTAGATCCCGCCAGGCGTAACGGGGTGTTACAGAAAATTTAGAGAGCAATCGTCAGGATCATGGTAACCTAGCACACCACATAAAGTTTTCAGAATTGTGGTAACACTAGCACCCAAATCATACAAAGCATGGAACTCATAGTCTTTGATTTTAACCTTAATAGTAGGTTCCCACTCATCATGAAGCTTTCTAGGAATAGAAACTTCTAGCTCAAGTTTTTCTTCGAAAGATTTCATCATAGCATCAACTATATGTTTAGTAAAAGCCTTATTTTGACTATTAGCATGAGGAGAATTCAAGATGGATTGAAGCAAGGAAATACAATCAATCAAAGAGCAGATATCATAATTATAATCCTTGAAATCCAAAAGAGTGGGTTCATTGCTATTTAAAGTTTTGACCTCTTCAATCCCACTTTTATCAATCTTAGCATTAAGATCTATAGATTCCGAATCATTGGGGCGCCTTTTAACTAAAGTTGACTTATCTCCAGTCCCATCATTATCAAGATTTACATTGCAAAACAAAGATTCAATAGGTGTCACATCAATAATTTTAAGATCTTCATCATTATCAGAAGATTCCGGTTTAGCGGCCATTTTATTGACTAATGTAGCTTGTTTATTAGAAATTTGGGCTACTAAATCTTCAAGATGAGCAAACTGAGATTTCAAACCATAGAACTCCTTAGACATATCATCAAGTTCTTTGTTCATGTATTCAAACATACTCTTTTGTTCTTTAAGCTCGTTTCTAAAGAAATTATTATGATCAAATTGGAGTGACATGAATCTCTTAGCATTATCCCCAATATCTTCCAGCTTCCAAAGATAAGGATCAAAACTTTTGGGTTGAGCCATTAAGACGAGCAGTGATCTAACACCCAATCAAACAAAAGGAAAACAAAAGAAGGGCGAACAAAAAGGCAAATCTCTTTGGTATTTTTCGAAAATCGTTTTAGAAGTGGGGGAGTGGAAAACGAGAGGCAAATGGCAAATAATGTAAATGCAAGAGATGAGTTTGTGATGGGTACTTGGTAGGCTTGATGTGTACCCTCCCCGACAACGGCGCCGGAAATTGGCAAGTTGATAGGAGAGATCTTGTCTTGACTTGCTATGTTTCCACCCCAGCAATGGCACCAGAAATTGGCAAGTTGACGAGAGAGATTTGGTCTTGACTTGCTATGTTTCCTCTCGGGCAACGGCGCCAGAAATTCTTCTTGCTACCTATTGAGATTGCATTGGTTTTCCCTTGAAGAGGAAAGGGTGATGCAGCAAAGTAGATAAGTATTTCCCTCAGTTGTTGAGAACCAAGGTATCAATCCAGTAGGAGGAACAAGCAAGTCACCAATGGTTGCACCTACACAAACAATCAAACTCTTGCACCCAACGCTATAAAGGGGTTGTCAATCCCTTCACAATTATTTGCAAGGATTAGATCTTAAAGAGATAGATGTAAACGAGTGCGGAAAGTAAAAGATAAATAAATTGCGGCAAAGTATAGATCTGAAAGTATATGATGGAAAATAGACCCAGGGCCATATGTTTCACTTGAGGCTTCTCTCTTGAAGGGAAATACCACGGTGGGTAAACAAATTACTGTCAAGCAATGGATAGAAAATCGAATAATATGTAGTTATCCCAGGCAATGATCATGCATATAGGCATCAGGTCCGTGACTAGTAGACCGAAACAATTCTGCATCTACTACTATAACTCCACACATCGACTGACTCCTGCCTGCATATAGAGTATTAAGTTCATGAAGAACAGAGTAACACATTAAGAAAGATGACATGATGTAGAGGGATAAACTGAAGCAATATGATTAAAACCCCATCTTGTTACCCTTGATGGCAACAATACAATACGTGCCTCGCTACCCCTACTATGTCACTGGGTGAGGACACCGCAAGATTGAACCCAAAACCAATCACTTCTCCCATTGCAAGAATTACCAATCTAGTTGGCCAAACCAAACCAATAACTCGAAGAGACTTGCAAGGATATGAAATCATGCAAATAAGAATTCAAAGGAGATTCAAATAAGATTCATGGATAATCTGAACATAAACACAGTTCATCGTATTTTGACAAACACACCACAAAAGAGGATTACATCGGATAGATCTCCATGAAGATCATGAAGAACATGGTATTGAAGATCAAATAGAGAGAAGAAGCCATCTAGATACTAGCTATGTACCCGTAGGTCTGTGGTGGACTACTCACGCATCATCGGAGGGGCAATGGAGTTGATTTAGATGCCCTCCATGATCGAAACCCCCTCCGACAGATTATCGGAAAAGGCTCCAATATTGGATCTCTTGGGAACAGAGGCTTCCGGCGGCGGAAAAGTATTTTCGTGGCTCTCTTCGATGTTGGGGGAATATTTGGGTATTTATAGGCCAAATAATATGCTTAGGAGACCTACCAGGGAGCGACAAGCCTGCTAGGCGCGACCAGGGGAGCCCATGCCTAGCAGGCTTGTGGTGCCCTGCCACCTCCCCTGACGTGCACTCCAAGCTTTATCAACTTGTTTCCTTCCAAAAAAATTCCTTCCGAAGGTTTTATTCCGTTTGGACTCTATTTAATATCCCATATCTGCAAAACTCAAAAACAAGGGAAAACAGAAACTGGCACTTGCTCTAGATTAATAGGTTAGTCCCAAAAATAATATAAAATAGCATATTAATGCATATAAAACATCCAAAACAGATAATGTAATAGCATGCCATCATCAAAAATTATAGATACGTTGGAGACGTATCAGGAACCTGGAATTCGTCGGCAACTCCCAGGAGATCTCGCTCTAATGAAGCTTTCGGCTCCCCTTGAGGAGCTTGCAAGTCCTAACACATTGATGCAGGAAGCGTTGAATCCGGCCACGGGGGCAGCTTCCACCCCTGGTCCGCCCTTGAAACCCAATCCAGTCGATATTCCCGGATCAGCCTCGGCCGATTACTGCCCGGGCGCGACTTTAAACACCCTCGAAGCAGCAATACCGCAGATCGACCCCATGTGCTCCAGGAGCATAGATTCCATAGACATCTCGTCATTAAACGAGCTATAGGGCCAGATCCAAGCCATGGGGATAACCAAGAGCAAACCCTCGGTCTATGATCGTATCTGGCTTAAACCTGACGACACGGAAATTCATGTCCCGCCTATCAAACTTGGTCACAACCATCACGGACTCGGCTGAAGGTTCGCCCTCTCAACCGCTTGACCTGAGGACAGTCTGTATTCGAGTTCCCGATCACCAGAATCGCTCCACTAGTTTGGAATCCGGACTCTTCCCCGAAAAAAGTTCAGGATCGAGCCTTGATTCAACAAACGACCTGGAGTCTGTGCAAAAGTATCCGGTTGATAGTCCGGACCCCAAACCTGGCGCCCCAGATTCTACGATGGAACGAGACACGACCGTCAATGCTTCGAGCTCACACCCTACCGGGATACAAAGTTTCCCCCCACCCCCCACATCAAGTACTCTACAAGTACTTCAGGAAGACCCGATGTATGGGACCTATTGTACGTCAAACAATAACCAGGGGAAACGATCCACTACTTTGGGGCCAGATTTCTCCTTGCGAAAAACTGGATGGCAGAATGCATCGATCAGGACATTATAGCAACCTTCTGGTATAATTGCCGCGATGAAGGAATCCTGAACGCGCTCGCCCGTCACCACGTTCAAAACTTCGCCGAGTTATCAGATCTGGTACACAAATACTACACCATGGAAAGTACCTGGCAGGCTCACCAGATGTGCATGGAGTCAATCCATGCCGAGGAACCCACTCGGAGGAAGCACGTACCCCCATGACGGCCGACCAAACACGAGCCCGCCGAAAAAAAGAATAAACCCCTTGCAGGATCCAGAATTGTCCTGGATGACTTATTGGATAAGTCGTGCCCCATACACTCTGTCTTGCTGAATACATACCCGACTCACAACCTTCAAGCTTGCTCGGTGATCAGACAAGTCGTAAAGAGCATAGAGGCCATCCTCGAGATCTCACTCTCAAGCAGACGATCATCAACGCCACTAGATAATAACGTCGAGATCCTAATGATCCACGAGACGTTTCCCTCAATAAACCAGAGGAAAAGAGATCTTCGAGAACTCGACCAAATACACTAGGTGACAGCGATGAATTCAATGACGAACACACCCATTAGCTTCGATGAGGAAGACTAGCCAAGAATCCGGCCCGACCGAACACTGGACGCCCTGGTCCTCAATCCCATTGTAGACGATTTCAGACTCCATAAGGTGCTAATGGGCGACAACAGTAGTTTGAATCTCATTTACGAAGATACCTTGGACAAAATGCAATTCGGTAGATCTTGCATCGAAGAAAGCATACCACCTTTCGAGGAATCATCCCTAGAAAAGAAGCACATTGCACCGAATGAGTTTCTCTCGATGTGGTATTCGACACCTGTTGGGGATATACCCCAAAGGTATGACCCGCCCAAAATATGACCAGACAACTGCCAGGCGGCCCATGAGGAGGATTCCTACCAGAGGCACAAGGCCCCAAAGGCGGCTTATGCAAAGGCTAGCTCGATGATGTCATGCGGCGGGCCGGCTCACAAGAGAAGACATATGAATATTCCTTTACTTGAAGAGAAAGATGAGTAGGTAAAGTTATATTAGCTCGTGGGTTGTACTTCAGACCGGACTCCATTCTACCCTTGGGACCTCGTCCTGTATATAAAGGGGAGCCCCCGAGGTGGAAAGATCAAGTAATAAGAAACCCTCGAGAGCTACGTTAACGATCCCACACCCTTGGAATCGATATCATCATCAATACATGCAAAGCAGGACGTAAGCTTTTACCTCCATCCGAGGGGCTAAACCTGGGTAAGTTCGTCTCTCATTCTAGATCAACCCCTTCAAGTTGCCACCTAGTTGTGATGGCCTCACACTTAAGTTCTTGTATGAGGACATCTATCATGAAAAAGCCACGACCATTGGCGCCCATAGATATGTCTCCAACGTATCTATAACTTTTGGTTGTTCCATGCTATTATATTATCTGTTTTGGATGTTTTATATGCATTAATATGATATTTTATATTATTTTTGGGACTAACCTATTAACCTAGAGCCTAGTGCCAGTTTCTGTTTTTTCTTGTTTTTGAGTATTGTAGATAAGGAATATTAAATGGAGTCCAAGCAGAATAAAATCTTCACGATGATTCTTCTTGGACAAGAAGACATCTACCAGACTTGGAGAGGGGGCCAGGAGACCTGCGAGGAGGTCACAAGCCATCCTGGCGTAGCCAGGGGGCACCCCTGGCTTGTGCCCCCCAGCATATCTCCTAACCCTAATATTTGGCCTATAAATTTCCAAATATCTCCCCAATACCACAAAGGGCCACACAAATACTTTTCTGCCGCAAGAAGCCTCTGTTCCCGAGAGATCCAATCTTGGAGCCTTTTGCGGCAATCTGCCAGAGGGGGATTAGATCACGGGGGACATCTACATCAACTCCATTGCCCCTTTGATGATGCTGAGTAATCCACCATAGACCTACAGGTCCATAGCTAGTATCTAGATGGCTTCTTATCTCTTTTTGTGCTTCTATACCATGTTCTCCATGATCTTCATGGGGATCTATCTGATGTAATACTCTTTTGCGGTGTGTTTGTCGAGATCCGATGAATGGTGGGTTTATGATCAGCTTATCTAGGAATATTATTTGGTTCTTCTCTGAATTCTTATATGCATGATTTCATATCTTTACAAGTCTCTTAGAGTTATTGGTTTGGTTTGGCCAACTAGATTGGTAATTCTTGCAATGGGAGAAGTGCTTAGTTTTGGGTTCAATCTTGTGGTGTCCTCACCCAATTACAAAGTAGGGGTAGTGAGGCACTTATTGTATTATTGCCATCAAGGGTAAAAATATGGGGTTTTCATCATATTGCTTGTGTTTATACCTCTACATCATGTCATCTTACTTAATGCGTTACTCTGTTCTTCATGAACTTAATACTCTAGATGCAGGCAGGAGTCGGTTGATGTGCAGAGCAATAGTAGTAGATGGAGAATCATTTTGGTCTACTTGACACGGACGTGATGCCTATATTCATAATCATTGCCTTGGATATCGTCATAACTATGTGCTTTTCTATCAATTGCTCGACAGTAATTTGTACACCCACCGTGTTATTTCCCTTCAAGAGAGAAGCCTATAGTGAAACGTATGTCCCCCAGGTCTATTTTCCATATTATATTTCCAGATCTATATACCAAAACTACCAAAACTACCTTACTGCAATTTATTTACTTTTTTACTTTCTGCAATCTTTTACATCTATCTCTATCAGATATAATGCTTGCAAATAATCGTGAAGGGATTGACAACCCCTTTATAGCATTGGGTGCAAGAGTTTGATTGTTTGTGTAGGTGCATCCATTGGTGACTTGCTTGTTCCTCCTACTGGATTGATACCTTGGTTCTCAACAACTGATAGAAATACTTATCTACTTTGTTGCATCACCCTTTCCTCTTCGAGGGAAAACCAACGCATGCTCAAGAGGTAGCAAGTAGGATTTCTGGCGCCGTTGCGGGGGAGGATACACATCAATCCTACCAAGTACCCATAACAAACTCATCTCTTGCATTTACATTATTTTCCATTTGCCTCTCGTTTTCCTCTCCCCCACTTCTAAAACAATTTTCAGAAAAAACCAAAAAAATTTGACTTTTTTATTCGCTCTTCTTCCATTCGCCTTTTTGTTTGCTTTTTGTTTGCTCGTGTGTTAGATTGCTTGAACTCATGGATAGCCTCACTACTATCGCTAGTATTCCCGAGAATGAAGTTCTTAATTTTAAGCAAAGGGAGGGAGAAAACTTAAAAGATGCTTGGTATAGAATTTGGAATGCTCAAAATAATCTACTCATAAGCAATCTACTACCATTCCCCTTTGCAATTTTTATGTGGGTATTTCTCCTTGGAATAGATATGTTTTAGATACCATTATGGGAGGAAATTTCTTGGGAAGCCATACCTTTGATTCTTATAGTGCTATGATAAATTTGGTAGGTTCACCCCCAATCATGGTAAATGAAACAATCTTAACTTTAGAACATGTGATGCGAAGGCTTGATATTATTGAGAATAAAGTTGCTACTATTGAGATTATTGAAAACTTGGATAAAAAGATTCATAATCACATTACTCAATATGGATCTAAGGTAGGAGTTACTTTAAAAAATCTACAGGAAAAAGAACCCATAGTTAATGAAAAATTGGATCAAGATTCCTCTAGAATTGGCAGGCTAGAGGACATTATTACCAACATGGGTTCCACTTTTGCATGGGTGCAAACCACTCCAAATTCTCCCCCTTATAATACTGCCAAATTGGTTTATGTTCCTTAAAATAAGGATGGATCCTCTAGAAAATAGGATGAAGATCTTAAGATGATAAGTATTCACCCCATATTTATCAATATTGTTAGGGAACCAACTACCGCAAGTGAATCTCTTGACTTCTTGCCTAGGAGCATTATTATTGATAAGAACAAAGAAACTCCTAGGGTCTATAACTGTGTGATTGAGGAGATGCACACCAAAGATGACAATACCTAGATCTATTGCGTTTTGCCTAGCTAGGGGCGTTAAACAATAACGCTTGTTGGGAGGCAACACACTTTTATTTTTATGTTCTATTTTTTGCGTCTGTTTTTGAGTTTTTAACACATTATTACCTCTGTAGTAATTTTATTTTGGTGTTTTAATTAGTGTTTGATCCAAGTAAGACCTTTGGGATGGTCTATGGTGATTGTTGATTTGATCTTGCTGGAAAACAGAACCTTTTGCACCCAGTCCAGGAATTTTATAAATTTATAAGAGCTTCGAATGAGTCTGAAAGTTTTACACAAGATTTATATATAAATTTCCCAGGCTGCCCTAATTTTTTAGAATTTTTTGAGTTACATAAGTATACGAAGTTTTCAGATTTGTACAGACTGTTCTGTTTTTGACAGATTCTGTTTTCTTTGTGTTGTTTACCTATTTTGATGTATCTATGGGTCTTATCGGGGGTATGAACCATGGAGAAGTTGGAATACAGTAGATATTACACCAATACAAATAAATAATGAGTTCACAACAGTATTTAAAGTGGTGATTTATTTTGTTATACTAACAGATCTCACAAGTTTTCTGTTGAGTTTTGTTTTGTGAAGTTTTCAATTTGGGTAAAGATTGGATGTACTATGGAATAAGGAGTGGCAAGAGACTAAGCTTGGGGATTCCCAAGGCACCCAAAGTAATCAAGGATGCCAAAAAACCTAATCTTGGGGATGCCCCGGAAGGCATCCCCTCTCTCGTCTTCAATCCATAGATAAATTTACTTGAGGCTATATTTTTATTCACCACACGATATGTGTTTTGCTTGGAGCGTCTTGTATGATGTGAGTCTTATCTTTTTAGGTTGCCACAATCTTCCTTGCTTCCCACATCTTTTGAGGGAGACACGCATGAATCGTGAATTTGTTAGAATACTCTATGTGCTTCACTTATATCTTTTGAGCTAGGAAATTTCGCTCTAGTGCATCACTTATATTTTTTTAGAGCATGGTGGTGTTTTGTTTTATAGAAATAATTGAACTCTCGCACCTCACTTATATTATTTTAAGAGTCTTTAAACAACATGATAATTAGTTTAGGTTATGAATTTAGTCCTAATATAATAGGCATCTGTCATGCCCAAGATGCGATTCTATCCTTATTTTGGCTCGAGGGTCTCGACAGGAATAGAAGCGCATCTCGTTGTTTTGTGAGAATGGATATCGTTACAAGTACATGTACAGAAGAGGTGAGTATATGGAATTTGCTTATACTCGCCACAAGCTACATCAAGATCACATCAATACAACAACATATTCAAACATCATACAAAAGGGTAGGGTCCGACTACGGACGAAATCAAATGATAAAATGACATCCATCCTTGCTATCCCAAGCTGCCGCCTGGAACCCATCCTATATTGATGATGAAGAAGAAGAACTCCAAATCAAACAAGCATCGCTCTCACGTCAAAGCATCGCATTACCTGTACGTGGAACTGTTGTTGTAGTAATATGTGAGACACAGGGACTCAGCAATCTCATTTCCAAGGGTATCAAGACTATTAAAGCTTAATGGGTGAGGTATGGTTAAGTGGTGAGGCTACAGCAAGTGACTAAGCATATATTTGAGTGACTAACTTATGAGTACAAAAAGTAAAGTGGGTGGTCTACGCATAACGAACGTGAACTAGTAATGATCACTAACTGATCCTGAACACCTACTTACGTCAAACATAACCCCATCATGTTCTGTCTCAGATAAGGACTCACGAGAAGAGACAGTCATGGTTACACACACAGTTGGTGTATTTTATTTGAGTTTACTTCAAGTTTACTATGAACGGGTGTTAAACAAAGTTTGCAAGTTGCCATATAACTGCTGGCACGGCTTTTTGAAAAGATTTAACCCTGCAGGGGTGCTCCAACTCATCCGTCACAAATTAACCACACGTCTCGTTGGAATTCCTTAACCGCGGAATCACCCATACTATTTGTGGAATCCTGATGGAAAATCTCAACTTGGAGATAGTCCGAAGTGTCGTCAAAATCCCACGCGCAAGATGTTCGAGAAAGGGAAAACAAATCCAGCAAGGCCGCCCGACGTGTCGACGAACCCGATAAGAGCTGCATATCTCGTTCTCAGGACACGACCGAATGGGACTAGCTACAGGGAAAACCAATCCCCGAGTGTCCTTGAGGCGGGCCTGCAGGCAACCCGTTTTTGACCAACACTCATGAGGAGCACTAGCCCGGGTGTTTAATTAAATATCCTCAGGGTCCGGAAAGTCCCTATGCACTTTTCTTAGTTATTAGGCAAATGTAGTACCAATGTTGGGCCTTGGCAGACAAGCTTTATCCTAAAATGAAAATCAAGGGTGTCCCCATAACAACACCGAGCATGTTAGGAGCGCTCAATATGGAACATAACACCGGTTCACTAGTAACTAGGGGCGACAAAAGTGGAATAAAAGACTGAGCAAAAGGACAAGCCCTCCACCTTTTACCAAGTATATATGTGCATTAAATTAAATAGAAATAATGTTGTGATATAACAAAAGAATGTCCATGTTGTCACATGGAAGCAATTTCACCTACAGCTAGAAATGCTATAAGAAGGGCTGAGCAAGCGGTAACATAGCCAAACAAAGGTTTGCTCGGAAGGTGGAGGGTTAGATGATTTTCATGGAAATTTTGGGAGGCTTGACAAACAAGTGGTAGGTAACGAGACATAACGATAAAAGCGGACAAACTAGCATAGAAATGATAGTAGTGGTATCCAGGGAAATGTGTCATCTTGCCTGAGATCCCGCTTGGAAGAATAACGAGTCCATGAAGGAGACGGGCCAACTTAGTCAAAAGAATCCTCACACTCCGAACGCTTTTGGAACTCTATCGAGAAGGAACAATCCAAAAACAACAATCAACACATGATAACACCACAACATATGCACGACATGATGCACAAACAAATATGATGCATGTCCGGTTTAAATATGCAAGGCATGGCAAAGCACAACAATCAACTTCTACACATTAAGTGAATCTCAATATGCAACGGGTTGCATATTGATGGAACTCCACATTTGAATTACTTAGTTCGTTCCCGATTAGGTACATGACAATATTAAATGTTGTTAAACATGGTAAGAGGTGAAGCATAAGTAAACTATCTACCTAGGCATCTTAAATGAGGTCAGGAACAACTTAGTGTATTTTCAAAATGACCCCATATGTTACTTTGGAAATTGGTCCAGATCTGAACTAACCATATTTTATATTTTTTAAACAATATAATAAAGCATACCATGCAATTCTACACGTCATTCTAGTTTATTTACATATATAGAACATCTCAAACAGAGCTATAGTCTAAAAGATATGACCAACGCAAGATGGGTATGCCATGAATGCAAAATGCATGAAAATGACAACCAAAAACATTTAAAATCATGAATGCATCAAGATATTATGATACTAAATGAAATTCTAATCAAGTTTCATATATGGCATGTCCAAAACGGAGCTACGGTTCAACCACAACAACAAACACAAGTTTTATTCAAATCGGCCCAAAACAGCAAGATGGCATATTGCACGCATGAAAACAACAAGCTACAAGATTCTAAAATGCATAAACTAAGCATGAGGAACTAGCATATAACACACACTTCATTTCATCTTCACATGTCATACTCAAAAGAGGCATGGATCACATGGTAGGAAGCTCAGAACATGGCTAATGGAAAATAGTTCCAGACTTTGTGAACATAGCAGTTTTTGACAGTGCAGTTTTTATCATGAAGGTATATTGACAGCAGTAAAACTACATGCTATAGGGAATATATTGGCATGAAACGTAACAACATGTTAGAGGAAATTATCAATTATAAATAACTCCATTACACCTACCCCAAAGGGGTTCTAGATCACTAGCAAAACACATGGCAAGACAGCTACAAAATATTACAAACTCCAGACTTAGACATATTTTGGACCCTCAAAATAGCAGTATTTTATAGCATGTTGGCAACAAGAAATTAACACCTTAACATGCATTATCATAGCAAACAAAATGACCAGGGGCAAGTGCACATGTCCAAGGGCATATCTCATGTTGAATAACAATTCATACCATGCATGGATTAAATCACACGAAAATGACAAATGGGCATCACATCAAAAATAGCATGCACAATTTTTTTTCTCAAATGACACAACTAGATGCACAGATAAATTCTATGGATTTTTCTACCCCGAAAACATATATAATATGTATAGGTTCATGTAGGAAAAATATTCACAATTATTTATGCAAGTTTATGGCATAACCTATTAGCAAGTTATTCATGCAATTAAATGCAACCATCACACCCAACATTTTAATCATGAATGAAAATTCCGTATTATGAGTCCACACAAAATTCTACACATTTCACATATACAAATCATTCGGATCCGATGCATGGTTATTAACTATTGGCATTTTAAGATGATGCTTTTTCTGTAAATTAAAAAAAACATGGATAAATAGCCAAATCACTCCGCAAGAAAAACATAACATGGGCCGGTTCTGGACTAGGGCGCAACATAGTAAAAGGGCACTCAGGGCGACGGGGAGCTGGGATTGCTCACCTAGGGTCCATGGACCTGTCAGTAGGCAGACCAACACCGGCTGGGGAGGCTGGGCCTAGCAGGAGGAGCGATCAATGGGTGTCGTCCTCCCTGTCCTGATCCACGGGAAGCAGAGCAGCATCAGATGATGGCGCCGACGAGTGCAAACGGAGCTCCGACAAGGCAAGGATGGAGGGAAGGCGCGGTTCTGGGTGGCAGCTCACCAGATCTGCCCGTTCTCGAGGACTAGGGCTTGGGGCGGCTTCGGCAGCGAGCTCCAAGGCAGTTGCGGCTTCCTGCGTGCGCAAGAGAGAGAGCACTTAAGGGAGATGAAGGGGAAGAACGGGAGGAGAGGGCGACAGGGAGCTCGCCTATGGTGGTGCCGCGATCGCCGGCGACCCGGCTGACGCCCGACGCGAGGAGGGCCCCTAGTGGCCGACAGGAAAGGAGGTCGGGCTCCTCCCCTGATCCAGATCAAGATCGAGGGAGGGAGCTTGTAGCGACCCGACCTGATAGGTTGAATCTCCGGTGTTTCCGTACCATCCCAAGATCATGCTGGTACACACACGGTACATCAATGTATATATCAAAAGGAAATCACACAACATTATATTAATCGAAATCTCATATCGAGTCCTTTATTACAATAAAAATTACAATAAAGTGGCTAAAAGCCAACTCATGAGAATATCTAAATCTTGCGGAAGCGTCGAAGGTAGATGAGTCCATCTGACTCCAAGGGCATCTCACCGAGCGTAGAACGTGTCCTCACTCCTGGTCGGAAAAATACTCTGCAACATGATAGGTTGCAGCTGTGTAGGTCAGCATATGGAATATGCCGGCAAAGTCACAAGAGAGGGGTGAAAATATAATCATCTAATCTACATGCTTATATGGCAGGTGGGGTGGTAAGTTTTTGCGTAAAGCCAATTTTTCCTACATCAAGAGAGGGCTAAGAAAAATATTACTAAGTTGGTTGATTAATGAGATGGTTCCACCAACCAATTCTCATACCCAAATTGTTAATACCCACATCATCATATTAATTGTGTTGAGAGTTCCGAATGTTTCAGTTCCTTTGGCTCAAGTCGTCCATGACCGTGGACACGGCTAATCGATTAGGTTTGAGTACTCTGCAGAGTTTTGCACACGTTCCCCACAAGATTTGGTCGCCTCCGTTTAATTTCTCGCACTTCAGGGTGTTTGAGAAACGGATGACCAAAACATGATCTTCCAAAGGGTTTCCCTGCGACTCTGACGGTGCCCATCCTTTCCTACCGTTCTTCTACATCTCGTAGCACCGCCTGTCCAGGGTCACCACGATATCCAACCAAGCCAGAGCCCATAATGACTTGTGGCTGTGCAGGTAAGCCTTGGGTCTTGAAGCACCCATCCATCTCTTTGTGCCTGGGTGGACCTTTCCGCGTGAATACTGGCCATCTCCAGCATCACCTAGGCAAATCCACTGGTTTCTCCACGATATCCATGAAAAATGTGAGCTATTGCAAAAAGAATCGACTCAAAATATTAAACAGATTAAAAGTTATAAGAAAAACAAAATTTGAAATCACTCTGTTAACTAAAACAAAAACAGAAAAGAAAACTTGATTTTCAATGGCCAGGGGGGCTACGTGGCGCTTTCCTATTGGTGGCTAGTGTGTGCACGTGGAGGTTTGCGGGCAGACGACCGGTCGGTAGAGAATACCGGTTCGGAAATTAATCCAATCTAATCTCGTGCGTCGGTTTGAGATCGTACGGCTACGGAGTGGGAGGGGGAAACTCATAGAGAAGAGGTCGCCGGCGAGGGTTCTCCGGCGAGTCCGAGACGGCAAAGTTGTCGGTGTTGGCGCTCCGGTGGTCGAGGGAAGCTGTGGAGTGGTCCGAGCGGCGGCGCTTGACGTCCGGCGTCGATTGGTGGCAACCGTGGGGCGAGGGGTGGACGAAGTCGACGGCAAGTGCGGGGAAGGGCTTCGGTTGGGGGCTGCAACTCCGGCGACGAGATGCGGCAGCCTTCCGGCGAGGTAGGAGGGAGTTTTGGGGGGGGGGGAAATGGAGAGCGGGGAGTGGCCGGTACTTATAGGGGGTGCTGGGAGCAAGAGGGAGTGATGGGAGACGGGATCTGTGGGGGGGGGGAGTAAACGGCCGGCGACGAGGTCGTGGGGGGGAGGAAAGTGATGACCGAGCGAGGTCTTCGGGCGGTTGGGGTGGGGTCCGCCGCTCAGAGAGAGAGGGAGAGATGAGTGCGCGTCGGTCTGCCGGCTTGTAATTAATACGCGAGTAAAGGCCTGTGGGCATGTCGGTTTAAATAAAAAAAATCCGTTACCGTTTTCTTTTAATGTTTTCCACCGACAATGAAAAGCTTTTAAAACATTCAAACAGTGGTTAAAAGTAGGAAATAAATATATCAAAATTAACAGAATAATAAATGCTATTTAATGAACATTTTTATTCTGTCATTTGAATACATTCAAAAAAATATTATTTTCAGAATTGCCTATTTGTTTTTAAATCCTTTTTGCAAATATTTTCAAAATAACTCCTGGTTATTTTTGTTCAAATAGATCACCAAATGGGTCTTGGTGTGGAGTGTCATATTCCTCCCCTCTTATTTGAACCTTTAACCAAGACTTCAAATAGGTAAAAGCAACTTAGGAAAAAAAATAGAAAGGGCTTTCAGAAAGTCAGAAGAAGCATTTCAACAAATACATACATTCAAACAATGATGATGATGGATGCATAGCTACATTTCATAACATTCCAAAATGAAATTTTGGGGTGTTACAGAGCTATGGGTGGCGGTGGGTGGGCCCGGGCGGTCCGTGCTCGGGCTCGGGTGGGCCTCGGCGGTGGTGGGCGTTGGCAGGGCGACGTGTCAGCCTCTGGTTGGCTAGGGCACGGGCTGTGGTGGTGGCGCGACCGCTGGGGCGCCGCCAAGTGGCGGTGGTGGGTTTGGCCGACGCAAAAAATGATGGGGGCGGTGGCTAGGTGTGTGGGAGGAGGTTAGGGTAGGTTTAGGGCTTGGTTTAGCTTAGGGATGTCCAAAAATGGAGTAGAGGGGGTCTATATATAGCAAGGTGGCTAGGGTTAGGGGGCCTTTGCACCGATTTGAGCCGTGCGATCGCAATCGGACGATTTCGGACATGGGAGTGGTGTAGGTGGGCTAGGTGGGCTGTGTAGTTAGGCTAGAAGGTGATGAGAGGGAAGGTTTGTGGCCCGACATGAAGTTTTATAAACCGAAATCGTCTGACAAATAAACCGATGACGGTGCCACTACGGTCGACCGTTGGGGTATCAAACAACTTCTGATGGCGACAAAATTTGGCAGGAGGTATACCTACGATATAACAAGACGACACGCCAAGTTTTGACCCAATCTGAGAAATTTTTTATACGCACCTTAAAACAATATTTTTCCGATGCCGCGGGCGCGTGCGTGTGTGGTTGGTCTCGAAACAATCGACGACACGAACAGAGAGAACCGGCAACTATGAACGGATGCAAGTTTTCGAAAATGAGTGATGATGCCACAAGCAAACAAATCGCATGACAAAAAGGAATAAAGGGGAATCTTCTGGAGCGTCAGTCCCAGGCTGTTACAGCATCCAAGAGGGATATAATAAAAACTTTCATATAAAGTGCATTGAATATTATGAGAAGTTTGATTCCTTGCATAAAGTTTTGAGATATACAGATTCTAATATTAGAGTCATGTTAGGAAGTAATTGTGAATTGGTAAAAATACTTGTGTAAAGGTTTGTGATTCCCGTAGTATGCACATATAGTGAACCATTATGTAAGGAAGTCGGAGCATGATTTGTTTATTGATTGTTAGCCTTTGTGTGAGGGTCGGGAGTGCATGATGGTTTACTCCTACCAACATCTCCTCTGGGGGCATGCGTCTAATTCTTTGCTTCAATGACTAATAGACTTTTGCAATAAGTATGTGAGTTCTTTATTACTAATGTGAGTCCATGGATTATACGCACTCTCACCCTTCCACTTTTGCTAGCCTCTCTAGTACCGCGCAACTTTCGCCGGTGCATTACACCCACCATATATCCTTCCTCAAAACATCCACCATACCTACCTATTATGGCATTTCCATAGCCATTCTAAGATATATTGCCATGCAACTCCCACTGTTCCGTTTATTATGACACGCACCATCATTTTCATATTGCTTTGCATGATCGTAAGATAGCTAGCATGATGTTTTCATGGCTTGTCCATTTTTTGATGTCTTTTTATATGCTAGATCATTTCACATCTCGGTGCACCACCGGAGGCATTCATATAGAGTCATATTTTTTCTAGATATCGAGTTGTAATTCTTGAGTTGTAAGTAAATAAAAGTGTGATGACCATCATTATTAGAGCATTTTCCCATGTGAGGAAAGGATGATGGATGCTATGATTCCCTCACAAGTTGGGATGAGACTCTGGACTTTATGAAAAATAAAAGAGGCCAGCGAAGCCCAAATAAAAAAAGAGAGGTGAAAGATGCCCACCAAGAAAAGGAGAGAAAAGAGAGAAGTGACAATGCTACTATATTTTTACCACACTTGTGCTTCAAAGTAGCACCATGATCTTCATGATAGAGAGTCTCCTATTTTGTCACTTTCATATACTAGTGGGAATTTTTCATTATATAACTTGGCTTGTATATTCCAATGACGGGCTTCCTCAAATTTCCCTAGGTCTTCATGAGCAAGAAAGTTGGATGCACAGTTTCCTTTTGAGCTTTCATACACTTATAGCTCTACTACATCCGTTGCATGGCAATCCCTACCCACTCACATCAATATCTATTAATGGGCATCTCCATAGCCCGTTGATACGCCTAGTTGATGTGAGACTATCTTCTCCTTTTTCTTCACAACCTCCACCATATTCTATTCCACCTATTGTGCTATATCGATGGCTCACACTCATGTATTGTGTGAGAGTTGAAAAGTTTTGAGAACATAAAAGGTGTGAAACAATTGCTTGACTTGTCATCGGGGTTGTGCATGATATAAATACTTTGTGTGGGGAAGATGGATCATAGCCAGACTACATTATTTTGTAGGGATAACTTTCTTTTGCCATTATATTTTGAAGAGATACAACTTCTTTGTTACTATGCTTGAAATATTATTGTTTTTATATCAACATTAAGCTTTTGTTTTGAGTCTTATGGATCTGAACATTCATGCCACAGTAAAGGATATTACATGGATAAATATGTTAGGTAGCATTGCACATCAAAAATTCTCTTTTTATCATTTAGCTACTCGAGGACGAGGAGGAATTAATCTTGGTGATGCTGATACGTCTCCAACATATCTATAATTTTTGTTTTGTTCCATGGTATTATATTATCTTTTTTGGATGTTTTATATGCATTAATATGCTATTTTATATTATTTTTGGGACTAACCTATTAACCTAGAGCCTAGTGCCATTTTCTGTTTTTTTTTCTTGTTTTTGGAGTATTGTAGATAAGGAATATTAAACGGAGTCCAAATGGAATAAAATCTTCGCGATGATTTTTCTTGGACCAGAAGACATCTACCAGACTTGGAGAGGGGGCCAGGAGACCTGCTAGGAGGTCACAAGCCATGCCACCCTGGCGCGGCCAGGGGGCGCCGCCCTGGCTTGTGGCCCCCCAGCAGATCTCCTAACCCTAATCTTCGGCCTATAAATTCCCAAATATTTCCCCAATACCAAAAAGAGGCACGCAAATACTTTTCTACCGCCAGAAGCCTCCGTTCCCGAGAGATCCAATCTTGGAGCCTTTTCCGGTAATCTTCTAGAGGGGGATTCGATCACGGAGGGCATCTACATCAACTCCATTGCCGCTCCGATGATGCGTGAGTAGTCCACCAGAGACCTATGGGTCCATAGCTAGTAGCTAGATGGCTTCTTCTCTCTCTTTGTGCTTCTATACCATGTTGTCCATGATTGTAATAGCCTGGCTTATTAGGGATGATAGACTACTCATATCAATAAGGAATTCTTTCTTTTCCGAGAGCCCTTTCGAACAGAACTCCCAGGTTAAGCGTGCTTGGCTTGGAGTAGTTCCAGGATGGGTGACCAACCGGAAAGTTGGTCCCGGGTGCGCATGAGTGAGGACAAAGTGCGCAGAAAAGATTAGTATTGATCTGTGAGGCCAGTCTAGATCCCGTCAGGAGTAATGACTACCGGCGGGTGTGTCCGGGGCATTACAAAGTGCGCAGAAAAGATTAGTATTGATCTGTGAGGCCAGTCTAGATCTCGTCAGGAGTAACGACTACCGGCGCATGTGTCCGGGGTGTTACAATGATCTTCATGGGGATCTATCCGATGTAATACTCTTTTGCGGTGTGTTTGTCATGATCTGATGAATTGTGGGTTAATGATCAGCTTATCTATGAATAATATTTGTTTCTTCTCTGAATTCTTTTATTCATGATTTCATATCTTTGCAATTCTCTTCGAGTAATTGTTTTTGTTTGGCCAACTCGATTGGTAATTCTTGCAATGGGAGAAGTGCTTAGTTTTGGGTTCAATCTTGCGGTGTCCTCACCCAATGACAAAGTAGGGGTAGCGAGGCACGTATTGTATTGTTGCCATCAAGGGTAAAAATATGGGGTTTTTCATCATATTGCTTGAGTTTATCCCTCTACATCATGTCATCTTACTTAATACATTACTCCGTTCTTCATGAACTTAATACTCTAGATGCACGCCTGAGTTGGTCGATGTGTGGAGTAATAGTAGTAGATGCAAAATTGTTTTGGTCTACTTGACACAGACGTGATGCCTATATGCATAATCATTGCCTTGGATATCGTCATAACTATGCGTTTTTCTATCAATTGCTCGACATTAATTTCTTCACCCACCATGTTATTTTCCTTCAAGAGAGAAGCCTCTAGTGAAACCTATGCCCCCCGGGTCTATTTTCCATATTATATTTTCAGATCTATATACCAAAAATACCTTGCTGCAATTTATTTACTTTTTACTTTCCGCAATGTTTTACATCCATCTCTATCAGATCTAATCCTTGCAAGTAATCGTGAAGGGATTGACAACCCCTTTATAGCATTGGGTGCAAGAGTTTGATTGTCTGTGTAGGTGCATCCATTGGTGACTTGCTTGCTTCTCCTACTGGATTGATACCTTGGTTCTCAACAAATGAGGGAAATACTTATCTACATCGCTACATCACCCTGGTGCTCCAAATACCTTGGTGCTCCAAATGGCTAAGGAAATGAACCTAAGTTTGGTCACGTGTTTAGGCGACTCAGATTTGGTGACTCAGCAAGTTTCAAGGATGTGGGACTCAGAAAATACCATGATGGCGGCTTGTAGATGGGAAATCACTGATATTGTAGGGAACTTTCAAGGCTATCAGATTGCTCATATTGATCGTCGGTAAAATGAGGCGGTAGATGCATTGTCATGTCATGGTTCTCAACGTAAGCCAGCCCCCCCAATGTGTTCCTGGCTGTTCTCCATAATCCTTCTGTCAAGTTACCATCCCAAGAGGACCTAGCCATTCGTGACCCGAAGACATAGTTGGTGGCGGCTCTACATGCTATTCCTGATTGGGCAGTGCCATATTTGGCTTATCTCACTCGTGGTGAACTCCCAGATGTGGAAATCATCGCCCGATAGATCATTAGGCGTTCCAAGTCTATGACCATTGTTAATGGTGAGTTACACCGACGAAGCAACACTAGTGTGTTTCAACGACATGTTTCCCCTAAGGAAAGTCAAGAAGTTCTCAATGATATCCATGCAGGAGAATGTGGTCATCATACCGGCTCAAGGGCCCTGGCGACAAAGGATTTTCGACACGGTTTTAATTGGCTTACAAGTCATGAGGAAGCTCAAGATATTGTGCACAAGTGTGATGGTTGCCAAAAATTTGCTCGACAGGCTCACGTGCTGGCTCAGGAGTTGTGGATGATTCCAATAACTTGGCCATTTGTAGTATGGGGGCTCGACATGGTTGGCCCGTTCAAGCCATCTTCTGAAAAAAACTCACCTCCTGGTTGTAGTTGATTAATTTCCCGAGTGGGTTTAAGCAGAACCTATCAACAATTGTGATGCCGAGACAACAATCAAGTTCTTTAAAAAGATGATCTTTCATTTTGGCTATCCACATAGCATTATCACTGACAATGGCACCAGTTTATCCAAAGGGGCATTCGAGCAGTTTGGTCAGCGCGAGCACATCCGACTCGATTTAGCCGTGGTTGCACATCTACAGTCTAATGGTCAGGCCGAGCGAGCTAATTAGGAGATCTTACGAGGTATTAAGCCCCGACTTATGGTTCCATTATGCCAAAACTAGGGATGTTGGGTCGAGGAACTCCTCGCAGTACTTTGGAGCATACACACTACTCCAAACAGATCCACATAGTACACTATTTTTCCTGGTTTATGGAGTAGAAGCTGTGTTGCCAAGCGATATTCCCCATAACCCCCCTTTGGTAGCATATGTTGAAGCAGATAATGAACATGCGTGTCAAGGTTCTTTGTGTGCCTTAGAAGAAGAGCGTGACCTAGTAGCAGCTCGATCAACTATATATCAGCAAGACCTACGTCACTATCATAGATGTAGAGTCCACGGCCGAACTTTCCAAGAAGGCTACTTGGTGCTACATTTGATTCAAGACCAAACAGGGATGCTTAAGCTTTCACCACACTAGGAAGGGCCTTTTATCATCAGCAAAAAACCTCGATAATGGGTCATATTACCTGATTGACATATGTGAAGGATCATACACCTCTGAAAAGAGGAAACCACCCGGACATGGAACATTGCTCATCTTTGGACTTACTATACCTAGAGCCATAGGCTCCAAATCACTCTACATAGCTATGTATCTCTTTTTGTGTTCAATATATTAAAGCCGGCACCCCCAAGCTCAGGGTCTGTTGTTTCATCTCCAAAGGTTGTGCATGCGTCCTTATTTATTGAACGTAAGTCACCTGGGGCTCCCGACTCAACGAGTTAGGCGTTAATATCCCTCTTGACCTAGCTTACAACCGTTACAAAGTTGGTTAAACTTGTTGATACATCTCTGATACATCTCCAACGCATCGACAATTCATGAAGTAATCATGCCATATTTGCCTAGGTGTATAATACTTTTATATGGATTTGATGCATTTTATATGATTTATTTAGAACTAACCCAGACTAACATTGTCTTCAGCAGAATTACCGTGGTGTTATTTTCGTCCAGAAAATGAAAGTTCTCGGAATCGTCCGAAACTTTTTTGTGATTTTTCCCTTGAGGAAATAAGAAACATTGGAGCGAACAACCACCGGAGGGGGATGATACGTCCATTTTGCATCATGATTTTATATTGATATTTATTGCATTATGTGCTGTTATTACACGTTATGGTACAATACTTATGCCCTTTCTCTCTTATTTTACAAGGTTTACATGAAGAGGGAGAATGCCGGCAGCTGGAATTTTGTACTAGGAAAGGAGAAAATCTAAGAGACCTATCCTGCACAACTCCAAAAGTCTTGAAAAGTGATGGAGAATTGTTTTGGAATATATAAAAAATATTGGGTGAAACATATACGAGAGGGGGCCCACCAGGAGGTCACAAGCCTGCCAGGCGCGACCACCCCTGGTCCCGCCTATGTGGCTTGTGACCCACCTGGCAGGTCCCCAACGCCCATCTTTTGCTATATGAAGGGTTTTGACCTGGAAAAAATCATAAGAGATCTTTCGGGACGAAGCGCCGCTGTCTCGAGGTGGAACTTGGGCAGAACCAATCAAGAGCTCCGGTGGAGCTGTTCTGTCGGGGAAACTTCCCTCCCGGAGGTGGAAATCGAAGCCATCGTCATCACCAATGATCCTCTCATCGAGAGGGGGTCAATCTCCATCGACATCTTCATTAGCACCATTGCCTCTCCAAACCCTAGTTCATCTGTTGTATCCGATCTTTGTCTCAAACCTCAGATTGGTACCTGTGGGTTGCTAGTAGTATTGATTACTCCTTGTAGTTGATGCTAGTTGGTCTACTTGGTGGAAGATCATATGTTCATATCCTTTATGATAATTAGTACTCCTCTGATTATGAACATGAACATGCTTTGTGAGTAGTTACGTTTGTTCCTGAGGACATGGGATATGTCTTGTTATAAGTAATCATGTGAATTTGGTATTCGTTCGATATTTTGATGAGATGTATGTTGTCTCTCATCTAGTGGTGTTATATGAACGTCTACTACATAACGCTTCACCATTATTTGGGACTAGGGGAAGGCATTGGGAAGTAATAAGTAGATGCTGGGTTGCTAGAGTGACCGAAGCTTAAACCCTAGTTTACGCGTTGTTTCGTAAGGGGCTTATTTGGATCCATATTTTCATGCTATGGTTAGATTTATCTTAATTCTGTTGCGATGCTTGCAAGAGAGGTTAATAATAAGTGGGAGGTTTGTCCAAATAAGGGCAATAGCCAAGCACCGGTCCACCCACATGTCAAACTATCAAAGTAACGAACGCGAATCAAATGAACACGATGAAAACTAGCTTGACGGAAATTCCCATGTGTCCTCGGGAGCGCTTCACTTTATATAAGAGTTTGTCTAGGCCTATCCTTTGCTACAAAAAGGATTGGGCTACCTTGCTGCACCTTTGCTACACTTTTTACTTGTTACTCGTTACCAATTATCTTATCACAAAACTATCTATTACTCAAAATTTCAGTGCTTGCAGAGAATACCTTACTGAAAACCGCTTGTCATTTCATTCTGCTCTTCGTTTGGTTTGACACTCTTACTTATCGAAAGGACTACTATAGATCCCCTATACTCGTGGGTCATCAAGACTCTTTTCTGGCGCCATGGGTGGGGAGTGAAGCGCCTTTGGTAAGTGGAATTTGGTAAGGGAAAATTTATATAGTGTGCTGAAATTTACTGTCAGTTGTTACTATGGAAAGTAATCCTTTGAGGGATTTGTTCGGGGTATGTTCACCTCAACCGGAAGCGCAAATAGTTTCCCCTCAACCTACTGAACCTACTAAACATATTTATTATGAAATTCCTTCGGGTATGATAGAGAAACTACCGACTAATCCTTATGCAGGAGATGGAACACCACATCCTGATTTGCATCTAATCTATGTGGATGAAGTTTGTGGATTATTTAAGCTTGCAGGTCTGTCCGAAGATCATGTCAAGAAGAAGGTCTTTCCTTTATCTTTCAAGTAGAAGGCATTGACATGGTATATGCTATGTGATGATATTGGATCATGGAGCTACAACCGATTGAAAATGGAATTTCATCAGAAGTTATATCCTATGCATCTAGTTCATCATGATCGGAATTATATTTATAATTTTTGGCATCGTGAAGGAGAACGAATATCTCAAGCTCGGGGGAGGCTTAAGTCAATCTTATATTCATGCCCCAATCATGAGCTATCGAGAGAAATGATTATTACGAATTTTTATGCTCGGCTTTCTCGTAATGATCAATCCATGCTCGATAATTCTTGTACTGGTTCCTATATGAAGAAATATATTGACTTCAAATGGGATTTATTGGAAAGAATTAAACACAACTCTAAAGATTGCAAACTCGATGAAGGTAAGGAGTCAGGTATAAACCTTAAGGTTGATTGTGTTAAATTCTTTGTAGACACAAATGCTTTTCATGAATTTAGCACTAAATATGGACTTGACTTTGAGATAGTAGCTTCTTTCTGTGTCGTGGGAACGAACACCTATGAGATCGTGGGGATCCCTTTTGGTTCAGCAAGGGGCGGGCTCGCGTAAAGAGCCGGTCTGGTAAGCAGTGCACGGGGAGTTTTTACCCAGGTTCGGGCCGCACGGGTGCGTAAAACCCTACTCCTGCTTGGTTATACTGATCGTGTTCTAGGGTTCTATCTTACCTTGCCGGGGGCCTTGCTTCGCCTGGAGGCTCTACAGCCCTCCCATCAAGGTCTTGTCGATAGTCTTGAGTCTTCTGTGCTGGTGCTTGACAAGTCTTTGCTGGGCCTTGCCGTCGGGGCGGCTACTACTGCCTGTGCATGAGTAAAGGGGCACTAGATGGCCCCAAAACTGTAGTGCACCGATAGGAGCCCTAGGGCCTGGGCCATACACGTCGCGAGGCGTTGTTGGGCTAGGCCCAACCAGTGCATGGGCACACGTGGCAGGGCTTTGCAGTTGTGATCATTGCGCTCGTTGTGCTTCCCCACGATGCGCATTGAATGCGGGTAGTTGAGTACATGCATGGCACGGTTGGCGAGTTTTCAATTACCGTGTCAGGTCTTTTCCGCCACGCGCGCTGCATACATAGAGGGGAGCTAGCAACGGGCGCCCATGATTTAAGGTCCCCAAGGAAAGTCAGTAACTGTGGTGCCATGGATTGGGGCGAGAGGGCAGTTGCTGTTCGCCCCGTGATCGAGGGCGCCGCTATTGGAGGAGGTGGGCGGCGTCCTTTGGAGTGGGGGAGAGCTAGCCCCCGTGCTTGCTCCTATAAATTGGGCACAGCGGGGGTGGAGCTCATCCATCCTTCTTCCGCCCTTCGAGTGCAAAACTCTGGAGTCCGCCCCCCTCGTCTTTTCAATCTTTAGGCAGCACCCGCCCTTCTCCATGTTCAGGGGGCAAGGATGACCACCTTCCTTGGCTGCGATGAGGAGATCTCGTTGGGATCATGCTGCCGCTTCAGCCGCGGAGGCGGAGGGAGGTTCGAGTTTGCATGGTGGAGGAGGTGCGAGAGGCCGTGGACGTCGCGGAGGCTGAGGTCGAGGGAGGCGGAGCGCTGCTCCACCCCCTCAGTAGTGCCGAAAGCCTATCCTACGGCGAGAGTGACGGGGAGGACAACGGCAAAGACAACGACGATGAGCTCGGTTGTAACACCCCGTTACACCTGGCGGGATCTAGACTGGCCCCACATACCAACACTAGTCTTTCCTACGTAGTTTGTCCTCACTCGTGCGCAACCATGACCAACTTCCCGGTCAGTCACCCATCCTAGAATCGCTCCAAGCCAAACATGCTTAACTTTGGAGTTTTTTTCGAGTGGGCTCCCGGAAAAGAAGGAATTCCTGGTTGATATGAGTAGTCTATCATTCCTATTAAGCCAGGCTCTCACATACACCCCCACTCAAAGGAACCGACGTCCTCGTCGGCCCATCAGTAGTGCCGAAAGCCTATCCTACGGCGAGAGTGACGGGGAGGACAACGGCGAAGACAACGACGATGAGCTCGGTTGTAACACCCTGTTACACCTGGCGGGATCTAGACTGGCCCCACATACCAACACTAGTCTTTCCTACGTAGTTTGTCCTCACTCGTGCGCAACCATGACCAACTTCCCGGTCATTCACCCATCCTAGAATCGCTCCAAGCCAAACATGCTTAACTTTGGAGTTTTTTTTCGAGTGGGCTCCCGGAAAAGAAGGAATTCCTGGTTGATATGAGTAGTCTATCATTCCTATTAAGCCAGACTCTCACATACACCCCCACTCAAAGGAACCGACGTCCTCGTCGTCCCATCAGGAACGTTTCCTTTTGACACACGTATGCACGTCCAGTCCGGCACATGTGCCATGTTGTGTGCCACGACGGGCCACACCCGCCATGCGCCACATGCTCGTGCACCTGCCCGTGTAACCGCAAGGGTCGGCTCTGATACCAATTGTAACACCCTGTTACGCCTGGCAGGATCTAGACTGGCCCCACAGACCAACACTAGTCTTTCCTACGTAGTTTGTCCTCACTCGTGCGCACCCAGGACTAACTTCCCGGTCGGTCACCCATCCTAGAATCGCTCCAAGCCAAAACACGCTTAACTTTGGAGTTTTTTTTGAGTGGGCTCCCGGAAAAGAAGGAATTCCTTGTTGATATGAGTAGTCTATCATTCCTATTAAGCCAGGCTCTCACATACACCCCCACTCAAAGGAACCGTCGTCCTCGTCGGCCCACCAGGAACATTTCCTTTTGACACACGTATGCACGTCCAGTCCGGCACATGTGCCATGTTGTGTGCCTCGACGGTCCACACACGCCATGCGCCACATGCCCGCGCACCTGACCCGCGCATGCCTGTGTAACCGCAAGGGTCGGCTCTGATACCAATTGTAACACCCTGTTACGCCTGGCGGGATCTAGACTGGCCCCACAGACCAACACTAGTCTTTCCTACGCAGTTTGTCCTCACTCGTGCGCACCTAGGACCAACTTCCCGGTCGGTCACCCATCCTAGAATCGCTCCAAGCCAAGCATGCTTAACTTTGGAGTTTTTTTCGAGTGGGCTCCCCAAAAAGAAGGAATTCCTTGTTGATATGAGTAGTCTATCATTCCTATTAAGACAGGCTCTCACACCGGTCTTCAGGCGGTTAAGTCGGAGCCCAAATATTTGAGCTCAGGCTGACCGCCGGCCATGCCTTCATTTCCAGCCTCACACCTCTCCGCCTCCCGGCAAGATGTCCTTGCCAGGTGCTTCAGTCCCGGGCACTACATCACCTTCCAACAGGGTCTTCCGGCAGGCCCGTGGACTTCGGCTTCTGGGGTCCATCCGCCTTTCCACCCGCTCTGGCCCTCTCCTTCATGCAATGCTGGTCCATGAGGGGCCACGTTCTTGCCTGCCCATCTGGCAGCCCTGCTCGTCTGCGCAGTGCTGGTCCAGAGGGGTCAGGCCGGGCTTCTACCGGGGGCCTCTCACCATCTTTTTCTTCTGATAATCTGCCCCTCCTCTCCATCTTTTCTTCTTGTAATCTCCCCCTAGGGGAGAAAGTCAAATAAAGATGTTCTTAGAGGAAAAGTGATATCTTATGTAAATTTCACCCTATCTGAAAAACTGTATGTTATCTTCCTTGTTAAATTATTTCTTTGTATGGAATTTTCCCTACGCCCTTTCTATAAGAATCTTACCGGCGTGTGTAGCCATACCACAAGCGCTTGACAAATGGGTCCTTAGCAGCCTGCTGGCAGTGCTACTGCCGGTAAGATACCTTGGAGTCCTTGGCGCGGCCGTTCAAGGTGCCGACTTTACTCGAAAACGGGATAAGGGCACGAGCGCTATCACTAGGATCGTTGAGAGGACTCGAAACGAAACAAGGAGCATGGTCGAAGCCACTTAAGCCATTAAGAGGTCCCAAACGCAGTGAGGGTGCGTCCAGTCGTGACAAGGTTCTCGCGCATGCAGGTTTTTCATATAAAATTCGAAATCGCTCATGGAAAATAACTTTATGGCAAGGATTCACATGGGGTTTTCGCAACTTATCTTTTTGTTGCCTTTCTCCTCCTGGCAAGTTTTTTTTGGGATGTTGCCCATAGGTATCCGCACCATCATTCCCCATGGCAAAGCTCCACGCGAGGGGTCCTTCTGTCCTTTGAGAAAAAGAAAGAAGAGAAAATATGGATATGGAACCTTGGAGGTCCGTTTGCCCTTGCCGGGACTAAGTGCAATGCAACACTTCAGATAAACATGCACATAAGTAAACATGAGAATCGAACAGGATTGTGGAACAATATCTTTATTTAACTACGCACAGGGCCTGAGCCTGGCTTTGTATCAAGGTACGTGCTTCAGCGGCAAGACTTGTACAAAAGGTGGTTGCTGGGGCTGGACCGACAACTGTGCCTCATGGGTAGAACCTTCGAAGATGTTCGATATTCCAGGAGTTGCCCACCAGAATGCTATCCTCAGTCTCTAGGCGGACTACGTCAGGCCTAGTGACTCGTACTATCCGATAAGGGCCTTCCCACTTTGGCATCAACTTGTTTGGATTCTTGGCGGACTGAACTCGCCGAAGAACAGGGTCGCCTTCCTCAAGACTTCTGGCATTGAGCTTGCGGCTATGGTAGCGGCGCACAACTTGCTGGTAGTGCGCAGCTCTCACAGCATCCTGAAGGCGGTCTTCCTCAAGGAGTGTCGCGTCATCTTGCCGCAACTGCTGTTGCTCCAGCTCATCATAATGGAGCACTCGAGGAGACCCGTATATGAGTTCTGTGGGGAGAACTGCCTCCACCCCATAGACAAGGGAGAAGGGTGTCTGACCGGTAGCTTGATTTGGTGTCGTCCTGATTGACCAAAGAACCACCGGCAACTCATCAATCCAATGCCTTCCGCACTTGCGCAGCCGATCAAAAGTTCTTGTCTTGAGGCCCCGTAGCACTTAAGCATTAGCCCTCTCCGCAGATTTTTCTACCAAGGTCTTGGACATACTGCATGAAGGTCCGGCTCGTGAACTGTGTGCCATTGTTAGTGATGATCTTGTTGGGGACACGAAGCGGCAGACTAGCCCTTTCAAGAACTTGATGGCTGACTGTGCTGTCACCTTTCTCACTGCTTCCACTTCCAGCCACTTTGTGAACTTGTCGATTGCCACGTACAAGTACTCAAAGCCCCCGGCAGCGCGAGGAAAGGGGCCCAAGATGTCGAGCCCCCAGACCGAAAATGGCTAGGAGAGAGGGATTGTTTGAAGGGCTTGGGCCAGTTGATGTAGTTTCTTCGAATGAAGCTGGCAGGCTTCACACCTGGTTACTAATGCAGTTGCATCCTGGAGAGCAGTGGGCCAAAATAAACCTTGCCGGAATGCTTTCCCGGCAAGGGGTGTTGACCCTATGTGGGAGCCACATATGCCTCCATGTATCTGTGCTAACAGCTCCAGTCCATCTTCCCGGGAAATGCATTTGAGTTTCACTCGGTTCGATCTTTTTCTATACAAGACGTTGTCTACAAACTGGTACATATTAGACCGATGGGCTACTCTCTCTGCTTCTTCTTGTTCTTCGGGAAGTTCTCCTATTTGAAAGAATTGGACAATGTGATGTGCCCATGCTGGAGCCTGGGGCTCGACAATAAGGACTAAAGGCGTATCCTCTGCCGGGGTAGCATTTGCCTCGACGGCAAGGGCCTGAGGGCCTGCCAGAGTCTGGTGCGCCCCGTGAAGCCTGGCGGGAGCGTATGCTTCTACGGCAAGAGCCAGGGCCCTGCCGGAGCATAGTACTCACCGACAAGCCTATCGTTCCCTCTGGCAACCTTCTCGCCAGTGGCTTTGGGGAGCTCTATTGGGAAATACTTGCCGGAACTTAACTTCCTTCTCTTCTCTTGTCCATTTGATGGTGTTACGGAGGGTTGAGTTAGTTGGAGCACAGAAGTTCCTGGTTCCACAGGTAACTTAAGGGCAACACACTTTGACTGGCCATTGACAACACTGTTCTCTACACGTGGAACGTGCTCCATTTGCAGGCCGTCAAAACATTCTTCTAACTTCCTCACTTCATCTATGTAAGCTTCCATCAATGGACTCTAGTAATCCTTGTTCACTTGCCTGACGACAAGTTGAGAATCACCCCTAACAATAAGGTTCTTGATCCTAAGGTCCGCCACGATCCTGAGACTGGCAAGCAGCCCCTCATATTGAGCAGTGTTGTTCGTTGATCTCTCCTGGGGAAAGTGCATCTGGACCACATATCTGAGGTGCTCTTCGGTGGACGCGACAAGCAGCACTCCGACACCAGTGCCCTGTAGCGGGAACTCCATCAAAATACATGACCCATTCTCAATCAGTCTCCTTGCCAGGTAGAGTTGACTCTAGAATCTGTTCATCGGGCGTTGGGGTCCATTCTGCAATGAACTCTGCCAAGGCCCTTCTCTGAATGGTCGAAGTGCTTTCAAAGTTAAGACCAAAGCTTGATAGTTCCAAAGCCCACTCCACAATCCTGCCGGTAGCTTCTGGGTTTCACAATATCCGCTGTAGCGGAAAGCGGATGACAATGGTGATCTAATGTGCTTGGAAGTAATGCACAGCTTCCTTGAGGCCATAAGAAGGCCGAAGAGCAATTATTGCACACCAAAATACCTTGATCTAGCCCCCTGCAAGAAGGAGCTGACAAAATAGACTGGTCGCTGCACCACTTTCTTCTTGTGGACTATCTCTTTCAACTGCGTAGATCCTTCTTCGCCGGCACCAGACCCTGCCGGGGAACGTCCTGGCTCCTCGCTTGGCGTCCCTGCCATTGCCACCGCTTCTTCATCAGCTTTTCTTTCAACCACTAGTGCAGCACTCACCACTTGATTCGTTGCCGCCAGGTACAGTAGCCATGACTCTTGTGGTTTTGGCGCGACTAGGACTGGTGGAGAGGAAAGGTACTTCTTCAAATCCCACCGCGTCGCCTCTGCTTCCGGACTCCATTTCATTGGACCTGCCTTCTTCAAGATTTTGAAAAAGGGTAGGGCGCGCTCAGCAGATTTTGAGATGAACCTACTCAGAGCAGCAACACAGCCGGCAAGGCGTCGCACGTCTTTGATTCGTCTTGGTGCCTCAATTTGCTCAATTGCTTTGATCTTGTCAGGATTTGCTTCGATTCCTCGTTGAGACACAAAGAACCCGAGAAGCTTGCTGGATGGGACACCAAACACAAATTTCTCGGGGTTGAGCTTCATGTTGATCTTGCGTAGATTTACAAATGTTTCTTCTAGGTCTGATATGAGCATGGCCTTATCCTTGGTTTTGACCACTATGTCGTCCATATAAGCCTCCATATTTCTATGTAACTAGGGCTCAAAATGAATCTGGACTGCTCATGTAAAGGTAGTACCAGCGCTTTTCAACCCGAAAGGCATATGCAAAAAGTAGTACATACCACATGGGGTGATAAACGCGGTCTTCTCTTCGTCTTCCTTGCCCATAAAAATCTGATGATAATTGGAATAGGCGTCAAGGAAAGACAACAGATCGCAATCGGTGGTGGAGTCCACAATCTGGTCGATGCGCGGCAAGGGAAAAGGATCCTTGGGGCAAGCTTTGTTGATGTCTGTAAAATCAATGCACAACCTCCATTTACCGTTTGCCTTGTGCACTACAACCGGATTAGCCAACCATGTTGAATGGATTACTCCACTAATCAAGCCAGCTGCCTCTAGTTTATTGATCTCCTCGGAAATAAATTGTTGCCGCTCCAAAGCTTGCTTCCGGACCTTCTTCTTGACGGGCTGCACGTGTGGGGCAGATGGCAAGGTGGTGCTCAATCACCTTCCTGGGAACACCGGGGATATCACAAGGTTGCCATGCAAACACATCGACATTTGCCTGCAGGAAGGCTATGAGCGTGCTTTCCTATTTTTCATCAAGGTGGAACTTAAGGTGTAAGTTCCCCCTGTGCCATCCTCCTTGGCGGGCACCTTCTTGGTCTCTGGCGGGGCAGCCTTGGAATTTTTGCTCTTGCCGATGGAGCTCTCTGGCACATCATCAAGAGTAGCACAACATCCCGAATAGGTGCGCTTGCCGGACTATGCGCGAGAGGCCTTGTCGTTCTTCTTCCCCCCGGGAGCTTCAGCAGCAGGAGCAAGTGCCTTGGTGGCAGGTGCTGCGACTGTGCCCTGGTAGAGTTGGTCAGCACAGATAAGCACGCTTTTCTTCTCGGAGTTGTTGGTAATGACGCTTGGTCCGGCCATCTTCAGCACGTTGTATGCGAAGTGGGTGGCCGCCATGAACTTGGCCAGTGCCTTACGGCCGAGATTGCCATTGTATGGCAACGAGATCTCAGCAACGTCAAAGACGATCTTCTTCGTTCTGAAGTTGATATCGCTGCCGAACGTCATCGGTAGCATGATCTTGCCCCTTGGCTGAGTTCTTGCCGAGTTGACCCCTTGGAAGGCGGCTGTCGGCTCGAGATCTTCATTGGGAATCTGCAGCCTTTGGATGACACTGGGCGAGATCAGGTTCAGGCAGGCCCCACTATCGATTAACATCTTCATCACCTTGAGGTTGCGGATTGTTGGCAAAACCAACAACGACAATCATCCTACCATAGTTACGCGATCCGGGTGGTCCTCGATGTCGAAGATGATAGGAGTGTTGGACCATTTCAGACATTTGTAGGCATCGATAGAGGGCTCTGCCGCGTTAACTTGGTGCACCCACCGTTTGAGTTGATGGTGTCAGGAGTGTGACGAGGCACCTCCCTCTATTCACAACATGTCTGTAGCCTTCTGAAACTCATTCCCACTGGATTCGCCGTTGTCTTTGGCATCATCATCCTCTTCTTGCTTGCCGCGACCACGGGTGTGCCGGTCCTTCTCTTGCTTGGGCTTGTCGTGGCGACCTCCTCGGCCAACACGCTTCTTGCCGGACCCCTCAGCACCATCCTGACCCTTCTCCTTGTCTCACCTCTCATATTCGGCCCTCTGCTTCTCGGCAAGCTGCTCAACTTGCCAGCAGTCTTGGAGGTTGTGGCCTTTGGTGCAATGGATCTTGCAATACTGCTTGCCTTGGTCTTCTGGGTTGCTGACAGCTGCCAGGGCGTGGCAGGAGATGCACCCGGCAACATCGTTGCCGGGGTCATCGACCTTGCCTTTCTTGGTGGCGCCAGGGTTGCCGGATGTCTCAACAGCAAGCACGGTCTTGACCTTGCACTTCTTGTTCCGTCACCGGCCCTTCTTTGTCGGGGCAGCAGTATCCTCATCTTTAGAGTCGACCTCTGCGCTAGCATCTTCGCAGGGGAGTCTTCTCCCTTCTTCAGCCCGAGCGCACTTGTCTGCCAAAGCATAAAGCTCGGCGACGTCCCTGACTCTGTTCATCGCCATCTCCTCCCGCATCCTGTGGTTGCACACGTTCTGATGGAACAAGCTGATAACAGTGGCAGGGTGAACGTTTGGGATGTTGTGGTGCACGTGGATGAACCTCTGTATGTACTTGCGCAGAGTTTCGCCTTCCTTCTGGGGGATGATGTGAAGATCGCTCTCCTGGCCAGCAGCTTGATGACCTCCGGTGAAGGCGCCAACGAACTCATGACACAGGTCCGCCCAGGAAACGATGGACCCCTCCGGCAAGTGCACCAGCCATGACCTGACGTTGGGCTTAAGCCCCAACGAGAAGTAGTTGGCCAATATCTTGTCGTCGCGGCCCCCAGCATCCTGCACCGCAATGGTAGAGACGCTCAGGAACTCTGATGGATGGGTCTTGCCGTCATACTTCTTCAGGACTTCTGGTTTGAACATGCGGGAGTTGGGCCACTTGACTTGCAGCAGCTCATGGTTAAATGCTGGACAACCCAACTCGTAAGGTAGGGTGATAGGGTAACCCGTCGCGGGCTTGTCTATAGTGGGCCCGTGCGCCTTTTCGACTGGAGGCGCGCTTCCCATGGTCGCTCGATCGCAGTTCGGGCGTCTTCCTTGCCACGTTCCCGAAGGACATGATGCCGATCGTGGCGTGTCCGAGGGTCAGACGACGCCGTTGAGTAACCGTCATAGGCGTCGGTCCGTCGGGTCGACGACCGGCGATGCTGTCGCGGAGGAGAGTGCACCGAGGTCGCGCCGACTCCGGGCACTCTACCATCGGTCTGAGGGGCCCCTGTGGGCCAAAGCTTATCTGCGAGGATGAAGAGGCTCTGAATGGTGGCTCTCCATTCATCGAGCTTCTCGTCAACAGGAGGGAAGTTCAGGAGTAGCTGCGCTCATGCCATCGCTTCCTCCACCGTGGATGGCAGCGAGCGGCGCGAGGAATGCGAGGTGCTCTGACTCCTAACATTGTCAGAAGGAGCACCACCACGGTCTCGCGTCGGCACTCCACTCCCGCTCGCACGCTGGTGAACATGCTTGTCCCGTGCATCTTGGGAATGATGTGTAGGAGCTTTTCCGTGGGGATGTTGAGAACTGCGGGCGCCGTGGCGTGGCTCTCCACGCGTGTCCTGAGAAGGTCGCGACGTAGGCGCTGGCGTGGGTTCCCTGGAAGATACTCTTCCACCCCTGGAGTTCGTCGTGCCACCCGCAGACAGTACCGCTCCGTCCTGAGACCCACGGACGCGGGGGTTCCTAGCGTCGCCATGGACGTCTCCGTGGCGAGAGTCGCCGCTTGCTTGGCCTTGGTCACCAGAGCATCGCGGAAGTTCTGAACCTCCTCCTCCTCCTCCTCCTCCACCCGCGTCTATGTTGTCTCCTGTCCGTGCAGATACAGGGACGGCGGACGTGGATGGGCCAACTACTGTCAGGCCCTTATTCTTGTGGGCCATGGCCATGATGAAGCTGGGGCATGAATTACCAGAACGAATTTGCACCACTCACGTGCAAACCCCTGCCTGGCGCGCCAAAGATGTTGTGGGACCGCACACCTATGGGATCATGGGGATCCCTTTCGGTTCGGCAGGGGGCAGGCTCGCGTAAAGAGCCGGTCTGGTAAGCAACGCACGGGGAGTTTTTACCCAGGTTCGGGCTGCACGGGTGCGTAAAACCCTACTCCTGCTTGGTTATATTGATCATGTTCTAGGGTTCTAGCTACAGGAGTGCCATGAACGACTGCTACGTGAGCTTGATAACCCCTAGTTGTCTAGCTGTCGGCTGTCCGGTTGTCTAACTGCCCAACTGTCTGATTGTCTAAACAAAAAAGCATCCCTCTGTAATGCCCTGGACTTCCTTTTATACAAAAGGGGATCCCAATAGTGGCGTACAGTGTGCACACGGGATGCACATTGCTACAATGCTACCGTACCTAACTCTGACGGAGTAGGACAAGAGCATTCAATGCACCGTCGAAAGCACATTTGCTCCCTTGGTGGTTTTGGTAATTAATAACAACATATAAGTCATTGAACTAATGTTTCCACCAAGTATATTTCAGGAAAAGTTCAATGATAGGGATGGCAAATGGATTGTGGAATTACCCCAAGATGCAATGAAATAGGTTGGTCAAGCTTCAAGCAAGAAGAGTTTACATTTTACATTTGTGAGAAATCACTTTGAGTCCATGGGAAAGCCAATACTATTAAAAGGGGGTAAGATTTTGTTGGTGAACAAAATGCTCATACGTGCAGAAGAGATAGTCACCAAAAACATCCACAAGCTCTCCCACCAAATTCTGTCTATATCCGAACATTCAAAATCGGTGCAACCAACATTCCTATTCTGGTGCCACCGATTCTAGAACCTAGACAGACTCAGCCAAACTCTAGCCACTTCGGTGCAACCGATTCCATACCGGTGCCACTAGGTTTAGGTTGCCAACTTTCTTTTACACAAATTCATATTTTCAGTACCACCGAGATTGTTGAGTCGGCGTCACCGAGATTGTAAATCTGACCATTGGTCACTTTATCGGTGCAACCGAGTTTCATATATCGGTCTCACCGAGATTCAAAAGTTGCCACCTTTTGATCAGTTTGGTACCACCGAGATTAACACATCGGTGTCACCGAGTTGGTCATTTTGTGTGTAACGGTTGGATTTTTGGGGATGCCTATATATACCCCTCCACCACCACCTACTCGAAAGAGAAGCACTCAAAACTATTCCATACCTATCCTATCAGATTTTCTGAGAGAGAACTACCTACCCTTGTGTTGAGATCAAGATCTTCCACTCCAACCATATGGATCTTGATTTCTAGCCTCCCCAAGTTGCTTTCCACCAGTCCCATCTCTTCCACCAAGCCAAATCTGTGAGAGAGTGATTGTGTGTTGAGGAGTCTATCATCTTGAAGCACAAGAGCAAGGAGTTCATCATCATTACCGATCCCTATTACCTTTTGGAGGGTGGTGCCTCCTAGATTGGTTAGGTGTTGCTTGGGAGCCTCCTACTTCGTGTTGTGGAGTGAACCAAGAAGTTTGTAAGGGCAAGGAGATCGCCTACTTCGTGAAGATCTACCCATAGTGAGGCTAGTCCTTCGTGGACGGAAGCCATATCGAATAGTCAAGGTTGCTACTTCGTGGACCCTTATGGGTGGAGCCCTCCGTGGACTCTCATGACCGTTACCCTCCATGGGTTGAAGACTCCATAAACGTGAATGTATGATAGCGCCACCTATCGGAACCATGGGAAAAATCATCATGTCTACAATTGCGTTTGATCTCCCTACCCTATCCCTTTTACTCATGCTTGTTGTTACTTTCCGCTGCTATACTCTTAGACTTGCATGTGTAGGGTGAAATTGACTTGCCATGAATGCTAAAACTGCAAACACTAAAATTTGGGAAAAGGCAAAACTTTATTTGGTCAAGTAGTCTAATCACCCCCCATCTAGACATACTTTCGGTCCTACAAGTGGTATCAAAGCTTTGGTCTGCATTGCATTGGTCTCACAACCTAGGAGAGTATGGTGTCTAGTGAGGGTAATTATCACCGTAGAGGTCCATACTTTGATGGTACTAATATTGCTATTGGAAGCACAAAATGAAAATGCATATTCTTGGTCATAACCCCGCCATTTGGGTTGTTATTCGTGTTGGCTTGCAAGGTGAATTCTTTGGTGATGGAAGAGAACCGGATCGTGAAGCGACCATAGATGAATTGAAGATGTTGCAACTCAATGCTCAAGCATGCGACATTATCTTCAACTGTCTATGCCCAGAAGAGTTCAACAAAATCAGCCGTCTTGAGAAAGCAAAAGAGATTTGGGATGCTTTGGTTGATATGCACGAAGGAACTGAGTCTGTGAGAGAATCCAAGTTAGATGTTCTTCAAAGTTAGCTTGACAAGTTCAAGATGAAGGATGGTGAAGGAGTCCCAGGGATGTACTCTAGGCTAGCTCTCATCACCAATGAGATTGCCAGCTTAGGAAGCGATTAAATGACCGACAAATTCATCATCAAGAAGATACTTAGAGCTCTGGATGAGAGATATGACACCGTGTGCACATTAATCCAAATGATGCCCAACTATAAAGATCTCAAGCCTACGGAAGTCATTGGAAGGATTGTTGCTCATGAGATAACACTCAAAGACAAAGAAGGGCTCCACAACAAGTCTAGTGGTGCTTACAAGGCCACAAGTGATGCTCCCGCAACTTCAAGCGACAACCTTGTCACCAATTAAGAAATAAGCCTCATGGTCAAGAAATTCATTAAGTTCTACAAGAATAGCGGCAAAGAACGAAACTCCAACTCAAGATACGATGAGAAGCGTTCGTCAAGTCGTGACTGCAATTGCTACAATTGTGCGAAGCCCGGACACTACTCCAATGAGTGCACAACTCCCTACAAACGAAGAGAAGAGTCACCTAGAAGACGAAGCTCAAGGAATGGATCACCTCAAAGAGAGAGAAGGAGTAGAGATGATCGTTATGAACGAAGATCCTCAAGGAGAAGTAGAGATTCAGAGAAGAAGGGCAAGTACACCAAGAGCTACACAGAAGATAACATCACGCTCATGTTGGTGAATGGGTTTCCGACTTCGATAACAACTCCGAGAGAAGCTATAACTCCAACTCCGACTATAGTCAAGATGATGGTGTTGCCGGAATTTCCCTAGTGACTACCAACTCCTTTGATCTATTTGATTCACCAAACGAAGGGAGTGGAAGTTGCTTCATGGCTAAAGGCCCCAAGGTATCACACCCCGAATATCTTGATTTCGGAAGTGATGAAGATGATTTGCTTTGTGATGATGACTTGCTATATGATAAAACTATTGATGTTGATCAAAATGAACTTGATATTTCTCATGCTAGTCAAGATAGGTCGATTGACGATGATAAGATGAAAACAGAAGAACTATCTCAAGAACTTAACACTCTTAAGTTATCCCATGAATCTACTCTCGAAGATCATAGAGAGCTTGTAAGAACTCATGAGAAGCTACGCTTCGAGAAGCTCAATTTGGAGCAAGAACATGAATTTCTTAAAGCTATCAATGATGATCTCCGAAACAAGACTTCATCTTATCTTTCCAAATGACTACTCTTGTCTAAATTCATGCCACAAGTTAAATCTAAGCAAACTAGTAACAAAGGCAAGAAATGATCTTCATCTAGTAGCAACAATAAAAATGGTAAACCCAATGATGTTGCTCCTAGTAGTTCTATTGATTCCACTAATGATGATTCTCTGATCCAAGTTACACTTGAGCAAGAAAATGCTTTATTGAAAGGAATTATAGAGAAAGGTATATACAAGAGTCTTGCTGGGTGTACGCAAGCGCGAAGGATACCGGAAGAATCATGGTGTTGGCTACTTCAATGCTAATGGAGTTGAATGGGAAAAAGGTCAATATCCTGAGCCCAAGTTTGTTCCTCAAGAGGAGAAGTATGAAAATACTCTTCCCAAGGGGACAAACACTCAAGATGACCTTCCACCACAAGACCAGAAGCTCAAGGGCAAGAACAAGCTTCAAGAGGACATTGACTCATATGAAGATGAATACCTTGGTATGGTGGAGTGGGTTCCCAAGGGTACTTCAAGCTCAACGTGTACAAAAGCCACTACAACACCAAGGATCCCCATCAACTTGATGTGGATCCCCAAGAAGAAGAACTAGAAATTTCTTGAGGGGTGACTCCTCCAATTTATTGTATGGAGTAGTTCAAGTAGTCACACATTCCCTCAAAGGTAAGAAAAGGACGAGGTAATCAACAAATCAATGGACATCATTGTTGGGAAACGTTGCATGGGAAACAAAATTTTTCCTACACACATGATGGGGGGATGACCCCCGGGTAGCCTCAAACACTCCTTATGCTTCGGGCTCGTCCATAGGGCAAATGGGCGGGCCGCCTTTGAGGAGCCGGCCCGGCGACGCCCCGCCGGATCCAACCCCCCGGCACGGGCGCGCCGGCTGCTCCTTCACCAGCCGCGGTGTGCTGGCCGGCTGGGGCCTCACCGCCCGGCTCCTTCACCAGCCGGCCGTGCATCGGATGCCCCTGACGGGCCCTGCGTGGTGACAGTGGGCCCTGTCCCATCGGTGGTCAGTGCCCGCATGGCCACAGTGGCCCCTATCTCTTCGGTGGTCAGCACCCGCATGGCCGCAGTGGCCTCTCGTCGCTATTGGACGGCGGCCAGGCCTCCAACAGTGGCAGCCTGCCCCCAACCACTCTGCCATCTACTCCAGCATGGCTACAGGACAGCCGGCCGGCCGCTGACTTCGGCCGACCGCCGCAAGACGCTGCCGCCCGTGGCACCCCGTGCCGCGGAGTGACCGGGCTCGGGGCCCGCCCATGACAAGACCAAAGCTGGTGGCTTCCGCAGCCGGCCGTAGAGGCTGCCGGCTGGGTCCCCCCACGACCATTATATTCATATTGTAAGCCAGGGGGTTGGTCTATAAAACCCCCCGGGCCTCCCCCATGCAAAGGGGAGAAAAAAAAGGAGAGACAGACAGACGCAGCAGCGAAGAAGAACGGCGAAAGCACCCCCCACGTAGCATCCCCCACGGGGAACCTCTCATGCCTGGGCGCTTAGCTCCCACCTCGGTCCATACAGCTCCAGGAGCACGATTGTAACCTTCACCATCATCTCAATGAGACCAAGAAGGAGTAGGGATTTTACCTCCCATGGAGGGCCCCGAACCTGGGTACATCGCGTGTCAGTCACCGTTTGTGACTAACCCCGTTCCCAGCGTCCACCGGCGTCCTTTCGGCCCCTCTCGATAAGCCTACCCATGGCATCTGCCGTGACAAAACCACGACAGTTGGCGCCCACCGTGGGGCCGTCCGCGGCGCCGGCCGGAGTTATGCTCCGTGCGGGGCCCTTCACCACCTCCCCCGGCCGCCCCGCGTCCGGGCGGAACTGCATGCTCGTGGGGCCTGCTCCGGCAGGTCCTACGGGCGGCGCGGCCGGCCTCTCCGACCGATGCCCCGGCCGCGGCCTCACGCTCGACGATGATGCGCTCGCCGGGCTGTTCAGCAAACTCAGCCTCGCCGGCGAGGCGCCGGCCGATGAATACTCTCGCGGGGTGCTCGACTGCTCCGATCCCCCGCGTCCGTAGGTGCTCTTGCCAACGGCGACGCGATCGGCTCCCACGCCCGTGCGGGAGTAATGGTCACCGCTTCCTCCACCACTGCGGGCCGCGTGCGTACGGCCGAGGCCGGCGCGGCTGCCTCCCGCGCCGGCACCTCTGACCCTCTCGCCGCCACCCTCCGAGGTCTCGGCACCCCTATCACCAAGACGGCGGACCCGGCCGCCGCCAAAGCCAAGCTGGAGGCGGCCCGCCGCCGGCTATTCGAAGATGCCAACGCCCTCATTGCCGAACGACGCCGGATGGAGGCCGCTCAGCGGGAGTACAACTCCGCGTACGCCCTCACCCTGGATGGCCCCGAGCCCAACCGGCACGGCGCCGTGCGGGAACACGGCCGCGTGGTCGCCGAGATCCTGGGCGGCAGCCTCCCCGTCTACGACAACCCCGCCGCCAACCTGCGGGCTGCCAAGGTTGCCTACGAGGACCTGGCAACCTTGGAGGGCGAGGAGCGGGCCGCACGTGAGCGGCACATTAAGGACCTCATCGACACTGCCAACGCGCAGCAGGTCGCCCTCACTCCCGGAGGGCCGTCTCCGAGTCCCCCCGTCCCGAGGGCGAGGGCTCTTGTGCTGTTGACCTTCGGCAGGTTCAGCATTCTAGCACCCCTCGTCCCTCCGGCCGGAACGCCCGGGGGAGCAACGCTCAGCGTCCCCCGTCGTGGGGGAACGAACAGTCGGCTGTGAATAGCCGGCGCAGCAGTCGCCCGGCTGGCGGAAGCCGGCGCAGCCGCGAACACACTCTGCCTCCACGACAGGAACCGGCGCGGTCCATCCTGCCGGCCGTCCGACCTGAGCTCACGGCCCGGCTCGGGCCGCGCGTTCCCCACAGCGACAATGACGCCCGGCTCCGCCTCGACCGGCTGGCGCAGTCGGCTCTCCTCGAGGAAGAGGGCTCGATTGGCCCGGCCTGCTTCGGCCCGCGGATCCGCAACGAGCCATTTCCGCCCGGTTTCACGCTTCCCCGTGACACCCGAAAGTACACGGGGACCGCCAAGCCGGAGGACTGGCTGGTAGACTACACCACCGCCGTCGACATCGCCAGGGGGAACAAGCGCGTAGCCGTCCGCTATGTTCCCCTGATGATGATCGGCTCTGCCCGCACCTGGCTGAACAGCCTGGCCGCCGGCAACGTCAACACCTGGACGGACTTCGAGGAAGCCTTCGTCCGCAACTTCACCGGCACCTACAAGCGACCCGCTCGCCCCCGCGAGCTCGCCATGTGCGTCCAGGGCCCGGACGAGCCCCTCCGCGACTACCTCACGCGCTGGACCGAGCTCCGCAACTCCTGTGAGGGCGTGCACGAGGTGCAGGCCATCCAGTACTTCATCGAGGGCTGTCGCGACGACACGCCCCTCAAGCACAAGCTCTTATGCTCTGAGCCAACCTCCCTGGCGGACTTGATGGGCAAAGCGGACAAATACGCCACGGCCGACTCCTCCATGAGGACGAAAGCCAAGGCACCCACCATGCCGGCTCCGGCTCCGGCCAACCGGCAACAGCCCAACGACAAGCGCAAGAATGACCAGCCCGATCCCTGATACGGGAGCCGGCTCGTCACCTCCATCGAGGAGGAGCAGCCGGCTGGCCAGGCCTCCGGCAAGCGCCAGCGCACCCGCAAGGCTGCCTGGCAGCCCAAGCTGATTTTCGAGTAGCTGTTGGACCTCCCCTGCAGGAACCACTCCGGTGCCACACAGGCCACGCACACGCTCCGGCAGTGCAGCTTCTCACAGCGCCTGGCCCGGGGCGACGGCCTCCCGGCCCCTCCCGCGCCGCCAGCCCATGGGCCGGCTCCGGCCCAGGCTCCGCCTTCGGTCCCCCAGCCGGCCCGCGTGCCCCCAGCCCTGACGCGAAACGATGGCCGGCTGCTAGACCAATACCCCGAGCCCGACGGCTGCTACATCGTGTTCACGAGTGAAGAGACGGACAAGCACGACCAACGCTGGCTCCATCGCGAGGTGAACGCCACCGCGCCCGCGACTCCCCAGTTCATGCACTGGTTCGAGAAGCCGGTCACCTGGAGCCGGGCAGACCACCCGGTTGTGATGCCAAACCCGGGCAGCTACACCCTCATCTTCGACCCCACCATCGCCTTTGAGAGGCGCTCCTGCCGTTTTTCGCGGGTGCTGGTCGATGGCGGCAGCAGCATCAACATCCTCTACCTTGACACCCTGCTCAAGCTAGGACTCAAGGTGGAGGACCTGAAGGCAAGCCGGACCGTATTCCACAGCATCGTCCCGGGCAAGTCCTGCACCCCCCTCGGCAAGATCCGGCTCGACGTCCTCTTCGGCGACGCCGGCCACTTCCACCGCGAGCCGATCTGGTTCGAGGTGGCGGACCTGAGCAGCCCCTACCACGCTTTGCTGGGCCGGCCCGCGCTTGTCAAGTTAATGGCGGTTCCCCACTACGCCTACCTCAAGCTCAAGATGCCGGGTCCCAACGGCATCATCACCGTTGTCGGCAAGTACCAGGTGTCCATGGCGTGTGCGTGCGATGGCAGCCGGCTGGCCGAGGCCCTAGAGATAGCGGCGGAGAAGCAGCAGCCCGACCGACTGGTGGCTCTCGCCTCTGCCCAGCCGGCCATACCGGCTCCTCCATCCCACTCCGTCGGCGAGGGCTCTTTCCGGCCGTCTAGGGACACCAAGCAAGTGCCGCTCGATCCGGCCAACCCCACCCTGTGCGTGACCATTAGTTCGCGCCTCGACAGCAAATAGGAAAGCAAGCTCGTCGACTTCCTCCGTGAGAACCGGGACATTTTTGCACGGTCCCTCAAAGACATGCCGGGTGTCCCGAGAAGTTCGCCGAGCACAAACTACACGTCCGGCCGGTTGCGAAGCCGGTCAAGCAACCCCTGCGCCGTTTCTCCAAGGAGAAGCGGCACCATCGGAGAAGAGATCGCCCGGCTGCTTGTAGCCGGCTTCATCATGGAAGTTTTCCACCCAGACTGGTTGGCTAACCCAGTCCTGGTGCTAAACAAGAACAACACTTGGCGCATGTGTATCGACTACACGAGCCTGATCAAGTCTTCGACTCCACGGCCGACTGCGACCTGCTGTCTTTCCTGGACTCCTACTCCGGCTACCACCAGATCAAGCTGGACCCGAAGGACTGGCTCAAGACCTCTTTCATCACGCCCTTCGGGGCCTACTGCTACATCACCATGTCCTTCGGCCTGAAGAACGCAGGCACCACCTTCCAGTGCTGCATGCAGAAGTGCCTCCTGCCTCAGATAGGCAGGAACGTCCATGTCTACATCGACGACATCGTCGTCAGGTCCAAGAAGCGTTTTAGCCTCCTCGACGACCTTCGAGAGACGCTCGCCAATCTGCGTGAGTACAAGATCAAGCTCAACCCGGAGAAGTGCGTTTTCGGCGTCCCTGCCGGCCAGCTTCTGGGTTTCTTCGTGTCCGATCACGGTATCGAAGCCAACCCCGAAAAGATCCGGGCAATCGAGCGCATGCCCAAGCCGGTCCGGCTTCGCGATGTTCAGAAGTTCACCGACTGCCTCGCCTCCCTCAGCCGGTTCATCAGCCGGCTTGGCGAGAAGGCCTTGCCCCTCTACGGACTCCTGCGCAAGTCGGCCTTGGTCGAGCCGGGCCGAGACCTCTCGAAGAAGCCGGCCCTGTTCGACTGGCCCAGCGAGGCGGACGCGGTGTTCCGCGACCTCAAGCGGGCTCTCACCAGCGCACCCATTTTGGCCACGCCGGCTGAGAAGGAGCCCCTGCTCGCCTACATCGCGGCCACTACGCACGTCGTTAGCATCGTCCTGGTGGTGGAGCGACCGGAGGAGGGCAAGGCGCTGCCGACGCAGCGTCCGGTCTACTACCTTAGCGAAGTCCTCTCCGCCTCCAAACAGAACTGCCCCCACTACCAGAAGATGTGCTACGACGTCTCTTTCGCCACCCAGAAGCTGAAGCATTACTTCTAGGAGCACGTCGTCACTGTCGTGAGCACAGCGCTGTTAGGCGAAATCATGGCCGCCCGGGATGCCATCGGCCGGATAGCCAAATGGGCCATCGCCATGGCCGACTACGAGATCCGGTACGAGCCGCGCACCGCCATCAAGTCCCAAGCGATGGCCGACTTCCTCGTCGACAGGGCCGAGACCCAGTTCGTAACGCCTCCACCCGACTCCACGCACTGGCACATGCATTTTGACGGCTCCAAGATGAGGACCGGCTTGGGTGCCGGCATTGTCCTCTCCTCCCCGAAAGGTGATCAACTCAAGTACACCCTCCAGATCCACTTCGCCGCCTCCAACAACGTGGCGGAGTATGAAGCCCTCGTCCACGGCCTCCGGCTCGCCAAGGGTATTGGCATCCGGCGCATACTATGCTTCGGCGACTCCGACCTCGTGGTCCAGCAGGTTTCTGGCGAGTGGGACGCCAGAGACGCCAACATGGCCAGCTACCGCTTCCTCGTCCAGCAACTCACCGGCTTCTTCGAGGGCTGTGAGTTTCATCACGTCCCCCGGACGGACAACGAGGCGGCCAACACGCTGGCCAAAATCGGCTCCACCCGGCAGGCCATTCCTACCAGCGTCTCCCTCGAGCGGCTGCTGAAACCCTCGGTTAAGCCGTCTCCCGAGTCGGAATCCATCTTCATACCGACGGGCGCGGGCGACTTTGCGGTTGCGCCGGCTGCCCTGCCGGCCCAATTCATCGCAGCCGCCTCGCCGGCCCCGACGCCACCCGCCGCTCCAAACCAACCGGCCCCGCCGGCACTCGACATCGTCATGACGGCGGCCGACCTTCCCGCCGCCACTTCACTCCCGGGGACTGACGTGCCGGCCCCGGGGGTTGGCGTGCTGGTCCCGGGGGCTGTCGTGCCGGCCCCGGGGGCTGCCGCCTCCGACGTCCCGCCCGTGCCCGAGCCGGCTCCCGTCTCGGCCCCATCGTGGGCTCTGCCCATCCTGGCGTTCCTCGAGCATGGCGAACTCCCCCCTAACAAGGCCACCGCAAGGCAAATCCAGCGCCGGGCCTCGGCCTACGGCATCATCAACCGCGAGCTCGTTCACCGCAGCACCACGGGCGTTTTCCAACGCTGCGTTGAGCCGGAGAAGGGGCTGGAGATTCTCCTCGACATCCACCAAGGAAAGTGTGGGCATCATGCCGCCTCCAGGTCCTTGGTGGCCAAGGCGTTCCGCCACGGTTTCTACTGGCCGACTGCCCTGGAGGCGGCCAAGGACTTGGTCGACAAGTGCGAGGGCTTCCAACGCTTCCGCGCGCAAAGCCACATGCCGGCTACCACCCTCCAAACCATCCCCCTCTCATGGCCTTTCGACGTCTGGGGCTGGATATGGTGGGGCCCTTCAAGACCGCCCGGGGCGGCATGACACACCTGTTGGTCGCCGTCGACAAGTTCACCAAGTGGATCGAGGCGCGACCCATCAAGAAGCTGGACGGCCCCACTGCCGTCCGGTTCATCGAAGACATCACAGTTCGCTACGACGTCCCCCATAGCATCATCACCGACAACGGCACGAACTTTGCCAAGGACGCACTGGCGCCTTTCTGCTCATGACAGGGCATCCGGCTCGACCTGGCGTCCGTCGCCCACCCCCAGTCCAATGCCCAGGTCGAAAGGGCGAACAGCCTGATCCTGGCCGGCATCAAGCCCCAGCTCGTCACACCGCTGGTCCGGTTGGCCGGCTGCTGGGTCGAGGAGCTGCCGGCCGTCCTGTGGAGCCTCCGGACCACGCCCAACCGGTCGACTGGCTTCACCCCGTTATTTCTCGTTTACGGGTCCGAGGCGACCATCCCCATCGACATCGAGTTCGATTCACCTCAGGTCACCCTGTACACCGAGAAGGATGCGAGTGAGGCAAGGGAGGACGGCGTTGACCTCCTTGAAGAAGCCCGCGAGCTAGCCTTGAGCCGGACGGCCATCTATCAGCAAAAGCTCCGGCACTACAACAGCAGGCAGATCCGGCCACTCTCCTTCCGCGAGGGGGACCTGGTGCTCAGGCGGGTTCAACGAACGGCCGGCCAGCACAAGCTGTCCTCCTCGTGGGAGGGCCCATTCATCATCAGTCGGGCTTTGCACAACAACACCTACTACCTGATAGACGCCCAGAAGCCACAGAAGCATAAGAGAGACGCGTCCGGCGAAGAAATGGAGCGCCCGTGGAACGCGGCGCTCCTTCGCCCGTTTTACTGCTAAAAAGCCAGTGTACGTACTCTGTACTTTTGCCCCTTCGGGCCCATGAATGCAATGGGGACCTCAAGCCGGCGCTTGAGGAACACCCCTTTTCGGTTTCTCCAAGTCTCTTCCTACCATCTAAGGCCCGAGACCGGCTCACGGTCCCGGGGGCTCACCCAGCTCCCCTCCGAGGCGGACGAATAAGCGTGAGCGAGCGGCCTTTCGCCTCCCCCGCCCTAACCAGCCACAGACCGGCCCCCGGCTGTCCGGCTGAAGGGACCGCGGGGTACAAAGGAGCTTCTCACACAAAGGTCCGCCAACGCGCGGTAGCCAGGCTAGCCCAACCATGCTACGTCACTCCCCGTGGCCGGCCTCTGCCGGCTTGACCTAGTCCTAGCCGGTTGACTCTAAGAGCCCGTTACCTTTTCCCTAAGGGTGAAGCCCCGTCCCTGTCCCAGACCGGCTCCCGGCTGGCCGGCAGGCGGGGTAGAAGCCAGAAGGAATCCTAGCGCACACGAACAAGTCAACAGGCAAAAGGCGAAAGTAGAACCGGCACGCACTCCTTTCTACTTCTGATAACAAAACATCGATTGAACATGATAAAAGGCCCACGGCCGCAGGTTCATTACAATACGTCTTAAATACACCCCCAATGGGTGGAACTCCGGCACTAAAATGAAATGCAAACGGAAATGTACAAGGAGGAGCGATCTTGAGCCGTCTCTCCTCCGGCTCCGGCACCTCCAGGGCCGGCTGCGTTCACACTGACGGCACTAGCGCCTTCGAGGCTGGCGCTCCCGGGGTGGCCGAGATGGAGGTCCCCGCGTCATCAGCCGGCTCGGACGGAGCGTAGTCGTTGGTGTCAGACCCATCGTCAAACATCTCGCACTCGCTCCCCTCCTGGTCATCGAGGGCAAGGCTGTACGAGTCTTCCGGGATGGCCACGCCGTTCACACCACGCTTTGGGACGTACTCATACCACGCGGCGAAGGACGCGAGCTCGCTCGCTCGCCTCTACAGCTCGTCCACCACCGCCGACAGCTCCGCTTCGGTGCCGGCACGCTGGGCCGTGAGCAACCCCAGGTCAAGCCCAGGATACCACGACCTGGCAACGTGGAGCGCCATCTCCGCGCCGGCGCGCGCCGTGGAGGCCCTCCAGGCGTTCACCCGCGCAGTCCCGGCTTCCAGCCACCGGGCAAGCCGGGTATAGGAGCCCGGATCCACAGCCCGGCGCCAGAGGGCCCAGACCAGCGCCGTACCGGCCTTCCGAAACCATGTCAGGGTGTGGATTACCATCTCCAGGCGCACCTCGGCGGCAACCCCCACATCCTCCAGCGTCCAGGGGGCGCCCGGCTCGACGACCTCTCCCCGGGCCCGCCGGTCCTCACGATCGGACTCCACCGCCGCCTCGGCGCTCTCTTGGGTACCGGGGAAGAGCCCTAAGAAAGGGTGAGGAAAAGGAGAAGGGGGCGCACAAAGAAATAAGGAAGAGGAAGGCCGGGAACTTACGACGTAGCATCCGGTCCACCTTGTGGCCCTGCTCCACCAGGTTCGCCACCCGGTCCGCCGCTTCTTGGCGATAGTGCTCAGTCTCGTCCTGAGCCGCGAGTTTCTCCTTGAGCGCCACCGTCAGCGCGGCATCCTGGGCCTCCAGCTTGTCGCGGAGCACCTTCTCCCGCTCCTCTGCCTCCCGGCGGAGCACCACCTCCCGGTCCTCCAGTTCCCGGCTATGGGCCTCCTCGAGCTTCTTCCAGTCTACCCTCAGCCCCTCCGCCCTCTCGCGGAACTTCCGGCACTCTGCCGCCACGGTGTCCCGCTCCCCGAGGAGCCAGACCACCTGCCCCCGGAGGCCGACTGCCTCTTTGTGGGCGGCTGCACGGAGAAGATTTGATCAAGTTAGAAGGAAGGAATGACAAGGGAACCGGCCCGCCTGCAGGGCAGCCGGCTTGGCCCTCGGGGGCTCTCCCCACCAAGGACGCAGGGACGCGTACCTTGCAGGTCTGCTGTCGCGGCGGCAAGGCGGCTCTTCGCCCCCCCTGAACAGCACCAGCAGGGTGTTGTACTCCTCCGCCCGGCAGTCATGGGCCACCTGCAAATAACAATGAGGAAGATAGCGGTTTAGGCTCGACCCGCCTGCGGCCCAGCCGGCTCGAGCCTCGGGGGCTACACCTAGTGGGTGCGCTAGCGCGCCCCCACTGGAAGAGAAGGAAGAGAAAGGAGAGACAGGGCGCTTACCGCAACCGCCCGCTCCAAGCTCACCAACTGCTCGCTGGCGGCCCGGGCGTCCTCCATCGCCTGGGCGCGGCAGGACACGAAGAACTCCGAGGCAGCGGCCACCGCGGTCCCAAGGGCGCTCGCCGGCTCCCCGGAGGCTGGGCTCCCGGCCGTCTCCGTAGCCGCTGGGGCCGGCCCCCGTCTACGGGCCTTCCCTCGTGGGAGATCACGATGGTGCCGGTCCCCATCTCCGTCGTCGTTTCGGGGGTCGCCGACGACGTGCTTGCCGCGGCCGCCCCCTCGGTGGCCGTGGCCCCCGTCGTGGATTCTCCACCACCGGCGCTCCCTGGCCGGCTCGCGTCCAGTGCTGGTGTGTCAGGAGCCGGCACGCAAGAAGTCGGCGCCCCCGTGGCCGGCGCCTCCTATGTCGGCGCCTCCAAGTCCACCACCTCCGCGCCCGGCGGCACGATGCTCGCCTTTGGTGGCGCGTCGTCCGACGCCAACGGCGCGCGTCGTTCCCAGCCGGCTGGGAGGCTTGGCGGCATTTCTCTGCCAAGTCCTCCGCGGCCTCCCCGCCGTCTCCCGCGGGCCGGTCGGCACCTTGGTGGCCCGGCGATGTCTCCTCCGAGCCGTGGGGGAATGCCTCCCACGTTTGGCCAGCGGCCTCCCCGCTGGCCACCCCCGCCTTTGCCGCCACCTCCTCCCACCGGCGGCGCTCTTTCTCCCGCAGCTCCCGCTTGGCCCTGTCGAGGTCGAGCCACGCCTGGCGCTCCATCTCCTCGGCTGTCGATGGCGGCGCCGCTTTCGTCGTCCCGCCGCCTGGCTCTCCGTCCAGCGAGCGCGCCTCCCTGATGGCGGCGGGGCATTAGACGAGGAAGGGGGCAAAACCAGGATTCAAATCAACAAAAGATCAAGACTTACCCGACCATGACCGGCACCGCCCGCCTGGAGGGCCCGGTCGGGTTCCCCCTCTGCCTCTTGCTCCCTCCGACGAGGCTACCACCCAGTTGCGCGGCGGCCGCGCGCTTGGGAGCCGACTTGGGGACGGCCGGCCCCTTCCCCTTGTCCGCCTCGGCCGGGTCGCTGGCGCCCCGTGGCCGGCGCCCCCGTGGCGCCATGACCTCCCCCTCCGAGAACTTCGTCGGGTCTTCTGCAGCAAGGGTCGGCTCCCGCTCAGCATCGTCGTCAAGCCAATCCCTTAACGGCGCCCGGAAAAAAGACTCACCCGATGGGTCAGCGTCGTCGTCCTCCTCCTCTTCCGCCTCGTCGTCGTCCGCCTCCACCTCGCCGGCTCGCTCGGTGGCGGCCGGCTCCACGTCGACGTCGTCCTCGACCTCTTCTGGGTCTGACTCCACCGAATCCGGCACCGTCCTTGCATAGTCCTACAGGAGCGCGAACTTCTGCAGGCAAACCGGACGGCGCTGTTAGACCGAAGGGGGGATTGCGACCCAGCGGCCACAGGCTGGGAGGCGGAGCCGGCTGTTCACTTACCCGCGGTGCCGGATGACTCCGGCTATAGAGGATCTCCCCCCACTGTCACCCCCCTCCTTCGTCTTCTCCCTTGACACGGCGTTGACCTTCCTCGCCACGTGAATGGGCCTCAGCTCCTTGGTGGAGAGCCGGCAGGGGTCATGGCGCCCTCCCATCTGGCAAATAAGATGCGGCCGATGCTGTAGCGGCAGCTCCCGGCGCGCAATCATCGCCGCCAGCAAATCCGTGGCCGTGAGCCCCTCTGTCCCGGTCAGCTCGCGGAGGCGGGCGCTGAGCCGGTCGGCCGTCTCGGGCACCGAGGTCGGCGTTGCCCGCCAGTTCTGCATGGCAACCGGCGGGTGGTTGGCGAAGTCGGGGAGGTTGATGTAGTCCTCCTCCGGCTTCACATTCTTCACCTAGAAGAACCCCCGCTGCCATCGCTTCACCGACTCGTGGAGCGGGAGTTTGGGGAAGCCGGTCCCCTAACGAACCTGGACGGAGGTGCCCCCGCAGGCGGTCATCACCATCCTCTAGGACGCCGGGTCTTCTGCCGCTTGAAGTAGAAGAGCCGACACCAGAAGTCGAATCTGGGCTCGACTCCAAAATACCCCTCGCAGAGGACGACGAACGCCGCCAACTGCAGGACGGAGTTGGGGGCGAGGTGGTGAGGCTGCAGGCCGAAGTGTGTCAGGAACCGCCGGAAGAAGGCACTCGCCGACAGCCCCAATCCGCGGTGGAAATGGTCGGCGAAGACCACGACCTCGCCCGGCCGCGGCGCTGGGGAGTTCTCCGCCCCCGGCGGGCGGACCTCCAAGTACTCCGCCGCCGGGAGCTTGCGGCGCGCGCGGAGGTACTCGATGAAGGTGGCGTCGACGTCGCTGCCGTCCCAGGCGCCTTTGGTTACTACCTCCATGGCGGCGGCGACGGGCGACGGCGGAGCGGGGATCGACCGATGGGCTGTCCTCTTCGCGGCGGCGGGCGGCGGCGCAAGCTCGCTGTCCCTCTCGAACTACCCTTTTCCCTTCTCGCTCTCTCTCTCTCGACGAGGGGGGCGGGGGGAAGGAGCGAAGCGACGGAAGCGAGGAAACGGGCTCCTCCCCCTCGCCTCCCCTCCGTACTTATACCCCGCGCGGGCGGCGGTAGCGGAGGCGCCCCTCGCACACACGTCCCCCATGATCCCCGAGGCGCACGAGGCGGCCATTAGGGCGCCCCGAAATACCAACGTCCGCCCATTGCGCGCGAAATCTTCGCGGGCGGTTCAGGGCGACGGTCGTGGCGGGCCCCGCCTGGTCGCCAGGCCCGAACCGTCGCTCGGGCCACCAGGCTGCTGCCCGCTCCATCCTCCACGCAACGCGGTTTCCCCGCCAGGTGGGGCGACACCGGTGGCGCGGGTGGCCCCGGACGACTGCGGAGCCGGGCCACCACGTGCCGGCACCGCCCGGCTCCCCAGGCGCTTCCAATGGTCGAACATTCCTCAAGCCGGCGCGGTCCGCCGCATCCCGTCGGTGGGCCCCTCCGGCTTCGGGGACTACTAACGGGGGGATGACCCCCGGGTAGCCTCAAACACTCCTTATGCTTCGGACTCGTCCATAGGGCAAATGGGTGGGCCGCCTTCGAGGAGCCGGCCCGGCGACGCCCCGCCGGATCCAACCCCCCGGCACGGGCGCGCCGGCTGCTCCTTCACCAGCCGCGGTGTGCTGGCCGGCTGGGGCCTCGCCGCCTGGCTCCTTCACCAGCTGGCCGTGCATCGGATGCCCCTGACGGGCCCTGCGTGGTGACAGTGGGCCCCGTCCCATCGGTGGTCAGTGCCCGCATGGCCACAGTGGCCCCTATCCCATCGGTGGTCAGCGCCCGCATGGCCGCAGTGGCCTCTCGCCGCTGTTGGACGGCGACCAGGCCTCCAACAGTGGTAGCCTGCCCCCAACCACTCCGCCATCTACTCTAGCTTGGCTACAGGACAGTCGGCCGGCCGCTGACTTTGGCCGACTGCCGCAAGACGACGACGCCTGTGGCACCCCGTGCCGCGGCGTGACCGGGCTCGGGGCCCGCCCCCGACAAGACCGAAGCTGGTGGCCTCCGCAGCCGGCCGTAGAGGCTGCCGGCTGGGTCCCCCCCCCACGACCATTATATTCATATTGTAAGCCGGGGGGTTGGTCTATAAAACCCCCCGGGCCTCCCCCATGCAAAGGGGAGAAAAAAAGGAGAGACAGACAGACGCAGCGGCGAAGAAGAACGGCGAAAGCACCCCCCACGTAGCATCCCCCATGGGGAACCTCTCGAGCCTAGGCGCTTAGCTCCCACCTCAGTCCATCAGCTCCAGGAGCACGATTGTAACCTTCACCATCATCTCAACGAGACCAAGCAGGAGTAGGGATTGTACCTCCCACGGAGGGCCCCGAACCTAGGTACATCGCGTGTCAGTCACCGTTTGTGCCTAACCCGCGTCCACCGGCGTCCTTTCGGCCCCTCTCGATAAGTCTACCCATGGCATCTGCCGTGACAAAACCATGACCGCACACGCAAGATCTATCCATGGTGATGAGCATCTACGAGAGGGAGAGTGGATCTACATAACCTTGTAGATCGCTAAGCGGGAAGCGTTAAGAAACACGGTTGGTGTAGTCGAACGTCTTCGTGATCCAAATCGCCGAGCGTCCCACGATCTCATCAGGACCCGTCCCGCGATCCAATCACGATCCGTCCCGCGAACTCATCACGATCCGTCCCGCAATCTCATCACGATCCGTCTCGCGATCTTGATCACGGTCCTTTCGATCTAGCACCAAATGGACGACACCTCCGCGTTCAGCACACGTACAACTTGATGACGATCTCCGCCTTCTCGATCCAGCAAGAGAGAGCAGAGAGGTATACGAGTTCTCCGGCAGGGCTTCGCCTAAGCACCGCTGAAAACCGATCTAGAGGAGAAAACGATCTAGAGGAAGAAGAAGGCAGCACATGGCAATTAGGGTTACCTCTTCCCTCTAAATCCTCTAGTATATATAGGAGGTAGGGAGGGGAGGAGGCAGCCTCAAACCAGGCCGAAATTGGAGGTGGAGGAGTCCTACTCCAATCCTATTAGGAGTAGGATTCCCCCTTTCCACTTGGAAACTCTTTCCACCTCTCCACCTTTGGATTTTTTCCTTCTCAAACCACTCCAGCCGCATGGGCCCTTGGAGGAGGCTTCAGCCAGCCCACCATGGGCTGGTTTACCTCCTCCCACATCCCATGTAGCCTCTTGGGTCGAGACACCCCTCCCGATGGTCCCCCGGTACCCTCCCGGCACTCTCGGTACACTATCGATGAGCCTGAAACTTTTCCGACGACCAAAACAGGACTTTCTATATATCAATCTTTACCTCCGGACCATTCCGGAACTCCTCATAATGTCTGGGATCTCATCTGGGACTCCGAAAAACCTTCAGTCACCACCATACATAACTCTATACTACCGAAACGTCAACGAACCTTAAGTGTGCAGACCCTGTGGGTTCGAGAACTATGTAGACATGACCGAGACACCTCTATGGTTAATAACCAATAGCGGGACCTGGATGCCCGTATTGGTTCCTACCTATTCTATGAAGATCTTTCTTGGTCGAACCTCTATGTCAAGGATTCAGTTAATCCCGTATGATGTTCCCTTTGTTCTTCGGTATGTTACTTGCCCGAGATTTGATCGTCGGTATCTCCATACCTAGTTCAATCTCATTATCGGAAAGTCTCTTTACTCATTTCGTAATACAAGATCCTTTGACTAAAACTTAGTCACATTGCTTGCAAGGCTTATTGTGATGTTGTATTACCGAGTGGGCCCTGAGATACCTCTCCGTCACACGGAGTAACAAATCCCAGTCTTGATCCATGCCAACCCAACAGACACCCTCGGAGATACCTGTAGAGCACCTTTATAGTCACCCAGTTATGTTGCGGCATTTGATACACACAAGGTACTCCTCCGGCGTTAGCGAGTTGCATGATCTCATGGTCGTAGGAACATATACTTGACATGCAGAAAATAGTAGCAATAAGCTGACACGATCATATGCTACATTTGAGGTTTGGGTCTTGTCCATCACATCATTCTCCTAATGATGTGATCCCGTTATCAAATGACATCTCATGTCCATGACTAGGAAAGCATAGCCATCTTTGATCAACGAGCTAGTCTATTAGAGGCATACTAGGGACATGGTGTTGTCTATGTATCCACACATATATCTGAGTTTCCGATCAATACAATTATAGCATGGATAATAAACGATTATCATGAGCAAGGAAATATGATAATAACCAATTTATTATTGCCTCTACGGCATATTTCCAACAATCATCACACATGATTTGCAGTCCATGTCCATAGATATCCTTGTATTTGTCTCTTGTGTGCTTTACTAACCCATGTAGGTGAGAAGAGTAAGGAAACAACAAGGATGCTCCCAACTATTGGTGATGTTCATCAACTTTGAGCATCCACCACAACTTCACCAAGATGAAGTCTTCATTGACAAAACCCAAGGTTAGTTTATCCCTCTTATGGGGGGACGTCACATCAAGGGGGAGCTTTACTCTAAGACTTGAGTCAAAGTATCTCTTAGTATGGGACAACATTAAATGCTTTATGTAAAAGTGGTAACCCCACTTGTGCTTAAACGATGAGTATGACCTATGATCAAGTATTCTTACTTGGATCCTAAGTCAAATACTCATATATAGATGACTTCGTCATCACCCAAGTACTTGTTAGATGCTAGAGTGTTTGTGCATGTTTGTCATGATTTCATTTGACATCTTATTGTGTGAGCATGTTGGTCTGCATTTATTTTCTTATCCGAGGACATCCAATTGTAGCTATTTGGTCTTTGATTTATCTTTTGCCAATTGGATGAACAAGAATGCCTAGGACCACTCTTTAGCTATCTATGATTTCTCACCTCATACTCTGTTCATGCTGCATCAAAGAATTTGAACAAGTGCTTTTCAATCCCTCTATATGTGGAGCACTCGAAGTTTCGTATCGACAAGGACTGACCATTAAAACCTCCCAAGTGCATCTCGGTGGAACCAACCCTAAAATCTCGGTCTCACCGAATGCCTAGGTTTGATCTGGTTTTCTATCTCGATACTACCGATTCCATATTCTTGGTTACACCGAGTTTCCCTGTCAACTGGCAGTTGAGGAACTCGGTGACACCGACAATATAGAATCGGCGTCACCGACAGTGGTGGGTATATATACTATTGACCCCGACGCTTTGAAATTCATCCTCAAAGCGTCGTGCCTCAGAACCTAAGCTTCTATTTTCGAGACCCATGGTCATCGCCCTTGTCCCCCTGCGCTCCTTCGTAGGTGGGAATCGCCGTCGTCGATGAAATCTTCTCCATCATCGCTTCCGTAGCGGATCCGTTGCCGAGTTAGGGTATGGATTTGACCTCCTTTGCACTCCCCATCTGATTCTTGCACACTGGATTTGTTTTTTCTCTATGAGCCATGTATTGCACGTCTTCCTATCCACAAGAATTTCCTATAGTGTAGCAAATGATCGATATACTAGGGTTTGCCTTCCGCCTAATGAAACTCGTTGGAACCGAAGCACAAATCGGTGTCACCAATTTGTCTTTTTGTGTTGCTGAGAACTGTCTCAGTGAAACCGAGTACTTCTTTTCGTTCTCCCCGAAAAGAGTGCCAAGTTTCTGTTAATGGGATAGTCAGTCTCGGTAGCACCAAAAAATTTGCTTTGGCTGTACCGATTTTCGTGTGACAGAACTCAAAACCTTGGAAATCTTTTGTTCAATCTTTCCAAAACCAGCCTCATTTTGTGATAACTCATCTTCTTTTGCTCTTCTATACTCTATTCATAGGGTCAGTACGTCAGATGCTGAGGACAGTCAGAATTTGCCAGAGCAGGGAGTTAACATGAGTTCAGGCACTAGCCCTGAGCCTAGTACATCTTCAGATCTAGGCACCCCCAGCTCCCATGGGTTGCCCAAAGCTTCTACTAGGGCGAGGAAGAAGCTGAATTCAGATGAGGAAGATTCAGACTTTGTGCTAGAAGAGGTTCTTGCCAAGAAGCAAGAGAAGGCTGCTAAGAAATCTGCTACTGAAGCCACTTCTTCCAGGAGAGTTGTTAGCAAAGTCTATGCTAGCTCTGAAGCTATGAGAGCACATGAGAGTTCTAGGGCTATAGTGAACATTGATCCTCCAAGGAAGTCTACGCCTAAGAAGGCAGGGGAAAAGAGAGCCAGAAAAAGGATAATCCATGTGATTGGCAGGCCTACATCTATGTATGAAGATCCAGAGGAGGCTGCTGCTACTGAAGAGGAGGATGAGCCAGCTGCAAAGGCTCCTCCCAAGAAGAAGGCCAAGAAACTTCTATCTGATGCTATGCCTAAGTCAGGCACATCCAAGAGCACCAAATCCAAGAAGGTTGCTGCTGAAAATCCTAAGAGGACATCTAGGCATATTCCAGCTTCTGAAAAGAACAAGGGAACTGCTTCCAGAGTTGAGCATGATGATGACTTGACAACCTTGATGAAACTCAGACCAAACCTTCTAGTACATAATGCCAGCTACCTACTTGCTGAGGATATGAAGAAGAGGAAAGACTCAGGTTTGAGGGAATGGAGAGCTATAGCCATATGCCCAAAGGAAGAAGACAGTTGCGGACAATAGATTCTATACCAAAGAGCAATATGATTTCTAGGAGACTGTGCTATTCGACAAGAGTCCGGTTGTGAATTACATGTTGTATGTAGACTGGAAATTCATTAAGGAGGATGAGGACTATTTTCCAAGTGTCCAAGATAATTTCCACTGCATTGGTTTGGATGAGTTTGTTGGCAGAGAATTTACTGCATGGAATGATGAGATGATCATGCAATTCTACTCCACTGCACATTTCTACGGAGATGGTAGGATTGCATGGATGACATAGGGAGCAAGATATGAGTCCACTGTTGATGATTGGGCTGCAGTTCTAGGAGTCCCCGAGGTTCAGGATGGAGACTTGGATATCTACATAGAATCCAAGGCGAGCCACAATGCCATGAAGGATATGTATACTCCTATCCCTGCAAACAAGGTGCAATCTCACAAGCTAGGATCCATCTACTCTCTTCAAGCTAGCCTCTGCACCATGAACACCATTTTGAGGCACACTTTGATGCCCAAGTCAGGAGATGAAAAGATGATCCGAGGCTACTCCATCAACATGTTGATCCACCTTGACAATCACACCATGATGAGAGTCATGGACTTGATTATTGAGACAGTCAAGAGGGTTGCTGCTGATCAGAAGCGCTCTTGCTGCTATGCACCCTATATCCAAATGTTTATCAACTCTGAGATTGAGAAGCACATATTTTCTCTTGACAGTCCTCATTTGCCCCTACAGCCAGAGCCTGAGGATAACATTGTGGTGATGGACCCAGATCATCCCACATCTACTACATCTCAGGCAGAGGCAGAGGCAGCTCGAGCCACTAGTGCTCAAGTACCTAGATCTAGAAATGAGCAAATGGATCTATTGATATTATTAGTTTAGGGCATGCAGAAGGACATTAAGGGGATTCTGGACAACCAAAACAGTCTTGTGGGGATCTTTGAAACTAGGATCAAGACCCTTAATGATAAGGTGGACAAGGTGACTAAGACAGTCATAGAGCGTCAAAACGAAGTTGACTCAGTGTACATCCCTCGGGTTTCTTCTTCTTCTTCTTCTTATTATTATTATTCTGATGATGATGAGGATGGATCACCTCTCAGGCCGAGCACACAGTTCACTACTCAGGCTAGATCAGCCATAGTGCCTGCTCCAGACTTGAGGCCCTCTTCATCAGCTCCTACTGTTGTCACGTCAGCTCCTGCTCCATCAACTCTAGTTCCTCTAGCTGCCACTCCAACTCCATCCACGACATCTGCAGAGATCTTCGCCGAAGCTGTTCTCTTGACTCCTTCATCAACAACCAGAGGAGATCAGCCCAAGAACGCTTAGATATATGCCTTTGAAATTTTTGGTAACTTGTTGCCGAAGGGGGAGAAGTGTATATAGATCTTTAGGCTTCGAGTGATAGAGCGTTTTGGTGCTTATTTCTTTTTCAAAAGACATTTTTTTTGCTTTGAAACCTCTTTTGGTTGCTTGTGATACACATTTGATGATGTTTGATCATACACTTTAATGTGTGTTGCTACTATTTCCTATCATCTGAATGCTTATGTGATGACCATTCATCTTGGCTTGATTGTGTTGTGCTATGATTTTCATTCTAATTATTCTCGCACACCACCAAGTTGTATGTGACATGTAAGAAGTGACCCATGTACCTAATCGATTGTGCATTTGCATTCAAACGCAAATTTAAAATAATGCACAAATTTAGGGGAGCTCTTGCTTATCACATACTTCTGAAAGCGATGATTATATTAATTGATCATATATTTGTCGAAGCTTTGATCTATATGTTGTCATAAATTACCTAAAAGGGGGAGATTGAAATAAAATTTGCTCCCTTGGTGGTTTTGGTAATTAATAACAACATATAAGTCACTGAACTAATGTTCCCACCAAGTATATTTCAGGAAAAGTTTAATGATAGGGATGGCAAAAGGATTGTGGAATTACCCCAAGATGCAATGAAATAGGTTGGCCAAGCTTCAAGCAAGAGGACTTTACATTTTACATTTGTGAGAAATCAATTTGAGTTCATAGGAAAGCCAGTACTATTAATAGGGCATAAGGTTTTGTTGGTGAACAAAATGCTCATACGTGCACAAGTGATAGTCACCAAAAACATGCACAAGCTCTCCCACCAAAGTCTGTCTATAGGCAAACATTCAAAATCGGTGCAACTAACATTCCTATTCTGGTGCCACCGATTCCAGAGCCTAGACAGACTCAGCCAAACCCTAGCCACTTTGGTGCAACCGATTCCATACTGGTGCCACCAAGTTTAGGTTGCCAACTTTCTGTTATGCAAATTCATATTTTCGGTACCACCGAGATTGTTGAGTCGGCGTCACCGAGATTGGAAATCAGACCATTGGTCACCTTATCGCTGCAACCAAGTTTCATATATCGGTCTCACCGAGATTGAAAAGTTGCCACCTTTTGATCACTTCAGTACAACCGAGATTAACACATCTGTGTCACCAAGTTGGTCATTTTGTGTGTAACGGTTGGATTTTTCGGATGCCTATATATACCCCTCCACCACCACCTACTCGAAAGACAAGCACTCAGAACTATTCCATACTTATCCTATCAGATTTTCTGAGAGAGAACCACCTACCCTTGTGTTGAGATCAAGATCTTCCACTCCAACCATATGGATCTTGATTTCTAGCCTCCCCAAGTTGCTTTCCACCAATCCCATCTCTTCCACCAAGCAAAATCTGTGAGAGAGTGATTGTGTGTTGAGGAGTCTATCATCTTGAAGCACAAGAGCAAGGAGTTCATCATCATTACCGATCCCTATTACCTTTTGGAGGGTGGTGCCTCCTAGATTGGTTAGGTGTCGCTTGGGAGCCTCCTACTTCGTGTTGTGGAGTGAACCAGGGAGTTTGTAAGGGCAAGGAGATCGCCTACTTCGTGAAGATCTACCCATAGTGAGGCTAGTCCTTCGTGGACGGAGGCCATATGGAATAGTCAAGGTTGCTACTTCGTGGACCCTTATGGGTGGAGCCCTCCGTGGACTCTCCCAACCGTTACCCTCCGTGGGTTGAAGACACCATAAACGTCGATGTACGATAGCGCCACCTACCGGAACCATGGGAAAAAATCATCTTGTCTACAATTGCGTATGATCTTCCTAACCTATCCCTTTTACTCATGCTTGTTGTTACTTTTCGCTGCTATACTCTTAGACTTACATGTGTAGGGTGAATTGACTTTCCATGAATGCTAAAACTGCAAACACTAAAATTTGGGAAAAGGAAAAACTTTTATTTGGTCAAGTAGTCTAATCACCCCCCCTCTAGACATACTTTCGGTCCTGCAACCGTTAGGCGCCTTAGTCCATCGGTAGGACGTGACAGGGGCCCGTTCCATTGGCGCCACTTAGCTCCCTCCAGCGTCGTCACCACGACACGCGTCCAGGTGAATCGACACCTGGCCTGTGTGCTGGTGGTGCTTGCCAGGGCCTTGCCTTGCCAGGACCTTACCTTCCCGGAGGCCTTGCTTCGCCTGGAGGCTCTACAGCCCTTCCGACAAGGTCTTGCCGGTAGTCTTGAGTCTTCTGTGCTGGTGCTTGACAAGTCTTTGCTGGGCCTTGCTGCCACGACGGCTACTACTGCCCATGCACGAGTAAAGGGGCACCAGATGGCCCAAAAACTCTAGTGCACCGACATTCTGTGAAACTTTTGTTGCTCATGTTAATCTTTCTAAGGTGAAGTGGTTTAAATATCACCCTCCCATTGAAGTGAAAGTATTTGAACCTATTAAAGTTGAAAAAGAAACTATTACTTATAATGTTGATCCTATTATTCCTGCTGCTTATATTGAGAAACCACCTTTCCCTGTTAGAATAAAGGAACATGCTAAAGCTTCAACTGTGGTTCGTAAGAGCTATGTTAGAACACCTACACCTCCTGAAAAAAATATAGTTGAGCCTAGTATTGCTATAGTTAAAGATCTCTTGATTGATAATATTGATGGGCATGTTATTCAATTCTGTGATGAAGCTGCTAGAATTGCTAGACCTGATGCCAAAGATAAACATAGACCTATTGTTGGCATGCCTGGTGTTTATGTTAAAATAGGAGATCATTGTTATCATGGCTTATGTGATGCGTGTGCTAGTGTGAGCGCAGTTCCCTTTAACTTATATAAAGAAATTATGAATGATATTGCACTAGCTCAGTTAGAGGAAATTGATGTTACAATTAAGCTTGCTAATAGAGATACTATAGCACCAGTTGGGATCGATAGAGATGTTGAAGTCTTGTGTGGGAAAATAAAATATCCTACTAATTTTCTTGTCTTTGGTTCCCCACGAGATTATTTTTGTCCCATTATATTTGGTAGACCTTTCTTGAATAGTGTTAATGCTAGGATAGATTGTGAGAAGGAAACTGTTCTTGTAAATTTTTGGGACACGTCTCATGAGCTTAACTGCTCTAAATTTCATAGACAACCCCATGATAAAGAATTGCCAAGTAAGGATGAATGTCTTGCTTGTATTGTTGTGCCTCCTACTGACCCCTTAGAACAATATTTGCTAGACCATGAAAACGATATGCATATGAATGAAAGGAATGAAACAGATAAGATTTTATTTGATTAGCACCCTATTTTGAAACATAACTTGCATATTGAAATACTTGGGGATCCTCCTCCACCCAAGGGTGATCCCATGTTTGAGCTTAAACAATTACCGGATACTCTGAAATATGCTTATCTTGATGTAAAGAAGATTTATACTGATATTATTAGTGCTAACCTTTCAGAGCATGAAGAAAAGAGATTATTGAAAACTCTGAGGAAGCACCATGCTGCTATTGGATATACTCTTGATGATCCTAAGGGCATTAGTCCCACTCTATGTTAGCATAAAATTAATATGGATCCCGATGCTAAACCAGTTGTTGATCACCAACGACGGTTAAATCCTAAAATGAAAGAAGTGGTAAGAAATGAAATATTGAAGCTTCCGGAGGCAGGTATTATTTATCCTATTGCTGATAGTAGATGGGTTAGTCCCGTTCATTGTGTTCCTAAGAAAGAAGGTATTACCGTAGTTCCTAATGATAAAAATGAATTCATATCGCAAAGAATTGTTACAGGATATAGAATGCTAATTGATTTTAGGAAATTAAATTAAGCTACTAGGAAAGATCATTACCCTCTACCTTTTATTGATCAAATGCAAGAAAGATTATCCAAACACTCACATTTTTGCTTTCTAGACGGTTATTCGGGTTTCTCTCAAATACCTGTGTCAAAAGAGCACTAAGAGTAGACCACTTTTACTTGTCGTTTTGGTACCTTTGCTTATAGACGTATGCCTTTTGGTTTATGCAATGCGCATGCTACCTTTCAAAGATGTATGACTGCTATATTCTCTAATTATTGTGAGAGGATTGTTGAGGTTATCATGGATGGTTTTTCCTTTACGGAACTTCTTTTGATGATTGTTTGAGCAACCTTGGTCGAGTTTTGCAAAGGTGCGAAGAAACTAATCTTGTCTTGAATTGGGAGAAGTGCCACTTTATGGTGAATGAAGGTATTGTCTTTGGACATAAAATCTCCGAAAGAGGTATTGAAGTTGACAAAACCAAAGTTGATGCTATTGAAAAAATGTCGCGTGCTACGGATATCAGGGGTATAAGAAGTTTACTTGGTCATGTTGGTTTCTATAGGAGGTTTATTAAATATTTCTCTAAGATTTCTAGGCCTCTCACTAACCTTTTGCAAAAAGATGTTCCATTTTGATGATGATTATGTAGAAGCATTTGAAATTCTTAAGAATGCCTTGATTTCTGCACTTGTTGTTCAACCACCTGACTGGAACCTACCATTTGAAATTATGTGTGATGCTAGTGATTATGCTGTTGGTGCTGTTCTAGGACAGAGAGTTGATAAGCAATTAAATGTTATCCAGTATGCTAGTAAAACTCTAGGAAGCGCTCAAAGAAACTATGCTACCACTGAAAAGGAATATTTAGCAGTTGTGTTTGCTTGTGATAAGTTCAGACATTATATTATTGATTCCAAAGTAACCGTTCACACTGATCATGCTACTATGAAATATCTTATGGAGAAGAAAGATGCTAAACCTAGACTTATCAGATGGGTTCTTCTGCTACAAGAATTTGATTTGCATATTGTTGATAGAAAGGGTGCTGATAACCCCCTGGCGGATAACTTGTCTAGGTTAGAAAATGTTCTTGATGACCCACTACCTGTGGTATCTTCGCTAATGAACAATTACCTATCATAAATGCTTCACATAATGCTCCTTGGTATGCTGATTATGCTAATTACATTGTTGCTAAATTTATACCGCCTAGTTTCACATACACAAAAGAAAAAGTTCTTCTATGATTTAAGACATTACTTTTGGGATGATCCACACCTTTATAAAGAAGGAGTAGATGGTGTTATTAGACGTTGTGTACCTGAGCATGAACAGGAACAGATCCTATACAAGTGTCATTTCGAGGCCTATGGAGGACACCATGCTGGAGATAGAACTGCACACAAGGTATTACAATCTGGGTTTTATTGGTGTACTCTCTTCAAGGATGCTCGTAAGTTTGTCTTGTCATGTGATGAATGTCAAAGAATTGGCAATATTAGTAGACGTCAGGAAATGCCTATGAATTACTCTCTTGTTATTGAACCATTTGATGTTTGGGGTTTTGATTATATGGGACCGTTTCCAATGTCCAACGGGAATACTCATATTCTAGTTGCTGTTCATTATGTTACTAAGTGGGTAGAAGCTATTCCAACTAGTAGTAATGATCATAAAACCTCTATTAAAATGCTGAAAGAAGTCATTTTCCCTAGATTTGGAGTCCCTAGATATTTAATGAGTGATGGTAGTTCACACTTTATTCATGGTGGCTTCCATAAATTGGTTGCTAACTATGACGTTAATCATAGAACTGCATCTCCTTATCATCCGAAGTCTAGTGGTCAAGTAGAATTAAGCAATAGAAAAATTAAATTGATCTTGCAAAATACTGTTAATAGATGTAGAAGAATTGGTCTAAGAAACTTGACAATGCATTATGGGCTTATAGAACTGCTTACAAAAACCCATATGGGTATGTCTCCGTATAAAATGGTTTATGGTAAAGCATGTCACTTATCTCTAGAACTAGAGCATAAAGCTTATTGGACAATCAAAGAGCGCAATTATGATTTCAAACTTTCTGGTGAGAATAGGTTATTTGACATTAGCTCACTTGATGAATGGAGAACCCAGGCCTATGAGAATGCCAAGTTGTTTAAAGAAAAGGTGAAGAGATGGCATGATAAAAGGATACAAAAGTGTGAATTCAATGTAGGTGACCATGTCTTACTATACAATTCAATGTAGGTGACCATGTCATGCTTGTGACCCACCTGGCAGGTCCCCGACGCCCATCTTCTGCTATATGAAGGGTTTTGACCTAGAAAAAATCATCAGAGAACTTTCGGGATGAAGCGCCGCAATCTCGAGGGATGAACTTGGGCAAAACCAATCTAGAGCTTCGACGGAGCTGTTCTGCAGGGGAAACTTCCCTCCCAGAGGGGGAAATCAAAGCCATCATCATCACCAACGATCCTCTCATCGAGAGGGGGTCAATCTCCATCAACACCTCCATCAACACCATCTCCTCTCCAAACCATAGTTCATCTCTTGTATCTGATCTTAGTCTCAAACCTTAGATTGGTACCTGTGAGTTGCTAGTAGTGTTGATTACTCCTTGTAGTTGATGCTAGTTGGTTTACTTGGTGGAAGATCATATGTTCAGATCCTTTATGATAATTAATACTCCTCTGATTATGAACATGCTTTGTGGGTAGTTACGTTTGTTCCAGACGACATGGGATAAGTCTTGTTATAAGTAATCATGTGAATTTGGTATTCGTTCGATATTTTGATGAGATGTATGTTGTCTCTCATCTAGTGGTGTTATATGAACGTCGACTACATCACACTTCACCATTATTTGGGCCTATGGGAAGGCATTGGGAAGTAATAAGTAGATGGGGTTGCTAGAGTGACAGAAGCTTAAACCCTAGTTTATGCATTGCTTTCTAAGGGGGTGATTTGGATCCATATGTTTCATTGAGGGATAACTAGAAGAGTGTCTAGAGGGGGGCTGAATAGACTACTAGCAGGAAATTAAAATCAAACATTTTCCCATGTTAATTGGTTGGCAGATTTTAACAATTTTAGCAAGGGTAGCAAGTATATATACCCTACACACGCATGTCAAAAAATATGGCAGCGGAAAGTAAAGACATTCCACATGAAGTAAAGAGTTGAGATGTGAAGATCAAAAAGAATTGAAGACACAAGGATTTTTCCCGTGGTTCTGATAGGTGGTGCTATCGTACGTCCACGTTTATAGAATCTTCAACCCATGGAGGGTAACGGTCGCGAGAGTCCACGGAGGGCTCCACCCATAAGGGTCCACGAAGTAGCAACCTTGACTACTCCATAACGGCTTCCATCCACGAAGGACTAGCCTCACTATGGGTAGATCTGCACGAAGTAGGTGATCTCCTTGCCCGTACAAAATTCTTGTTTCACTCCACAACACGGAGTCGGAGGCTCCCAAGCGACACCTAACCAGTCTAGGAGGCACCACCCTCCAAAAGGTAACAGGCTCGGTAATGCGGTGAACTCCTTGCTATTGAGCTTCTAGATGATATAATCCTCAACACACAATCACTCTCTCACAGATATGGCTTGGTAGAAGAGATGAGATTGGATGAAAGCAACTTGGGGAGGCTAGAAATCAAGATCCATATGGTTGGAGTGGAAGATCTTGACCTCAACACAAGGATAGGTGGTTCTCTCTCATAAAACTGATAGGATAGGCATGGAATGGTTCTGAGTGCTTCTCTTTCGAGTAGCTCGTGGAGGAGGGGTATATATAGGCATCTCCAAAAATCCAACCGTTACACACAATAAGTCAAACTCGGTGGAACCAATATGTGAATCTCGGTTGTACCAAAGTGACTTAAAGTTAGCAACTTTTGAATCTCTGTGAGACTGATATAGGGTCGCACCGATAAGGTGACCAACATTCAGAATTTCCAATCTCGGTGATACCGATTGAACAATCTTGGAGGGACCGAAACTATGAACTTACGTAACAGAAAGTTGGCAGCCTAACTCGGTGGCACCGAATGCAGTATCAGTTGTATCGAAAGGGTAGGGTTTGGCTGAGTCTGTATAGGGTTTGGAATCTGTGGCACCAGGATGGAAATGTTGGTTACACCAGATTTGAGTACTCCCTTCGGTCCTTTTTAGTCTGCATATAAGTTTTGGTCAAAGTCAAAGTATCTCTACTTTGACCAAACTTATAGAAAAATATATTAACGTTCACAATGTCAAATCAATGTTGTTAGATTCTTCATGAAATTTATTTTCAAAGTATATATATTTGACATTGTAGATATTGATATTTTTTAATATAAATTTGGTCAAACTTGGCAAAGTTTGAATTGACCAAAATGTAATATGCGGAGTAAAAAGGACCGGAGGGAGTATTTGGCTTTGGACAGACTTTGGTGGGAGAGTTTGTGGGTGTCTTTGGTGACTATCACTTGTGCACGTATGAGCATTTTGTTCACCAACTAAACCTTACCCCCTTTTAATAGTATTGGCTTTCTTATGGACTCAAAGTGATTTCTCACAAATATAAAATGTAGAGTCCTCTTTCTTGAAGTTTGGCCAACATATTTCTTCTCCTACTTCTTCATGGAAATACTCTCCACACTCCTTTTTGCCAACCCAACTCTCCATGGACTATTTTCTGAAATACACTAGATAAGAGTATTAGTCCAAGAGACAATGTATGTTCTCATGAATTATCAAAACCACCAAGGGAGCATGTTGTGCTTTCAATCTCCCCCTTTTTGGTAATTGATGACAACATACAATCAAAGCTTCAAACAAACATATGTGTGGATATAATGAAGACTTTGAGAGACACATGCCTTAGATTTGCTCCCCTAAATGTGTGCAGTCCTTTAAAGGATAGTTGCTTGGAATGCATGGACACACATGTAGTAGAAGGGATAGAAATGAGTCATGTGTATCTTGGCTATATGCATCAAATGTATGTGAATGAGATGTATCCTTGTTCAAGACTTAACTCTTGCCAACAATATGTGCAAGAAGCAAGAGTTCATCTTGATCAAGGATATGATGCACATACTTACCTTGAGTTCTTGAGCATTCTAGTAGTAGGAACACAATTGATAAAACAATGTTAGGAAACACAAGAGTATTCTACTAATATAAAGACAATAGAACTGAACAGTACCAAGATGTGGAAAACATATAAAAGATTATAATCCTTAAGATTAATATGTCTCCAAGATCATTTAGAACTTTCTCACTTAGATATGAATGAAGTACTTCATCGTCTCCCCCTTAATCTTAGTACGTAGATATTGGGATTGGATAGAGTGAGAAAATTCTAAAGTGAACAGTCAAATAAAATAAACAAGAATATTATTGAGCTTAGAATATTCTCCCCCTTACTTTGGTATTCTCCCCTTGTTTATATAAGTGTGAAATTTTGATATCCTCCTCTCCCCCTAGATCATATCTCCCCCTTTGCATAAGCACGTAACTCTCCCTTTAGGATGAAGCTTTGTTATTCTCCCCCTTTGGCATTAATTTCCGAAAAGGTCAAATTTAGGAGTAGCTATAGGGATCATTGACAAGGAAGGGATCCTTGAGAACAAGGGACATTGAAAGTAAGGTTCATTGAAAAGAACTGAGGGAATCATTGAAGGTAACTTCTCTCCCTGTGGAAACTATTATTCTTCTCCTCCTTTGAGCTAGGGATCCTTGAATAAAGAACCACCCCTAAGTTCTGCTTGTTATGCTCCCCTATTTTTTTGTGAAAAGGGACCATCGAAGTAATAGAAGAAGAATAGATAAGATAAATACAAATCAGTTACTCTGAGACAGATAGATCGATGGTACCAAGATTTTGTAGTAGAGCTTGTCTGCAATTTCGGTAGAACCGATATCTGAGTCGGTAGCTCCGAGGCTAAAGCAGGAAGACAGGAATAAGGTACCAAGTTTTTGTTTACAGAGTCAAAAGAAAATATTTGCAAAGGAATAAGAAAAGGACATCATCTAGAGCAGATTTGAGTGGTTACAAGAGATCATGCAAAATAGAGAACAAACCACACAAGATTTTTATCTAGATGATGGGCGGTGACTAGTCTCCTATATTAGAGTATATTGACTTAGGAACCAAGCAAGAGTACTTGATCATAGTTCAAACTCTGTGTTAAGCTCAAAATGGGGTTACCAGTTTTTGATTAAGTATTTTCATGTCTTCATATCACTTGAGTTTCTTTATCTCATGACTTGGAGTAAAGCCTTTTAAAGTATATGAGTACATACCTTTGAGTGATGTTGATGACATTTCTCGTAGGTGAACTTGTTGAGGATGCTCGAGGTTGATGAAGAACATCTTGAGTTGGGAGAAATCCTTCTCGTTCTAGTACACTTGTTACCTACAAGGTTTACTCATGCAAGGAAGAACAATATGTATATCCTTTTGACATGATACCAATTGAGGGTTTGCAATAATGCTAAAGTATATGTCAAGGATATGTTTTTTGTTGTCTTCTTCCTTCCATCATCAAGAGGGGTTGTGGATACTTGGTCATGATAAGATTGCTTATGATAGGAGTTGGTTGAAATCTCGTGGAATGAAGTTCTTCCAAGTACCTACAAATGGTTAGATGCAATACAAGGGAGCATAAAATTCCATGGCATAAGATAACATGTTAGGAATATCATGGAAGTATCAAGAAAGCTCATGCCCTTGCAAGCATCTGAGTGAGTCTAGCTCAAGTTTGAAGCATCAATGATGTTCAACTCACTCCTCAAGTGACAAAAAGTTTTTTCATCAAGTGGCTTAGTAAAGATATCGACGAATTGCTTGTTAGTGTGAACATGCTTAAGATTAATATCTCCTTTGGCAACATGATCACGAATGAAATGATGTCGAACTTGTATATGCTTAGCTCGAGAATGTTACACATGATTATGACCAATCTTAATAGAACTTTCATTGTCACAAAGTAATGGAACATTTTTAACATGGATTCCATAATCCCTAAGCGTTTGTGTCATCCATAACAATTGTGCACAACAAGATCCAGCAACAATATACTCAGCTTCGACAGTAGATAGAGATACCGAGTTTTGTTTCTTGGAGGACCAAGACACAAGAGATCTACCCAAAAATTGACAAGTACCCGAGGTGGATTTTCTTTCAACCTTGTCACCGGCATTGTCCAAATTGGAATAGCCATCAAGGTTAAAACAAGATCCCTTGGGATACCAAATGCCAAAGTTTGGTGTTTGTATCAAGTATCTCACAATACGTTTTACGGCCAAAAGATGACACTCCTTAGGTGCAGCTTGATATCTTGCACACATGCAAACACTAAGCGTAATATCGAGATGATATGCACGTAGATATAGCAATGAACCAATCATAGATCAATAAACCTTTTGATCAACAGGTTCATCCTCCTTGGTTAGATCAACATGTCCACTAGTTGGCATGGGAGTTTTCATACCTTTGCACTCCTGCATGTTGAACTTCTTAATCAAGTCCTCGGTATACTTAGTTTGATATATGAAAGTTCCTTCTTTTGATTGCTTGATTTGCAATCAAAGAAAGAATTTCAGCTCACACATCATGGACATCTCATACTTCTCGGACATGAACCTTCCAAATCTTTCACTAAATTGAGGGTTAGTGGAACCAAAGATAATATCATCTGCATAGATTTGGTACACAAATAATTCACCATTAACTCTCTTAGTGAACAAGGTTGCATCAATTTTACCAATTTCAAAACCTTTTTCAATGAGAAACTTCGTTAAGCATTTGTCCAGAGCACGAGGGGCTTGCTTAAGACCATAAAGGGCTTTACGAAGCTTGTAAACATGATTAGGTTTCTTGGGATTCGCAAAACCAGGTGGTTTCTTAACATAAACCTCTTCTTCAATTTCACCATTTAAAAAGGCACTTTTAATGTCCATTTGATAAAGCATGATATCATGGTGATTAGCATAGGCAAGAAGAATGCGAATAGATTCAAGTCTAGCGACAGGGGCATTAGTCTCACCATAGTCCATACCTTCGACTTGAGTATATCCTTGGGCCACTAGGCGTGCCTTGTTGCGTACGACTTGACCATCTTCGTCTTGCTTGTTCCGAGACACCCATTTGGTTCTGATGATGTTGTGCTCATCCTCGGGCTTCTCCACGAGTGTCCACACTTCGTTCCTCTCGAAGTTGTGTAGCTCTTCATGCATAGCACTCACCCAATCCGCGTCTTCAGGATCTTGTTCTACCTTCAAGGGCTCAATGCTAGAGATGAAAGAATAATGCTCACAAAAGTTAGCTAGACGAGCTTTAGAGCGAGTGATTCTCCCGGTTTGGATGTCATCAAAGATTTGGTTTGGGGGATGGTTCTTGGTCACTTGTGCTTGAACTCGGGTTAGCTTTCGATTGTTAGACGATGGAGCTTCTTCTTCAACATCATCATCTCCTTCATCTTTGTTGTTGTTGACAGTGTCGTTCCCTTGAGGTGGTGGTGAAGGAGGTTGTGGTGGATCTTCATGATGTACTTCCTCCTCTTCATCATCTTGTCGTGTACCACTTGTGGATGCCTCCATGTAATGTTATGGTAAACCTTGTTGTGAAGTAGGGGCTTCCACTTGAGTTGATGAAGTACTTTCCTTCACCTCGATGGGACGAATCTTGCCGATGGGTAAATCTAGGATAGCTTCCGAAGGGTCCTTATCACCTACATCATTTGGCAATTGTTCGACTTGCGAACCATTAGATTCATCAAACTTCACATCTACCGTCCATTCAACTTTTCGAGTGAAGTTGTTGTAGATATGGTAAGTGTGACAATTTGATGCGTAACGAAGTAGGAATCCTTCATGACATTTAGGAGCAAATTTAGTATGACGATGCTTGTCAAGAATGTAGCACTTTGAGCCAAATAACCGAAAGTATCCAACTTGGGGTTTGTTACTGATGAGTAGCTCGTATGTCATTTTACCGAGAAGCTTGTGCAAGTAAAGTCAGTTTGGCATGACACTTCTGCCCAAAAGTGTCTTGGCATCTTGTATTCGTCAAGCATCATTCTAGCCATCTCAATAAGCGTCCGATTCTTCCTCTCAACAACTCCATTTCATTGAGGCATGTACGTAGCCGAGAACTCATGTGAGACACCTTCTTTGTCAAGAAATGTATCCACATGGGTGTTCTTGAACTCCAATCCATTATCTCTTCGAACCTTCTTGATCTTCACTTCAAACTGATTTTGCACTTCGCGAATGAATTTCTTGAAGATCTTTTGAACCTGCGACTTATCATCAAGGAAATATACCCACGTAAATCTGGAAAAATCATCAACTATCACTAGACCATAGGAATTTCTGTCGAGACTCTTGTAAGCATTGGGACCAAAAAGATCCATGTGAAGTAACTCTAGTGGTCTCCTAGTAGTCATGATATTCTTAATAGGACGACTTCCACCTACTTGCTTTCCAGCTTGACAAGCACTAAAAAGTCTATGTTTATCCCAGGTAACATATTTAACACCAAGTATATGATCACCCTTGATTAGCTTGTCTAAATTACGCATGCTAGCATGTCCTAATCTTCTATGCCAAAGCCAACCTTTATAAGATTTAGCAATCAAAGAAGTGCGAGGCTTGGATCTCTTAGTAAAATCGACAATGTATAGATCACCTCTACGGAAACTGGTAAAGACCATTTTATGATTATCTTGATGAAACACTTGGCAATCAACTTTTGTGAATAACACATTGAAACCAAAATCGGAAAGTCTAGATACGGAAACAAGATTGTAGCCAAGAGTTTCAACAAGCATAACATTTTGAATAGAGCTATCATGGGATATGGCCAGCTTACCAAGACCAAGTACCTTACCCTTGGATTTGTCCCCAAATGTTACGTACCTTCGCGGTCCATGGTTTGGTGTGATCTCTTCAAACATTTCTGTATCTCCGGTCATATGGTCGGTACATCCGCTATCGAGAATACACTCTTTTCCTCCAGACATGTAATCCTTGAAGTTTGCCATCAGACTTAGATTCTTCATGATCTTATCTTACTCGTGGGTGAGCAACTCATCTTCATCATAGTAGCCATGATCCACATTGTCATCATTAAGTGGGAAATCCTCGTCATAAAGAACAAGAGATTTGTTAGGATGGTGATCATGACAATGTTCAAGTTTATGAATGCGAAGGGCCTCTATAATGATATTGTTCATAGTTGTGACATCTCCTTTAGCATGCATGAGGTCTCAAAGCTCAAATAGACAATCATCAAATTTAGGATCACTAGCTGTCATATTGTGAAAAGCAACACTTATATGAAGAATTTCATCAAGATTACTTAATTAAAGAATTGGATATAGTTTCTCCAAATCAGTCCACAAAGTATAAGCACATGCAAAGTTCTTCAATTGAGAAAGCACGAATCTTGGTAACCCTCTAACAATAAGATTGACAGTTCTAAGATTGCATAGCATATCAATTTCCTCTTCGTTTGTAGGATGCAAGGGATCAGTAGGAGGCTCATAGGGGTACATTACATATTTTCTCAATTTAAATTCATTAAACATCTCAATCATCAATGTTTTCCATTAACCATAATACTCACCATTAGGCACTCCACAACTCAAACTCCCTATACTAGACACATCCATCTTCCTTGTCGGTGATTACACCGAAGCAATGGATACCAAAGCTCTGATACCAATTGAGGGATCACTAGAAGAGTGTCTAGAGGGGGTGAATAGACTACTAGTAGGAAATTAAAACCTAAACTTTTTCCCAAGTTAATTGGTTGGCAGATTTTAACAGTTTTAGCAAGGCTAGCAAGTCTATATACCCTAAAAACACATGCATGTCAACAAATATGGCAGCGGAAAGTAAAGACATTGCACATGAAGTAAAGAGTTGAGATGTGAAGATCAAACACAATTGGAGATGCAAGGATTTTTCCCATGGTTCCAATAGGTTGTGCTATCGTACGTCCACGTTTATGGAATCTTCAACCCACAGAGGGTAACGGTCACAAGAGTCCATGGAGGGCTCCACCCATAAGGGTCCACGAAGTAGCAACCTTGACTATTCCATAACATCTTCCATCCATGAAGGACTAGCCTCACTATGGGTACATCTTCACAAAGTAGGCGATCTCCTTGCCCGTACAAATTTCTTGGTTCACTCCACAACATGAAGTAGGAGGCTCCCAAGCGACACCTAACCAATCTAGGAGGCACCACCCTCCAAAAGATAATAGGCTCGGTAATGCGATGAACTCCTTACTCTTGTGCTTCAAGATGATAGACTCCTTAACACACAATCACTCTCTCAAGATATGGCTTGGTAGAAGAGATGAGATTGGTGGAAAGCAACTTGGGGAGGCTAGAAATCAAGATCCATATGGTTGGAGTGGAAGATCTTGACCTCAACACAAGGATAGGTGGTTCTCTCTCAGAAAACTGATAGGATAGGTATGGAATGGTTCTGAGTGCTTCTCTTTTGAGTAGCTGGTGGTAGAGGGGTATAAATAGGCATCTCCAAATTTCCAACCATGACACACAATAAGTCCGACTCGGTGGAACCGATATGTGAATCTCGGTTGTACCGAAGTGACTTAAAATTAGCAACTTTTGAATCTCGGTGAGATCGATATAGGAATATTGGTTGCGTCGATAAGGTGACCAACGATCAGAATGTCCAATCTCGGTGACGCCAATTCAACAATCTCGGAGGGTCCAAAACTGTGAACTTGCGTAACAGAAAGTTGGCAGCCTAACTCGATGGCACCGAATGCAGTAATGATTGTACGGAAAGGGTAAGGTTTGGCTGACTCTGTCTAGGGTTTGGAATCGGTGGCACCGGGATGCAAATGTTGGTTGCACCGATTTTGACTATTTGGCTTTGGACAGACTTTGGTGGGAGAGTTTGTGGGTGTCTTTGGTGACTATCACTTGTGCACGTATGAGCATTTTGTTCACCAACAAAACCTTACCCCCTTTTAATAGTATTGGCTTTCCTATGGACTCAAAGTGATTTCTCACAAATATAAAATGTAGAGTCCTCTTGCTTGAAGTTTGGCCAACCTATTTCTTCTCCTACTTCTTCATGGGGATACTCTCCACACTCCTTTTTGCCAACCCAACTTTCCATGGACTATTGTCTGAAATACAATAGATAAGAGTATTAGTCCAAGAGACAATGTATGTTGTCATGAATTATCAAAACCACCAAGGGAGCATGTTGTGCTTTCATTCTTGCTATTATTAGATTTATCTTAATTCTTATTTCGTAGTTGCGGATTCTTGCGAGAGAGATTAATCATAAGTGGGATTTATATTAAATTATCAAAGTAATAAACACGAATCAAATGAACATGATGAAAACTAGCTTGACGAAAAATTCCTATGTGTCCTCTGGAGGGCTTCACTTTATAGAAGAGTTTGTCGAGACCTGTCCTTTGCTACAAAAAGGATTGGGCTACCTTGATGCACCTTTTTTACACTTCTTACTTGTTACTCGTTACCAATTATCTTATCACAAAACTATTTGTTACCGATAATTTCAGTGCTTGCAGAGAATAACTTACTGAAAACATCTTGTCATTTCCTTCTGCTCCTCGTTGGGTTTGACACTCTTACTTATCGAAAGGACTACAATAGATCCCCTATACTTGTGGGTCATCAGGGGCCACCCTTGGGCCAAAAGCCAATAGGGCGCACCATGATGGCTCTGGTTCCCACGTGGTTCCGTTGCGCGTGATTCCAATGCTAAAAAATGCTATAAATCCCAAAACCCCTAGAAATAAACGAAGACTCCTCGTTCCACCACCGAAACTCTCTGTATCGATGAGAAACCAATATGGAGGCGTTCCAGTACCCTGTCGGAAAGGGTAAATCATCTCCGGTGGCCATCTTCATCATCCCGGCGGAGGCCCTAACGAGGAGGGATTAGTCCACCCTCGGGGCTGACGGTTTGTACCAGTAGCTATGTGTTCAATCTCTCTCTCTCATGTTTTTGAGATGACACGATATTGATGTATCTCGTGCTTTGTTATTATAGTTGGATCATATGGTGTTCTTCCCTTGTTATTTTTTTGTGATGAATTGAATCTTTTCCTTTGACATCTCGTTATGTTGGATTGAATATTTTGGTCTGAGAACACTTGATGTACATCTTGCGTGGGATACTCGTAGTGACATTGGGGTATTCTATTGATTCACTTGATATATGTTAAGGCATCAACTTGCAGATTCTGGTGACCTTGGGGATCTATGCATATGGGTTGATTGCAAGTTTTCATACCATGTTATCTGATAGAAATCTTGGGGTTCTCCTTGAAGTTCTTGGTGTTGTATTGAATATGATAGATCTAAAATTGTTTGATGCATGTCTCCCAATACCCACGGGTACTTGAGGTGACATTGGAGTATCTAGGTGACATTAAGGTGGATTGGTATGGATCATTGGTGTTATTTTACTACAAAACTCTAGGGATGTTTGTGATACTTATAGGAATAGCTCAAAAGATTCATCAGAAAGAATAACTTTGAGGTGGTTCTACTACCTACACCAATTTCATCTATTTGGTCTCCACTAGATAGGAACTTTGGAGTGATTATTTGTTGCATGTCGAGGGATGATCATTTGATTGAACTATGTTAGCTTTGTTGGGAGATTGCACTAGTGAAAGGATGAACCCTATGCCTTGTTTCCCAGCATTAGTGTATCATTTTGCTCGTTTTTTACTATTTATTACCTTGCTGTTTTTATATTTTCATATTATAAAAACCTATATCTACCATCCATATTGCACTTGTATCACCATCTCTTCGCCAAACTAGTGCACCTATACAATTTGCCATTGTATTGGGTGTGTTGGGGACACAAGAGATTTCTTGTATTTGATTGCAAAGTTTTTTCAGAGAGACCATCAGCATCCTACACCTCGCACGGGTTGATAGACCTTAGGTCATCCACTTGAGGGGAAAATGCTACTTTCCTACAAAACTCTGCGCTTGGAAGCCCAACATAGTCTACAAGAATAAAGTTGAGTAGTATACATCAAGATCTTTTCTGGCGTTGTTGCCAGGTAGGTGAGTGCTTGAAGGTATATCTTTAGATCTTGCAATTGAGTCTTTTAGTTTCTTGTTTTTCACTAGTTTGGTTTTATATAATAAAACTACAAAAAATGGAGTTTAGGTTGCCTCATTTGCTTCGTCTTTATAATGTGTTTCGTGAAAATGATGGTTCGGAAACTTGTGCTCAATTGTTAGAGGAAGAATTTATGAAAATGCTTGATATGAATTCCTTGAATGATGATATTTATTGCAATATTTCTAGTATTAATTCTGAATATCCATGATGCTAATGGTATCCAAAGCCACAAGCTTGGGGATGCTATGTTTGATGAAGATGATATTTTTAGTTCCCCAAGTTTGGATGAGCAAATTTATGATGATGATGGCATGCCTCCTATCTATGGTGATTATGATGATGACATGTATGCTATAAGGAGTGATATTAACCATGAAACTTTTCATCATGATTTTAATATTCGAAGTGGTTATGTCAATCAAGTACCTCATGATAGTTATATTGTTGAGTTTGCTCCCACTATTATGAATTACAAGAAGTTTGCTTATGTGGAGAGTGATACAATTTCTATGCTTTTAGATCATGAAAAGAATATTTTATATGATAGTTATATTGGTTAATTCCTCCATTATGCTGCTGAAAATTATTATGAGGGAGGAACATACGCTTGTAGGAATTGCAATAATATCAAGTTTCCTCCGTCTGTGTTCAAAGTTTTGAAGTCATGCTTGTTTTGCCTTCCTATGCAAATTGATTCTTTATCCCATGATTTGTTGTCTCACAAAATCCCTATGAATGTGAAGTGGTTTATACTTAAATGTACTTGTCATGTTATTCATTATGCTCTCTTGCATATTCCGATTACTACTTTTTCCGTGAGCATCATTGAAATCATCATGCCTAGCTAAAAGGCATTAAAGAAAAGCGCTTGTTGGCAGACAACCCAACACTTTTACTTTATATTTTCATGTGTTCTCATGATTAACCTACTGTATTAATCTTGTTTTATATCTTTTATTTCAATAAAGTGTCAAGTAAAGCCTTTGGGATAGTGTGGAAACTTGTTAGTTTGATTCTGTGCAAAAGCAGAAACTTTTACATCCAATGCAGAATTTATCTGATTTTACTGGAGCGTAAAAAAAATCTGAAATTTTTACACATTATTTCTATGCAAAATCTCCACGTTTTCCTTAATTTTCAGAATTTTTAGAGTTACATAAGTACACTATGTTAATAGATTGCTACAGACCGTTCTGTTTGGACAGATTACTGTCATAGTATTGTTATCTACTTATTCTATAGTTTCCATAGCCTATATTGGTAGATATAAATTGTGGAAATGATAGTAAACACTAGATAATGTTTGTTAATTTATTACGCAACTTGTCTTTGTAGTACATAAAGAGTTGATTTATTATGATGTGTACTAGCCTATCTCACGAGTTCTTTTCACGTTTTTGTGGATGAAGTTTTTGAGACTTAGGTGAAACCGGTATATGACAGGATTCAACAAGATATAAAAGCTCAATTTGGGGGATTCCCAAGGCACCCCAAGTAAATATTTCAAGAATTCTCAAGCATCTAAGTTTGGGGATGTTACGCATCCCACCTGTCTTCATCGAGCAAGTATTAGTTAGCCTATGTTGAGCGTACATTTTATTTTTCCACATGATATGTGCTATTCTTAGAGTCCATTTTTATTTAGTTTGATATTTGAATAAAATATTCATATCTTAAAATCTTTATTGAGAGAGAGAGTCCTCACATTGCTACTTTATTGTTTGACTACTCATTGATCTTCACTTATATAATTTTGAGAGTAGTTTGATGTTTACCCTTGTGCTTCACTTATATCCTAAGAGTAAATGGTGAATGAATGAAATATCATAAATCTTAAATTACAAATTTGCTATATTCTTAGTAGTAGGTTCACATCTGGTTGATAAAGTAAAATCTATTGAAGTTTGACAATCATCAAATTGGTCATACAAGCAATTCATGAATGATTACTATATGAAAGAGAACTTTCACATCTAAATATATTATCTTGGACATCTTTTATGATTGTTAATACCCGTCAATTATTTTCAAACTTGATCAAATAGTTGAAGTCATGCATGGAAGACAACATAATGGTTATGTTTGGGTATAAGCTATATTGTTATGGATCCTCCAACATGTGGTGCTTGTTTAGAACCTTTTGCTAGCCAAAACCTCGTACTAATTAGAAATACTACTTGTGCATCCAAATCCTTGAGACAAGTTTCTTCCATGAGAGTCCACCATACCTACCTATATATGGTACTTCACTGTCATTCCAAGTAATTTGCATGTGCCACCTCTAAACGTTCAAATAAACATCCATTTTGTGTGCTCGTATCGCTCATGGAGCGACGGGGCGGCCATTATCTTCCATGCTAAGCAAGTTATTCTCAAGATGGCTGTTTATTCACTTTTCATTGCACGAGAGAGGCTGGTAAAAAGGATGCCCAATCCTTCATAATAAAAAATAAATAAACAAAGACTCCCCCTAGAATGTTGATTGTTTGGAGGGCAACCGTGGATTCGGCCAGCCATGGAGTGTGTTTGAATGGTGGAGGGGTAGTAAAATTACAATTGCGTTTGGCAACCGCCAATAATGTGATTAGCATGGAAGATATTGAAAACTCTGTTGTGACATTGACAAGAAAAGTACACCACTCGAAATTACATATTCATCTCTGTTTTAGACAATTAGTTCTGGCTCCTCTGCAAATCCGTGTTTCCCTCTACGAAGGGACAATCTATTTACTTTCATGATTACTTACTTTCATGTTTGAATCAACTTCTTATTCCAAACTCAATCTATTAGTTGGCAAGCATAATGTGGTAGGGAAATATCCAAACATATATATCCACTCAAATATATTTGATCATGATTCATTATTGTTTACAATTATCTTCATGATAAGTATGTTGGGAGGCGAAACATTAAGCCCCTATTTTTCTCTGTGATCGATGGATGTGATTTTTTCCAAAAATATGCGTTGAATATTAGCAATCATAAAAGAATATATGATAACTGAGTATGTGAAGCTCTTACTAGACATGATGATGCATTGAAATTGTTTGGTGACCAAGAACATAGATTGTTAAGTTTCAAGTGAATGAATTGTTTGAACCATGACATGTGAATTGATTGCTACTCTATCATGATATTTTTATGGGAAAAATAAATTTGTTGGTAATGACACTAGAAAAGTGACTGAAATTATCAATGATCAAAACTATTCACTATGATAGCATTGACACTCCATAAATTATTTCTATTATCATTTACCTACTCGAGGATGAGCAGGAATTAAGCTTGGGGATGCTGATATGTCTCCAACATATCGATAATTTATGAAGTATTCTTGCCATATTTGCCTATGTTTAAAATACTTTTATATGGATTTGATGCACTTTATATGATTTATTTATAACTAACCAGGACTGACGTTGTTTTCAGCAGAATTACCATGGTGTTGTTTTTGTCCAGAAAATGGAAGTTCTCGGAATCGCCCGAAACTTTTTTGGATTTTTTCTGGAGGAAATAAGAAACATTGGAGCGAAGAACCACCGGAGGGGGACACCCTTGGGACACAAGCCAATGAAGGTATTTTCTTGTTGCCAACATGCCATAAAAATAGTATTGCTTTGAGGGGCCTAAATATTTCTAAGTTTGGTATCTCTAATATTTTGTTGTTGTCTTGCCATGTGATTTGCTAGTGATATAGAACCCCTTTGGGGTTGGTGCACTGGAGTTAATTTGTAGTTCACAATTGTCGTGGTACGACACCTATGGGATCGCATGGATCCCTTTGTGGTTCGGTAGGGAGATGGTACGCACAAAGAGCAGATCTGACGAGCAGCACGGGGGGAGTTTACCCAGTTTCGAGCCACTGTGAAGCGTAAAACCCTACTCCTGATTTAGTGTATTATGGGTGTGTGGGTTCTAGATATAGGAGCGCTATGTGATCAACATTACTCATCTGCTACGCGTGTGAGCCAGAAGGTCCAAGAAGAAGAAGCTCCCCTCGTAACGCCTTGGGCCTCCTTTTATATGAATAAGGGGTCTCCAACAGTGGCGTACAATACATACACAAGGTGTATAGTGCTACAGTGTTATCATACCTAACACTGATGGTGTAGGACAAACGCATTTCACACTCCGTCGGCCATCCCTGACCTTCTACAGGACGGGACAAGAGCCCGTCCCATCGACCCCGCTTAGCCTCCTCCATCATTAGAGCCTTGACACATATCTAGGTGGGATGACACCTGGTCTATGCGTTGATAGGATTGCAAGGTATTGCTAGACACATGTCTTGCCGAGGCTCTGTAAGGCACACCGGCAAGATCTTGTCGGGGTTCCAGCCTTTGGACTTCGGTCTTGCGATTGTTGACTTGAACATTTTCTTGACGTCTTTGTACTTGCTTCCAGCAGTCCCCTGGTGGGCCTTGCCGCTGGTGTGGCTACAACTGCCCGTGCACAAGTATGGGGTACTAAAAGCCCAATCTTTAGTACACCGACAGGATCCCCTGGGCCTAGGCCACACACGGGTGCAAGACGTTATTGGGCTAGGCCCAAACATTTCACGGGTATGTGTGGTAGGAGCCTGCGGTTGTAATCATTCCGATTTCTGTGCCTGCCCCACGACACACGATAAGTGCGGGATGTGGGATACGTGCGTGGAGCGGCCATAACTACAACACGCTCGCAAAGGCGTTTCACATTGATTAGTAAAGGGGCGGCCCCGCGTCTTACCCATAAAAAGGAATCCGCAAAAGCACTTACTCATTTACTTCCTATCTTTTCCAATCAGGAAACCGCCATCATCCCCTTCCTCGAGCCCGAAATAGAGCTTCTCCCACTCAACCTCCGCCTCCATACCCTCTCCGTTCTCAGCCTGGACTCCCACAGCTGCCATGCCGCCCAAGACGAGCAAGGGAAAGGGAGCAAAAGCCGCTGTCACGGAGGTTGATCTCACGAAGATGCGGAAGGAGAGCATCACCTTCACTCCGGTGCTCGACGCGATTGCCTTGAAGGAGCGATACCAGAACATGTGGGCGAAGGAGACGAAGGCTCACCCCGCTACTCGCGTGAGTCCAGGTTCCTCCAAGGGTGGACAAGATAAATTCCCCTTCTTTGCCGATTACTTTTACTGCAGGCTCTGTCCTTCGTTTTCTGATTTCTTCAATGACATCATGTACACATACGCCTTCCATTTCTTGGATTTCACGCTGAATGTTGTGACATGTATTTCAGTCTTCACCCATCTATGCGAAAACTTCGCCGGAGTAGTCCCCAACATAGCCCTCTATTGGAAATATGCCCTAGAGGCAATAGTAAATTAGTTATTATCATATTTCCTTGTTCATGATTATCGTTTATTGTCGATGCTAGAATTGTATTGATCGGAAACTCAGATACATGTGTGGATACATAGACAACACCATGTCCCTAGTATGCCTCTAATAGACTAGCTCGTTGATCAAAGATGGTTAAGGTTTCCTAGCCATGGACATGAGATGTCATTTGATAATGGGATCACATCATTAGGACAATGATGTGATGGACAAGACCCAAACTATAAACGTAGCATATGATCGTGTCAGTTAATTGCTACAATTTTCTGCATGTCAAGTATTTTTTCCTATGACCATGAGATCATGCAACTCGCTGACACCGGAGGAGTGGCTTGTGTATATCGAACGTTGCAATGTAACTGGGTGACTATAAAGGTGCTCTACAGGTATCTCCGAGGGTATCTGTTGGGTTGGCATGGATCAAGACTGGGATTTGTTACTCCGTGTGACGGAGAGGTATCTCAGGGCCCACTTGGTAATACAACATGACAACAAGCCTTGCAAGAAATGTGACTAAGTGTTAGCCACGGGATCTTGTATTACAGAACGAGTAAAGAGACTTGTCGGTAACGAGATTGAACTAGGTATAGAGATACCAATGATCGAATCTCGGGCCAGAAACATGCCAAAGAACAAAGGGAACAACATACGGGATTGTCTGAATCCTTGACATAGAGGTTCGACCGATAAAGATCTTCATAGAAACCAATATGGGCATCCAGGTCCCTCTATTGGTTATTAGCCATAGAGGTGTCTCGATCATGTCTACATGGTTCTCAAACCCGCGGGGTCTGCACACTTAAGGTTCGGTGACGTTTTGGTATGGATGAGTTATGTGTGTTGGTGACCGAAGGTTGTTCAGAGTCCCGGATGAGATCCCGGACATGATGAGGAGCTCTAGAATAGTCTAGAGATGAAGATTCATATATAGGAAATTCCGTGTTGGTTACTGGGAAAAGTTCGGGCGTCACCAGTAATGTACCGGGGGTGTCGGGAGGGTCCCGGGGGTCCGCCGGATGGGGCCACCAGCACCAAAGGCTTACATGGGCTGTGAGAGAGGGCACACTAGCCCCTGGTGGGCTGGCCACCCCTCCCATAGAGGCCCATGCGGCAAGGGGGTTGGTGGGAGGGCCAACCCTAGGGTTGGCGCCACCTAACTTGGGTGGCAAGCCACCCTAGGGCGCCTCCACCCTTGGCCGCCTCCCCAAGGGGGAAACCCTAGGGGTTTGGCGCACCACCCCTCCCCCTATATATATGTGATATGGAGGAGGTAACCCCTTCCTCCCTCCCCGATTGCGTCTCCTCTAGTAGATTGGTTCAACGCCGCTTAGCGAAGCTCTGCTGGATCAGCTCAACCACCGCTGCCGCCACGCCATCGTGCTGCCAGCGAACCCATCTACCTCTCTGCTCCCTCTTGTGGGATCAAGAAGGCGGATATCTTCATCGTGCTGCACGTGTACTGAACACGGAGGTGCCGTCCGTTCGGCACTTGATCAGGAGTTCGTGGGACGTCTTGCGATTTGGATCGCGGAGACGTACCGCTACATCAACCGCGTTCTTTAACGCTTCCGCTTAGCAATCTACAAGGGTACGTAGATCCAATATCTCCTCTCATAGATGCTCATCTCCTAGATTGATCTTGGTGAAGCTTAGGAATTTTTGTTTCCCATGCACCGTTCCCCAACACCCTCTTCCACCACTTCTTCGTTCCCCATATTCAAAAGGGAGAAGCCCTTTCCGGTTCCACCGCCTGGATCCCCAGGACATGGAAGAAGGAAACATAGCCAGATGGGGCTTTCCACCAGAAGTGGGAAGAATGGCAGGGAAGGTGGTGCTGGATTCAGAAGAAAGGCCCTCATCCCTTCTTCTTTTTTTGAAAAGTTAAAACAGCAAGAGAGGCTCCTACCGTTGCTATATTAAAAGAGGACAATTACAAAGGGTTTTACATAGCCATGTAGAGTAGGCAAACGAGAAAGCAGAAGCTGAACTAGGTTGAGCTAGATAGGTTACAAGGGGGGGGGGCAAATTTACAACCGGATAGTTGGGAGAAGTCTATCCAGGAAGGCAGAATCATCAGCTTTAATTCTGAATCGCAGGATTTCCAAGTCTGTCTTCAGCATCCGAAACCAGTCCTGTTGCGTTACCATCACACCATCAAAAACCTTCTGGTTGCATTGTTTCCAGATATTCCACGCATCCAATATGCATATTTCCTTAAAAAGGGGTTTAGTCCATCTTTTTTCCATTACATCCAATCGCGCCTACATGTCCAAAGACGTATCCCAAGTGATGTAAGGTTTCCCCTAGCAGGCAGTTGCAAAGGGGCACTGGTCAAAAAGGTGGTTGCCAGTTTCCAGCAGACCTTCATCACACAACACACAGGAGTGGTCTTTGCCTATATTGAAGTGTCTTCTCACCAGTAAATCTCGAGTGTTTAGCCTATCCATTCTCTGCGGCGAAGCAAACACTTTGTGTCTGAGAATGCATTTTGTTTTCCATATGGTTGATATGTAGGATGGAGCATGTTCCTGTCTAAATAGGTATCAGTAGAAAATCTTTGGCTTGAAGTGTACCTCTCCCCAACAGTACACCCATTCATTAGCCATTAAGGGGTCCAAGGTCATCATGTTAATGGTGATCATCAAATCTTCCAATTCCAACCATGCTTCATGTGATAATGGTAGGTGGAAGTGGGAAGTCGGGTCTGCATCCATCACGAACTGGGCCAGAGACACATCCTCATTGGTCGCATAGGAGAGTAAATGTTCATGTGAATTTGCTAAGACATTTTCGTTATGCCACTTGTCCTTCCAAAGTAAGACAGTATCACCCGAGTTGGGGATGCAAGTTGTAATCCCTCTAAAGATGTTAGAGAAGGACATGATATCTCTCCACCAGAATGATCCACAAACCGGCATTGCATGTGGGGGTGTTGTATCGTAGTATGCGTTCCAGACCAACATTACCCAGGGAGTGTCCACCTTATGGTAGAATTTATGAAAACTTTCAACAACAGAGCCTTGTTTTGTAGCTTCAGGTTTATGATACCAAGGGCCCCTTTATCCTTTAGTTTGCACACTAGCTCCCATGCTGCCAGGGAGTGTGTTTTTGCGTCTCTGTCCACCATTTTTCTCCATAGACAACGCCTACGAGCTCTATCAAATATGTCAATGATTTTCATGGGCAACCTCAGCACACACATAGCAAACGATAGGAGTGATGATAAAGCCGAGTTGATGAATTGCACCCTTTCCCCGTATGAGAGCCAGATAGTCGTGCTTGTCAGTCTACGTTCAATCCTGTCGACAAGCGGCATCAGATCCCTCACCAATGGTTTTGAAGTGCCCATCGGAACACCAAGATAAGTGAAAGGCATCGATCCCACCTGGCATCCAAGTAATGAAGCCAATTCATGAGCTGCTTCTTGGTTAAAATTGATAGGCATTAGTTGTGATTCGGAGTATTTTATCTTGAGACCCGTGACATTAGCATAGGCATCCAACAGTTGTTTAATAACCCTAATTTCCAAGCTCTTTGGAGGGAGGATGAGCAATGTATCATCGGCATATTGGATCACCAGATACATCTTCGAGGCAGGTTGTTCAATTGGCAATGATAGGTGCCACTTCGACCAAGCTGCATTAACCATTGATTGTAGAAGATCCGCCGCTGAGATAAACAACAGGGGGGAGAATGGATCGCCCTGTCGAACTCCCCTTTTGCATTGAAATTCCTTGTCCGACACTCCATTCAGTAACATCGATGAAGATCCTGAATTTAAAATCATTTCAACCCAAGAACACCACTTGTCATCAAAGCCCTTGCATCTCATCATTTTCAGTATGAAGGAATGGTCCATTGTATCAAAAGCTTTAGCAAAGTCCAACTTGAGGACCACAATTTCCTTACCCAATTGTCTGCATCGGTGTAAAAATTCATAAGCCCATGCCAGTTAATCTTGGATAGTTCGGGACCTTATGAAGCCATATTGGTTGCGATGCACAATCAATAAGATGCAACCTTGCAATCTTTCGGCCAATAGCTTTGTGGGAACTTTAAGAACACAGTTGAGTAAAGATATTGGTAGGAAATCATTTACTGTCTATGGTGAGCTGGTTTTTGGAATGAGAGTAATCAAGGATGTGTTTAAACATTTGAGATCAATTTTTCCCTCCCAGAAGTCATGGCAAAGTTGATAAAAATCCTCTTTAATAACATCCCAACAAACTTTGAGGAACAAACCATTGAATCCATCGGGTCCAGGCACCCTATCCGAAGGGATATTTTTGATAACATTATCTATTTCCTCATGAGTGAAAGGGCAGGACAATCCTTCCAATCCATCAACACACTGCACCAGCTCCTGGAGCTCAAACTCCGCAGATGTTTCTGTGACAACTCACATTCTACTTTTAAAGCATTGATAGAAGGCTGCTGCTTTTTCCTCATGATTTTCAACAGTCATACCATTTGGCAGTAACAAGGAGGATATGGTATTCCTGTTGTATCTTTCTATTGCCCTTGACTGAAAATACTTAGTGTTTTCCTCCCCCTCGACAGCCCGTCTGTAAGTACATCTTTTTTTCCAGTACGCGCTTTGGTATTTGAGTAGTCTTATCAACTGATTTTTCAGAATGAACCAGAAATTAGATTCAGGTAGGGATAAAGTACGAAGGTCCTCCAAACTGTCTACATGGACTAGTTGTTTATTTCAGTTTTCAATCAATAGTTTCAACTTGGAGAGATGCTTACTCCATTGTTTAAGGGCGTATCTTAATCTTTTCAGTTTAGCCGAGATGCGAGTGGAATTAGATGTCGCATTGATGGGCTTATTCCAAGAGTTCTGCACCGTCTCCATAAAACCCAGACATTGTGGCCAGTAATTCTCAAACCTAAAGAGCTTGCATCGTGGAATAGATGTTTGAATCTGCATGACACATGGAATATGATCGGAAACTGGTTTAGCGAGAGGTTTCACCATAGTATTGGGGAATTTCGAACTCCATTCAGGGAATCTAAAGAACCAGTACAGTTGGTCTAGTAATGGGTTTTCCCGCATATTGCTCCAAGTGTATTTTCTACCTTTGATTGGGATGTCGATCAGGGCCAGAGAGCTGAGATTTTGATTAAATTTAATAATATCATAAATGTCACCTCCAGGGAGGTTGCGATTCTGTAGCGATCGAATGAAATTGAAATGCCCCATGAAAACCCATAAATCATCAATTTCAACATTGAGACCCTCAAACCATTGAGTGAAATCATCTCTCTCTGGGCCACTGCATGGTCCATAAATGTTGGTGAGTAGCCACTGTTGATTTGAATGAACCGATGTAAATTTAACGGTTATAGCAAAAGCATGTTTATGCATTACCACTCCAATGAAAAGACTACTACACCAAATAATTATAAGGCCACCAGATGCTCCCTTAGACGGAACAAAAGCATATTTATCAAACCTTCTAGGGCAATATTTATGAATGAAAGAGTGATCAAAATCCTCTTTCTTAGTTTCCTGTAAACAGACAATCGAACAGTTGGATTCATCAATTTTGTTACGGAGAGCCAAACTTTTAGACTCATGGTTCATACCACGAAGGTTCCAACATAGAATGTTCCAACCAGCAGTCGACATCAAAATAAAGGCGGGAAATAAGCAAATTCAAATATGGTAAAATGAAGCATCAACCCACTAGGGAGCAATGTCCATATCCTCATGGGCCTCGAGCTGGGCCTTCTCCTGCTGGCTCATCAAGATCTCCACCGTCAGCTCCTCCCTACGAATGCCACATTGAACCACTCCAATGTGTTGACTAGTATGAATTGGGGTCTCTGGGGGATTGCCCTCGGTTCTGCATCTATCTCCACATCATCGGAATTGTCTTTGTCATTGAATACAGGAGAGCATCTTGGCTTGACATAAGAGACTTTCCGCTTGGAATCGGCCATGGATGGCGCTTTGAAGCCTGAAACCTAGTGGATCTTGCACTTCTACAAACCATTGACACATCCAGAGGAGCCCCTAGCCTCTTCTTACGCGAGGTGATAGTATCAGACAACTGATTCTCTTCCCTGCAGTTTAAGTGTTGGTTCCACTCCTGAGTCTAATTATAATGGATTGCATCAGACTGAAGTGCATGCACAGAAGATAGTAATTGCTGGTGATTTTCTGCCATATGGTCCAAACACACTTTCCAACCTTCCTGTGAGCAAATGACTGTTGTTGAACCCCTAGAAAAAGGAGTGAAGGGGAATACTGAGTGGTATGCATACTCCATCAGCTTGAAAAACCAGAATTGTATACCCTCAGCTACCTGAACCAAATCCAAATGTGGCAACAGTCCAATTCTCCTTGTGAGGAAGCTTGAGTAAAAGCATCCAAAGAACTCAAGCAAAGTAGCAGGCAGATGTCGATCTAGGACTAACTGATGAGAGTTGAGCTGAACACATTCCAGGTGCCCAGAATGTCGACCTAGGATGACATTGTTCGCAGCCTCTTCTAATAACTGCACATGTTCATTCCAGAGGCGCAAGCCATCATCATGACTAGAGTCATCAGTCTACATCCCATCCATCATTGAAGGTCCCTCGTACCCTGTTAACAGTCTGTAACTTATCCTTTGAAAGGCAGCAGGGACAGGTGGAATTTCAGGCCAAACTCCCCATCCCCGTTGAGGAGCAGTAGGTGCAGGAGCAGGCTCCCATGCATTGTTAGCATTTTCCAATTGCTAAATTTGGGCATCATGCTAGGCTTGTTGCATAGCATTGAGAAATGGTGGTTGGTCTGGGTGTGGAGAAGCTCCCATTGGAGGCACCTCATCTTCATTGCTTAAAAGCCCCTGAGTAGCATCTCTACCATTAAGAACATACACCGGTACAATCCAAGATTGACCCATACCACTCATATCAGTAAACCTTCTGATAACTAAACTGTATGGCACCAAAAGTTAATTCATTGATTAGCACTCTGACTAGCACCCAGGACATTTTGTAACCTAGCCTATGCCAAAACAAGCACCTACCAAAACAAGAAACAGCCTTGATAATGTAATACTCAGTCTGATAGTTCAAAGGGAATCCTAAAAGCATCACCCAAGCCTATCTTTCCGCTACTGGATGTCTCATGTTAGGCCCTTCATCATGCCTCAAAAGGTAAAAAGTAGAGAGGTCATACAGAGCTTGTTCTCCCAAATCAACCATCACATCTCTAACTAGTCTATCTGCAAAATGGACCAATCCAACACAAAAGGGGTAAATCTGACCCTCCAAAGTTTCCTCATTGTGATCTTCATCCAAGACCCTTCTAACTACAACAAGTATTGTCTCTTGTTGTAAATCAGGAGGAGGGGGACGACAAATACCAGTGCATGTTGTGCGTGATCATGGGGCGGCTTGTCAACGACCACCATGTTCCTCTGCAGGTGACCATGGGGGCTCTGCTGGATGTTCATCGCTCAAGGAACAAACTGATATGACATCACAGGGATGGCCGCCATTGCTTGATGGGTGCTTTTCCTAGCAGTAGAATGCGGAGGAACGAAGAAGAGAGAAGAAAAACCCCGTTGTGTTCGAAAGAAGTAGTAGAAGGGGAAAAACCTTGGTTGCCGATGGGAAGGAGCTCTGACTGCTTGTCAGCGATTGGACACTTGGGAGATGAAACGGCCAGAGAGGTATCGGGAACCTGCGCAAACGGTGGGATATCCTTTCGTTGTAAAGATTTAGCTACCCAAGTTTGTTGCATGTGCTGCTCCATTGCGATACTCTATTTCGACTCCCATGTTTTGCGCTTTGTAATAGAATTCTATTTTTGTCTCAAAACCATGGACTTAGAAGCGGCCAATGTCTTACATTCCCATCCAAAATGGCCCAAAAGCTTGCAGCGGTGACAACGAAGCCCAATAGTGCATGCCCTTCTAGCGTGACCGACGGTGAGCCACCTTGAGCATGATACGTTCTTATCCCACATATAGGAGGTATAACTCGAATCTTTATGAAGATTGCATGTGTAACCCAGATTGATACAAGTCAAGCAAGAAATTCCTGGACAATTAACTGCAATATGCCCCTTTCTAAAGCATGCTTCACATCTATGGATCTTAGAAAAAATAAACTCTTTGGAAGGAACAGATTTAATGTTTAGAAAATCCTTCACCTGAGCATTTGAGTAACCTGCATGCCAGATATCAAGAATTTCCTCCAATAATGAGAAAGAAATGGACTCCCAATAATTTTGCTGAAACATTGACCCTACAAAAATTTGCTTGTTTTCGATGGACCCATCCGAAGCTAGACCGCGGTTGAAACTTCCAGACCTCAAATTCTTTGAAGAGAGAGAATTATCAATCAAAGGAGTAACCCTGGCAACCCTGCTACTGATCTCACCCTCCTCAAAATCAAGCATACAACCTCGATCTGATTGAGCACAAAGACGAAGAAAGTTCAGAGATGATTTGATAGCCAGAGGTGATATAGTCACCACTTCAGGGATCTCGTGATCCATATGCCAAGAAATACTATCCTTTGAATAATCTACATGGTCCTTGAATAATCGAAAATGACAGACGAAATTTGGCCAAATTCGGTCCTTCAAACCATATATAAAATGACCCACTCGATTGGAGGCCACCGAGAATTTAAAACTCGGAGAACCCAATTGAAGAACATTGAAACCAAGTGCCAAACCACCGATGCAACATTGTAGCACAATCCCGACCGCCTCTTTCGTAAGAGGAAATGAGGCTGAGGAGAAAGAAACGACCAAGAAAAATACCTTGGAGCCTGGCGATTTGTCATAGTGACCCGAAGATCCAAATCTAGCACGAACCTAGTTTTCCACGTTGAGGCCAGGGGCAAAGTCCCAGTGGAGAAGACTTGCCATACCATTGATGATGATGAGGAGCGCCTAGAGATCTTCCCCGGAGCCAGATCTACACGCGCCATTGGAGGTGGAAGTGGAGGTGGATTCTGTGTGCCTCGACAAACAAAGATGGCGTGCGACACTGGATAGAGTGACCTTGATCCTCAAGATGAGAAGCTCACGGTTGCAGTTACCAGGATTCACCGCCTCAAAGTTGCCAGGCTCACAATAGAGATAATCGGGGTTGGTTTTCTTCACCGGCGCATCGCCCCTCTGCAGAATAAAGGGAGACCATCCTGGGAATTCTGGAATGTGGCGGACATCATGAGGCTATGCCCTGGCTTGAACAATAACTTGACGGTCATGCAACACATAGCCCTCTGCCAAAAGTTGTCCAGGTCTGACACAAAACACAAGTTGTCGGCCAGCATAATCCCTCTATGCAACAACTCTGCCCTGGGCTCAATCCTCGCCATGATGCCGGTGTGCAATGCTCACGTTCTTGCCGGAGCTTGGGAAGAGCCATCCGCACAACGAGCACAAAAGTTCTTCGACAACTTGTCGGAGAAGGCCATTCGGGAAGAAACGAACCTCATCCACCACACCACTAAAGAAGAAATGGCATACATCGCCAGCAGGATGGAGGAGGCAAATCTTGCCACGAGGGTCGGCAGCGTTGGCTTCATGGAAAGGGAAGCCAATGAAGAAGAATTAGTATCAAAGGGACAACTTGCTGGGCAGGGCGTGACTCACGGAGAATAGAGTGGCACTGCTGCCAGGGATCCTTCTGTCGAAGGTACAGCCGACGAGGAGACCCCAGCTCCCGAGAGGAAGAAGAAGTGCTTTCTCGAAAAGCTTCCTCCGGTGCCTGAGTTCTCCAACCTTCCTTGAGTGGTGCAACCCCTGGCAAGGGTGCGTCTGGCGAGGCTGCACAGCGGCAAGAAGCTCGACAGCAACCCTCCGCTTCTGTTGTAGCCAAGCGACCTAGGAGAACTCCTTCTCCTCCTCCAAACGTCGTGGCGGACGTGGACTTCGGTCTCTCCGCCTTCAGCTCGGAAGAAGAAGAGTAAGGACCCCGCCATACATTTTTTCCTTATCCTTTGAATTTCCAGTTTCACTTAACTTGTTTGTCTCGCTTTGGCGTGTCTCCCCAGAGATACGGGAACAATGGCGCAAATGATGGATAAGAAGGCAAAGACTTCAACGGGCGGTGAGCCGCCGACGGGCACCGCAAGTGCGCTAGAGCCGATCAACATCAGCCCGAAGTCCATACCATGACACGGTCCTCAACACAGCCCCCAGCGTGAGTCCATTATTAATTTCCCACTGGCGAGCGTTGGGACATGTATCTTAACCACTCACAACACCAGGCTTGTAGAAGATAAGCGGACACAAAGAGGGCCATCAAAGGCCACCCTTGATGCACCGCCTCCATTGACTACGCCACCCAAAGATGGTCTCCGACAGGGGATTCCGCCGAAGAGCCTATTTTTGTTGAGGGGAGGCCAGCAAGCACAGACACTGGCAATTCTACACCGGCAACCAATGTTTCCGGGGAAGGAGGAGTTAGCTCTCAGCAGCTTGGCGCAGGGAAGCCGCTTGCCGCAGAGTACTTGTCATTCTATCTTCATATATTTTTTGTCATCTTGAATTTCAACCTTGGTCTAATATTGCTTCCCCATCGTTGGCTTTCAAATCTCCCTTCGACAGAACAAATGGATGTCGATGTCGTTATTGAGGAGACCGCTAGAGACCCTGACACCAGGGCCACCAGGGTCGCTGTTGACGAGGCCGCCAAGGACGTACAGGAATACACCACCAAGGAATCTACTGAGAAGGCCGACAAGGAGTCTAGTGACCATACTGACGGCATTCCTGCCACAGGAGCGTCAGGCGCTGCGCTAGCCATGGAGCCCCCAGTTGCTGGTGAGGCGGCTGTTGAGGATCAGCCGTCAACATCCGAAGCCCCCTCTTCAAGCAGGTATCTCAAGGCTGACGACAACCTGTTTGTCAACATACTAGGAATGGCAAACACTAGGGTGCCAACTAAAGGAGATATATTTGACGGGGAAGTCACCACTGCTGCCGGACTCGAGGTTATCGACGAACCGAATACCAGCAGCCAACCCAAGGAAGAACATCTCCTCCAAGCCAAGAGCAATAACTTCCAAAAGCTGCACGTGCTCTACCGCACTCGGAAGGAGAAGTTGGACACCAGGGCGGCAATTATGCAAGCGGCGGAGGCGGATTTCAAGAAGCACGTTGAGGAAACACAAGCCTGGTTCGCTGAAGCCTTCCAAGATTTGAAAACCGGTCGGGTGCAGCTGGGCGAAAGCTGTAATGAACTCCTCTTGGAGTAGTCTGACATCGAGAGGGCACAAGAGGAGGCCTCACAATAGGCTGCTGCAAAGGATGCTTGCCTAACGGAACGCTGTATCGGGCTTGATGCCCGTGAACAAGACCTTGTCGCTCGCGAGGGGGCACTTGCTGACAAGCTTCATCGCAAGGATGAAGAAATTGGGAAGCTTGTCGCGTAGCGAACCCAGGTGTTGGAGCAGAAACACAAGGAAGTCCTCGAGGCTTTGGTCGCATATCACGTCGGCAAGCTGAAGGAAGCCATCAACACTGCCGAAGCCGGAGAGACAACCAAGAACGACCTTGCCGACAAGGTGAAGAGGCTGGAGGCGGACCTCGAGGACCACGGCAAGGAGATCTTGACGCTCAAGACCGATAGAGAGAAGGCTCTCTATATCCTGGCAGAGATACAAGTCACCATGTCCGAGAAGATCTAGCAACTCTCCTCAGCCAATGAATCCATTGCTGATCTGGAGATGAAGTTGGCCACACTAAAGGAGTCTCTCAAGAGCAGCACGGCTCATGAGAAGGCCCTGATCAAAGATCTCCGAAATGAGGAGGGCCTGCTCAAGAGGGTTGCCGCCACTCATAATGACTAGGTGAAAGGCATGCAGATCTGGACTGACCGCCTCGTAGATGTGGCTGAAAAGCTTGATACACAGCTGTCCACCATGGGTCTACAAAACTTCAACCTTGCTTCTGATGACAGGGTGTCTCTGAGTGCCAGGTTGACCATTTTCTTCCACGGCGTAGTTGACGCTCTGAAGCAGCTTCACTCTGATCGAGCAACCCATTTTGCCAACGAATCCCGCAAGCTTTGTCGGGCCGTCCTCCTCAAGGTGCTCATGTGTAACAGACTACGACCAACGCTCCAGAAGATTCCCCTTTTATTTCCATTCTCGTCATGTGTTTCATCTGGTTGTCGCATTCATCATCGCATCATTCACATCATCTGCATAGCATCGGCATTTTGTCAACATGAGTTTTCAAACTTGCATCCGTTCGTAGTAGGCGGTTCTCTCCGTTCTTGCCGTTGCCCATTTCGAGACCAACCACACACGCACGTGCCTGCGGCATCGTTTAAAAATGTTTTAAAAGGCGCGCTAAAAATATTTCAGGATTGGGTCGAAACCTGTCATGCGGTCTTATTATAGTGTAGGTAGGTTGCCTGCCAAATTTCGTTGCATTTTGAGTTCGTATGATACCCTAACAGTCGCCCATAGCGGCGCCGTCATCGGTTTATTATCGCAAAAGTTTTCGGTATTTGAAAACATGTCACGGGCCTCACTCATCCCTCTCATCTTGGCCCAAACCCCTCTTCATAGCCAAACACCAACCCACCTAGCCTACCCCGCGACCGGAGTCGTCCGATCGCGATCGGAGGGTCCGAAAACGGGCTAAAATCCCTAACCTAGCCCCCCATTTCCTATATAAACACCCCTAGCCTACCCCGTCCTCGAAATCCGCACCCTCCTAACCTAGCCGCCACTTGGCGCATCTCCCAGCCGCCTCCCACCGCGCGTAGGCCCGCCCGAGCCCATCGCAGCCCGCCTCGGGCCCGAAATGGGCCGCCACCGCTCGCGAGCGCCCGAGGCGCCGAGCCGATCCCGAGCTCCTTTGCCTCCCGAGCCTCCCAGCCCTGCTCCCTCGTTGGGCGAGCCACGCCCGTCGCCGCCGACTATCGCCGGAGCACGGGCGAGCTGCCATTGGCAAACCCTTGCCGCCCCTTGCCCCGTGCTCCTCCCTCTCCTTCTTCTCTCCCTCTCCTCACCATCTCTCTCACTCCCGCTCTGCAGGTCCCCATGGAGCCACCCGAAGCTCCACCGCCGGCCGCCTCGGCCCTCGCCGCTGCCCGGACCGTCGGATCCGACCTCCTCAGCCGGGATCCGCCCGTCCTTGACCCGCCTCCGGCAGCACGCTCGCCTCCGACCGCCCCTACCCTGCATGGCCGCCTCCGTCCATGGTTGCACGGGAGGACGAAGCCCCTCCTCTCTTGCCCGCTGCCAGCGCCCACGTGGGCCAGCTGGGCCTCACCTGGGCTGCCCCAAATCTGCGTGCCCAAGGCCCAGCCGGCCATCGCCTTGCCCTGGCCTAGTGGCCCTCTGGTGAGCCCCATTATGCCTCGCCTAGTGCGCTTGTTAGATATCCAGTGCACACCAATTTTGTCCCATGTCTGTTTTTTAGATCGTGCGAATTTTGCTACTTATCCAGTGTATAATAAAATTATAGAAAACCCCCTAAACATCATGCATATAATATCTTAATAACCGTGCACCATATCAGAAAATCTTATATACGTCAAATGACTACAATTTCGTGTAGATTCATAATATCCAACTTTCACACATGGTAAAAATGTTTAACTTGCTGGTTTCATGTAATTTGCGTAAATGCCATGTAAAATGATTTATTTCATAACTACAAAACCGTAGCTATGATAAAAATATTCCACGTATGTAACTTGTCTAGAAAAATGTGTAGAATCACATGGCGACATTTATTCTACTGTTTAACAACTCTAGAATATGGTTAGTACAGATATGGACCAAATTCATATTATGCTGATGGGGATGTTTCGGAAATGCAATATATTGCTTCCAGCCCCATTTAAATTGCCTAGACGATATAGTTGTTCATGCTTCACCTCTTGCCATGATAAACAACATTAACTACTTTCTCATACAATGGAGAGTTATTACTTTGTTATATGTAAGTTGTCCCTCTCCATTTAAAATTGCTTAATTCCATCTTCGCCTTATGCCATGACCACCCATCTTAAACAACATTTAATATTGATGAGTACCTAAAAGGGAGTGAACTAAATAATTCGAACATGGAGTTTCGTCAATATGCAACTCGTTGCATATTGAACTTCACTTAATATGTAGTAGTTGTTTGTTGTGCTTGCCATGCCATGCCCTGCGTTGCATATTAAACCGGACATGCATCATATTTGTTTGCGCATCATGTCATGCATATGTTGTGGTGTATCTTGTGTTGATTGTTCCTTCTCGATAGAGTCCGAAAGCGTTCGGAGTGTGAGGATTCGTTCGACTACGTTGGCTCGTCTTCTTCATGGATTCGTTCTTCTTCCGAGCGGGATCTCAGGCAAGATGACACATTTCCCTGGATACCACTACTATCATTTCTATGCTAGTTGACTCGCTTTTATCGTTATGTCTCGCTACCTACCACTTGTTTGTCAAGACTCCCAACATTGCCATTAAAAGCCTCTAACCCCTCCACATCCCAGCAAACCTTTGTTTGGCTATGTTACCGCTTGCTCAGCCCTTCTTATAGTCTTTCTAGCTGCAAGTGCAATTGCTTCCATGTGACAACATGGACATTCTTTTGTTATCACAATATTATTGCTATTTAATTTAATGCACTTATACACTTGGTAAAGGGAGGAAGTCTTGGCCTTTTTCTCGATGTTTTGTTCCACTCTTGTTGCCCTAGTTACTTGTGAAACAGTGTTATGTTCCATAATTGAGCGCTCCTAACATGCTCGGGGTTGTTATGGGGACCCCCTTGATTTTCGTTTTAGGATAAAGCTTGCCTGGCAAGGCTCAACATTGGTACTATTTGCTTAATAACAACTAAAATTTGCAGAGGGCATGATCACCGCATGGATAATTAATCAACAACCCGTACCAGTGCTCCTCATGTGTGTTGGTCCAAACCGGGCTACCTGTAAGGCCGCCTCGAGGAAACTCAGGGATTGGTTTCCCTATAGCTAGTCCCATCCAGTCGTGTCCCGAGAACGAGATACGCGGCTCCTATCGGGATCATTGACATGCCGTGCGGCCTTGCAGGATTTTTTTTACCTTTCACGAATGTCTTGTATGAGGAACTCTGATTTTCTTCGGGCTATGTCGAGGTGTCAGATTTCCTTTGGAATTGCCTAGAATCATCATGAGATCCGTGCTCGAGGTTATTCTCGCGGCGTGTGGTTAATTTGTGATGGACGAGTTGGAGCATTCCTACAGGGTTAAATCTTTCGGAAAGCCATGCCCGCGGTTATGTGGCAAACTTGGATACTTTTTTTAACACCCGATCATAGCAAACTTGAAGTAAACTCAAATAAAATACACCATCTATGTGCGTAACAGTGACTGTCTCTTCTCGTGAGTTCTTATCCGAGAGAGAACATGGTGGGGTTATGTTTGACATAAGTAGGTGTTCAGGTTCAGTTAGTGATCATTACTAGTTCACGTCGGTTATGCGTAGACCACCATAGTTTACTTTCTATATTCGTAAGTTAGCCACTCAAGTAAATTCTTAGTCTCTTGCTGGAGCCTCACCACCTCACCCATTAAGCTTTAATAGTCTTGATACCCTTGGAAATAAGATTGCTGAGTCCCTGTGACTCACAGATTACTACAACAATAGTTGCAGGTACAGGTAAGGCCTATGATTTGATGTGAGAGCAATGTTTGTTTGATGTGGAGTTCTTCTTCTTCTTCAATCTAGGATGAGTTCCAGGCGGCAGCCCGGGATAGCAAGGATGAATGTCATTTTATCATTTGATTTTGTCCGTAGTCAGACCCTGCTCTTCTGTATGATGTTTGAGTATGTTGTTGTATTGACGTGATATTGATGTAGCTTGTGGCGAGTGTAAGCCAATTCCATATACTCATCTCTTCTGTACATGTACTTGTAATGATATCCTTTCTTGCATGACGACGAGATGCACTTCTATCCATGTCAATGCCCTTGCCCCAAAATAAGTATAGGATCACATTTGGGCATGACAAGTTGGTATCAGAGCCTGTACCGACCTAGGAGCCCCCTAGATTGATCGAACTTGGCCGAGTCGAGTCTAAAAAACTATTTTGAGTCTAGTTATGTCGGAGAGTAGGATTATTTTTAGTTCTCTTCTATGCTATGCTGAGGAATTATGACTTAGGAATTTTGATTCTACCCTCTTCTCACTCAATTTTTTTAGGATCACGCGGATATTTTGGAATCTATATGATGTCGATGTGATGGAGTTCTGTACTTGGTGCCTCCTGTTATCGAGGAGTAGACGTCCGAGGGATTCTTGGAACATCATTATCATTCAGTTTCCTTAGTATCTCAAGACGGAGGATGTTCGAAATTTCTTCAATACTAGTAGTGGCGAGAGGGGTCCGGCATCCCCAGTACTGCTAGAGAGAGTTCGGATGTACTACCATTCTTAGTATCGTTGTGTTTTCGAGGGTCCGAGATAGATGGAGTTCCGAAGCCTCTGGTTATGTGTTAAAGGATGGATACAGTTGGTGTGTAGGGCTTGTTAGTTGTGTGAGATATTTTCCTCCTTGTATCCCCAACACACGATTGCATAACCAAGAAAGATTTCAGAAGTTCTTAGGTGGGAATTCAAGTAGTTACCTAGGTTGTCTTTCAACAGATCATGATGTGAGGGTGAGGTTCGACATCTAGTGGATTCGTTTGTTCACGGTCCTTCTTACAACGGTTCTCGGATTGTCTTAAAGAGTCCTTGTAGCTTGCTACGACTCGGGGACGCATCGTATGTCATGTGCACTGCCTTGCACATGATGGCTACTATAAGATCGAGCCCGTGCGAACCATACCACGAAAATATCGAGCAGAATCTCTCTCATGTATTTGTTCTGGCCTGTTTCCTAAGCCCCATCCTTTGTTTTGTTTGTATATGGTAATTTGAGTTGCTTCGATGTCAACTGGTGATCTCATATCTTTTCGAAGCAGTGTTCTCATATTTCGGTGAGAATGCTAATTCTTTTGTTCAATCAAGTTGTCATATCAATTCTTTTCATCCGGTGTGCTTCTCTTCAAGTGAATCCAATCCTTTCAATATTTGCAAGATCAATCCTCATGTTTCTTTCCGGAGTTCTTTTCATCCGTCCTAAGTTTTCTTTTTTTCCCACCCCCCGCCATTTTTTCTCCAGGGACTAAATTCTCATACAACTGTCTTTTCTATTCATGTAATGCTTCAGCTATCTTTTCTTCCGTTTTGTATCCGGTGAGTTCTTGTAGAGATTCTCAGGAGTTTCAGTTTCAAGATATATCCTCATATTCTTTGTTCTTGTTGTTATTCTTCTTCGGTGAATTCAATTCAATCTCTCAGTGTTCATCATATCCTTTCTCATTCTTCAATGATTTCCCATGTTGGAAATTCTTATCCAAGTATCTCTTGTTTTGTCATCTCTCTTTTATATCCGGAGTGCTGAAGATATCTCAAAAGTTTTGTGTTTACATTCAATATTACTTTCAAATTATTTCGAGGGCCTCACCTCATCAAGTTCTTAATTTGTACCGGCGCAATCTCTCTTTTTAATCAATCGTTTCAACGGAGTTTTCTTTGAGTGGGCCCATAACCCAGAGGTTTTTCCCCAGGATCTTACCTAGCTCTTCTAATCTTTCCAGAGATGTTCTCAAGTTCTCTTCTAATATGACGTAAGAATGAATTTCATCAATCATATTCCTTGTCCAAGATCGATTCTAAATCATTTTCATTGTTGGCTCAACCTTTATTTCTTCATTACTTCGGAGTGTCTTAGTAATTCATGGTGTTGTTTCTCGTCATCATTTTCAGCATTGAAGACCGAAGGAGAGTTTCTCTGAATCATTGTTTGTTCTTCCAAAGATTCATGGTTTTAGGTTGTTGCTATCATCTCAAATTGTTTCCATTCATGAGAAATTTCTCCCATATCTATCCGGTCCATTTCAGAGTTGTATTCAGTTCTCGATCCTCTCGAAGGCCATCATTCCATAAGATTTCGTCATTCTCAGCTTTGAGCTTTCGTTCTCAAATTCTTCTGAATTGTTGTCTCTTTGTTCGTATCTCAATTATTCCGGTGCCTTGCTGAAGTTTTCTATTAGGTGGATCATGCTCTCTTCATTCTCATGTTATATCATTCATTTGTATTATCCTCTTTTGTTTCTAATTCTTACCGATGTTCTCGTGCAAGACTTCTACAAGTTTGTGCTCTATATATCTTTCCTATCTTTTCCAACAGAATAAGTTGTGTGCGAAATCCGTTGCTTGTCATCAATCTAACTTTATGAAGGATAAGCATAACATAAACCTTATTCTTATTTCATCAAGTGATTTCAATCCCTCTTCCGTAGTTGTGCATGATATCAATTTTGGGTTTCAAGTGTTCTCATCTTTCCTTTTCTGGAGTTCATAGTTTTCTCAAGTATCTTGTCGCTAAGCTTCATTTAATTCATAGCAAGGCCTAAATCTTGTTCTTTTTGTACCTTCAATGCCAATCTTCATTCTAGAGTTCATCCCGATGCTTCTTCATGGTGGTTTGTTAAGGATGTAATTCTTCTCGAAGAGTTCTTCAAGATTCTTGTTGGAGGTGCTCAAGTATTCTTTATCTTGGATATCTAAGTTTAGTTCCTTCTCCATTGTCTTTTGAGATGATGTTATTAAATTCTTGATTATGAGGAGTCTCAAATGAAAATTGTCAAGAATAAGATAAGTAAACCCATCATGTCTTTCTCGGAGTTATATTGGGTTGGATTTCACCGAAAGCATTTACTAAGGATTGTTGCTATCATGGTATCATAAATGATTCTAGTTTTCTCCACCTCTTGGTGAAAGAAGCTTTGCATATCTTGTTGCTCTCAATCAGTCAATTGTTTTTGTTGTGGTAGGTTGTCACCTCATAATTGTGAGATGTTTTTCCATAAGCCCATAACAAGCTATTCTTTTGATTGTTGATTCTTCATCAACTCCATTCAACCTATGCTTTTCAAATTCATTTTTGCTGGAAGTTTTCATTTTCTTATCCGTTCTTTTCCTTCCATGAATCCAGTTTCTATTCTCTTGTTTCAGAGGCCTTGTGATGTTGCTCTCTTCAATCTATCATCTTGCTTTCTCAAGATCATGTGCTTTCTTTGCTTATCATTTAACTAGAGTGCTATGAAATATTTACATGATCCTTCCATCTTATGAAGTTTTGATTCTAATCCAACGGAAGTTTGGTGTCTCTCTTTCAATTCTTTCCATCATATAAATTTTCCTCTCTATCCTACCGAAATGCTGCCGAAATTTCTTGTGAATTCTTGCTTGTTCCTCATGTCGTTCTTCATCTCTTGCTAACCTTCAGGTTTGTTGATTTCACTTGTTTGTCAAAGAAGCAACTAAGTTTACCTCTTGCTCTTTCTCTTCCCCTTCTCATTCTAGATCTCGGGACGAGATCCTCGTGTAGTGGAGGAGAGTTGTAAGAACCCGGGGCCGAAGCTCTAGAAGACTCCCCTTTTATTTCCATTCTCGTCATGTGTTTCGTCTGGTTGTCGCATTCATCATTGCATCATTCGCATCATCTGCATAGCATCGACATTTGGTCAACATGAGTTTTCAAACTTGCATCCGTTCATAGTCGCCGGTTTTCTCCACTCTTGCCGTTGCCCATTTCGAGAGCAACCACACACGCACGTGCCCATGGTATCGTTTAAAATGTTTTAAATGGCACGCTAAAAATATTCCTGGATTGGGTCGAAACCTGGCAGGCGGTCTTATTATAGTGTAGGTAGGATGCATGCCAAATTTCATCGCATTCTGAGTTCGTTTGATACCCCAACGGTCACCCGTAGCGTCACCAGCATCGGTTTATTATCGCACATGTTTTCGGTATTTCAAAACTTGTCACGGGCCTCACTCTTCCCTCTCATCTTCACCCAAACCCCTCTTCACAGCCCAACACCAACCCACTTAGCCCACCCCAGGACCGGAGCCGTCCGATCACGATCGGAGGGTCCGAAAACGGGCTTAAATCCCTAACCTAGCCCCACATTTCCTAAATAAACACCCCTAGCCTACACTACCTCGAAATCTGCGCCCTCCTAACCCTAGCCGCCACCTTGCGCACCTCCTAGTCGCCTCCCACCTCGCGCAGGCCTGCCCGAGCCCATCGCAGCCCGCCTAGGGCCCGAACTGGGCTGCCACCGCTCGCGAGCGCCCGAGGCACCGAGCCGCTCCCGAGATCCTTTGCCTCCCGAGCCTCCAAGCCCCGCTCCCCCTCGCCGGGCGAGCCGTGCCCGTCACCGCTGACCGTCACAGGAGCCCCGGCGAGCCGCCGCCGGCGAACCTCTGTCGTCCCTTGCCCCGTGCTCCTCCCTCTCCTCACCAGCTCTCTCTCCCGCTCTGCAGGTCCCCATGGAGCCGCCTGAAGCTCCACCGCCGGCCACCTCGGCCTCGCCGCCGCCCGGACCACCGGATCCGGCCTCCTCCAGCCCGGATCCACCCATCCCCGACCCACCTCCGGCAGCCCGCTCGCCTCCGACCGCCCTTGCCCCGCATGGCCGCCTCCGTCCATGGTCGTGTGGGAGGACGAAGCCCCACCTTGCTCGCCCATTGCCAGCACCCGCCTGGGCCAGCTCGGCCTCACCTGGGCTGCCCCAGATCTGCGCGCCCCAAGACCCAGCCGGCCATGGCCTTGCCCCGGCTCAGTGGCCCTCTGGTGAGCCTCATTATGCCTTGCCTAGTGCGCTTGTTAGATATCTAGCGCACACCAGTTTCAGCCCATTATGCCTCCTGTGAATTTTGCTAATTATCCAGTGTATAATAAAATTGCAGAAAAGCCCCTAAACATCATGCATATAATAACTTCATAACCGTGCATCAGATGAGAAAACCATATATATGAAAAATGATACCGAACTTTCACACATGGTTAAAATGTTTAACTTGCTGGTTTCATGTAATTTGCGTAAATGCCATGTAAAATGAGTTATTTCATAACTACAAAACCGTAGCTCTCATGAAAATGTTCCACATATGTAACTTGGCTAGAAAAATGTGTACAATCACATGGTGACATTTATTCTACTGTTTAAAAACTCTAAAATATGGTTAGTATAGATCTGGACCAAATTCATATTATGCTTATGGGGATCTTTCGGAAATGCTATATATTACTTCAGGCCCCACTTAAAATGCCTAGACGATATAGTTGTTCATGCTTCACCTCTTGCCATGATAAACAACATTAACCACTTTCTCATAATATGGAGAGTTGTTATTTTGTTATATGTATGTTGTCCCTCTCCATTTAAAATTTCTTAATTCCATCTCGGCCTTTTGCCATGACCACCCATGTTAAACAACATTTAATATTGATGAGTACCTAAACGGGAGTGAACTTAATTAGAACATGGAGTTTCGTCAATATGTAAATCGTTGCATATTGAACTTCACTTAATATGTAGTAGTTGTTTGTTGTGCTTGCCATGCCATGCCCTGCGTTGCATATTAAACCGGACATGCATCATATTTGTTTGCGCATCATGTCATGCATATATTGTGGTGTATCTTGTGTTGATTGTTGTTTTCGGATTGTTCCTTCACGATAGGGTTCCAAAAGCATTCGAAGTGTGAGGATTCGTTCGACTACGTTGTCTCATCTTCTTCATGGATTCGTTCTTCTTCCGAGCGGGATGTCAGGCAAGATAACACATTTCCCTGGATACCACTACTATCATTGATATGCTAGTTGTCCCTGTTTTAGCGTGATGTCTCGCTAACTACCACTTGTTTGTCAGGCCTCCCAACATTGCCATGAAAAGCCTCTAACCCCTTCGCATCCCATTAAACCTTTGTTTGGCTATGTTACCACTTGCTCAGGCATTCTTATACTGTTTCTAGCTGCAGGTGCAATTGCTTCCATGTGACAATATGGAAATTATTTTGTTATCACAATATTATTGCTATTTAATCTAATGCACTTATACACTTGGTAAAGGGAGGAAGGCTTCGCCTTTTTCTCGGTGTTTTGTTCCACTCTTGCTGCCCTAGTTACTTGCGAACCGGTGTTATGTTCCATAATTGAGCACACCTAACATGCTCGGGGTTGTTGTGGGGACCCCGTTGATCTTTATTTTAGGATAAAGCTTGTCTGGCAAGGCCCAACATTGGTACTATTTGCTTAATAACAACTAAAATTTGCATAGGGCTTGATCACCCCATGGATAATGAATCAACAACCTAGGCCAGTGCTCCTCATGAGTGTTGGTCCAAACCGAGCTGCTTGTGGGGCCGCCTCGAGGAAACTCGGGGATCCCTGTAGCTAGTCCCATCCAGTCGTGTCCTAAGAACGAGATACGTGGCTCCTATCGGGATCGTCGACACGCCGGGCGGCCTTGCTAGATTTGTTTTACCTTTCTCGAATGTCTTGCATGAGGAACTCTAATTTTGTTCGGGCTATCACGAGGTGTCCGATTTCCTTTGGAATTGCCTAGGATGATCACGAGATCCATGGTCAAGTTTATTCCCACGGCATGTGGTTAATTTTTGATGGACAAGTTGGAGCACCCCTGAAGGGTTAAATCTTTCGGAAAGCCATGCCCGCGGTTATGTGGCAAACTTGGATAGTTTGTTTAACACCCGGTCATAGCAAACTTGAAGTAAACTCAAATAAAATACACCAACTGTGTGCATAACCGTGACCGTCTCTTCTCGTGAGTTCTTATCCGAGAGAGAACATGGTGTGGTTATGTTTGACGTAAGTAGGTGTTCAGGATCAGTTAGTGATCATGACTAGTTCATGTCCGTTATGCATAGAATGCCATACTTTACTTTCTGTATTCGTAAGTTAGCCACTCAAATAAATGCTTAGTCGCTTGCTGCAGCCTCACCACTTAACCATACCTCACCCATTAAGCTTTAATAGTCTTGATACCCTTGGAAATGAGATTGCTGAGTCCCCGTGGCTCACAGATTACTACAACAATAGTTGCAGGTACAGGTAATGCCGATGATTTGACGTGAGAGCAATGTTTGTTTGATGTGGAGTTCTTCTTCTTCTTCTTCTTCTTCTTCTTCAACTAGGATGGTTTCCAGGCGGCAGCCTGGGATAGCAAGGATGGATGTCATTTTATCGTTTGATTTTGTCTGTAGTCGGACCCTGCTCTTATTTATGATGTTTGAGTATGTTGTTGTATTGATGTGATATTGATGTAGCTTGTGGCGAGTGTAAGCCAATTCCATATACTAATCTCTTCTATACATGTACTTGTAATGATATCTTTTCTTGCAACACGACGAGATGCACTTCTATCCCTGTCGAGGCCCTCGCGCCAAAATAAGGATAGGATCGCATCATGGGCGTGACATCATCAAAGTGGCGCACAAGAACCCCGTCATCAACTTCACCAACGTCCTCGACCGCTTGCCGAAGGACGTGGACATCAAGGCGCTTGAAGAACTTGTTGCACCCATCCTCGACAAGGTGAACCAAGTCAAGAGGGTCGAAGGCCAGTGTAGGGACTAGCTGCTCCACTTTTTCTTGCCGCCTTCATTCTATGCCCAAGACAATTTTACCTGAAGTTAGGATCGCAAAAACCTTTAATGTAATATAACCGGCTGTGTTTTGAACGAATGCATGTTATTCCTCTTGTTAGATTCCTCTTTGTATGGTACATGCCCTACGCCTTATCGGAAAACTTGTCGGTGCACGCAGCCCTGCCGCAAGCGCTTTGAGGAACGGATCCTTAGCAGCCTGCTGGTGGCATCGCTGCTGGCAAGATACCTTGATTTTTTCAGTGCAGCCACTTAAGCTATTGAGCGGACTCGAAACAGACCAAGGGCGCGACCGATCATGACAAGGTTGCCATGACTTTTTCAGTACAGCCACTTCAGCTGCCAAGTGGACTCGAAATAGAGTAAGGGCACAACCGGTCACGACAAGGTTCCTCTGCATGCAGGTTTCCCATATAAGAGTTGAAATCGTCCAAGGAAAATAACTTCATAGTAAAAAATTTACTTAGGATTTTGCAAGTTAGCTTTTTGTTTTAGTACTCCTTTCTGCAAGATGTCAATTCTGAACATCACCCATCGGTGTCCATATCATCTCATCCCTCGGCAAACTTGCACGCGAGAGAACCTTCTATCCTTTAAGAAAAAGAAAGAAGAGAAAATAAAGATATGGAACCTTGGTGGTTCGTTAGCACTTGCTGGAAATAAGCATAATGCAATGTCTCGGATAAACATGCATATAAGTAAACATGGAAATCAACAAGAGTTGTAGAATGCTTGATCTTATTCAACTATGCACAGGGTTTGCACTTGGCTTTGTACAAAGGATTACATGCCTCGCGGGCAAGACTTGTACAAAAGATGGTTGCCGAGGAGTCCGACAATCGCGCCTTATGGATAGAACTTACTAAGATGTTCGATATTCTAGGAGTTGCTCATTGGGACTCCATCTTCGGTCTCCAAGTAGACTGCGCCAGGCCTGGTGACTTGTACTACCCGAAAAGGGCCTTCCCACTTCAGTGTCAACTTGTTTGAATTCTTGGCCGACTGAACGTGCCGAAGAACAAGGTCGCCTTCCTCAAGACTTTGGGCATGAACCTTGTGGCTATGGTAGCGGCGCAAATCTTGTTGGTAGCGTGTAGCTCGCACAACATCCTGAAGACGATCTTCCTCAAGGAGTGTTACATCATCTTGTTGCAACTGCTCTTTCTCAAGCTCATCATAAGCGAGCACTCGAGGTGACCCGTATATGAGTTCCGTGGGAAGAACTGCCTCCACCCTGTATACCTAGGAGAAGGGTATCTAGCTGGTGGCTCGATTTGGTGTCGTTCTGATTGACCAAAGAACCGCCGATAGCTCACCAATCTAGTGTCTTCTGCACTTGCGCAGCCTATCAAAAGTTCTTGTCTTAAGTTCTGGTAGCACTTTAGCTTTTCCCCTTTCTGCTTGGTCATTGATCCTTGGATGAGCAACAGAAGCAAAACATATCTTGCCGCCAAGGTCTTGGACGTATTGGATGAAGGTGTGGCTTTTGAACCGTGTGCGATTGTTAGTGATGACCCTGTTTGGTATACCCAAAGAGCAAACTAGTCCTGTGAAGAACTTGTCGGCTGATTGCGCTATCACCTTTCTCACTGCTTCCACTTCTGGCCACTTTGTGAACTTGTCAATCGCGATGTACAAGTACTCAAAGCCCGGTAGCACGGGGAAAGGGACCCAAGATGTCCAGCCCCCAGACCGAAAATGGCTACATCCTGGAGAGCAGTGAGCCAAAAGAAACCTTGTCAGAATGCCTTCTCGACAAGTGCTCTTGATCCTATCTGGGATCCACATATGCCTCCATCTATCTCTACCAACACCTCTAGTCCATCCTCCCGAGGAATGCACTTCAATTTCACACCGTTTGATATCTTTCTCTACTGAACATTGTCCTCAAACTTCTACATATTAGACTGACGGGCTACTTTCTCCGCTTCTTCCTGTTCCTAAGGGATTTCTCCTGTTTGAAGGAAATGCACAATGTGATGTGCCCATGCTGCAGTTCGGGGCTCAACAACAAGGACTAAAGGCATGTCTACTGCCGCGAGAGCGCTTGTCTCTATGGCAAGGTCTTGAGGCACTGTCGGAGCCTGTTGCCCCACGGCAAGCTTGGCGTTGACCCCGACAACTTCCTTGCTGGCAGCTTCTGGGAGCTTTGTGGGAAAGTACTGGTCGGAACTCAACTTCCTTCTCTTGTTTTGCTTCGCTGATGGTGCCATAGATGGTTGAGTCAATTGGAGCACAAAAGTCCCTGGTTCCACAGGTAACTTGAGGGCAGCACGCTTCGACAGCTCGTCGGTAATGTTGTTCTCTGCACGAGGAACATGCTCCATTTGCAGACCATCGAAGTGCTCCTCCAACTTCCTCACTTCATCTACGTAGGCTTCCATCAACAGGCTCTGATAATCCTTGTTGACTTGCTTGATGACAAGCTATGAATCATCTCTGACGATGAGCTTCTTGATCCCAAGGTCTGTCGTGATCCTGAGACCGACAAGCAGCCCTTCATATTCTATAGTGTTGTTTGTCGACCTCTCCCGAGAAAAGTGCATCTGAATTACATATTTGAGGTGATCTCCGGTGGGTGCGACAAGCAGCACGCCAGCATCGGCCCCTTACAGGGAGAAAGCCCCATAAAAATACATAATCCATTCTTGATTAGTTTCCTTGCTGGGGAGAGTCGTTTCCTGGATCTCTTCGTCCGGCGTTGGGGTTCATTCTGCAATGAACTCCGCCAAGGCTCTGATCTGAATAGTTGAAGTACTTTCGAATTTGAGGCCAAAGCTTGACAGTTCCAAAGCCCACTCCACAATCTTGTCGGTCGCATATGGATTTCGCAAAATATGTTGCAGCGGAAAGCGAGTGATGATGGTGATCTCATGTGCTTGGAAATAATGGCACAGCTTCCTCGAGGACATGAGAAGGCCAAAGAGAACCTTTTGCATGCTAGAGTATCTTGACCTAGCCCCCTACAAAAGGGAGCTAACAAAATAAACTGGGCGCTACACCATCTTCTTTCTCTGTGTCGCTTCACTTATCTGCTCAGATCCTTCCTTGCCGGCACCAGACTCTGCTGAGGAAAACTCTGGCTCGTCGCTTGGCGGTCCCGCCTCTGTCTCTGCTTCTTCGTGGACTTCTCTCTACGCCACTAATGTAGCACTAGCCTCTGGATTCGTTGCCTCCAAGTATAGCAACAACGGCTCTTGTGGTTTAGGTGCGACTAGGCGGAGAGGAGAGGTCCCTCTTCAAATCCTGCAGCGCTACGTCCGCTTTCGGAGTCCACTTCATTGGACCTGCCTTTTTCAAGATTTTGAAAAAGGGTAGGGTGCGCTCAGCAGATTTTGAGATGAACCTAAGCAGAGCCGCAATGCAGCCGGCAAGAGGACACACATCTTTGACGTGTCTTGGTGCTTCAATATGCTCAATTGCCTTGATCTTGTCGGGGTTCGCCTCGATCCCACGCTGAGATACAAAGAATCCGAGTAGCTTTCCAAACGGAACACCAAACACACACTTCTTAGGATTGAGCTTCAAATTGATCTTGCGCAGATTCACAAACGTCTCTTCTAGATCTTGTATGAGTGTTCCTTTGTGCTTGGTTTTAAACACTATGTCATCCATATAAGCTTCCATATTTCTATGTAGCTGAGGCTCCAAACCAATCTAGACTGCTCTTGCAAATGTTGAACCAACACTTTTCAACCCGAAGGGAATACGCATGAAGCATTATGTACCACATGGGGTGATAAATGTGGTCTTATCTCGTCTTCCTTAGACATGAAGATCTGATGATACCCTGAATAAGCATCAAGAAATGACAGCAAATCACAACCTACAATGGAGTCCACAATCTGGTCGATGCGCGGCAAGGGGAAAGGATCTTTTGGACAGGCTTTATTGAGATCTGTATAGTCAATGCACATCCTCCATTTTCCATTCGCCTTGCGCACTACCAATGGATTGGTCAACCATATTGGATAGAGCACTCCTCTGACCAAACCTGCAGCTTCCAACTTCTGATTTCCTCGACAATAAATTCTTGCCACTCCAAAGCTTGCTTCCTAACTTTCTGCTTGACGGGCCGTGCATGGGGACAAACAACAAGATGGTGCTCAATTACCTCCCTAGGAACACCAGGGGCATCAGATGGTTGTCATGCAAACACATCGACATTCACCCGCAGGAAGGAAATGAGCGCGATTTCCTATTGGTCGTCGATGGTGGAACTTATGGTGAAACTTCCTCTTGTACCATCCTCCTTGACGGGCACATTTTTGGTTTCTGGTGCAGCTACCTTGGATTTCTTGTTCTTGTCGGTGGAGCTCTCTGGCACATTGTCAATGAGATCGCAGCACTCCAAAGAGGTGCGCTTTCCGGAGTGTGTACGAGAGGTCTTGCCGGTCTTCTTCCTCCCGGGAGCTTCAGCGACAGGAGCAGGTGCCTTGGTGGCAGGTGCTGCAACTGCCTCCCGGTAAAGTTGGTCGGCGCAGATATGTGCATCCCTCTTGTCAGAGTTGATTGTGATGACGCTAATCGGCTCGGGCATCTTTAATACATTATAAGCATAGTGTGATGCCAGCATGACCTTGGCCAGCGCTGGACAGTTAATGATCCCATTATATGGCAATGGAATCTTGGCGATGTCGAAAACAATCGTCTCTGTTTTGAAATTCATGTCACTACCAAATGTTACCGTTAGTGTGATCTTGCACTTTGGTTGCTCCTCCCTGGATTGATCCCCTAAAAAGTGTCCGTCTCCTCGAGATCTTCATGAGGAATATGCAACCTTTTGGTCACATCAGGCGAGATCAAATTCAAACCGTCCCCACCGTCTACTAACATTTTCGTTAGCTTGAGGTTGTGAATTTTTGGCGAAACCAACAATGGTAGACACCCGACCGTAGTTGTGCGATCAGGGTGATTCTCGGCGTAAAAAATGATAGGCATGTGGGACCATCTCAATGGTTTCCGGGATTTGATAGATGGCTCTGTCGCATTAATCTCGTGCACCCACTGTTTGAGTTCGCGGCAAGAAGAATGCAACGAGGCGCCTCCATCGACGCACATGATATCTGTAGCCCTTAGAAATTCGTGATCGCTGGACTCGTCGTCCTCCTTGTTGCCATCATCATCCCCCTCTTCCTTGTCACGGCCTCGAGCGGGCCTCTCTTGCTGCTTGGCCTTGCCACGACAACCACCTCGGCCACCGTGTTTCTTTCTGGACCCCTCTGCGCCCTCTTGGGCCTTCTCCTTATCTCGCCTTACATATTCAGCCTTTTGCCTCTCGGCAAGCTGCTCAATTTGCCAGCAGTTTTGGAGGTCGTGGTCCTTGGTGCGATGGATCTTGCAGTACTGCTTGTCGGAGTCCTTCGGCTTGTCGGCAGCCACCAAGGCCTGACAAGAGACGCACTCGGCAACCTCCTTGCCGGGGCTGTTAACCTTAGTCTTCTTGGCAATGTTGAGGTTGCTGGATTCCTCGACGGCAAGCACTGCCTTGTCCTTGCGTTTCATGTTCCATCATCGGAATTTCCTTGTCGGGGCAGTGGTGTCTTCGTTAGAGTCGACTCCAGTGCCAGCATCCTTGCCAAGGAGTCTCCTCCCTTCTTAAGCTCAAGCACATCTATCAGCTAGAGCATAGAGCTCGGCAACATCCCTGACTTTGCTCATCGCCAACTCTTCACGCATCTTGTGGTTGCGCAGGTTTTGATGAAATGAGCTGATAACAGCATTGCGATGTATACAGCTGAATCTCTGAATTTACTTGCGCAAGGTTTCACCTTCCTTCTAGGGGATGATATGAAAATCACTTGCTTGGTCAGGAGCTAGGTGGCCTCCAGTAAAGGCGCCAACAAACTCATGACACAGATCTGGCATTGCGATAAGGGCTTGTGCATCAACCACGACCTGATGTTGGGCTTGAGTACCAACAGGAAGAAGTTGGCGAGTATCTTGTCGTCACGAGCCCCGGCAGCCTACGCCGCAATGGTGTAGGTGCTCAAGAACTCCGACGGGTGAGTCTTGACGTTGTATTTCTTTGGGACCTCTGGTTTGAACGTTCGGAAATTGCGCCACTGGACTCACCGCAGCTCACGGGTAAATGACGGACAACCCACCTCATAAGGTAGGTCGATAGGATACCCTGGTGCAAGCTTGTCTACAGTGGGTCCTGCATGCCTATCAGATTGATGGCGCGCTTCCCATCGCCGCTCGATGGTACTCCGAGCATCTTTTTTGCTTCACTCCCAAAAAAACTTGACTTTGATCACGGCGAGATCGGGGATCAGACGACGCCATTGAATCGTCTCCAGAGGCGCCGACCTCTCGAGTCGACGACCGATGTTGTCGTTGCAGAGGAGAGTGCACCATGGTTGTGCCACCTCCATGCTTGTCGCCATTGGTGCGCGCTGACTCGATGGACCGCTGTTGTGAAGGTTCCGCCCGTTGCGGCCCATCTCTATCAGCAAAGCTGACGAGGCTCTGAATAGTAGCTCTCCACTCCTCAAGCTTCTTAGAAGCAGGAGCGAAATTCAGGAGTAGCTTTGCTCGCGCCAATGCTTCTGCTGATGTAGTCGGCAGTGCAAGGTGCAAAAAATGTGAGGTGCTTTGAATCCTAACCGTGTTAGAAGGAGCTCCATCACGGTTTCGCGACCACGTGCCAGTTCCACCAGCATTTTGGTGTGCATGCTGGTCCCACGCATCTCGGGAGTGATGCTCAGGAGTCTTTCCATAGGGGTGCTTAGAACAACCAACATCACGACGCTACTCACCACGTGCGACCTGAGAAGGCCGCAGCGTATGCGCTAGCATGGTTGTCTTAGAAGGCACCCTTCCATCTCTGGATTTCACTGCACTGCCCGTAGGTATTGCAGCTCCATCTTGAGATCCAACGGTGTGTGGGTTGTAATCGTTGCTGCGAACGGTGCCGCTGGATTGGCCTTGATCACCAAAACGTCGTAGAAGCTCAAGACCTCTGCCTGCATCCACACCATCGCCTGCCCGAGTAGCTACAAGCGCACTAGACGTGGATGGATCAACCTCCATGAAACCCTTCTTCTTGGAGGCCATGGCAATGAAGATGATGAAGAAACTGGTGCACTAATCGTTAGATCAGGTTCACACAACTTTCCCCCCCTAGCTGGCACACCAAAGATGTCGGCGTATGACACCTATGGGATCGCATGGATCCCTTTGTGGTTTGGCAGAGAGATGGTATGCACAAAGTGTAGATCTAACGGGCAGCGCAGGGGATATTTTTTACCCATGTTCAGGCCGCTAAGAAGCATAAAACCCTACTCCTACATTAGCGTATTATCGGTGTTTGGGTCCTAGCTACATGAGCACTATGTGATGCACAGTACATAGCTGCTACGCGCGTGAGCCAAAAGGTCCAAGAAGAAGAAGCTCCCCTCGTAACGTCTTGGAACTCCTTTTATATGGCTAAGGGGTCTCCAACAGTGGTGTACAATACATACACGAGGTGTACAGTTGTGGGGACCCTGACTCATAAGTCGTGGTGACCGAATGCACGTGTACAGTGATCCCAGAGATCAATGCTCACTAAACACACAGAAGCTGGATAACAAGAGTCTTAGATCCACATTTAACATCTTACACAAATAATGACCATGATGGTCAAGTCTTACATAAATAGGGCCACATGGGCCAAACACCTAAACTAGAACAAGCAGCGGAAATCTTGATCAAGAGCGTGAACCCATGCCATCTGTCTTAACCTACAGGCATTCTGACTGGGAAGCATCCTAGTTTGCATGTTCCTCACCAATGAACTCTTCAACAAACTCCTGTTCTTCCATGCCTAGCCAATTAAATAACCAGTGGCAAGCAAATGAGTACTTTGAATGTACTCGCAAGCAACCCAAGTTGTGGAACAAGGTAATAATGATGCATGGTATAGCACTAAGTAGGTAACTTTGTGGAAAGCTAATTTTGAATGCAAATTTCATGATCAAGTGAAAGTGCATTATCTCGACTAGAGGGGGGTGAATACGTGATTTTTACAAATTCATCACTTGAGGAATTTCAACTTTGAGGAATTTGGAATGTGATGAATAACTAGCAGCGGAATAAGTACTCAAGTGCATGAGGAACATAGTAAAAAGCATAGTCTTGATGATGAAATGAAACATGCACAAATAGTAAGTAGCGTGACACAGGATAAGCAGTAATGAACAAGGTAACTTGAAGAATTTGAGGTGAGGAAATTGTGAAAGTCTTCAGTCAAATTCTTCAAACAGTAACAATCAAGTTCATCAACGGGTTTATGAGGAATAGAGGGGTTGAGGAAATAGAACCAGGTAGCTCGATGAATACAATGGTTTGATGACCCAATTCCAACTATTGTGACAGTTGTATGTCTGGTTTGGAGCGGCCTAGTATTTAAACCAGAGGACACATAGTCCCAGGACACACAGTCCTTACCGTATTCTCCTTGAGCTAAGGTCACACAGTCCTCGCCCAACACTCGTGGTAAGTCTTTAGGGTAGACTTCCAAAACCCTCACAAACTGGTCACCCGGTGATCCACAATTTACTGTTGGATGCTCTAGACCAAGTTCACTTTGTGATCCCCAATTGACTACAGGATGCACTAGACCATGACGCCTAATCATCTCGAGGATGCACAGTCCTGAAAGGCAACACGCGTCGGTTCCACACATGAATTTCTTCAGTGATGCTCAATCATTATGAGTTTGGTGGTTTGGTTGTGGTTTTTTCCTCACTGAGGATTTTCTCTCAAAGTCCTCGGAGGATAGGTTTCTCTCAAATGACAAGTGTTAGTTCTCTCTCGGAGCAGCCAACCAACTAGTGGTTGTGGGGGGTGGCTATTTATAGCGAGGGTGCGACCTGACATGATAAGACATAAATGACCCCAATGATATGACCGTTATGTGGATAAGATGATTGGGGACAGCTGGCGCTAAGCACAGCAACGGTCGGAATTTCGAACTATGAAAGTCCTCAGGCTTATCATGTTCCTCACTTGTAGGCAATTCACATTGGCGAAATCCTAACTCCTCACTTAGATCAATTTCCTCAGAGACCCTAAGAACTTCATGTCTGTCACTGAATAACTTGACTGAACCGTAAGAGATTTCCAAAGGCTTAACTCGAAGGATTGTATAGGTTGAGGATTTTGGAGTATAGCATCAGTTGGAAATTTTCCTAAGTATTACCTCGGCCCCCTTTAACAGTACGGTGTTTTCTATGACTCAAAGAAATGAAATGAAACTACGAAAACAAAAGTCTTCACGCTTCATATTCCTCATTCATATCTTCAAGGTCACACCAACTTCTTCATTTTCAAAGTCTTCACAGAGTCTTCACCAAAGTCTTCACAAAGTCTTCAGCAAAGTCTTCAGGTGAAGACATACATTTTTAGGGGTCGATAATATCCGGATATATCAAACTCCTCATCAACTTATAGAGCCTATGTACACTAACAAACACATTAGTACCTTAACCAATAAGTCTTCAATACACCAAAATCACTAAGGGGCACTAGATGCACTAACCATCTCCCCCTTTTTTGTGATTGATGACAAATAGGTTAAGTTTTCAACGGGGATAAACATATGAAGTGAAAGTACTGAGTTTGAGGAATTTGATTGCAAGATATAGAAGAACTCCTCCTGAAGATGTACATATTGGAGGAATTTGCTTTGGACTGCAAATGCACATGGCAGGTTAAAACATGGAGAACTCCCCCTATATCTTGTAATTCATACACGCATTTGAACATATGATATGAAGAATTTGAAATGCATGATGAAAATGGTGTCTGAGGAAATTCAACATGCGTGCATTAAGGTGTTTGAGGAAATAAGCATGTGAGGAAGTAGTTCAAAGAGTCAGACCACCATGGGACTTAAGTTTACAACTCGATCAACAAAAGCTTCAGAAGACCGAGAGTTGTAACTTAAACAAAAAATCAGCCCATATATAGAGACCGCTTGAAGACTAACTGAAAATTTCTCCCCCTTTGTCATCAAAGACCAAAAGGGATGAAAAAGTGAGGACTAACGCCCCTTTGAAGATTTTCATCGTGTTGGTGAGGAAGGAGCACCAGCGTTGTCGGGGTCGTTTGTCGATGCAAGGCCTGCCGCAGTGTCGTCAATGTCTTCATCTTCATCTCTCTCACGTGATGAAGAATATGAACTTGTGATCATCAGAGGAACTTGGACTTTCTTGAATTTCTTGTTTGGTTGATGAGCGCAGGCAGGATTTTCCTCGAGATCTAGCTCATTCAGTTCATCAGGAGACTTGAGGTGAGACAATATGGCCCAAGTGCAGTTGAGGTTTTCATGAGCATAGTAGTGATTCCTCTTAACAGTGTTCTGCGTCACAGTCATGTTTTGCAAAATGTAACCAAGTTGACACTTTACCACTTGTGATTGCGATCGACCTTCTGATGAAGACTTATTAGAAGCTCGCGATTAGTCATCACAGGAGGGACAGACTCTCGAGGTTTTTGAGCTGAGGCTTTTGTTTCTGAGTCCTGAGTTGTAGTGTCATCATTGTTGGAGAAGGAAGCAGCTTTGCGAAAGTGTCCCTCCAATGGACGAGTGCCTTCATCAATGACAGCCTTGCCTTTTCCTTCCACTGAGTCAATTGTGCTCTTGATGACTTCGATTGGAGGCAGGAAGCCAAAGTGGTTTTGGAAATCAGCCTTGAAGGGAGCAGAGGACTTTGCCCTGATGAATTTCATGGTCCAAGGCGCATAAGGCTTCTATTCAAATGGATCTAAAGAAGCATTAGACAATGTCCTCATGAAGAAGTCATGGAAGTTGATGGGAATTCCATGAATGATGTTGAAGAGCATATTCTTCATGACTCCCTCCACTTCTTCTTCTTCAGAATTGTGGCCCTTCTAAGGACATACAGTATTTGTGAGTATGCGGTAGACCGTCCTGGGCACATATAGAAAATCCTTCACAAGGAAGGTTTTCCATTGAGGCTTTCCAGGAGGCAATATCTTCATCAGCACTTGGATCAGCTGATTCAGAAGTGTAGGTTCATCAAATAGTCTGCGAGCTTCATCTGAGGGAATTGGAACTGGTACACACTAAAGCAATTCAGAAGCTTGAGCAGTGAAGTGAGTTGATCTTTTCATCCAGTCCAAAACCCAGGAGTTGATGTCTGAAGCATTTCCTCTGATATGCAGTGTGGCATAGAACTGAAGGACGAGTTCTTCATTCCAGTCACAGATGTTGACGCAGAAAGGAAGAATCCCTACATCGTGAAGAACTTGGAGCACTGGTGTGAACGATGGAAGTGTTTCCATGTCAGCATGAGGAATTTGGTGGTGCTCGAAGACTTTCTTCTTCTCGAACAGGACTGATGCATAGTAGTTGACCTGAGTTGCCGTTAGAATCTGTTACGACTGGCCCTTGCAAAGTCATAAGGATTTGGACCTGTGAAGAACATGCGCTCATTGAAGAAATTGCTCATGAGGAATTTTTGGTGCGTTGAGCCTTTGAATGGCATTCTTGGCTTCGGTTGAAGATTTGGCTTGAAGTGGCCCTTGACCTCCTTTGGCATAGGAGGAACTTCTTCAGACTGAACAATTTGGAGGGCTAGTTCCTCGGTTTCATGTGGAACAACAACGTCATCAGCTGTTGCAGCTAGAATTTCTTCAGTGACTTGGGTGGTCTGATTAGCAGATTCTTCATGTATTTCTTCAGTCGGAGCAGACGACTGAGGAATCTGTGTCAGAGGAGTAGTCATTGGTGAATTTGGGTGTGCTGATTCCCAATATTCATTGTTGATGACAAGAGTTGTGTTGCCAATGTCTACATCCTCATCAATTTCTTCAACACCAGCCTCTTCAGCAGTGAACTGAGGCTGGGGCGATGATACCTTTGGAGTTGAAGCAATGTCTTCAATTTCTATCTCTTCATCAATCTTCTTTGTCAAAGCAGCAGAATGATCTTCATCTTCTTCATTTGGGATGACATAGTCAATCCCAAATGGTACAAGTTCATAAGCCGGTGCAGAGGAGAGTGGTGTAGCATCGATGGGTCCAGTTGAAGAACTTGGCATAGTCTTCAACTTCTTCACAACTGAGGATTTTGAATCTGATGCTTTTCTCTTAAGAGTCTTTTCTTCTGCAGTTTTAGCTTCTTCAGGCACGACTGATGCAGTCGCTCTGGTGGGTTCAGGTTCTTTAGGCGCAGCAATCATGTTAGCTGGCCTTTCAGTTTCTTCAGGCACAATAGTAGTGGTTGTCCTGGCATGGTCATCGGTGGTTTGTGTTTCTTCAGCTATGTTGGCTGTTGCTTCTGGTGCTGAAGCATTTTCATCAGTCTAAGCAGTTTCATGAGCAGTCTGAGGAATTTCATCAGACTGGGGATTTTGTGGTTGCGATCGAGCTGCAACCCTTGTGTTGTGATCCTTCGCAGCAGCTTGAGCAGCCCATGCCCTTCCATTCAGAGTCATACCTTTCTTGATCCTCAGAGAGTGTACGAATTTCAGACTGAACTGTGTCAAGTTGATTTGGGGTCAAGTTCATCACATTATCTCTTAGGAACTTTTCTTTCCGAGCCCTGTTCCTCTTAGCTCTCTGAGCTTGTTCTCTCTTCCATTTTTCTTGAGAGATGAAGTGGGTGAGGACATGATCCACACCAAGAGGCAGGTTTAGTGAAGAAAGTGGGGTGTTTGGATCTTCATGCCATATATCGTTGAAGTTGAGGATCATCTTGGGATCCAGCATGAGAGGAACAGAGCTGCCCTTGGTTATAGCAGCCCTGTGCTGACTTTGCCTGCTGATTTCTTCCAATTCTTCATCATCAACTTCATCATCATCCTCAGATCCTGAGGGTACAGTTACCACAGCTTTGCTTGTGTGAGGACTTGGTCTTTGACCTCGTCCAGCCGTTTTCTTCAGCTTCAACACAGTAGGACTAGTTGAGGACTTTCCTGTAGTAGAGGGGCTTGTCGAGATCTGTGGAACTTTTGAGAATCCCTCAGTCCTCTTACATGATGCCAGACGCACAGGGGTTGAGGACTTTGCAGCTGCAGCTGAGGACTGAGCAGCAACAGTACCAGCATCTGGGGCCTTTGTAGGTTGAGGCCTTTGGACTTGAGAAATCTGCTATGATGGTTTTGAGTTTGAAAAACTAGTCTTCACACCAGCTTTCTTCATCATTGATTTCTTCGGAGCACTTGCAGAGGCTCCGGTAGAGGCAGTAGCAGTAGAATCTTCATTGAATTTCTTCACTGCCTCTTTGGCTTTCCTCGCCATCTTGGCTTGCTGCTTCTCGCACATATAAGGAAAGTCCACACCAGTCTTGAGACTAATGGGATCAACAATTTGATTTTGAGCTAGGGGAGGCCTGCTGCATGGAGGTTTCACAGCAAATTTCATCATGTACTTTGGAGTTACATAACGATATTCCTTCCATTCCTTTGCCCATCTTCTCTCAATTTTCTGCAGACAAATCTTTCTCTCTTTAGTTGTCTCTTTGCCATGAGTTCCTTCATCGGGTGTATAGTATTCCTCATACAGGTCATCTGGAATCTCAAAAGTAGTGTGAACATCTAGCTTCTTCCCACCTTTCTGAGGTTTCTTTCCGTCACCCATTTTCTTCAGCTGAGTAATTTGAGTTCTTGAGGATTCTGAAGAAGTGCACAGTTTTTCTTCGAGAAACGCTGCAAATGAGTTAAGTTGATGAGAACCTAGTGATTCATCAACGGATATGTTGTACCTATGAACAGAGTATAGGTGCGAGGAATTTGAAGAGGTCATATGCGTTCTCAGAAAGTTTTAAATAAGAATAGATGTGAGGAATTTGACCATGGGTGTATTGAGGAATTTCACTAAGTGTTCATTGTCTTAGGTTCCAGAGTTGTGTATATTTTGAGGATTCACACATTGAGGAATCTTGAAGAAAATCATTACTTAGAGATAATCATCAAGTATATGAAGATGTAAGGTGCTTTAGAATAAGATTCATGAAGAATGAACACCTTTTGAGGAATATGAAGAACATTTGAAGATCAAACAAGGGCAGTAAAAATAAAATTTATTTACCCTGGTGAAGAACACGATGAACTGAGAGATGAGATTGGGAAGTTCGTCAGTTCAGATCTCCCATGCCCTAGTTTGGTAGAGGGAGACATCTACAGCGGCGGTGGGATGAAGACTTCCGCGTCCGATGTGAGTACGGCGATGGCGAGGTCAAGGTAGTGAAGCTCTTCCACACCGGCATCGATGACTTTAGCGGCGGCGCTAGGTTGGAGCTCGGGAGGGAGTAGAGATGAGGAGTAACCAATCATAGTTGAAGGTGAGGGGGTATTTATAGTGGAAGTGAAAACCAATCCGCCTGAAGATTTTGGATAGGATTGCCCCTGACCCTTGCTCTCCACGCGAAAGGTGTCACCCACGTACTAAGAAGTGGCGATAGTGGGGGATCGTGGGTTATCCAGTCGCGGGAATCGGAACTATTTGAGTGGGAACCGCTGAATATTGTGATAGTGAAAATTGCAAAGTTTCCTTTCGCAAATTATTCTCCTGTCGAGGACACGGTGAAGACTTTGAACGAGTTTCAAAGTAGAACGCATATGAAGAATTTGTGAACAGACTGGGTTAAGTTTAGCATAGAGGGGGAAGCGGTCCGATCATATTCACTTAGATGAAAATCAACTTGAAGAATTAGCAATAAGTGAATGCTGTTGAGGACATCGAAAACTCAAATATATGTATATATAGTCGATGAAGAACATGAGTTTCAAAGTTTGAAGAATTTAAAAAGTTGAGGAATTTGCAAATTTGAGTAATTTGATAATTTGAAGAATTTGCAAAATGACGAAAAACTCAACTTTGAAGAATTTCAACATTGGTTTGTGTCGTGACCCATTGTATAAGAATGATGATTTCAGACACCGCGTACAATTGTCGTAGGTTCTGAGAATCAAATTATTCATTAATTTCTTCACACTTAGAGGGTTATTCTTCATTGATTGAAGAAAAACGTTACTTCATGTGTTGCACATTTAAGTCATCAATTTTGGATAAGTGTTAGGATGTGTGTCCTTTTTTCAAAGAACATTCGAAGATTCTAAGATGTTTAGCTCACACCGCAACTTGCAAAATATCTTTTCATCCAAAGGCTTTGGGAAGATATCGGTCAGTTGTTCTTTAGTGGGGATGTGGTTGATGCAGATGTCGCCCTTGAGTACATGATCTCGAAGAAAGTGATGACGAATCTGGATGTGCTTGGTCTTGGAGTGCTGAACTAGGTTGTAAGCAATCTTGATGGCACTCTCGTTGTCGCAGTAGAGAGGGACATTCTTTAACTTGATGTCGTAGTCCTTGAGGGTTTGCTTCATCCATAGTAACTGAGCACAACATGAGCCAGCAGCAATGTACTCAGCTTCAGCAATAGAGAGTCAAACACAGTTCTGCTTCTTTGAGGACAAACAGACTAAGGATCGTCCAAGGAAATGACATGTGCCTAAGGTTGACTTGCGATCCACACGATCTCCAACATAGTAAGCATCAAAGTATCCGACGAGGTGAAGATTTGAGCCCTTGGGATACCATATTCCAAGTGTTGGTGTGTGAGCTAAGTATCGAAGAATATGTTTCACAACCTTATGGTGTGATTCCTTCGGTGTTGCTTGGAATCGGGCACACATGCAAACACTTAGCATAATATCAGGCCTAGATGCACATAGATACAATAATGGGCCAATCATGGAGCAGTATACCTTCTGATCGAAATCTTTACCATTTTCGTCAGTGGAGAGGTGGCCTTTTGATGGCATTGGATTTTTGACGCCTTTGCAATCTTCCATGTTGAATTTGCTTAGAACATCCATGAGGTATTTCTCTTGTGAGATGAAGATGTTGTTGTCTTGCTGACGAATTTGAAGACCTAAGAAGAATTTCAACTCTCCCATCATAGACATTTGATATTCTTCACTCATCATATAGGCAAATTCACCATTGTAACATTTGTCAGTACAGACAAAGATAATATCGTCTACGTATATTTGGCATATGAACAGTTCATTGTCATAGGATTTTGTGAAAAGTGTGGGGGTCGAGTGAACCGGGTTTGAAGCCTTTCTTCATGAGGAGTTCCTTCAAAGTGTCATACCACACCCGAGGGGCCTGCTTGAGGCCATACAGGGCCTTGTTGAGTCTGAAGACTTCGTCAGGATGCTTAGGGTCTTCAAAACCTAGGGGTTGAGCAACATACACTTCTTCCTCAAGCTTACCATTGAGGAATGCACTTTTCACATCCATTTGATATAAGATGATATTATGATGTTTAGCATAAGCAAGCAATATGCGAATAGCTTCAAGTCTAGCAACAGGTGCAAATGTTTCATCAAAGTCAATTCTTTCAACAATGTGTAGCCTTGAGCTACAAGACGAGCCTTATTCCTCACCACAAGGCCATTTTCATCTTGCTTGTTGCAGTAGATCCACTTGGTACCTAGGATGTTATGCTTGCGAGGATCTGGCCGCTTGACAAGTTCCCATATGTTGTTGAGCTTGAATTGATGCAATTCCTCTTGCATAGCTTGAATCCACTCAGGATCCTTGAATGCTTCATCAACATTGGTGGGCTCTATGATAGAGACAAAGGCAAAGTGCCCAGAAAAGTTAGTTAAATGTGAAGCTTTTGAGTGAGGGAGGGGACCTGGTGCATTGATGTCATCGATGATTTTGTCAATCTACAGTTCATTTGCAACTCTTGGATGAGCAGGTTGACATGGCTGAGGATTTTCATTAGCACCATTTTCTTCAGGTGTATCAGCATGAAAGTCTTCATTCGTTGGAATGACTTCAACAGTGGGTATGATATCTTCAGTTGCCTTCAGCTTAATGGATTCCTCAGGAGACTGTTCATCTAACACAGAAGGCAGGTGCTCTCTTTGCGAGCCATCAGTTTCATCGAACCGCACATCTACAGTTTCAACAACCTTGTGGTGGTAGGTGTTGATGACTCTGTAGGTGTGTGAGTCCTTTCCGTAACCAAGCATAAAACCTTCATGTGCTTTCGGTGCAAATTTAGAACTGTGGTGAGGATCTCTAATCCAGCATTTTGCATCGAAGACTTTGAGATAACTTACATTGGGTTTCTTGCCAGTCATAAGTTCATACGAAATCTTCTTGAAGAATTTGTGAAGATATACCCTGTTGATGATGTGGCATGCAGTATCAATTGCCTCAGGCCAGAAACGACGAGGAGTCCTGTATTCATCAAGCATGGTGCGAGCCATCTCAACAAGAGTCCTGTTCTTGCGCTCAATGATGCCATTCTACTGAGGAGTATAAGGGGAAGATAACTCATGAGTAATACCAAGTTCATCAAGATATTCATCAAGATTAGCGTTCTTGAACACAGTCCCATTATCACTCCTAATATGCTTGATCTTGACGCCGAAGTTGGTGGAGGCCCTTGAAGCAAATCGTCTGAAGACATCCTGCACTTCAGTTTTGTACAGAATAATACGCACCCAAGTGTGACAAGAGTAATCATCAACAATAATAAAGCCATACAAACTTGAAGAATTTGTTAGTGTGGAGTAATGGGTGGAGCCAAAGAGATCCATGTGAAGCAATTCAAAGGGTTGAGTCATGGTCATGATTGTCTTCGAGGGATGCTTGGATCTGGTCATCTTTCCAGATTCACATGCACTACAGAGGTGGTCCTTGAGCAATTTGACACCCTCGATGCCAACGATGTGCTTTTTCTTCATGAGCGTGTGCAAGTTCCTCATTCCCGCATGTCCAAGTCGTCGATGCCATAGCCAACCTTCTAAAGACTTTGCAAGTAAGCATGTGGCAGGCTGAGGACCTATAGAGAAATCAACAATATACAAGTCTCCTCTCCTAAAGCCTTCGAAGACCTTGGAATTGTTAGATATAAAAACACAACAATATTTTCCAAATACGACAATCATATCAAGATCACAAAGCATTGAGACCGACATAAGGTTGAACCCAAGGGATTCGGCAAGCATCACCTTATCCATGGTTCGGTCCTTTGAGATAGCAACCTTACCAAGTCCCAATACCTTGCTTTTTCCTTTGTCTGCGTAGGTGATATGCTTCAGAGGAGCTGGAGCGAGTGGCAGATTCATCAGTAGATTCTTGTCACCAGTCATGTGGTTTGTGCATCCACTATCGAGGACCCACTCGGTAGCTTTTGGAGTATCATCCTGCAGATGAATTAGTACCACTTACGAACTCAAATGCTTCAGAATGAAGAATATGACATCAATTTCATCAGACATAATTTCATCACACAAGATAGTAAGCAAGTAGTGTGAGGACGTGAGAAATGAGGAATTCATTTATGCATAGTTAGCTTGCGTCCTTCAAGCATTTCCTCAAGTCTCCAGCAAATTCATCAGATTTTCAAATCCATCTGGAGACCTAACCCTGCATAAGATATTAGTTCGATTTCTTCACCACCGACATCTGGAGGGGTGGCAAAGAGTTCATCATTCTGCGAGCACCATATGAGAAGGGCGGCATTGAAGCAAGTGCACTTCGTTTCACAGGGCAAGGGTTAGTGTACTCAAATGAATAAGCAGAGAAATTCTTCGAGGACTTATGAACATAATGGTTTGAAGAATAATGCACATATTCATAACTCTTAGAATTTCCCTACGAAACAGAAGCATTAGCGCGAGAATGATATTTTTGACCATTTGAGGAATTTGCTCCAAGTGAGGACTTTGGTCCACATGAGGAATTTGATCTGGGGTTCCTATTCTTCATGAGTGGTGTCGTGAGGACATTCACTTGAAGATTTTGTAGGTAGCTCTTGGGAACCCAGATTTTCTTCATAGGAGAACCGTTCCTGCAGTTAGTTCCAACAAATCTAGCAAATACTTCACCTTTCTGATTTTTGAAGAATTTGTAGTTGGAGTCAAGTAACTCATCAGAGGAAGATGAAGTTTCACAAGTAAATCCAGATAAAGTGGATGGATTTGCAGGAGGTACTTTCGTAGCAACCCATGAGATTTTGGGGCACTGCTCAGGTGTCCAATAGGATCCATCAGCGTTGAGTTTCCTCACAAAGGCAATACCCTCTTTCCTAGGGTTCCTGTTCAGTATCTGCTTTTTGAGGACATCGCAAAGGGTTTGATGCCCTTTGAGACTTTTGTATATGCCTGTCACATACAACTCCTTCAACCCTGCATTGTCATTAGTGATACTTGTGCTATCCTCAGATGAGGAATTTGAGACCACAGGAATAGTTGAAGAATTTGCAGTAATAGAAGCATTTGAACATTCAGGTGAGGAATTAGAAGTTTCACGTTCGATGCCTTTCAAACAAGGTGGAATAAATTCTTCCTGACCGGTACTGATCTGTTGAGCCAGTAAGGAATCGTTTTCCCTTTGGAGATCCTCATGTGACACCCTTAGTTTCTCAAGATCTTTCTTTCTTTGAAGAAATTCATAAGAAAGCTTCTCATGATCAGCTAAGGGGTCGTTATGATGACTTTTAAGGTTATCATACTTTGTCTGAAGACTTTTGAGATCGTCAGACAGAGTTTGAGTCCGATCCACTTCATAGTTCAATAGATCATCGCTTTTGTCTTGCATTTTCTAAAGCTTTTCAAGTGCACTTTGTTGCTAAGTGGCAAGTTTAACAAGTTTAGCATAGCTAGGTTTCACATATTCATCAGATTCACCTTCACTTGATTCGGATGAGGAATGATGTTTGTCTACCTTTGAGCCTTTTGCCATGAAGCAATAGGTGGGAGCATAATCATCATTGCTGACGTCAGAGTCGTTGGAGTAGTCATTTTCTTCATTGTTGAAGATGGACTTGCTGATGAAAGCAGTGGTGAGAGCAAGGCTTGCAACACCAGATTCCGAGTCCTCCGCAGATTCTTCTTCTTCTTCTTCATATTCTTCAGATTCTTTCTTAGAATCCATCCTTGCCAATGAATGCTCGAGCCTTTCTGGAACCATTCTTCTTGTGCTTTGAGGACTTTGAAGATGAGGATTTTGCAGATGAGGACTTTGAAGACTTCTTCTTTTTCTTCGAGTCATCAGAACTGTCATCCTTGTACTTCTTCTTCTTCTTTGAGTCTTTTTCCTAGAGAGGACAATCAGAGATGAAGTGACCTGGTTTCTTACAATCGTGACAGGTTCTTTTCTTGTATTCATCTGAGGAATCTGATTTCCTGAAACCATTCTTTGATCTCCTACCAAATCCACCTCTCCTTGAGAACTTCTGGAATTTCTTCACAAGCATTGCTAGCTCCTGACTTAGTTCTTCAGGATTACTAAGGCTACTGCCAAAATCTTCTTCTTCAGATGAGCGAATTGCTTTTGCCTTCAGAGCACGAGATCTTCCATAGCTTGGCCCGTAGAGGTCTCTCTTTTCAGCTTGTTGGAATTCATGAGTATTGAGTCTCTCAAGAATATCAACATGATGAAGTGCTTTGTAGTATCCACGTTCTTGAATCATCAAAGCCAGATTATCGAATGAGGAATCAAGAGATCTTAGTAGTTTCTTCACCACTTCATGGTCAGTGATATCAGTGGCACCCAGTGCTTGAAGCTCATTGGAGATATCAGTGAGGCGATCAAAAGTTTGCTGAAACATTTTCATTGTCAAGTCTCTTGAAGTGGTTGAAGAGATTGCAAAGAATATCAACACAAGAGTCACGTTGAGTGGAAACACCTTCGTTAACTTTGGACAGCCTATCCCAGATAAGCTTCGCAGTCTCCAAAGCACTCACTCTGCCATACTGACCTTTGCTCAGATGGTCGCAGATGATATTGTTCGCTTGAGAGTCGAGTTGCTTGAATCTCTTCACATCAGCAACAGTAACAGTGGGAGTGACAGAGGGCACACCATTTTCCCGAACGTACCAGAGATCATTGTCAATAGCTTCAAGGGGCATACGCATCTTGTTCTTCCAGTAGGGGTAGTCCATCCCATTGAAGGTAGGACAGCCGTGGAAACCTTGATCATACCTGTAGTCGACATAACTATAACTCTAGGTGGTTGAATAGAAATCACACACAGCGAGGGAGTACCTTCTCTGATACCAATTAAAAGTGCGTTATATCACCTAGAGGGGGTGAATAGGTGATTTTTACAAATTCATCACTTGAAAATCATAGTGATTTCAATGATGCTCGGATAAAAAGTAGTAATTGAAACATGCAAGAGAGCATCACGAATATCATTACAATAACATTAAGTCTAACCCAGTTCCTATTCATAGGATTTTCTAAGCAAACAATTTATGGGAGCAAGAATCAACTAGCATATGAAGGCAAAATAAGCATAACTTCAAAACTTTGAACACGTAGTGAAAAACTTGATATTATTGCAATTCCTACAAGCATATGTTCCTCCCTCGTAATAACTTTCAGTAGCATCATGAAGGAATTTCACAATATATCTATCATAAACAATACTTTCTTTATGATCAACATGCATAAAAAATTTATCATCTTCCAAAATAGTGGGATTATAATCAACTAAAGTTATGACCTCTCCAAACCCACTTTTATCAAGAAAAATCATAAAATTGAACACTCTCCAAATAAGTGGGATTATTTTTACCTAAAGTTTATGCTCTTCCAAACCCACTTTCGATACTATTGCAAACTTTATTATCAATAACATATTTAACATGAGGCTTAAATAAATTTTCAAGATCATAAGAAGCATTATCACACCTATCATGATCATTGCAATAAGAAGTCGACATGACAAAATTATCATCCCCAAGATTGTATATTTGCATATCATTAACATAATTGAATTTAATAGAATTTATAATAACATCATTGCAATCATGCTTATCAATCAAGGATCTATCATGAATCACCTTATAATTTTCTTCTTTCAACACTTCATCTAAATTTGCACATTCATCATTTTCAAACAAAACTTCATAGAGATAATCAAGTGCACTCAACTCACTAGAAATTGGTTCATCATAATTTGGCCTTTTGAAAAGATTAGAAAGTGGATGAGGATCCATATCTGTCATGCCCAAGATGCGATCCTATCCTTATTTGGCACGAGGGCCTCAACAGGGATAGAAGCGCATCTCGATGCGTTCGCAAGAATGGATATCATTACAAGTACATGTACAGAAGAGATGAGTATATGCATTTGGCTTACACTCGCCACAAACTACATCAGAGTCACAACAATACAATAACATCACAGCCATCATACATAAGAGCAGGGTCCGGCTACGGACGAAATCAAACGATAAAATGACATCCACCCTTGCTATCCCAGGATGTCGCCTGGAACCCATCCAAGATTGAAGAAGAAGAAGAAGAAGAAGAACTCCAAGTCAAATCAAACAATGCGCTCATGTCAAATCATCACATTACCTGTTCCTGCAACTGTTGTTGTAGTAATCTGTGAGCCACAGGGACTCAGCAATCTCATTTCCAAGGGTATCAAGACTATTAAAGCTTAATAGGTAAGGTATGGTTAAGTGGTGAGGCTGCAGCAAGCGACTAAGCATATATTTGAGTGGCTAACTTACGAGTATAGAAATTAAAGTCTGGTGGTCTACGCATAACGGACGCAAACTAGTAATGATCACTAACTGATCCTGAACACCTACTTACGTCAATCATAACCCCACCGTGTTCTCTTCCGGATAAGGACTCACGAGAAGAGACAGTCACGGTTACTCACACGGTTGGTGTATTTTATTAGAGTTTACTTCAAGTTTACTATGACCGGGTGTTAAACAAATTATCCATGTTTGCCACATAACCGCGGGCACGGCTTCTCGAAAAGATTTAACCCTGCAGAGGTGCTCCAACTCATCCATCACAAATTAACCACACTCAGCGAGAATAACCTCAACCACGGATCTCGTGATCATCCTAGGCAATTCCAAAGGAAATCCAACACCTCGAGATAGCCCAAAGAATAATCGAAATTCCTCACTCAAGACATTCGAGAAAGGTAAAACAAATCCAGTAAGGCCGCCCGACGTGTCGACGAACCCGATAGGAGCCGCGTATCTCGTTCTCAGGACACGACAGATGGGACTAGCTACAGGGAAAACCAATCCTCAAGTTGCCTCGAGGCGGCCCCGCAGGCAGCCCAGTTTGGACCAACACTCATGAGGAGCGCTGGCTCGGGTTGTTAATTAATTATCCACGGGGTCCGGCAAATCCCCTATGCAAGTTCATTAATTATTAGGCAAATGTAGTACCAATGTTGGGCCATGCCAGACAAGTTTTATTCTCACCCGAAAATCAAGGGGGTCCCCATAACAACCCCGAGCATGTTAGGAGCGCTCATTTATGGAACATAACACCGGTGCACAGGTAACTAGGGGCGGCAAGAGTGGAACAAAACACCGAGCAAAAGGCCAAGCCTTCCAACCTTTACCAAGTGTATACGTGCATTAAATTAAATAGCAGCAATATTGTGATATAACAAGGAAAATCCATGTTGACACATGGAAACAATTGCACCTGCAACTAGCAATGCTGTAAGAAGGTCTGAGCAAGCGGTAACATAGCCAAACAATGTTTTGCTGGGATATGGAGAGGTTAGAGGCTTTTCATGGCAATGTTGGAAGGCTTATCAAATAGGTGGTAGGTAGCGAGACATAACGATAAAAGACGAGACAACTAGCATGGCAATGATAGTAATGGTATCCAGGGAAATGAGTCATCTTGCCTGAGATCCCGCTCGGAAGCAGAACGAGTCCATGAAGAAGACGAACCAACGTAGTCGAACGAATCCTCACACTCTGAATGCTTTCGGAACTCTATCGAGAAGAAGCAATCCGAAACAAACAATCAACACAAGATACACCACAACATATGCAAAACACGATGCACAACAAATATGATGCATGTCCGGTTTAATATGCAATGCATGACAAATCACAACAATCAAAGACTACACATTAAGTGAAGCTCAATATGCAACGAGTTGCATATCGACGAAACTCCACTTTCGAATTATTTAGTTCACTCTCATTAGGTACACGACAATATTAAATGTTTTTAAGCATGGCAAGATGTGAATCATAAGTAAACTATCTATCTAGGCATCTTAAATGAGGCCGGAAACAACTTATAGCATTTCCGAAATGACCCCATGTGTTAATTTATGAATTTGGTCGACATCTGAACTAATCATATTTTATATTTGTTAAACAGAAAATAAAGCATACCATGTTATTCTACGTGTCATTCTAGTCGATTTACATATATAGAACATCTCAAACGGAGCTACGGTCTAAAAGATATGAGCAACACAAGATGCACATGTCATGAATGCAAATGCATGGGAAAAGCAATCATAAACATCTCAAATCATGAATGCAACAAGTTGTTATGAAACTACATGCGATTCTAAGCAAGTTTCACATATGGAATGTCCCAAACGGAGCTACGGAACCACAATCATCAAAACAAGTTTCAGTTGAAATCTGCCAAAAACAGCAACATAGCATTTTAAACATATGAAAACAACAAGTTACAATAATCTAAAATACACAAACTAAGTATGGGGCAGTAGAATACAACATCCACTTCGTTTCATCTTCACATATCATAAGCAAAACAAGCATGGATCACATGGTAGGAAGCTCATAAGAAGGCTACTTGAAAACAGTTTCAGACTTGGTGAAAATAGCAGTTTTTGACAGTGCAGTTTTATCACGAAGGCATATTGATAGCAGTGAAATTATATGCTACAAGTCATATTATGGCATGAAACTTAACAGCATGTTAGAGGACAATATCCACAACAAATAACTCCATTACACCAACCACAAAAGAGGTCTAGATCACTAGCAAATCACATGGCAAGACAGCAACAAAATATAACAGATTCCAGACTTAGAAATATTGTGGACCCTTGAAATAACAGATTTTCATAGCAAGTTGACAACAACAAAATAACACCTAAACATGCATTTTTATGACAAGCAAAATGTCCATGGGCTAGGACACATATCAAAGAGCAACTTTCATGTTGAAAATTAATTCATATCATGCCTGGATTAAATCATACAAAAAAGACAAAAGGCCATCACGGCATAAATGACATTCACACAAACATGCTCAAATGGCAAAACTAAATGCACCGATAAATCACATGTTTTTTTCTACCCCAAAAACATATATAACATGCTTAGGTTAAAGTAGGAAAATTAATCACAATTAAATATGTGGATATTAGGCAATTCAACAATACAAAATAAATACAAACATGATACCGATAATTATCTCATGCATGAAAATGCGATGCAAAAGAGATGGACATTTTTAATATATGATTTTTATTAATTTCGATGCACGGTTAAATAATGATGATAATGCAATAAATATGAGAAATATGCAAAATGACATGTTAAATAATTATGGCATGGGTGCAATTGGCATATTAATATCCTACATAATAATCTAAGCAATTTACATGTTCAAACTATTTTGAAACGGTGCACGGTTATATAATTATTAGCATTTTAAAACAGGGTCGACTCACATTGAATCAACATGGGCCATGACACAGGATGCAGGGGCGAACATGTACCACGGCACAGGAACTGGGCGGCACAGGAACTTGGAGGGAAGATGGGCCAGACCGGGCCGATCCCGTACCATGGTACAGGAACCGGCAATGGCGGCTGGAGCTCTCGTGCTCCTCCCGAGCGGGAGCACGCAGCCATGGGGGAAGGCGAGGGGCGGCCGGGGCGGACTGGAGGGAGGCTAGAGGAGGCCGGGGCGGCCGGTACCTGGCCTGATCCGGGCCGGAGGCGGTTGGGCGCGGCGGAGCTCTCGGCGGTGGCGGCTGAGCTGCGGCTCCTCCATGGCTGCACCCTGCAAGCAAGGAGAGGCTGCGGGGTGAGAGGAGGGAGAACCGGAGGGAGAAGAGAGGAGAGGGGAAAGGAGAGGGCGCGAGGAGGAGGTCCGGCCATGGGACTCCGGCGAGCCGGCGGCTGCGGGCACGGGCTGCCACGGGAGCCTCCATGGAAGCTCTGGGAAGAACTCCGGATGGGTCCGGATGGGCTCGAACGGGCCCAGATGGGCTCGGGCGGGCTTGGAAGCTAGAGGAGGGAGAAGGTGGGGCTGGCTAGGGTTTGCACGCAAAACGAGGTGGGTCTAGCGGCTATATATAGGTTTAGGCTAGGGTTAACTGCGCGGTCCGATTTTGGACTGCTGGAAGACTATCCGACGTCCAGAAGCTGAGGGTCAGGTTTACGGTGACTGTGTAGACGGGCTAGGAGGGGAAGAGAGGGAAGCGGTGACCCGCGGCACTGAGTTTAAAACACCAAAATATATCCGACGATAACCGATGACCGCACTGCTACGGACGACCGACGGAGCATCTAACGGACTCAGAACACGACGAAAATCGACGGGCGGACTACCTAGACTATAACAAGACCGCACGACAAGTTTCAACTCAATCCGAGAATATTTTTGCACGCGCTTAAAAACGGTTTTATTTAAACGGTGTCGCGGGCGCGGGCGTGTGTGGTTGGTCTCGAACGGGCAACGACAAGAACGCAGAGAACCGGCGACTACGAACGGATGCAAGTTTCGAAAACGGGTGATGATGCTATGCAGATGATGCGAATGATGCGATGATGAATGCAACAACCAAACGAAACACATGACGAGAACGGAAAGAAAAGGGGAATCTTCTGGAATCTTCTGGAGCGTCGGTCTCGGGCTGTCACAACTCTCCTCCACTACACGAGGATCTCGACCCGGGATCTAGAATGAAAAGGGGAAGAGAAAGAGCAAAAGTTAAACTTAGTTGCTTCTTGATAAACGAGTGAAACCAATGAAATAAGAAGGATGCAAACAGAAGAAGAATAACATGAGGAACAGGCAAGACTTCATAGGAAATCTCGGCAACAGTTCGGTAGGAAAGAGATGAAAAATTAGATATGATGGAAACAAATCGAAAGAGAGGCATCAAACTTTGGCTGGATTAGAAACAAAACTTCATAAGATGCAAGGATCATGAAAAGATTTCATAGCACTCCAGTTAATGAATAAGCAAGAAAGAACATAATCTTGACAAGCAAGATAATAGATTGAAGAGAGCCACAACACACGGCCTCCGGAACAAAAGAATAGAAGCTTGATCTTTGAAGAGAAGAGAACTGAAAGAAAATGACAACTTCCAGAACAAATGGATTTGAGAAGCATGGATGAAGAGAGTTGTTGGAACACCAACAACGAAAAGAAAAGCTTGTTGTGGACTTATGGAAAGCATCTAAAAATTATGAGGCGACAACCTACCACAACAGAAACAATTGACTGAATGAGAGCAACAAGATATGCAAGGCTTCTTTACCAAGAAGAGAAGACACTTGAATTACTTATGACACCATGATAGCAACATCCTTCGGAAATGCTTAGGTGAAATACAACCCAAGATAACTCCGAGAAATGAATGATGGGTTTACTTATCTTATTCTTGACAATATTTCCTTCGAGACTCTTCATAGTCAAGAATTTAATAACACCATCTCAAATGAAAATGGAAAAGGAATTGAACTTAGAAATCCAAGATAAAGAACACTTGAGCACCTCCAACAATAATCTTAAAGAACACTTGAAAATGGAAGAAATCTTGATGAACCACCATGAAGGACCTCCGGAAGAACTCTGAAACGAAAGGATGACAAAAATAATTGAAGGACGCAAAAACAAGATTGAGGCCTTGCTATGAATTAGATGAAGCTTCCGAACAAGATAGTTGAGAAAAGACTAGGAACTCCAGAAAAGAAAGATGACCACTTGGGATAAGGAATTGATATCATGAACACTCTGGAAGAAAGATTGAGATACTTGAATGAACAAGAATAAGAATTATGATATGACTATCCTTCATCAAGTTAAATTGATGACAAGCAACGGATTTCACACATCACTTATTCTTCCTGAAAAAGAATGAGGAAAGAGATAGAGCACAATCTTGAAGATGACTTGCACGAGAACACCGGTAGACTTCAAAACGAAAGAGGATAAGCAAATGAATGATATAACATGAGAACGAAGAGAGCATGATCCACCTAATAGAAAACTTCACAAGGCACCGGAAAGAATTCGAAACACAGAGAACACATGAAAATGAAGAGATCAAGAACTGCTTAATAGGAACTGAACAAGGCACCAGAATAATTGAGATACAAACGAAGGGACAACAATTAAGAAGAATTTGAGAATGAAAGCTGAAAGCTGAGAACGAAGAAATCTTCTGGAATGATGGCCTTCGGGAGGATCGAGAAATGAAAACAACTCTGAATACACCAAATAGATATGGGAGAAATGACTCATGATCGAAACAATTGAGAAGATAGCAACAACCTGAAACCATGAGACTCTGGAAGAACGAACAATGATTGAGAAACTCTCCTTCGATCTTCAAGCTAGGAATGATGATGAGAAACAACACCATGAATTACTGAGACACTCCGGAACAATGAATAAACAAAAGATTGAGCCAACAATGAAAATGATTTAGAAGCAACCTTCAAGAAGGCATATGACTGATGAAATTCATTCTTACATCATATTTAAAAGAACTTGAGAATATCTTCGGAAAGATTAGAAGAGTCGAGTAGGATCCTAGGAAAAGACCTGTGGGTTATGGGCCCACTCAAAAGAAACCACCGTTAAACAATTGATTAAAAGAGATACGACACCAGTACAAATTAAGAACTTGATGATATGAGACCCTTGAACTAATTTAAGAGGATAAGAATGACAATGACTGTCTTCTGAGATATCTTCAGCACTCCGAATAGAATAGAGATAAGAATAAGCAAGAGAGGCTTGATAAAGAATTTCCAACATGGGAGAGCAAAAGAGAATGAAATGATATGATGAACACCAAGAACTAGAATTGAATCCACCGGAAAAGAAACAAAGATGAATACTAATAAATGACTTGAGCATGGGGCATCTTCATAAAGAATCACCGGAGAAGAATACAACGAGAACAAGGAAGATGAGGATAGATCTTGAAATTGAAACTCTTGAGAATCTTCACAAGAAATCACTGGATACAAGATAGAAGAAAGATAGCGGAAGCATTACATGAATAGAAAGACACTTGGATGATAATTAATCATTGAAGAAAAAGGGCGGGAGGGTGGGAAAAACAAAGAAAACTTAGAACAGATGAGACAACTCTGGGAAGAATAAGAGGATTGATTTGCAATATTGAAGAGGATAGAATTATCTTGAAGAGAAGCACACCGGTAGGAAAGAATTGATATGATAACTTGATTGGGCAAAAGAATTAGCATTCCCACAGTAATATGAGAACACTACTTAGCAAGATATGAAATCATCACTTAACATCGAAGCAACTTGAATTACCATATTCAAGACGAAACAAGGATGAGGCTTATGAAACAAGCCAGGACAAATACATACCCACTATGCACTTGTTGGAAAGATAATTCTAGGTAACTACTTGAATTCACACCTAAGAACTTTCGAAAGCTTTCTTGTTTATGCGATTCGGGTTGCTGAATCAGGAACCTGCCCTAGGCAATCAGCTGCAACTGCATCCGCAACCTTCCACACCGTAATTCAAGAAATTTCGCAAACTCGTCTAATCTCGAATCCTCGAACTCACAACGATACTAAACCATGGTGGTACCCCGGATGCCTCCCCGGTACTAGGTGACTCCGACCTTATCTCACCACGATAAGTATTGAAGCAATTCCGAACATCCTCCGTCCTGAGATACTAAGAAAACTGAATGATAACGATGTGTCAAGAATCCCTCGGAGCTCAACTCCCCGGAAGAAATCAAGTCAGACAAGAGGCACCAAGACAGAACTCCGTCACATCGGCATCATATAGTTTCCAAAATACCCGCATGATCCTAAAAAATTTTTTTAGCGAGAAGAGGAGTAGAATCAAAATTCCTAAGTCGAATACCTCACGAGAGCAAAGAAGAGGAGTAAAAAGAATCCTACTCTCCGATATAACTAGACTCAAAATAGTTTTCACTAGACATGACTCGGCCAAGTTCGATCAATCAAGGGGGCTCCTAGGTCAGTATAGGCTCTGATACCAAGTTGTCACGCCCAAGATGCGATCCTATCCTTATTTGGCACGAGGGCCTCAACAGGGATATAAGCGCATCTCGATGCGTTCGCAAGAATGGATATCATTACAAGTACATGTACAGAAGAGATGAGCATATGAAATTGGCTTACACTAGCCACAAACTACATCAGAGTCACATCAATACAATAACATCATAGCCATCATACGTAAGAGCGGGGTCCGGATACGGACGAAATCAAACGATAAAATGACATCCATCCTTGCTATCGCAGGCTGCCGCCTGGAACCCATCCAAGATTGAAGAAGAATAACTCCAAGTCAAATCAAGCAAGGTATTTTTGTTTTTTTGGATTAATAGAACTGAAAACAAAACGGCAAAATAGTAGATCGAAAATCAATATATTGGAAAAGTAGACACGGGGGTGAACAAATTACTGTTGGGCAATTGATGGAAGATCAAATAATCACAATGATATCCAGGCAATGATTATTATATAGGCATCACATCCAAGATAAGTAGACTGAAATGATTATGCATCTACTTCTATTACTCCACGCATCAGCCGCTATCCAGCATGCATCTAGTGCATTAAGTTCATGGAAAAATGGAGGAATGCAATAAGAACGTGACATGATGTAGACAAGATCTATTCATGTAGGAATATACCCCATCTTGTTATCCTTAATGGCAAAAATACATGTGTGCCTTGCCGCCCTTTTGTCACTCGGAAAGAACACCGCAAGATCGAACCCATCACAAAGCACCTCTTCCCATGGCAAGAAAAAACGATCTAGTTGGCCTAACTAAACCAAAGATTTGAAGAAAAAATATGAGTATATAAGTAATCATGCATATAAGAGATCAAACAAGACTCAAATAATATTCATGGATAGAAACTGATCATGAACTCAAAATTCACTGGATCCCAACAAACACATCGCAAAAATCATTACATCAAATAGATCTCCAAGAGACCATTGTATTGAGAATCAAGAGAGCCATAGGAAGCCATCTAGCTACTGCCTACAGACCCATAGGTCTATGGTGGACTACTCGCGCATCATCGAAGAGGCACCTATGAGGAAGATGAACCCCTCCGTGATGGTGTTAGATTGGATATTGAGGTTCTGGAACTTGCGGTGGCTGGAATTGTGTTTTGTCGACTCCCCTAGGGTTTTACGAATATTTAAGTATTTATAGAGCTGATAGTGGGTGGAGGGGGGTTCCCGAGGTGGGCACCACCCACCAGGCCATGCCAAGGGCCTTTGGTGTGCCCTGGTTGGTGTTCCCCACCTTGGCCTTCTTCTTCGGCACTTATATGTCCCACTAGGTGTCTTTTGGCCAGAAAAAAATCCCCCAAAAGTTTTACCGTGTCTGGGCTTCGTTTGGTATTGATTTTCAGCGAAGTGAAAAAACAAGCAAAAACACCAACTGGCACTTGGCACTATGTCAATAGGTTAGTCCCAAAAAATGATATAATGTTGCTACAAAATGAATATTTAACATCCAAGATCGATAATATAACAGCATGGAACAATCAAAAATCACAGATACGTTAGAGACGTATCAATGAACATAAGGTTGGTAGCTCCCTCAAGACCTGCTCAGGCTACTCCGGGATATGTGTCCACCAAATTAAGAGTGTTAAATTCCTGTTCAGGAAACACGGGGTGGCGCGGTGACTCCTTCCATGGTAGGTGATTTTTCGCACTTCTGAAATCCTCTAGAAGCTGGTCCATGGTATGAACCTCCTCACTAACCCCGAACTTTGTCGGAGACCCCGGTTTGGGACAACCACCTGGCACTCCTTGGACATGTTCGGATGAAGACGGATGTACCCGTCTCCTATAGAGGTCAACAACGATATTATTTCAAGATATTACCTCTTGGTAGGAGGCCCGGTCAAGGTAGTTCCCATGGTCGACAGACTCTTGGAAGCCCCACTGCCATTTGATGTGGGCATGGTCGGCGCCTCTCTCACCAATGTCCGGCGCATGGTGCGATGACCCTTGGGAGTATAAGTCAACATACTCGTAATGGTGGGAGGCGACCGCCCTTGTCATGAAGAAGTCTTCTTATTACTTATAGTGGATGAAGGAAGTGTCCTAGGGTGATCGTCCATAAGGGCCACCTTAGAGCCATCAAGACTCTTGTGGTAAAAGACCATGTCCTCTAAATCAAGCGGCGTCTCCATATCGTCATGGAATCCTCACTCGTTAGCACGAGAATAACTCTCTGGTTGAGGTGGAGGTAATTTGACTGTCTCGATCCAGCGCCTCTAGTCTTGTTAGGAAGGATTCGATCGGCAAAAATAGATATAACATCCGAACTATAAAATATAGTTGGACTTGCCCATTTGATGGGATTATAACTCGAGTAGCCATCCTTGGTACTCAGGCGAGAAAATCTTCTTCTTATCCTTTAAAGAGATCGTCCAGTATGGATGCTAGTGCTGGTAGATTAGTGGTCCCTCTCCGTTTGTAGGAGTTTGTGTCATTTCTCTCATTGTATCACCATAGGGGTTGTATCCTCTGTTGAAGAGGTTGGACACATCAAGTAATGGCAGCGGCCGTCACATCAATGATGGTTAGCTTATTGTGAGCTAACAACCTCACCCAAGCGGCCAAATGCTTTCCTTCTACACTCTCTTCTTGGGAGGGGCTTTTTGGTTGCTAGTTAAACCGTTTCTTTAAAGTAGTGTCTGAGTATTTGGGAGACCACTCTGAGCTAGATCGAATAGGGGAACATCCTTAATGTAAAACCATTCCGAGCTCCACTCTTCGGGGTCCCTATAGGGTACCCCGTCCCGGTTATGCGCCATATTTTGGCTCCGCCTACTTCAAATGTCTCTCCCTGGGTGCGGGGGACAAGGCAGAAATATTTTCTCCACAATTCAAAATGGGTCTCGCATCCCAGAAACATCTCACAACGGCGACATAGACTGAGATATGCAAAATGGATCCAGTGGTAAGATGATGGAGTTGAATCCCGTAAAACTCTAGCATACCCCTCAAGAAGGGGTGAATGGGGTGTTTGGGAACATTGCATGGGTAACAAAAAAAATCCTACGCACACGCAAGATCTATCCATAGTGATGCATCTATGAGAGTGAGAGTGGATCTACATACCCTTGTAGATCGCTAAGCGGGAAGCTTTAAGAAACAAGGATGATGTAGTCGAACGTCTTCGCGATCCAAATCGCAAGACATCCTGCGATTCCATCACGATCCGACCCGCGATCCAATCACGATCTGTCCCATGATCTAATCTTCGTCCTTCCGATCTAGCATCAAACGGACGGCACCTTCGCATTCAGCACACGTACATCTCGATGACGATCTCCATTGTCTTGATCCAAAAAGAGGGAGCGGAGAGGTAGATGAGTTCTTTGGCAGCGCGACGGCGGTGGTGGTGGAACATTTCCGATATGGCTTCGCCTAACCACCACCGAAATCTATTTGGAGGAGGAACTAAGGAATAGAGAACTAGCACGTGTACTTGTGTGTTTTGGACCTCTATTCCTCTAGTATATATAGGAGGGAGGGTGTCGTGGATTCGTCACGGCAAGATGTCCGGGTTAACGGACTTGGGTGTGAGGCCATCGCAACTATGTGGTGGCTTGATAGGGGTTGGTCGGAATCGAGAGACGCGAGCTACCCAGGTTTGGCCCCTCGGGTAGAGGTAAAAGCCTATGTCCTACTTTGTGTCTATATTGATGATAAGGATGATCTCGGTTACAATGGTGCAGAATCGCTACCCCTAATCTCAAGAGCCTCTAATCTATCTATCTCTAATCACTTGAAGTTGTGAACTTGTCCCTCTAGGGGTGCTCTATGATGAGGACATCCCTACTAATGTTACACCCACCCCGACTGCTATACATACAGGACCAATTACTAGAGCTCGCGCACGTCAATTGAATTACCAGGTACTTTCGTTTCTTGGAAATCCTTCTAATATTCATGAACATATGATGCTGCCTAAATTGGATACTTTTGTTTTACTTATGAATGAAGGACCTAGAATGGATAAGAAGGATGACCATTGGAGCGGGATCAAGCATGGAGGAGAAGGTGCGCGCGCGGGGAAGAACAATGGAGCTTCCAGTGATGATTTTCGCACATTGAAGCCACCATAATGGGAGCGGGAAGCCTTGGACGAAATATGCATGATGCCACTTTATAAAATTCGTCCATAGGCTAATATAGGTGCTGCGCCACCTTATTTTTGGGCCAGGCCCATGTAATTTCGAAATACCATATTATAGGCTGTTTTTAGAGTCCGTATATATGGGGAAACTGACTTAGGGTCGGTTTCGGACCCCTCCTCCAAGGGGCCATGAAATTCCCTTCTATTCCCCCATATATACAGCCCTTAGGGCTTCGTTTTAGGGTTGGGTTTTGTTTAGATTACAAGTTTGCCATAGCAGCAACTTCGCGTTCTTCGTTTGTGTTCCACGACCAGACAAAGGCGTCACAGAACCCCACTTCATCAATAAAGTTTTCCTCTTATATTCGCAATATCCAGATTGCAATCTTAGTTTCTTGCTTGTTCTTCGTTTGTGTGCAGGAAATAGACCCTCGTGGTCAGGTTGATCGTGCTCCGGCGTGGTCAATAACCTCTCAGAGTTGGTTTAGTGATTTCTAAAGCGCGACGGCTCACACGTTCGTAGTCGGATCGTCAAAGTCTACTCCACCAAAAACGATAGCCACCATCTCATCGAAAGACAGGGACAACTTCGCCTCTATCACTCTACCCCTCCTTATATAAGTGGAAGGGGTAGGTTTACATGTAGAGTCCTACTAGGAGTAGGATTAGGACTAGTCTCTCTTGAATCCTAATCCGGGTCTTGTTTCTCTTGTAAGGGAATCCTTCCTCTCCTTTGGGCCTTCTCTGCGAGCCGCATGCACCGGCTTACATGTTGGGCCTTGGGCCTGATCGTCTAGTGACCTGGTAATAAAGGTGACCTATGAGCCACCATACAATGGGTTGGGTCATACCTCCTGCTGGGTTATACCTATAGCTGGGTCACCAATGAATTGCCAAGCTCGGCTGGCGCAACAGTGAGTCGTTGAGCCCCAGTCGGGTCATACTTCCGGCCAGGTTATACCGTGGGGTAATATCCCCTACATTAGCCCCTAGGTTAGCTTGAATTTATTCATTGTAAGCTCCTGAAATAAGAATAACAATTATGTTAAAGGACCAGCTTCCTCCACTGGTCGGCTTAATAAAGTAGCTCCTTGAAGATCCAGGTTTCTTCATATTAACAAGCCGTCTTCATGATCATATTGCAGGTCCATGTCCTTTGCAAAATATTGGGAATAAAATACCCATATGCCGTTGAGTCGGCCTCCAAAGCTTTGGCTTGATGAAAATTTTGGAGATAAGAAAACCATATGAAGTTGAGTCGCCAAATGATGGGTCGGGTCATGATCTTTGATAATACTGGGTCAAACAACTGGAGTCCAATTAACTTGATAAAATTATTGGGAATAAATAAACCCAGGTAATGTTGAGCCGGCTTTCAATGCTTCAGATCCACCAAAACATGAGACCTAGTTCACTCAAAATTGATAACTTGAAGATGTTCTTCTATTTTTTTATCTCCATATTACCTACAACCACCAAGCTTCAAATTTATCCATGATGTTGGTGCTTTGAAATAATATATTGGACTGTGTAGCCCCCAAGTTCCAGGTTGTCTTGCCTGCAGCAGCCTGGGACTTATAAAACTTCAGCCAGTGTATCCCCCAAGTGTCGGGTTGCTTTGCCTGCAATAGCCTGGAACTTTGAGCTTGGTGTTGAATGTTGTAGATATATAGCTTTGGAGAAAATCCGGGTTGTCATCTAAGTTGCCCGATGTGGTTGAATGACTGAATTTCAAAATTGTAGCCCCCAAGGGCCAGCTCATCAGTGTGTGATGGGCCAGGTCTTCAATCTGGACCCCATAATCTGTTTAGACAGTTGAATACTATAGCCCTAAAATATTGGGTCATTATGCAATAATGAGTAGAGACTTTTGCAGAGCTGATATATGTAGACTTGATGAGCAATGTATAGCCCCCAAGGGCCGGCTTGGTAAGACAATAGTGGGATGGGACTTAGAAAAAGATAGAAAGGCCGGCTCATATCAAGGTCTGTTGACCATGTGATGATTTGAAAAACAACTTGCATTAGACCCCAAGTGTTGTGGTGCATGCTTGCAGCGACATGGGACTTTCATACTTGATATAATCCTTGATTTGAATAATGTAGCCCCCAAGTGACGGTCGTATGCCTACAACAATTCGGGACTACTCTTCCATTGCATAATAAAATTTTATCCACTATCCAGATGATGTTGATGAAAGCCTTGCATATCAATGTTGAACCATGCTCCTTGTTGTAAGCTAGTATTTTTAGATGAAGGAATAATAGCCATTACTCTGAAGGGGCTTTGAAAACCTCAATCATTTAATGCTAGTTATGACAACCATAATGAAAATCCAGCGATGTTGGCTATTTTGAATAATATAACTTGGTTTTAAAACCTTAATCATCCAATACTGGTTATAACAACCATAATGAAAATAAATCCAGCCATGTTGGTTTTAAGGATTGAAATATGTAACCCAGTTTGACAACCGGTTCCTGTAATATAAATCACGATATCCATGCATGCATCATATGACAATGTAATGATGATGCAATGTATGATGCAATGTACATGATGATGTACGTCTCGTCCTATAAGCCGGCTTTAAAGGCACGACAGGACAAGACAACTCTTGTATTTTACAAAAACGTTTTATTTCCGAAGAACGAGGCCGAAAGCCTAAAAACTTGTAAACCAGGCCTCACGTGACATAACTGTCATTTAGACCTTAGCAAGTTCAAGGTCTTTAAAGGATCGACATTGCTAAGAGTACGAACAGGCCACATAGTGGAGGGGATAAGGTAGACAAGACGAGTTTGTCCTTGCTCACTGTAAGCCGGATCTCTCGTGACAAAAGTCGTCGCTTAAACGTTGACAAGTTCAATGTCTTTGTGCGAGAATAACTTAGAAAAGTTTAGGGTCTCTTATCAAGATTAACTGTCAAGAGTTCGGCGGGTCACATGGTGGAGTAGCAAGTTGTAAACAGGCAAGTATAACTCGGAGATGGCGGAATGCCGGGTCAAGGGGAGGTAATAAGCTTAACCCATAGGGCCTAAAGCCCCCCCCCCCCAAGTGACCAATTTAAAGGATCAACTCGTTTTCTAGTTTAAACCTATACAAGAGGGTTTAAAAGCCCTCCTTATAGTCCCAGATTAAGGATCGACTCCTGGTGGCATAGAAAGCCTGGCCAAGGGGGTTTAAAAGCCCCCAAGTGACCATATGATGATTCAATAAATCCGGGCACCCATGTTTGAACGGTCGCAACATGGCGGCTTGTCCTCCTGGGCGAGTTTAAATCTTCCGCCAATAAGGTAGTGCACCCATGTTTCAACGGTCGCAATATGACAGCTCGTCCTCTTTGGCGACTTTGAATCTTCGGCCAATAATGTAGTGCACCCATGACTAGATTGTATTCCTCACATTGACCTGAGGTTCTTTGTTAAAAACGACCAAAGTGTGTTGATCCATGTCTGTATCCCCCGAGTCTTAAGTCGACTCGAAGAGACGGCTTGAGAGTCTTCATAATTGACTGTGGCATAAGCCGGCATATGGTTGACGGCGAATAACTGAAATTTATTGAAGCCAAAAGCTTGTACCGAGTTGCTGACCTCCGTGACACTCGTTGTATGTCCCTGGCATTGATAACGCAACATGAACCCATAGAATGTTGAAATGGTGGGTTATAAATGATCCCATATGATTGTTGTCAGTAATCCAGCCAGTGGTTCATCCCCGTTGGTTGTTGAAGTTAACCAAACGCAGTGGCGGCGACTTGCACGCCTATCCATTGAACCATCCGGCAGAGGAAGAGGTTGATAATATATCATCACTTGCTTCAAAATTGTTGGAATAGACCGGATCGCAGGGTGGCGACTCATGAGCATCCATTAGGCAGCTTGAACGAGCAAGCATAGCACTGGCATGTCGATGTAGACCGAACCGCAGGGCGGCAACTTGTGAGCGTCTGTTGGGCGGCTTGAATGAGCAAGTACAACACCCGGATGTCGATGCAGACCGGACTGCAAGGCGGCGACTCGTGAGCGTACGTCAGGCGGCTCGTATAGGCAAGCACTGCACCATTATGTTGATGTACATTAGACTGCGGGGGCGGGGCGGTTGCAAGAGATGGCCGCGGTGTTGTAAGCCGCTGCGGTCGCGAGAGACGGTCGCAGCAACATAAGCCGGTGCAGACACAAGAGACGGCCGTGGCGTTGTAAGCCGGTGCGGTCATGAGAGGCGGCCGCGACATTGTAAGCCGGTGCGGTCGCGAGAAAAGGCTGCAGTGTTGTAAGCCAGTTAGGACGCACGAGATGGCCACGACGTGTTAATGTAGACTGGATCGCAGGGATGGCGGGACGTGCTTCTGTCCGTCGGGCAGCACAGCTCGAACGTCTTCATAGGACGACACTAATGCGAGATGATCTGTATGCAACGTCCACCATGATGACATCTTGCGTGCATGTCCATTGGGCGACCCATTGCCATCTGTGAATACTTTTTTTTGCTTCTGCCAAATCTGCATACATCAAGTACTGCAGCCGATAGATATATTCATAGTAGAATTGAAATTACCTAAAGAAAAAACAAATTCATTAAACGGTAGCACCTGGTAGTTTTGGGTGGATGTAGCAATTGAAAAACTAATCTCGTAGGCTCCATGTAATGAGCTAGAGTACTAATTAAAAGTAGTATTTCTCTTCCCGGCAGCCGCGGTGAATGTCATCATCCTCTTTTCCACAAAACTTGGGTGTGGATGAAAAACAGCAGCCACGGAGCGGGAGCAATGGCAGGCGAGGCCAGTCCCCAGCTTCGGAGCCAGGGCGGCTCGAAGGCAACAACCCATGACAGAGGCGGAGGCGCATGTGGATGGCAAGCCAAAATGGCTCCATGTTGGGGCATCCTCAGGCGAGGCGGAGCAGAGCAATAGCGGCGATCGAGCCGGCTAGGGTGCAGCACAGCGAGCACGGCAGCCGAGGCAAAGTGATGCGAGGTGGCGGATGAGCCGGCCGGGGCGCAGCGCGGCTGCGCGGGAGCAGCAAGCCACTGGAGTGCGTCCAAGCGGCTGTGGAGGCGAGCCAGTGAGGGTGCGGCGAGGAGCGTGGGAGCAAGCCAGCGTAGGCACGATGAAGCGGCCATGGAGGCGAGCCAGCGACAGCGCGACAGGGACTAGGGTGGCTCGGCACGGAGTAGGAGCCGGGGTATAGCGGGCACGGTAAGGCCGGCGCGAGGTGGCTGGAGGCGCGCAGCGAGGTCGAGCAGCGTGCAACGGGACCGAGCAAGAGGTGAGGTAGGGAGGATCTTCATCCGGTCGTGAGTCAAGGCCGCGACAGCGAGGTAGGCGCAGGCCGGTCCGGAGGCGCGATCACGGTGGGGAGGCGAGCCAGAGCCAGCCACGGACCAGCAGGCGAGACAAAGTAGAGCCTACGAACGTGCAACGACGACTGGTTCTATGGCCGTTAGTGCTTCCCTTTCTTTTTTGTTCTTCTTTCCTTTCTGAATCTTTGCGAGCAAATGAAAGATGGCTCCGGCCATTGACCAAAAGCAAATTAGTATGCCTTCGTTACGTACTAGTGCAGGCATACAAAATTATTTGGACTTGATTAGTCTTCACGTCAGGAAAAAGGTAACAACAATGGTTGGGCCGGCTTGAAGTCTAGGACGTGGACGTGGAGTAGCCGAAAACTCTGCAATAACGGCTGCACCATCATGGTGCAGATCTCCACTGGAATACGATTATTTTTGGCGACAAGCACACGAGGCAGCCGCTTAAGGCAAAAAAACTGTCGACCCGATACATGTCGGTCTCGGCAACGATCTCTTGGATTTGACAATGACGTGAAGTGCGGCTGCAGTAACGGAAATCAATCTCCAGTCAAAATCGATGGATCACCCAGGCGCGTGTTGCAGCGCACGATAACCCCTATTTCTCTCGTCTCCTTAAAATATGATATCTATTCTTCCAAAGTTCATCAGCAGAATTAATTTAACCCGGCTGACGGCGGGCTTCCTGAATTGTTCGGTGACTATCAACTGTGATCATAAATCAATGGAATTGCATACTCTGCCGACGATTGTCCCATGAAGGAAATTGTAGCACACTCGTGATGAATCTTTGCCGCAAACGGATGGTCCTGGGTTTAAATCCCTCCAGGCACGCGCTTTTGTTTCACGCCGGGTTTTCTTCATCTGTCCAATTATGAACTTCTCGATCCCTGAAAAGATCCCTTTAAGAACATAATACCACCATGCGCATGGTCCCATGATGGGCGCCAACTGTCATGGATTTGTCATGGCAAGATGTCCGGGTTAATGGACTTGGGTGTGAGGCCATCACAACTACGTGGTGGCTTGAGAGGGGTTGATCGGAATCAAGAGACGCGAGCTTACCCAGGTTCGGCCCCTCGGGAAGAGGTAAAAGCCTACGTCCTGCTTTGTGTCTATATTGACAATGAGGATGATCTCGGTTACAAGGGTGTGGAATCACTACCTCTAATCTCGAGAGCCTCTAATTTGTCTATCTCTAATCACTTGAAGTTTTGAACTTGTCCCTCTAGGGGTGCTCTACCCCTCCTTATATAAGTGGAAGGGGTAGGTTTACATGTAGAGTCCTACTAGGAGTAGGATTAGGACTAGTCTCTCTTGAATCCTAATCCCGGTCTTGTTTCTATTGTAAGGGAATCCTTCCTCTCCTTTGGGCCTTCTCTGCGAGCTGCCTGTGTTGGCTTACACGCTAGGCCTTGGGCCTGGTCGTCCTATGACCCAGTAATAGAGGTGACCTATGAGCCGCCATACATTGGGCCGGGTCATACCTCGTGCCGGGTCATAACTGTAGCCGGGTCACCGATGAATTGCCAAGCTCGGTTGGCACAGCAGTGAGTCGCCAAGCCCCAGCCGGTACATACTTTCGGACGGATTATACTGTGGGGTAATATCCCCGACAGAGGAGGAGGAGGCAGCCCTAGGGTTTTTCCCTAGGTGCTTCGGCCAAAGTGGGAGAGGTGGAGGATTCCACCAATCCTACTCCAAGTAGGATTCCAATCCTACTAGGAAAACCCTTCCCCCTCATGGGATTTTTCCTTTTCCAACATCCTAGACGCATGGGCCTCTTGGGGATGGCTTGCCCAGCCCACTAAGGGCTAGTGAGACACTCCTAAGGCCCATGTGACATCCCGGCGTGGGTGGCTATCATGGGGAACGAACACCTATGGAACCGCGGGGCCCCTTTCAGTTCGGCGAGGGAGTGTGCTGGAACAAAGAGCCAGTCTGGTGAGCTTCACACGGGGTGTTTTTACCCATGTTCGGGCCGCACGGGTGCGTAAAGCCCTACTCCTGCTTGGTTGTATTGAACCTGATCTAGAGTTCGAGCTACAGGAGCGCCATGAATGGATGCTACATGAGCTTGGGAACCTCCAGTTGTCTAACTGTCCAACCGCCTGGTCCCCGATTATCTAACCTTCCAAAAGCCTAAAAATCCAAAAGTCCTCTTCTGTAACGCCCTGGGCCTCCTTTTATACTCAAGTGAATCCCAACAGTGGCATACAGTGCACGCATGGGACGCACAGTGCTGCTATAGTGCTATCATACCAAACCCTGACGGACTAGGACAAGAGCATTAAATGCACGGTCAGGGGCCTTAGTCTGTCAGTGGTACGGGACTGGGGCCGTCCCATCGGTGCTGCTTAGCTTCCTCCAACGTCGACGCTGTGACACTCGTCCAGGTGGATCGACACCTGTCCTGTGCGTTGGCGGTGCTTGTTGGGGCCTCGCCTTGTCGGGACCTTGCCTTGACGGGGTCCTGGAGGCCCTAAAGCCCTCCCGGTAAGGTCTTGCCGGGAGTCCTGAGTCTTCTATGCTGATGCTTGGTAAGTTTTTGCTAAGTCATGCCGTCGGGGCGGCAACTACTGCCCACGCACGAGTAAAGGGGCACTAGATGGCCCAAAAACTCTAGTGCACTGACAGGAACCCCCGGGATTGGGCCATACACGTCGCGAGGCACTGTTGGGCTAGGCCCAAATAGTGCACGGGCACGCGTGGCAGGGGTCCTACAGTTGTGGTCATTGAGCTCGCTGCACTTCCCCATAATGCCCCATTGAATGCGGGTAGTGGGATACGTGCGCGATGCGACCGTCGAGTTTTTTAATTACCGCGTCAGGTCTTTTCCGCCACGCGTGCCGCATTTATGGCAAGGCGGCTAGCAATGGGCGCCCGTGACTTAAAGTACCTGAGAAAAGGTAGTAACTACGGTGCCATGGATTGGGGCGACGGGGCGGTTGTTGTTTGCTCCGTGAATGAGGGCGTCGCTATTGGAGGAGGTGGGTGGCATCCTCGGGAGTGGGGGAGAGCCAGCCCCCGTGCTTTCTACTATAAATTGGGGACGGCGGGGGCGGAGCTCATCCATCCTTACTTTGCCCTTCGAGTGCAAGACTCCGCAGCCCGCCTCCTTCCTTGTCTTCCCAATCTCCAGGCAGTGTTCGCCCTTTTCCATGGCAAGGGGGCGAGGGCGACCTCCTTCCCTGGCAATGAGGTGGAGCTCTCCTCAGGATCATGCCGCCGCTTCAGTCGCGGAGGCGGTAGGAGGTTCGAGTTCGCATGGAGGAGGAGATGGAAGGGGCCATGGCCGCCGCGAAGGTCGAGGTCGAGGTCGAGGGAGGCGGAGCACTGCTCCACCCTCTTCTCCGATGCCAAGCATCTTTGATGAGGAGGCCCATGCCCAGGGGACAGCGCTGGACTTCATCGTCGAGCTGGGCGGTCCCCTCCGGAGCCACCTGCGTCTCCCACACCCCGTCGCCAGGGCGGTGAAGAACGACCGGCCATCCTTCCTATGGCTGCGGGCAGGATGTTGCAATGGTGCGACACGGGTGGATGTTGATTACCCAGTGCGCCGCATCATGTTCATCAGGCATGGTTGGAAGACCTTCACCCGTGCCCATAATATCTAGGTAGGGCACGTCCTTCGTTTTAAAATGACGGAGGCCGACACGTTCTCCATCAAGATTTATGGCAGCTCCAGCATCTGCCTCAGCAGTTGCGAAGAGAGCATGAGCAGTGCCAAAAGCCTGTCCTCCGGAGAGAGTGATGGGGAGGATAGCGGCAAAGAGAGTGGCGATGAGTCCGGTCCTCAGAAGGTCAAGTTCGAGCCCGAAGATTCGAGCTTGGACTGACCGACGGCCGCACCGTCATCGCCAGCCTCATGCCACTCCCCCTCCCGGCAAGATGTCCTTGCCGGGTGCTTCGGTCCCGGGCGCTGCCTTATATTCCAGCTCCAGGAGGCCCGCGGACTTCGGCTTCGGGGGTCCATCCTCCTTTCTGCCCGCTCCGGCCTTCTCCTCTGCGCAATGTTGGTCCAGGAGGGACCAGCTCTTGCCTGCCCATCTGGCAGCCCTGCTCGTTCGCGCACCACTAGCCGAGAGGGGTCAGGTCGGGCTTCTATCGGGGCCTCTCGCCATCTTTTTCTTCTTATATCCCGCCCCTTCTTTCCATCTTTTTCTTCTAGTAATCTCCCCTAGGGGAGAAACTCAAATAAAGATGTACATAGAAAAAAAAGTGGTATCTTATGTAAATTTCACCCTATTTTGAATGAATGAGCGCATATTATCTTCCTTGTTAAACTTATTCTATGTATGGAATTTTCCCTACGCCCTTTCTAGAAAAATCTTGCCAATGTGCATAGTCCTACCGCAAGCTATTTGAGGAACGGGACCTTAGCAGCCTGCTGGCGGTGCTACTACCAGCAAGACACCTTGGTTTTCTTGGCGTGGCCGTTCAAGGCGTCGACCTTACTGGAAAACAGGATAAGGGTGCGAGCGTTGTCACTTGAGTCGTCGCGCGGACTTGAAACGTGTCGGGACCCCGATCCTAAGTCATAGGAATCCAGCCTGTAACACATCACATCACTTTACGACCTCACGCATAGTAACTCCACGGTTGCATCCTTACCTTAGCCGGGACCGTTTGCGTCTTTTGGCTCATGTAGGCGAATATGCCGCTAGCATTCAAACGACAGAGAACCCGGGCCGACATGACTAGTCATAGAACCCAAGTGGCACATCCGTACAGAAACAGGCATACGTAACCCAGCAATGCAGGTGTCGGCCTCAAGCGTGTGTAGACGAGTCATAGCCAGCTACAAGGACTCCATTACGCCGTAGGACATAAATGTCATCACTACACATAGACAAGTCGTAGCAGGCTACAGGGACTCCATTACACTGCGAGGCATTTCCCCGAAGGGACAGACACAGCAGCAAAGAAGGATACATGCCGGTCAATCAATGTTTCCGGAGCAGTAGCAAGCTACCAAGGCTCGGTGGAAGCACAAAGAGCCAGTTTCCCGTAAAGACTACTACTAAAGCCACATGACTAGGTGTCGGATCCCATACATACCATTGCATGTCACACGTACGCACGACATGCCCGATATGCATAGATACAACTATGGCATCACAACATAACCATACAACAACACATCTTTTATTTAAGAGGCTTAGAGGAGCCTTGCATAATATGTTCTTACAGGTAGGGGTCACATGACCCGACACTCAAGTCATACAAGCAAGTTCATACAAACCAAGTGGAAGCATAAAGTTGTCTGAGTACAAATAGTTGAAAGGGTAAAAAGGCACATGGCCTGACTATCTACAGCCCGCCATAGGGCATAAGGTCGTAGTTGGGACACCAGCTATTCGGCGTCATCGACATCTAGGTAAAACCCACCTGATGGGTCCTGGCTCTCATCTGCAACATTTATTAAGCAAACATGAGTACAAACATACTCTGCAAGTCTTTAAAGCCGACCTAGACTATTCATGCTCATGTATCAACAGGGGGAGTGGTGGAGTTTATGTAGCACCGCCAGCTTTGACTCATGGCTAACCTATACACATATTAATTCTTTGTTCAAATTTTAGACATCGCACACGACTCCACTAACTCCACATCAATACACCACCATGGATTCACTTATGTCATCTACGAGAGTGCCATCCATGGTACTCATACTTGTCTTGAGATTTTTATGAGTATCCATTAAATTATCTATGAACAGCATAAGTTCTCCAAGTAGTCCATATTCGAGGACGCGGCTATTCGAAAATAATCATACGCTGTAGGGGTGTACTTCTTGACACACGCTCTTGCCACTTACCGTTGTGTGCTCACAAAACTATTCACCTCGGCAACCTTCAAGCGGAAGCCCAGCGAGGGAGTCAGCCACGACCGTCAATCACAAAAGACCTCTAGTCCAGGCTATCGCCTATTTGAGACTAAACCCGTACGGAAGTCCGGCTGAAGTTTCCGCTATGGCCCTAAACGATGTGCGCAGGGTTCACAAGCCCATCATATGGGTGACCCTTGTGACACCGTGCCACTGCCTACCGCATCATAACCCACCCCTAGAGTCAACGCAACGCACGGCCTCTAGCATAATATAAACACAGAAACTACTTGCAATACCTGGACCAAGGACTAAGCGATTGAGAAGTCGAGGGGGTCATATTTCAGGGCCCAGCATGCGGTAGTAACTAAACTTGGATCAAAAACACGGAACTCGGTTCCTAAGAACGGTCCCAATGAGACAACCCGCTATGTACTCATACATAGCCTCTCATCGCTACCTTTACCAATCAAGTTCATCATTAAGCTTATTACATCAGGACAATATGTTTCTGTCCAGTTCATCACCCAGATGAATCAGACCTGACACAACTCTAAGCATAGAAAGCATAGCAGGCAAAGTAGGTAAAGCACATTGTGGCTCAAGAATCTACCAGGTATGCTAGGTAGTAAGGTTTAGCTATTTACTGTGACAATGATAGGTCATGCAAAGGAATAGGTTCATCTACCACATATGACAGGCAATTGAACGTTTGTCCTAATGCAATAAACAAGAGCAGGAGCGGGAGAATGTGATGTTATCGGAATGATCAATAGGGTTTCCTGCCTTGTTGAGAAGTAGGAAGGTATTCTCCTTTGTCGGAATACTCAGGGGTATCCTTGGAAGCAGGGCCTACCGCAATGCAGATAGGTAATAATCAATACACGGCAAGTGCAACAATATGATGAATGATCATGACATGGCAACATGGTTGGATAAGAGAATGCAACTATTAACCAAGTTAAATGAAGTAGTTTTGAATACAGGTTCAAAATTGTTCTTCATTTCATATTTCACATATTGACCTATTACTAAATGTCAATGTTCATCTACATAGGTTGCTCTAACATGCATGATAACAACACCATTGGATTCACTGGATTTTTCTGATAAATTTTCATATATAAATTATTTCAATCTGAGTTATAGATTAATTTCTATGATTTTTCTAAGTTTTAACTAATTTTTGGAATTAATTTAATTCAGAAATTTCTTTATGGCATCAGCATGACATCAGCAAGACGTCAGCTGATCAACAGCCCATTGATAGGTCGAAGTTACCAGTGGGGTCCACTAGTCAGTGACCCAGCCACTAACAGAAACTAATTAACCACTAAGCACTAATTAATTAGAAAGGGGCCCACTGTCAGTGGGTCATTAGTTTAATTAGTTTATTTAATTATTTATTTTTAACCTAATTCTAATTAAATAGGTCGGGCCCACTTGCCAGTTGACCCTGGGGTCAAACCCCCGTGGTCAAACCGGTTGACTCGCCAGCGTTTAGCCGTCGGCGACGTCAGGGATGGTGGAGGGGGTTAGAAAACCTCCTCCGGCGACCATTTCGACGGCGGATGGTTCCTCTCGAATCAGCACACATGCGCACTTCAATATGGGCACACCCCGGCGGCTAAGGTTGACCAGAGCATCGCCGGCGTTGAGCTTGGCGGCCGTCGGAGTTCGGGCGAGCACCAGCTCGTCGCTCTGGCATGCTAAACGGCTGGGGCGGGGCACCTACGGCCTCTACGCGGCCTCACGAGCTCGGTGGTGGCCTCAAAAGGACCACCTGATCACCGGAGCGACGCCGGCGATGAGCTCGTGCGGCGTAGCACCTCGGGTGCCGACGGGATCGAGGCTACAGAGAGGGAATCGGCCGGGGAAGAGGGGGAAAGGGTCCGGGGGCTCACTATGGGCGCATAGCCATCGATAGCGTGCTCAGGGAAGGCTTGGAGGCGGCAAATCGTCGCCGGCGGTGCTCGGGTCCGAGGAGCAAGAAGGGGTTGGGGTCATCGCTCCAGGGCCTCTAACGGCGCGTGGCTCGATGCAGAGGTCGGGGACGACGAGGCGGAGCTTCTGGCAGGCTTAGAGGGGCGCGGGAGCAGCTATGGCTACGGCAGCGGGCGAGCGGAGGTGACGGCCATGGCAGAGCAGAGGGCAGGGGAGAGGCAGAGGGGCAAATGCGAGAGAGAGCGATTGGGACTGTAGCGACGTCCTCATCCGTTCGCCAGCGCGACGGGGGAGGCAGGCGCACAGGGAGCTACGTGGCAGCTCCGGCACGAGCGCACGGTGGGCACGCGCTCGTCCTTGTGGACGCCAGGAGGACGAAGGCGGTCCTGGGCCAGATGGGCCGGCCCAAGGTGAGCTTCCTCCTTCTTCTTTTTTAATTCTAGTTTCTTTTTTTCTTGTTTGACATTTTTTTATTTTTATTTAGGCACAAATGCTAGGCACAAAATACTCCAAATATTTTATAGAGCTTAGTTTGAATATTTCAAACCTCTACAAAAAGTTTTAGAATATTTTGAATGCTAAAATAATTATAATGCTTTATTTGGCATTTATACCAGCTTTAATATTTATTTTTGAAATGTTTTATTGATTCAAATATTTAGAATGGCCCCTGATATATTGATGTCCACTTTTATCAGATATAGGGGACATTTTTTATGGGCATTTTGGATTTGTTGGTTTTTGACCACTATTGAATTGGTTTGATTCAAGTGAGGTGTTAGGGTTTCTGTTAATCCACATTTCAAATTAATGCAAAAAGTGAAAACATGATGCACACACATGCTGACCTAAGTAAGCTAACTAGGGATGTGACAACTCACCCCCACTCAAAAGAATCTCGTCCCGAGATCTGGAAGTTGTTGGGAAGAGCGCGGGCTACTGTAGTCGAAGACGATCCTCTCTTTCCCATGTGGCTTCCTTCTCGGAATGGTGTGACCACTGAACCTTGAGAAACTTGATGTTTTGACGCCGAGTGGTACGCTCAGCTTGATCAAGAATACGAACAGGGTTTCCCGATATGTAAGGTTATCTTGGAGATCAAGCGCTTCGTGGTCCACTTCGCGGACAGGGTCCGAGAAGCAACGCCTGAGTTGCGAGATGTGGAAGACATCATGAACCTTGGAAAGATGCGGCGGAAGTTCCAATTGGTAGGAAACTTCTCCTCATTTAGCAAGAATGCAAAAAGGTCCAATGTAACAAGGAGCCAACTTTCCCTTGATACCGAATCGATGGGTACCCTTTAGAGGTGTAACCCGAAGATAAGCCTTCCCGTCAACTTCATAGGTCACAGCCTTATGATGGTGATCATATTGGCTCTTTTGACGAGATTGGGCTATTTTCTACTTTTCACGAATAATGCCAACTTGCTCCTCGGCATCCTGGATCATATCCGGGCCAAAGAGTTGCCTCTCTCCGGTTTCTGACTAGTTAAGAGGTGTTCGACACCTTCATTCGTAGAGAACTTCTAAAGGGGCTTTGCCCAAGCTTGATTGATAACTATTGTTATAAGTAAATTCGGCAAATGGAAGACAGTTCTCCCAATTCATACCAAAGGATATAACACAAGCTCGGAGCATGTCTTCGAGGATTTGATTGACTCGCTCAACTTGACCACTTGACTACGGATGGAAAGCAGTGCTAAAGGATAGATGAGTCCCCAAAGTATTTCGGAAGCTTTCCAAGAATCGGGAAGTAAAGATACTTTTGCGGTCTGAGTTAATCTCCAAAGGAACACCATGAAGAGAAACTATTCGAGAAACGTATAACTCTGCTAGCTGGCTAGCAGTTATACTCTCCCGAACAGGAAGAAAATGAGCCACTTTGGAAAGACGGTTTATGACCACAAAGATAGCATTATTCCCTCTTTTAGTCCTGGGAAATCCGGTGATGAAATCCATATCGACCTTATCCCATTTCCATTCACAAATAGCTAAGGGTTGAAGGGTGCCAGCAGACCTTTGATGTTCTGCCTTAACGCGATGACACATGTCGCAGTTGGCAATGAACTGAGCAATTTCTCTCTTCATCCTTGTCCACTAGAACCTCAGGCATAGTTCCTGATACATCTTAGTACTACCAGGATGAATCATGAGAGGAGATTCATGAGCCTCCTTAAGGATCAACTGCCGAAGATGTTGGTTCTTGGTAACCACCAAACGGTCCTGAAAGAACACTACACCTTGATCATTGATAGAGAAATCCTTAGTGATACCGCTAACGAGGTTCTCTTTGATCCGGGATATACCATTATCACACTTTTGTCCAGCTATGATCCTTAAGGGTAGGTTTCGCCACCAGGTTGGAAAGGAATCCTTGAGGAACAATGTGATGATTCAACTTTCGAAATTCCTCATGGAGAAGTGGTTGACTTTGTTGTAACATCAGTGCATCAGCCATGACATTGGCTTTCACCGGGGTGTAAGTTATCCCTAAGTAATAATCTATAATCAACTCAACCCATCGTCTTTGCTTGAGATTCAAATCCGGCTGGGTGAAAATATATTTTAGACTTTGGTGATCAGTGTAAATTTCGCAACTATTAGCCAGAAGGTAATGCTAGGTTTTCACTGCATGGACTACAACTGCAAGCTCAAGATCATGTGTTGGATAATTATCCTCATGTGGAGGCAATTGTCAAGATGCGTACGCAATCACATGACGATCTTGCATGAGAATGCAACCTAATCCTTGTCGCGAGGCGTCGCAATAGATAACAAAGTCCTTAGAGAAGTCTGGTGGCACCAGAATGGGAGCAGAGGTCAGGCATCTTTTCAGTTCCTAAAAACTGTGCTCGCATTGTGGGGTCCACTCAAACTTTTTATCTTTCTTGAGGAGTTCAGTCAGAGGCTTTGCAACCTTGGAGAAGTTCTCGACAAAGCGGCGACAATAGCTCACTAAGCCAAGGAAACTCCGAACTTGCTTAACCGATTCATGTTGAGTCCAATCAAGGACGGCCTGAACTCTCTCGAGATTGACAGCAGTACCTTTACCAGAGATCACATGGCCTAGATAGGTCACTTATGGTAATAAAAATTCACACTTGCAGAATTTGGCATACAGACGATGCTCTCGAAGTTTCATCAATACCAGCCTTAGATGCTCGGCATGTTCCTGTTTGTTCTTTGAGTAGATGAGTATATCGTCGAGGTAAACCATGACGAATTTATCCAAATACTCCATGAAGATCGAATTCATCAAGCAAGAGAAGGTGGTTGGGGCATTGGTTAAACCGAAGGACATAACGTTGTACTCATATTGGCCATAACGAGTAACAAAAGCCGTTTTTGGAATGTCCTCGTTCTAATTCTGATTTGGTGGTATTCCAACCTCAAATCCATCTTGGAAAATATAGAGGATCCAGTGAGTTGATCATACAAATCGTTTATCCTGGGGAGCGGATACTTGTTCTTTATGGTGACCAGATTCACTGGCTGATAATCCACAACCATCCGATATGATCCATCCTTCTTCTTGACGAAGAGAACGGGGCAAGCCCAAGGATAAGAACTAGGACGGATGAAACCTTTCTTCAAAGCCTCATCGAGTTGTTTCTTAAGTTTGGCTAGTTCTAAGGGTGCCATCTCATAGGGTCTTCTGGCTATTGGGACAGTCCCTGGGATGAGCTCTATCACAAACTCTGCATCTCTAACAGGTGGAATTCCTGGCAGTTCTTCTGGAAAGACATCCGTAAAGTCACGGACTACCGGAATATCTTCTAATTCTGGAAGAGGGCTAGCATTGAGAGACTAGAGTTGGCGTTTGACACCTTGAGTAGAGACATTAACTATCTCACCCAATGGATGTGTAAGCTGAACATTCCTAGTATGAGTATCAATCTTAGCATAGTGTCTTTCATCCAGTCCATGCCTAAGATGATATTGATGTCCGAAGACTTGAGGGCTATCAAAGATGCTAGGAAGATTAGCCCATCCACAACAATCTCATTGTCATGGCTCACTCTAGAAGTTTGCCATTTTGAACCAGGAGTCTGAACTACTAAAGGAGTAGGCATATCACAAAAAGATATGTTATGCAACTGTGCATAATGAGATGAAAGAATGAGATGCTCCAGTATCAAACAGAAGAGATGCTGGATGACTATTGACAAGGAGCGTACCTAGGATAACATCAAGATCCTCAAGGGCTTCTTCAGCAGAAACATAATTCACTCGACCACGAGCAGGAGCTGGCTTCACATGGAAAGCTTTTCTCGGCTTCCCACGTCCAGCCGGCTTGTTATTGTTCTGGGGACACTCACGGGAATAGTGTCCTGGTTCTCCACAATTGTAGTAGACCATGGTAGCACGGGGAGCAGCATTGACAGGGGGACCTCCAAATGTCCTGGCTGGAGGGTTGGGCGGAGCTGGGCGAGGCGCCTAGAAGGATGGCCTCACGGTGTACCTTGGTGGCAGACCTATGTTGGGCACCCACACCCAGCGTTTGTTGGGGCCTGAGCAAAATACGGGGCTGAAGTCACGGGTATGCTTCTTAGTTGCCTCGTAGCCAGTTTGTCCTATTTCGGCATTGATAGCCTTGTTGACGAGGGCCTGGAAGGTGGTGCACTCATGCAGACGCAGGTCTCGACGGAGCTCAGGCATAAGTCCCTTTCGGAACCTAGCCTGTTTCTTGGCATCGGTCGACACTTCCTCCGGAGCATAACAAGCAAGATTGCTGAACTCGTGGCTATAGGCATCCATTGTCAGTCTGCCCTGGGTAAAAGCACATCCTCTCTCTTGCGATCCATCAGCCCTTCGGGGATGTGATGGGTACGAATGCCTCACTGAAATCTGCCCAAGTTGCTGCGGGGCCTGCGGGACGCATGGCTTCATAATTTTCCCACCAAAGATTGGCGGGTCCTTCCAGAAAGTATGCAGCAAAAGTCACCTTGTTGGCCTTAGATACATTGGCATCTCGGATTTTGCGGGACATGCTAGTCAGCCAGTCATCAACATCGAGCGGGTCGACCGAATGATGGAACTTAGGTGGGCACAACTTGACGAAGTCATTGAGGGACACACCATCATTACGCTCATTGTGGGGAGGACGCGCTATATTCTGCTCAATACGTTCCAACAGCCCGTTGGTCTCCCTTTTATTCCGCTCAGCTTCGAGCATCACTTCTGCCAAGGAGGGCGCCTATGGTAGGTTCTCTTGTCTTGGCTGGCTTCCCTCGCCCTGCTTGAAGCAGGCACGGGGTTATTCCTGGTTGACACCATCCTGGGAAAACAAACCCACAGCTCAGACAAGGAAGACAACAACTCTAAGACATGAGATGAGGAATGTACTGGACAACATGGCATGTAAGGGTAAACACCCGATCAACATGGTAATAACAAACTGCCATATGAACACCATGATTCATACACACCATGACATAGTTCAGTACAATCCCAAGCTGAAGTACAAACTACAGACAGATGATACAACTCATCGGAGGCATTACAAGCTTCCTATACATTATCTATCTACACCTCCGGAACTCAACTCACACCTCAGTCATATCCCACAAGACACGCGGGACTGTGGCAATACAACTACTGCAATACTAGTACTAACATCCACGTACTCAAGCATCGCCGTAGAATGCCTCATATAGGTTACCCCCATGGTCCGAGAGTTGAACCTGAGGATCTAGAAACACCCTGGCCTACGATCCCTGGAAACTGTAAGGGCACGGATGTGGCATCAGTCCCCTCGTTGGTGGAAACAACGGTCCTCGAAGAGGGGTGATGCCTCCAACATCGGGCCAGTCTACGCGAGCTGGCAGATGAGTCCGTGATGGATTCAGCATCTCCAAATCTCCATAGCCTATCTACACGATAGGTGCTAGCTGCGTCAGCGCTGTCGAAAGACATGCACTAGTAGCATATAGCTCCATGCGAAGGGCACGTGCATCACGATCCCTGTTCTCCAACATCCGAGCGATCACCTGCAGCCTAGGGTCCTCATGAGAATGATCATAATAGGCTGCACTAAGATAACTATCCTCTCCTCCTAGAGAAGCAGGAACATAACAGAACTCAGTGTTCTGAAGCAGACCATGGTGAAACCTCATGACAGTCAACATGGTATAGGCGGCCTCCTGAATTGCCATGTCTATGGTGAGGCCTAACCCATATGTCCAATGAAGCGGCTCTGCAGCTCTAGGATATGATGGCTCTGGTTGAAATCTCAATACTGGCTCTGGTTGAAATCTCGATACTGCTCCTCCACTGAATACTCTGGGTACCAACGGTAACCGGCCTCCATCATAACTCTAACCAACATCACCATGTGACCCGGTACATCGATGCACCTAGTCAGATGGACCACCTGACGAGAAGGACGAGGGGGCTTTTGAAACAGAGAATGATGCAAAGACATTAGAGATCCTAGTAGAAATTGGACAGCATAATGGCTGTAATTGCTCAAAAAAGATTTTGAGACAACTGCAAAGATTGGATAGCATAACCACTCAGCTTTCTAGACTCAAGTTCCTCAACTGATTGTCACACCAAACAATAGTTTAGTACTGGAGTTCACTTGCGAACAAGCTAGCTAATAGTCCATGGTTAGTAACTCGTCATCCTAAGAAATAGATGAGAAACCTAGCTCTTAACCCCGTAGAAAGGACGAGGGTGACTGGGAATAGAATAACTTGGGAAGACGAGTAAAAATAGCCGTACGTTCCCTTCCACAATCAATTCCCCTACTTTTCTATAGTGTTTCTAGACTCAACTTCGACCGTTTTGGCTTGGTAGTCCTATAGTCAGTCAGGCTCTGATACGAACACTATCAGGACCCCGATCCTAAGTCATAGGAATCCAGCTTGTAACACATCACATCACTTTGCAGCCTCACGCACGGTAACTCCATGGCTGCAGCCTTACCTTAGCCGGGACCGTTTGCGCCTTTGGCTAACGTATGCGAATATGTCGCTAGCATTCAAACGACAAAGAACCCGGGTCGACATGACTAGTCATAGAACCCAAGTGGCACATCCATACGGAAACAGGCATACATAACCCAGCAATGCAGGTGTCGGCCTCAAGCGTGTGTAGACGAGTCATAGCCAGCTACAAGGACTCCATTACGCCGTGGGACATAATGTCATCACTGCACATAGACGAGTCATAGCAGGCTACAGGTACTCCATTACACTACGAGAAATTTCCTCAAAGGGACAGACACCACAGCAAAGAAGGATACATGTCGGTCAATCAATGTGTCCAGAGCAGTAGCAAGCTACCAAGGCTCGGTGGAAGCACAAAGAGGCAGTTTCCCGTAAAGAGTACTACTAAAGGCACATGACTAGGTGCCGGATCCCATACATACGTTGCACATCACATGTACGCACGACATGCCCGATATGCATAGATACAACTATGGCATCACAACATAACCATACAACAACACATCTTTTATTTAAGAGGCTCAGAGGAGCCTTGCATAATATGTTCTTATTGGTAGGGGTCACATGACCCGACACTCAAGTCATACAAGCAAGTTCATACAAACCAAGCGGAAGCATAAAGTTGTCTGAGTACAAACAGTTGAAAGGGTAAAAAGGCAGATGGCCTGACTATCTACACCCCGCCACAGGGTATAAGATTGTAGCTAGGACACCAGCTATTCGGCGGCGGCGACATCTAGGTAGAACCCACCTAATGGTACCTAGGTCTCATATGCAACATTTATTAAGCAAACATGAGTACAAACGTACTCAGCAAGTCTTTAAAGCGGACCTAGATAATTCATGCTCATGTATCAACAAGGGGAGTGGTGGAGTTTATGCAGCAATGCCAGCTTTGACTCATGGCTAACCTATACTACACATATTAATTCTTTGTTCAAATTTTAGACATCGCACACGAGTCCACTAACTCCACATCAATACACCACCATAGATTCACTTCCGTCATCTACGAGAGTGCCATCCGCGATACTCACACTTGTCTTGAGATTTTTATGAGTATCCATTAAATTATCTATAAACAGCATAAGTTCTCCAGGTAGTCCATATCCAAGGACGCGGCTATTCGAATAGAATCATACCCTGTAGGGGTGTACTTCTTCACACACGCTCTTGCCACTTACCGTTGTGTGCTCATAAAACTATGCACCTCGGCAACCTTCAAGCGGAAGCCCGGCAAGGGAGTCGGCCACGATCGTCAAGCACAAAAGACCTCTAGTCCAGGCTATCGCCTATTTGAGACTGAACCCGTACGGAAGTCCAGCCAAAGTTTCCGCTACGGCCCTAAACGATGTGCGCAGGGTTCACAAGCCCATCATATGGGTGACCCTTGGTACACCGTGCCACTGCCTACCACATCATAACCCACCCCTAGGGTCAGCGCTACGCACGACCTCTAGCATAATATAAACACCAGAAACTACTTGCAATACCTAGACCAAGGACTAAGTGATTGATAAGTCGAGGGGGGTCATATTTTAGGGCCCAGCATGCGGTAGTAATTAAACTTGGATCAAAAACACGGAACTCGATTCCTAAGAACGGTCCCAATGAGACAACCCGCTATGTACTCCTACATAGCCTCTCATCGCTACCTTTACCAATCGAGTTCATCATTAAGCTTATTACATCAGGACAATATGTTTCTGCCTAGTTCATCACCTAGATGAATCAGACCTGACACAACTCTAAGCATAGAAAGCATAGCAGGCAAAGTAGGTAAAGCACATCGTGGCTCAAGCATCTACCAGGTATGCTAGGTTGTAAGGTTTAGCTATTTACTGTGACAATGACAGGTCATGCAAAGGAATGGGTTCATCTACCGCATATGACAGGCAATTGAACGTTTGTCCTAATGCAATAAACAAGAGCAGGAGCGGGAGAATGTGATGTTATCGGAATGATCAATAGGGTTGTTTGCCTTGCTGAGAAGTAGGAAGGTATTCTCCTTCGTTGGAATACTCAGGGGTATCCTCGGAAGCAGGGCCCACCGCAATGCAGATAGGTAACAATCAATACACGGAAAGTGCAACAATATGATGCATGATCATGACATGGCAACATGGTTGGATGAGCTAATGCAACTATTAACCAAGTTAAATGAAGTAGTTTTGAATATAGGTTCAAAATCATTCTTCATTTCATATTTCATATATTGACCTATTACTAAATGTCAATGTTCATCTACATAGGTTTCTCTAACATGCACGATAATAGCACCATTGGATTCACTGGATTTTTCTGATAAATTTTCATATATAAATTATTTCAATCTGAGTTATAGATTAATTTCTATGATTTTTCTAAGTTTTAACTAATTTCTGGAATTAATTTAATTCAAGAATTCCTTTATGGCATTAGCATGACATCAGCTGGTCAACAGCCCGTTGACAGGTCAAACCTGACCAGTGAGGTCCACTGGTCAGTGATCCGGCCACTAAGAGAAACTAATTGACCACTAAACACTAATTAATTAGAAAGGCGCCCACTGGGAGTGGGTATTTACTTTAATTAGTTTAATTAGTTTAATTAATTAATTATTTTTAACCTAATCCTAATTAAACAGGTCGGGCCCACTTGCCAGTTGACCCACGGGTCAAACTCCCATGGTCAAACCGGTTGACTCGCTGGCGTTTAGCCGCCGGCGACGTCAGGGACGGCGGAGGGGGTCGGAAAACCTCCTCCGGCGACCATTTCACCAACGGATGGTTCCTATCGAACCAGCACACACACGTGCTTCGATTTGGGCACACCCTAGCGGCTGAGGTGGACCAGAGCATCGCCGGCGTTGAGCTTGGCAGCCGCCGGAGTTCGGGCGAGCACCAGCTCGTCGCTCTGGCGTTCTAAATGGCCGGGGCGGGGCACCTACAGCCTCTACGCGGCCCCATGAGCTCGGTGGTGGCCTTAGAAGGACCACCTAATCACCGGAGTGACGCCGATGATTAGCTCGTGCAGCGAAGCACCTCGGGTGCCGACGGGATCGAGGATAAAAGAGGGAATCGGCCGGGGAACAGGGGGAAAGGGTTCGGGAGCTCACTTCGGGTGTAGAGCCGTCGATAGCATGCTCGGGGAAGGCTTGGAGGTGGCGAATCATCGACGGCGGTGTTCGGGTCTGAGGAGGAAGAAGGGGTCGGGGTTGTCGCTCCAGGGCCTCTGGCGACGCGTGGCTCGGTGCTGATGTCGGGGACGACTAGGCAGAACTTCTGGCAGGCTTAGAGGGGCGCAGGAGCGGTTGTGGCTATGGTGGCGGGCGAGCGGAGGTGACGCCCATGGCGGAACAGAGGGGAGGGAAGAGGCAGAGGGGCGAATGCGAGAGAGAGAGAGCGATGGGTACGGCAGCAGCGTCCTCATCCGTTTGCCAGCGCGACGGGGGAGGCAGGTATACAGGGAGCTGTGTGGCAGCTCCGGTGCGAGCGCACGGCGGGCACGCGCTCGTCCTTCTGGACGCCAGGAGGATGAAGGCGATGCTAGGCCAGATGGGCCGGCCCAAGGTGAGCTTCCTCCTTCTTCTTTTTTAATTCCAGTTTTTGTTTTTCTTTTCTGACATTTGTTTTATTTTTATTTAGGCACAAATGCTGGGCACAAAATACTCCAAATGTTTTATAGTGCTTAGTTTGAATATTTCAAACCTCTACAAAAAAGTTTCAGAATATTTTAAATGCGAAAATAATTATAATGCTTTATTTGGCATTTTTAGGAGCTTTAATATTTATTTTTGAAATGCTTTATTGATTCAAATATTTAGAATGACCCCTGATAAATTCATGTCCACATTTATCAGATATAGGGGGCATTTTTTATGGGCATTTTGGATTTGTTGGTTTTTCACAACTATTGAATTGGTTTGATTCAAGTGAGGTGTTTGGGTTTCTCTTAATCCCCATTTCAAATTGATGCAAAAAGTGAAAACATGATGCACAGACATGCTGACCTAAGTAAGCTAACTAGGGATGTGACAAAACCAAACAAGGAGCGAGGGCTATACCACTTAAGTTGTTGAGTGGTCCCGAACGCGGTGAGGGCGCATCCAATCCCGGAAAGGTTCCCGTGCATGTGGGTTTTCCATATAGGAGTCGAAGTCGCACAAGGGAAATAACCTTACCTTTCTCCTTTCGGCAAGTTTTTTTGGAACGTCGTGCTTATAGGTATCCATACCATCATCCCCCCTCCCCCCGGCAAAGCTGTACGCGAGGGAACCTTCTACTCTTTGGACAAAGAAAGAAGAGAAAATATGGATATGGAACCTTGGCAGTTTGTTAGTCCTTGCCAGAATTAAGTGTAATGCAACTTTCCAAATAAACATGCACATAAGTAAACATGAGAGCTGAACAAGATTGCAGAACACTTATCTTTATTTATCTATGCACAGGATCTGGGCCTGGCTTTGTACCGAGGATTACATGCTTCAGCGGCAAGACTTGTACAAAAGGTGATTGTCGGGGTCGGCCCGCCAACAGCGCCTCATGGGTAGAACTTTCGAAGACGTTCAGTATTCCAGGAGTTGCTCACCGGAACACCATCCTCGGTCTCCAGGTAGACTACGCCGGGCCTAGTGACTCGTACTACCCGATAAGGGCCTTCCCACTTTGATGTCAACCTTTTTGGATTCTTGGCCGACTGAGCTCACCGAAGAACAAGGTCGCCTTCCTCAAGACTTCTGGCATTGACCTTGCATCTATGGTAGCGGCGCAAGGCTTGCTGGTAGCGTGCAGCTCTCATAGCAACCTGAAGACGGTCTTCATCAAGGAGCGTCGCATCGTCTTGGCACAACTGCTCTTGCTCGAGCTCGTAATAAGCGAGCACTCGCGATGACCCGTATATGAGTTCTGTGGGGAGCACTGCCTCCACCCCATATACAAGGGAGAAGGGTGTCTGGATGGTAGCTCGATTTGGTGTCGTCCCGATTGACCAAAGAACCACCGGCAACTCATCAATCTAGCTTCTTCCGCACTTGTGCAGCCTATCAAAAGTTCTTGTCTTGAGACCTCGCAGCAGTTTTGCGTTAGCCCTCTCTGCTTGGTTGTTGCTCCTCGGGTGGGTAACGAAAGCAAAACAGATTTTGCTACCAAGGTCGTGGACATACTGCATGAAGGTGTGGCTTGTGAACTGTGTGCCATTGTCGGTGATGATCCTGTTGGGAACACTGAAGCGGAAAACTAGTCCCATAAAGAATATGACGAATGACTGTGTTGTCACCTTCCTCACTGCTTCCACTTCCAGCCACTTTGTGAACTTGTCGATAGCCACGTACAAGTACTCAAAGCCCCCGGCAGCACAGGGAAAAGGGCCCAAGATGTCGAGCCCCCAGACCAAAAATGGCCAGGAGAGAGGGATTGTTTGAAGAGCTTGAGCTGGTTGATGTAGTTTCTTCAAAAGAAACTAGCATGCTTCACACTTTGTTACTAACGCAGTTGCATCCTGGAGGGCCATGGGCCAAAAGAAACCTTGTCGGAATGCCTTTCTGGCAAGTGCTCTTGATCCTATGTGCGATCCACATATACCTCCGTGTATCTCTGCCAACAGTTCCAGTCCATTCTCCCGAGAAATGCACTTGAGTTTCAGGCCATTCGGTCTCTTTCTATACAGGATGTTGTCTATGACCTAGTACATTTGAGACCGGCAGGCTACTTTCTCTGCTTCCTCTTGTTCCTCGGGGAGTTCTCCTGTCTAAAGGAATTGGACAAGATGTTGTGCCCATGCTGGAGTCTGGGGCTCGACAACAAGGACCAAAGGCGTATCCTCTGTCGGGGGAGCATTTGCCTCGACGGCAAGGGCCTGAGGGCCTGCCGGAGTCTACTGCCCCCCGGCAAGCCTGGCGGGAGTGCATGCTTCTATGGCAAGAGCTGATGGCCCTATCGGAGCACAGCGCTCACTGGCAAGCCTGTCATTCTCTTGGGCAATCTTCTCGCTGGCGGCCTCGGGGAGCCCTGCCAGGAGTATTTGCCGGAACTTAACTTCCTTCTCTTCTTTTGCGCAGTTGATGGTGTCACGGTGGGTTGAGTTAGCTGGAGCATGAAAGTTCCTGGTTCCACAGGTAACTTAAGGGCAGCACATTTTGAAAGGCCATCGGCAATGTTGTTCTCCGCACGTGGAACATGCTCCATCTACAGGCCGTCGAAACGTTCTTCCAACTTCCTCACTTCATCTACATAAGCTTCCATCAACGGACTCTTCTAGTCTTTGTTTACTTGCCTAACGACAAGTTGAGAGTCACCCCTGACAGTAAGTTTCTTGATCCCAAGTTCTGTCATGATCCTGAGACCGGCAAGCAGCCCTTCATACTCAGCAGTGTTGTTCGTTGATCTCTCTGGGGGAAAGTGTATCTAGATCACATATCTAAGGTGGTCTCTAGTGGTTGTGACAAGCAGTACTCCTGCACCAGTGCCTTGCAGCGAGAAAGCTCCATCAAAATACATGATCCACTCTTGATCAGTCTCCTTATCGAGGAGAGTTGACTCTGGAATCTCTTCATCGGGCGTCAGGGTCCATTACGCAATGAACTCCGCCAAGGCCTTGCTCTGAATAGTCGAAGTGCTTTCAAACTTAAGACCAAAACTTGATAGTTCTAGAGCCCACTCCACAATCCTGCCAGTAGCTTCCCGGTTCCTCAATATCCGTTGTAGAGGGAAGCGGGTGACAACGGTGATCTCATGTGCTTGGAAGTAATGTCATAGCTTCCTCGAGACCATAAGAAGTCTGAAGAGCAACTTTTACACGCCAGAATACCTTGACCTAGCCCCTTGCAACAAGGAGCTAACAAAATAGACTGGTCGCTGACTACTTTCTTCTTCTGAACTATCTCTTTCAACTGCATAGATCCTTCCTTGCTGGCACCAAACCCCGCCAAAGGTTGTCCTGGCTCATTGTTTGGCGCCTCTGCCGCTGCCGCTGCTTCTTTATCAACCTCTCTTTCAGCCACTAATGCAGCACTCACCACATGATTCATTGCCGCCAAGTATAGCAGCAACAGCTCCTGTGGTTTTGGCGCGACTAGGACTAGCGGAGAGGAAAGGTACTTCTTCAAATCCTGCAGCGCTTCCTCCGCTTCTGGAGTCCATTTCATTGGACATGCCTTGTTCAAGATTTTGAAAAAGGGGAGGGCGCGCTCAGCAGACTTTGAGATGAATCTACTCAGAGCAGCAACACAGCCGTCAAGGTGTCGCACGTCCTTGACTCGTTTTGGTGCCTCAATCTACTCAATTGCCTTGATCTTGTCAGGATTTGCTTCGATTCCATGTTGAGACACAAAAAACCCGAGAAGCTTGCTGGATGGGACACCGAACACACATTTCTCAGGATTGAGCTTCATGTTGATCTTGCGCAGATTGGTGAATGTCTCTTCTAGGTCCGATATGAGTGTGGCTTTGTCCTTGGTTTTGACCACTATGTCATCCATATAAGCTTCCATAGTTCTATGCAGCCGGGGCTCAAAACCTATCTGGACCGCTCTCGCAAAGGTGGAACCAGCGCTTTTCAACCCGAAAGGCATACGCAAAAAATAGTATGTACCACATGGGGTGATAAACGCGGTTTTCTCTTCATCTTCCTTGGCTATAAAGATCTAATGATAACCGGAATAAGCATCAAGGAAAGACAACAGGTCGCAACCAGCGGTGGAGTCCACAATCTGGTCGATGCGCGGCAAGGGAAAAGGATCTTTAGGGCAGGTCTTGTTGATGTCCGTGAAATGAATGCATAGCCTTCACTTCCCATTCACCTTGTGCACCACGACTGGATTGGCCAACCATGTAGGGTCCAGTACTCCTCTAATTAGACCAGCTGCCTCTAACTTCTTGATCTCTTTGGCAATAAATTGTTGCCGCTCCAAAGCTTGCTTCTGAACCTTCTGTTTGACGGGCCACGCATGTGGAGAGACGGCAAGGTGGTGCTCAGTCACCTTCCTAGGAACACCGGGGATATCAGATGGTTTCCATGCAAACATATCGACATTCGCCCGCGGGAAGGCAACGAGCGTGCTTTCCTATTTTTCATCAAGGGTGGAACTTATGGTGAAAGTTCCCCCCGTGTCATCCTCCTTAGCGGGCACCTTCTTGGTTTCTGGCGGAGCTGCCTTGGACTTCTTTCTCTTGCCGGTGGAGCTCTCCGGCACATCGTCAACAGTAGCACAACACTCCATAGAGGTGCACTTGTTGGAATGTGCGCCGGAGGCCTTGTCGGTCTTTTCCCTCAGGGGCTTCAACGGCAGGAGCAAGTGCCTTGGCGGCAGGTGCTGCGGCTATGCCCCGGTAGAGTTAGTCAGCACAAATAAGTGTGCTCTTCTTGTCGGAGTTGATGGTAATGATGCTCATCGATCTGGGCATCTTCAGCATGTTGTAAGCGAAGTGAGTGGTCGCCATGAACTTGGCCAGTGCCGGACGCCCGAGAATGCCGTTGTATGGCAATGAGATCTCGGCCACGTCAAAGACGAACTTCACCGTTCTGAAATTGATATCGCTACTAAACGTCACTGGTAGCGTGACCTTGCCTTTCGGCATAGTCCTTCCCGAATTGACCCATTGGCAAGCGCCTGTCAGATCGAGATCTTCATCAGGAATCTGCAGCCTTCGAATGACATCGAGCGAGATCAGGTTCAGGTTGGCTCCGTTATCGACTAACATCTTCGTCACCTTGAGGTTGTGGATTGTTGAGGAGACAACGGCAGGTACCCGACCGTGGTTATGCGATCAGGGTGATCCTCAGCATCGAAGATGATAGGAGTGTTGGACCATTTCACATGTTTCTATGCGCCGATAGAAGGCTTTGCCGCATTAACCTCTCTTGCCCACTGTTTAAGTTGGCGGTGAGAGGAATGCAACGAGGCTCCTCCTTCTATTCACATCGCCTCCATAGCTCTCTGGAACTCATGCCCACTGGACTCATCATCCTCTTCGACGTCATCATCGTCTCCCTCTTGCTTGTCGCAGCCGTGGGTGGGTGGATCCTTCTGTTGCTTAGGCTTGCCGCGGCGACCTCCTCGGCCAACATGCTTCTTGTCGGTCCCCTAAGCACCATACTGACCCTTCTCTTTGTTGTGTATTTCATATTCACCCTTCTGCTTCTCGGCAGTCTTGGAGGTCATGGCCCTTGGTGTGATGGATCTTGTAACACTGGTTGCCGGAGTCTCCCGTCTTACCGGCAGCCGCCATAGAATGGCAGGAGGCGCACCCAGCAACATCGTTGACGGGTTCGTTGACCTTGCCTTTCTTCGCGGCGCCAGGGTTGCCGGATCCTTCGACGGCTAGCATGATCTTGCCCTTGCGCTTCTTGTTCCGCTGCTGGCCCTTCTTTGCCGGGGGAGTGGTGTTTTCGTCGTCAGAGTCGGCCTCTGCACCAACACTCTCGCCGGGGAGCCTTCTCCCGTCTTCAGCGGGAGCGCATTTGTCTACCAAAGCATAAAGCTCGGCGACGTACCTGACTCTATTAATCACCAGCTCTTCCCACATCCTACGGTTGCGCATGTTCTGATGGAACGCGCTGATAACAGCGGCAGGGTGAACGTCTGGGATGTTGTGGTGCACACGGCTGAACCTCTGGATGTACTTGTGCAGAGTTTTGCCTTCCTTCTAGGGGGTGATGTGCAGGTCGCTCTCCTAGCCAGGCGCTTGATGACCCCTAGTGAAGGCGCCAATGAATTCATGACACGGGTCTACCCAGGAGGCGATGGATCTCTCTGGCAAGTGCATCAGCAATGACCTGACGTTGGGATTAAGCACCAACGGGAAGTAGTTAGTCAATATCTTGTTGTCGCGGCCTCCAGCAGCCTGCACCACGATGGTGTAGATGCTCAGGAACTCTGACGGATGGGTCTTGCCGTCATACTTCTCCGGGACCTCTAGTTTGACGTGCGGGTGTTGGGCCACTAGACTTGCCGCAGCTCGAGGGTAAACGCTAGGAAGCCCACCTCGTAAGGTAGACTGACAGGGTACCCCGGCACAGACTTGTCCACGATGCGTCTCGCGCGCCTGTCTGACTGGAGGCGTGCTTCCCATCGCTTCTCGATCGCGGTTCGAGCGTCCTCCTTACCACGTTTCCAAAGAACATGACGATGATCACGGCACGTCCGCGGGTCAGACGTCGTCGTCGAGTAACCATCGTGGGCGTTGGCCTATCGTGTCGGCGACCGATGATGCTGTCACGGGGGAGAGTGCGCCGAGGTCGCACCAACCCTAGGCACCTCACCGCTGGCCTGAGGCGGCCCTATGGGCCGAAGCTTATCTGCGAGGCTGAGGAGGCTCTGAATGGTGGCTCTCCATTCATCGAGCTTCTCCGCAGCGGGAGGGAAGTTCAGGAGTAGCTGCACTCGTGCCATTGCTTCCTCTCCTATGGATGGCATCAAGCGGCGTGAGGAACGCGAGGTGCTCTGACTCCTAACCGTGTTAGAAGGAGCACCTTCTCAGTCCCGCGTCGGCATTCCACCCCCACTCGCGTGCTGGTCCTGTGCATCTTGGGAATGATGTCCAGGAGCCTTTCCGTGGGGATGCTGAGAACTATGGGCGCCGTGGCGCGGCTCTCTGCGCGCCTCCTGAGAAGGTCATGGCGTAGGCGCCGACGTGGGCGCCCTGGGAGATACTCTTCCGCCCCCGGAGTTCGTCGTACCACCTGCAGGCGGTACCGCTCTATCCTAAGACCCAGGCGCATGGGGGTTCCCACTGTTTCCATGGGCGTCTCCGCGGCGAGCGTTGCCGCTTGCTTGGCCTTGGTCATAGGAGCGTCGCGGAAGTTCCGAACCTCCACCTCCTCCTCCTCCACCTGCGTCCACGCCGTCTCCTGTTTGTGTAGACACAAGAATGGCGAATGCGGATGGACCAACTACAGTAAGGCCCTTCTTCTTGGGGGACATGGTGATGATGAAGCTAGGGTGTAGATCACCAAAACAGGTTCGTAGAACCTCTTACGCGCCCCCTACCTGGCGTGCCAAAGATGTCTTGGGGAACAAACACCTATGGGACCGCGGGGGGCCCTTTCGGTTCGGCGAGGGGGCTTGCTGGCACAAAGATCCGGTCTGGTGAGCTGCACACGGTGTGTTTTTACCCAGATTCAGGCCGCACAGATGCGTAAAACCCTACTCCTGCTTGGTTGTATTGAACTTGTTCTAGGGTTTGAGCTTACAGGAGCGCCATGAACGGCTGCTACAAGAGCTTGGGAACCTCTAGTTGTCTAATTGTCCAACTGCCTGGTCCCCGATTGTCTAACCTTCGAAAATTCTAAAAATCCAAAAGTCCTCTTCTGTAACGCCATGGGCCTCCTTTTATACTCAAGGGAATCCCAACAGTGGCTTACAGTGCATGCACGAGGCGCATAGTGCTGTTACAGTGCTATCATACCTAGTCCTGACGGAGTAGGACAAGAGCATAAAATGCACCGTTAGGGGCCTCAGTCCATCAGTGGGACGGGACGGGGGCCGTCCCATCGGCGTCGCTTAGCTTCCTCCTATGTCGACACCGCGACACGCGTCCAGGTGGATCGACACCTGTCCTGTGTGCTGGCGGCGCTTGCCGGGGCCTCGCCTTGCCGGGGGTCTGGAGGCCCTACAGCCCTCCCGGTAAGGTCTTGCGGGAGTCCTGACTCTTTTGTGCTGATGCTTGGTAAGTCTTTGCTAAGTCCTGCCACCGGGGCGGCTACTACTGCCTGCACATGCGTAAAGGGGCACTAGATGGCCCAACAACTCTAGTGCAACGATAGTGGACCCTCCCGATGGCCCTCCGGCACTCCCGGTACACTACCGAAAATACCCAAAACTTTTTCGGTGGCCAAAACAGGACTTCCTATATATCAATCTTTACCTCCGAACCATTTCGGAGCTCCTCATGATGTCCGGGACTTCATTCGGAACTCCTAACAACCTTTGGTCACCACCATACATAACTCAATACTACTGAAATGTCACCGAACGTTAAGTGTGCAGACCCTGTGGGTTCGAGAACTATGTAGACATGACCGAGACACCTCTACGGTCAATAACCAATAGAGGGACCTGGATGCCCATATTGGTTCCTACATATTCTACGAAGATCTTTATCTGTTGAACCTCTATGTCAAGGATTCAGTTAATCCCGTATGTTGTTCCCTTTGTTCTTTAGTATGTTACTTGCCTGAGATTCGATCATCGGTATATCTATATCTAGTTCAATCTTGTTACCGACAAGTCTCTTTACTCGTTCCATAATACAAGATCCTGTGGCTAACTCTTTCGTCACTTTGCTTGCAAGGCTCATTATGATGTTGTATTACCGAGTGGGCCTGAGATACCTCTCCATCACACGGGGTAACAAATCCCAGTCTTGATCCATGCCAACCCAACAGACACCCTCGAAGATACCTGTAGAGCACCTTTTTAGTCACCCAGTTACATTGCAATGTTTGATACACACAAGGTACTCCTCGGTGTCAGTGAGTTGCATGATCTCATGGTCATAGGAACAGATACTTGGCATGCAGAAAACTATAGCAATAAACTGATACAATCATATGCTATGTTTATATTTTGGGTCTTGTCCATCACATGATTCTCCTAATGATGTGATCTCGTTATCAAATAGCACCTCATGTCCATGTCTAGGAAACCTTGACCATCTTTGATCAGCGAGCTAGTCCATTAGAGGCATACTAGGGACATGGTTTTGTCTATGTAGCCACACATGTATCTGAGTTTCCGATCAATACAATTCTACCATGGATAATAAACGATTATCATGAACAAGGAAATGTGATAATAACTAATTTATCATTGCCTCTACGGCATATTTCCAACATGGGGAAGCCCAAGCCTCGTAAGAGGAAGGTCACGCAGCATACCCTATCTTCCTCGCATGGAGAAGGGAAGTTTTTGGCGAAGGCCTCGCCATTCATAGAAGTTAATCCAGATTGAGTGGACGCCAGATCCGAAGCGGGAAGATATCCTTGCACTTCAAGGTCGCACAATCAGAGATGGTAAACTGAACAACTTGCCTAGTCGCCTGGGAGGTTGCGGTGAGGGAGTGAGAAGGATCCTAGGGCGCTCGCCATGTCTCAAGGCTCCCTGATTTTTGGTCTCTCAATGGTTGGGGAACAAGATGCGCCATTCATGACATGCTCGTCCTATTTAAATAGGGTTTTTTCTCCAGCCCGTGAAGGGTATTTGTTTAAAAGACTACTGGACCGCTAACCTCCCGTCGATGCACGGGAATCAAAGGGTGTCATTAACCTCAAGCTGGAAAGTTAATGCTATGGGCCCCGTGACGCTTTGACAATCGGGAAGTCCTCGGTGGCCGAACTAGTAGCAGCCAAACATAGAAGGGGAGAAGAACTTGCCCCGCAAGCCACAATGCTGAGAATCATGAACCTTGGCATTGGAGGCTACTGAGGGAGTCCGGGACTAAGGGGTCCTCGGGCCACCAGCCTATCTCCTATGGGCTGGAAAGGTGGGCCGTTCTATGGCCATTACATGGAGGCTGAACTATAAGGAGACTTCGTATTCGGGAAGGAGACCTTCGGTGCCTTGGCGTGTCCTCCAAGCCAAGATGGCAAGATTGGTGTGTTTATCCCTTGATGATAACTGACTATGTGTAACCCTAGGTACCCCTGGTGTCTATATAAACCAGAGGGTTTAGTACATAGGATAGAGAACCATCATCTAGGGTTTTACCTCATTCGATATCGTGGTAGATTGACTGTGTAATCGTCATACACACATCAATACAATCAAGCAAGAAATAGGGTTTTACCTCTTTGAGAGGGCTTGAACCTGGGTAAATATTGTCCCTATGTTCCCTGTTCCCCATTCATCCAAGATCCACAACTCAGGACCCCCTACCCGAGATCTGCCGGTTTTGACACCGACAAACGGGAACATCACTATGAGGACTTCACTGAGAAACTGCCATTCTGATGCAGCTTCATCGAAACTTGTCCAACTCGCTTTTTTTTTGAATATCCTTCACACAAGAGAGTAATTCATTCCATGTCACTTGGGAGGGCCAAAGAGGTCCCTATGAAAAGAAATATCGGGGTTTTCTTGTCCCAACACTTGTTTGATCATGACAAATTTAGGTCTCACAATCACGTACAAGTTAGGGTACTACACCATAAGTAGGGTAGTGCCTAGCAAGGTATCTTCCCAGAATCGAACCTGAGAGCCATCCCTTACTCAGAAAGTATCAAATTTAAAAAGAATTCCTTGGCCTTGATGACACCATACCAAAATATGAATCACCAGGTTTCCAATGAAATTGATAAATAGCTTTGGACCCCACGTATTTGTTACGAATGATTTCCCGCCACACTCCATTTCTAGTGAGTAATTTATAAACCCATTTACTCAGAAAAGCGATGATTTTTTATTTCAAGCTCTTGAATTCCAAGGCCCCCTTGACTTTTAGGGCGTCGTAATATATTCCACCTAGCCAGCTGATATTTCTTGGATTCATTATTGCATTATCAAAAAATTCTGGATCTAAAGTAATCCGGATGCTGAAAACCCCCTTTCGGTAAGTGAATAAAAGACAACATGTATAGAACCATATTTCTAAGGACGAAATTGATCAAAATCAATTGTCCACCATATGACAAGAGTTTGGCCTTCCAACTGGCTAGCCGTTTATCAAGTCTCTCTTCCACCTACTTCCACTCAACGATAGTTAAGCGCCGATGGTGAGTCGTAATATCGAGATACTGAATCGAGAACTGTCCGAGCTGGTAGCCAAAAATGTCAGCATTGTCAGCCGCCGACTCTACAACGTCACCAAAGAAAAAAAACTCGCTCTTATGAAAATTAATTTTAAGACTAGATAGGTCCTCAAATGTGCATAAAAGCAGCTTGAGGTTTCTTGCTTTATCTAGTTCATTATCCACAAAAGGAATAGTGTCATCCACATATTTTAAAATAGACAAAACCCTTATAGTAAATAGGGAATAACACCACTAATCTGACCGACCACCTTAGCCCTTTGAATAAGCATAGTTAACATACCGGTCGTGATGTTAAACAGAATAGGGGATATGAGGTCCCCTTGGCAAAGACCCTTCTTGGTCTAAAATAATTGCCAACATCATCGTTGACTTTGATTGCCACACTACCTTTAGAAACAAAACTCTCTATCGATCGGCACCATTTTGGCGAAAACCCCTTCATGCGTAAAGATTGCAAGAGAAAGGGTCATTTAACTTTATCATAGGCCTTTCGAAGTCAATTTTCAGGATGACTTCGCTCAACATTTTAAGGTGAAGCTCATGTATGGTTTCATGCATCATAACCACTCCATCTAGTATGTTTCATCCTTGCATAAATGCCATTTTAGTGGCCTTAACCACATGGCCAGCCACCCCATTCAACCAATTTGTTGTGACCTTTATTTAGATTTTAAAGCTGGCATTTAGGATGCAAATTGGTCGACATTGTTGAATACGACTAGCCTCCTTAGTCCCGAGCAATAGAATAATTTCCCCAAAGTTTAAAAGGGCAATTTCAAGGTTTTGGTATGTAATTGGTTAAACAACTATACCAAGTACACCTTAATCACATCCCAAAAACATTGAGCAAACTCCATCGGAAAACCGTCTGGCCCAGGGGCCTTGTTGTGTTCCATTTGAAACAGTGCGGTGCAAATTTCCTCCTTAGTGAACGGGCAGGTTAAAAAATCATTTTCCTCCTCCAAAAGTTGCGGGATGTCATGAATATTAGACTCATCCGGTGCAAAGGAACTTTCAGCCAAAGGTCCAAAAAGCTCTTTGTAGTACTTATTAATGAAATTTTTGAGTGGTCCATCACCTTCAATACGGCATTCGTCCTGGTCACGTGTGAAAATACGTTTCTTTCTATGTATGCCATTTTCCAATATTTGGAAGTATTTCCTATTGTCATCACCTTGCACCTGTGAGTCGGCTTTGGACCGTTCGTACCATTTAATCTCTTCCTCGCATAAAAGGCGGGCAATCTACTCATTTAGACGCCTTTTTGCTTAATCTCAATAGCATAAAGGGGCCTCACCTCCTCAATTTTATCAAGGGTACCGATTAAGGTAGATAGTCGCAACATTTCTTTTTTGTATATGCAAGCGGTATGTTTAGCCCATCTGTTGAAGCCATGTTATATCTTGGTTTGGACTGCCGATGGTCACCCCTACGCTGCACTGTGCAGCTCTTTCTATAATTGGTGATTGAGCGCTAGGAATGGAGTCCTTAGGTGAGCAGATGAAGATGCTAAACATTGTCGTTGTCTTGATCATTTGGACGATATGGAAGGAATGGGAAAATAGGGGTTTTCAAGGAAAACCCTCCCGTTTGGATAGCATGATCGAAGAAATTATGTGTGATACACACAACTGGTATAAGACTGGGGCCAAATGTCTTGCACAATTGTTTGTTTAAGATGAACTGCTCTGTTCTTCTCAGCTTATCCCATATTTGAGAAACATGCTTTGATCGCATGCTCCATTCAAGAAGAATGAAATAGCAGGGTGTTTGAGGGTATGTTACTTCCAGTTGTCGTTTGAATGGTTTTCTTAATCGATGGTATGCTACCACCTTCATTTAATCATCACTGGTTAATATAATCTTTTGCACAACTTTTAATGGTTTAAGGCTAGTGCTTCATTCTTGTGTATCTCTGTTAGACTAGGGTTTTTTTTAGATGAAACCTTACAACAATTGTTCTATGGTAATTTCATTAATAAATCATAAAAATACAAAAGTAGAAAAATGTTACAATCATACAATGCCAGTTCTTGGAAACATTAAAATGATTAAAGGAACTGATCAATCCAGGACTTTATTTGTTCTGCTTTCTATGGTCTTGCTCTAATCTCTGTTGTTCTCAATCCTTCTTTGAGATGAAATTTCCAACACAAAAAAATGAGGAGCAACCGATCTAAAAATGTTATCATTTTTGCATGACCAAATGCTCCAACAGCCTATAATGAAGATCTCCAATGCAAATTCTCTAGGAAGGTAGAAAATTTAGGTATCAACCTAATCAATTATTTATATACCTCGGAGTCTGTTAGTTATAAGATGATCCCAACAGAGAAGTGCAAATGGATAGTTCCATAGGAGATGCGTAATGGTTTCTTCTGTGTTGTTCCCACAGAGGGCACAATTATAGTTTTGCAGATGCATACTCCTTCTCTGTAACATATTCCTTGTGTTCACTCTGTGATGGAGGCTAAGCCAGAAAATTATTTTATGTGTAAGCATGCATGAAATATTCCAAATATCTTGTAATATATGGTGGACAATGGGCTATCCCCTCATCTGCTTGTACATCTTCATAGATGTATATTTTGGTGAACTCCATGGATAAGACAATTGATCAGAGTTCTCCGATATATCTATATTATTGAAGCTTTCTTGGAGAGAGTGCAATCGCTAGTAAGCAATAAGGGATAATGGTCTCTGAAAATTAGCGTTCATATCTTGGTTTTGTATAACTTGTTGCAAAATAAATGTCTTGTTGATTGAAAAAGACAATAGTTGTGGGAACAACGTCTGAAGTGGTTGCCCATGCCACTTATCTGACCAGAACAAAGTAGTACCCCCTATGCCAACCGCGCATAGAGAAATCTCCTTGAATGTGGGTGGCAACTTAAGAATGGCCTTCCACCAAAAATATCCAACCATCCTTTCACCAGGAAAACTATTTGCATAATGAGTCTCCCAGATAATATTAACCCAAGGAATATCTTCTCTGTTTAGGAACTTGTGAAGGTATTTCATGAGTAGAGCCTGACTATAATAACTCATGTCGTAAATACCAAATCCACCCTTGTTTTTTGCGTAGGCATACTTTGTCCCAAGAAACAAGGAGATACCCCTCTCCATAGTTCCAAATTTCCCCTAGAAGTAGTTTTTGAGATAGATGTTAATCTGATTAATCACTGATTTGTGTATCCTAATGGAGCACATGAATAAAATGGGCATCCCATAGAATACCGATTTAACCAGTGTGAGTTTATGTCCTGTAGATAACAGAGTGGAGCAACATAAAATTTTATTTTCAATTCTCTTGAGCATAGGGGCATAATGTTCCAAGCTTGGTTCTGACAGATACAGTGGGAGACCAAGATAGTTTTCGGGGGAATTACCCACCTTAGAGCCAAACATGTTTGAGTGGGAGTGTGTTTTGTTTGTAGTAGTGTTGATGGGTATCAAAGTGGATTTGGAGTAGTTGACTTTGAGACCAATGTAGTCTGCAAAATGAAGAAGGAGATTCTTAATATGATTTAATTGTGTTGCGTATGCCTTGGCTACCAAGATAGTGTCATCAACATATTGGATAATGGGGTAGTCTGGATAGGAGGTGTGAGTCAATGGAAAAGCAACCAGATCATTGTATATGGCTTCATTTAACATGGTCTAGAGTACATCAGCTGCAATAACAAGTACTGGGGGAGAAAGAGGATCTCCTTATCTTATTCCTTTCTGCATACAAATTGTTTTCCTGGAACACTGATACATCTCTATAATTTTTGCTTGTTCCATGCTGTTATGTTATCAATCTTGGATGTTTTACAATCATTTTGTAGCAACTTTATATCATTTTTTGGGGACTAACCTATTGACATAGTGCCAAAGTGCCAGTTGTTGTTTTTGCTTGTTTTTTACTTCGCAAAGAATCAGTACCAAATGGAGCCCAAACGCTACCAGAATTTTTGGAGAATTTTTATGGACCAGAATAGCCAGGATGGGCCAAAGAGCACCAGGAGAGGGGGCCCAAGGTGGCCACCCTACACCAGGGCACGCCAGAGGCCCATGGCACAGCCTGGTGGAGGGTGTCCACCTAGGGACCCCGCTCAACCGACTATCAAGCCTATAAATTCCCAAATATTTGGAAAACCCTAGAGGACTCGACGAAACACAATTCCAATCGCCACAAGTTTCAGAACCTCAACATCCAATCTAACAACAACACGGAGGGGTTCATCTTCATCATAGGTGCCTATCTAATGATGTGTCCGTAGGCAATATCTAGATGGCTTCCTCTCTCTTTATGATTCTCAATACAATGGTCTCTTAGAGATCTATTTGATGTAATGAATTTTGAAGTGTGTTTGTTGGGATCCGATGAATTTTGAGTTCATGATCAGTTTCTACTCATGAATATGATTTGAGTCTTATTTGATTTCTTATTTGCATGATTACATATAGCCTTGTATTTATTCTTGGAACCTTTGGTTTAGTTAGGCCAACTAGATCGATTTTTCTTGACATGGGAAGAGGTGATTTGTGATGGATTCAATCTTCCGGTGTTCTTTCCTAGTGACAGAAGGGGCAGCAAGACACACATGTATCGTTGCCATTAAGGATAACAAGATGGGGTCTATTCCTACATGAATAGATCTTGTCTACATCATGTCACCATTCTTATTGCATTACTCCGTTTTCCCATGAACTTAATACATTAGATGCATGTTGGATAGCGGTCGATGTGTGGAGTAATAGAAGTAGATGTAGAATCATTTTGGTCTACTTATCTTGGACGTGATGGCTATATAATGATCATTGCTTGGATATCGTCATGATTTTTTGATCTTCTATCAATTTCCCAATGGTAATTTGTTCACCCACCGTGTGTTATACTCATGAGAGAAGACACTAGTGAAACCTACGGCCCTGGGTCTACTTTTCCAACATATTGCTTTCCGATCTACTATTTTGCCCTTTCATTTTCAGATTTATTAATCCAAAAAAAACCAAAAATACCTTGCTGCAATTTTTTTTACTTATTTTTTTTCCTGTTCTTGTGAGATCTATTTGCCAAAACTATCATTACCTAATCTATCTTATTATCGTAGAGAGCTTGACAACCTCTCTTTCGCATCGGGTTGCAAGTATTTGTTATTTGTGTGCAGGTGTTGTTTATGTGGGTGCATGACCTTCCTCTACGGATTGATACCTTGGTTTCATAACTGAGGGAAATACTTACCGTCGATGTGCTACATCATCCCTTCCTCTTTGGGGAAATACCAACACAGTCTCAAGCCATGTCAAAGGAATTTCTGGCGCCGTTGCTGGGGAGGAAGCAATCTCATCTACCAGGTTCCTAATCACAAATCTCATTTCCTTGCAATTTACATTATTTGCCATTTTCCTCTCATTTTCCTCTCCCCCACTTCACAAATTTGTCGTTTTATTCGCGCTCTCTTTTTTGTTTGATTTTTTCTCATTAGATTTCTTGTTCGCATATCACTTCACTATGTCTAGTTCCTCCGTTATTGCGTTTACCCCCGAAAATGAGGTTAATTTTAAAAAAGGGGAGGGGAGAATCTTAAATATGATTGGTATAGGATTTGCAATGCTCATAATAGATCTATTCGTAAAGAATCTACCATTGTTTTTCTTCGTTGTTTTTATGTGGGCATCACCACTTGGTATAGATTCGTACTTGATATGATTACCAGTGGAAATTTCTTGATGTGCCCGCTTTATATGCTTACAATGCTATGGGAAATTTAGTGGGTTTCCCACCTATCATTGTCAATGAAACAGTTTGAACCCTTGAGCATGTTATGAAAAGGTTAGATGCTATTGAAAAGAAAATGCTCATTGAGGAAAATATTGAGAATTTGGATAAAAGGATGCATAGAATTGGGTCAAAGGCGGGAGACGCTCTTAAATTATTAAAGGAAAACGAACACGTGGTCAATAGAAGAATGGAAGAAAGCCCCACTGCAATTGATAAGTTGGAGGAAATATTTCGTAATTTAAGTTCAGCCTTCTCTACTGATAAGACTATTGAAAAAATTCCCATTAGTAAAGATTGCAAAACCATGCAATTTCCTAAGAACAAAGGTACTGCTTCTAGTAGAAACAATGAGGATCTTAAAATGATTAGTATTCATCCCAATTTTGTTGAAGTGGTAAACAACCTTCGTGGCAAGAATAAATTTTTCAATCTTATTCCTAGAAGTATTGTCATTGAAACTATGCATGATAGATCCTTGAAAATTTCTCATTGTGTGCTTAAGGAATTGGAAACTAAGGATGACAATACTTGAAACTATGCATTATGCCTAGCTAGGGGCGTAAAATGATAGCGCTTGTTGGGAGGCAACCCAATGAATAAATTATTTTTATCTTTTCCTTTCTGTTTTTGAGTGTTTCTCACAATTACGATTCTGTTATGATTGTGTTTGTACATTTTATTTAGTGTTTGTGCCAAGTAATGCCTTTAAGATGATCCATAAGAAGAGTAGAAACAATGTTGAATCTGAAACAGAAACTTTGTTCTCAGTGCACGAATTTTCATTTCTTTATTGGAATATTGTTCTGTCCAAAACACATTCTACTTTCCTTGCATTGTGTGCTTGTTTTGATGAATCTATGGCCTTTGTCGGGGGTATAAGTCACGGTAAAGTTAGAATACGGTAGGTATAATGAAATAATAAAATATTGATGGGTTTACAACAGTACCTAAAGTGGTAATTTTCTTTATTATACTAATGGATCTCATGAGAATTTTGTCAAGTTTTGTGTCATTGAAGTTCTCAAGTTTTGGGTGAGATCACGATGGATGCAGGAATAAGGAGTAAGAAGAGCCTAAGCTTGGGTATGCTACAGCACCCCAAGGTAATATCCAAAGAGTAACAAGCAACTAAACTTTGGTATGAGCCTAAGCTTGGGTATGCTACAGCAACCCAACGTAATATCCAAAGAGTAACAAGCAACTAAACTTGGGGATGCCCCAAGTGGCATCCCCTCTTTCTTCTAACAACCATCAGTATTTTACTTGGAACTATATTTTTATTTGTCACATGTCATGAGTTTTTCTTGGAGCGTGTAGTATCTTTGCTTTATTTATTTTATCCTTGCTTCACACACCTATTTTAGAGAGCCAAAAATATACTATGATTTGCTAGAATTGGTCTTTATGCTTTACTTAAATCTATTGAGCAAAGGAATTGCTCTTATGCTTCACTTATACCTTTTTTATCACGGCGTGCTTTTACATGTTTGAAGAAATACTCTCATGCTTCACTTATATTAATTTGAGAGTTAGTACTTTTTAAGAAATCCTCTCATGCTTCACTTATATTATCTTGAGAGATGAAACTTGTATGCTCATTTTCTTCACTTATATCCATGTGGGCTTGTCAAAAGCAATTGAAATATATAAAACTAGTCCCAAAGTGATAGATAATAAAGAGGGATATAATAAAAACTTTCATGAAGATCATTGGACAAATTAAACTTGATTTTTTGTAATAGTTTTGAGACATGACAATAGTGATATGTGAGTTATGTTAGTGAGTAATTATGCTTAGTAAGAATATTGGTGTTAAAGTTTGTGATTCCCTATGCAAGCACGGAAGTCAATAGTTGTGCTACGAAATTACATCCTACTTATGGTGAATTATTAGGTGTTAGTTATGCTTAATGCTCGCTTATGTGATTTTTCGTTTCTTGGTTGGATGCTTCTCAATATATTGCTAGCCTTCACTTGTACTAAGTAGAAATACTACTTGTGCATCCAAAATCCTTAAACCAGTTTTGCCATATGAGTCCACTATACCTACCTATATACAGTATTTCCATGCCGCGCCAAGCAAATTTGTATGTGTCATCTCTAAATTTCAAAATAAATTTTCCTTTTTGTGTGCTCGTACCACTCATGAAACGGATAGGTGGTGACCAATATTTTTCCATGCTACATGGGTTATTCTCAAGACAAGTGTTTATTCACTTATCATTGCACAAGAGTACAACGGTAATAGGGATGCCCAGTCCCAAAATGAAAAACAAAAAATATTTACGTTATGTTGTCAAATAATAAATTCCTTGTAAAGTGTTTGTATGGAAGGTGTAAGAGCACATTTCTCCATGTGTGGTTTGGGGTAATTGATGACAATCTCTATGGACTAATGGTTGCCTTGAGTTATATTCAAAGGATTTGTCCATAGGTACTTCTTGGAGTCCATCTATTGGTTTAAAGGAGTTTATATGGTGACCAAGGTGGCATTCAAGGTTTATCCAAATATTGGTCATGTGGGAGTTGAGCTTATTGCAAGCATGTCTTAAAGAAGAAGATTGTGTAAGCATTCATGTTTACCTTCAAGACATCATGTTTATGAAGAGAGAAGCTAAGATACAAGGTTGATCAACACTAAGTCAAAAAGTGGATCAAGTTAATCAACACACAAAGCGTACAAGATGTACCGAGAGGGATCAAGTGATCCCATGGTGTGGTAAGAATTGTCCATTATGCTTTGTGTACTAACCCATGGTCTACGTGAGAGTTCTTTGTGGGGTTAGGTATATTTCCATGGGCTTGCATCAAGAGGCGGATCCCATACATCCCATGGAAGATGACATCCAGTGGAGATCATCATCAAGGTTGCGATGTGCAAGCTCAAGTGAACCATCACGGAGAGATCATGCTTGAGGCTCGCCATTCATTGTGGTGACAATGGACTTGTGAAGATGTGCCGAAGAGTGTCTCACCCATAGTGGAGTGTGGGGGATCAATCATCTACTCTTCATCAAGCCAACGCAATCAAGAAAGGTGGTCCATCTTGAGGAAGTCGAGATCGTCATCGTCTATCTCAAGTGCACTATGCGCAAGGCTAAGGTTTGACCTTTATAGGGTTTTCTATTTTACCAGTATCATGGTGGTAGTTGAGAGATCGGTTTATAGGATCGATTGTCATACTATCAAGGGGGGCTCTCAAGTGAGTAGCTTGATCGTATCGTTCGTTGCGAGCTCAAACCATTGCATTCTTGGCATTGTCATATTTCTTCATTATTGGTTGGCTTTTCTCTATGTGGGTTCTTGATCTTGTGGTTATCTTCGTGACAAGCTCTAGTACATCGAAAACGGATTTCATATGCTTCGTCTATTGCGTTTTCGGTGTTGGAGGTTTTGCCGGTCTTATTCGAGGAAGGGTTCTCACCATTTTATTATGGGACTTTTCTCATTTTCTTATTATTTATATTTCAATCAATATTGTGTTAGCCCATGTTGTTATCTTTCCAACAAACTTTGTTTCCTTGAATTCGGAGTCCGTTTGCAAAGGTTGTGGTAGTTTTGGTGTTCTTAAAAGGCTGCAGCGGTACTACCACGGCTAGGGTGGATGTAAATGTTTACTACCTCTCTAGAGCGGTACTAACGTGTCTCCAAGAGCGATACTACCGCTCCGGACCAAAATCTCGTGTTTTGTCCACCGGTGGTAGGCACGGATGTATTTTTTAAGTACCACTCGCAAGCAGTAGTACCGCTACCCTTTGTGATAGTACCGCTATCCCTAGTGGTAGTACCGTGAGGACGAGCGGTAGTACCACTCCGGTGGTTCTACTGGCCTTTTGCCTCCTCGCTGTTGTTTTTCATATGGATACTATTTCCCTAGTGGTAGTACCACTCCTTGGAGCGGTAGTACCGCTCTGTTCGGGCAGTGAGGATAACGGTTGGATATTTTCCCACCTATAAAAGGGGGTCTTCTTCCCCAATGGACCTTATCCTTTGAGCTCGTGTTTGACCCCATTGTTAACCCTCTTTGAGCTTGCTATCTCTCAATCCCTCCAATGATTCTTGCTCCTTTTGAGGGAAAAGAGAGAGGAGATCTAGATCCACATTTCCACCAATCACTTTCTCCTCTATGTGAGGGGAACCCCTTGGATCTAGATCTTGCAGTTCTTCGTGTTCTTCTTTGTTCTTCCTCTCACTTTCCTTGATAGCATTAGTTGTTGTGGTGGGATTTGGGAGAGAAGTACTTGGGCACTTCGTGTGCCCTTGCCATTGCATTTGGTGCATAGGTTTGAGTTCTCCACGGTGATACGTGGAAATGAAAGTTGAGAAGCTTATTACTCTTGGGTGTTTGAGCACCTTAGAGCTTGTTCCTCTTGGGTTCTTTGGCTCCCTAGACGGTTGGTGGTGCCTCAAAGCTCAATCATTGTGGTGCAAAGCTCCAGTCAAGCTTCGGGGTCTCCAATTAGGTTGTGGATATTGCCCCGAGCATTTGAGGTCACCTCGGAGCCACAATCCATTGTGGTGAAGCTTCGTGGTGTCGTTGGGAGCCTCCAATTAAGTTGTGGAGATTGCCCCAACCTTTTTTGTATGGGTTCGGTGACCACCCTTAAGGGTCCCTTAGTGGAATCACGGCATCTTGCATTGTGCGAGGGCATGAGGAGATTATGGTGGCCCTAGTGGCTTCTTGGGGAGCATTGTGCCTCCACACCGCTCCGAACGGAGATTAGCATCCGCAAGGGTATGAACTTCGGGATACATCATCGTTTCCGCGTGCCTTGATTATCTATTACCCGAGCCCCTTTACTTATGCACTTTACTTTGTGAGAGCCATATTGTTTCTTGTTATATATCTTGCTATCACCTAGTTGTATATCTTGCTTAGCATAAGTTGTTGGTGCACATAGGTGAGCCTAGTTGTTTTAGGTTTTGTTCTTGACTAATTAAACGATAGTTCTATTCCGTATTTGTTCAAGCCTAAATCGTAATTATTTTAAAGCGCCTATTCACCCCCCTCTAGGCGACACTCCACGTCCTTTCAATTGGTATCGGAACCAGGTTTCTCATTATTAGGGTTAACAACCTAGAGAGTAAGGATGTCAACTAGGGGATTAGGATTCTCTGACACTCTTAGTTTCAATGGCACAAATTTTGTGTTTGGGTAATTCGCATGCTTAATCTCTTTAGGGTCATGGACCCGTCTTTAGAGAGCATTGTAGATATGGGTTTTTCTCCTCTAGAGGTCCTATCTTTAGAAGATGAGAAAAACTCTTATCTCAATGCTCAATCTTCTAATGTGCTTTTTGATGCTTTGAGCAATGTAGTTATATTTGAACTCATGTCGTTCCGAGATGCTCATGATTTGTTCACAAAGCTTCAAGATAAATTTGGTGAGTCCAAGATTTGTAGGGATGATTTTTCTCCCTCCACCTTAGGTCGTGTTGTCTTCTCAACTTCATCTACTTCACCTACATGTGGATTTCCACAAGGTAATTATGTGGTGAGTAGTGATGATCATTGTAATGATGATAGTGGGCTTATTGTTGATAATTCTTCTTCACTATCTTATTGCAATGCTTCATCTTTCTACTTTAACACCTCGAGCACTTGAAATGTTTCACATGCTTGTGTTGATAGTCCTTGTATATCATGTACAAATTGCTTGACTAAATCTCATGATGATATGCTTGCTATATCTTGTTGCCATGATAAAAATGTTTCTATTTCGTCGAGTTGTTGTGTTAAAAATGTAGAGGAAACCCAACACTCCATGGAACAATATGTGGTCTTGAATGGTGCTTCAAGGGATCCTACATCATCATCTATTGTTTCTCACTTTTGACTTATGGCTAAGGCTTCAAAGGTATCTCCTACTTTTAATCCCATTATATCTCATGATGATGATGTTGATGATAATGAGGATAATCATGAAGAGAGTGATAATGCTGCTTCCTTAAAAATTAAGGGAGAAATGATTTTTAAAGCTCTTCATAAGAATAAAGTTGCTCGTTCCAACTTCATGGAAATCATGTCTATTGCCATTGAGGGCAAGAAATATATTGATGAGTTGGAATCTCATCTCGAGGAGCATGAGGCCACCATTGAGAAAATGGAAGATCATAAGCGTGATGATGCTAATGAGATCGCGGAGCTATCTCAAGCTCTTGAGAATGAACAAACCACCAAGGAATCTCTTGAGGAGACCTTTGCTCTAGAATTATCTAGATTAAAGCAATCCCATGAAAGAGCTCTCAAGGTGGCTAATGATTTTAGAACTAAAAATGATAAGCTTGAAGTTGCACATGCTAAACTCCTTGAGGACTTCGAGAACCTCGAAAATGGCTCGAGGGTCATTAATAGTTCGCTCATTGAACTCACCGAGTCTAATGCTCAACTTGAAGCTTCATATGCTAAAGAGACTGCCATGTTGGCTTCTCCTTGTGTTGTTAATAATGATGCGTGTGCTACTAACTCTATTTATTTTTAAGCATCCATATTAAAGGAGAATGTTTAGCTAATGGCTTAACTTAAGTTGCTATCTAGAAATTATGGGAAATTGGAAGAAAGTCATGAAAAGCTTTCTAGCTCTCATGGTGATCTTATAGTATCGCATAATGTGCTAAAGATAGCTCATGAGGCTAGTACTACTAAGGTAACATCTAGTGAGCCTCATGTGGACATTAGCACTACATCTAGTAGAAATGCTTTATTGCCATGTGCTAGTCCTTTTAGTTCATCTACTCATAATGTTGGTACATCTTGTGATGAATTACTTTCATTGCCTTGTTGCTCTAATGATGAAGCTTATACTTCCTCTAACACTTGTGTTGATTCTAACCATGTAGAGGAAATCAATGAGCTCAAGGCCCAAGTCACTTCTTTGAAGAAAGACTTGGAAAAGAGTCATGAAGGGAAGTCCACACTCAACAATATCTTGAGTGTGAAAAAATTCCCAAATGACAAAGGTGGACTTGGATTCAACTCCTAGAAGAAGAAGATGTCCACGAAGTACAAGAGAAGGGCCAAGAACAAGTCAAGAATTCGGCCAAGATATTTGCTTCAAGTGCAAAATAGAAGGGCACCATGTAAGATCTTGCCCATTGAAGAAGAAGCCTCAAAGTAACAAGCAACAAGGGAAGCAGCCACAAGTTCAATCACATGCTCAACCACAAATTGAAGAAAGGCCTCTTCCCGAGAAGACCCAAGTCAACGCTCCTCTAGTTGAGAAATCAATTGAGAAGAAAGTAAAGGGTAGATGTTGCTACTTATGTCGTGAAAAGGGTCACTTCACTTCTTCCTGCACAAAAGGTAACTTATCCAACCCAATCATTATTGATGATATCTATTCTCTTGGGAAGGATAAGCTTGGCAATGTGTTTGCCAAATGTGTTGGTACTCAAAGCGGTGTCAAGAAAAGAACCATTTGGGTAGCCAAGCACCAACTAGGAGGCACTATGATCGTACTTGAGCTTTAGGTGTACGTCGGTGCACTAGAGTTTTGGTCTCTCTAGTGCCCCTTACTCGTGCATGGGCAGCAAGTGGCCACCCTGGCAGCAAGGCCCAGCAGGAACTCGCCAGATACCAACACAGGAAAATCAAGACCACCGGCAAGGTCTTGTCGGGAGGGCTATTGAAACCCCAGGCAAAGCAAGACCCCGGCAAGGCCCCGCCAGCGCACAGGCCAGGTGTCGATCCACCTAGACGCGTGTTGCGGCATCGACGTTGGAGGGGGCTAAGCGGCGCCGATGGGACGGGCTCCCGTCTAGTCCCACTAACGGATAGAGATGCCTGGCGGTGCATTAAATTGCCCTGTCCTACTCCGTCAGCGTTAGGTATGATAGCACTGTAGCTCCGTACACCCTGTGTACACACTATATGCCATTGTTGGATCCCCTTCAGAGTATAAAAGGAGGCCCAGGGCGATACGGTAGGGGACTTTTCGACTTTTCGACTTTTGGGACTTTCTACCTCACATGCATGGCGGCTGCTCATAGCGCTCCTGTAGCTAGAACCCTAAGAACACTCTCAATACAACCAAGCAGGAGTAGGGTTTTACGCATCCGTGTGTCCCGAAGCTGGGTAAAGATCCCCGCATGCTGTTCATAAGACCGGCTCTTTGTACGAGCCTTTCCCCTGCCAAACCGAAAGGGGTCTCCATGATCCCATAGGTGTTCGTTCCCACGACATCTCTAGCACACCAGGTAGGGGGCGATAGGTCGTGCGAACCCATTCTGGTAATCAGCACGCCAGTTTCTTCATGCTCGTCATCGCCATGGCACCCAAGAAGAAGGGCCTGACAGCATTTGGTCCATCCACGTCCGCCGTCCCTGTATCTGCACAGACAGGAGACGGCGTAGACGCGGGAGGAGGAGGAGGAGGAGGCGGAGGTTCAGAACTTCCGCGATGCTCCTGTGACAAGGTCAAGCAAGCAGCGACACTCGCCGCGGAGACGTCCTTGGCGGCGGTGGGAACCCCTACGCCCCTAGGCCTCAGGATAGAGCGGTACCGCCTGCGGGTGGTGCGGTGAACTCCGGGAGCGGAAGAGTATCTTCTAGGGCACCCACGCCGGCGCCTACGCCATGACCTTCTCAGGACTCGCGCGGAGAGCTGCGCCACGGCGCTCGCAGTTCTCAACGTCCCCATGGGAAAGCTCCCGGACATCATTCCCAAGATGCGCGGGACCAGCATGCTCACCAGCATGCAAGCGGGAGTGGCATATCGATGCAGGACCGCGGCAGTGCTACTTCTAACATGGTTTGAAGTTAGAGCACCTCGCATTCCTCGTGTCGTTTGCTACCGACCACGTCGGAGGAAGCGATTGGGCGGGCGCAGCTACTGATAAACTTCCCTCCTGCTGTAGAGAAGCTCGACGAATGGACATCCACAATTTAGAGCCTCCTCAGCCTCGCAGATAAGTTTCGTTCTACCGAGCCGGCTCACGCCAGTGGTGAGAGGGTCGCAGGCGGCGCGACTTCGGCTCACTCTCCTCCACAAAAGCATCGCCGTTCACCGACCCGACGGACCGACGCTTACGATGGTTACTTGACGGCGTCGTCTGACCAACGGACACGCCGCGATCAGCGTCAAGTTCTTCAAGAACGTGCCAAAGAAGACGCTCGAACTACAATCGAGCGGCGGTGGGAAGCGCCCCTCTAGTCTGATAGGCGCGTGGGGCCCACTGTAGACAAGCCTGCGCCAGGGTATCCTATCAGCCTACCTTATCAGGTGGGTTGTCTAGCGTTTACCTGTGAGTTGTGGCAAGTCTAGTGCCCAACTCCCGCACGTTCAAGCCAGAAGTCCTGGATAAGTATGACGGCAAGACTCATCCGTCGGAGTTCCTGAGCATCTACACCATTGCGGTGCAAGCTACTGGGGGTCGCGACAACAAGATACTCGCCAACTACTTCCTGTTGGTGCTTAAGCCCAACATCAGGTCATAGTTGATGCACTTGCCAAAGGGGTCCATCGCCTCTTGGGTGGACTTATGCCACGAGTTTGGTGGTGCCTTTATAGGAGTTCATGAAGCTACTGGCCAGGAAATTGATCTACACATCATCCCTCAGAAGGAGGGCGAAACTTTAGCAAGTACATCCAAAGGTTCAGCCGCGTGCATCACAACAACCCAGACGTTCATCCTACCGTTGTTATCAGCGTGTTCCATCAGAACGTGCGCAACCGCAGGATGCGGGAAGAGTTGACGATGAACAGAGTCAGGGACGTCGCCGAGCTTTATGCTTTGGCAGACAAATGTGCTCGGGATTAAGAAGGGAGGAGACTCCCCGGCAAAGACGCTAGTGCACGGGTCGACTCTGAAGATGAAGACACCGCTACGCAGGCAAATAAGGGTCAGTGGCGGAACAAGAAGCGCGAGGGCAAGACCATACTTGTCGTCGAGGGATCCGGCAACCCCGGTGCCGCCAAGAAGGGCAAGGTTGATGACCCCGGCAACGATGTTGCCGGGTGTGCCTCCTACCATGCCCTGGTAGCTACCGGCAAGCCAGAAGACTCTAGCAAGCAGTATTACAAGATCCATCGCACCAAAGGCCACGATCTCCAAGACTGTCGCCAAGTTGAGTAGCTTGCCGAGAAGAAGAAGGCCGAGTATGAGAGGCGAGACAAGGAGAAGGGCCAGGATGGTGCCGAGGGGTCCGGCAAGAAGCATGCCGGCCGAGAGGGTCACCGTGGCATGCCCAGGCAACAAAAAGACTAGCCTGCCCATGGCCGCGGAAAACAAGAGGGAGATGATGATGATGTCGAAGAGGCCGACAAGTCAAGTGAGCATGAGTTTAAGAAGGCTACACAGATGATGTGCATAGAGGTAGGTGCCTCGTCGCATTCCTCTCACCGTCAACTCAAGCAGTGGGCATACGAGGTTAATGCGGCAAAGCCCTCTATCGGCGCACAGAGACCTCTAAGGTGGTCTAACACTCCTATCATCTTCGATGCCTAGGATCACCCTAATCGCATAACCGTGGTCGGGTGCTTGCCGTTGTTGGTTTTGCCAACAATCCGCAACCTGAAGGTGACGAAGATGTTAGTCGATAGTGGGGCCAGCCTAAACCTGATCTCACCTAATGTCATCTAGAGGTTGCAAATTCCTGAGGAAGATCTCGAGCCGACAGGCTCTTTCCAAGGGGTCAATTCAGGAAGAACTCAACCAAAGGGCAAGTTCACTCTGCCGGTGATGTTTGGCAATGATATCAATTTCAGAATGGAGAAGATCACTTTTGACGTCGCCAAGATCTCATTGCTGTACAATGGCATTCTTGGTCGCCCAGCACTGGCCAAGTTCATGGTGGCCACCCACTTCGCTTACAACGTGCTGAAGATGCCCGGGCCAATGAGTGTCATCACCATCAACTCCGACAAGAAAAGCACACTTATCTGCGCCGACCAACTCTACAGGGGTGCAGTCACAGCACCTGTCGCCAAGGCACTTGCTCCTGCCGCTGAAGCTCCTCAGGGGAAGAAGACCGGCAAGGCCTCTAGCGCACATTCCGACAAGCGCACCTCCTCAGAGTGTTGCGCTCCCATTGACGATGTGCCAGAGAGCTCCACCGGCAAGAGCAAAAAGTCCAAGGTTGCTTCGTCAGAGACCAAGAAGGTGGTCGCCAACGAGGACGGCACGAGGGGAACTTTCACCATAAGTTCCACCCTTAACGACAAATAGGAAACTGCGCTCATCGCCTTCCTATGGGCGAATGTCGATGTGTTTGCATGGCAACCATCTGATATCCCCAGTGTTCCCAGGGAGGTGATTGAGCACCACCTTGCCGTCTACCCACACGCGCGGCCCGTGAAGCAGAAGGTCCAAAAGCAAGCTTTGGAGCAGCAACAGTTTATTGCCGAAGACATTAAGAAACTAGAGGCAGCTGGCTTGATCAGAGGAGTACTCCATCCAACATGTTTGTCAACCCGGTTGTAGTGCCCAAGGCGAATGGAAAATGGAGGTTGTGCATTGATTTCACAGACATCAACAAAGCCTGCCCCAAAGACCTTTCTCCCTTGTTGCGCATCGACCAAATTGTGGACTCCACCGCCGCTTACAATCTATTGTCTTTCCTTGACGCCTATTCCGGTTATCATCATATTTTTATGGCCAGGGAAGACGAGGATAAGACCGCATTTATCACCCCATGTGATACGTATTGCTTTTTGCGTATACCTTTCGGGTTCAAAAGTGATGGTTCTACTTTTGCAAGAGCGGTCCAGATTGGTTTTGAGCCCCAGCTGCATAGAAATATGGAGGCTTATATGGATGACATAGTGGTCAAAACCAAGGACAGGGCTACGCTCATATTAGACCTAGAAGAAACGTTTGCCAACCTGCACAAGATCAACATGAAGCTCAACCCTGAGAAGTGTGTGTTCAGTGTCCCATCCGACAAGATTCTTGGGTTCTTTGTATATCAACAAGGAATCGAAGCGAATCCAGACAAGATCAAAGAAATTGACCAAATTGAAGCACCAAGACAAGTCAAAGATGTGTGTCGTCTTGCCGACTGTGTTGCTGCTCTGAGTAGGTTCATCTCGAAATCTGCTGAGCATGCCCTGCCCTTTTTCAAAATCTTGAAAAGGCAGGTCCAATGAAATGGACTCCAGAGGCGGAGGCAGCGCTGCAGGATCTGAAGAAGTACCTCTCCTCTCCGACAATCCTAGTCACGCCAAAACCACAAGAGTCATTGCTGCAGTATTTGGTGGCGACAAATCAAGTGGTGAGTGTTGCACTAGTGACTGAAAGAGAAGTTGATGAATAAGCAGTAGCAATGGCAGGGCCGCCAAGCAACGAGCCAGGACATTCCCTGGCAGGGTCTGGTGCCAGTAAAGAAGGGTCTGCGCAATTAAATGAGACAATCCAGAAGAAGAAGGTGGTGCAGCGACCAGTCTATTTTGTCAGCTCCTTGTTGCAGGGGGCTAGGTCACGATATTCAGGCATGCAAATATTCTCTTCGACCTTCTTATGCCCTTGAGGAAGCTGCTCCATTACTTCCAAGCACATGAGATCACCGTCGTCACCCGTTTCCCACTACAGCAGATCTTGCGGAACCCGGAAGCTAACGACAGGATTGTGGAGTGGGCTTTGGAACTGTCAAGCTTTGGCCTCAAGTTTGAAAGCACTTAGACCCTCATGAGGAGAGCATTGGCGGAATTCATTGCAGAATGGACCCCAACGCCAGATGAAGAGGTTCCAGAATCAACTCTCCCCGGCAAAGTAACCGATCAAGAGTGGATCATGTACTTTGATGGAACATTTTCGCTACAAGGTGCCAGAGTGCTGCTTGTCGCACCCACCAGAGAGCACCTTAGATATGCAGTTCAGATGCATTTTCCCTGGGGGAGATCAATGAACAACACTACTTAGTACGAAGGGCTTCTTACCGGTCTCAGGATCGCGGCAGACCTTGGGATCAAGAAACTTATTGTCAGGGGTGATTCTCAACTTATCGTTAGGCAGGTGAACAAAGATTACTAGAGCTCGTTGATGGAAGATTATGCAGATGAAGTGAGGAAGTTGGAAGAACATTTTGATGGCCTGCAAATAGAACATGTTCCACGCGCGGAGAACAACGTTGCCAATGGCCTGTCAAAGTGTGTTGCCCTTAAGTTGCCTGTGGAACCAGGAACTTTCGTGCTCCAACTAACTCGACCCTCCGTGACACCATCAACTAGACAAGAGAATAGAAGGTAGTTAAATTCTGGTAAGTATTTCCCGACAGGGCTCCCGGAAGCCATCCGCGAGAAGGTTTCTAGAGAGAACAACAGGCTTGTCGGTGAGAACTGTGCTCCGGCAGGGCCCCTGGCTCTTGCCGCGGAAATGCACGCTCCCGCCAGGCTCGCCGGTGTGCAACAGGATCCGACAGGTCCTTAGGCCCTTGATGTTGAGACAAATGCTACCCCGGCAGAGGATATGCCATTAGTCCTTGTTGTCGATCCCCAGGCTCCAGCATGGGCACAGCACATCGTCCATTTCCTTCAGACGGGAGAACTTCCCGAGGAACAAGAAGAATCAGAGAAAGTAGCCCGCCTATCTAATATGTACCAGTTCGTGGACAACGTCCTGTACAGAAAGAGGACGAACGGTGTGAAACTCAAATGTATTTCCCGGGAAGATGGATTGGAGTTGTTGGCAAAGATACATGAAGGTATATGTGGATCCCACATAGGATCAAGAGCCCTTGCCGAAAAGGCCTTCCGGCAAGGCTTCTTTTGGCCCGATGCCCTCCAGGATGCAACAGCATTAGTAACCAAGTGTGAAGCATGCTAGTTTCATTCAAAGAGATTACATCAACCGGCTCAAGCACTTCAAATGATCCCTCTCTCCTGGCCATTTTCGGTCTGGGGCTTGACATCTTGGGTCCCTTTCCCTGCACTGCCAGGGGCTTTGAGTACTTGTATGTTGCAATCGACAAGTTCACAAAGTGGCCGAAAGTGGAAGCAGTGAGAAAGGTTACAGCACAGTCAGCCATCAAGTTCTTCAAGGGACTAATTTGCTCCTTTGGTGTTCCCAACAGGATCATCACTGTCAACGGTACACAGTTCACGAGTCGCACCTTCATGCAATATGTCCAAGACCTTGGTAGCAGAATCTGTGTTGCTTTTGTTGCCCACCCGAGGAGCAACGGCCAAGAGGAGAGGGCTAATGCTGCTGTGAGGCCTCAAGACAAGAACTTTTGACAGACTACACAAGTGCAGAAGGAACTGGATTGATGAGTTGCTGATGGTTCTTTGGTCAATCAGAACGGTAGCAAATTGAACTACAGGTTAGACACCCTTCTCCCTTGTCTATGGGGCGGAGGCAGTTCTCCCCACGGAACCCATATACGGGTCGCCTCAAGTGCTCGCTTAGGATGAGCTAGAGCAAGAGCAGTTGCGGCAAGACGACGCGACGCTCCTTGAGGAAGACCGTCTTCAGGCTGCTGTGAGAGTTGCACGCTACCAACAAGCTTTGCGCCACTACCATAGGCGCAAAGTTAATGCCAGAAGTCTTGAGGAAGGCGACCCTGTTCTTCGGCGAGTTCAGTCTGCCAAGAATTCCAACAGGTTGACACCAAAGTGGGAAGGCCCTTATCGGGTAGTACGAGTCACCAGGCCTGGCGCAGTCTGCCTAGAGACCGAAGATGGCATCCCAGTGAGCAACTCCTAGAATATCAAACACCTTCGCAAGTTCTACCCATAAGGCGCGGTTGCCGGGCCTCCCGGCAACCACCTTTTGTACAAGTCTTGTCGCTGAAGCATGTAATCATGTGTACAAAGCCAGGCTCAGACCCTGTGCATAGTTGAATAAAGATAAGTGTTCTGCAATCCTGATCGATTCTCATGTTTACTTATATGCATGGTTATCTGAAGTGTTGCATTGCACATAATCCTGTCAAGGGCTAACAGACCGCCAAGGTTCCATACCCATAGTTTATCTTCTTTCTTTTTCTTAAAGGACAGAAGGACACCTCGCATGCAGCATTGTTGGGGGGGAATGGTGGTACGGATACCTATGAATGAAGTCCCCAAAAAAATCTTTCCGGAGGGAGCATGGCAACAAAAAAGATAAGTTGCAAAAACCTCAAGTGAATCCTTGCCGAGAATATATTTTTCCTTGGGTGATTTCAGCTTCTGTATGAAAAACCTGCACGCACAGGAACCTTGCCGCGATTGGCTGCACCCTCACCATGCTCAGGACCGCTCGACGGCTTAAGTGGCCACGCCCGTGCTCCTTGTTTTGTTTCGAGTCCGCTCAACGACTCAAGTGACAACTCTTGCGCCTTTATTCTGTTTCGAGCGAGACCAACACCTTGAACGGTTGTACCAAGGGCGCTAAGGTATCTTTTCGGCAGTAGCACCACCAGCAAGACGCTAAGGACCCATTCCTCAAAGTGCTTGCGATAGGGCTACACACGTCTGCAAGATTTTTCCGAGAAAGCGTAGGGAAAGTTCCATACACTAGAAAGGTCTAACAAGGAAGATAATACACAAACATTCAAAATAGGGTGAAATTTACATAAAATATTTCTTTTTCCTAAGTACATATTTATTTGACTTTCTCCCCTAGGGGAGATTACAAGAAGAAAAGGATGGAAAGGAGAGGCGAGATACAAGAAGAAAAAGATGGCAAGAGGCCCCCGACAGAAGCCCGGCCTATCCCCTCTAGACCAGCACTACACGAAGGAGCAGGGCTGCCAGATGGGCAGGCAAGAACCTGGCCACTCCTGGACGAGCATTGCACGAAGGAGAGGGCCAGCGCGGGCAAAAAGGGGGATGGACCCCAGAAGCCAAAGTCCACAGGCCTGCCGGAACACCCAGCTGGAAGATGAGGCAGCGCCCGAAACTAAGGCCCCTAGCAAGGTCGTCCTACCGAGAGGGGGAGAGGCTTGAGGCTGGCGGTGATGGTGCGGTCAGCGGTCAGTTCGAGATCGATTCGTTAGGCTCCAACTTGACCGCTCGAAGACCGGACTCATCATCGATGTCTTCGCCGCTGTCCTCCTCATCACTCTCGCCCGAGGATAGGCTTTCAGCGCTGCTCGAGCTCTCTACGCAGCAGCTAAGACGGACGCCGGAGCACCCATAAATCTTGATGGAGAGCATATTGGCCTCCTTCATTTTAAAGCGAAGGACATGCCCCACCTGGAGGTTGTGGGTACGGGCGAAGGTCTTCCAGCCGCGCCTAAGGAACATGACGTGGTTCGCTGGGTACTCGACATTTACCTACGTCACGCTGTTACAACAACCAGCCACCCGTAGCCATAGGACGGGCAGCTCGTCACCCTCCATTGCCCTGGCAAAGAGGCGAGGGAGGTGCAGATGACTCTGGAGGGGGGCGGCCAGCTCGAGGACGAAATCTAGCACCGTCCCCTCGGCATGGGTCTCCTCAATGGAGAGGCCTGGCATCGAAGGAGGGGGTGGAGCGGCGCTCCGCCTCCCTCGACCTCGGCCTCCATGGTGGTCGCGACCCCTCGCGCCTCTTCCATCGCGCGAGCTTGAACCTCCCTCCGCCTCCGTGGCTGAGGCGGCGGCATGATCGTGACAAGAGGTCCTCCTCGGAACATAGGAAGGTGGTCGCCCATGCCCCCTGGTCATGGCGAAGGGCAAGCGCTGCCTGAAGATTGAGGAGACGTGGAAGGGCGAACTATGGAGGTTTTCTTTTGGAAGATGGAAGGAGGATGAATGAGTGTTGCCCTCGCTAACCCCCAATTTATAGGGGTAAGCGCGGGGGGCGGATCTCCCCCACTCCAAAGGACGCCGCCCACCTTCTCCAATAGTGGCACCCTCGATCACGGGGTGAACAGCAACCGCCCCGTTGCCCCAATCCATGGCGCTATAGTTACTGCTTTTCCCAGGGACTTTAAATCATGAGCGCCCATTGCTAGCTCCCCGCTATGCATGCGGTGCGCGTGGCGGAAATGACTTGATGCGGTAATTAAAAATTTGAAGGCTGCTCCGCGCACATATCCCACGTCCTGCATTCAATGGGCGTCATGGGGAAGCGCAACGAGCACAACAACCACAACTGCAAGGCCCTCCCATGCGTGCTCGTACACTGATTGGATCTGGCCCAACAACGTCTCGCGACGTGTGTGGCCCAGGCCCGGGGACTCCTGTCAGTGCACTAGAGTTGTGGGCTCTGTAGTGCCCCTTACTCATGCACGGGCAGCAAGGCCCATCAGGGACTTGCCAGATAACGACATAGGAAAATCAAGACCACCGGCAAGGTCTTGTCGGGAGGGCTATTGAACCCCCAGGCAAAGCAAGACCCCAGCAAGACGAAGCCCCGGCAAGGCCCGGCCAACGCACGGGCCAGGTGTCGATCCACTTGTACATGTGTTGCGGCATCGACGTTGGAGGGGGCTAATCGGCGATGATGGGACGGGCTCCCGTATCGTCCCACTAACGGACCGAGATGCCTGACAGTGCATTAAATGTGCCTGTCCTGCTCCGTCAGTGTTAGGTATGATAGCACTGTAGCTCTATACACCCCGCGTACACACTGTATGCCGCTGTTGGGATCCCCTTCAAAGTATAAAAGGAGGCCCAGGGCGATACGGTAGGGGACTTTTGACTTTTTGACTTTTGGGACTTTCTAGCTCACGTGCGTGGCGGCTGCTCATAGCGCTCATGTATCTAGAACCCTAAGAACACTCTCAATATAACCAAGCAGGAGTAGAGTTTTACGCATCCGTGTGGCCCGAACCTGGGTAAAGATCCCCGCATGATGTTCATCAGACCGGCTCTTTGTACGAGCCTTTCCCCTGCCGAACAGAAAGGGGTCTCTCTAATCCCATAGGTGTTTGTTCCCACGATAGTGTAGCTAATGTTTGAGTGTGTATTGTGAATGGATCAATGATTGAGCATGATGGGCTAGGGATAACTTGCTTTAGCGTTGATATTTTGGAAGACATGGTTGCTTGTTAATATGCTTGAGTATTAAAGTTTTCATGTCAAAACTGGACTACTGCTTTAAACCATCTAAAAATTCAAATGTCCTTGCTACAAATAAAATAATATATTATGAACATGTTAGGCAGCATTCCACATCAAAAATTCCATTTTTTTCATTTACCTACTCGAGGACGAGTAGGAATTAAGCTTGCGGATGCTGATATGTCTCCAATGTATCTATAATTTTTGCTTGTCCCATTCTGTTATATTATCAATCTTGGATGTTTTACATTCATTTTATAGCAACTTTATATGATTTTTTGGGACTAACCTATTGACAGAGTGTCAAAGTGCCAGTTGTTGTTTTTGTTTGTTTTTTATTTTGCAGAAAATCAGTATCAAATGGATCCCAAACACTACGTGAATATTTGGAGATTTTTTATGGACCAGAAGAGCCAGGATGGCCCAAAGAGCACCGGGAGAGGGGGCCCAGGGTGGCCACCCTCCACCAGGGCGCGCCAAAGGCCCCTGGCGCGGCCTGGTGGAGGGTGCTCACCTTGGGACCCTCTTCAACCGACTATGTAGCCTATAAATTCCCAAATATTTGGAAAATCCTATAGGAGTCGACGAAACGCAATTCCAGTCGCCGCAAGTTCCAGAACCTCGAGATCCAATCTAACACCATCATAGAGGGGTTCATCTTCATCATAGGTGCCTCTCCGATGATGCGTGAGTAGTCCACCATAGACCTACGGGTCCGGAGGCAGTAGCTAGATGTAATGAATTTTGCGTTGTGTTTATTGGGATCCAATGAATTTTGAGTTCATGATCAGTTTTTATCCATGAATATGATTTGAGTCTTCTTTAATATATTATTTGCATGATTACTTATAGCCTCGTATTTCTTCTTCGAATCTTTGGTTTATTTAGGCCAACTAGATCGTATTTTCTTGCCATGGTAAAATGTGCTTTGTGATGGGTTCGATCTTCTGGTGTTCTTTCCCAGTGACAGAAGGGGCAGCAAGACATGCATGTATCATTGACATTAAGGGTAACAAGATGGGGTCTATTCCTACATGAATAGATATTGTCTACATCATGTCACCGTTCTTATTGCATTACTCCGTTTTCCCATGAACGTAATACACTAGATGCATGTTGGATAGCGGTCGATGTGTGGAGTAATAGAAGTAGATGCAGAATCATTTCGGTCTACTTATCTCGGACGTGATGCCTATATAATTATCATTCCCTAGACATCGTCGTGATTATTTGATCTTTTATCAATTGCCCAATAGTAATTTGTTCACCCACCATGTGCTATACTCGTGAGACAAGCCACTAGTGAAACCTACGCCTCCTGGATATACTTTTTCAACATATTGCTTTCCGATCTACTATTTTGCCCTTTTTGTTCAGATCTATTAATCCAAAAAACCAAAAAAAACCTTGCTACACTTTTTTGTACTTATTTTATTTTGTGTTCTTGTGAGATCTATTTTCCAAAAATATCATTACCTAATCTATCTTATTACCGTAGAGAGCTTGACAACCTCTCTTTCGTGTCGGCTTGCAAGTATTTGTTATTTTTCTGCATGTGTTGTTTACGTAGGTGCATGATATTCCTCTACGGATTGATACCTTCGTTTCATAACTGAGGGAAATACTTACCGTCATTGTGCTGCATCATCCCTTCCTCTTAGGGGAAATACCAACGCAGTCTCAAGCCACGTCAAACACCATTCAGTAGTACACAGGAGTGCCATGTGCTATATATAAGCTTAATCCATTGGAGCCATCTATATCCAAATCCCTTGGCCTTAAGAATTTCAAAAATGGTATCATTTTTTCAAAATCCAACTCAAGAAGCACAATTTCTTTCTTAGACTGATTTGTGTTTCGGCAGTTATGTTGCTTTGCTTTCCTATGTGGGTTGTTGTGAGATCATTTTTCTTTTAAGATTTGTAATCTAATTTTTTGCATTATTTCCTTCTTTTATATAAATCACATGCAGTTCTCCTGTATTGTTCCAAAAAGAAGGTAGCATTTCTAGCATATGGGGGCATCCTATAACTAGTACATTGTTGCAGCCTTGCAGATGTCAGACAAACCAGATGTTTAGGAATACAATGGTATCCCCTGTCCACTAGAGTTCAACCCCGAGACTTTACATTGGTGCTTGTATTTTTTGGATTTATTCCAGTCTTTGCAGCGATGTGTGTTCAACGGGAGGAGATGTTCCTGTCCACTAGGAAGGCATTTGCGGTGACTTCGTCAATCTCAAGATGGTGTGCCAGCTTAGTCTCTCAGAAGTGCTCATAGGGACAGTGTGTGCATGCGGCATTCATAGGGGTAAGTGTATGCTCATGTATGTGAGCGACTTGGGTTGTACCGTGTTCAAGAAAAGTATCATGCATACCCAATATGAGCCCCAAGTACCATCATTTTATTCCATCTCAGTTTGTGTGAAGATGGAATTCTCGTCTTATGACTATTTAGTGCTTTTGTTTGAAAAGTTTGTGTTCTTGGCTAGCATCCCGTCTTTGCCAATTGTACCACGCAACATAGTATTTTCGAAAAGGAGGATGACCCCGAGCTGCAATAGGGAGATGCATGCAGTCATTTTATTAATTATTTGCTGAGACTTGATAAAATAATACATCAATAAGTCTGAATCCATCATCTCACCAACATATGTCATTATTCCTATCAACTTGATGAAGGGGGCAGATCGACTTAGCCGCATACCTAGACATTACACCAAATCCTAACATCTAAAGTCGGAGGCCCCAACCAAGCCGCATTGTCGGGTCTAGGGCACACACCGATCCGGTGCACTCTCACTGCTCATTCCATGCGCATGCCGAAGAGGTTGTCGCCACTGTATTCCATTGATCCATATTCAAAACAGGTACTGGCGCATTGACCTTGTGAGGCCCAGCTCATGTCGACGTCACCACCACCCCAGACATCGCCACCATCCTGTGCTCGTCCATCAGCACACGTCCCCTACCAAGACCTCACTCCTCCATGCTGCTAAGACCTACCGTTGTCGATGTGCCAGATGACATGCCGCTCCTCCTTTGCGAACACCACCTGTTTCTACTGGTCCCATCCACTCCGCATGTAGTTCCTCTAACCACGCAACATAGTTTGTGTTTATGCTTAACAACCCCTTCTCTTTTGTAATAACGGGAGAAGTTTAAACTTAAGTTACACTATATGACCCGTTGCGTCGGCACAAAGGTCAAATGCAATTGAGAAGTTAAGCGAACTATATGAATTTTTTTGAAATTCAGAAACCCACCTTCTAAAGCATCATCAAATATTCTTCAAAGCACTCATTTTGAAAGATCTCAAAGCATTTCTAAGAGTTTAGTAGCCAACGCATTTCACGTCAGTTTTACATAAACCTACCATTCATATTCATGTAAATTCAGCTAACATCGTAATTCAACATAAATATGGAAGCATCAACGATTTGCCATTCATAATTTCCCTTACGATGCTTGCATCCACTTGATCATCCATCAGCTGCCTTGCAACGAGTTGAAGCCCTTTCGACAGGACTGATTAGAGACGCACTCCATTGTTCGGGTCAAGATGGTGATGTAGCCCATCCTTCATGGACAGGATCCTTCTATGCACCTTGTAGCTTAACGGGGATATACCTAAGTGGTATGCCCAAGTACACATATGATGTAGGGTACATACCCTATGTGGCCCAAGCTTCATGAATTGGGAGTGGATTTGAGGAGGAACACAAAGAACACGAGGAGAAAACATGGGAAATCACAATGAGGAACACTATTGGACAAGATCCACACCAGGTACTCCTCAAATAATTACCAATATATGGGGTCCATCAAGATCCTAGAACAACAACAAAAATACAGATGTGTAGTAGTTCATCCAAATCCCTAGGCGTTATTGGGCTTGCATCCAAGATGAATCTTCTCACTAGGAGGTATTGCATCCATGCAGGATCTTCCCATAAAGGGATCTTGCATCCATTGGAGGATCTTCACCTATGGTGACATTGTACTCCAACTGAGTCTTCTTTCTCTCAAGAGGAATCCCACAAGGGGAGATACATAAGCTAAGCTCTAGTTTAGTTCTAATCTTAGGTAACCCTAGAAATGAGGCGGGGAAGAGATATATATAGGCTATCCCATGAAGGGACAAGTGGGAAGAGGATACATGGGCTTTGGGCCCAAAAACCATGTGCACACAGGGGGCAGTTCGGTGCGGGGGACCGGACAGTTCGGTTTGGCTGACCCAACATTCCGGTGCTCCGGACTAGAAAGTACAGTGTGTCTAGAAGGTTTCACTCAAAGTATTTTTGCCTACTGGATTGTCCAGTAGTTGGACCGTACCGGCTGGTAGTTGGACCGGACCATCTAGTGGTGCAATTTCTACACAACTCGTCTTCTTCATGTTTGGGATCACGCTCCATGTTTATGCCTTGGGATTCCTTCCTAGCCTTCTAAATTCACATCCTTTGTACCTAGACATGTATAAGGCATTGAGGTGAGGTAGTAACCATGTCCCAAGTACAAACATATGAAGACGCAATAGGATTGAATTCACCTTTGTATATTGGAAGTAGATGTTTTAGATGTTTCTTGACAAGGGGACGCTTGACATGGCGATGTCTAGTCGATGCTCTGTATCAACATATGATCCAGCTAAAGGCCCATGCCAAAGAACATAGAACATAGTCCAAAATACAATGGGCTAAGGGACCATGCATCAGGCCCACTAGAGCTACAACCCAAGGGGTCAGATACCAAGGGAGATTTTCACAACAACCAAGTGTCTAGAGTCAGATCACGGACCCCCTAACGGACAGGACCTAGCACTTGGCCATCGGGAAGACAAGGTCAGTTAGACGACCTATAGTCGATTAAGTCCTAGGATACGATAACCCCCATGATGCATTCATCACGGACGTTACTGAATTGTGGCATACTCTAGTTAAATGAGTGGGTCACCAGGATGAAGGTTGAACTATCACTCACTTTAACCTATGCTAAGAGCAAGAACATCACAAAGGAGTAGGGTGTTAACTTCACCTCGGTAGGGCCAAGTCCTTTGCCCGGGTATACTGCCGGCTTCGACAACATGGAGCATATCGCAGATTGCCACGAAGAGCTAATCTTCACACTAGTCTAGAAAAGCCTAGTGATGGTGTGGCAAAAATGACATTGGTGGCGTGGACACCCAACACCACCAATAAGGCACCACTGATAAAAATTAGTGGTGGCATTGTCAGCCAACACCACCAGAAACATATATATTAATGGTGTGTTACATATCACATGCCACCATTATAATTCCTGACCTAGCGACGTTTCATGTTATATGAATGCCAGCAACATGTTTTCTAGCGAAAAAATTGTAACACTATAGTATTTTGCACCCACCATGGCATTGACACATATGATGATATGAACTATAAAATATACCAACATTAAATTTAACAATGTCCAACAAGATCAATTAGTTAACAATCTCATAACCAAGGACACTACCTAGTCATTGTCAACACAAGCAAACTTCAAGTCACGTCGACGGTCCAGCAACACACACTTGATCATAATAACATGTGCAAAGCGTACTTTTAAATGATGTTGATGGTCATCATCATCTTCAAGTTGGGGCATGCAGTGTTCTTGATAGTGACTAGAATGGTTTTTCCAACCTAAAGATTCTTCCCAATGAGTAAGTCCGTCCACCCATACGTGCCTAAGATAATGCGGACGTTCGTTTCTGCCTTGTACACATAGGTGATGACCATGCCCCTTGCCCGAAGGCATACTCCAGCAAAGTCTACTTCACCAGCCGATATGCCACTGCTCAAAGCTACCTTCTTAGGAAATTTCTGAGAACCAACATTATAACAATGATGTCAATTAACTAGCCTCTCGCGTGCTCCCGCAAGGATACATAAAATAAATAAGATAATGACTCTGACAAGATTGGTCCTTGTAAGATGGGTCATAAATGGCACTCTGATGTAATCCTCACATGGCAGAAGGTTGCCGAAGAGGTGGTCAGTCTCATCATCATTGAGCCTGATTCTTTCGGCGAATACGACATTGTGAAATGGGTCATCGTCATCATGATCATCAGTGGTAGAAATTTTAGGCTTTCGTCCTCTTAAGGATAAACTAATCATTCCACCCTACCCCTGCTTCCCCGTAAGATGAATGTGGGTGATGAAACGATCTCATCCTTCTCCTCCCATTTGGGTCATTGTTGCTCCTTTCTCCAACTCCACAGTTTAGGGGCTCCCATGAGCCTTGAAGATCACACTATCTTTTGTAAGATTCTCAAATTCCAACCTTACATTGCATGTAACAATCTGTGTAACAAAAAACAAAACACACACAATACATGAATGGTAAAAGACTAAAAGCAAAATAAAAAATGACATATCATATTAGAGAAGAAGGTTTTTTACCACTGAACGTTCAAAACACTAGACATTCACATTCACAATGGCATACCACATAAACAAATAATACATTCTAATTTGTGTACATTTCGATACATTGTATATATACCAACATATACAAAATTATCAAAAAAGCATACCACTATACATACATACAAACATATAAAAAAGCATACACACATTCAAGTTGATACATCCACATTCAACGCTAACATATACAAATTATCAATCCGCACAAAGCGTATCAATCAAATTACTAATAATTAAAAAGTTCTACACTGCGTATCGATAGGATTGTACACTAAGCATATCAATCAATCAATCCATAACCATATCATCCATGGTGGCAAATATATCAATCAATCATCATTACATACTAAAAAATGCACACTTAAAAATTACACCATACGCATATCATCTATGGTGGCAAATCAGATTCTACCACACTAAAGATTACATGGATTATACACTAAAAATTGGATTCATCCATGGTGGCCATGGATGAGAGAGGCCCAAGGGAAGAGGAAGGAGGGCTGGGATCAAACCTGCTATCGTGGTTTGTTGCTCTAGTGGTGTGGCGATGAGCGTCGAGGTCTGGCAGTGGCTGGTCGTGAGAGAGACAAAGGGGGCAAAGGAGATAGAAAGCATGGAGTCTAGAGTTTTTTTACTTAGCTAAGTACAAACATCATAGGTGATGGTGCGCTCCTAGCAGGACATGCCATAAGTAACTCAGGTTAGGTGGTGGCATGGGCCGATGAGGCCCACGCCATAGTTTAATTTTCAAAATTTGTTTATCTTTAGTTTTACTTCTCACGCCACGATCAGTATACTTGGTCTCACAAAAATATGGCATGATAAAAAAATAGCCACGCTAGCGCTAAACACTACAAAGATGACATACCAAATATGCCAACCCAGCATTATTTAAAAAAATAGTGATGGCATGGATTGAAACTGGCACGCCATCAATTGAAATTGTAGCTAACCATTTCTCCACTAGTATCACGAGTTTGGTGTCACGCCAAGTCAAGGAGCAGCATGAGCCACTTGTCTGGGGCTCAACGTCAGATCAGGCTTGGGGTGAGCGTTAGAATCCTCTTCCTGGGTAGATACCAGATCGGACTGCAAAGCCTCTCCCCACGACCCCTATGTCACATCTTGCCTTGGTAGAGCGCAAAATTTCTTTTGCAAGATCGATGTCAGATCAGATCTCGAAACCGATACCGACATGCTCCCTCCTGAGGTGTCGAAATGTCGGGAGTCACGTTGATCCATCTGGCAACATGGGCAACTAGAAGTCGAGCTCTAGTAATATATAGTAGTAGAAAACTGATCCATGTATGTTGCTTACCACATTCGGCCCCTAGAAACAGAAATCACACCACCTGTAATGGAGTTAGAGGCACTTCCATAAATATTAGACCTCCTACACATAGTAGGTGCCAATTGTGCCCACTTTATGGGCGACACGATTATACACGGAAGGAAGGAATCTCTTGGTTCCCTCCTTCTCGTGGGGCCAACCCTAGCCACCACCCTCGCCGACTCCTCCCCTTCTTCCCCTCCGTCATCGTGGAGGGACGACGCATGGCAAAGACCGTTCATTGAAGGCGGCCGTGAAGGGTTGCTCCTCCTTCTCGTCCATTGAATGGGGCGTGGGCGCTGGATCCATGGGGGCGCGGCCTCTTCCTTGGCCTATGGCGTCGGGCCGCTCCCGTCAACGACGCTTGTGCTGGCATAGGTGGAGATCGGCCACGGGATGGGAGTGGGGATGGGTGTGGCCGGTGGCAGCAGGGATGTTCGGTCTGGATCTTGGGGTGGTGGCCATGGTTAGTAGTTGTGGGTGAAGCTCAGTCAACCTATGGCGGCATGGCGTGGTGGTGCCCCTGTCCAAGGCCGAACTGCGTCGGCGATCTAGTGGTTTGGCTCTGGATTGAATAGTATCAGTGACGGTGACAAGTAGGAGTGGGATCTTTTCCGATGGCTCTCGCAGTTTGGCGGGGTGGGGTGGCAACCCTCCTCCTAGGCTCTAGTGGTGGTGCACCCCGACAATGGCTGATGTGACAGGGTTTTCGCGGTGGTAGTGTTGTTGTGGGTTGTCACCGGATCTGAATGGCCAGATCTGGGGCTTTGAAAGTGGTGTGACCGATGCACAATATGTCGGTTGGATTCTCGCGGGATAACATCCGGGTGAAAACCTTGTCTTTGGCCGGTGTCCGGAGCTGGTGATGCTGACTCCCTATGCGGCATTTCCTTCTTGAAGGCATCATCAAGGTGAAGCCCCACCTCCTTCCTCTACCTCCGGCGAAAAATCTTTATCAGTCGATTGGATGACAACAGCGCTCAAGTGTCTTTCCCCCTTGGGGCGTCATTCTTGGAGGTATTCATCGACTTGAGGGACCAGTGGACGGCTACATCGATGGAGCGGCGTTTTACATGACACATCAATGATGTGGAGTCTCGATGGCATGGTGCATCAGGGTCTCAAAGACGAACGCATGATGAAGTACGCGTTGATGCCAAGAGGATAGCTTTAAACTCATTGATGTATTACTTTATAAGGCTTTTATAAATAATTAATATAAAAATGGCTATATGCATTAGCTTGATGGAAAGGACGGGTTAATCCTCCTTTTCCAAAACAAAAAAACCTTTGTCCAGGCATTGGTAACAGTGAAACTCTGCTTCCTTGCTTTGTGTTTTACTTGCTGCTTGAGAGCATCTCCAACAGCCGCGCAACGCGTGACACGCTAAAAATTACTTTGCAACGCGCCCATCGCCTGGAAAAACGCGGCGGGCAGCGCTGGCTCCAGCAGCCGCGCTAAAATTTAGCGCGCGCGTATAGCTCGAGAAGGCGCGTTAAAATGCAACGCACGCTCTCGCACGAACAATCTGGACTAGATGCATACATATTTTTTTAGATAAAACGATACATTCATAGATAAAATGATAAATAGATATTTTACATAGTTCGATAGATAAAGAGAACTACGATGCAACTAAAAATTAAACAACGGTGCAAACTAGATAAAAACTACGGTGCAGCTAGAACAACTCCGAGTCGTCCTCGTCATCATCCTCGATGGTGTTGTCCGAGGTAGAGATCCATATGTCATGCCAACGATCATCGTCTACCGTGAAGATCGACTGCCCACCTGCTTCAACGGCAGTGCACTGCGATACCGCCAGTGCCTTCCGCCGACGTCTGTCCGCCCGCTCCGCGCGGCGCCTTGCCGTCCTTTCCGTCCAGTAGGCGCGCTCGTTGGCGACGTCCTCCGGGTGGCGCCGGCGCCACTCCGCCATGGCTCGCTCGTCCTCCTCGGCGACGAGGAGGCGGCGCTGCCGCCGAAGGTGCTCCGCACGGTCCTGGTCCGTGATAAGACGAGGCGGAGGGGCGACGGCCTGCGCCTGCTTGCGGGTGTAGACGTCGCGGAACTTCATCTGCGACCGAGGCCTCCCTAGGCGCCACGCCGCCGCGTCATACGCGCGGGCGGCCTCGTGCGCGGTCCGAACGTGCCGAGACCGAGCCGGACGTCGCCGGACCGGATCTCGGTGTAGTAGGTGTCGGCGGGGCACTCGCAGACACCGCGGTAGTCAGGTGATCCCCGGCGGCGCGGTGGCATGGTGGCGACGGGGCAAGGAAGCTGCAGAGGGAGCGGGGAGAACGCGCGTGGCAGTGTGAAGGTCGCATGGCGAGCACCGCAATTTATAGGCGTGCCGAAAGTGGCACGTCAAATCTAGCGCGCCAGCTGCCGCCTTTTTTCACGCGCGCTACTTTCGTGCCATCACTGGAGCGCGCAAAAACGTTGCGCGCGCTAAAGTGGCAGTTTACCGCGCGCGCGGCTGTTGAAGATGCTCTGATGGTGGAAAGCAGCAATAAAGGGAGAGAAGTGCGACAAACTTGTCGTAAATTTGAACTATCTGTAATTTACATTTGATCTTTCAGCTCTAGAACTACAACAGCAGGCAAAAAGGTGCAGACTGCGGTTACATACACTGCACGTAAATCAGCAGCAGTCTGCGTTTATTTGCCTGGCAGTAAGTTTTACAACTGTGTCCAGCCACCAAAATTTGCCACCTCGTGTTCTATCCGTGTGTACAACTTGAACGGAGGGGGTGGCTGGTCGTGGGAGTACAGATGGGATCAATGGGAGGCATATCAATTAGCCAACTTGATTGAGGAGTCAATAACGGCTGAATAATCCCGTCATTCCAGGATATCTGTTGGCCATAGCTGCTTCCACTTGGAGATTTCGTCCTTGTTTTGGAGCTTCCTTATTCCACCGTAGAATCCATCACTCTCGTTGCCTTCTTCCCTGTGGTCCTTTCGATTCACCAGGGACTGCCTCCATCTTGAGCCAGGCGTGTATTGATTGAACTCCAGCACTACAGTATCTGCAATTATATACCCACACAAGAGTCTGTATGTTCAGATCCACTTCCATTCCACTTATTCATGTAGGAGTACTATGCTATCAATAGTCATCGCGAGTAACTGCTAAGAACTAAGATACTTTTTTTTTAGGGGAAAGAACTAAGATACTTGACCTCAACATTCCACATGAATTTGTTGCGCGCTTATTTTTCTGAGACAAGTCAACATTACAACTCCAAACTAACCACTCAGTTTAAAATTCAACCCCTCAACTTCAAAACTGGTTTACCCATACCCCGATCTAACCACCTGGTTTTGACTCACTGAAGCGGTTTTGACCGCGTTGAATGCTTACTGGGCAGTGCCACGTCAGCAGGGGGTGCAACTAAACCACTAGGTCAAAGGAGAACTTTTCTTGGTCAAAAATTGCAGAAATTGATTTTTTTATGAATCGCTCAATCTGCTCATCCCAATATAGTGAAAATTGTTCCAGATTACTCCACATGCCATGCTTCATGTTGTGTGAAATTTTCAAATAACCTTTTTCTCGGTCAAAACTTTGACAAAATTGCAGAAATTGAAATTTGGCTGTATCTCCCAATCTGTTCGGCAAATATGGTGAAGATTTCCCAGATTAGTCCAGATGCTATGTTTGGTTTTCAGTATTTTCTGGGGGGGGGGGGGGATTTGGTCAAAACTTTGACCAAAAATTGTAGAAATTGAATTTTGATAGATCTCCGTCTGCTTGGCAAGATATGTTCAAAATTTTCCATATTAGTACACATCGTATGCTTATTGTTGTGTGAAAATTTCTGAACAGGAAATCGCCCAAAATTTTGACCAAAAATTGCAGAAATTGAATTTTTTATGTATCTCCCAATCTATTCGACCTATATGGTGAAAATTTCCCATGTTAGTCTACATGGTATGCTCGATGCTCTGTGAATTTTTCACATTTTGCCATTCCTTCTGCCTGCTGACATGGCACTGCCCAGTCAGACCACTCCAATGAGTTAAAACTGGGAGGGGGTGGTTCGACTGGTTTTGAAGTATGGGGCTGAATCTTAAACCGAGTGGCAAATTCACGGTTGGCAAGTTTAGAGAATAAGTGCACATCGTGTATAATAAAACCATCTTCAATATAGCTAATAAAGCAAGCATAACCTAAAATATGGATTTTTATGGAACAAGCACTTGCAAAAATGTTAATGTCAGCTATCTTCGAAAATATGTTAACTAGGTTATCAGCATCTCAACATGATGTATGAGTGGGGAGACGATGAATCAGTTTTGTTAATCAGAATAAACATAACATACAACTCATTTTAAAGTAAATTAAGGTCAAACATATGAGGAAGTCATCATTTTGGGATTAACACTTTGCTTTTAATAACTGGATAACCAGAATGAATTTGAGGCCATGATGTTGTATTATAATGTTCTTTGAACTTTGCTGGAATGTTCATGGGGTCATGACTCTGAAAAGCCTATGTATATGCAACTAACTTTGCAATTATTAATCAAGTCAAATAAACTAGTCCTAGAGATTAAAGCTATTCTCACCACTAAGATGACACCGACAAAAGTGATCATTTCCATCACATGATTCCAAGTGGCCAACAACTCCATACCACCAGCCTGCCAAACATATATAGCAACACATGAATGAACACACTGTCCACCAGTATAATACTCCTCATCACTATCAGATAAGATTGGCATATCCATATGGCAATGTTTAATGATTCTTCCAACACTGTCCAAAGCGAACACTGCATTGTTGGGCGCCTGGGAACATACCATATGGGAACTCCTTGTTCCTTCTCCACTGAATCTCAATGTTATTGCCAGGCCGTAGTTCATGTAAGCAGTCAGAGGCATGCAGATCATGTGCAAGAGTTTCGACCGGAGGTGCCCTGACCCTTTCCCATTGCACGCCATCCTCCAAGACTACAGTTCGTCGCCCGTGTGGTGGATACCTGGCACGTCAATGCTTTCTATTTTGAGTTATCTCAGATCAGATAGACAACTTGAAGATACAAAAAAGAAGGAAGGGAAGTATGAACCATCTCCACTAGTTGTGTGCCTAGAAACCATATAGCATGTTCACAGTTTATGCTTCATCATAGCTAAAATCAGACAGAAATTAGTACCTTGCGTGGAACGTGTCGGTGCGGAAATCATAGCTGAGCTCTGCATCATAGCATGACATCATGAACCCAACATGCCCATGCTGCAAAAGAAACATAAAGTCTCAGGATTTCTGTCTCAAAAGAAACAGAAATATCGTTAACTGAAAACTAACAGAAGACACGAGCCCAAAGGAACATGAACAGCCATATTCAACTCAACTGCAAAACCAGAGAAGCAAATCCATTCAACCAAATTAAGGTGTAAGCTTAAATGATTAATCCACAGCTTGTTTCTAATAATTCAGCCCTAACAGTCTAATAATTAGCACTGGGTGACCAACTGACAATTAACAAAGCGTACTAAACTGCATGCTTTACAATAATGAAATGAAATCATAAGTAACTGCTCTGCTCAAGCATGAGACAATTGTTTGTACCTCTCGGTTGTAGACCTGTGCGGGGAACCAGAACTTGCCGCTCTCCATGTGGAGGTACCACGACATGATGGAATCATCCAGCACAGGGCCCGCGGACATGCCGGCGCCGCCGTCGGCCCTAGGCCGCATCCAGGACACCACCGGGCAGACGCAGGACAGCGCGGCGAGCCACCTCCGGTGCTTGCCGCTGCCAGCAGACCGGCACCCCGACGCGTCGTCGCCGGCCGCGGTCGACGAGGACAGATACGACCTCCACTCGTCCCTCGCGGCGGTACCAAGGACAGAACCCCACTTGTCGGACATGTGGCTCTCCCAAAGGTGGTCGCTCCTGCACCTTTCCCGCATGGACCGGCTGACGGCGGCCATGTTCCGCAGCTCCGCCGGCGGCAGCTTGGCGAGAATGCAGTCGATGGCCAGCTCCGGGAGGTCGAGCACCGACGGCTCGCCGGTCGTATCCGTACTCTCCACCTTGGCGGCTGGGCGCTTCCTCTTGAAGGACGGCATGAGGGGCATAGCGATAGCGTCCGCGGCCGTGGCCCTGGAGGCAACGCCGCCGAGCAGTCTATAGCCGGCCAAGAATCCGAGCAGCGAGAGCGCAAGTTGTTGGCTGACGGAGGCGAGGAAGAGTCTCATGTCACGGGCGCATGGCTTGGACAAGAAGAGGAGGCAGGAGAAGACGAAGGTGGCGACCAGGGCAAGCATTGATGAGAGGCAAAGAAACGGGGCGTGGAGCACTGCGACTGCACAGTGCTCCTCGCAAATAAACAACACAAGCCACCCAGTGGAAATGGAAAGAGAGATGAGATGCTGCTGCCGCCTCTACGACCACAGCCGCATCAACCACTAGCTTAGCTGCTTTCTCCGGCCGATCGGCGATGGAACCCACTCCCTTGAGAAAGGGTTAAGAAAATATTGGGCGGGATTCGATCGAATCGAAGCCCGGAGAAGATTGCCGAGCGGGGATTTCTCGGAGACGCGCACGAACTGAGCAGCCACCAAAAAGAAAGAAAGAGAGAAAGAAAGAAGTCAAATTCGAGCTAATTACTCCGACGGGAGGGAACCGAGGTGGGATCTCCGCAGCTGGAACGGGAGTATTTGGAGCCAAGGAAAGATCAAAGAACAGTCCTAGCAAACAGGGAAAAAGGGATCTTGGAAGGAGATAAGAGAGAGAGTAGGTGAGAGGCGAGCGTTGGTGGGAGTGAGTGAGCAAGAGGGAAGCGTGGGCGGGGCCCGGCCGGGGTAAGGTGCAAAGCCCCACGCAAGCAGCTTCCCTCACCGGCGCCCTCCGCCCCCTCTCCCTCCCCGTCCCTCCTCTCGCTTCCAAGAAAAAGCTAGGTGGGTGGAGGAGGGAGAGAAATGGGGCAGGACGGAGGATCGCAGGCGGAGGAAGGAGACGAGTATTTATGGGTGGAACTCGTTTCTGGCGTGCGCGCGCGCGGTTGCCATCTCTCCTTGTTTGCCTCCAGGCCTCTTGTTTTGTTTAGCGCTCCCTCCACCTCCACCTCCAGGGAGGGAGACCAATAATTGATCGGGAGCCATGCGTTTGTTGGAGCCAATCATAAGAGGTTTCTTGTGTTCCACGGGGGCCAAGATGCCGGAGGTGGAGGTGGGAGGATGGAGAATTCATGGCCAAGTTTAGGAGACGATTTTTCTTGATAGGAATTGTGTGTGCGCACATTTGTTTCTTCATCTGCGCTTCAGGTTTCTGAAGGATCTCGACCTTACATTTTTTTTATTTTTTTTTTGCCTTTGCAGCGATTTGGCTGTTGAGTTGTGGCAACTTGGGGAGGCAAGGACGGCGACGTGTTTCACAGATTTTGCCTACTTATTTCTTATTTAAGATGCAGTGAAAGTACCGAAAATGACATTGTTTCTTGTCTTGCAACACATGTTATACTAGTACTATTGTCGGTGCATTAGAGTTTTGGGCTCTCCAGTGCCCTTTACTCGTGCACGGACAATAGTAACCATCCTGTCAAGACCCAGCAGGGACTTGTCAGATACCAGCACAGGAGATCAAGATCATCGGCAAGGCCTTGCCGTGAGGGCTATCGACCCACCAGAGAGGGAGCCCGGCCCAGCAAGGCAAGGACCCGGCAAGACGAAGCCTCGGCAAGACCCCGCCAACGCACGGGTCAGGTGTCAATCCATCTGGACGCGTGTCGTGGCGTCGACGTCGGAGAGACTTAAGCGGTACCGATGGGACAGGCTCCCGTCCCGTGCCTCTGACGGACAGAGATGCTTGACGGTCCATTAAATGTGCATGTCCTATTCCGTCAAGGTTAGGTATGATAGCATTGTAGCTCTGTATACCCCGTGTACGCACTGTACGCCACTGTTGGGATCCCCTTTAGAGTATAAAAAGAGGCACATGGCGATACGGTAGAGGACTTTTCGACTTTTGCACTTTCAGGGACCCTCTAGCGCACACGCGTGGCAGTGGCTCGCAACATCCCTGTAGCAAGAACCCTAAGAACACTCTCAATACCACCAAGTAGGAGTAGGTTTTACACATCCATGCGGCCTGAACCTGGGTAAAGATCCCTCCGTGCTTTTCATCAGACCGGCTCTTTGCACAACCTGCCCCCCGCTGAACCGAAAGGGATCCCCATGATCCCACAGGTGTTCGTTCTCCACGACATCTTTGGCGCGCCAGGTAGGGGGCGTTAGGTTGTGCGAACCCGTTCTGGTAATCAGCGTGCCAGTTCCTTCCCACTCATCATCGCCATGGCTCCCAAGAAGAGGGGCCCGACTGCAGCTGGCCCATCCACGTTCGCCATCCCTATATCTGCGCAGACAGGAGAGGGCTTAGACGCGGGTGGAGGAGGAGGAGGCGAAGGTTCGGAACTTCCACGACGCTCCGGTGATCAAGGCCAAACTAGCGGTGACGCTCGCCGCGGAGACACCCATGATGGCGGCGGGAACCCCCGCGCCCCTAGGTCTCAAGACGGAGCGATACCACCTGCGGGTGGTACGAAAAACTCCGGGGATGGAAGGGTATCCTCTAGGGCACCCACGTCGGCCCCTACGTCGCGCCCTTCTCAAGACGCGCGCGGAGGGCCGTGCCAAGGCGCCCGTGATTCTCGGCGTCCCCACGAGAAAGCTCTTGCACATCCTTCCCAAGACGCGCGGAACTAGCTCGCTCACCAACATGCGGGCGGGAGTGGCGTGCCGACGCGGGACCGCGGCGGTGCTCCTTCTAACACGGTTATGAGTCAGAGCACCTCTCGCTCCTTGCGCCACTTGTTACCGACCACGTCGGAGGAAGCGCTGGTGCGGGCGCAGCTACTCCTAAACCTCCCGCCGGCTGCGGAGAAGCTTGATGAATGGAGAGCCAGCATTCAAAGCCTCCTTAGCCTTGCAGATAAGTTTCGGTCCACCGAGCCGACTCGTGCCAGTGGAGAGAAAGGTCGGAGGCGGCGCGATCTCGGCACATTCTCCTTCACAACAATGGCGTCGGTCACCGACTCGACGGACCGCGCTCATGATGGCTACTCGACGGCGTCGTCTGACCCGCGAACGCGTCGCGATCAACGTCAAGTTCTTTGAGAACGTGGCAAGGAAGACGCTCGAACTGCAATCGAGCGGCGGCGAGAAGCGCGCCTCTAGTCGGATAGGCGCATGGGGCCCACTGTAGACAAGTATGTGCTAGGGTATCCTGTCAGCCTACCTTACGAGGTGGGTTGTCCAGCGTTTACCCGTGAGCTGTGGCAAGTCTAGTTGCCCAACTCTCACACGTTTAAGCTAGAAGTCTCGGAGAAGTATGACGACAAGACTCATCCGTCAGAATTCCTGAGCATCTACACCATTGCGGTGCAAGCTGCCGGGGGTCGAGATGACAAGATACCCGCCAACTACTTCCCATTGGTGCTTAACCCCAATGCCAGGTCGTGGTTGATGCACTTCCCAAAGGGGTTAATCGCCTCCTGGGCAGACTTGTGCCACGAGTTTGTTGGCGCCTTCACAGGAGGTCATAAAGCTCCTGGCCAAGAAAGTGATCTAGACATCATCCCTCAGAAGTAGGCGAAACTTTACGCAAATACATCCAAAGGTTCAGCCACGTGCACCACAACATCCCTTCCGTTGTTATCAGCGCGTTCCATCAAAACGTGCGCAACCGCTGGATGCGGGAAGAGCTGGCGATGAACAGAGTTCGGGCGTCGCCGAGCTTTATGCTTTGGCAAACAAATGTGCTCGGGCTGAGGAAGGGAGGAGGCTCCCCGGCGAAGACGCAGGCACATGGGTCGACTCTGAAGATGAAGACACCGCCACCTCGACAAAGAAGGGCCAGCGGCGAAACAAGAAGCACAAGGGCAAGACCGTGCTAGCCGTCGAGGGATCCAACAACCCCGACGCCGCTAAGAAGGGTAAGGTTGGCGGCCCCAGCGACGATGTTGTCGGGTGTGCCTCGTACCACGCCATGGCAGCTGCCGACAAGTCGGAAGGCTCCGGCAAGCAATATTGCAAGATCCATCGCACCAAGGTCCATGATCTCCAAGACTGCCGACAAGTTGAGCAACTTGCCGAGAAGCAAAAAGCCGAGTACGAGAGGCGAGACAAGGAGAAAGGCCAAGATGGTGCCGAGGGGTCCGGCAAGAAGCGTGTCGGCCGAGGGGGTCACCACGGCAAGCCCAAGCAACAAAAGACCTGCCAACCCGTGACCATGACAAGCAAGAGGGAGATGATGATGATGTCGAAGAGGACGACGAGTCTAGTGAGCATGAGTTTCAGAAGGCTACAGAGATTATGTGCATAGAAGGAGGAGCCTCGTCGCATTCCTCTCACGGCCAACTTAAATAGTGGGCGCGCGAGATTAATGCGGCAGAGCCCTCTATCGGCACACAAAAACCTCTAAAGTGGTCCAACACTCCTATCATTTTTGACGCCGAGGATCACCCAGATCGCATAACTGCGGTCGGGTGCTTGCCGTCGTTGGTCTCGCTAACAATCCGCAACCTCAAAGTGACAAAGATGTTAGTCGATAGTGGGGCCAGCCTGAACCTGATCTCGCCCAATGTCATTCAGAGGCTGCAAATTCCTGACGAAGATCTCGAGCCGACATGCGCTTTGCAAGGGGTCAATTCAGGAAGGACTGAGCAAAATGGCAAGGTCACGCTGTCGGTGATGTTTGGCAGCAATACCAATTTCAGAACGGAGAAGATCGTTTTTGACGTCGCCAAGATCTCATTGCCATACAACGGCAATCTTGGCCGCCCGGCACTGGCCAAGTTCATGGCGGCCACTCATTTCGCTTACAACGTGCCAAAGATGCACGGGCCAATGAGCGTCATCACCATTAACTCATACAAGAAAAAGCGCACTTATTTGCCCCGATCAACTCTATCGGGGGGCAGCTACAGCACCTGCCGCCAAGGCACTTGCTCCTGCCGTTGAAGCTCCCGGGGGAAAGAAGACCGACAACTCCTCTGGCGCACATTCCGGCAAGCGCGCCCCCTCGGGGTGTTGTGCTCCCGTCGACAATGTGCCAGAGAGCACCACCGGCAAGAGCAAGAAGTCCAAGGCAGCTCCACCGGAGACCAAGAAGGTGCCCGCTAAGGAGGACGACACGGGGGGGAACTTTCACCATAAGTTCCACCCTTGACGACAAATAGGAAAGCGCGCTCGTCGTCTTCCTTTGGGAGAATGTCAATGTGTTTGCATGGAAACCATCTGATATCCCCGGCATTCCTAGGAAGGTGATTGAGCACCACCTCGCCGTCTGTCCGCACACGCGGCCCGTCAAGCAGAAGGTTCAGAAGCAGGATCGACAACAGTTTGTTGCCAAAGAAATCAAGGAGTTAGAAGCGGCTGGCCTGATTAGAGGAGTAATCCATCCTACATCATTGCCAATCGAGTCGTGGTGCGCAAGGCGAATGGGAAGTGGAGGGTATGCATTGATTTCATAGACATCAACAAGGCCTGCCGCAAAGATTCTTCTCCCTTGCCGCGCATCGACCAGATTGTGGACTCCACTACCGGATGCGACTTATTGTCTTTCCTTGGTGCCTATTCAGGCTATCAACAGATTTTCATGGCCAAAGAAGACGAGGAGAAGACCGCATTTATCACCCCATGTGGTATGTATTGCTTTCTGCGTATGCCTTTCGGGTTGAAAAGTGTTGGTTCTACCTTTGCAAGATCGGTCCAGATTGGTTTTGAGCCCTAGCTACATAGAAATATGGAAGCTTACATGGACGATATAGTGGTAAAAACCAAGGATAAGGCCACACTCATATCAAACCTAGAAGAAACATTCGCAAATCTGTGCAAGATCAACATGAAGCTCAACCCTGAGAAGTGTGTGTTCGGCGTCCCATCCGGCAAACTCCTTAGTTTCTTTGTATGTCAACATGGAATTGAAGCAAATCCCGACAAGATCAAAGCAATTGAGAAAATTGAAGCACCAAGACGTGTCAAAGACGTACGTCGTCTTGCCGGCTGTGTTGCTGCTCTAAGTAGGTTCATCTCAAAGTCTGCTGAGCGTGCCTCGCCCTTCTTCAAAATCTTGAAGAAGGCAGGTACAATGAAATGGACCCCGGAAGCGGAGGTAGCGCTGCAGGATTTGTAGAAATACCTCTCCTCTCCGCTAGTCCTAGTTGCACTGAAACCACAAGAGCCGTTGCTGCTATACCTAGTGGCAACAAATCAAGTGGTGAGTGATGTGATAGTGGCTGAGAGAGAAGCTGATGAGGAAGCGACAACAACGGCAGGACCGCCAAGCAATGAGCCGGGACAGTCCCCGGCAGGGTCTGGTGCCGGCAAAGAAGGATCTGTGCAGTTGAAAGAGATAGTCCAGAAGAAGAAAGTGGTGCAGCGACCAGTCTATTTTGTCAATTCCTTGTTGCAGGGGGCTCGATCGAGATATTCTGGTGTGCAAAAATTGCTCTTTGGCCTTCTTATGGCCTCAACGAAGCTGCGCCATTACTTCCAAGCACATGAGATCACCGTTGTCACCTGCTTCCCGCTATAGCGGATATTACGGAACCTAGAAGCTACCGGCAGGATTGTGGAGTGGGCCCTGGAACTATCAAGCTTTGATCTTAAGTTTGAAAGCACTTTGACCATTTAGAGCAGGGCCTTGGCGGAGTTCATTGAAGAATGGACCCCAATGCATGATGAAGAGGTTCCAGAGTCAACTCTCCCCGGCAAGGAAACTGATCGAGAATGGACCATGTATTTTGATGGAGCTTTCTCGCTTTAAGGCGCCAGTGCCAGAGTGCTGCTTGTCGCACCCACCAGAGAGCACCTCAGATATGTGGTCCAGATGCACTTTCCCTGGGAGAGATCAATGAACAATACTACAGAGTACGAAGGACTGCTTGTCGGTCTCAGGATCGCGGCAGACCTTGGGATTAAGAAACTTGTTGTCAGAGGTGATTCTCAACTTGTCGTCACGCAAGTGAACAAAGATTACCAGAACCCGTTGATGGAAGCTTATGTAGACGAAGTGAGGAAGTTGGAAGAACTTTTTGATGACCTGCAAATGGAGCACGTTCCACGTGCAGAGAATAGCATTGGCGATGGCCTGTCGAAATGTGCTGCCCTTAAGTTGCCTGTGGAACCAGGAACTTTCGTCCTCCAACTAACTCAACCCTCTGTGACACCATCAACTGGACAAGAGAAGAGAAGAAAGTTAAGTTCCGGCAAGTATTTCCCGGTAGAGCTCCCCAAAGCCGCCGGTGAGAAGGTTGCCAGAGGGAACGACAGGCTTGTCAGTGAGTATTGTGCTCCGGCAGGGCCCCCAGCTCTTCCGTAGAAGCATACACTCTTTCCAGGCTTGCCAGGGTGCAGCAGACTCCGGCAGGCCCTCAGGCCCTCGCTGTCAAGACAAATGCTACCCCGACAAAGGATACGCCTTTGGTCCTTGCTGTCGAGCCACAGGCTCCGACATGGGCACAACACATCGTCCATTTCCTTCAGACAGGAGAACTTCCCCGGGAACAAGAAGAAGCACAGAAAGTAGCCCGTCGGTCTAATATGTACCAGTTCGGAGACAACATCCTGTACAGAAAAAGACCGAACGGTGTGAAACTCAAAAGCATTTCCCGGGAACATGGACTAAAGCTGTTGGCAGAGATACATGGAGGCATATGTGGCTCCCACATAGGGTCAAGAGCCCTTGCCGGGAAATCATTCCGGCAAGGATTCTTTTGGCCGACCGCCCTCCAGGATGCAACGACATTGGTAACCAAGTGTGAGGCATGCCAGTTTCATTCGAAGATACTACATCAACCAGCTCAAGCACTCCAAACGATCCCTCTCTCCTGGCCATTTTTGGTCTGGGGCTCAACATCTTGGGCCCCTTTCCCCGTGCTACTGGGGGCTTTGAGTACTTGTACGTCGCAATCGACAAGTTCACAAAGTGGCTAGAAGTGGAAGCAATGAGGAAGGTGATAGCACAGTGAGCCGTCAAGTTCTTCAAGGGACTAGTTTGCCGATTTGGCGTTCCCAACAGGGTCATCACTGACAACGACACATAGTTCATGAGCCGCACCTTCATGTAGTATGTCCAAGATCTTGGCGGCAGAATCTGTTTTGCTTCCGTTACCCACCCGAGGAGCAATGGCCAAGCAGAAAGGGCTAATGCTGAAGTGCTGCAAGGACTCAAGACAAGAACTTTCGACAAGCTGCACAAGTGCGGAAGGCACTGGATTGATGAGTTGTCGGTGGTTCTTTGGTCAATCAAAACGACACCAGACCGAGCTACCGGCCAGACACCCTTCTCCCTCATCTATGGGGCGGAGGAAGTTCTCCCCATGGAACTCATATACGGATCACCTCGAGTGCTTGCTTATGATGAGCTTGAGCAAGAGCGGTTTCGGCAAGACGACGCGACGCTCCTTGAGGAAGACCTTCTCCAGGCTGCTGTGAGAGCTGCATGCTACCAGCAAGCTTTGCGCCGCTACCATAGCCACAAAGTTAATGCTAGAAGTCTTGAGGAAGGTGACCTTGTTCTTCGGCGAGTTCAGTTCGCCAAGAATTCCAACAAGTTGACGCCAAAGTGGGAAGGCCCTTATCAGGTAGTACGAGTCACCAGGCCTCGAGCAGTCCACCTGGAGACTGAAGATGGCATCCCAGCGAGCAACTCCTGGAATATTGAACACCTTCGCAAGTTCTACCCATGAGGCGCGGTTATGGGGCCTCCCGACAACCACTTTTTGTACAAGTCTTGCTGCTGAAGCATGTAATCCTTGGTACAAAGGAAGGCCCAAACCCTATGCATAGTTGAATAAAGATAAGAGTTCTGCAATCCCGATCGATTCTCATGTTTACTTATGTGCATGTTTGTCTGAGGTGTTGCATTGCACTTAATCCCGGCAAGGACTAACGGACTGTCAAGGTTCCATATCCATATTTTCTCTTCTTTCTTTTTCTCAAAGGACAGAAGGACCCCTCGTGTGTAGCTTTGCCAGGGGGAGGGGGAATGATGGTACAGATACCTATGAGCGACGTCCCCCAAAAATAAACTTACCAGAGGATGCACGGCAACAAAAAGATAAGTTGCAAAATCACTTGAGATAATTCTTGCCCTAGAGTTATTTTCCTTGTGCGATTTCGACCTCTGTATGGAAAACCTACATGCTAGGGAACCTTGTCGCGTTTGAGCGTGCCCTCATTATGTTTCGGGAATTGCTCAACGGTTTAAGTAGCCGCACCCGCGGTCCTTGCTTCGTTTCGAGTCCGCTCAATGACTCAAGTGACAGCGCTCGCGCCCTTACTCTGTTTCGAGCATGACCAACACTTCGAGCGGCGGCACTAAAAACGCCAAGGCGTCTTGCCGGCAGTAACACCGCCAATGGGCTGCTAAGGACCCGTTCCTCAAAGCACTCGCGGTAGGGCTACTCATGCTGGCAAGACTTTTCCAAAAAGGCATAGGGAAAATTTCATACAAGGAAACAATCCAACAAGGAAAATAATACATGGCCATTCAAAATAGGGTGAAATTCACATGAGATATCGCTTTTTCCTAAGTACATCTTTATTTGACTTACTCCCCTAGGGGAGAAAGATGGAAAGGAGAGGCCTGGCATCGGAGGAGGAGGCGAAGTAGCGCTCCGCCTCCCCCGACCTTGGCCCCCACGACGACCGCGGCCCCTCGCGCTTCTCCCACCACGCGCGCTCGGGCCGCCCTCCGCCTCCGTGGCTAAAGCGGTGGCATGATCCAAATGAGAGCTTCTTTGCAAAGCTGAAGATGGAGGCCACTCTTGCCCCCTGATCATGGCTGACGTCAAGCGCCACTCGAAGGTTACGGATACGTGGGAGGGAGAACGATGGAGGTTTGCACTCGGAAGGGCAAGATATGGAAGAAAGATGGATGAGCACCGCCCTCGCCACCCCCAAATTTATAGGGAGAAGCGCGAGGGCTGGCTCTCCCCCGCTCCAAAGGATGTCGTCCACCTCCTCCAAAAGTAGCGCCCTCGATCACGAGGTGAACAACAACCGCCCCGTCGCTCCAATCCACGGCTCTATGGTTACTACTTTTCCCAGGGACTTTAAATCCCGGGCGCCCATTGCTGGTTCCCCGCTATGCATGCGGTGCTCGTGGCGGAAATGACCTGACGCTGTAATTAAAAACTTGAAGGTTGTGTCGCGCACGTATCCCACGTCCTGCATTCAATGGGCGTTGTGGGGAAGCGCAGTGAGCGCAATGATCACAACCGCAAGGCCCTGCCACGCGTGCCCGTGCACTAATTGGGCCTAGCCCAATGGTGCCTCGTGACGTGTGTGGCCCAGGCCCGGGGGATTCTGTCGGTGCACTAGAGTTTTGGGCTCTCCAATGCCCCTTACTCGTGCACGGGCAGTAGTAGCCACCCTGGCATCAAGGCCCAACATGGACTTGCCATATACCAGCACGGGAGAATCAAGATCACCAGCAAGGCCTTGCCGGGAGGGCTATCGACTCACCAGAGAGGGAGCCCGGCCCCGGCAAGGCAAAGCCCCGACAAGACCCCGCCAGCGCACGGGCCAGGTGTCAATCCATCTGGACGCGTGTCGCGGTGTAGCGACCCGATTCAAAACGAGTCAAGCCTTTGTGTGTTCTGTGCCATCCCTGGATCAGTATGCTGGCACACACAGTACATCAATGTATATATCAAAGTGCAATCACATGTAGTTAACGTAAAACTGATATATACCTTAAAATCTCAGCGGAAACAGTCAACGAGAGTGGAGTCCCAATAACACCAACGGCTGGTTGAGTGTAGACCGTAACCCTGAATCGTACTCTTACCCGTCGTAGAGCTTATCTGCAACATAAGACGTTGTAGCCGTGTAGGTCAGCATTTTGAATATGCCGGCAAGTCACAAAAGAGGGGGGGTAAAGTAATCATCTATTCTACATGCATATATGGAAAGTGGGGTAGTGGGTTTTGCATAAAACCAAAATTTTCCTACAACAAGAGAGGGCAAAAAGCATAATTACTACAATGTTGGTTGATTAATGAGATGGTTCCACCAACCAATTCTCATACCCAAGTTGTCATTAATAAACCCACATCAATACAATTAATTGTGTTGAGAGTTCCAGATAGTTTCAGTTCCTTTGACTCAAGTTGTCCATGACCGTGGACACGGCTAATCAATTAGGTTTGAGTACACTGCAGAGTTTTGCACATGTTCCCCACAAGATTTGATCGCCTCCGTTTGATTTCTCTCACTTCAAGGTGTTTGAGAAACGGATGACCAAAACATGGTCTTCTAAAGGGTTTCCCTGAGACTCTGTCGGAGCCCATCCTTTCCTACCGTTCTTCTACATCTCGTAGCACCGCCTGTCCAGGGTCACCATGATATCCAACCAAGCCAAAGCCCATAATGACTTGTGGCTGTGCAGGTAAGCCTTGGGTCTTGAAGCATCCATCCATCTCTTTGTGCCTGGGTGGACCTTTTCGCGTGAATACTGGCACTTCCCCAGCAACACCTAGGCTAACCACTGGTTTCTCCAGGGCACCGTTCAACCATCATCCACCCAGAGGTAAGTTGAAAAACTCAGAGTCTTGAAGTCTTGATCATAATGTAGGTCTTGAAAATTATTAACTCACAACTCTCATGAATCACACAACCAACCTCATCTACTAATAGCATAGCAAAATTTAAATCAACGTTTCCCGGGGCCAATGCATCAAAGGGTTGAGGTGTACCTACCACATGATACTACATCAAGTAACCAAGTTTCCAATTTACCTACTTTGCATGCGATTGGGGTGATGGAAGAACTAATGCAATAAAACATAGGTATACATGGTCAAAGTGACTTGCCTGTACTGTTGATGAAGAAAAATATCGCTCTTAGAGATAACTGATAGACTATTCATCACTCTCCGATGAAAATCTGTAAACAAACATTGCATTCATATAAGCAATCATACTAGCAATCAAAAACTAGCAACAAGGTTGGGATGAAGGAAATACTTAAGACAAAACTCAAAATAACAAAACTACATCAACACAACTAAGGTGGTGATGAAGGAAACACTTAAGACAAAACTCAAATCAACAAAACTTCATCAACACAACCAAGGGTTGGTTTTCTCTACAAAAATCTTATTTTCAAAGGTAACCAAACAAAAACAAAGTAAAATATAACAAAAGAAGTTTAGTAAATATTTTACTTAGCAAAAAGAATTAATTTAAAAACAACTAAGAATTATGAAAAACAACACTCTAAACAACATAGGTTTTAGCCTAATAAACTTAACAACAAGAAAACAAATAAAACAATTAAAATATTAAAATAACAAAAAGCAAAATATTTTCAAATAATAAATCAACTAGCAATACTAGAGCAATACAACAAGGAAAAACAAAACAAAGTAATGGACTCTAAAATTTTGGTGGCTAAACTACTTTTATTATAAAACAAGACAAACCTATTTTTAGCAGCAAAACAATCCTTAACAGAAAAGAATACTAACATTTTTATTTAGAAAAAAAATAGAACTAAAACCTCTAAAACATTTGTGAAAAGAATTACTACTAAAACTAAATTGTTTTATAAAATATTTCCTAATGAAGAAGAATATAGTTTCCTATATCATTAGGATATAAAACAAAGCAAAAACTATTTTTATTCATGTAAAATAAGTCACCTAATATTGGACAAGAGAACTAAAGAAAACTAAAACAAAAGTTAAACTAGTTCAGATTTCAAAATAAACTAAAGAAGAATTAAACTAACTAAATCATATTAGGTACTAAACAGATTCTGTTTTAGTTAAAAATCCTAATCTAAATTATCATAAAAATTCACAAACAGTGCTGAATGATAAAGCAAATTTTAAACTTTTCAAATATGGTCAAACTTGATATCTACGGAAACTGGAACAAATTTTTGACACAATGCAAAAATAATCAATCAAAAACTCTAAATATCCTAATAGATATAACAAAAATAAAACCAGAACCTATTCTGTTTTCTAAAACAAAAACAGAAAAGAAAAAACTCACTAGCTAACGGTTAGGGGCTACGTGTCAAGGTAGGATTGGCCGAAGCCGTGTGCGCGCGGTGTTTGCGAGCGGGCAACCGAAATCTAACGCATAACGTTTTGTTTATTAAATGAATCTAATCTCGACCGTCAGATACGGATCCGATGGCTACGGGAGGAGATGGGGCTTATAGAGGAGGGGGATCGGGGTCTCCGGCGATGTCGCCGGTGGCCGATAGTCGGAGGTGGTCGGAGACGGCACTGCGGTGGTCAAGGGTGGCGTCTGAGGGTTTCAAATGGTGACGGCGACTCTCCGGCGTGCGTAGGTGGCGTCGGAGGGGAGTGGGGGTGGGTGGAGCGACGACCAGGTGCTCTGGGAGCTTCGGTGGGGTGCCGAACTCCGGCGAGGAGCTGTGGGGTGATTCTGGCGAGGGAAGAGGGGGTTTCGGGGTGGAATGGAGCGCGGAGGGAGGCCGGGGTATTTATAGGGCCGCGGGTGAGCGAGAGGAAGGCAGGTGCGAGAGATCCGGTGAGAGAGGGATCTCCAGCGATGTCGATGCGTGGGAGGAGGAAGGTGAGCGCGTGGTGAGTGGGAGCGGTCGGTGGGGCCGGGGCGTCAGCGAGAGAGAGAGAAGGCGCGCTCAGCGGTGGCCGATGCGGATAGGTTTTGGGGAGGAAATCAGGGGCGGTGGGCCGGCTCGTTTAATACACGCGTTAACTATTTTCCTTTATTAATTTACAGGTCATTTAAAACAACATTAAGACGTTCGAAACCAGTCCAACAAATAATGTTTTATATATCAAAAGGATCAGGTAAATAAATACCATTTAATGAACATTTTTCCATGGCCAAAATAAATATTTTTTAAAAATTTATTATCAGAAAATGCCTAAATGGCTTTATTTATTTTTGCAAATATTTTATAAATAAACCCTTGGGTTTTATGGTTCAAGAACTTCATAAAAATACCCCTGGTTTGGAGTGTCATATTACTCCTCTCAAAATATTTGTCAAGGGGTTTGAATGCTTACAAATTCAAATAGGGAATTCAAATATGGAAGGTGAAACTCCATATGAGAAATTTTCAAATGGTTTTCAAATTCCCTTTCCAAATCTTTTTCATGTTGAAGAAGTCATGTCATCTTCTCTCACTGATTTTAACAGCAAGAATTTGAATTCAAAAGAAGGGAAAGTCATTTTATTCCCTCTCATTCAAAAGTTTTTAAAAGTTTCAAATTTCACTCAATTTCAATCACTCAAGCAAACAAACATTTCATTCTAATATTAATTATAACATTCCAAAATTTGGGATGTTACAAACCTACCACACTTAAAATGAATCTCGTCCTCGAGATTCGAAAGGGCTAGAAAGAAAAGGTTAGGGTTTGGGGTCTTCTAGCAAATCCATTGTCCTGGAAGGTGTGGGGTCTACCACACTTAAAATGAGAGTTACTGGTCCCTCAAAATCATGGCACTCCTCTGGGTGCATCTGTCTGTTCACATTCTTCACGATGGCTCCTTCAGTGGTGCTTGTCCGTCTTAAATCAAAATCTCGTGTTCTCATAATGAGAACGTATTTCCTCCGATACTGGGTCTTCTTAACTGACAGGTCTCGTGATCATTCTAAATAACCTATCGAAGATCTCATGGTGGTCTACCATTAGTGGTTATCCTGCAGTGAAATGGGTCCTGGCTACATTCCTCACCATAAAATTCCTACGTGTGACAGCAACTGCCATGTACAAGTGTTTTACATCATACCATTCTAAGGCTTAAACAAAAGCTTCAAAGAACGTCGTCTCTTTACTATGGGTAAGTCACTCAGATTTACCAATCCGAATAGCAAGAGAATGATAAGAGTAAGTCGTCATGGTGGCCAAGCCATGTCGCACTGAAATCATTACCTTGTATAAGGTTTAGTGAATCTCGTATTCTAACACTTGGGCTTCCTCACAAGCATTGCAGAAATTTCTCTTGTCAACGAACGAAGTTCAAATAAATCAATTGATTCTGCAAGCTGAACAAAAACATCTATCGTTTCTTCACAACTCTCAGGTTTTCGTATACTCCTAAGAAAAACGTTTACTGATTTGTCATAGCTTCTTCCAAGTTTCTTCTTTCACCGAGTTGGAGCTTGTTTCCTTATCAATCCTGAGGTCAGTGACTTGTGGGTTCACTTGAATACTTGAATAGTCTTTATCTCATTCTTGGGGTTACTATTGTTTCATATTCCAACATTACCTACAGTTCACTTCACCATACCCTTGAGGTAACAAATCACCGACTTGTTCTTGTCTAGATTCCACTCCGCGGAATTCATTTCCTTTCCATTGGTCTGTTGTACCTTGGGTATGGTTTCATCACAATCATTCCTTTTCTCAATATTCCAACTTCAAAATCACTTTGTCACAAAGGTTATCCTCCAAATATTTTGAGGTGGTTCCACATTCTCTTCACCTGTATTTTAGTTATCCAAACTCCTTAATATGAATGGTATTCTCTTCATTCTTTTGTCCCTGTGGTTTCTACCACACTTAAAATGAAATGCACGCATGCCTTCATAGACCATATTTTCTCATATCCTCAAAAATTGGTGAGAGATCTTTGTTCTTAGAGTGGCAACTCATATAATTCAACACAGAAGAATCATAACACCATAAATTCCATTGATCTCGAATTTATTACAAACTCTGAGACTTCCATTACATAACTTCAAAATGATAAGAGTGCTACCTATTACATTTATTACTTCCAAAAATTCAAAACTCAAATTACTCATGTTTAGCCTTCTTCTCCGGGCAGGTATAGGAGTAATGTCCTGTCTTCTTGCACCGGAAGCACATGATCTGACTCAGATCCTTCTGTGCAGAAATTGGGTTGTTCTGAGAACGTCTTCAGTTTCTCTTCTTGGGCTCCTTGGTTCCGATCAAACTTTCAATTTCCTGTGGATCAAACTCCACTTCTTCTGTCGGGAAGTTTCCCAGATACTCTTTTCTTTCCTTCGTACAGTCCTGTGAGAAATGTCCTTCTTCTCCACATGAATAGCAGGCATTGGAGTAAAATCTGGTTAGACCTTCTCCATTAGGGTCTTCAACATATTCCTTCATCACAAGTTCTCCTAAATTTTCTCTGAAGGCTTCCTTCATGGCCTCCTTCTGCTGTTTGATGACTTCTTGTACCTTGGGGTACATTTGGCATTGAGCCGGGTAAAGCGTAGTTCCTTCGCACAAGAAACATGTCACCTGCCTAGTTGGGCATTCCTCAGCTCGGTGATTTTCTTCACAATGAGGGCATCCTTCCTTCTGTTCTTCCTGGGTGTGTCCTATCTCTCCACATATCCTGCATGCACAAATCTTCTTCACATCTTTGCCATGGGGCTTCTGGGTGTTGGTAACAACATGAGATCCTTGCAGAGTTATCTTGAATTCTTCCCAAGTGTTTGATGCTTGTCTATCATGGATATCTTCATGCATCTTCCACCAATTTGCAGCACCTTCTGCAAAGTACCGAAAAGCATACTGGACCCTCTCTTTTCTTGCAACATGGTTATTCCTTAGATGATCCTCCATGTTTTGAATCCATTCTTCTGTCTCTAACCAAGTCATCGATCCAGAATACACGAGTCCAGCTTCACTCATCATCTATTGTGTTCAACGTTTTTGGGATGAGATGGGTAAGAGAGAGAAAGGAGGGGATACACACAATACAAACAATGGTTTTGAAAATAGATTTTTTTGTTGTGGCTGTCAAAAATTACACACAAATGACAGCTCACAAATCATCGTATCTAACATAAGTATACAATAGGGGTTTGGTCTTCTAGAGCATAATATCTTGGAAATTCTTCATGGTCTTCAATTTCTTCGGGTCTTCACGGTCTTCAGCTCATGTAGCTTCAAGTCTTCTAATGCATGGTGAAATGTTGTTTACTTTGAAGTGACCATCAGTTGTTTCGATATCTTGTCCTTCTCGAAGTGGTCTCAGTTGATCCTTAGTGTGGTCAAGGGAAAAAAGGTATTTTCTAACTTTTTGAGGTAAGAGAGATCATTTGATAAAGCTCAAATAAGATGAGAAGTAAAGGGTCTTTTGAAAACAAAGTTTTTCGAGAAACCATTTCCTAAGGGCTTTCCAGTTTCTAGGGTCACGTCCTACAGTCAACATGTGCTCTGATACCATTTCTATAGCGACCCGACTCAAAACGAGTCAAGCCTCTGTGTGTTCAGTGCCATCCCTGGATCAGTATGATGGCACACACAGTACATCAATGTATATATCAAAGTGCAATCACATGTAGTTAATGTAAAACTGATATATACCTTAAAATCTCAGCGGAAACAGTCAACGGGAGTGGAGTCCCAATAACACCAACGGCAGGTTGAGTGTAGACCGTAACCCAGAATCGTACTCTTACCTAGCGTAGAGCTTATCTGCAACATAAGACATTGCAGCCGTGTAGGTCAGCATTTTGAATATGCCGGCAAGTCACAAAAGAGGGGGGGGTAAAGTAATCATCTATTCTACATGCATATATGGCAAGTGGAGTAGTGGGTTTTGCATAAAGCCAAAATTTTCCTTCAACAAGAGAGGGCAAAAAGCATAATTACTACAATGTTGGTTGATTAATGAGATGGTTCCACCAACCAATTCTCATACCCAAGTTGTCATTAATAAACCCACATCAATACAATTAATTGTGTTGAGAGTTCTAGATAATTTCAGTTCCTTTGGCTCAAGTTGTCCATGACCGTGGACACGGCTAATCGATTAGGTTTGAGTACTCTGCAGAGTTTTACACACGTTCCCCACAAGATTTGATCGCCTCCGTTTGATTTCTCGCACTTCAGGGTGTTTGAGAAACGGATGACCAAAACATGGTCTTCTAAAGGGTTTCCCTGAGACTCTGTCGGTGCCCATCCTTTCCTACCATTCTTCTACGTCTAGTAGCACCGCCTGTCTAGGGTCACCACGATATCCAACCAAGCCAGAGCCCATAATGACTTGTGGCTGTGCAGGTAAGCCTTGGGTCTTGAAGCATCCATTCATCTCTTTGTGCCTGGGTGGACCTTTCCGCGTGAATACTGGCACTTCCCCAGCAACACCTAGGCTAACCACTGGTTTCTCCAGGGCGCCGTTCAACCATCATCCACCCAGAGGTAATTTGAAAAACTCGGAGTATTGAAATCTTGATCATAATGCAGGTCTTGAAAATTATTAACTCACAACTCTCATGAATCACACAACCAACCTCATCTACTAATCGCATAGCAAAATTTAAATCAACGTTTCCCGGGGCCAATGTATCAAAGGGTTGAGGTGTACCTACCACATGATACTACATCAAGTAACCAAGTTTCCAATTTACCTACTTTGCATGCAATTGGGGTGATGGAAGAACTAATGCAATAAAACATAGGTATACATGGTCAAAGTGACTTGCCTGTACTTTTGATGAAGAAAAATATCGCTCTTAGAGATAACTGATAGACTATTCATCACTCTCCGATGAAAATCTATAAACAAACATTGCATTCATATAAGAAATCATACTAGCAATCAAAAACTAACACAAAACCAAAAGCAACAAGGTTGGGATGAAGGAAATACTTAAGACAAAACTCAAAATAACAAAACTACATCAACACAACTAAGGTGGTGATGAAGGAAACACTTAAGACAAAACTCAAATCAACAAAACTTCATCAACACAACCAAGGGTTGGTTTTCTCTACAAAAATCTTATTTTCAAAGGTAACCAAACAAAAACAAAGTAAAATATAACAAAAGAAGTTTAGTAAATATTTTACTTAGCAAAAAGAATTACTTTTGAAGAACAACTAAGAATTATGAAAAACAACACTCTAAACAACATAGGTTTTAGCCTAATAAACTTAACTACAAGAAAACAAATAAAACAATTAAAATATTAATTGTTTAGAAAACAAAATATTTTTAAATAAGAAATCAACTAGCAATACTAGAGCAATACAACAAGGAAAACCAAAACAAAGTAATGGGCTCTAAAATTTTGGTGGCTAAACTACTTTTATTATAAAACAAGACAAAACTATTTTTAGTAGCAAAACAATCCTTAACAGAAAAGAATACTAACATTTTTATTTAGAAAAAAACAGAATTAAAACCTCTAAAACATTTGTGAAAAGAATTAGTACTAAAACTAAATTGTTTTATAAAACATTTCCTAATGAAGAAGAATATAGTTTCCTATATCATTAGGATATAAAACAAAGCAAAAACTATTTTTATTAACAGAAAATAAGTCACCTAATATTGGACAAAAGAACTAAAGAAAACTAAAACAAAAGTTAAACTAGTTCATATTTGAAAATAAACTAAAGAAGAATTAAACTAACTAAATCATATTAGCTACTAAACAGATTCTGTTTTAGTTAGAAACACTAATCTAAATTACCCTAAAAATTCTCAAACAGTGCTGAATGATAAACCTAACTAATACAAAATAGTGGCAAAAAGAATCACTCAAAAATAAATTTTTAAACTCAAGTTATTCAGAAAACAAGATTTGAATCAAATCTGTTTGAATTTAATTTTAAACTTTTCAAATATGGTCAAACTTGATATCTACGGAAACTGGAACAAATTTTTGACACAATGCAAAAATAATCAATCAAAAACTCTAAATATCCTAATAGATATAACAAAAATAAAACCAGAACCTATTCTGTTTTCTAAAACAAAAACAGAAAAGGAAAAACTGACTAGCTAATGGTTAGGGGCTACGTGTCAAGGTAGGATTGGCCGAAGCCGTGTGCGCGCGGTGTTTGCGAGCGAGCGACTGAAATCTAACGCATAACTTTTCGTTTATTAAATGAATCTAATCTTGATCGTTAGATACGGATCCGACGGCTACGGGAGGAGATGGGGCTTACAGAGGAGGGGGATCGGGGTCTCCGGCGATGTCGACGGCGGCCGATAGTCGGAGGTGGTCGGAGATGGCACTACGGTGGTCGAGGGTGGCGTCTGAGGGTTCCAAACGGCGATGGAGACTCTCCGGCATGTGTAGGTGGTGTCAGAGGGGAGTGGGGGTGGGTGGAGCGACGACCAGGTGCTCTGGGAGCTTCGGTGGGGTGCCGAACTCCGGCGAGGAGCTGTGGGGTGATTCTGGCGAGGGAAGAGGGGGTTTCAGGGTGGAATGGAGCGCGAAGGGAGTCCGGGGTATTTATAGGGCCGCGGGTGAGCGAGAGGAAGGCAGGTGCGAGAGATCCGGTGAGAGAGGGATCTCCCGCGATGTCGATGCGCGGGAGGAGGAAGGTGAGCGCGCGGTGAGTGGGAGCGGTCGGTGGGGCCGAGGCATCAGCGAGAGAGAGAGAGAGAAGGCGCGCTCAGCTGTGGCCGATGCGGATAGGTTTCGGGGAGGAAATCAGGGGCGGTGGGCCGGCTCGTTTAATACACACGTTAACTATTTTCCTTTATTAATATACAGGTCATTAAAAACAATATTAAGACGTTTAAAGCCTGTCCAAAAAATATTTGTATATATCAAAATGATCAAGGAAATAAATGCCATTTAATGAACATTTTTACACAGCCAAAATAAGTACTTTTAGAAAATTTATTTTCAGAAAATGCCTAAATGGCTTTTATTTTTTTTGCAAATATTTTTCAAATAAACCCTTGGGTTTTATGGTTCAAGAACTTCACAAAAATACCCCTGGTTTGTAGTGTCATATTACTCCTCTCAAAATATTTGTCAAGGGGTTTGAATGCTTACAAATTCAAATAGGGAATTCAAATATGAAAGGTGAAACTCCATATGAGAAATTTTCAAATGGTTTTCAAATTCCCTTTCCAAAACTTTTCATGTTGAAGAAGTCATGCCATCTTCTCTCACTAATTTGAATGGCAAGAATTTGAATTCAAAAGAAGATGGGAAAGTCATTTTATTCCCTCTCATTCAAAAGTTTTCAAAAGTTTCAAATTTCACTCAATTTCAATCACTCAAGCAAACAAACATTTCATTCTAATATTAATTATAACATTCCAACATTTGGGATGTTACACGCGGTGTCGACGTCGGAGATACTGAAGCGGTGCCGATGGGACGGGCTCCCGTCCCGTGCCTCTGACGGACAGAGATGCCTGATGGTGCATTAAATGCGCTTGTCCTATTTCGTAGGGGTTAGGTACGATAGTACTGTAGCTCCGTACACCCCATGTACGCACTGTATGCCACTGTTGGGATCCCCTTTAGAGTATAAAAAGAGGCCCAGGGCGATACGGTAGAGGACTTTTCGACTTTTGCACTTTCAGGGACCCTCTAGCGCACATGCATGGCAGTGGCTCGCAGCATCCCTGTAGCAAGAACCCTAAGAACACTCTCAATACCACCAAGCTGGAGTAGGGTTTTACACATCCGTGCGGACCGAAATTGGGTAAAGGTCCCTATGTGCTTTTCATCAGACCGGCTCTTTGCACAACCTGCCCCTCGCCAAACTGAAAGGGATCCCCATGATCCCATAGGTGTTCGTTCACACGACAACTATGCTACCATGATTGTATTTTAAGAAATGACAATAATCCCTTTGATCCGGATTAATTGATGCGGGCTTTATACAATATCTTTATTTCCGAATGAAACTCTCTAACATACCGTGTTAGCAACCTAAATGTTGTTCTCATGACCTATTTCACTTGCACATGAATTCATAGCAATTTAGGGTTACAAGCACTCGATACAAGCATGCCGAAGGGGAGGAGAGCCCCCGTCAAGTTCATGTCTTGATCCACCAAATGATCTTTCTGTCTTGCTAGCTAGCCAGATAAGCAGGTGGGCAATGAGGGTTCACGCCCACTCCGGGCCGCTCACTTTGATGTTGGGCATGCGCTGCCTCTTGGGCCGAACGGGTAGAAAGGTCGTTGACACGCTGTCAGCTGAGGTCAACATGTCAGTGGTATTGACATGGTGACACCCCCCTCTCCTTGTGAAGAGGCTTACCCCCAAGCCTCAGCATCATTGGGGAACCTTGATTGCTGCTCGACCTTGTTTTCCCAGGTGTCGTCCACAGCAGCACGATTCGACCACCAAATGAGCATCTGCTCCACCCTGGCTTCATTCTTGCGCCTCCACCTTTGTAGAAAACTCTAAGGGTAAGGTACTTGGCCTTGGTAAGGTGGCCATATCCCATGATAGCTCTATTCAAAATGTTATGCTTGTTTAATCCCTTGGATACATTCTTCTTTCCGTATCTAGGCTTGCCGACTTCGGTTTCAATGTTTTATTCATGAAAGTAGATTGCCAAGTGTTTCGTCAAGATAATCATAAAATGGTCTTTACCGGTTTCTGTAGAAGTGATCTATACATTGTCGATTTCACTAAAAGATCCAAGCCTCACACTTGTTTAATTGCAAAATCTTCTAAAGGTTGGCTTTGGCATAGAAGACTTGGACATGTAGGCATGCGAAATCTAGATAAGCTAATCAAAGGTGATCATATACTTGGACTTAAAGATGTTATCTTTGACAAAGATAGACTTTGTAGTGCTTGTAAAGCTGGAAAACAAGCAGGTGGAAGTCATCCCGTTAAGAATATCATGACTACTAGGGGACCACTCGAGTTACTTCACATGGATCTTTTTTGTCCCAATGCTTACAAGAGTCTCGGTGGAAATTCCTATGGTCTAGTTATAGTTGATGATTTTTCCAGATTTACATGGGTATTATTTCTTGATGATAAGTCGCAGGTTCAAAAGATCTTCAAGAACTTCGCTCGCAAAGCGCAAAATCAGTTTGAAGTGAAGATCAAGAAGGTACGGAGCGATAACAGATCATAGTTCAAGAACACCCATGTAGATACCTTTCTTGACGAAGAAGGTGTCTCACATGAGTTCTTGGCTACGTACACACCTCAACAAAATGGAGTTGTTAAGAGGAAGAACCGGTCGCTCATTGAGATGGCAAGAACGATGCTTGACGAATACAAGACGCCAAGACAATTTTGGGCAGAGGCCGTTGAAACAACATGTCATGCAACAAACCGACTTTACTTGCACAAGCTTCTCGGTAAAATGGCATACGAGCTACTCATTGGTAACAAACCCCAAGTCGGATATTTTCGGGTATTTGGCTCAAAGTGCTACATTATAGATAAGCATCGTCCTACTAAATTTGCTCCTAAATCTCATGAAGGATTCCTACTTGGTTATAGATCGGACTCTCACACTTACCGTGTCTACAACAACTTCACTCGAAAAGGTTAAGAGACGGTAGATGTGAAGTTTGATGAATCTAATGGTTCGCAAGTCGAAGAATTGCCAAATGATGTAGGTGATAAGATCCTTCGGAAGTCATTCTAGATCTACCCATCGACAAGATTCGTCCCATGGAGGTGAAGGAAAGTACTTCATCAACTCAAGTGGAAGCCCCCACTTCACGTCAAGGTGAACCTCAACACGACATGGAGGCATCCACGAGCGGTACATGACGAGATGATGAAGAGGACAAAGTGCATCATGAAGATCCCCCACAACCACCTTCACCACCACCTCAAGGGAACGAAACCTTCAACAACAACGAAGTTGAATGAGATGATGAAGAATAAGAAGAAGCTCCACCATCCAACAATCGGAAGCTGACCCGAGTTCGAGCTCAAGTGACCAAGAACCATCCCCTAAACCAAATCTTTGGTGATATACAAACAAGGAGAATCACTCGCTCTAAAATCCGTCTAGCTAACTCTTGTGAGAATTATTCTTTATCTCTAGCATTGAGCCTTTAAAGGTAGAACAAGCTCTTGAAGACGCGGATTGGGTGAACACAATGCATGAAGAGCTACAGAACTTTGAGAGGAACAAAGTGTGGACACTCATGGAGAAGCCCGAAGATGAGCACAACATCACTAGAATCAAATGGGTGTTTCAGAACAAACAAGACGAAGATGGTCAAGTCATATGCAACAAGGCTCGTCTCGTATCCCAAGTATATACGCAAGTCAAAGGTATGGACTACGGTGAGACCTATGCCCCCGTCGCTAGACTTGAAGCTATTCGTATTCTTCTTGCTTATGCTAATCACCATGATATCACACTTTATCAAATGGACATCAAAAGTGCATTTTTAAATGGTGAAATTGAAGAAGAAGTTTATGTTAAGCAGCCACCTGGTTTTGTGAATCCTAAGAAACCTAATCATGTTTACAAGCTTCGCAAAGCTCTTTATGGTCTTAAGCAAGCCCCTCGTGCTTGGTATAAATGTTTAACGAAGTTTCTCATCGAAAAAGGTTTTGAAATTGGTAAAATTGATGCAACCTTGTTCACTAAGAGAGTTATTTGTGTGCCAAATCTATGTGGATGATATTATCTTTGGTTCCCCTAACCCTCAATTTAGTGAAAGACTTGGAAGGTTGATGTCTGAGAAGTATGAGATGTCTATGATGTGTGAGATAAAATTCTTTCTTGGATTGCAAATCAAGAAATCAAGAGAAGGAACTTTCATCTCTCAAACTAAGTATACCAAGGACTTGATCAAGAAGTTCAACATGCAGGATTGCAAAGGTATGAAAACTCCTATGCCCACTAGTGGACATGCTGACCTTACCAGGGAGGATGAACCGGTTGATCAAAAGGTTTATCGATCTATGATTGGTTCATTGTTATATCTATGTGCATCTCATCCCGATATTATGCTTAGTGTTTGCATGTGTGCTAGATATTAGGCTGCACCTAAAGAGTGTCATCTTTTGGCTGTGAAACGTATTGTGAGGTACTTGATACAAACACCAAACTTAGGCATTTGGTATCCCAAGGGATCTTCTTTTAATCTTGTTGGCTATTCCGATTCGGACTATGCCGGTGACAAGGTTGATAGAAAATCCACCTCGGTTACTTGTCAATTTTTAGGTCAATCTCTCATGTCTTGGTCCTCCAAGAAACAAAACTCGATATCTCTATCTACTACCGAAGCTGAGTATATTGCTGCTGGATCTTGTTGTGCGCAATTACTATGGATGACACAAACGCTTAAGGATTATGGAATTAATGTTAAAAATGTTCCATTACTTTGCGACAATGAAAGTGCTATTAAAATTGGACATAATCCTGTGCAACATTCTCGAACCAAGGATATTCAAGTTCAAAATCATTTCATTCGTGATCATGTTGCCAAAGGAGATATCAATCTTAAGCATGTTCGTACTAACAAACAATTGGCTGATATCTTCACCAAGCCACTTGATGAGAAAACATCTTTTCATTTGAGGAGTGAGTTGAACATTATTGATGCTTCAAACTTGAGCTAGACTCACTCGGTTGCAAGCAAGGGCATGAGCTTTCTCATTATCTCCATGTTCCCGTAACTCATTATCATATGCCATGGAATTCTATGCTCCCTTGTATTGCATCTAACCTTTTGTAGGTACTTGGAAGAACTTCATTCCACAAGATTACCATCAACTCCAATCATAAGAAATCTTGTCATTACAAAGTATCCACAACCCCTCTTGATGATGGAAGGAAGAAGACAACAAAAACATATCCTTGACATATCCTTGATCTTAGTTGCAAAATCTTAAGTAGTATCATGTCAATTGGATATATCCATTGTTCTTCCTTGCATGACTAACCTTTGTAGGTGATGAGTGTACTATAACGAGAAGGATCGCTCCAAATTCTAGATGATCTTCATCAACCTTGAGCATCCTCAAAAGTTCACCTTTGAGCAACATCATCAACATCACTCAAAGGTATGTACTCATATCCTTGAAAAGGCTTTACTCCAAGTCTTGAGCTAAAGCAACTAAAGTGATATGAAGACATCAAAATGCTCAATCAAAAAATGGTAACCCCATTTTGAGCTTAAATGCTGAGTATGACCTAATATCAAGCATTCTTGCTTGGATCCTAAGTCAATATACTCTAATATAGGTGACCTAGTCACCGCCCATCATTTAGTTAAGAATCTTGCGTGGTTTTCTCTCTATTTGCATGATCTCTCGTAACCACTCAAATCTTGTCTATTTGATGTCCTTTGTAAATCTTTCACATTTTTATTTTTGAAACTATTTCGTTTGTCTCTCTGAAACAGAAACTTGGTTTATCACTCGGCGTCACCGATATAGATAACTCGGTTCTACCGAATTTGCAGATAAGATGCACTACCCAATCTCGGTATCATCGATTTATTTATCCTGGAGTCACTGATTTTATTTCAAAATCTGTGTTTCTTTGATATTGTTTATTTGTTTCTGTTCTTCTGATATTCTTGGTCTTTTGATGTCCCCTTCCTAAAATTTTATAATTTTAGGGGGAGAAGGACAAACAACACTTCGGGGGAGAAATTATTTTGCCAAAGGGAGAGCACTTACATTCAATGATTCCCTTAGTATTTTAATTGACCCTACTTTTAATGACCCTTGATCTCTAGGATCCCTTCCTTGTCAATGATCCCTGTCACTACTCCCAAATTTAACCTTTTTGGTATTTTATGACAAAGGGGGAGAATATCAAAGCTTCATGCTAAAGGGAGAGTTACATGCTTATGCAAAGGGGAAGATATGATTTAGGGGGAGAGGAAAATATCAAAAGTTCACACTTATATAATCAAGGAGAGGAACAACAATGTAGGGGGAGAAAAGTCTCAAGTGAACAAAGGATTCCTTTTCTCACCCTATCTGATCCCAATATCTACATGCTGAGATTCAGGGGGAGAGGATGTACTACCTTTTTCATATCAAAGGGGAGAAAATATATAATAGATTAATGCTAAAGGTGGATACATATCAATCTTAATGATTATCACATTTTATATGTTCTCCACATCCTGGTACTCGTTGAGTTCTATTACTTTTGTTCAGTAGAATACTCTTGTGTTTCCTAACATTATTTTCTCAAGTGTGTCTCTACTACTAGAATGCTCAAGAACTCAAGGTAAGTATATGCATCATATCTTTCATCAACATGATCTCTTGCTTCTTGCACGTATAGTTTGCAAGAGTGAAGTCTTGATCAAGGATATACATTTCATTCACATATATTGATGCAAATAGCCAAGATACACATGACTCTTACGTCCCTTTCACCCATATGTGTGTCCATGCATCCCAAAGCGACTATCCTTTAAAGGACTACACATTTAGGGGGAGAAAATCTAGGTCATTTGTTTCTCAAAGTCTTCATTGCATCCATGCATATCTTTAATTGAAGCTTTGATTGTATGTTGTCATCAATTACCAAAAAGGGGGAGATTGAAAGCACAACATGCTCCCTTGGTGGTTTTGAGAATTCATGACAACATACATTGTCTCTTGGACTAACACCTCTATCTAATGTATTTCAGATAATAGTCCATGGAGAGTTGAGTTAACAAAAGGATTGTGGAGATTGTGGAATTACCCCAAGATTAAAGGAAATAGGTTGGCCAAGCTTCAAGCAAAGAGGACTCTACATTTTACATTTGTGAGAAATCACTTTGAGTCCATAGGAAAGCCAATACTATTAAAAGGGGGTAAAGTTTTGATGGTGAACAATATGCTCAAACGTGCACAAGTGACAGTCACCAAAACATCCACAAACTCTCCCACAAAAGTCTGTCCTAAGCCAAATATGCAAAATCGGTGCAACCAACATTCCTATCCCGGTGCCATCGATTCTAAACACTAGACAGACTCAGCCAAACCCTAACACTTTGGTGCAGCCGACACTGCACTCGGTGCCACTGAGTTGGGTTGCCAAGATTCTATTACACAAGTTCACATTTTCGGTCCGATCGAGAATGGTGAATCGGCATCATCGAGTTTGTCAAATCTGACCGTTGGTCACCTTGTTGGTGCAACCGAGAATTGTATATCGGTCCCTCCGAGATTCAAAAGTTGCCACTTTTGGTTACTTCGGTACCACCAAGATTTACACATCGGTGTTACCAAGTTGGTCATTTTTGTGTAATGGTTGGATTTTTGGGGATGCCTATATATACCCCTTCACCACCACCCACTCAAAAGAGAAGCACTCAGAACTATTCCATACCTATCCTACTCAGTTTTCTGAGAGAGAACCACCTACCTTTGTGTTGAGGTCAAGATCTTCCACTCCAACCATATGGATCTTGATTTCTAGCCTCCCCAAGTTGCTTTTCACCAATCCCATCTCTTCTACCAAGCCAAATCTATGATAGAGTGATTGTGTGTTGAGGAGTCTATCATCTTGAAGCACAAGAGCAAGGAGTTCATCATCATTACCGAACCTATTACCTTTTGGAGGGTGGTGCCTCCTAGATTGGTTAGGTGTCGCTTGTGAGCCTCCTACTTCGTGTTGTGGAGTGAACCAAGAAGTTTGTAAGGGCAAGGAGATCGCCTACTTCATGAAGATCTACCCATAGTGAGGCTAGTCCTTCATGGACGGAAGCCGCATGGAATAGTCAAGGTTGCTTCTTCGTGGAACCCTCCGTGGGTAGAGCCCTCCATGGACTCTCGTGACTGTTACCCTTCATGGGTTGAAGACTCCTTGAACGTGGACGTACGATAGCACCACCTATCGAAACAATGGGAAAAGTCCTTGTGTCTCCTATTTCGTTTGATCTTCCTACCCCATCTCTTTACTTACATGTGCAATGTCTTTAAGTTCTGCTGCCATACTTGTAGACATGCATGTGTAGGTCTGTTAGACTTGCTAGACTTGCTATAATAGTTAAAATCTGCCAACCAATTAACTTGGGAAAAGGTTAGGTTTTAAATTTCTGCTAGTAGTCTATTCACCCCCCTCTAGACACCCCTCTCCCGATCCTACAGGTTGGCAGTCGACCTGGTTTATTTGCAAGGACATAGCTTCTCCCAATATGTCAACTGGCCTTTCTCCCTTCACGTTAGATCGTCCAGCCATTCCCAAATCTTTGAAGGTGTTGATGGGGGAGAAAGTCCATATTGGGATCTTGGTGGATGCTGTAGGGGCCCTTGTCTGTGGTGGAGTCACTGTTATGGACCTCTTGGAGACATTCCTCAGTCGATGGATCCAGCCTCTTCAAGCAAGGGATCACACTATGTGGCATTACGCTGGTCCTGAGGACTCGACTAGGACACACTCGAAGGAGGTTTCACAAAAAACTGTCGAGCAGTGGCTTCACAGTATCACCGGAGCTTGTGATAACCCCCTGGGCGCCAAGAGGATCCAACCCTACTCTGCTGCGAATCCGCCAAAGAATTTGGTAAATATTGTCTTGTCGACTGTCGTTCTATTCTGTCGAGTGATTGATTGATCTGTTGACTGACTTCACTATTCGAATCATGCAGGAGTGGATGCACATGCACTTGCCCGTACCCAATGGGAGCCAACCTGAAGACGGTGGGGAAAGCGAGGGTGCAGCGTGGGTGTCGACTGTGTTTATGACAGTGAAGAGGAATATGAGGACATGGGCGAGAACGAGGAAGAAGTCGAGTCTCCACCATGCACCGAATGTCGCTCCAAGTTACGTCAAGACCCTGCCACTGCCGTAGACAAGGCCTCGGCTCCGAGTGAAAGGAACCCGAAGCGGGACCGACCCTCGACCGTTGAGTCGAGTGAGGAATCAGCGAAGCAGCCCAAGCCCAACATGAAAGCCTCGCAAAGCTCTGCCCCGCATGAAGATGGTTGTGCCTGTCGTCTCAACGTAAGTGTTTGCTTTCATCTTTCACTACCGATTGTGTCTTCGAATTCTTGTTGACCGAGTGGAATTTGATTTACAAGTGCCGCTATCTCAATGACGTCGCCTCCACGGGATGGAGAGGAGCAAATGGATGTGGATACTGCTAATGCGGCCACTTCCCAGAGAGGTAAACAAATCCTTACTTAGCTCTGTTTCTCGAATGAAATTCGTCGATTGCAAGAGTCAACATTGCCGATTGGTATTTGCAGAAATCATTCAACTGCAGGATGATGAAGAACAACCTTGGGGTACAGGGGTGAAGGTGAGACCTTAGGCGCCCCACGCATACGCGCCCAAAGAACTCCATCGGCACAGACGCTTCAATGGTAGACTGTTGGATCTTCCCAGGGGATAAGCGACTTGACATGGGTCAGAACTGATCCTGCGGTACCGCTGTCGAGTGCTCCACTTGCTGTTTCAACCATCATGATGTTGAATCCAACCGCACCACCTCAGACTACCTCGACTGTCCCAGCCGCAACATCGATCCCGCCGGTGATTGCCTTTCCTCTGCACTGCATTCTGGAAGACCAGACCGGAGCCACAAAGGAGGCCATGATCCAGGCGGAACAGATGCTGCTGCGCACCCAGTAAGCGTACGAGGCCACCAAGTTGGCTTATGATGCCAGCACAACGCTTCGCACCAATGTCCGACTAAGTTCGATTGTAAGTGTATTTCCGATTGAATTCTTGTCTTCTTTGATTGTACACCCAGTGGGTGTTTTCCACTTGTATGATATTTGTAAGTTCTCCACTCGAATAGATTAGGTCGCAATCGAGTAGATTTTGGTCCAATGGGGGCACGCTGAGTGCACCCACTGGGTGTAGACCCCAAGACCGTTGTTGATTGCTTGCACCGGAAGTAGTCTTGGAGTTTGTCGAATGCTGAATATGCTTGCCACTCGACATGTCAAGTGGACTTCTTGCCCTAGCCTCGCCACTCCGAAGCTTCCTTGTAGGTTTAATGGACATAATTTCCATCAACCATGATATGACGCTACTTCAAGGGTGCAGAGTGGGGTGGCGGGTCACTCGACAAATCGAGTGATAGATGGTCCAATGAGGGCACGCTGAGTGCACCCACTGGGTGTAGTCCCTGAGACTGCCATCGAGTGTTTGCGTTGGCGGGGGTCTGATAGAGACGATATTCATATGCTTGTGCATGTTTTTGTTTTTATTTTCTGCCACTCAACAGATCGAGAGTTAGCAGATCTAGTGGGGCATGCTGAGTTCACCCAGTAGGTGTAGTCCCCGAGACTGCCGTCGAGTGCTTGCACTGGCAGGGGTCAGATAAACACCGTCGTATGCTCGGACATGACAGACCTTGTCGAGTTTTTTAGGAACCAGTGGGGGCACGCTGAGTGCACCCACTGGGTGAAGTCCCCAAGGCTACTGCTGATCGTTGACGATGAGCAGTAGTCTTAAGTACTTTGAACTCTTTTTGTGTGTCGTACGCGGAGTACGCTCACCGCTCGACATGTCAAGTGGAATTTTTTTTCTTAGCCGTCCCACACCTAAGGTACCTTGTAGGTTTCATGGACATCATTTCATCAACCATGATATGACGCTACTTCAAGGGTGCGGAGTGGGGTGGCAGGTCACTCGACAGATCGAGTGTTAACAGGTCCAGTTGGGGCACTCTGAGTGCACCCACTGGGTGTAGTCCCCGAGACCGCCGTCGAGTGCTTGCACTAGCGGGGGTCTGATAGAGACCATCTTGAATACAGGGTTGTTTACGGTAAGTGGAGCACGCGTGCCACTCGACATGTCGGGTGACTTTTTGCTTGAATTCTTCCTCTCCTGAACGCATGTTTCATGGATATCATTTCATCAACCATGATATGACGCTATTTCAGGGGAATGGGGTGGGGCGGGGTCCGCCATCCAGTCGACTGTTTTTGACCTTCTGCACTCGGGAGAGGAGGTGTTTCCTGTCGATTGAATTTTTTTCTTTGTTGATTTCAGAGAGCTTGCGAACTTGGCGTGCGGTACAAGGACCTCGAGGAGGAAAGGAACCAGCTGCGAGAGGACTTGGAGGTCTCCAACAGCAGTTTGGAGCGTGTGCAGACTAAACTGAAAACTCTGGGATGTAACTTTTGTTGACCCAATGCATTCTTATCCTCACTTTCCATGCTTTGAACAGAGTGCTTTCACTCGAACAGATGCATGGGATGAAAATCATCGACTCCAAGCGCGACTCAACAATGCTATTTTTGTAGATACCATGAAGAAGGCGCTGGAGGACAAAGACAAGGCGCCTGCTGATGCGCAACGGGTGGCGAGGGAGAAGACTGAAGCTGCTGAGAAGAAACTGGCTGCCGCCAAGAAAATGGAGGTGGAAAACTCCAAGCTGCAGCTGGAACGGGTGGAACTCATCAAGAAGACCGAGAAGCTGACCAAGAGGAGCAATGGCTTGGAGAAGCACTTGGGGGAGTTCGCGAGAAATATGTACATCATGCTCGACGGTAACCATCATTGTCAACTAAACATCATAAAATCCTTGACGACTTTATTTCATTAAACCTCCTCCCATTCCTTCTTCCCAACAGAATTCTGCCAAGACTTTGAAAAGGAAACCGAAGAAATCGAGCCCAATCTGGATCCCACCAAGTCACCTGTTGGTGATGGAGTGGCCATGAACATGTTCCGAATCAACGTCAAACTCCAGGGTGTTCAAGCATATATCCTCTGACTGAAAGATGTGATGGAGAAGATCGCCAAAGAACTGTGGCCCAAAGACAGCCTTCGGGTTTATCTTACATCCATGATGGCACGCCTTAATGATCTTCCCAGTCGAGTGCAGGCTTGGAAGAAGTCAGCCGCCCACTGCAGAGCCAACATGGCACTCTCCCTCGTAAGAGTCCATCGCAAGGAGGCAAGGGAGGACAAGTTGAAGGAGGTCCAAGTAATGAATACGAATAAGCTTCAGTTTGAAAATTTCATGGAGACCTTCATTGACGCAACCACGAGGATTGCAGATGGGATCGACTTGGACACATGATCGAGTGATTAAAAAACTTGATTCATGGGAAAACTTTATTTGCCTCGGTATGTCGAGTGGAAATGTATCGAGCCAAAAACTCCATTCAGGCCTTAAGCCTAAGCATGTTTGCTTGTGCACGAAACATTTATCCACGATGAAACCTTTGAATTTATCCATATTTGACTTTCAATCGTTTGTTCGACTGAATTTGTTTTTGGCTTAGGCGAAAGTTGGTTCGCGGCTAAGTTCCCGAGTGTGAGGATTGCTCAACACTCGGAAAAGTTTTGATCTTGAGCGAAAACTGGTTTGCATCTAAGTTTCCGAGTGAGTATATAGTAAACCACTCGGAATTCATTTTTTTCTTTAGACGAAAGCTGGTTTGCAGCTAAGTCCCCCGAGTGTGAGGATTTCTCAACACTCGGAGAAGTATTGAACTTAGGCAAAGACTGGTTCGCAGCTAAGCCCTCGAGAGTGAGGACTTCCCAACACTTGGAGTAATTTCAAACTTAGGCAAAGACTGGTTCACAGCTAAGACGTCGAGTGAATGGACTGCTATCCACTCGGCAGGGTTTTTAACTTAGGCGAAGGCATGTTCGTAGCTAAGCCCCCCAAGTGTGAGGATTGCTTAACACTCAGAGTAGTTTTGAACTTAGGCGAAGACTGATTCGCAGCTAAGTCGTTGAGTGAATGGACTGCTATCCACTCGACAACGTTTTTTACTTAGGCGAAAGCATGTTTGCGGCTAAGCCCCCAAGTGTGAGGATTGCTCAACACTCGGAGTGGTCCCAAGCGAGAAATTACTTGATCCGAATCGACGAAAAGATTGCGGAAGTCAAACTTGCATATATGACATGATGTGAGATACTTTTATTACATCAAAACTGCTTTGTTCCTAAGTATAGAAACACCGGAGAAAATCTGCGTTCCAGGCTCGCGGCTTGTCAATCTGCTTCTTGAGGTTGTATAGGTGAAAAGCTCCGTTGTTCAACATCTTGGTGACGACAAAGGGACCCTCCCACGTAGGAGCGATATTGTGGGGTCACTGTTGATCCACTCGGAGCACCAAATCTCCCTCATGAAATGACCAACTCTTAACATTTTTTGCATGGAAGCATCGTAGATCTTGCTGATCAGTTGTGGTCCGGATCAGAGCCATCTCGCTCTTCCTCCAGGAGGTTTATGTCATCCTGTCTTGCTTGTTCAACTTCAGCTTCAGAGTAAAGTTCCACTCGGGGAGAGTTGTGAAACAAATCACGCAGCAGGACAACTTCGAATCCATAGACTAGGAAAAAATGAGTTCGTCTAGTCGACCAATTAGGTGTTGTTCTCAGGCCCCATAAAACAGATGGCAACTCCGACACCCAGTCCCCGACAGCATATCCAAGTCGCGCATGAGACGAGGCTTCAGACCTTGCAGGATGAGGCCGTTGGCTTGGTTAACTTGACCATTGGTTTGGGGGTGTGAAATGGAAGCATAATCCACCCGAGTGCCCTGGGAGGTGCAGAAGTGTTTGAATTCTTCCGAGTCGAAGTTGGTGCCATTATCCATGATGATGTTGTGGGGAACATCGTACCAGAAGATTATTTCTGTCATGAATGTGACCGCCGTACGAGAGTTCAATTTCTTTATCGGCTTGGACTCAATCCACTTTGTAAATTTGTCAACTTCAACGAGTAAATGAGTGAATCTGCCTTTTCCAGTCCGAAAGGGACCAACCATGCCTAGACCCTAGACAGCAAACGACCAGGCAGGGGGGGTTGTCTTCAGAGCAGACACAGGCTTGTGAGATAAGTTTGCATAGAACTGGCACCCTTCACAATGATCGACAATGTCTTTGGCCATCTCATTGGCACGTGGCTAGAAGAATCCAGCTCGGTACGCTTTAGCGAGGATTGTCCGTGAGGACGTATGATGGCCGCAAGTTCCCGAGTGGATTTCATCCAGGATCACTCGACCTTCTTCAGGGGAAATGCATCACTACGTCACACCGATCGCACTTTCTCTGAACAGTTGATCCCCGATCACAGTAAAAGCTTTCGACCTGCGCACGATCTTTCGTGCTTCTGTCTCGTCTTTAGGGAGTTCTTATCTAAGGATATATGCAATATAGGGCACCGTCCAATCGGGAATGACGACCAGAACCTCCATGACTAAATCAATAACTGTAGGGACATCAACTTCAGTCGGATCGGTGGAGCTCATAGCTTGCGGGGGCTCTTCGGTGAAAGGATCTTCCTGTACCGAAGGAGTGTGGAGGTGTTCTAAAAACACATTATTGGGGACAGATCATCGAGTGGATCCAATCTTTGCCAGCTCATCAGCCGCTTGATTCGTCACTCGAGGAACATGATGAAGTTTCAGACCTTCAAATTTCTTCTCGAGCTTTCTAACATCACTACAGTATCTAGTCATAGCGGGGTTTCGAACGTCCCACTCTTTCATCACTTGATTCACCACCAAATCTGAGTCGCCATAAACCATCAGGTGCTTGACACCGAGTGAGATAGCCATGCGCAACCCATATAAAAGTGCTTCATATTCTGCTTCATTGTTGGAGGAATCGAAGTGGATCTGCAAGACATAACTGAGTTTGTCACCTTTCAGAGATACCAAGATAATGCCAGCACCTGACCCATTCAACATTTTAGAGTCATCGAAGAACATGGTCCAGTGTGCCGAGTGAACCTGGATTGGTTGTTGCTGTTCAATCCACTCGGGCATAAAATCCTGCAAGTGCCTGAGACTTGATCGCTTTATTGGCTTCAAACTTCATGTCAAAGTATAGGAGCTCGATTGTCCACTTAGCCACTCGACCAGTTGCGTCCCGATTGTTGAGAATCTCGGATAACAAAGCATCATTGACGAGTAAAATTGAGTGGTCCTAAAAATAGTGTGCCACCTTCTTTGCTGACGAATAAATGCCATAAACCAACTTTTGGTAGTGAGGATATCTTTGCTTCGAAGGAGTCAATACTTCAGAAACATAATAGACTGGACGTTGGACTTTGTAAGCCTTGCCTTCCTCTCTCCGCTCGACAGTTAGCACTGTACTGACGACTTGATTAGTGGTCGCGATGTACAGGAGCAAAGTCTCTTTGCTGCGAGGAGCAGCAAGCACCGGCTGGGTGGAAAGCAGGGCTTTGAGCTCGACAAACACTGCTTCGGCTTCTGGAGTCCACTCAAACGTGTCAGACTTTTTAATCAGTTGGTACAAAGGCAATGCCTTCTCACCGAGACGAGAAATGAATAGACTCAATGCGGCCAAGTAACTTGTGAGCTTCTGAACATCGTGCACTCGCATGGGAGTCTTCATTCGGGTAATGTCGCTGATTTTCTCAGGGTTGACATCGATCCCTCATTCAGAAACGAGAAAACCGAGTAACTTGCCGCCAGGGACGCCAAAAGTAAACTTAGCCGGATTCAGCTTTATATCGTACCTCTTCAGATTGGCGAAAGTTTTGGCCAAGACAGCCAGCAGGTCAGAACCTTTGTGGGACTTGACAACTATATCGTCCATGTACGCTTCGACATTCCAAGGGATCTGGTCGAGTAAACACTTCTGAATCATGCGCATGAAAGTAGCACCAGCATTTTTCAAACAAAATGGCATGGTGATGTAGCAAAAACACCCGAATGGGTTGATCAAGGCCGTTTTTATTTCCTCCGGGCCATACAGATGGATATTTTGGTACCTAGAGTAAGCATCTAGAAACGATAAGCGCTCGCATCCCGCAGTCAATTCAACAATCTGATCTATGCAGGGGAGCGGAAAATGATCTTTAGGGCAGGCCCGTTTGATATGCTTGAAGTCAATACACATGCGTAGTGACTTGTCCTTCTTGGGAACCATGAAAACATTCGAGAGCCACTCGGAGTGGTAAATCTCCTGAATGAACTTGGCTTGCAAGAGATGAGACACCCCTTCACCAATTTCTTTATGCTTCTCTGCTGCCCATCGACGCAAATGCTCCTTGACTGGCTTGGCCTTCGGGTCAACTCTGAGTCGGTGCTCAGCCAGCTCCCTGGGAACCCCTGGCATGTCAGAAGGCTTCCATGCAAAGATGTACCTATTCTCATAAAGGAACTAGATGAGCTCGGCTTCCTATTTGCTGTCGAGTGTTGACGATATATTGGTCGGTGCGGCAGTTGAATCTGTCAAGTGAATGTGTACTTTCTTCACTTCCCCTGCCGACTGAAATGCTGACTCAGAAGCAGGCTTCTCAGTGCGCAGCAAATCAGTAGGGTCAACACTCTTCTTGTATTCTTCTAGCTCAACCATAGCCATCAAATGATCAACGATTTTGGAGCCTTGCTGGAGGCACTCCTCAGCCCACTGTCGATTGCCGGTGACCGTGATCACACCTTTAGGCCCTGGCATCTTCAACTTGAGATACATGTAACATGGACGGGCCATGAAATGAGCATATGCGGGCCGACCTAGAATGACTTGATAAGGGATCTGGAAATCCATGACTTCAAATGTCAACTTTTCGTTTCAAAAATTTCTATCTGTTCTGAATGTCACATCTAATGCAATCTGCCCAGTGACTTGGCCTTCTTCCCTAGGATGAGTCTGTGAAATTGCATGTTGCTCTCACTGAGTCGGGACATCGGAATGCCCATCTCTTTAAGGGTATCTGCGTAAAGGATGTTCTGACCTCTGCCACTGTCCATGAGGACCTTGCGGAGTCAAGTGCCTCCCACAACCGGATCAACTACCAAAGCCTGTCGACCGGGAGTGGCCACGTGAGCAGGATGATCCAACCGATCAAATGTGATGGCAGTCTGAGACCACTTGAGGTAGGTGGGGGTTGTAGGTACGGCCATGTTGACCTCCCTGTTGATGACCTTCAATCGACTCTTGCTTTCAACATCAACAAAAATCATCAGTGTAGCGGTGACATTAGGGAACATTTCTTTGTCTTCATCATCCTTCTCAGGAGTTTTCTCACTCGACGGAGTCTCTTTGAACTGCTGAATGAGCAGTCAACACTGCCGAGTGGTATGCTTGGGCAATATCAAGTTGCCTTCTTTGTCTTTCCTTGTGTGGATTGCACACGGTAGATCCATCACGTCAGTCCCTGACTGATTCTTTCCTTTCTTGGGGTTAAACCGTCCCTTGGACTTCCCCTTGTTCTTTACTTGGGCCACCAGAGCGTCTGCCTCTTCCTAGTCAGGGCCATCAACCTTCCACTTCTGCTTCCAACTGGAATTGCCGCCGGCATCATTGTCGATTGCTTTTCCTTTGCCGATGCGGAGGCGGTCTTCTTCTTCGCCGTTGGGAGCGGTAAGCTGGTGCAGTTCCAAGCAAAGCGTGGTAGCTGATTCTACATGCGAAGCGGAATACATCGCAGCCTCGGAGGCGGCGAAGGAAGGTGTCTGGATGAAGCAGCTCATGACAGATCTTGGAGTAGTGCCTAGTGCACTGAATCCAATGAACCTGTTCCGTGACAACACTGGTGCCATTGCTCTGGCTAAGGAACCAAGGTTTCACAAGAGGACCAGACACATAAAGCGACGCTTCAACTCCATTCGCGATTACATCAAGGAGAAAGACATAAATATTTGCAAAGTGCACACGGATCTGAATGTTGCAGACCCGTTGACTAAACCTCTTCCAAGGGCTAAACATGATCAACACCAGAACTGCATGGGTGTTCGATTCATTACAATGTAAATCACATATTGATGTGAACTAGATTATTGACTCTAGTGCAAGTGGGAGACTGTTGGAAATATGCCCTAGAGGCAATAAATAAAGTGTTTATTATTGTATTTCCTAGTTCATGATAATCGTTTATTATCCATGCTATAATTGTATTAACTGGAAACATGGATACATGTGTGGATACATAGACAAACACAATGTCCCTGGTATGCCTCTAGTGGACTAGCTCGTTGATCGAAAGATGGTTAAGGTTTCCTAGCCATGGACATGATATGTCATTTGATAATAGGATCACATCATTAGGAGAATGATGTGATGGACAAAGACCCAAACTACAAACGTAGCTTATGATCGTGTCAGTTTATTGCTACTGTTTTCTGCATGTCAAGTATATGTTCCTATGACCATGAGATCATGCAACTCACAGATATCGGAGGAGTACCTTGTGTGTACCAAACGTCGCAATGTAACTGGGTGACTATAAATGTGCTCTATAGGTGTCTCTGAGGGTGTCTGTTGAGTTGGCATGGATCAAGACTGGGATTTGTTACTCCGTGTGTCGGAGAGGTATCTCAGGGCCCACTCGGTAATACAACATCATAATAAGCCTTGCAAGCAATGTGACTAAGTGTTAGTTACGAGATCTTGTATTACGGAACGAGTAAAGAGAGTTGCTAGTAACGAGGTTGAACTAGGTATGGAGATACCGACGATCGAATCTCGGGCAAGTAACATACCGAAGAACAAAGGGAACATCATACGGGATTAACTGAATCCTTGACATAGGGGTTCGACCAATAAAGATCTTCATAGAATATGTAGGAACCAATGTGGACATCCAGGTCCTGCCATTGGTTATTGACCATAGAGGTGTCTCGGTCATGTCTACATAGTTCTTGAACCCGCAGGGTCTGCACACTTAAGGTTTGGTGACATTTCGGTAGTATAAAGTTATGTATGGTGGTGACCAAAGTTTGTGTGGAGTCCCGGATGAGATCCCGGACATCACGAGGAGCTCCGGAATGGTCCGGAGGTAAATATTCATATATAGGAAGTCCTGTTTTGGTCGCCGGAAAAGTTTCGGGCTCATCAGTAGTGTACCGGGAGTGCCGGTAGTGTACCGGGAGGCCATCGGGAGGGGTAATTCGACCCAAGAGGCTACATGGGATGTAGGAGGGTGTAAACCAGCCCTTAGTGGGCTGGTGGAACATCCACAAGAGGCCTATGCGGCTGGATGAAAAAAGGCCTAAGAGAAAAAGTGGAAAAAGGCAAAATAGGGTGAATCCTAGTCCTACTAGGATTGGAGGTGGACTCCACCTCTCCCTCTCTCCTTCGGCCGAAGCAAGGAGGCCTTGGCCCTTGTGCCAAGGCCCCTCCTCCTTTCCTCTTATATATACTGGAGGTTTTAGGGTTTTTGCACTAGATTTTCAGCCACGTGCTACCCGTTCCTCCAGTGCACAGTTTCTCCTCTAGATCTGTTTTTTGCAATGCTTAGGCGAAGCCCTGCCGGAATTGCTCCACCACCATCACCGGAGCGCCGTCAGGCTTCCGGAGAACTCTTCTTCCTCTCCACTCCTTCTTGCTGGATCAAGACAGTGGAGATCGTCATCAAGCTGTACGTGTGCTGAACGCGGGGGTGCCGTCCGTTCGGTGCTAGATCGGAAGGACCGTGATCAAGTTCGTGGGACGGATCGTGATCGGATCGCAGGACGGATCATGATTGGATCGCGGGTCGCATGGCGATTTGGATCGCGAAGACGTTCGACTACACCAACCGCATTTCTTAACGCTTCCCGCTTAGCGATCTACAAGGGTATGTAGATCCACTCTCCCTCTCGTAGATGCTCATCACCATGGATAGATCTACGTGTGCGTAGGAAATTTTTTGTTTCCCATGCAACGTTCCCCAACATTAATCTCTCAAAGTTTTGTTGGGCTTCTGAACACAATGTTAATTAGCCCGACGGGACGCTTGCAAGTGCCCTCAAACGTTCTGATGAACACTCGGGCGAGATCCTCCCAGCAGTGAATGCTAGAAGGGGCTAAACGATTTAGCCATGCATGAGCTGAGAAATCCAACATCAAAGATAGATGCTTCATTGCAATGTTATCGTTACCACCGTGAATTTGAACCGCCACTCGGTAATCATCCAACCATGTCTCTGGCTTTGAATCGCCAGAAAACTTGCCGATCTCAGCCGCCAACCTAAAGTTGGGGGCAATTTCTGCGGAACAAATAGCCCTGCTAAAACACCCTGGACCAGAAATAACAGCAGTGCTTCCACTCGGAATATCTCTATCATGCCCATCTCTGTGGGCCTTGCTTCTATCCACCCGCCTTTGAGTGCGGAGGTCTCGAGCATCAAACCCTACATTCCGCTCATCATCGAACGAGCGCCTTTCGTCCTGGTGCCGGCGCACGAAAGGACCACCCCGTGGAGGAGTGGGCACTCGATGACGGTCATCACGGTGAAACTGATCTTTGTGCTGATGTTCACGAAAAAACCCCGACTCTTTGGCACAAGGGTGATCCAGGACTATGTGCCGACTGAATGGTCTATGCTCTTGGAGAATTACTATGAATCCTATTGTGCGACTATGAGACAACAGAATTTTGACGCTATGCTGCATCCATTAAAGCTCTAATCTGCATCAACCCTCCACCAGCCTCTAACCATGACGGCTAAATGGAATCTGCTATCCTAGCTACAGCTGCAACGTTTAACACAGGAGTACAGTATACCTCAACATTGTTGTGCAATCCAGTCGGAAACAGCTTTCACTGACGTCAACTGGAAACTGGTGGGCGCTGGCGAGCACGCTCGTCGAGTTCTCTCTGGAGATCTTCAAGCCGTATGCGTGCGGCCTCTAAGGCCTAGGCCTCAGCGGTTGCACCAACGATGGGAGTATGAAGAACCTCCTCAACGCGGTGTAGCTGTTCACTCGACGGTCTGCCAGCTTTCCACTTGCTGCGGCCAAAGCCCAACGACAAGCTTTGATGGGAACCAGCCATAAGGACCTCCGCTGCAGGATCACAGCTGCCGCACTCGAAAGGAACATCAGACTGATTAGAGTTCAATTCGAACATGCCGTGAAGGGACTCGATGGGCTCGATCGCTGCAATCTGCGGAGATGAAATTTGGCGTGCCACTACATGCCTGACCCAGCGTTGGAGTCGTGAGCGATCGGATCGCTTGCGATGATGAATAACGGGGAAAGCCAATGAGTACAGAGTCGACGGCTGCCACAGAAGCACGCCGCAGGAACTCGCGCGGAAGTGCACAACCCCGCAAACTGGGAGCGCCTTGACGTCAAGAGGCGCTTCTTGGAGCCATGCCGAATCGTCGGCGATGAAGGTGAGCGCTCGAAAACGAATCTCGTGGCCCAGAGCGAAAACACCGCCGGAAGACATGATGAAGGGAGAAAAGTGCAACCTCGCCGGAAGTCGCTTAGACGCCTGCCCCATGGTTGGTGCAAAATGTCGTGGCAACAAGCCTAACAGTAGAAGGTAGGGGTATGAAAGGAGAGGGCAGAGTCCTAGCTACGGCATGGATGTACACATGGATATATAAGTTCAAGCCCCTCCTGTGGAGGTAACAACCCTACATCTTAGTGCTCTGGAGCTTTGTCATGTGGAGAATGTGTGTTACAAAGGTTGCGAACCCTTGTGCCAGAGGGGAGGGGCGGCTTATATAGAGTTCGTTGCCCCTCATAATAGCGAGGCATCCAAGGGTCCGATTGTGGGTATAAAGACTAGCATTACTGGTAACGTACAACATAATTGCTACTAATGACAACTGGTCTAACGCCTGCCTCTTGGACTCTCAAGGGAGGCTTCTGGTCTTCTGGCGTCGACTAGAAACGTGGTCTTCCGAGTGACAAGTGACTGTCTAGTGGAGGAAGGAGCCACCGAATGGATTGACTGTCGAGTGACTTGAACGCCATGGTGAATCCAGTCGGAATCTTTCTTGTGGTCCTTAAGCCTTCCAATGCAATGTCCTTAGGTAGGGTATATAGGTCAGTCCTAGGACCCTACCCTAGGTATATATCCTCGTCAATAGATGTCACACGTGAAGGACTGAGTGCACGGTGGCCTGCTCCAGGAGTTTGAGGCTTTGAGCTTGTATGCCACCTCATTGACCTTGGAGATGATGGTGCAGGGTCCCTAGTAACAGAATGTGATATTGGGATTGGCACGCTTAGCCACTGAGGTCTACATGTAGAGCTGAAGCTTCAAGAAGACTTGATCACCGACGGAGAAGGTGTGGGCAGAATGACGCTTGTCAGTTTGGTGCTTCATGCATTATCATGTGGTGGGTGGGTTGAAAAATTTGTCCCCGCACGCACCGTAACCGAACCGAGCATAGATCGGGGCTGGATCGTTAGTGATCTTCTGTAAGTGCATCTAGTGCCCCTTAGTGATTTTCGTCTACTAAAGACTTATAGGTTAAGGAACTAATGTGTTTGTGAGTGTACACAGGCTCTATAAGTCGATGAGGAGTTTGATATATTCGGAGATTACCGGCCCCTAAAAATGTATGTCTTCAACTGAAGACTTTGGTGAAGACTTTGGTATTCCCTGAAGACTTTGAAACCGAAGAAGTTGGTGTGACCTTGAAGATATGAACGAGGACTATGAAGCGTGAAGACTTTTGTTTTCGTAGTTTCATTTCCTTTCTTTGAGTCATAGGAAACACCGTACTGTTAAAGGGGGCCGAGGTAATACTAAGGAAAATTTCCAACTGATGCTCAACTCAAAAGCCTCAACCTAACCAATCCTTCGAGTGAAGCCTTTGGAAATCTCTTAAGGTTTAGTCAAGTTCTTCAGTGACAGAGAAGAAGTTCTTCTAGTCTTTGAGGAAATTGGTCTGACTAAGGAGTTAGGATTTTGCCAGTGCGAATTGCCTACAAGTGAGGAATATGATAAGCTTGAGGACTTTCACAGTTCAAAATTCCGACCATTGCTGTGCTTAGCGCCAGCTGTCCCCAATCATTTTTATCCACATAACGGTCATATCATTGGGGGTATTTATGTCTTATCATGTCAGGTTGCACCCTGGCTATAAATAGCCACCCCCCACAACCACTAGTTGTTTGGCTGCTTCGAGAGAAAACTAACACTTGTCATTTGAGAGCAACCAATCCTCTCAGGACTTTGAGAGAAAATCATCAGTGAGGAAAAACCCAAATCCAAACCACCAAACCCAAAGATATTGAGCATCACTGAAGAGATTGTTCCTGTGTGGAACCGACACTTGTTACCTTTGAGGATTGTGTATCCTCTAGATGGTTAGGCGTCATGGTCTAGTGTATCCTGCAGTCGATTGGGGATCATGGAGTGACCTTGGTCTAGAGCATCCAGCAGTCAATTGTGGATCGTCGGGTGACCAGTTTGTGAGGGTTTTGGAAGTCTACCCTGAAGACTTACCACGAGTGTTGGGCGAGGACTTTGTGACCTTAGCTCAAGTAGAATACGGTAAGGACTATGTGTCCTTGGACTGTGTGTCCTCTGGTTTAAATACCAGGCTGCTCCAAACCAGATGCACGACTGTCATAGCAGTTGGAACTGGGTCTTCAAACCATTGTCTTCATCGAGCTACCTGGTTCTATTTCCTCAACCCTTTCATTTCCTCATATACTTGTTATGAAATTGATCCTTACCGTTTGAAGAATTTGACTGAAGACTTTCACAATTTCCTCACCTCAAATTTTTCAAGTTACCTTGTTCCTTACCTGCTTATCCTATATCACGCTACTTGTAATCTGTGCATGTTTTATTTCATCATGATGACTATGCCATTGCTATGTTTCTCATGCACTTGAGAACTTATTACGCTGCTAGTTATTCATCACATTTCAAATCGTCAAGTTGAAATTCCTCAAGTGATGAATTTGTAAAAATCGCCTATTCACCCCCTCTAGTCGATATAACGCACTTTAAATTGGTATCAGAGCAAGGTAATCCCTTGTTCTGTGTGATTTTGGTTTAACCACCTAGAGTTCTAGTTATATCGACTGCAGGTATGATCAAGGTTTCCATAGGATGTCCTACCTTCGATGGGATGGACTATCCCTACTAGAAGAACAAGATGCGCATGCATCTTGAGACAATTGACAACGATCTCTGGTACGTTGTGGAAAATGGTGTTCCCTTTGTTACTCCCACGATCAACGCTGGTAATGTGAAGAGATTCAAGCAACTCGATTCTCAAGCAAACAATATCATTTGTGGCCATCTGAGCAAAGGTCAGTATGGCAGAGTGAGTGCTTTCGAGTCTGGTAAGCTTATCTGGGATAGACTGTCCAAAGTCAACGAATGTGTTTCCACTCAACATGACTCTCGTGTTGATGTTCTTTGTAATCTCTTCAACCACTTCAAGAGACTCGACAATGAAAAAGTTCAGCAAACTTTTGATCGTCTCACTGATATCTCCAATGAGCTTGAAGCACTGGGTGCTACTGATATCACCGACCATGAGGTGGTGACGAAACCTCTAAGATATCTTGATTCCTCAATAGATACTCTCACTTTGATGATTCAAGAACATGGATACTACAAGTCACTTGTTCCTGCTGACATTCTTGAGAGACTCAATACTCATGAATTCCAACAAGCTAAGAAGAGAGACCTCTACAAGCCAAGCTATGGAAGATCTCGTGCTCTGAATGCAAAATCAATTTCCACATCCGAAGGCGAAGATTCTGATAGTAGCCTTGGTGATCCTGAAGAACTAAGTCGGGAGCTAGCTATGCTCGTGAGCAAATTCTAGAATTTCTGAAGGAGAGGTGGATTTGGAAAGTCATCAAAAAGTGGCTTGAGGAAATCAGATTCCTCACACAACTACAAGAAGAGAACTTGTCACAAATGCAAGAAATCTGGTCACTTCATCTTTGACTGTCCTCTTTGGGAAAAAGAATCAAAGAAGAAGAAGAAGTACAAGGACGACAATTCTGATGACTCGAAGAAAAAGAAGAAATCTTCAAAGTCCTCATCTGCAAAGTCCTCATCTTCAAAGTCCTCAATGCACAAGAAGAATAGTTCCAGAAAGGCTCGGGCTTTCATTGGCAAGGAAATGGACTCAGAAGAAGAGTGTGAAGAGGAAGAATCTGAGGTGGAATCTGAATTTGGTGTCGTTAGCCTTTCTCTCGCTACTGCTTTCGCCAGCAAGTCCATCTTCAACGATGAAGAAAATGACTACTCCAACGACTCTGAAGTTAGCAATGATGATTACGCTCCCACCTATTGCTTCATTGCTAAAGGTTCCAAGGTACATAAGCATCAATCCTCCTCTGAATCAAGTGATGGTGAATCTGATGAATATGTGAAACCTAGCCATGCCAAACTTGATAATATTGCTACTAGGCAACAAAGTACACCTGAAAAGCTTCAAAAAATGCTAGACAAAAGTGATGATCTGTCGAATGAGGAAGTGGATCAGACTCAAACTCTGTCTGACGATCTCGAAAGTCTTCAAACAAAGTACGACAACCTTTAGAGTCATCATAATGCCCTCTTAGCCAATCATGAGAAGCTTTCTTATGAATTTCTTCAAAGAAAGCAAGACCTTGAGAAACTAAGGGTGTGTCATGAGGTTCTCCAAAGGGAAAATGATTCCTTATTGGCTCAATAGATCAGTACCGCTCTAGAAGAATTTGTTCCACCTTGTTTGAAATGCATCGAACGTGAAAGTGCTAATTCTTCACCTAAATGTTCAAATGCTTCTATTCCTGCAAATTCTTCAACTATAACAGTGGTCAAAAATTCCTCATTTGAGGATACCACAAGTATCACTAACAAAAACACAGGGTTGAAGGAATTGTATGTGACAGGCATGTACAATAGTCTCAAAGGGCATCAAACCCATTGTGATGTCGTCAAAAAGCAGATTCTGAACAGAAACCCTAGGAAAGAGGGTATTCCGTTTGAGAGGAAAATTAATGTTGATGGATTCTACCAGACTCCTGAGCAGTACCCCAAAAACTCATGGGTTGCTGCGAAAGGACCTCCTATAGATCTATCCACTTTATCTGGCTTTACTTGTGAAACTTGATATTCCTCTGATGAGTCACTTGACTCCAACTACAAATTCGTCAAAAATCAGAAAGGTGAAGTATTTGCCAGATTTGTTGGAACTAGTTGCAGGAACGATTCACCTATGAAGAAAATTTGGGTTCCCAAAGAGCTGCCTACAAAGTCTTCAATTGAATGTCCTCACGACACCACTCATGAAGAACAAGAACCCCAGATCAAATTCCTCATATGGACCAAAGTCTTCTATGGGGACCCTGACTCATAAGTCGTGATCACCGAATGCACGTGTATAGTGATCACAGAGATGAATGCTCACTTAACACACATAAGCTGAATAAAAAGAGTCTTACATCCACGTTTAGCATCTTACACAAATAAAGACCATGAAGGTCTAGTCATACATAGATAGGGCCACAAGGGCCAAATACTTAAACTCAACAAGCAGCGGAAATCTTGATCGAAAGCGTGAACCCATTTCCATCTACCTTAAACCTATTGGCATTTTGACTGGGAAGCGTCCTAGTTCAGATGTTCGTCACCAACAAACTCTTCAACGTACTCCTGTTCTTCCATGCCTAGCCAATTAAATAACCAGTGGCAAGCCAATGGTACTTTGAATGTACTCGCAAGCAACCCATGTTGTGGAACAAGGTATAACAATGCATGATATAGCACTAATAGGTATTTTGCAGAAAGCTAATTTTGAATGCAATGACATGATCAAGTAACTAGCTAGGCATGCATTAACAGTTGGTAGATATCCATAAGAACAAGCTATAGATATCATCATGATTCGTTTGAACATCTCATGCTCAATCATCATGTCAGATCGTTTGACTTATCTCAAGTGTCATCTCTGTGCCATCCACACACACTCACACCACATTTGCGAAAACATCTGGACATAGTCTAAGCAGCACCACCCAACTGTCCTTAACCGTGGAAACGACTATTCGAATAGTTTTACACTCTGCAGAGGTTGCGCGCTTTACCCACAAGACTCGAAGAACTTCCATGTCATCCACGACACGCGGTATATTACATACCCTAGGTAAGCACCCGAATAATGCCTTTCCCATGGTGATACTAAACAAAGAGTCCACTCGTTGGTGCCATCCCTCATGATATACATCACGCGTATCATCCATGAGGGCACGCAATGGTGTGCCCGGTGCCTGTAAAGATAGCGCATTGCCTTCCACTTCCGGGACGACCCCGTCTCAAGAGTGACCACTTCACTCTCGCCACTTGTAGTGCGGGCTCCCTGTTAGCACCAACCATGGTAATCAACAACGCGTTGTCCCATAAGGGGTATCATGGTCGCACGTGTAAGGTTGGGACGGTCGACAAATCTTAAATCTAATCTGTTTTCGAAAACACACCCTCAACTTGTTCCGACACACCACTTCTTTCTCAAGTGGTCACCCAACTCAACATCATCTCCCTCGAGCATTAGTGGCACCCGATGGGTTTTTTGAAAAGTCTTTGAAATCACCTCTTTATTTCCATCACCATGCATATACCCGATCCCACTAGCGTAGCATCTACTAGCAACCTAACTACTCCTACCTGCACAAACCTCATAAGAATGGTAGGGTCATGCACGATGCAAGTATCAATGGTAGAGCATCGGAGGCATTCCACCGAAGGGGGAACGCATGATCATGATCAAATCATCGAAACAACACATGCTATATGTCATGCATGAAAGTGTTTCTTAACATGGTCAAAGGGTTGCTTTCTTGGCTCAACAGAGTCTTCAAGGTCTTCGAAGTCTTTGGGTCCAACTTCGTCAACAATGCAATCTATCGTCGCGATAAATAGCGATAAAAATAAACATCACACAAAAACAGGGCACACAAAGCTACTATTAAAAATGCTACCCTATTCTGATAAATACTAAAAACTATAATAAAAATATTTGTCTAAAGTTTTGGTATGAAAAAGGTTTTTATAACTCTTTTTAATAGTGGCCAAAAATGCCAAAAAGGGTTTTTAAAAATAAAACAATGCATAAAATATTTTCAAAATATTTTACAAATGGCACTATTAAATTCTACATAATATTTCAAGATTTTTGGTGGAAGAATGTTGGGCATTGGATTTATTTTCTGATCTGTCGACTTTTTGGAATTTATCTGAAAATGGAAAAAGAAAAAGGTGCATTGTGCCTGGGCCAGAGCGAGCTAGCTACTGGGCCGGCTCAGTGGCTAGACAGGCCAGGCGCGCTGGTGCCCCCGCGCGCGTCAGGTTTCAAACCTAACGGGCAAGGCGCATTGGCCATGGAGAGAGAGCACGGGAGAGGGAGGTGAGAGGCTGATAGGTGGGCCCCCCTGTCGGATCCTTCTCCCACCTCGGGGCAGAGAGGGGAGGCTCTCACCAGCGGCAATGTAGGGCACATCGACGATGAGCGAGCGCGGGGATGGGCTCTGGGTCGAGCCGCCGATCCCCTGGAGGTCGAAGGAGCGCCGAAGGTGGCCAGAGTCACCGACGGCAAGCACCCGCGGTGGAGGAGCTTCAGGTGGAGGATATGCCGCTCATTCTATACATCAAACGGAGGGGAAGAAGGAGGGGAACGGGTCAGGGCATTGAGGGAGGCCCAACGAGATAGAAATGGGGGTCGAAGGGGTGCCTCATCGGGAGATCGATGGCGGGGCTGCCGCTGCGGTCCTCGGCTCTATCCCGAGCATAGAGGGAGGAAGAGGAGCTAGGGCTTGGCCGGACGTTGATTGGGCTGGGAAGGGGACCAGGGGAGAGGAGAGGGGCTTAGGGGAGGCCCTTTTTGTTGGAAATATGCCCTAGAGGCAATAATAAATTAGTTATTATCATATTTCCTTGTTCATGATAATCGTTTATTATCCATGCTATAATTGTATTGAATGGAAACACATTGCATGTGTGGGTAAATAGACAAACAATGTGACCCTAGTATGCCTCTAGTGAACTAGCTCGTTGATCAAAGATGGTCAAGGTTTCCTAGCCATTGACATGTGATGTCATTTGATAACGGGATCACATCATTAGGACAATGATGTGATGGACAAGACCCAAACTACAAACGTAGCATATGATCGTGTCAGTTTATTGCTACTGTTTTCTGCATGTCAAGTATATGTTCCTATGACCATGAGATCATGCAAACTCACGGATTTCGGAGGAGTGCCTTGTGTGTATCAAATGTCGCAACGTAACTGGGTGACTATAAAGGTACTCTACAGGTATCTCCGATGGTGTCTGTTGATTTGGCATGGATCAAGAGTGGGATTTGTTACTCCGTCTGACGGAGAGGTATCTCGGGGCCCACTCGGTAATACAACATCACAATGAGCCTTGCAAGCAATGTGACTAATTGTTAGTTACGGGATGTTGTATTACGGAACGAGTAAAGAGACTTGCCAGTAACGAGGTTGAACTAGGTATGGAGATACCGACGATCGAATCTCGGGCAAGTAACATACCAAAGAACAAAGGGAACGTTATACGAGATTAACTGAATCCTTGACATAGAGGTTCGACCGATGTAGATCTTCGTAGAATATGTAGGAACCAATGTGGACGTCCAGGTCCCGCCATTGGTTATTGACCATAGAGGTGTCTCGGTCATGTCTACATAGTTCTCGAACCCGCAGGGTCTGCACACTTAAGGTTCGGTGACGTTTCGGTAGTGTAGAGTTATGTATGGTGGTGACCGAAGATTGTTCGGAGTCCTGGACGAGATCCTGGACATCATGAGGATCACCGGAATGGTCCGTAGGTAAAGATTCATATATAGGAAGTCCCAGTTTGGTCGCCGGAAAAGTTTCGGGCTCATCGGTAGTGTACCGAGGGACCTCCGGGAGGGGTATTTCGACCCCAAGAGGTCCATGGGCTGTGGGAGAGTATTAACCAGCCCTTAGTGGGCTAGGGAAACAGCCACAAAGGCCCATGGCGCAGGGAGAGGAAGTCCTAAAGGGAAAAAGGAAAAAAAGGGAAAATCAGCCAATAGGAAGCAATCCTACTCCAACTAGGATTGGAGTAGGAGTAGGATTGCTCCCTCCTAGCCGGCTGACTCCCCTAGGGAGACTTGGTTCGCCAGCCCCTCTCCCCCTCCTCTCCTCCTATATATATATTGGTGGATAGCTAGGGTTTTGCACACAACTTACGGCCACGTGCTACCCATTTCACCGGTGCTCCTCTAGATCGGATTTCTGCAGCGCTTAGGCGAAGCCCTGTCGGAATTGCTCCACCACCACCATCACCGGAGCGCCGTCACGCTGTCTTCATCAAGCTGCACGTGTGCTGAACGCGGAGGTGCCGTTCGTTTGGCGCTAGATCGGAAGGACCGTGATCGAGATCGCGAGACGGTTCGTGATGAGATTGCGGAACAGCTCGTGATGAGTTAGCGGGACAGATCGTGATCAAGATCGTGAGACAGATCATGATTGGATCGCGGGACGGATCATGATTGGATCGCGGGACGCTCGGCGATTTGGATCGCGAAGAAGTTCGACTACACCAACCGCGTTTCTTAACACTTCCCGCTTAGCGATCTACAAGGGTACGTAGATCCACTCTCCCTCTCGTAGATGCTCATCACCATGGATAGGTTTGCGTGTGCATAGGAATTTTTTTGTTTCCCATGCGACGTTCCCCAACACTTTTATAGGCACCCGGTGGTCCACCGAGCTCGGGTGCGCCGGCGATCTTGGGGCCGAGGCCAGGGTTGAGCAGGGGGTGAGGGCGTGTCTGCAGCATTCCTAGGGCTGGTCCAAGCCCAGGGGAGGGAAGAGAGAGGCGGGGGAGCACGTGCGTGCGAGCCCTGCGGTTGGCCGAGCTGGGCGGCGCTGGGCATGCATGTGGGAGGTCGCCGGAGAAAGGAGGAGGGGGCCAATAGGGTGGAGGCTTGTGTATGTTGAGGGCATCTTAGGGGACAGCTCCCCGCATCCCTAGGTTGTCGGGTGGCTCGGGATGGGTGCGGCTACAGTATGGGAGCGCACTATAGCATGCTCCAAAGCATGCATATGGCCGGCATTGGTGTTGCCCGCGCGCTCTGGTGTGCCTCACCTTGTCCCGAAGCTCATGGGGGTTTCTCACATGCCCTTTGGATGCTTTGGAGCTAGGGTTTGCTAGGGAGAAAATAAATGGGAGGGGAGAAGCCCCTGTCATGGTGGATCAGAGGGTAAAATGGGGGTTTTACCCCACCCATTACTGAGGTGAGGCCACACAAATTTTACTAGAAGTAGCTGGTAACCCTTAGAGGTTGTGGTAAAAATTTGAGAGAAAGGGGAAGGGTAGAAGTGGTGAAAACATTAGTTTTTAGAAATGGCCAGAAGGTGTTTGATGGATATTAGGACAAGCAAATCGACTTTGCTTGCAATAGGAATTTACAGGTTCAAATTGTGGTTAGAAACAGGCCTGATCACCAAGTTTGAGCTTGTATGAAGAAAGTTTACAATGCAGCTTTGTGAAACCCTAGAATCAACAGAATTTGGTTTTTGTAGATCTAGTATTGCTAAGCTAATCCCCTTGATGCACCACTTAGTGTATCACAATTATTTCGTGAGTAGAACATGTCCACAAAGTTTGGGGTCAAGGGGAGAAACTTCACAATGTAAAGTTGCTCAAATTAGAATCTGGACATGAAGGGTTTTGGAATACTTTGATGGAGCAAATCAACTTGGATTTAGATGAAACTTTGCAAGATCATCACCAATGACAGTTTTGACTTGCTGGAATTTTCTTGGAATTTATTGAGAACATTTCTTATAGAAATATTCCAAAAGTTTGATTTGGACAGAAAGGGTTTTGAGTGGTTTTGCCCATTATTTTCAACATGACCATGTGTTGAAACTCATTTATATGGAGAATATATGTCCACTGAGTTTCCCTAAATTTTATCAAATATTTTAGAAAGCATTTAAATAATTTTTCCCTATGAAAAACCATTTCTGGCCCTAAGAAAAAGTCTTTTGAATAAATAGTAAAACAATCTTTAAAATTAATATTTGGTGGTTTTGGGAACTCATAAATATAGTATGTTTGAAGTAAAGCCTTTGGGGAAAAAGGATCCACCCAATTTGAGGACTTATAGTGCAAACCTCAACTCAGGGTTTTTTGAAAACCTAATTTGAATAAATCCCTTCTGGTCAAATAAAATTTGATAAAAATAGTTTTGGGCACTATTCACATGTCATGATCATTGATCAAGAAGTTTGGGTCAAGGAAGATGAATATGGTGAGGGATAGAATCTAAGAGTGCCATACATAACAAGCAAACAATCAACAATCACCAAACCAAACAAGCATAAGTAATGAAAAAGTTTTAATTGGTTCCAAATTTTATAAATCCAAGCATAACAAGGTGATACAAACACATGGTGTGACAGACCTACCCCCCTTACAAGAATCTCGTCCCCGAGATTCCTAGGCTAAGCGCTAAAAATATAAGGGAACTCAGATCTAAGATAGTCTTCACGCTCCCAGGTTGCTTCAGCTTTGGTGTGGTTGCTCCATTGGACCTTGAAGTACTTGATGGTGCGGCTTCGGGTGCAACGCTCTATTTTATCCAAAATGTGGACTGGCCTCTCACGATAGGCGAGATCTGGCTGAAGATCGATGGTTTGATGGTTGATGTCCTTGTAGAGGTCGGGGCGGTTGGAAACTTGGAGACACTTCCGGAGTTGTTACACGTGAAAGACGTTGTGCACATCTGCTAGCTCGGAAGGTAGATCTAGTTGATTGGCAACTTCTCCTCATCTTGTAGTGACTTTGAAGGGACCGATGTACCTGGGTGCAAGATTTCCTTTGACATGGAAACACTTGGTTCCTTTAAGAGGTGTGACTCGAAGATAGACATGATCTATGTTGTCGAAGCTCACTTCCTGGCAGTGAGAGTCGATGTGGCTCTTTTGTCTTGCCTCGGTCTCAAGGCGCTCTCTGACGAGTTGAACTTTCTCTTCTAGCTCGCGGAGGATGTCTGGTCCAAAGACTAACGCTTCTCCGGTCTCTGACCAGTTGAGGGGAGTACGACACTTGCGTCCATACAACACCTCAAATGGTGCCATCTGAAGACTCGACTGATAGCTATTGTTGTAGGAGAACTCATCGAACGTTAGGCAATATTCCCACTTGGCTCCATACGCCAAAACACAAGCGCGGAGCATATCTTTGAGTATCTGATTTACTCGTTATATTTGCCCACCGGTCTGGGGGTGAAATGCAGTGCTGAAGGAGAGCTTAGTTCCCATGGCTTCTTAAAACTTCTTCCAGAATCTTGAGGTAAACTGGGTTCCTCGATCCGACACAACTTCCTTTGGAACTCTGTGAAGACTTACGATGCGGTTGATGTAGAGGTTTGCAAGCTGGCTTCCATCATAGGTGGTCCTGACGGGAATGAAGTGGGCTACCTTGTCAGGTGGTCGACAATGACCCAAATAGAATCATGTCCTTTGCTTGACCTTGGTAATCTGGTGATGAAATCCATCCCGACTTTGTCCCACTTCCATTCAGGCACTTTGAGAGGTTGCATTAGTCTAGCGGGCCGCTGATGCTCAGCTTTGACTCTCTGGCATACGTCACACTTAGCGACAAATGTCCCTATTTCCCGTTTCATGCCATGCCACCAGAATCTTGCCTTGAGGTCTTGGTACATCTTGGTTCCTCCAGGATGGATGGAATACGGAGTGTCATGAGCCTCCTGCAAGATCAAGTTCTTGAGCTCCTCTTTGTTGGGTACGCAAATGCGATTCCCGAACCATACATTTCCTTGTTCATCCACTAAAAATCCTGGGGCCTTGCCTGCCTTGATCTTCCTCTTGATGCCTTCAATGCTCTCATGTCCCTTCTGAGCTTCTTTGATGTCATCCATCAAGATAGGCTTTGCTTCGAGGTTGGAGAGGAATCCAGGTGCAACTAGTTCCAAGCCGAAGCTTTCAAGCTCTTCATATAGGGCGAGTAGCCTTTCCTTAATCATGGCATTCAAGGAACAAGCCTTTCTGCTTAAGGCGTCTACTACCACGTTGTCCTTTCCTGGGTGATACTGAACACTGAGGTCGTAATCCTTGATCAACTCCAACCATCTTCGCTACCTCATGTTCAATTCCCTCTGAGTGAAAATATACTTCAAACTCTTGTGTTCTATGTATATCTCACATCGCTTCCCCAGAAGGTAATGTCGCCATGTCTTCAAGGCCTGAACCACGGCTGCCAACTAAAGTCACGAGTAGTGTAGTTCTCTTCATGAGGATGTAGCTATCTGGATAGATATGATACAACTCTGCCTTCTTGCATCAGAACACCTCCAAGCCTGGTTCTTGATGTGTCACAATATATCACAAACTCCTTGTGAATATCCGGGGTGGCCAAAACTGGGGTTGTGCTCAACCTCTTCTTGAGCTCCTGGAAGCTTTCCTCGCACTTAGCTATCCATTCAAACTTCTTGTCCTTCTTCAAAAGTTGGGTCCTGGGTTGGGCAATGCTCGAGAACCCTTCCACGAACTTGCGGTAATATCCCGCGAGTCCGAGGAAGCTCCTGACTTCCTTCACGGTGGTTGGGGATTGCCATTCAGTAACGGCTTCAATCTTGGGAGGATCCACTGACAATCCTTCTACAGTCAACACATGACCCAAGAATCCAACTTCATGCAGCCAGAATTCACACTTGCAAAACTTGGCATAAAGCTCGTGCTCTCGAAGCTTATCTAGGACCAATCTTAAGTGTTGCTCATTCTGTTCTTCAGACTTGGAGAAGATGAGTATGTCATCTATGAAGACGACAACAAACTTGTCCAGGTACTCCATGAAGACTCTATTCATGAGGTACATTAAGTAGGCAGGGGCATTGGTTAACCCGAATGACATGACCGTGTATTCATACAGGCCATACCGGGTTACAAACGCCGTCTTCGGAATGTCTTAGGGTCTGATCTTCAGCTGATAGTACTCAGACCAGAGGTCGATCTTGGAGAACACCTTGGCTCCATTCAACTGATTGAACAAGTCTTTAATCTTGGGGAGTGGGTACTTATTCTTTATTGTGACCTCATTGAGAGAACAGTAATCGACACAAAGTCTGATAGTTTCGTCCCTCTTTGACACAAATAGAACTGGTGATCCCCAAGGAGAGGCACTCGGGCGAATGAATCCTTTTCTGAGCTGCTCTGCGAGTTGCTTCTTCAATTCAGCCAACTCCGCAGATCCCATCCTATAGGGCTTCTTATAGATGGGCCTTGATCCGGGCATAAGCTCAATGATGAACTCAATGTTGCGCTCAGGAGGCATTCCGGGCAGCTCATCAGGAAATGCATCCGGGTATTCACATACCACTGACACTTGATCCAACTCAATTCCCGATAGACAGTTAGCCTGAGGGGCTTGAGTGGAGGCAGGGTTGGGAACATACTTGACTTCCACTCCTTGGCTATTGGTCATGGTAACAATCCTCTTAGCGCAGTCTAACAAGCCTTGGTTCTTGGTCAACCAATTCATGCCAAGGGTGATGTCCAAGCCTGGTGAACCCAGAACTATAAGGTCTGCTAGGAAGTCTACCCCGTTAATGTTAATCTCCACTCCTTTACAACCTAGCCCAGACTTCATAACTTATCCCAGGGTTTGAATCAACATACGACTACCTATGGGTGTAGGTTTCATGCCACTCTCTAATGCAAAATTTTGGGTGACAAAAGAATGTGAAGCTCCACAATCAAACAATACTGTTGCTGGGGTTGAGTTGACGAGGAACGTACCTAGTATGACATTCGGGTCTTCCTGGGCTTCCTCTGTGGTAACGTGATTCACATGACCCTTGCCATTGTTAGGCTAATTGCGGGGAGCTGGGTTCCTTGGTGGTGCTCCACAACCTTGACCTTGAGTTGGTGCATTGGGGCGCGGTGCATCTGGCTTCTTGTTGGGGCATAGCTTAGAGACGTGTCCCGACTGACCACATCCAAAACAAGTGACATTCCCAGGGTTGTTGTTGTAGTTTCTGCTGCCATTGTTTTTATTGGGGTTGTTGTAAGCTAGCCTGGGGTTGGCATACTGCTGAGGCTGGTAGCTCGGACGAGGCGCAGGAGGTCTAGCCTGATGTGGCTGATAGGTCGACTTGGCTGGGACTGGCTGCCAGGGGCGAGGCTTATGGTTGCTGGAGCTACCCTTACCGATCATCTTGCACTTGCGAGTTTCCTCTATGGCACGTCGTTTGTCTTCCAACATGAGGGCCTTGTTCACTAGGTCGAAGAAGGTACGATAGTCGCAGATGATGAGCTGATACTGTAGGATCTGTTGAAGTCCTCCATGAAGCGTTCCTTCTTGGCACCCTCCGTGTTGACATCTTCACGTGCATACCTTGACAATAGGTTGAACTTCTGCAGGTACTCCTTGACAGAGCCACTTCCTTGCTTCAGCACTCGGAATTCTCTCTTCTTGATAGCCATGATCCTAGAAGGAATGTGGGCGGTGCGGAATCCTTCCTTGAAGTCATTCCAAGTGATCACACGCTCACCTTGCATGACCTCGAATCCATCCCACCAAGCTCGGGCAATACCTCCGAGGCAGTGAGAGGCATAAAGCACCTTCTCACGGTCCTCATTGCAATTGACCAGTGCAAGGAGGTCCTCTATGGTGTGGATCCAATCGTCAACATCCAAGGGTTGAGTAGTCTCAGTGAAGGTTGGGGGCGAATTCCTCATGAACTCACACAGAGTGGAGCGGCCATTGCCGCTCCTGCATTGCTACTGATTGTTCACAAGGGCATGAGCCATCTACTAAATAGCATCATTGTTGGCTTGGCGTTCCTCCCGGAGAACTTGGAGAAATTGAGCTATGGTCATGTTCTCTGTTCACTACTAGAAAAAAGGCTGCTAGTGGCACACCTGTTTTGCCTACTAATGGCGCACTACAGGTGCGCCACTAGCACCACGCCATTAGAATTTTTTACTAATGGCGCACGTGTGGTGCGCCATTAGTATCTGGTATACTAATGGCGCACCATGCAGTGCGCCATTAGTATAGCTCAGAGTGTGCCATTAGTATGCCTCCCAGGAGCCATATTTACCCATGTGCTCTGGCTTACTAATGGCGCACTAATGTATGATGCGCCACTAGTGTGTTTTTCGCAGTGCGCCACTAATGTGCTGGGTGGTGCGCCACTAGTATGAATATTAGGTATTTTTTTTCTTTTTTGATATTTGCACAGGTTACAAAACATATTACTGCACAGAATATAGAGAGCACAACATATAAACAGCAGATTTATCAAAGACAATAGAAGATTAGTCTCCAAATACAATTCATCATATTAGTCTCCGAATTTAAAATACCGAACAACATTAGAACATTACAAGTCTCGACACCGCGAGTAGCGAGTTTGTCTTCACATTACAAGTCGATATCGATCATCTAAACTACCATCACATAGAAGAGAGTTGCGGTCATCATGATGAGCATCATTGCGATGAAACTGGTCTTCATCCGGTTCCTCCAACGCTCCCTCCTCTCTCCCGCTAGATAGCACGCGTATCTAGCTTCCGCCTCCTCCCTAGTGGTGTACCCTTTGTAACTGTTACCGCTGAAACGGTGAACCTGTCTCCGACACTCCTCCCAGTCGTCGTACACTCCGGGAACCTTACCCTTGTACACGACATACGACGGCATCTCTATGCACTAGCCAAACAAAACGTTAGTAGCAATTCATAGACAATACATAAGCAATATATAAGTATGCAACAAAAGGATCGGAAGAAAAAATAAACATACAAGTTCATTAAAGTTTAATATTACAACATGAGCCAATCGACATTTCAGAACTACATAGCATCACTACTTTCGACTCGACTCAGGGACTGGAACGTGGATGAAGCCGCCGTCTTTAGTGATGGTCATGAAATCGCGGGCGTTGTCAGCCTGCATTTGTAGCGTTGTTTCTATCTCACTGTTGGACGGTTGATATCTGAGGTAGAACTGCCCCGAGGTACGAAGGACATCTTGATGGATGATTTCCGCAAACTCCAACTGGATGCGATAGAATTCTTGTCTGATGTCCGCGTCCTGGATTGCCGACAAGCATGTGGCCCAATCTTTGAGATTATTTGGTAGCAGAAGGTGATGCTGGTCCCGTACGATCGCCTGCATGTGATGGAGGGCGTAGTACGCATCCTTCTGACTGCCAGGCGGCTGCTTGACGCAGGGGAACGTCGTATTGTGGGTGAACACGTGCTTGCCGTACCTACGAATTGTCCTGCTGAAGGTGCCTCCAGATCTGGCGTAGCCGAGGAGAACATCATCAAGAACTTTCTTGATATTTGTGTAGTCTATCTTCGACTGACGGTCCGAGTCGAAATACGTGGCCATGGAATATTTCGGGCTTATGAGGATGAGTGTGCAATGTGTGTCACTGTGCACAAAACACGAAATGTTAGAAAAAAAAAGAACGATCGAAATCTAAGAAATCATATGTTACGGGGCGGTGAGGGGATGACTTACTCGGGAAAGTAAGGCACGAGGAAGTTATCCTTATCTGGGTTTGCCAGAATGACGCCTTTGAGGTGTGAACTCACGACTTGCCGGTCCCCAGCGCTTCCCAAGATCTTGGCACACATGTAGAAGGGGTCGACTATCACGATGTCCGGGGTCTTGTCTCTAATGATCCACATCTCCATACTCAGCGAAAATAGCCGAACGAAGGTGTAGTGCGGCGGATGAAGGTTAAACATAGCATAGATGTCATCAAACCGCAGGACGATTGTACCCCCGATGGCGCTATCCACAAAGCTCTTGCCCTCTGGCACCTTGGCCACGAAAACCGGGTATGCCACATCATTCTCGGAGAGACGCCGCTTCTCCAAAGAAAGAACACTGTCATGCAGACTCCGCATAGCACCGGTTGCAGCATTGAGCAGATTAGTCGGTAGCATCGGCCTACCCGCCACATGCACCCTCCTCGAGATATCCTTAGGTGAAGGTGACCCATCCTGAGCACGGATCGTACTCGGTGCCGGATGGCTCGCACCGCCCTTGTTATTCTTTATTTTCCGTGCCTTCTTCTTCTGCTGTAGTGGGATCGAGTTCTGCTCACAGACCGCCTTCTTGAGTGTGTTGGGGCTGATAATATTTCGCACCTCGGCTATCTGAGGCTGGGTGAAGGCGGCAGATGGAGGCGTCTCCTGAGAACTGAACGCCAGACGTCGCCTATTGCAATTGGCTTTCTTCGCGGTACCAGCTAGATCGCGGTCGTCTTTTGTAGGGTTGGGTTCTTGAGAAGGAGGCCCGAAGAATTCGTCACCGTACCCATGTTCGGCAAAGTACTTATCGACGTTGGTAAATGTACCGTCGTCGTCGTCGTCCGGATCCTGTGCCATATGCATGTCCGGCATGTCCGGTAGCGTTGCGGCGGTCTTGCCATGGCTTGGTGCCGGCACGACTGGCGGTGTTGTCTTTGGAGTGGTGTCCCCCGCCCCCAAACGAATCTGGCTCTTTGGCCAAAGCAGGGGCCAGCTTACACAGGCACCGAGGGTCATCACATCATCTTCGTCGGCCCCAACGGGTCGAATCGGAGGTAACAAGTCGTCGCAGCCTGGCAGCACCCGAACCAGTTCAACCCTATACACGGTGGGTGGCATCGGATTACCGTGGAACACGGGGTTGCCCGGTTGAACGATTTTGCCCTTGGCGACATCGATCAACTCGCCATCCATGAAGTGCAGGAGAGTGCATGGAATGTCGGCGGCACCCTGCAAAAACATGTCAGGCGTCAGGGATGCCCAGTCAAAGGTAAGGAGATGAAGTCATCAGTCGAGAGGCTTAGTTACCGTGATGGCGTCAAGCTCGGCTAATGTCGAGGCACCGCCAACGGCGGGCGTGCAACTGACGGAGGGGCCGCTTGCTGCCGAGGTGCCGGCCGGCGTACACCCGGGTGCATTAAGCTCCAATGCCTGTGCCGACGCTGGAGACACCAATACCGCCTCCGCCGGAGACACCAATACCGCCTCCGCCGTAGACACCAATGGCGCCGCCTACGCGTTGTGCGAGTTGCTGGCCGTGAAGTTGGGAACTGGGGGCGGCCCCTGTTGGCCGCTTGCAATCCACCCCCGCAGCTCCTCAACCAAGCTAGGCATAATGGCGGTGATCGTCGCTCCCAGTTGGTCTCGCACTTGCTTTGAGACTATGGCGGGAATCCACGCCACTTGTTCCTTGAGTTCTTGAACCTCTCGTGCTTGGCTTTCTGAGCTGGTCTTTCTCTCCTTTCGCCCACCAGCGTTATAGTATGACGACCATTTTGTGGACAAGCCTTTGGCGGCCACACGACCAGCTGACGACGGCTTACTGAACTTATCCTTGTTTTTCATTACGTTCAACGCCCTATTTAAAGTGTTGTCCCAAGGGGAGCTTTGAGACGACCCCGCGCTACTGCTTTCAGTCTCCTGCGGAAGGAATGTGAACCATTTAGAAATTTGGCTTCATTAATTATAATGCAACCATATGGAGCTAATTATGCGGGGGTGTATTCCTTACCAGAACACGCTCAAGCGCCTTGGTCTTCGCATCTGTGGTAAGCTCCTTTGTTACTGGGTCCACCTTGTACCGGGCCCTGACATAGTTCCTAGTCTGCTTGTCACGGTATTTCTCGAAGCGGGGCGGTAGGCCTTGCTCGGCACGCTCCGCGTCCTCCTTGTCCCATATAGGTTCCGCCACTCTGTAACCGCCGGGACCGAGTTGGTGGACCCCTAAGTTCAAGTCCCGCATATCTTTCCCCCACTGATTTGATTCTAGGGTTGCGCTGCTCTCGCACTTGATCTTGAACTCCTTGTAGTCATCTTCGCTGATCGAAGGATTTTTCGCCTTGATCTTCTCATAACTATCACCTTTGTCAATCATTTTCTTCACCGCGCTTCTCCAAGTAGACAGGGCCGTGCTCATCTTCGTGAGGGCGGCACTGTTCACTTTATTCCCTGAGAGGCTTGTGTTTGCGACGTCACCGGGGAACTTGTATCGTTCGTGCAGCTTCGTGAAGAGGAGGCTGCGCAAATTCCCTCGGTCAGGATGCCTTAGGTTCTCGGTGTTGATTGAGACGGTGCTCCGGAGAATGCACCCGAGCTGAACCGAGTACCCCTTGACTAATTCTTTGGGCGCCGTTGGATGCCCCTCGGAGGACACTTCAGTAAATTCCTCCTTGACGGTGCCGAGCACGTTCGGGCGCCGGTCCTTCCGTTGCCTCTTCGGTTGGCTGCCGTCTATGCATGCGCTGCCATCATCAGTGGTGGCATCCTCGGCGGCACCATCAGTGGTGTCATCCCCGACGCCACTAGGGGTTGTGTAGTCGGGATCGGTGTCTTCCGCGGCGTCCTCATAGCGGTGAGGTTCTTCCTCCATCTCCTGGGACAACTCTCAGAATGCCTTGCCCAAACCGCCGGCCTTGTCGTTGTGGGCCATGTTTCGCACTAAATAGGAAAAAAGTTTGGTCAAAAAGTTGGTTATTGTCAAGGGCCTACAAAACTGGCTGCAAATGCCCGCAAGGCTTCAAGGGTGACGGCATAATGGCTCAGTGTTATTTAAGGGCTGGTTTGTGAGGAATTATCATGGTCTCATCATTTAGGGTTTGTCGACACCGATGCATCCTAAGATAATGCTGCTCAAGATTCAAGGCCGGAAGGAGGGCAAATATTTTCAAAAAGTATGAGAATATGATTTGCATAACAAGTGACAGAAATGTGTGGTTGGAGGGCATTACTTCAATTGCTGGTTTTGGAGGGCAAAGCATTGTTAAATGGTCTAAGAGCCGGAAGAGCAACAACCTTTACAAGTTTAGGTGCATGTGGGCAGAGCGAGGTAGGGAGAAAACGACTAGGGGAATTCAAACCCCGGCCCATGCATTAGTCGCAAGTACCCCATATGTCCTATTTTTAGCAAAGTCATGCTAAAATTCACGGAAAATTTCAGCATGACCTTTGCTGAAAATAGGACATATGGAGTACCTGAATTTTCCGGAACGGAAGTTAATCGACATTTCGGCAAACTCAAGGGCCTCTCGGGGTACCTGCAAAATCATCACGACATGATGGTCGGACACAAAACCCAGCAAACTAGCACCACAATGTGCCTCTACTTTCATATGGATGAAAAGGCCACAGACCATATGGTCCTCTGCTTTCATATGGAAAAAAATCAGCTCAACTTATGTGAGCTTCCATTCCAGATCTAATAGGTCACCCAACAAAAAATCATCAATAGTTTAGCAATTCTATACCCTCAAGAATGGTTCAGACCTCACTACACTAGAACAAGCTCACTACACTACACATAAAAATAGTTTGTAAGACAGATATATAGACCAAGCTCACTACACTACACTAGACAGATATATAGACAGATATATAGACAGATATATAGGGAGTATGAACTGCTATGAGTAGAGTCAAATCTTGACCCTCTGGTAAACCTCATCAGTGTCCCTCCATTTTCAGTTTAATTTCTTACTTGGAATGATTTTAAATTCAGCCATATGAGATGTTGGCTAAAAATGGATTAGACCTTCAGTTATATAGTTAGACTTTTATTTGCTAGCCCTTTCTGAAACTAGGCAAGTGCAACCATGAGGTTTACTTTAGAACTTGTAGGGACCCTTTGATATTTTGATCATCCTAGTGATTTCTACTGTCCCAGTCTGCAGAGCAACACATGGAAGGCTGTCAGATATTAGACATTAAAGCATATGTTTTAAGTTTCAACTATACTTTTATAGGTTGTACAGTTTTGTGTAACTTGAGAAACACCTACATGGAGCCACACCCGTATAGTAGCAAATAAATAAACAATTAGGAAGCAAGCGTCTTTGACAAACAGAAATAGTAGCTCAATGGTAAATATCTTTTATCTGCTTCTTCTCTGAATTAGTAAATTTGAAGCACCATATTTCAGTTCTGAACTTTAATATTTAATATCCGGTGGTGCGCCATAAGTATATCCATAGCAATGGCGCATCACTGAGGGGTGCGCCATAAGTATCGTCACACGCCAAGTGTAGTACTAGAGGGGTCGAAGCCCTCTCCTGTTAAGGTTCGAGGCAGTAGTGTAGTGGTAGCCGGCTCTCTGTGCAGACCAGAGGTCTAGGGTTCGAGTCCCAGGCGCCCCCTTTTTTGTGTTTTCCTGTTTTGATTGTATGTGTATGTGTTGAGTATATGTATATGTATACATACATGATAGATGTTTTTTAATTCATTTTCTGTTTAGATATACATGTGTGTAGTGTATGTGAGTGTGTGGGCTTGTATACATGTTTGTGTGTGAGTGTATGTGTGTGAGTGTGGTGTCACATGCATGTGTGTATGTGCATATATATATATGCACTTGTGCATATGTGTGTGTGTGATGAACACCCACACACACATAGGTGTGTGTGTTCTCATGAGTGTGGGTGTGTCTATATGCACTTGTGCATATTTGCCATGTGTGTGTATGTGGGGTAGTGTGTGTAGGTTTGTATGTGTGACAAGTGGGCCATGCCCCACTTGTCATATACCCTATCAATATGTGTTGGGTGTTTTATTGCTTGATGGGTTATGCTAGTTCTTTTCCATTTATAGCTATATTGAATATGAAAAAATATCATCAAATTTGAAAAAATATTCATGAATTCAAAAAGTGCCCATGAAATTTAAAAATATTCATGAGTTCAAAAAATATTAACAAATTCAATACTTTTTGTGAGTTAGAAATTCAATACCATAATAAACATAAATAAATATTCATGAGGACACTAGAACGGAAGAAATATCATTTCAATATGTCAAAATACAATTGAGAAATGAAGGCTACAATTTAAATACAATCGATCTTAGCTAGCTATTTGTTCACAATCTTCTTGCCCTTATTTTTCGCAAATGGAGTTCTTCTTTTGAACGGACGTCCTTTAGGTAGGGTGGTCCTGCTTCTTCTTGTGGTGTATGCTGGTACTTCATCGTCGTCGTCATGTTCCATCTTCGGGTCGTCGTACTTGTCGAAGTCTTGCTCATTGGCGACTCCATCCATTCCGATGATCTTCCTTTTGCCTCTCCTCACGACAACACGACTGGGCTTTGACGGGTCGGTAATGAAGAAGCATTGGTCCACTTGGGAAGCAAGTACCCATGGCTCATTTTTCGCGGTGGCATTTGCGCCCGCGGTCTTCGATTTGGCTTCGGGTATAACCATGGTGGTGAAATACCGGTCTTCTTTTAGGACGCTCTTGGCCCATCTGACACGGAACATCGGGACCTTCTCTCCAGCGTAGCTCAGCTCCCAGATCTCCTTGATCCTTCCGTGGTATCTGTCCTTGTCGTTACCGGTGTAGGATTCCATCGTTACCCCGGAGTTCTGATAACCATCGCTCTTCATGTCCTTTCCCTCGGTGTAGAATGTGTAGCCGTTGATATCGTACGCCTCATACGTCATCAGGTTGTGCTCGGCGCCCCGTGACAAGGCGAATATGAGTTGTCACTACAACAAAATAGACGTGTAGAGACGTTTACTTTTTGACGCTTTTATCTATGTCTCATTATTCAAAATCACATGGTGCAATGGGACGTTTTTTGACGCGCCAAGGATATCGTCCCTTGATTCCCGTAAAAAGATCCAGGTGGTCCAAATATTTTGTTCAAGCTGGACGTGGGATATGGGCTAAGAGAATAACTACCGTGTAAATAAATATCTTCGCCCTCTAAACCTAACGCCGCCATGCCACGGCGCCGCATCGGCCAAGATCCTGGTCCTCGTCCACCCCGGACTAGCTATCGTAGGTCTCCCCACCCCCTTGCCCGCCGGCTGCCAGGAGCAGCCCCGGGGATGCCGGATTCCAGGCGGCGACCCAGCCGCACTCCGGGCGCCTCGACCTGCAGCTTCAGCACATGGTGCCCTCCGGCTGGAAAGGAAGAAGATGGGTGGCGGGGTGGCACTGAACTGGACATCGCCAGCTCCTCCTACTGAGTATTGATCTAGCCCCGCCCCATATTTTTCACTCCCGGTCCACCACCGTCGTTAACAAGACAAATGGCATGGGACGTGGTAGAAGAGGAACAAAATCGAGAGGAGGACGAGAGCTACAGTTCAGTTAGACACTCGTTTGTTTGTATGTTCGATGTCTGTGTCCATAAGACTTCGAATCGGATCCATCTTTCTGTATGTTGCTATTTTTTGCCTGCCCATTGCATCAACGTTATCCGAGATATCTTAATTAAGCCTTTTGCCATCAGGTAGGCTGATCTCGCGCCCGCCACTTTCGACCAGCGGCGATCTCGCGGGTAATTTTGTGGCCATAAGGGATCTTAGCTCACAAGCCGGCCAATTCATCTATAAGTGAGTTCATCTACTTTTTTATTTTAGTTGTTCTATATCAATTCATTCCAAGTAAAAAAGTTAGAGCCGCTCCCTTGACGTGTACTTAATTGTATTGGACAATCTTTAGATTACATTTACTTTAGGTTGTCTTTGTTAAGATAGGAGTATAGGACAAGACTAATTTGTCATTCTTTTCGGAACTCTCGTCTTTTTAATGAGTAAGCTACTAGTTCAATTTAAAGTCAATGCAAATTATTGGCACTCACGTATGCAAGTTCTTGATAAAAAAGACTCTGAGAATATCCTGATAGAATAAGATGGTCAGTGTTCTTAATGAATATTTATTTTTCATGCAGTTAATAATGTTCATGTATCAACTATCGGAGTGCATGCATTTTCCCCCATAACTGATAATAGGAACTTTGTGCCCACGTTCTAATATTTTTTGGAATAAACATGCCTTGTACTAGAAGAGGGAGAGATCAACTCATAGTCTCATACATGTGGTTTCTTATCTGCAGAAAATTTTCAGATGAAACATCTGGGTCACATGCGTTGCACTATGTCTGGAGCAGCAAAATGTCGTCATGCTCGCTTTTGTGTTAGACTGAAGATTATTACTGTGAAGTACCATGAGAATTCAGTTTTTATGGTAAATGTCGTCTTATGTAAAGCTAGTATCAAGGCTTGGAGATTATTAGTGTCGACAATCATGCAAATTCAGTCCCCGCATGTTAACCTGCTGTTATTTCTTTACATACAATACTTCATATGGTATATACTTAGTAATTTATTGATATTTTGTTACAAATACACTTCATGCATTCTCACCTTAGCCAATCCATCAACAACATCATGATTTATATTCTTTTTACTGTATGTATTTATACTTTGTCTGATAACATGATAGCTATTAGACTAGATTGAACTTGTGGAGGGCATGTTTACTAGATGTGGTACATAAATACCGTTATGTATTCTTATGGTTGTATGTTCAGCAAAGGAGAACTTAGTAGTAGAAATTCCAACGTTTTTTTTATCTCATTTTGCTTTCTTTGCAGAACAACTTATACGTGTGGATTCTAAAGGTAGCCACCACAAGGATAAACTACAACAATAGAGAAGCAAGGAGCTATTCAGCATGTAGAAACTACAAATAATATAGATAAATTTCAACTAGTTTGGGACATATGTAATTTTTTTATAGATGATGTGTACAGTTGAGTATGTAAAATACTACTGCTCTTAGTAATACAACGTTATTATTGTGTGTGAAGCCATATTTTTTTGAATATTTTCTGATATGTAAATGAGAATCAAACTGTTTTAAATAAGAAAGTAATTTTATGAAGGGCAATTGAGATACTCCCTTCGATCGATATTACTTATTGCTGATTTAAACGTATATAGCACTAAATACGTCTAGGTACATTCATTTCAGCGATAAATAATATAGATAGGAGGGAGTACAAAAATTATACAACAAAAGACAATATATATGCAATTGCATGTAGCATTAATTTACCGATGCGTCTCTAGGGGAATAAGGACGCTTGAGACGTCTCATATCCGTGTAGACATGCTTTGGAAGGACGCTCTTAAAACGTCTCTTTTTCATGTAGACACTTTTTTTCCGTCTCAATGGTGTTTGAGACGGTCCGTGAGGAGACGCTCCAAGGACGCTTTAATGAGCGACTCTAAAATGTGCCAGAGATGATTTATTACGCCTCTAACACCTACGTTGAGCGCCTCTACATACCTATTTTGTTGTAGTGTGTTCTTCCGCGGAAGAATCCTCATGTAAAGGGTACGACAGTAGCTTCTTCTTGAACCAATGCGCGAAACATGAGTTGTGCTCTTTGATTATATCTCCGTCCGTCCTCTGTTGGCCTCGGTCATTGTACGTCTTCTCAATAAAGGTTTTGTGCTCTACCACCCAAGGATCGACCACATCTATGTGTTGTAGCGTGACTAGGTTTGCTCTTTCAAAGTCGGCGAGTCGATCCTCGAAGTCGACATGCATTTCGTGGCGACCCTCACGGTGACCCCATCCAGCGAGCCTGCCGAGGCGCCTGTTGACGGGCAGACCAACGGGGTTCTCGATGCCTAGATAATTCGTGCAGTAGGAGATGCACTCTTTGGTCAGAAAGCCCCTGGCTATGCTTCCCTCTGGACGTGACATGTTGCGAACGTATCCTTTGATGACACCATTCATCCTTTCGAATGGCATCATGCTGTGCAGGAACGTCGGGCCGAGTTGGATGATATCCTCCACGATATGGACCAGCAGATGCACCAGAACGTCGAAGAATGCGGGCGGGAAGTAGATCTCAAACTCGCATAGTATCACCACGATCTCTTCCTGTAGCCTTCTGAGTTGCCTCACGCCAACCGACTTCCGAGAGATGACGTCAAAAAAGTTGCATAGGCCAAATAGCGTTTCACGGACGTGCACGTCCATGATCCCACGGATTGCAACTGGAAGTATTTGCGTCATCAGCACGTGACAGTCGTGAGACTTCATCCCGCTGAACTCTGCTTTGCTGAGTCTAGGTATCTGCTTATCTTCCCCGCGTAACCATAAGGAAGTTTTACTCCTACGAGGCAGGTGAAAAACTGATCGATCTCCTCCTGACTTAGAGTGAAGCACGCGGGAGGGAAGTCATTTCCGGTCTTCTTGGCCTTTTTGCCTTTGCGACGACTTTCCGTGTCCTGTTTCGCCTCATCATCATCATCATCATCATTATTAGCATGAAGCTCCTCCCTGATGCCCATTGATTTCAAGTCTGCCCTTGCTTTTGGTCCATCTTTGGTCCTCTCTGGCATGTTGAGCAGGGTACCAAGCAGACTCTCGCACACGTTCTTCGTGATATGCATGACATCAAGGCTGTGAGGCACACGGAGGATCTTCCAGTACGGCAAGTCCCAGAAAACAGACCTCGTTTTCCATACCTTCAGCAGCGGCTCTGGCGCCTTTCGCTTCTTTCCCGGCTCTGGCGCCTTTCCCGACGGTGGGCACTCTTTCCAATTTTTCAACAGCTTGTCTATTTCCTCGCCGCTCCTCGTACACGGGCGTCTTCGGGGTTCGGTTTCACCATCGAACAGATCCTTGCGTTTTCTCCATGAGTCATCATCACGAAGCCACCTTCGATGTCCCATGAACACGGTTTTCGAAGACCCGGGATCTCTATCTAGATGGCGATACGTTGTGTCATCCATGCACCTGACGCATCCAGAAAATCCGTGGACCACCTGCCCCGCGACATATCCGTAAGCGAGATAGTCGTGCACTGTCGTGAGCAGTGCGACTCTCATAGGGAAATATTCTTTCTCTGCGGCGTCCCACGTATTGGCTGGCGTTTTCCACAGCGTGTCTAGCTCCTCTTTCAGCAGCCCCAGATACAGATTGATGCCGTTCCCTGGTTGTTTCGGCCCTTCAATTAGCATACTCATGTGAATGTACTTCCTCTTCATGCACAACCAGGGGGGAAGGTTGTACATCCACACAAACACAGGCCAGGTGCTATGTGTGCTTCTCTGGCTGCCAAACGGATTGACTCCATCGGTGCTCGCCCAGCACGATGTTCCTTGGATCGTTCCCAAATTCTGGGTGTTCGAAGTTCAACGCTTGCCACTGGCTCGCATCCTTAGGGTGACTTAGCATCTTGTCTTTTTTATTTATCTCCGGATCATTTGCGCCATCTTCTCGCTTCTTCTCCTCCTTATCCACGTGCCAACGCAAAAGCTTTGCTACCTTAGGGTCCGCGAAATACCGCTGCAGACGAGGAGTGATCGGAAAGTACCACACCACTTTTCGAGGAGCTTTCTTCCTCTTCTTGTATCTAGTGACGCCGCACACCGGACATATGGTAGACTCCACGTGCTCGTCCCGATAAATGATGCAATTGTTCATGCACACATGGTATTTCACGTGCGGTAAATCCAGAGGACACACGATTTTCTTCGCCTCCTCGAAACTGGTCGGGCACTTGTTCCCCTTGGGAAGACGTTCGTGCCAGAATGACATGTTCTCGTCGAAGCATGCGTCGGTCATTTTGTGTTTTACCTTCATCTCCAGAGCCATGAGCGTTACTTTCAGGCGGGTATCCTCGGGCCTGCATCCTTCATACAATGGAGTAACCGCGTCTATCTCCAGTTGATCTAGCTTGGCTTTCTCTCGAGCGGCAACTCTTTCATTATCCGTCTGCTTGAGAAGCAGCTCTTGAATATGAGGGTCCTGCACCCAGCCCATCGATGGTCCATCGTCGTCTGCTCCGGCATCTTCATCTTCATGATGATGCCCTTCGTCTGCTTCGGCATCTTCCTCATCATCATGTCCGGCATCTTCTACATGATGACCGTGTACTGCATCTACTTCGTGATCATGTCCTGGAGATTCTTCGTCTTCTCGCCCGCCCTCGCCGCGGTTGTCTTGCTCATGCCCTTCCTCATTTCTTGCCCGGCCCCCATGGACGACTTCATAATCATCTTCATCACCTTGCCACCAATAGCCATCCATGAAACCACGCAAGAGCAGGTGGTCCCGCACCTGTACGGAATCCGGGTCCATAAGGCTCCTCAGCTTGCATCTTCGACACGGACATCTTATCTCCGTCTCGTTATTTTGAAGCATCTCGGCCTTCGCGGAGCTCAAAAACCTATTCACGATGCCTTCGGTCATCTTGCGGACCATGGTCGCCTGCGGGGTAGAGCAAAACGATATTTTAGAACCAAGAAATTTTTTGGCATGACTTTGCCTAAAAATAGGACCAAAAAGAATGCATGGTGCTAAATTCTCGCCGAAACGGAAATGAATCAACATTTCGGAAAAATATTGGCAACTATTGCATTTCAAATACCGGTACCTACAAACACAAACATATATGCAACACCACAAACATATGCAACACCACAAACGTACATCTAGCTAGGCCATAAAAAGTGCATGTGCACGTTGTTGGAGGGAGAAAAAAGTAGATCTACAACATAAAAGCTTTTCCCTTACTTACCTATCAAAAAAAGGTAATTTAACCACTTAATTTGGGAGAATCTATGATGCAAATGAGGTGAGGAGGAGGAGGCACCCGAGACAAGCTTGGAGGAGGAGGTGGAGAGAATGAAAGTGGGGAAAGTGAGTGTGGTAGGTGGCTGTCCAAAATATCTAGCTGGTCACAGGTTACTAATGGCGCACCACCTACAAATGCACCATTAGTAACCCTGGTTACTAATGGCGCACCATCTGGAGGTGCGCCATTAGTAGTTTTTGCAAAAAAAAATAGTAGTGGCGCACTGGGCTTGTTGTGCGCCATTAGTAGTTAAACTACTAATGGCGCACTCTGGCCTGGTGCGCCATTAGTACTTTTGGAAAAATAACAAAAAAAAGTTTGTTAGTAGTGGCGCACCAGGTGTGTGGTGCGCCATTAGTGCCCATCACACTAATGGCGCACCAGCACCTGGTGCGCCACTGCTATATAGTAGTGGCGCACCACTTGTCTGGTGCGCCATTAGGGTCTATATTATCTATAGCCCTTTTCCTAGTAGTGGGTGGACGTGGTGGTGGGGTAATGTCGCCTTGTGGCTGCTCCTAGTGTCCTGCAGCATGAGCAGTCCCACCAGCTCCCTGTTGCTGGCTTGAGTTGTCGGCTTCAGGGTTGGCGAAGGAGCTGTTGCAGGTAGCAGTCACCATCCTGTTTGGAGCAGCCAAGTCAAACAACTAGGATAGACAAGAGGAAAAGCAACAATAGAAAAGCGCGCCTAAGGGGGTTGGTCGAGTGCAAGTGTTGAAACAAAGGTCGAAGGACCAACACATATATTAAGATAAGATAGATGATAGAGTCGCTTACATGTTGCCTAAGGCAAAAGCGCGACTTGCATCGGAACACAAACAACAAAACAATCAACAAGCACACATGGTTTCATATGAACCATTAAACGGACTCGACCTCGCATGAGGGGTACATGACTGATCCTACCCTAGGGTTACTCGGACTCAGGTGGTGGAGTGCTCGGTCTCATTGTCACGCTCCTCTAGGTCTTCCTCCTCTTCATCATCGAACGGGCATCATTCCCGATCGAAGGTGTCGGGGAGCGAGGAGGCCCATCCTGATGATGCTTTGTTGGCGGGTCGGTGAAGAGCTCACGGTACTCCTTTGCACTCAAGCGATGATGACGTATGGGTGCATCTCTAGCTGGGGGTACTCCTCCTTGATAAGCGACGGCTGGTTGTCCCTCGGAGGCTCCATCCTTCTTGATCTTGTCTGGCTTCGTCTTGGCTTGCCGATGTAGCTCTCCGGTGTGGTGAAGTTCCTCGTGGAGCTTCTCAGACTCCTTAATCAAGTGGTGAACCAGACTATCGGCGGAGAGGCTGAAGTAGGTCTGGAACCTAAGTGGTGTGACATCCTCCTTGGATGGAATCAGCGTCCAACTCTCGCCAAGATCATCCTTTTTGAAGGGAAGGTAGCAAGTAGCCGGCTCGTCAACTATCTCTGGAATGACGTCTCGAAGGTGTAGGAGTGCCTTGCATGCAGCTAACTCGACTGCGAGTATCATGGTCTCCATCCGTGGTCCCTCAAAGAACCAACTGGTCAGGGAGTTGTTTGCCTTCACGACCACATCCACGTGGTACTCCTTCGTGTTGGCATCGAACCCAGTGGTTGTGGTAGAGGAAAATGGGTGGTTGGCGAAACTGGCACTTCTCCAGGGTATCCCTAAGGAGTAAGGGAAAGCCGGATGTCAGGAAGGCTTCGGGTACGATGGCCATCTACAAAGGTTTTAAGGGAGGAGAGTCAACAGAGTGTTATCCTAACTAACGTCCATGCTAACTAAGGGTTCCCTATAGTCAGGATGGCTCTGAAACCAGCTTTGTGGGGACCCCGACTCATAAGTTGTGATCACCGAATGCATGTGTACAGTGATCCGAGAGATCAATGCTCACTGAACACACAGAAGCTAAATAACAAGAGTCTTACATCCACATTTAGCGTCTTACACAAATAAAGACCATGAATGTCTAGTCATACATAGATAGGGCCACAAGGGCCAAATACTTAAACTCAACAAGCAGCAGAAATCTTGATCGAAAGCGTGAACCCATTGCCATATGCCTTAAACCTAGAGGCATTCTGACTGGGAAGCGTCCTAGTTCGCATGTTCGTCACCAACGAACTCTTCAATGTACTTGTGTTCTTCCATGCCTGGCCAATTAAATAACCAGTGGCAAGCGAATGAGTACTTTGAATGTACCCGCAAGCAACCCGTGTTTTGGAACAAGGTATAACAATGCATGATATAGCACTAATAGGTATTTTGCAGAAAGCTAATTTTGAATGCAATGACATGATCAAGTAACTACGTAAGCATGCATTAATAGTTGGTAGATATCCATAAGAACAAGCTATCGATATCATCATGATCAGGGGGGTTGCACATCTCATGCTCAATTATCACGTCAGATCATCTGACTTATCTCAAGTGTCATCTCTGTGCCATCCACACACACTCACACCAAGTTTGCGAAAACATCTGGACATAGTCTAAGCAGCACCACCCAACTGTCCTTGACCGTGGACACGGCTATTCGAATAGTTTTACACTCTGCAGAGGTTGCGCGCTTTACCCACAAGACTCGGGGAACTTCCGTGTCATCCACGACTCGTGGTATATTACATACCTGAGGTAAACACCCAAACAATGCCTTTCCCATGGTGATACTAAACAAAGAGTCCACTCATTGGTGCCATCCCTCATGAGATACATCACGCGTATCATCCATGAGGGCACGCAATAGTGTGCCCGATGCCTGTAAAGACAGCGTATGGCCTTCCACTTCCGGGACGACTCCGTCTCGAGAGTGACCACTTCACTGTCGCCACTGGTAATGCGAGCTCCCTGCTAGCACCAACCATAGTAATCTCGAAAGCCCCGTCCCATAAGGGCTATCATGGTCGCACATGTAAGCTTGGGATGGTCGAAAAATCTTAAATCTAATCTGTTTTTGAAAACACACCCTTACCTTGTTCCTGCACACCACTTCTTTCTCAAGTGGTCACCCAACTCAACATCATCTCCCTCGGGCATTAGTGGGACCCGACGGGTTTTTTGAAAAGTCTTTGAAATCACCTCTTTATTTCCATCACCATGCATATACCCGATCCCACTAGCGTAGCATCTACTAGCAACCTAACTACTCCCACCCGCAGAACCCTCATAGGAATGGTAGGGTCATGCATGATGCAAGTATCAATGGTAGAGCATCGGAGACATTCCACCGAAGGGGGAACGCCACATCATGATCAAATCATCGAAACAACAAGTGCTATATGTCATGCATGAAAGAGTTTCTTAACATGGTCAAAGGGTTGCTTGCCTGGCTGAACAAAGTCTTCGGGGTCTTCGAAGTCTTCGGGTCCAACTTCCTTGTTAACAGTGCAATCTATCGTTGCGATAAATAGCGATAAAAATAAGCATCACCCAAAAACATGGCACACAAAGCTACTATTAAAAATGCTACCCTATTCTGATAAATACTAAAAGCTATATTAAAAAAATTTATCTAAAGTTTTGGTATGAAAAAGGTTTTCAGTGGCCAAAAATGCCAAAACGGGGTTTTAAAATAAAACAGTGCATACAATATTTTCAAAATAATTGCAATTGAGCCCATAGTTGGGTCCCACTCGGCAGGATTGCCCCTAGTTTTCCAAAACACGTTGTCTTGCGCACCCACTTTGGTCGTCTTGTGTTTTTGCTCTTTGACTTTTTGACCGCCACTTTGAAAACTTCATAACTAATTCATACTAAATCAAAAAAAATGCAAATAAGATACCAAAATGTTCAGAAGAACATCACCTATTTGTCAATATCACTTGCATTCATGACAAAAGTGTTGGTAAGTGTCCATCTGAGTTTTACCTCTTATCATACCACCATGAATAGTAGAATAAAAAAAAATTCAAAAAAATCCAAAAAAAATTGGTGTCAAAGAATCACAAATGTTTTAAGTGCTTGCCAAGTTTCATCAGGGAATGACATTCGTGGAAGTCCTGGCAAAAAAACAATCTATTTTGGAGTGTTGATTGTTTTTTTGCCAGGACTTCCATGAATGTCATTCCCTGATGAAACTTGGCAAGCACTTAAAACATTTGTCATTCTTTGACACCAATTTTTTTGGATTTTTTTATTTTTTTTATTTTACTGTTCATGGTGGTACGATAAGAGGTAAAACTCACATGGACACTTACCAACACTTTTGTCATGAATGCAAGTGACATTGACATATAGGTGATGTTCCTCTAAACATTTTGGTATCTTATTTGCATTTTCCTGATTTAGTATGAGTTAGTTATGAAGTTTTCAAAGTGACGGTCAAAAAGTCAAAGGGCAAAAACACAAGACGACCAAAGTGGGTGGGCAAGACATCGTGTTTTTGAAAACTAGGGGCAATCCTGTCGAGTGTGACACAACTAGGGGCTCAATTGCAATTATCCCTTTTACAAATGGCACTATTAAATTCTACATAATATTTCAAGATTTTTGGTGGAATAAATTGGGCATTGGATTTATTTTCTGATATGTGGAATTTTTGGAAGTTATCTGAAAATGGAAAAAGAAGAAGGGGCACTGTGCATGCGTTAGAGCCAGCTATCTACTGGGCCGGCCTAGTGACCAGCCAGGCTAGGCGTGCTGGCGCCCCCGTGCTCGTCAGGTTTCATACTTGATGGGCAGGGCCCATTGGCCAAGGAGAGAGAGATAGAGAGAGGGAGAGGGAGGTGAGAGGCGATAGGTGGGGCCCCCGTGTCGGATCCTTCTCCCACCTCAGGGCAGAGAGGGGAGGCTCTCACCGGCGGTGATGTAGGGCACGACGACGGTTTGTGAGTGCGGGGATGGGCTCGGGGTCGAGCCGCCTATTCCATGGAGGTCGATGGAGCGCTAGAGGTGGCCGAAGTCGCCGGCGGTGAGCACCCGCGACGGAGGAGCTTCGGGTGGAGGACGCACCGGTTACCCTGTGCATCAAATGGAGGGGAGGAAGGAGGGGAACGAGTCAGGGCATTGAGGGAGGCCCAATGGGACATAAATGGGGGCCGAAGGGGCGCCTCATCAGGAGATCGATGGCGGGGCTACCATAGCGGTCCTCGGCTCGATCCTGAGCGCAGAGGGAGGAAGAGGAGTTGGGGCTTGGCCGGGCATCGACTGGGCAGGGAAGGTGACCAAGGGAGAGGAGAGGGGCTTAGGGGAGGCCCTTTTATAGGCGCCCAGTGGTCCACCAAGCTCGGGTGCACCAGCGAGCTCGTTGCCGGGGCCAGGGTCGAGTAGAGGGGGTGATGGCGTGTCTGCGGCGTTCCTGGTGCTGGTCTAGGCCCAGGGGAGGGAAGAGAGAGGAGGAGGAGCGCGCACGTGCGAGCCCCGCGGTTGGCCGAGCTGTGCGGCCCTGAGCATGTGTGCGAAAGGTCGCCAGAGAGAGAAGGAGGAGGGGGCCGATAGGGTGGAGGCTTGCGTACGTCAAGGGCATCTCACGGGATAGCTCCCGGCATCCCTAGGCTGTCGGGTGGCTCGGGATGGGTGCGACTACAGTACGACAGCACACTGTAGCGCGCTCTAGATCATGCATATGGGCGGCAATGCTGTTTCCTGCGCGCTCTGGGGTGCCCCACCTTGTCCTAAAGCTCCTGGGGTTTTCTCAGATGCCCCTTGGATGCTTTGGAGCTAGGGTGAGCTAGGGAGAAAAGAAATGGGAGGGGAGAAGCTCTTGTCATGGTGGATCAGAGGGTAGAATGGGGGGTTTATCCCACCCATTATTGAGCTCAGGCCACACAAATTTTACTGGAAGTAGCTGGTAACCCTGAGAGGTTGTGGTAAAAATTCCAGAGCAAGGGGAAGGGTAGAAGTGGTGAAAATAGTAGTTTTTAGAAATGTCCAGAAGGTGTTTGATGGATATTAGACAAGCAAATGGACTTTTCTTGCAATAGGAATTTATAGGGTCAAATGGTGGTTAGAAACAGGCTTGATCACCAAATTTGAGCTTGTTTGAAGAAAGTTTACAATGCAGCTTTGTGAAACCCTAGGAATCAATAGAATCTGGTTTCTGTAGATCTAGTCATTCTAAGCTAATCCCCTTGATGCACCACTTAGTGTAGCACCATTATTTGGTGATTAGAACATGTCCACAAAGTTTGGAGTCAAGGGGAGAAACTTCACAATGTAAAGTTGCTCAAATTTGAATCTAGACATGAAGGGTTTTGGAATACTTTGATGGAGCAAATCAACTTGGATTGATATGAAACTTTGCAAGATCATCACCCATGACAATGTTGACTTGCTGGAATTTTCTTGCAATTTATTGAGAATATTTCTTATAGAAATGTTCCAAAAGCTTGATTTGGACAGAAAGGGTTTTGAGGGTTTTTTCCCATTATTTTGAACATGACCATGTGTTGAAACTCATACATATGGAAAATATATGTCCACTGAGTTTCCCTAATTTTTCTCAAATATTTTGAAAGCATTTAAATAATTTTTCCCTATAAAAAACCATTTCTAGCCCTAAGAAAAAACTTTTGAATAAATAGTAAAACAATCTTTAAAATAAATATTTGGTTGTTTTGGGAAGTCATAAATATAGTAGGTTTGAAGTAAAGCCTTTGGGGAAAAAGGATCCACCCAATTTGAGGACTTGTAGTGCAAACCTCAACTCAGGGGTTTTTGAAAACCTAATTTGAATAAATCCCTTTTGGTCAAATAAAATTTGATAAAAATATTTTTGGGACTATTCACATGTCATGATCATTGGGCAAGAAGTTTGGGTCAAGGAAGATGAATATGGAGAGGGATAGAATCTAAGAGTGCCATACACAACAAGCAAACAACCAACAATCACGAAATCAAACAAGCACAAGCCTTGAAAATGTTTTATTTGGTTCCCAATTTTATAAATCCAAGCATAACAAGGTGATACAAACACAGGGTGTGACATCTTCATATAGACCAAATTCCTCAAATGGTGAAAAATAGCATTCTCATGGTAATGCATCTGTTTCGTAGGGAAAATCTAAGAGTTCTGAATATGTCCATTATTCTTCGAATTATTATGTTCAAAAGTCCTCGAAGAATTTCTCTGCTTATTCATATGAGTACTCTGACCCTCGCCCTGTGAAACAAAGTGCACTTGCTTCAATGCCTCCCGTCTCATATGGTGCTCGCAGAATGATAAACTCTTTACCACTCCTCTAGATGTGGGTGGTGAAGAAATTGAACTAATTTATTATGTAGGGTCAGGTCTCGAGATGAACTTAAACATCTGATGAATTTGCTGGAGACCTGAGGAAATGCTTGAAAGGACGCAAGCTAATCATGTAGAAATGAATTCCTCATTTCTCACGTCCTCACACTGCTTTACTTACTATGTTGTGTGATGAAATTATGTCTGATGAAATTGATGTCATATTCTTCACTCTGAAGAATATGAGTTCGTAAGTTTACTAATTCATCTGCAGGATGAACCTCCAAAAGCTACTGAGTGGGTCCTTGATAGTGGATGCACAGACCACATGACTGGTGACAAGAATCTACTGATGAATTTTCCACTTGCTCCATCTCATCTGAAGCATATCACCTATGCTGACAAAGGAAAAAACAAGGTATTGGGTCTAGGTAAGGTTTCAATCTCAAAGGACCGAACCATGGATAAGGTGATGCTTGTTGAATCCCTCGGGTTCAACCTTATGTCTGTCTCAATGCTTTGTGATCTTGATATGGTCGTCGTATTTGGAAAATATCATTGTGTTGTCATCATGGAATCTGACAATTCCAAAGTGTTCGAAGGCTTTAGGAGAGGAGACTTGTATATTGTTGATTTCTCCACAGGTCCTCAGCCTGCCACATGCCCACTTGCAAAGTACTCAAAAGGCTAGCTATGGCATCGACGACTTGGACATCCTGGTATGAGGAACTTGCACACACTCGTGAAGAAAAAGCACGTCATTGGCATTGAAGGTGTCAAATTCCTCAAGGACCACCTCTGTGGTGCAATGAGTCTGGGAAGATGACCAAATCCAAGCATCCCTCGAAGACAATCATGACCATGACTCGACCCTTTGAATTGCTTCACATGGACCTCTTTAGTCCCACTCATTACTCCACCCTAACAAATTCTTCAAGTTTGTATGGCTTTGTCATTTTTGATGATTACTCTCGTTACACTTGGGTGTATATTATTCTATACAAGTCTGAAGTGCAGGATGTCTTCAGACGATTTGCTTCAAGGGCCACCACTAACTTCGGCCTCAAGATCAAGCATATCAGGAGTGATAATGGGATTGAGTTCAAGAACACCAATCTTGATGAATGTCTTGATGAACTTGGTATTACTCATGAGTTATCTTCCCCATATTCTCCTCAGCAGAACGGCATCGTGGAGTGCAAGACCAGGACTCTTGTTGAGATGGCTCGCACCATGTTTGATGAATACAAGACTCCTCGTCACTTCTGGCCTGAGGCAATTGATACAGCATGCCACATCATCAACAGGGTATATCTTCACAAATTCTTCAAGAAGACTTCATATGAACTTATGACTGGCAAGAAACCCAATGTAAGTTATCTCAAAGTCTTCGGTGCAAAATGCTGGATTAGAGATCATCACCATAGTTCTAAATTTGCACCAAAAGCACATGAAGATTTTATGCATGGTTACGGAAAGGACTCACACACCTAAAAATTCTTCAACACCTACCACCAAAAGGTTGTTGAAACTATAGATGTGTAGTTCGATGAAACTGATAGCTTGCAAAGAGAGCACCTGCCTTCTGTGCTAGATGAAATGTCTCCTGAGAAATCCATTAAGCTGAAGGCTACTGAAGATGTCATACCCACTGAGGAAGTCATTCTAACGAATGAAGACATTCATGCTGACGAATGAAGACATTCATGCCGATACACCTGAAGAAAGTGGTGCTAAAGAAAATCCTCAGCCACGTCAACCTGCTCATCCAAGAGTTGCAAAGGAAGTGTAGATTAACGAAATCATCGACGACATCAATGCACCAGGTCCCCTCACTCGCTCAAGAGCTTCACATTTGTCTAACTTTTGTGGGAACTTTGCTTTTGTCTCTGTCATAGAGCCCGCCAAAGTTGATGAAGCATTCAAGGAGCCTGATTGGATTCAATCTATGCAAGAGGAATTGCATCAATTCAAGCTCAACAACGCGTGGGAACTTATCAAGCGGCCAGATCCTCGGAAGCATAACATCATAGGTACCAAGTGGATCTACCACAACAAGCAAGATGAAAATGGCCTTGTGGTAAGGAATAAGGCTTGTCTTGTAGCTCAAGGCTACACACAGGTTGAACGAATTGACTTTGATAAAACTTTTGCACCTGTTGCTAGACTTGAAGCTATTCGCATATTGCTTGCTTGTGCTAACCATCATGATATCATATTATATCAAATGGATGTGAAAAGTGCATTCCTCAATGGTAAGCTTGAGGAAGAAGTATATGTTGCTCAACCCCCAGGTTTTGAAGACCCTAAGCATCCTGACAAAGTCTTCAGACTCAACAAGGCCCTCTATAGCCTCAAGCAGGCCCCTCGGGCGTGGTATGACACTCTGAAGGAATTCCTCATGAAGAAAGGCTTCAAACCCGGTTCACTTGACCCAACTCTTTTCACAAAATCCTATGAGAATGAACTATTCATATGCCAAATATATGTAGACGATATTAGCTTTGGCTATACTGACAAACGTTACAGTGATGAATTTGCCTATATGATGAGTGAATAATATCAAATGTCTATGATGGGATAGTTGATATTCTTCTTAGGTCTTCAAATTCACCAGCAAGACAAGGACATCTTCATCTCTCAAGAGAAATACCTCAAGGATGTTCTGAGGAAATTCGACATGCAAGATTGCAAAGGCATCAAAACTCCAATGCCTTCAAAAGGCCACCTCTGCACTGATGAAAATGGTAAAAATTTCAATCAGAAGGTATATCGCTCCTTGAATGGCTCGTTATTGTATCTATGTGCATCTAGGCCTGATATTATGCTGAGTGTTTGCATGTGTGCCCGGTTCCAAGCAACACCGAAGGTAGCACACCATAAGGCTGTGAAACATATTTTTCGATACTTAGCTCACACACGAACGCTTGGATTATGGTATCCCAAGGGTTCAAATCTTCACCTCGTCGGATACTCTGATGCTGACTATGCTAGAGATCGTGTGGATCGCAAGTCAACCTCAGGGACATGTCATTTCCTCGGACGATCCTTAGTTTGTTGGTCCTCGAAGAAGCAGAACTGCGTGTCACTATCTACTTCTGAAGCTGAGTACATTGTTGCTGGTTCATGTTGTGCTCAGTTGCTGTCGATGAAGCAAACCCTCAAGGACTATGGCATCAAGATGAAGAATGTGCCTCTCTACTGCGACCAAGAGAGTGCCATCAAGATTGCTTACAATCCAGTTCAGCATTCCAAGACCAAGCACATTCAGATTCGTCATCATTTTCTTCAAGATCATGTATTCAACGGCGACATCTCCGTTGACCACATCCCTACTGAAGAACAACTGGCCGATATCTTCACAAACCCTTGGATGAAAAGATATTTTGCAAGTTGCGGGGTGAGCTAAATATCTTAGAATCTTCGAATGTTCTTTGAAAAAGGACACACATGCTTACACTTATGCAAAATTGATGACTTAGATGTGCAACACACAAAGTAACATTTTTCTTCAATCAATGAAGAATAACCCTATAAGTGTGAAGAAATTAATGAAGAATTTGATTGTCAGAACCCTACGATAATTGTATGCGGTGTCTAAAATCATCATTCTTATACGGTGGGTGACGCCACCAACAATAGTTGAAATTCTTCAAAGTTGAGTTTTTCTTCATTTTGCAAATTCTTCAAATTTGCAAATTCCTAAACTTTTTAAATTCTTCAAACTTTGAAATTCATGTTCTTCATTGACTATATATACATATATTTGAGTTTTTAATGTCCTCAATAGCATTCACTTATTGCTAATTCTTCAAGTTGATTTTCATCTAAGTGAATGTGATCGGACCGCTTCCCCCTCTATGCTAAACTCAACCCAGTCTGTTCACAAATTCTTCATATGCGTTCTACTTTGAAACTCATTCAAAGTCTTCACTGTGTCCTTGACAGCTGAAGAATTTGCGAACAAAAACTTTTAATTTTTTTCTATCAAAATTTTTGGCGTTTCCCACTCAAACTGTTCCGATTCATATGACTGGATAACCCACGATCCCCCACTATCACCACTAATCAAAACGTGGGTGACACATGTCGAGTGGAGAGCAAGGGTCATGGGCAATCTTGTCCAAAATCTTCGGATAGATTGGTTTTCACCTCCGCTATAAATACCCTTTCACTTTCACTGTGCTCTATTACTCCTCACTCCCACTCTCTCCCGAGCTCAAAGCTAGCACCTCCGCTAAAGTCGTAGCCGCCGGTGTGGAAGAGTTTCACTGCCTCGACCTTGCCGTCGCCGTACTCGCATCGGCAGGGAAGTCTTCACTCCGCCGCTGCTGTAGCTGTCTCCCTCTGCCGAGATAGGGCGTGGGAGATCTGGACTGACGAACTTCCTCGATTTCATCTCATAGTTCGTCGTGTTCTTCATCAAGGTAAATAAATATGTTTTTACTGCCCTTGTTTGATCTTCAAGTTTTCCTCAATTTTCTCAAAGGTATTTATTCTTCAAGAATCTCATTCTAAAGCACCTTACATGTTCATACACTTGATGTTTTCCCTAAGTTATGATTTTCTTCAAGATTCCTCAATTGTGTGAATCCTCAAAATTTGCACAACTCTGGAACCTAAGACAAAGAACACTTAGTGAAAATCCTCAAGACACCCATGGTAAAATTCCTCACACTTGATGTTTTTGAAAAAATATGAGAACACATATGGCCTCTTCAAATTCCTCATACCTATACTCTGTTCACAGGTACAAACATGTCCACTGATGAATCACTAGGTTCTCATCAACTTAACTCATTTGGAGCATTCCTTGAGGAAAAACTGTTCACTTCTTCAGAATCTTCAAGAGTTCAGAATCCTTGGCCGAAGAAAATGGATGATGGGAAGAAGCCACAGAAAGGTGGAAAGAAACCTGAAGTGCAGACTGCTTTTGAGATACATGATGACTTGTATGAGGAATATTGCATGCCAGATGAAAAACTTCATGGCAAAGAAACAACAAACCAGAGAAAGATCCGCTTACAAAAAATTGAGAGGAGATGGGCAAAGGAGTGGAAAGAATATCGCTATGTCACTCCCAAGTATATGATGAAATTCATAGTTAAACCCCCTTACAACAGGCCACCCTTGGCTCTGAACCAAACTGCTGGTCCCACAAGTCTCAAGACTGGTGATGACTTTCCTCACGAATGGGAAAGACATCAAGCCAAGCTGGCGAAGAAACCAAAAGAGGCTGTGAAGAAATTCAACGAAGGATCTGCTGCTGCTGCCACTGCCGGAGCCTGTGCTAATGTTCCGAAGAAATCAATTGTCAAGAAATCTGTTGTGAAGTCAAAGTCTTCAATGTCAAAGTCATCACTTCAGATTCCTCAAGCAAAGCCTTCAAAGGCCTTTACCGCTGGTTCAGTAGCTGCTCAGTCCTCTGCTGCTGCCGCAAAGTACTCAACACCTGTGCACCTTACATCATGTTAGAGGACAGAGGGATTCTCAGTTGCTTCAAGGGTCTCTGCAAGTCCCTCTACTCAAGCAAAGTCTTCAACAAGTCCTACTATGTTGAAACTGAAGAAAACTGCTGGACAAGGTCAAAGACCAAGTCCTCACACTAGCAAAGCTATGGTGAATGTACCCTCAGGATCTGAGGATGATGATGAGACTGATGATGAAGAATTGTAAGAAATCCTCAGAGAAAGTCAGCAAAGGGCTACAATAGCCAAAGGCAGCTCTTTTCCTCTTATGCTGGATCCCAAGATGATCCTCAACTTCATTGACATATGGCATGAGGATCCCAACACCCCACTTTCCTCACTGAACCTGCCTCTTGGTGTGGACCATGTCCTCACACACTTTATTGCTGAGGAAAAATTGAAAAGAGATCCAGCTCTGAGAGCTAAGAGGAGCAAGGCTCAAAAAGAAAAATTTCTGAGGAATAATGTGATGAATTTGACTCCAAATCAACTCATCACTGTTCAGTCCAAAATTCGCTGCCTCTGTAAGGAACAAGAGAAATATGATGCTGAATGGAAGGGAACCAAAGTGAGATTCGTTAGGGCAGCCCAAGCTGCCGTTAAGGACCATCACTCAAGGGTTGCAGCTCAATCGCAACCACAAATACGCCAGGATGAAGAATATGCTAAGCCTGCTGATGAAACTGCTCTCGCAGCTGAAGAAACTCAGGCTGTTGAAGAACATGGCAGGACAACCTCCATTGTTGTGCCTGAAGAAACTGCCAGGCCAGCTGAAGTTTTTGCCGCGCCTGAGGAAATTGATACCACAAGGGCGACTGCATCAGTCATGCCTGAAGAAAATGCACCTCCTTCACACTCTGCAGAAACAACTAAATCATCAAGGGTGAAGACAATCAACCTTCCTTCTACATGAGAAGCAAAGAAGACCAAGGATGCGGAGAAAAAGGCACTGAAGAGAAAAGCATCAACTTCAGATTCCTCAGTAGTGAAGAAATTGAAGACACTGCCAAGTTCTTTAACCAAACCATTCGATGCAACTCCTATCAGCTCTGTGCCAGCCTATGAAATAGTACCATTTGGTGTTGACTATGTCATCCCCAATGACGAACAAGAAGAAAAGGACCAGTCTATTGCTACCTCAGAGAAAATTGATGAAGAAATTGAAGTGGAAGCAAATGCTTCAACTCCAAAGGTATCATCGCCCCAGCCTTAGTTGACTACTGAAGAGGACGGCGTTGAAGAAACAAATGAGGACGTGGACATTGGCAATACAACCCCTGTCATCAATGATGAATATTGGGAAGCTGCACATCCCAATTCCCCAATGACCACTTCTATTTCACAGATTCCTCACTCTCCAGCCCAGACTGAAGAAATTCATACAGGATGTGATGACTTGGCCGCAACTGCCACTGAAGAAGAAAGTCTCCGAGCACCAGTCTTGTTTGACAACAAGAAAGTCTCCGAGCACCATCAAATTCCTCATGTGGATATGGAAACAATCCCATCCTTCACACCAGTCTCGCAGTTCTTCATGATGCAGGATTTCTTCCGTTCTGTGTGGATATCTGCGATTGGAATGAAGAGCTAATTCTTCAACTCTATGCAACTCTACACATCACATGTGATGCTTCTGACATCAACTCATGGGTCTTGGACTGGATGGCTGGATCAACCTATTACGTTGCACTAGCCTCTGAATTGCTTCAGTCAGTCCTAGTTCCAATTCCTTCAGAAGAAGCCCATTGCCTGTTTGATGAACCTGCTCTGCCCGACCATATGATGCAAGTGCTGATGAAGCTATTGGCTCTGGGAAAACCACAAAGGACCACCTTCCTTGTGAAGGATTTTCTCTCTGTACCCAGGATGGTTTATCGCATTCCCACCAACACCCTTTGTCCTCAGAAGGGTCACAACTCCAAAGAAGAAGAAGTTGAGGGAGTCATCAAGAACATGCTATTCAACATCATTCATGGGATTCCCATCAACTACCATGACTTCTTCATGAGGACATTGGCCAATGCAGCATTATCCCCATTTGAATTGAAGCCTTATGCTCCCTGGATCATGAAATTCATCAGATCAAGGTCTTCAATTCCCTTCAAGGCTGACTTCCAAAATCACTTCGGCTTTCTACCTCCGATTGAAGTCCTCAAGAACACAATTGCCTCAGTTGAAGGAAAAGGCAAAGATGTCATTGATGAAGGTACTCGTCCATTGGATGGTCAGTTTCGCAAAGCTGCATCTTACTCCACCAATGATGACACTACTACCTAGGACTCTGCTGGAAAAGCCTTAGTGCAAAAGCCTCGAGAGTCTGTCCCTCATGTGATGACAAATCGTGAACTGCTCATAAGTCTTCATCAGAAGGTTGATCGCAACCACAAGTGGGTGAAGCGTCAGTTTGCTTCAATTTTTCAGAACATGACTGTGACGCAGAACTCTGTGAGGAAAAATCACTACTATGTGCATGAAATCTTCGATCGCCCGTGGGGCATTCTCGCACATCTCAAGACTCCTAAGCAACTCAAGGACATGGACTTTCAGAAAAACTTTGACTGGTATCATCCTCCTCAGAAGAAATTCAAGAAGGTTCAAGTTCCTTAGCTGGTTACAAGTTCATATTATTCATCACGCGAAACAGATGAAGCTGAGGATATTGACGACACTGCGGCAGGCCCGGCATCGACAAATGACACCGACAACACTGGCGCTCCTTCCTCACCAACAAGATGAAATTCTTCAAGGGGCGTTAGTCCTCACTTTTTCGTCCCTTTTGGTCTTTGATGACAAAGGGGGAGAAAATAGTCTTCAAGCGGGTCTCTGTATATGGGCTGTGTTTTTGTTTAAGTTACAACTCTCGCTCTTCTGAAGCTTTTGTTGGTTGAGTTGTAAACTTAAGTCTGATGGTGGTCTGACTCTTTTGAACTGCTTTTCACATGCTTATTTCCTAAAGCACCTTAATGCATGCATGCTGAATTTCGTCAGACCCCATTTTCATCATGCATTTCAAATTATTCATATCATATGTTAAATGCATGTATGAATTACAAGATATAGGGGGAGCTCTCCATGTTTTTAACCTGCCATGTGCATTTGCAGTCCAAAGAAAATTCCTCAAATATGCACATCTTCAGGGGGAGTTCTTCTATATCTTGCAATCGAATTCCTCAAACTCGGTACTTACATTCCATATTTCTATCCCCATTGAAAAATTAACCTATTTGTCATCAATCACCAAAAAGGGGGAGATTGTAAGTGCATCTACTGCCCTTTAGTGATTTTGGTGTACTGAAGACTTATAGGTTAAGGAACTAATGTGTTTGTGAGTGTACACATGCTCTATAAGTCGATGAGGAGTTTGATATATTCGGAGATTACCGACCCCTAAAAATGTATGTCTTCAACTGAAGAGTTTGGTGAAGACTTTACTGAAGACTTTGGTATTCCCTGAAGACTTTGAAAACGAAGAAGTTGGTGTGACCTTCAAGATATGAGCGTGGACTATGAAGTGTGAAGACTTTTATTTTCATAGTTTCATTTCCTTTCTTTGAGTCATAGGAACCACCGTACTGTTAAATGGGGCCATGGTAATACTAAGGAAAATTGCCAACTGATGCTCAACTCAAAAGCCTCAACCTAACCAATCCTTCGAGTGAAGCCTTTGGAAATCTCTTAAGGTTCAGTCAAGTTCTTGAGTGATAGAGACGAAGTTCTTCTGGTCTCTGAGGAAATTGGTCTGACTGAGGAGTAAGGATTTCGCCAGTGCGAATTGCCTACAAGTGAGGAATTTGATAAGCAAGAGGACTTTCATAGTTCTAAATTCTGCTCGTTGTTGTGCTTAACTATAGTGACCCGACCTGAAATGGTCGAATCTCCGATGTTTCCGTACCATCCCAAGATCATGCTAGTACACACACGGTACATCAATGTATATATCAAAGGAAAAACACATAGATTTATTAATCAAAATCTCACATCGAGTCATTTATTACAATAAGGATTACAATAAAGTGGCTGAAGGCCAACTCATGAGATAAACTAATCCAAAAATCTCGCGGAAGCTTCAAAGGTAGTCGAGTCCATCTGCCTCCAAGGGCATCTCACCGAGCGTAGAGCGTGTCCTCACTCTTGGTCGGAAAAGTACTCTACAACATGATACGTTGCAGCCGTGTAGGTCAGCATATTGAATATGTCGGCAATGTCACAAAAGAGAGGGGTGAAAATAATCATCTATTCTATATGCATATATGGCAGGTGGGGTATTAAGTTTTGCGTAAAGCCAATTTTTCCTACAACAAGAGACGGGCAAAACAGAAGTTTTTACTACAATGTTGGTTGATTAATGAGATGGTTCCACCAACCAATTCTCATACCCAAGTTGTCATTAATGCCCACATCATTATAATTCTCTGTGTTGAGAGTTCCAGGTAGTTTCAGTTCCTTTGGCTCAAGTTGTCCATTACCGTGGACATGGCTAATCGATTAGGTTTATGTACTCAATAGAGTTTTGCACACGTTCCCCACAAGATTTGATATCCTCCATTGGATTCCTCACACTTCAGGGTGTTTGAGGTACGGATGATCAAAACATGGTCTTCTAAGGGGTTCCTCTGAGACTCTGTTGGTGCCCATCCTTTCCTACCGTTTTTCTACATCTCGTAGCACCGCCTGTCCAGGGTGACCACAATATCCAACCAAGCCAGAGCCCATAATGGCTTGTAGCTGTGCAGGTAAGCCTTGGGTCTTGAAGCATCCATCCATCTCTTTGTTCCTAGGTGGACCTTTCCACGTCAATACTGACACTTCTCCAGCAACACCTAGGCTAACCACCGGCTTCTCTAGAGCGCCGTTCAACCATCATCCACCAAGAGGTATGTTGAAAACTTGGAGTCTTGAAGTCTTGATCATTATGGAGGTCTTGTAATTATTATCTCACAACTCTCATGAATCACACAACCAACCCCGTCTACTAATAGCATAGCAAAAATTAAATCAACGTTTCCCGGGGCCAAAGTGTCAAAGGGGTGAGGGGTACCTACCACATCATACTACATCAAGTAACCAAGTATCCAAGTTACCTACTTTGCATGCAAATGGGGAGATGGTAGAACTAATGCAATAAAAACATGAGTAAACATGATCAAAGTGACTTGCCTTGCTCACGATCTTCGTACTCGAGAGACTCTAGATAACAAGCCTCGCACTCCAGATGATCTAACGAATCAAACAAAACACACAATAAGCATAACCACAATACAATTTACACACCAGCAAAGTAAACTAATATTACCACAACAATCAATAGCACAATCAAAAGAAAGAAATCAAACAATGTAGAAAACCTCTCAACTTTTTGTGGCAAAAACTTCTACTAAGACATAACAAGACAAAAATTGTTTTCATCAACTAATAAATAAATAACAGAAAGTAAATACTAAAATTTTATTAGAAAACAGGATGTATTTCACCATAAAACTTTTGTGCAAAAGAATTACTACAAAACCTTTTACTAAACAATACTTATGGTGAAAACAATGTTTACCTATTAAAATCGAACACAAAACAAAACAAAAATATATTTTTATTATCAGAAAATAAATCACCTAATTTTGAACGACAGAACTAAAGAAAAACTACAATAAAAGTTAAACTAAAACAAAAATTAAAATAAACTAAAATAAAAACAATTCAATTAAACCCTAAGAAGAACTAAATAAAATCTGTTCTTACTAAAAACCCTAGTCTGAAATATCCTAAAAATATTCAAACAGTTCAGGATGATAAACCTAACTAATACAAAATAGTGGCAAAAAGATTCACTCAAGAATAAGATTTTAAACTCAAGTTATTCAAGTTTTAGTGATTTGCTCAAATTTAACAAAATTCAAATTTAAAAGTTCAAATTTGAAAACTAAGACTACAGACAGAAACTACAAGAAATTCGTGACATGCTGCAAAAAGAATCAATCAAAAACACCAAATATCCTAAAAGATATAACAGAAACAAAAACAGAAACTATTATGTTTTCTAAAACAAAAACAGAAAAGAAAAAATAAACTAACGGACAGTGGGTGACGTGGCATGCTGTGATTGGCCGAGGCCGTGTGCGTGTGGGAGCTAGCGAGCGGACGGCCAAGCGCTAACGGATACCGATTTGGGAATTAAAAGTTCTAATCTAACACGTTGGATCTAGATCTGACGGTCTAGGAGGGGTGGGGTGCTCACAACGGTGCTTGGGGTGGCCTCCGGTGATGTCGACGGCGGTGGTGGCTCGGTGATGCTCGGGGGCGGTGCTCCAGTGGTCGGGGGCGACGTCCGAAAGGTCCAAACGACGGCGGCGGGCCTCCGGCAACGATATGTGACGACGGTGGGGTGTGGGGGTGACGGTGGCGACGGCCAGGAGCTCAGAGAGCTTCGGTGGGGTGCCGAACTCCGGCACGGTGCGGGGGCGACATTTTGGGAAGCGGAGTGGGGTTTCGCAAGGGGGGGGGGAATGGAGTGCGGTGAGGTAGGGGCTTTATATAGGGGCCTCGCGGGGTCGGGAAAAGGAAGGGGGAGAGATCCTGTGTGGTGGGATCTCGCCGGCGAGGTCCGGGGCGAGATGGAGGGGATGACAGCGGGGATGGTGCGGTCAATCGGTGGGTCCCACGTGACAGAGAGAGGGGAGCGGCATTAGCAGCGTCGGTGGTCGATCCGAATTAAATTCGTATCTGGCATGGGTGTGGTGGGCCGTGGACTTTCCTATTACGCGATTTTTGTTCCTTTTATTAATTTATAGAGAAAGGAAAACTCCTTTATGGTCATCAATACATTTCCAAAAATGAAGATCTATATATTAAATTGACCAGGGGAATAAATGCCATTTAATGAACATTTTCCCATGACCAAAATAAATACTTTTAAAAAATTATTTTCAGAAAATGCCTATATTGATTTTAATTCTTTTTGCAATAAATTTTTCAAATAACCCCTTGGGTTTTATGGTTTAAATACTTCATAAATATACCCCTGATATGGAGTGTCATGTTCCTCCTCTCATATTTGAATATTTCAGGGTTTTGGCAAGATAGAAAAACAAATGATGGAAAAATAGAGGTGGCCTTTCAGAAATCCAAATGGGAAACTTCAACAATTCATTTCACTCAAACAACATGATGATGATGCATAGCTATATTTCATAACATTCCAAAAATGAATTTTTTGGGATGTTACAAACCTACCCACCTTAAGATGAATCTCGCCCTCGAGATTCGGGTTGGCTAGAAAATAGGTGCGGGTGATCTCGACGAAGATCTTCTTCTCGTTCCCAGGTGGCTTCTTCCTTGGTGTGGTGACTCCATAGAACCTTACAGAACTTGATGATCTTGCTGCGGGTAACTCTATTCGTAGTCTCGAGGATTCTGACGGGCTTCTCTTCGTAAGTCAGATCATTGTCAAGTTGTATGGCCTCTAGGGGCACTGTGGCTCTCAAACGAATATCAACCATCTCAACGTGGCATTTCTTCAGCTGGGAAACATGGAAAACATCATGAACTCCGGACAATCCTTCCGGCAATTCCAGCCTATAAGCAAATTCCCCTCTACATTCAAGAATTTTGTAGGGGCCTATGAATCTAGGTGCTAACTTTCCTTTAACACCAAACCTCTTCGTTCCTCGAAGTGGGGACACACGAAGGTATGCTCGGTCTCCCACTTCATACGTCACCTCCTTGTGTTTGCTATCAGCATAGCTCTTCTGCCTGGATTGGGCTATCTTGAGTCGGTCTCGAATCAGCTTGACCTTTTCTTCAAAATCTTGAATAAGATCGGGACCAAAAAGCTTTCGGTCTCCAACCCCATCCCACATCAATGCTGTTCTGCACCTCCTTCCGTATAAAGCTTCAAAAGGGGCCATCTTCAGACTCGTCTAATAACTGTTGTTGTACGAGAACTCTACATAAGGTAAGTTGTCATCCCAACTAGACCCATAGTCTAAGGCACAAGCTCTCAACATGTCCTCCAGAATCTGGTTGACTCTCTCAGTCTGTCCATCGGTCTGCGGATGGAAAGCTGTACTGAACTCCAGTCTCGTACCCAAAGTTTCGTGTAACTGATGCCAAAACTTTGAGGTAAATTGTGTTCTTCTATTTGAAACGATACTCCTCGAAACTCCATGCAGACACACGATCCTGGTCATATATATCTTGGCTAACTTAGCACTGGTGTATGTGGTCTTCACTAGGATGAAATGAGCCACCTTGGTCAAGCGATCGACCACTACCCAGATGGTATCATAACCGGAACGGGTCCTGGGTAATCCTGTGATGAAGTCCATACCAACCTTATCCCATTTCCACTCGGGTATCAGCAAAGGTTGGAGTAACCCTGCTAGTTTCTGATGTTCCTCCTTTACTTGCTGACAAACATCACATACCGCAACATGTTCGGCAATATCCCTCTTCATACCCATCCACCAGTAACTTTCCTTCAAATCCAGATACATCTTGGTGTTACCTGGGTGTATCAAGTATGGTGAATCTTGGGCTTCTTGAAGTATCAATTTCCTGAGCTCTGGGTCATTGGGCACATAGATTCGGTCCTCAAACCACAGAGTTCCTTGTTCATCTTCACGAAAGCCTTTAGCTTTTCCATCCTTCAATCTCTGCTTTATCTCAGCTATCTCCTTGTCTGATTTCTGGGCTTCATGAATTCTTTCGGTCAAGGTGGACTGGATCTCTAGTGTGGCAACATATCCTATTGGAACTATCTCTAGCCGGAGTTCTCTGAGATTATCGGCTAACTCCTGGGGTAATCCTCCCGCTATGAGTGTGTTCACATAACTCTTCCGACTCAAGGCATCTGCTATAACATTTACCTTCCCTGGATGGTAATGCAATTTCATGTCATAGTCCTTGATTAACTCTAGCCATCTCCTTTGTCTGAGGTTCAACTCCTTCTGCGTGAAGATATACTTCAGGCTCTTATGATCAGTGTAAACATCACAACTATTTCCAACAAGGAAATGTCTCCAGGTCTTGAGTGCGTGCACTATGGCTGCTAACTCCAAATCATGGCTGGCATAGTTTAACTCATGAGGTCGTAGCTGTCTGGATGCATAGGCTACAACTTTTCCCTCCTGCATGAGTACTCCTCCAAGTCCTTGACGTGAAGCATCACAATAAACCTAGAAGTCCTTCCGAATATTTGGCAAAATCAACACTGGGGCTGTGACCAAACGTTTCTTCAACTCCTGGAAACTGGCTTCACATTCCTCAGTCCAAATATACTTAGACTCTTTCTTCAACAATTCCGTCATGGGCTTGGCAATCTTTGAGAAATTCTCAATGAACCTCCGGTAATATCCGGCAAGTCCGAGAAAACTGCGGATCTCCTTAACTGAGGTGGGTGACTTCCACTCGGTGACTGCTTCAACCTTAGAGGGGTCCATGGCTATTCCATCTCCAGAAATAACATGTCCAAGGAATCCGACTTCCGTCAGCCAGAATTCACATTTGTTGAATTTGGCATATAGCTGATGCTCTCTAAGCTTCTCCAGAACTAAACGCAAGTGTTCCTTGTGTTCTTCCTCGCTCTTGGAGAATATCGATATATCATCGATGAACACCACGACAAACTTGTCTAGATATTCCATAAACACCTTGTTCATTATACTCATGAAATAGGCAGGAGCATTAGTCAAACCAAAGGACATGACTGTATACCCATATAAGCCATACCTTGTGGTGAAGGCTGTTTTGGGTATATCCTGTTCATGAATTTTCAACTGGTGATCCCCTGATTGAAGATCGATCTGGGAGAACACTTTGGCTCCCACTAGCTGATTGAACAAGGCATTAATCATCGGCAGAGGGTACTTGATCTTGATAGTTACCTCGTTCAATGCACGATAATCGACTACCATCCTCAAGGTTTTATCCTTCTTCTCCACCAAAAGAACTGGGGCTCCCCAAGGTGAAGAACTTGGGCGAATATACCCTTTGTCAAATAACTCCTTAATCTACTTCTTGATTTCTTCTAAATCATTTGCGGGCATCCGATAGGGTCTCTTGAAATTGGGGCTGTTCCTGGCAGTAACTCTATCAGGAACTCAATCTCTCTATCTGGTGGCATGCCTGGTAATTCCTTGGGGAATACATCTGGGAAATCTTGTACAACCGACACTTCCTCCTGAACAACTCCTGTGAGGGAATTCACCTGAGTACTCTTAGGTGTGCGTCGGGATACATACTTAATGCTCTTGTTTTCTGGGCTGGTGAGCAAAATAGACTTGCTGGGGCAATCAAGGTTTCCTTCATACTTGGTCTTACAATCCATGCCTAGGATTACATCTAATCCCTGGGACTCTAAGACGATGAGGTCGGTGGGAAAAACATGGTTTCCTATATTGAGTTTCAATGCATGGCATCCTATCCCTGCCATCATCATGCCTCCCGAGGAACTGCCTTTAACGGGCTGACTAAGGGTTCTAGTGGGCAAACCATACTTTTCCACAACTACCCTTGATATGAATGAATGAGTTGCATAGGAATAAAAAAGTACCATAACTGGACATGAATGCAATAAAAACTTACCAACCACAATCTTGGGCTGATCATAGACTTCCTCCACATCAATGTGGTTCACGTGAGCATGGGGAAAAGGATTTGGCTTCTTAGCTGATGAGTTGCCGTTGTTGTTGCCATTTCCATTTCCCTGCTTGTTCTGGGGACATTCAGTGGCATAGTGCCCTGTCTTCTGGCACTTGAAGTAGGTGACATGGCTCAGATCCTTCTGAGCTAGGGCGGGACGGTGCTGGTTGCCATTTCCACTTCCATTGCCATTCTTGCAGTTGCCATTGTTGGGACGATTATTCCCATTTCCTCCATGGTTGTGGCTTCCATGGTTGTGCACGACATGAGTGTGTCCTCCATACTTACCGGTCCCTGATCCCGTATTCCTTGAGTACGGGAGTAGCAAGGCTTCTGTTGAGCTCCAGAGTTAGATTTCCCCTATCCATACTTCCTCTTGCGGTTTTCAATTTGCTGTTGCTTCCCCTCCAAGATGAGGGCCTTGTCTACCAGCTCCTGGTAGTTGTTGAGAGCAGCCACCATCAGCTGCACGCTCAACTCATCGTTGAGTCCTTCCAGGAACTTCTCCTGCTTGGCTGCATCATCGGCCACATCTCCTGGTGCATAACGGGCCAACATGCTGAATTCATCCACATAGTAGGCCACTGAGTGATTCGCCTGGCTCAAGTTACGGAACTCATGCTTCTTTAGACTCATGGCTCCAGCTGAAACATGAGCGGTGCGGAAAGCTAGCTTGAACTGCTCCCAAGTCACACCATCAATGGGGTACGTGGTGGTGTAGTTCTCCCACCATTAAGCTGCTGGCCCCTGAAGTTGATGGGCGACAAAGCACACCTTTTTAGCCTTAGTGCATGAAGCGGTGATGAGTTCCCTCTCCATCTTGCGGAGCCAATCATCTGCCACAATGGGCTCAGTGCTGCTGGAGAAGGTCGGTGGATTCAGCCTCAGAAAACAGGTGAGGTTGTCGGCCTGAGGTGGAGGGCGGTTGTTGTTGTTGTTGGTCTTGTTCTGGATTAACAGCTGCATCAGGGCATTCTGCTGCTGGAGGAGTTGTGTGAGTTCTGGCGGAATGTGAAGTCGGGCTCACGGCACGGAGGCATCTTGCTATTTTCAGAGAGAAGAGAATTAGAATAGAACAAGTGCCTAAAGGAAAGTTAACTACCCATATGCAATGCAACAAACATATTGCACCAAAACACTCAAAGTTCAAACATCGAGATACAAGTCTCCAAATAAAACTGGACATCGTCCTACATTTTAACGATGAAATAAAAGATACATGGAGGGCATTGCTAAAGTTCTCCTCAAAAGTCCATGGTGATGTGGCCTCCTCCGGTGGTGCTCTCCTCATAGTCATCATCGTTGCTGATCAAGGGAGCCATGTCTCCTTCTGGGTGAAGATTTTCTCCCACGTCCAGTTGTTCCTCCAGATTTGCAATACGAGTCTTCAGCTTCTCGATCCTCTCCAAGAAGTCGTTCACTTCATGCTCATGCTCGTAATTGGCTTCTCGCATGTCAGCTTCGAGGTCAAGCTCGCGGTTCATCAGCTTTTTGATCGTCTTCATGTCTGCATGTACCCGAAGCTCCAGAGTCCTTATGTGAGTCTCCAAAGTCTGGATATAAGAAATGGTGGAGTCTTCAGTGGGGGTGTTTATGATATTTCCATTGGCATCTCTGCGACAAACCATGCTGAGGCTTGGCTAAATAGGACCACCCCTATATTCCTCCTGAATACGTCCGAGGGCACGGTGAATCGCCATGTCCTTCCCAAGAATCCAGTTGGGTGCCACAAACTTGAAGTCAATGGTTTCTTTATGATTTCCAAAGGTCTTTCCGGGGATGTGCACCTCGATCCTGTAGCGACCGTCTTGTGGGAAAGACATGATAGGAGTCCCGGTGAAGCTTGGCAAAGCAATCCTTACGTCCCTGATGATCTTCACCATCTCTTTGCCAAAGGGCATGGTCGCGTCAGGCTGGCAAAACTCCGTGAACGAACTGGGGTGAAGGTGGTCATCTATAAATGTTGAAATAAATCGGAGAGAAGTCAGAAATGAGCAGATGAGAACATAAGAATTTGAAAGACAATAGAAAATGATTTTTCCTAAGTCTTTTCCAATCCTAGAGGTTATGTCCTACAGTCAGCGTGTGCTCTGATACCATTTCTATAGCAACCCGACCTGAAATGGTCGAATCTCCGGTGTTTCCGTACCATCCCAAGATCATGCTCATACACACATGGTACATCAATGTATATATCAAAGGGAAAATCACACAGCTTTATTAATCGAAATCTCACATCAAGTCCTTTATTACAATAAGGATTACAATAAAGTGGCTGAAGGCCAACTCATGAGATAAACTAAACCAAAAATCTTGCGGAAGCTTCAAAGGTAGTCGAGTCCATCTAACTCCAAGGGCATCTCACCGAGCGTAGAGCGTGTCCTCACTCCTGGTCGGAAAAGTACTCTGCAACATGATACATTGCAGCCGTGTAGGTCAGCATATTGAATATGCAGGCAATGTCACAAAAGAGAGGGGTGAAAATAATCATCTATTCTATATGCATATATGGCAGGTGGGGTACTAAGTTTTGTGTAAAGCCAATTTTTCCTACAACAAGAGAGGGGCAAAACAGAAGTTTTTACTACAATGTTGGTTGATTAATGAGATGGTTCCACCAACCAATTCTCATACCCAAGTTGTCATTAATGCCCACATCATTATAATTCTTTGTGTTGAGAGTTCCAGATAGTTTCTGCCTTTGGCTCAAGTTGTCCATGACCGTGGACACGGCTAATCGATTAGGTTTGTGTACTCTGCAGAGTTTTGCACACGTTCCCCACAAGATTTGATCGCCTCCGTTGGATTCCTCGCACTTCAGGGTGTTTGAGGAACGGATGATCAAAACATGGTCTTCTAAGGGGTTCCTCTAAGACTCTGTCGGTGCCCATCCTTTCCTACCGTTCTTCTACATCTCATAGCACCGCCTGTCCAGGGTCACCACAATATCCAACCAAGCCAGAGCCCATAATGGCTTGTAGCTATGTAGGTAAGCATTGGGTCTTGAAGCATCCATCCATCTCGTTGTTCCTGGGTGGACCTTTCCGCATGAATACTGACACTTCTCCAGCAACACCTAGGCTAACCACTAGCTTCTCCAGGGCACCGTTCAACCATCATCCACCTCGAGGTATTTTGAAAACTTGGAGTCTTGAAGTCTTGATCATTATGGAGGTCTTGTAATTATTATCTCACAACTCTCATCAATCACACAACCAACCCCGTCTACTAATAGCATAGCAAAAATTAAATCAATGTGTCCCGGGGCCAAAGTGTCAAAGGGGTGAGGGGTGCCTACCACATGATACTACATCAAGTAACCAAGTTTCCAAGTTACCTACTTCGCATGCAAATGGGGAGATGGTAGAACTAATGCAATAAAAACATGGGTAAACATGATCAAAGTGACTTGCCTTGCTGATGATCTTCGTACTCGAGAGACTCTAGATAACAAGCCTCGCACTCCGGATGATCTAACGAATCAAACAAAACACACAATAAGCATAACCACAATACAATTTACACAACAACAAAGTAAACTAAAATTACTACAATAATCAATAGCACAATCAAAATAAAGAAATCAAACAAAGTAGAAAACCTCTCAACTTTTTGTGGCAAAAACTTCTACTAAGACATAACAAGACAAAACTTGTTTTCAGCAACTAATAAATAAATAACAGAAAGTAAATACTAAAATTTTATTATAAAACAGGAATTATTTCACCATAAAACTTTTGTGCAAAAGAATTACTACAAAACCTTTTACTAAACAATACTTATGGTGAAAACAATGTTTACCTATTAAAATAGAACACAAAACAAAACAAAAATATTTTTTATTAACAGAAAATAAATGACCTAATGTTGAATAACAGAACTAAAGAAAAACTACAATAAAAGTTAAACTAAAACAAAAATCAAAATAAGCTAAAATAAAAACAATTCAATTAAACCCTAAGAAGAACTAAACATAATCTGTTCTTACTAAAAACCCTAATCTAAAATATCTTAAAAATACTCAAATAGTTCAGGATGATAAACGTAACTAATACAAAACAGTGGCAAAAATATTCACGCAAAAATAAGTTTTTAAACTCAAGTTATTCAAGTTTTAGTGATTTTCTCAAGTTTAACAAAATTCAAATTTAAAAGTTCAAATTTGAAAACTAAGACTACAGATAGAAACTATAAGAAATTCGTGACATGTTGCAAAAACAACCAATCAAAAACACTTAATATCCTAAAAGATATAACAAAAACAAAAAAGAAACTATTCTGTTTTCGAAAACAAAAACAGAAAAGAAAAAAATAAACTAACGGACAGTGGGTGATGTGGCATGCTGTGATTGGCCGAGGCCGTGTGCGTGCGGGAGAGAGCGAGTGGACGGCCGAGCGGTAACGGATACTGATTCGGGAATTAAAAGTTCTAATCTAACGCGTTGGATCTAGATCTGACGGTCTAGGAGGGGTGGGGTGCTCACAACGATGGTCGGGGTGGCCTCCGGTGATGTCGACGGCGGCGGTGGCTCGGTGATGCTCAGGGGCGGCGCTCCAGTGGTTGGGGGCAACGTCCGAAAGGTCCACACGATGGCGGCGGGCCTCCGGTGATGATACGTGGCGACGGTGGGGTGTGGGGGTGACGGGGGCGACGGCCAGGAGCTCGGAGACCTTCGGTGGGGTGCCAAACTCCGGCGAGGTGCGGGGGCGATGTTATGGCGAGGGGAGTGGGGTTTCGAGGGGGGGAATGGAGTGCGGTGAGGTAGGGGCTTTATATAGGGCCCTCGCGGGGTCGGGAAAAGGAAGGGGGGGCGGAGAGATCCGGCGTGGTGGGATCTTGCCGGCGAGGTCCGGGGCGGGATGGAGGGGATGACCGCAGGGATGGCGCGGTCGGTCGATGGGTCCCACGTGATAGAGAGAGGGGAGCAGCGTTAGCAGCGTCGGTGTCCGATCCGAATTAAATACGGATCTGGTGTGGGTGTGGTGGGACGTGGACTTTCCTATTACGCGATTTTTTTCCTTTTATTAATTTATAGAGAAAGGAAAACTCCTTTATGGTCATCAATACATTTCCAAAAATGAAGATCTATATATTAAATTGACCAAAGGAATAAATCCAATTTAATGAACATTTTTCCACGGCCAAAATAAATACTTCTAAAAAATTATTTTCAGAACATGCCTAAATTGATTTTAATTCTTTTTGCAATAAATTTTTCAAATAACCCCCTGGGTTTTATGGTTCAAATACTTCACAAAAATACCCCTGATATGGTGTGTCATGTTCCTATTCTCATATTTGAATATTTCAGGGTTTTGGCAAGATAGGAAAAACAAATGATGGAAAAATAGAGGTGGCCTTTCAAAAATCCAAAAGGGAAACTTCAACAATTCATTTCACTCAAACAACATGATGATGATGCATAGCTATATTTCATATCATTCCAAAAATGAAATTTTCGGATGTTACATTAGCGCCAGCTGTCCCCAATCATTCCTATCCACATAATGGTCATATCATTGGGGGCATTTATGTCTTATCATGTCAGGTTGCACCCTGGCTATAAATAGCCACCCCCACAACCACTAGTTGGTTGTCTGCTCCAAGAGAAAACCGACACTTGTCATCTGAGAGCAACCCATCATCTGAGGACTTTGACAGAAAATCGTAAGTGAGGAAAAACCCAAATCCAAACCACCAAACCCAAAGTGATTGAGCATCACGTAAGAGATTGTTCATGTGTGGAACCGAAGCTTGTTACCTTTGAGGACTGTGTATCCTCTAGACGGTTAGGCGTCATGGTCTAGTGTATCATGCAGTCGATTGGGGATTATGGAGTGACCTCAATGTCGGAGATTATGTCTACCTCTGTGTCACGCCTCTCAAAGGAACCAAGCATTTCCACGTCAAAGGGAAGCTCGCACCCAGATACATCGGCCCCTTCAAGATCACTTCAAGATGAGGAGAAGTTGCCTATCAGCTAGAGTTACCTTACAAGCTGTCAGATGTGCACAATGTCTTTCATGTGTCACAGCTCCGGAAGTGTCTTCAAGTTCCCAACCGCCCCGACCTCTACAAGGACATCGACCATCAAGCCATCGATCTTCAGCCAGACCTCACTTATTGTGAGAGGCCAGTGCGTATTTTGGATGAAGCCGAGCGCTGCACCCGAAGCCACACCATCAAGTAATTCAAGGTCCAGTGGAGCAACTACACTAAAGCAGAAGCAACCTGGGAGCATAAAGATTATCTTAGATCGGAGTTCCCTTATCTTTTTAGCGCTTAGCCTAGGAATCTCGGGGATGAGATTCTTGTAAGGGGGGAAGGTCTGTCACACCCTGTGTTTGTAGCACATTGTTATGTTTTGATTCATAAAATTTGGAGCCAGCTAAAACTTTTCTATATGATTGTGCTTGCTTGCTATGTTGTTTGCTTGCTAGTTGATTGTGTTTTATGGCACTCCTAGATTCTATTCCCCTTCATCCTCATATTTCTTGTCCTAGACCTTTGGCCTAATGATCATGCCATGAGAATAGTGCCCAAAACTATTTTTATCAAATTTTGTTTTAACCAAAAATGATTTATTCAAATTAGGTTTTCAAAACCCCCTGAAATGAGGTTTGCACTACAAGTCCTCAAATCAGGTGGACCATTCTTTCCCAAAGGCTTTATTTCAAACCTACTATATGCATGACTTCCCAAAACCACCAAATATTATTTTTAAAGATTATTTTCATAATTTATTTGAAGGCTTTTTCATAAGGCCAGAAATGGTTTTTCCTAGGGAAAAATTATTTAAATGCTTTGAAAATATTTGAGAAAATTTAGAGAAACCCAGTGGATATATATTTTCCATATATATGAGTTTCAACACAAGGGCATGATCACATCATAGGCAAAACCCCTCAAAACCCCTTTCTGTTCAGATCAAACTTTTGGAATATTTCTGTAAGAAATATTCTCAATAAATTCCAGGAAAATTCTAGCAAGTCAACACTATCATGGATGATGATCTTGCAAAGTTTCATACTAATCCAAGTTGGTTTGGTTCATCAAACCATCCCAAAACCATTCATGTCTAGAATCAAATTTGATCAACTTTACATTGTGAAGTGTCCCCCCTTGGCCTCAAACTTTGTGGGCATGCTCTAATGGACAAATAGTGATGGTACACTAAGTGGTGCATATAGGGTTAAAGCCTAGCATCAATGGATCTATAGAAATCTAATTCTGCTAATTTCTAGGATTCATCGAATCTCCATTGTCAATTTTTCCCACTTGAGCTAAAACTTGGTGAATCCTCTCATTTCTACCTAGCCATTCACCCTGGTAAGTATCTCAATAAGGTGGTAAAGTTTGCTTGCCCAAATCACTACCAAACACCTTCTGGTGAATTGGTAAAACCATCTTTTCCCCACCTTATCCTTTTACCCTTGGCCCCAACTTTTTACCCCAGCCCCTCTGAGTTACTAGCTACCTCCAGTAACTCTTCCTGGCCAAAGCTCCACGGGTAAGTGGGGTAAAACCCTCATTTTACACCTCTGGACAGTAGTTTTATCCCTTTCTCTTAGATTACCTTCTCTCCTAAGGCATCACCAGAGCATCCCATGCCCTTTTCTCAATTATTAACTCCCCTAGATCCCCTAGGCATGAGAGGCCATGCAGAAGACACCGTTGGCATGCCGTGGCATGCCAACGCGCGCTCTGGAGCGCGCTACAGTGCCGACAGGCACTGTACCGTTGGCCACTGCATGGCCGTGCCAACCTCGGGCTCCCCCCTCTCGCCAGATGGTCGGCCTCGGTGTCCGCGCCACGCCACCATGTCGGGCCCCTCCTCTCTTCCCCTCCTCTGGCCCTCCTCGCATGCGCCATGGCCGCCCGAGCCGGCCAACCATAGGGCTCGCACGCACGCGCTCACTTATCTCTCTCTCCCCTCCCCCCGCGGCCTAGACGAGTCCCATGAGCGCCCCTGATTGCCTCCTCTCTCCCATGGCCTTTGGCCCTGGCCACGAGCTCGCGGACGCACGTGAGCACGATGGACCGAGGGCCACCTATTTAAAGGCCTCCCTCGAGCTCTCTCCCCCTTTCTGGCCCCCTCTCCCCCTCCATCGACCGCCCGTAAAGCCCCCCGCTCCTCCCCGTGCTCGAAGCGCTCGGGATCGACCGGAGATCGCCGTGGCGTCACCACCGTCGATCTCCTGGTAATGGCGTCCTCCGGCCCTCTTTCTTCTCCGGCTAGTTCTCCCTCGCCACGCTGACGCGTTTCCCCTTCGTCCCCGTCTTCTTTGCAGCCTGGAATGGCCCGATGACCTCCTCTCAAAGCCATCCCTACCGCGGGTGCTCGCCGCCGGCGACTCCGGCCACCTTCGGCCTCCCTTCGACCTCCCCCGAACCGACGACTCGACCCCGAGCCCATCCCTGCTCTCGCCTGCCTCCATGCCCTGCGCTACCGCCGGTGAGATCTCCCCCTCCCTGTCCCAGGGTGGGAGAAGGACCTGACAGGTGGGGCCCACCTGTCGGCCTCTCTTCCTCACTCCCATGCTCTCTCTCCCCCTCGTGTCACCGGCAACCGGGCACCGCGCGTCAGGTTTGAACCTTACCGCGCGTGAGACCGGCTGGGCCGGCCCAGCCTCTGTCTGCCTATGGCCCAGGTACCAATGGCCTTTCTTCCTTCTTTTTCCTTTTCTGTTTTCTATGGATTTTGGAAAAATCCCACAGAAATAAATACTTATCCTATGACAATATTTCTTCCACCAAAAACCTTAGAATATTCTATAGAATTTAATAGTGCCATTTATAAAAATGTTTGAAAGTATTTTTAGTACTATTTTATTTTAAAACCTATATTTAGGCACCTTTTTGCCTCTATTATATTATTTAAAAAATCTTTTTCACAACAAAACCCTAGGAAAATATTTTTAGTATGACTCATAGTATTTATCAGAGTAGGTTCACATTTTTGATAGTAGATTGAGTGCTCTGTTTTGTGTGATTGCTTATTTTTATCGCTTTATTTCGCGATGATAGATTGCGCTGTTGACGAGGAAGTTGGACCCGAAGACTTCGAAGAGCCCGGAGACTTTGTTGATCCAGGCAAGCAACCCTTTGACCATGATAACAAACCATTTTATTACATGTCATATAGCACTTTACTTTCATCGTATTTGATCATGTGTTGTGATGTTCCCCTTTCGGTGGGATGCCTCCGTACCTTTCCATTGACACTTGCATCGTGTATGACCCTACCACCTTACGAGGGTTGTGCGGATGGGAGTAGTTAGGTGCCAATAGATGCTACGCAAATGGGATGGGACTTATGCATAGTGATGGCAAGGAAAGAAATGATTTCAAAAACTTTTCGAAAACCCCGTTGGGTGCCACTAATGCCTGAGGGAGACAATGAGAAGATGGGTGACCACTTGAGAAAGAAGTGGTGTGCCGGAGCAAGTTGAGATTATGTTTTCAAAAACGGATTAGATTTAAGATTTGTCGACCGTCCCAACCTCACATGCGCAACCACGATACCCCTTATGGGACGGGGATTTGTTGATTACTATGGTTGGTACTAGCAAGGAGCCCGCATTACTAGTGGCAAGAGTGAAGTGGTTACTCTTGAGATGGGGTTGTCCCAGAGAGGAAGGTCATGCGTTGTATTTACAGGCACCGGGCACACTGTTGTGTGCCGTTATGGATGATACGAGTGATGTATATCAAGAGGGATGGCACCAATGAGTGGACTCTTTGTTTAGTATCACCATGGGAAAGGCATTGTTCGGGTGCTTACCTCGGGTATGTTATATACCGCGAGCCGTGGATGACATGGAAGTTCCCCGAGTCTTGTGGGTAAAGTGTGCAACCTCTGCAGAGTGTAAAACTATTCGAGTAGCCATGTCCACGGTCAAGGATAGTTGGGTGGTGCTGCTTAAACTACGCCCGGATGTTTTCGTGAAACTTGGTGTGTGAATGGTCGTGATGGTGACAAGAGGACACCTGAGCTGAGTCCAATGACTTAGCAAGGGAATTAAACTAAGTCCGATGGCTTAGCATGACGAATGAACATGAGATGTTCTACCCCCTACTTATGTTGATATCTGTAACTTGTTCATACGGAAATCTGCAAATTGTTGATGCATGCTCACTAGTTACTTGATCATGACATTTGCATACAAAATTAGCTTTCCATAAATTTACCTACTTAGTGCTATATCATGCATCATTGTTACCTTGTTCCACAACTAGGGTTGCTTGCGAGTACATTCAAAGCACTCATTGGCTTGCCACTAGTTATTTAATTGGCCTGGCATGGAAGAACATGAGTATGTTGAAGAGTTCGTTGGAGACGAACATGCGAACTAGGATGCTTCCCAGTCAGAATGCCTGTAGGTTAAGGTAGATGGCATGGGTTCACGCTTTCGACCAAGATTTCCGCTGCTTGTTCTAGTTTAAGTGTTTTGCCCATGTGGCCCTATCTATGTAAGACTTGACCGACATGGTATTTATTTGTGTAAGACGTTAAGTGTGGATGTGAGACTCTTGTTACTTAGCTTCTGTGTGTTCAGTGAGCATTGATCTCTGGGATAACTGTACACGTGCATTCGGTGATCATGACTCATTAGTCAGAGTCCCCACAGAGCTGGTATTAGAGACATCCTGACTGTAGCAAGCCCTTAGTTAGCATGGATGTTAGTTAGGATAAAACTGACTTTCAAAAAAACTACACCTAGCATTTGTACTTAGAAATTCTGCACTATTTACCTCTTCTCATCTTCACACAACACTCTGCTGACTCTCCTCCTTTCAAACCTTTGTAGATGGCCGTCGTACCCGTAGCCTTCCTGACATCCAGCTTTCCCTTACTTCTTGGGGATAGCCTGGAGAAGTGCCAGTTTCACCAACCACCCATTTTCCTCTACCACGAGCACTGGGTCGATGCCGTCATGAAGGAGTACCACGTAGATGTGGTCGTGAAGGCAAAAGACTCCCCGACCAGTTGGTTCTTTAAAGGACCATGGATGGAGACCATGATGTTTGCCATCAAGACAGCTGCACGCAAGGCACTCCTACACCTTCGAGACATCATTCCAGAGATGGCTGACGAGCCAGCTACTCGCTACCTTCCCTTCAGGAAGGATAACTTTGGCGAGAGTTGGATGCTGATTCTGACCAAGGAAGATGGCACACCACTCAGGTTCCAGACCTACTTCAGCCTCTCTGCAGATAGTCTGGTTCACAACTTGATGAAGGAGTCCGTGAAGCTCCGCGAGGAACTTCACCACAACCGAGAGCTACTTCGGCAAGCCAAAACAAAGCCAGACAAGATCAAGAAGGATGGAGCCCCCGAGGGATGACCAATTGTTGCTTATCGAGGAGGAGTACCCCCATCTAGTGATGCACCTACGCATAGTCGTCGCATGAGTGCAAAGGAGTACCATGAGCTCTTCACCGACCTGCCTGCAAAGCATCGTCGGCATGGACCTCCTCGTTCCCCAACCACTTCGACCGGGAACGATGCCCGTTCAGATGATGAACATGAGGAAGACCCAGAGGAGCGTGACTACGTGACTGGGCACTCCATCACCTGAGTCCCAGAACCCCTAGAGTAGGATCAGTCATGTATCCCTCATGTGAAGTTGGGTCCATGTAATGGTTCATATGAAACCATGTGTGCTTGTTGTTTGTTTTGTTGTTTGTGTTTCGATGCAAGTCGCGCTTTTGCCTTAGGCAACATGTAAGCGTCTCCATCATCTATCTTAATATATGTTGGTCTTTCGACCTTTGTTTAACACACTTGCACTTGACCGACCCCCTTAGGCACGCTTTTCCGTTATTGTTTATCCTCTTGTCAATCCTAGTTGTTTGACTTGGCTGCTCCAAACAGGATGGTGACTGCTACCCGCAACAGATCCTTCACGAACCCTGAAGCCGGCAACTCTAGCCAGCAACAGGAAGCTGGTGGGGCTACTCACGCTGGAGGACACCAGGAGCAGCCACAAGGCGACATTCCCCCGCCACCACCTCCACCGGAGAACATGAGCATAGCACAATTTCTCCAAGTTCTTCGGGAGGAGCGCCAAGCCAACAATGCTGCTATCCAGCAGATGGCTCAGGCCCTTGTGAACAACCAACAACAAGGCAGGAATGGCAATGGCCGCTCCATGCTGTCTGAGTTCATGAGGAACTCGACCCCAACCTTCACCAAGACTGCTGAACCATTGGATGATGATGACTGGATCCGCACCATCGAGGACCTCCTTGCACTGGTCAACTGCAATGAGGATGGTGAGAAGGTGTTTTATGCCTCTCACTACCTCGGAGGCACTGCCCGAGCTTGGTGGGATAGATTCAAGGTCATGCAAGGAGAACGTGCGATCACGCGGAATGACTTCAAGGAAGGAATCCGCACTGCCCATATTCCTTCTGGGATCATGGCTATCAAGAAGAGAGAATTCCGTGCGCTAAAGCAAGGAAGTGGCTCTGTCAAGGACTATTTGCAGAAGTTCAACCTGCTATCAAGGTATGCACCTGAAGATGTCAGCACTGAGGCTGCCAAGAAGGAACACTTCATGGAAGGACTTCAGCAGGTCCTGCAATACCAACTCATCATTTGCGACTGCCGTACCTTCTTCGACCTGGTGAACAAGGCCCTCATGCTGGAAGACAAGTGTCGTGCCATAGACGACACTCGCAAGCACAAGATGATCAGCAAGGGTAGCTCAAGCAACTAGAAGCCTTGCCCCTGGCAGCCAGCCCCAGCCAAGCTGACCTATCAGCCGCAGTAGGCTAGACCTCCTGCGCCTCGTCCGTGCTACCAGCCTCAGCAGTATGCCAATCCTAGGCCAGCCTACAACAACAACCCCAATAGAAACAACGGTGGCAGAAACTTCAACAACAACCCTGGGCAAGTCACTAGCTTTGGATGTGGTTAGTCTGGACACATCTCTAAGCTTTGCCCCAACAGGAAGCCAGATGCAGCGCACCCCAATGCGCCAAACCAAGGTCAAGCCCATGGAGCACCACCAAGGAGCCCAGCTCCCCGCAACCAGCCAAACAATGGCAAGGTTCGTGTGAATCACGTCATCGTAGAGGAAGCCCAGGAAGACCCGGACGTCATACTGGGTACGTTCCTCGTCAACTCAACCCGAGCAACAATATTGTTTGATTGTGGAGCTTCGCATTCTATTGTCACCCAAAAGTTTGCACTAGAGAGTGGCATGAAGCCTACACCCCTGGGTAGCCGCATGTTGATACAAACCCCAGGAAATTTATGAAGTTTGGGATAGGGTGTAAGGGAGTGAAGATTGACATCAATGGGGTAGACATCCTAGCAGACCTTATAGATCTGGATTCACCCGACTTGGACGTCATCCTTGGCATGAATTGGTTGACCAAGCACCAAGGCTTGTTAGACTGTGCCAAGAGGATTGTCACCATGACTAATAGCCAAGGAGTGGAAGTCAAGTATGTCCCCATCCCTGCCTCCACTCCAGCCCCCAGGCTAACTGCCTATCGGGAGTTGAATTGGATCAAGTGCCATTGGTATGTGAGTACCCGGATGTGTTTCCTTATGAGCTGCCCGGAATGCCTCCTGACCGTGACATTGAGTTCATCATTGAGCTTATGCCTGGATCAAGGCCCATCTATAAGAAGGCCTACAGGATGGGATCCGAAGAGTTGGCTGAGTTGAAGAAGCAACTAGCAGAACAACTCAAAAAAAGATTTATTCTCCCTAGTGCCTCTCCGTGGGGATCGCCTATTCTGTTTGTGTCAAAAGGGACGGAACTATCAGACTTTGCATTGATTACTGTTCTCTAAATGAGGTCACGATAAAGATCAAGTACCCACTCCCCAAGATTGAAGACCTGTTTGATCAGTTGAATGGAGCCAAGGTGTTCTCCAAGATTGACCTCAGGTCTGGGTACTACCAGCTGAAATCAGACCCCAAGACATTCTAAAGACGGCATTTGTAACCCGGTATGTCCTGTATGAATACATGATCATGTCATTTGGGCTAACTAATGCCCCTGCCTACTTCATGTACCTCATGAATAAGGTCTTCATGGAGTACTTGGACAAGTTCGTTATTGTCTTCATTGATGACATACTTGTCTTCTCCAAGTCTGAAGAAGAACATAAGGAGCACTTGAGATTGGTCCTAGAAAAGCTTCGAGAGCACCAACTTTATGCCAAGTTCAGTAAGTGTGAATTCTGGCTGCATGAAGTTGGATTCTTGGGTCATGTGTTGACAGCGGAAGGATTATCAGTGGATCCTGCCAAGATTGAAGCGGTGACGGAATGGCAAACCCCAACCACCATGAAGGAAGTCAAGAGCTTCCTCGGACTCGCGGGATATTACCACAAGTTTGTGGAAGGGTTCTCAAGCATTGCCCGACCCATGACCCAGCTTTTGAAGAAGGACAAGAAGTTTGAATGGACAACTAAGTGCGAGGAAAGCTTCCAGGAGCTCAAGAAGATATTGACCACAACCCCTGTCTTGGCCACCCCTGATATTCACAAGGAGTTTGTGATTTATTGTGATGCATCAAGAACCGGACTTGGAGGTGTTCTGATGCAAGAAGGCAGAGTCGTAGCATATCTATCCAGACAGCTACGTCCTCATGAAGAGAACTACGCAACTCATGATCTCGAGTTAGCAGCCGTGGTTCATGCCTTGAAAACATGGCGACATTACCTTCTGGGGAAGCAATGTGAGATATTCACAGACCACAAGAGCTTGAAGTATATCTTCATTCAAAGGGAATTGAACATGAGGCAGCAACGATGGTTGGGATTTTCAAGGATTACGACCTCAGTGTTCAATACCACCCCGGAAAGGCCAATGTGGTAGCAGACGCCTTGAGCAGAAAGGCTTGTTTCTTGAATGCTATGATTAAGGAAAGGCTGCCCGCCTTGTATGAAGAACTTGAGAGCTTCGGCCTAGAACTGGTTGCACCAGGATTCCTCGCTAACCTCGAAGCAAAGCCTACCTTAATGGATGATATCAAGGAAGCCTAGAAGGGACACAACAACATTGAAGGCATCAAGAGGAAGATCAAGGCAGGCAAGGCCCCAGGATTCTCGGTGGATGAACAAGGAGTTGTATGGTTCGGGAATTGCATATGCGTACCCAACAAAGAGAAGCTCAAGAACTTGATTTTGCAAGAAGCTCATGACACTCCCTACTCCATCCATCCTGGAGGAACCAAGATGTATCAAGACCTCAAGGCAAGATTCTGGTGACATGGCATGAAGCGAGAGATAGGCACATTTGTTGCTAAGTGTGACATATGCCAGAGAGTTAAAGCTGAGCATCAGCGACCTGTTGGACTATTGCTACCTCTCAAAGTGCCTGAATGGAAGTGGGATAAAGTCGGGATGGATTTCATCACCGGTTTACCGACGTCAAACAAAGGACATGACTCCATCTGGGTCATTGTTGATCACCTGACCAAGGTAGCCCACTTCATCCCCATCAGAACCACCTATGATGGGAGCCATCTCGCGAACCCTACATCAACCGCATTGTGAGTCTTCACGGAATTCCAAACGAGATTGTGTCCGACCAAGGAACGTAGTTCACCTCAAGATTCTGGATGAAGTTTCAAGAAGCTATGGGAACCAAGCTCTCCTTCAGCACTGCTTTTCACCCTCAGACCGGTGGGCAAACGGAACGAGTGAATCAGATACTCGAAGATATGCTCCGCCCTTGTGTTTTGGCATATGGAGCCAAGTGGGAAGATTGCTTACCATTTGCCGAGTTCTCCTACAACAACAGCTATCAGTCAAGTCTTCAGATGGCACCATTTGAAGTGTTGTATGGACGCAAGTGTCGTACTCCCCTCAACTGGTCAAAGACTGGAGAAGGATTAACTTACGGACCGGACATCCTCCGCGAATCCGAAGAACAAGTTCAACTTGTCCGAGAGTGCCTTGAACTGACAAGTCAAGACAGAAGAGCCGCGCCGACTCTCAACACCAAGAACTGAACCTCAACGTCGGCGATTATGTCTACCTCCGTGTCACGCCTCTCAAAGGAACCAAGCGTTTCCACGCCAAAGGGAAGCTCACACCCAGATATATTGGCCCCTTCAAGATCACCGCAAGAAGAGGAGAAGTTGCCTATCAGCTAGAGTTACCATCCGAGCTGTCAGATGTGCACAACGTCTTTCATATGTCACAGCTCTGGAAGTGTCTGCAAGTTCCCAACCGCCCCGACCTCTACAGGGACATCGACCATGAAGCCATCGATCTTCAGCCAGACCTCACTTATCGTGAGAGGCCAGTGCGCATTTTGGATGAAGCCCAGCGTTGCACCCGAAGCCGTACCATCAAGTACATCAAGGTCCAGTGGAGCAACCACACTGAAGCAGAAGCAACCTGGGATCCTGAAGATTATCTTAGATCGGAGTTCCCTTATCATTTTAGTGCTTAGCCTAGGAATCTCAGGGACGAGATTCTTGTAAGGGGGGAAGGTCTGTCACACCCTGTGTTTGTAGCACATTGTTATGTTTTGGTTTATAAAATTTGGAGCCAACTAAAACTTTTCTATGTGCTTGTGCTTGCTTACTATGTTGTTTGCTTGCTAGTTGATTGTGTTTTATGGCACTCCTAGATTCTATTCCCGTTCATCCTCATCTTTCTTGTCCCAGACCTCTGGCCTAATGATCATGCCATGTGAATAGTGCCCAAAACTAGTTTTATCAAATTTTGTTTTAACCAAAAATGATTTATTCAAATTAGGTTTTCAAAACCCCCTGAAATGAGGTTTGCACTGCAAGTCCTCAAATCAGGTGGACCATTCTTTCCCAAAGGCTTTATTTCAAACCTACTATATGTATGACTTCCCAAAACGACCAAATATTATTTTTAAAGATTATTTTCATAATTTTTTGAAGGCTTTTTCTTAAGGCCAGAAATGGTTTTCCTAGGGAAAAATTATTTAAATGCTTTGAAAATATTTGAGAAAATTTAGAGAAACCCAGTGGTTATATATTTTCCATATATATGAGTTTCAACACAAGGGCTATATCAGATCATAGGCAAAACCCCTCAAAACCCTTTTGTGTTCAGATCAAACTTTTGGAATATTTCTATAAGAAATATTCTCAATAAATTCCAGGAAAATTCTAGCAAGTCAATATTATCATGGGTGATGATCTTGAAAAGTTTCATACTAATGTAAGTTGGTTTGTTTCATCAAACCATCCCAAAACCATTCCTGTCCAGAATCAAATTTGAGCAACTATACATTGTGAAGTGTCCCCCCTTGGCCTCAAACTTTGTGGGCATGCTCTAATGGACAAATAATGATGATACACTAAGTGGTGCATCAAGGGTTAAAGCCTAGCATCAATGGATCTATAGAAATCTGATTTTGCTAATTTCTAGGGTTCATCAAATCTCCATTGTCAATTTTTTCCACTTGAGCTAAAACTTGGTGAATCCTCTCATTTCTACCTAGCCATTCACCCTGGTAAGTATCTCAATAAGGTGGTAAAGTTTGCTTGCCCAAATCACTACAAAACACCTTCTGGTGAATTGGTAAAATCATCTTTTCCTCACCTTATCCTTTTATCCTTGGCCCCAACTTTTTACCCCAGCCCCTCTGAGTTACTAGCTACCTCTAGTAACTCTTCCTGGCCAAAGCTCCATGGGTAAGTGGGGTAAAACCCTCATTTTACACCTCTGGACAATAGTTTTATCCCTTTCTCTTAGCTTCCCTTCTCTCCTAAGGCATCACCAGAGCATCCCATGCCCTTTTCTCCATTGTTAACTCCCCCTAGATCCCCTAGGCATGAGAGGCCATGGAGAAGACGCCGTTGGCATGTCGTGGCACTGTAGCCGTTGGCCACTAAATGGCCCCGACCACCTTGGGCTCCCCCCTCTCGCCAGATGGTTGTCCTCGGCATCCGCGCCACGCCACCATGTCAGGCCCCTCCTCTCTTCCCCTCCTCTGGCCCTCCTCGCACGCGTCGCGGCCGCCCGAGACGGCCAACCACGGGGCTCGCACTCGCGTGCTCCCATGCCTCTTGCTCCTCCCCCTCAGCCTAGCCCAGTCCAATGAGCACCCCTGACTCGCCCCTCTCTCTCCCATGCCCTTTGGCCCCGGCCACGAGCTCGCGGGTGCACCCGAGCACGATGGACCGAGGGCCACCTATTTAAGGGCCTCCCGCGAGCTCTCTCCCCCTTTCCTCCTCCATTGACCGCCCGCAAAGCCCCCCCGCCCCTCCCCATGCTTGAAGCGCTCAGGATCGACCAGAAATCACCACACCATCGCCACTGTCGATCTCCTGGTAATGGCGTCCTCCGGCCCTCTTTCTTCTCTGGCCACTCCTCCCTTTCCACGCTGACGCGTTTCCCCTTCGTCCCCGTCTTCTTTGCAGCCTGGAACGGCCCCGACGACCTCCTCTTGAAGTCATCCCTGCCGCGGGTGCTCGCCGCCGGCGACTCCGGACACCTTCGGCCTCCCTTTGACCTCCCCTAGACTGGTGACTCGACCCCAAGCCCATCCCTGCTCTCGCCTTCCTTCGCCGTGCCCTGCGCTACCGCCGGTGTGCTGTCCCCCTCCCTGTCCTGAGGTGGGAGAAGGACCCGACAGGTGAGGCCCACCTGTCGGCCTCTCTTCCTCTCTCCCGTGCTCTCTCTACCCTCTCGTTTCATTGGCAACCGGGCCCCGCGTGTCAGGTTTGAACCTGACCGCGTGCGAGGCCGGCTGGCTTGTCAGCTGGGCCGGCCCAGCCTTTGGCCACCTCTGGCCCAGGTCCCAGTGGCCTTTTTCCATTTTTTCCTTTTCTGTTTTCTGTGTATTTTGCGAAAATCCCATAGAAATAAATATTTATCCTATGACTATTCTTCCACCAAAAATCTTAGAATATTCCATAGAATTTAATAGTGCCATTTATAAATATATTTGAAAATATTTTTAGTACCGTTTTATTTTAAAACCTATATATAGGAACCTTTTTGCCTCTGTTATTTTATTTCAAAAATCTTTTTCACAAAAAAACCCTAGGAAAATATTTTTAGTATGGCACTTAGTATTTATCAGAGTAGGTTAACATTTTTGATAGTAGATTGAGTGCTCTGTTTTGTGTGATTGCTTATTTTTATCGCTTTATTTTGCGACGATAGACTGCGCTGTTGACGAGGAAGTTGGACCCAAAGACTTCGAAGACCCCGGAGACTTTGTTGAGCCAGGCAAGCAACCCTTTGACCATGATAAGAAACCATTTTATTGCATGTCATATAGCACTTTACTTTCATCATATTTGACCATGTGTTGTGATGTTCCCCTTTCGGTGGGATGCCTCCGTACCTTTCCATTGACACTTGCATCGTGTATGACCCTACCACCTTATAAGGGTTGTGCGGGAGGGAGTAGTTTGGTGCTAATAGATGCTAGACAAATGGGATGGGACTTATGCATAGTGATGGCAAGGAAAGAAATGATTTGAAAGACTTTTCGAAAACCCCGTCCGGTGCCACTAATGCCTGAGGGAGACGATGAGAAGATGGGTAACCACTTGAGAAAGAAGTGGTGTGCCAGAGCAAGTTGAGATTATGTTTTCAAAAATGGAGTGGATTTAAGATTTGTCGACCGTCCTAACCTCACATGCGTAACAATGATACCCCTTATGGGACGGGGCTTTGTTGATTACTATGGTTGGTACTAGCAAGGAGCCCACATTAAGAGTGGCAAGAGTGAAGTGGTTACTATTGAGACGAGGTCGTTCCAAAGAGGAAGGTCATGCGCTGTCTTTACAGGCACCGGGCACACTGTTGCGTGCCCTCATGGATGATACGAGTGATGTATATCATGAGGGATGGAACGAACGAGTGGTCTATTTTTTTAGTATCACCATTGGAAAGGCATTGTTCGGGTGCTTACCTCGGGTATGTTATATACCTCGAGTCGTGGATGACACGGAAGTTCCCCGAGTCTTGTGGGTAAAGTGTGCAACCTTTGCAGAGTGTAAAACTATTCGAATAGCCGTGTCCATGGTCAAGGACAGTTGGGTGGTGCTGCTAAACTACATCCGGATGTTTTCATGAAACTTGGTGTGAGAATGGTCGTGATGGTGGCAAAAGGTCACATGAGCTGAGTCCGATGACTTAGCAAGGGAATTAAACTAAGTCCGATGGCTTAGCATGATGAATGAACATGAGATGTTCTACCCCCTACTTATGTTGATATCTGTAACTTGTTCATACGGATATCTAAGAATTGTTGATGCATGCTCACTAGTTGCTTGATCATGACATTTGCGTACAAAATTAGCTTTCCGCAAATTTACCTACTTAGTGCTATATCATGCATCATTAATACCTTGTTCCACAACTTGGGTTGCTTGCGAGTACATTCAAAGTACTCATTGGCTTGCCACTGGTTATTTAATTTGCCAGGCATGGAAGAACAAGAGTATGTTGAAGAGTTCGTTGGAGACGAACATACGAACTAGGACGCTTCCCAGTCAGAATGCCTGTAGGTTAAGGCAGATGGCATGGGTTCACGCTTTCGACCAAGATTTCCGCTGCTTGTTCTAGTTTAAGTGTTTGTCCCGTGTGGCGCTATCTATGTAAGACTTGACCGTCATGGTCTTTATTTGTGTAAGACGTTATGTGTGGATGTTAGACTGTTGTTATTCAGCTTCTGTGTGTTCAGTGAGCATTGATCTCCGGGATCACTATACACGTGCATTTGGTGATCATGACTCATGAGTCGGGGTCCCCACATCGATGGAGAACTCTTGGTTTCCCAATCTGGCCTCTCGATTAGGAGCGAAGTTCTCAACGCGGCCTAGATGTCCAGTGGAATCAGCGTGCAGCACAACGCTGCCGAAGGCGAAGATCTGTCTGGGGATGAAGATGTCCATGTTGCGGACCTCTTTGTTAATGACAAGGCGAGGCGTCGATTCCATCTCGCTCATAGAGGAACTCTCGATGAAAGCACCAATGCCGGTGTCAAAATAGGCGGATCTCAGGAACTATGAGACTAGAATCGACGGTAACAGGAGACGAAGGGGACAGGAGTTTGCCCAGGTTCGGGCCTCCCATGGAGGTAATACCCTACGTCCTGCTTGGTTGTATTGATGATGTGAGGGGTTATAGAGTTGATCTACCTCGAGATCATATAGCTAGCCCTAGATGAGTTGTTCTGTCCCTATACCCTAAAACCCTCCGGCTTATATAGATGTCAAGGATGCCTAGGGTTTACACATGGTCGGTTACCTGCCGAAGAGATAAACATGCCTTACTAATACATCAGACATGGAGTGCAAGCCGTGCTTCCCGAATCTTCCATCCTAGAGACTGGGCCTTCAAATCCTTCGGTGTTTGGTAAGTAGCCCACATACTCCGGCCCATAATGATAGGTCGGCTATCTGAGGACCCCCTAATCCAGGACTCCCTTAGTAGCCCCCGAACATACCTCCAATGCCAAGGATCTTCAGCTCCGAGTGCTTCGCGAACAGAGTGTTCGTCTTGCGAGGTGAGTTCGTTCCTGCCGAACCATAGTTCAGCCTCCGATGACAAGTAGTCTCCCGCATAGTGGCACGTCCGAATATTGTAAATTGATTGGTTTTGAAGCCCGATCGTTAGGGGATAAACAACGGCCCTATGATGACCTTTCTGCCAAAAGGCTACGGCCGACCACGACCGCCCGGCCAGTTGCATAGACTCGATTCACGTTTGAGGCCATTTTAATCATCACGATCTATCAATATACTGATCATGTCCCGTTTTATATATGATATACTTAATCACACTCACGCAACGGCTCGCGCGTCTCGGTAAGTGGAGGGATACATGGCGCATCAAGGGGAGTCCACATCAATAGACCTCATAAAAAGAGAAGAAAAACTCCAAAGGCTTTTTTACGCTCTCCATTCTACTTCTCTGCCTCCCATTCCCTTGTGCCTCCGGAACACAGATCTAGGTCTCTTCCGCCCCCACCTTCGAGCTCAGCAATGGTAGGCTCCAACGGCCAGTGGGAAGCTTCCACGGTCACCAACCAGGACATACTTGACCGCAAGAAGGCCGGTTACATCCTCGCCAACATCGCTTACTGCGCAAAGGAGGAGGGCCAAGTGATCCCCACCCCCAGGCCAGGCAAGAGGGTGGTGTTCGTCCACCACTTCATCACGGAGTCGAGCTTCCCACTCCACCCCTTTGTCAGGGGGCTAATGTTCTTCTACGGCCTCGACTTCCATGACCTCCCGCCAAACTCCATCATGCACATCTCAGCGTTCATCCTCGTCTGCGAGGCCTTCCTGCGCGTCGAGCCGCACTTTGGGCTCTGGCTGTAGGTCTTCAACATCAAGCCCAAGTGTGTCGGCGGCAAGCATGCGGACTGCGGCGGGGTAGTCATCGGCAATCTCACCCACGTCGGGTGGCCATCGGGCACCTTCATCGACATCATCAAGGGATGGCAAAAGGAATGGTTCTATGTCACCAAACCATAAGAAGAGGGCTAGCTCCCCGTCGCTGCATTCAGTTCCGGTCCACCCACCAGACTGGCTTCATGGCCTAAAAAGGGTCTTGTCTAGGGATCAGGCAAGGAGGTGACTGATCTGCAGAAGTGCATACGCTCCTTGATCGAGGAGGGGATCAAGCTAGCCGATGTTGTCCAGGTGATGCTCTAAAGATGCATGCTCCCCTACCAGCATCGGGACACTCCCCTGTGGGATCGAGAACTCAAAGCTGAGCCCACCGTCTGAAATCTCTTCCACACTACGCGGGAGAAGTTGTGGAAGGCGCTCTTCAAATCAGTGAAGAGATGGCCATCTCAGGAGGAGGACAAAGGCTTGCACGCTACCAAGTCCAGTTCCGAGGTATGATATTCCCCAGCTTGGTCGGCTTTATTACACAGAACATTCCTATAGCCTCTTATCCGATCTATTCTGCCAGAGATGGCTAAAGAAAGCTGTCGACATCAACAGTCCGACTCCTCAGCCCGAAGACGAGAGGACCGTGCTGCTAGCCAAGATGCTCATGGAGAAACCTTACAAGGCTGCCATGAAGAAAGAGAAGAAGATGAAACCAGGCCAGGCTGGTCTTCGCATTAGGGACCAGCCTTTTGTTGCATCTGAAGATACCCCCGCCTCCTCAAATCAGGAGGAGGTCGAGGAGGAGGAATAAGAGGAGGAGGAGGCCGAGGTCGAGAGTGAGGGGGAGGCAATTGCCCCCATGCCAAGAAGAGAGCGGTGTCTTCGGACGCCCCGGGGAAGGTCGCTTCTCCTACCCCAAAGAGGGCACAACTGATGCGGGTGGTTCTGTGCGATGACAGCTCGGACTCGAGCTCCGCGTCCGAAGACCCCGAGGAGGTTCCACAAAGGAGCATAAGGGTCAAGCCCCCCCACAAAAAAGGTTAGGATCCGAAGACCCTGTTATTCATCATGAGTAGATTTATAGTTTGCTGACAAGTTATTGGCCTTGTAGCGCCCCCCCGTGTTATCCCCACCGAGGTAATACCGGATTGGGAGACCCTGCCCACTGAACTAGCGGAGAGAGGGGATGCCTCGCACCCCACCACTCCAGGCGCCACAGAGGACGCCGTGGAGGTGTCGTCCCAGCCTACACCAATGGAGGTGGACACAGGGGGCAAGGGCGATCGTATCGTGGCTAAGGCTAATGCTTTGTCCACTGAAAACCGGGGGACACCACCCCACCCGGACACCGAGGAGGCTGGACGAGCGGACGCTCAGTCCCCTCCGAGAACATCTATGGAGTGCACTATGCCTCCAGAGGCACCGGTCCAATCCCTGCTGGGTGATCGGGAAATCCGATCATCCCCGGCACCACCGACCAATAGGTGGTCGGCTATGGAGTAGGCTCTATCGAGCTCCTCCATCCCCAAGGATCACCGCACGGTTATGGGTGCGGTACTAGAAAGTGTCCAGTCCGTTCACAATAGACTGAAAGAGGCCTTCAAAGGTCTCCTTGCGGGCTTTCAAGTAAGTCACCCGATATTTACAAAGATTTTTTTTATTCGTATTGTATACATGGTAGCCCCCGAACCCTAGGTGAGGTGAAAAAGCTTACCTAGGGGTCATATCAATTCGGGAATTGAGAGCTCATGTAATGTATTAATTGTGTGTGTAATGCAGGCCTCGTCATTGGTGGCTACCATAAATGGCACCAAACTGGAGAGCTAAATTGGAAGATGAAGCGCCCCGAAGACGAAACTAAGGCCCTTAGACAAAGGCTCAACGAGGCTCAAGGTATGTCGAAACAGAATCGAAATACCTTCGTCTTTGTTTTATAGTCCGAATACCATCCATGTAGATTCTTTATCTTTGTGCACTGCGCACGCATCCTTAGCGAAGGAGGTGGAGAGGCTCAAGTCTGAGCTCCAGCGTGCGAAGGACGAGACGGCCGCCAAGAGGGCGGCTGCTAAGGAAACGACTACCACCCTTTCCGCCATGTGGGCCACTAGTGGCAAGCATGAAGCTCATGTGGTAGAGGTCCAACAGGAGCTCAAGGATGCCAGCGAGAGATGCGAGGCCTTGGAGCAAAAGAATAAAGCAAGCCCAGTTGAACTATCCACCATGAAATCCGACCTCCAGAAGTAGTGCATGGACAGACGGTTCTACAAGGAGCAAGTGCGCCAGGCGAAGGAAATAGCTGATGGTAAGCCATACTCATTAACATGCGTATTCGGGGATAGCGGATTCGAGTTGCTTACCCAGGTGTGGCGATCCTCAGGAGCGTCCGTCGATCTCCAAAAGAGCGTGGCGGACGCCAATCAGATTTTCACCTCGTGGGGAGAGGAAGATGAAGCTCGAATGTTCTGGGTGCAGTTCGGAGCTCCCGAGCGTCCTCCTCTTTTGGTGGAACAACTGAAATAGTTGATGGAGCTACAGATGGCGGAGCCGGCCATGAAGGACCTTTGCATCTGCTTATGTCCTGACAAGCCGCTACTAGGCAGCTAGTTCGGCCTGGTGTAGGGACTGATTGCTGCCACGCCCCGCCTCAACACCATCACGCGCTCCTCCTGCATCGAATGAGTCCGGACGGCCCTTTCCAAGGCCAAAGTGCACTTTCCGGGGCTAAATCCGATGAAGGTCGCCACCGACCCGGCACCACCCGGGTAGGAGCACTGACGCCTCGAGCTATACTTCAATGGACTGATGGAGAGTGCTCGGGTGATAGTGTCGCAGTGTTCGGGTGAAAAATTATTTGAATGAGCTTGTAACGTGTGCGAAGACTTGTGATAACTTCTAATGATATTAGTATTTGCCCTTATATGGTTTTGCATTCCTTTATAACTCCTATCTGGTTGTTTAATACTGAAAGATGCGAGTCGTCGGCTTCAGCCCCCACATAGATAATACATGGGGTGTCTATGCCAATGCACTGTGTCCCTTAGCCGTGTTATCGGAACCCGAAGGCGGTGTAGTGTGGCAGAATAGGCAATCGGACTATAGTCCTTTATTTGTTTCATTTATCCGAAGGGGCGCGAAAAGGACTACGGGAAGTGTATGATTAGCCACCGAAGTGTTTGTGATGTTCGGGCGAACCGTGGCCGAAGCCAACATCATAATGTTTGCACAAAGGGCAAGTTCTTCGTATAACATGGAATTACCGCTTAAGAGGATTGAAGTATAATACTTCTTGCTCAGGGTTCACAAATCGGATCACGCATACTATGACAGTCCGTTTTCGGCTTTCTCCCCTAAGGTGCTTGACCAGTCTATCTGGAAACACAATTGCAGGGGTGCTCCCTTTGCCCTTTTAGCTGAATGAGTGGAATGTAAAAGGGCAAGCACAGGAGCCGAGCAACCCAACTTAATGACCAAATACATAGTTCGGAACCGATGCATATGGAGCGAACGCCAAGACACCGAACACAGGATAATTAAGGCGATTTGTGTTTGAAATCGAGCCCCGGGTCTATTAGCCGGTTATCTCACGTCATACCAAACAGGTTCACGAGAAGAGAGAGAGAGAGCAGAGAAAAGTATGCGCCAAAAGCAGGACAGATGAGGCATACTTCCGCCCTGCAATTTTGCATTTCCTCAACAACTCTTGTAACTCGGATTGCTGAAGCAACTGTTTACAGGTATGCGAAAGAAAATAAGAAATAAAATCATACATGAGTTGTTGTACCAGGGGTCTTCAATTGGTAACCTGACGTCCTCGACATGCCCCCTTGCTAGTTGACTCGTGCTTTTGGATGCACCTTGATGTGTGTTAGTGTTCGGTGGATTTTGCTAGCAAAATCTTGAGAGGCCGCCGAATTGTACGTGAGGTTTACGCCATATGCAAGATCTTTTAGGAGCACCTGCATCTTGTCCGAAGATGTATTGGTGGTAGTAGGTTGGGCTAGCCGAACACCCACCTTTATTTCCCCATCGCTTCCCATGGAATCTTAAGTGCGAAGTTGTGCCTCCTCGGCACATACTTTGCTGGTCCTGAAATTGTGCAGTGGGGGGCGAGTCCCTATAGAGGGGAAGAGGAAGGATCTGAGTTTTCGGTCTAAGGTCAAACTTGCTTCCCAGCCTTACGTGCCTTTATGGCGGATGTCAGAACTTGCCGATCTTATTTATAGCTGAATTCGGCCGCTACGGCTAGTGCATGTTCCTTAGTTCTAAGGGAGCGTTCCGTGTTGTCGTTGACAGTAATGACCCCCTTGGGGCCCGACATCTTGAGCTTGATGTATGCATACTGTGGGACCGCATTGAAACGAGCAAACACTATCTGACCAAGCAACGCATGATAGCCGCTGGGGAAGGGCACGATGTCAAAGATCAAGTCTTCACTACGAAAGTTATCGGGTGAGCCGAAGATGACCTCCAGAGTTACCGATCCAGTGCATCGGGCCTCAATGCCCGGGATCACTCCTTTGAAGGTAGTGCTGCGGGTTTGCTCCTTGACGGATCAATGCACATCTTCTTCACTGTATCTGAGTAAATCAGGTTAAGTCTACCTCCTTTGTCCATTAGGACCTTTGTGAGGTGATACCCATCTATAATGGGGTCTAGGACGAGGGCCGCCGAACCCCCATGACGGATACTGGTCGGATGATCACGCCGATCAAAGGTGACCGGGTATGCCGACCATGGGTTGTACTTCGGGGCTACGGGTTCCATTGCGTAGACTTCCCGGAGGGCGCGCTTCCTCTCCTTAAGTATGTGGGTGGAGTATATCATGTTCAACATTTTTACTTTGGGAGGGAATTTTTTCTATCCGCCACCAATTGGACCCCGAGGCACATCTTCGTCATCGCTGCGAGAGCTTTTGCCTTGGTCTTCAGGTGGTATCTTGCCGGCTTGTTTAAACACCCAACAGTTGCTGTGTGTGTGTGTAACATCCCAAATTTGGAATGTTATAATAATTATATGAATGTTTGTTTGTTTGCTTTAATGATTGTAATTGAGTGAAAAATTTGAAACTTTTGAAAACTTTTGAATGAGAGGGAATAAAATGACTTTCCCATGTGAATTGAATTCCATCTTTGAAAATATTTCAAATTTAGAAAGTTTATGCAACTCAATGATTTTCATGAGAGAGGATAAAAGGACTTCTTCAAATTATATGAAATATGAGTTGTAAGTTTAAAGGAAGGATTTGAAAGTGCTTTTGAAAATCTCTGAATTATTCTTTTGGATTCCATGTCATATTTGGTTCCTATTCAAATTTTCAAAGCATTCAAAACACTGGACAAATTTATGAGAGGAGTAATGTGACACTCCAAACCATGGGGTATTTTGTGAAGTTTTTGAATCATAAAACCCAAGGGGTTATTTGAAAAATATTTGCAAAAGGTCTTAAAACCAAATAGGCCATTTCTGAAAATAATATTTTTTCAAAGTATTCAAATGACAGAATAAAAATGTTCATTAAATGGAATTTATTATTATGTTAATTTTGATATATAATATCCCTATAATTGGAATTATATTTAAGACATTAAAAGGTTTTTACTGCGCTAATATTTGAAAATAGGAAAGCTTTTAAAGCTTTAAAAGCCTAGCCAGCCCAGCCCTCTAATCCCTCTCCCGAAACTCCTCCTGATCGGCCGCCCGATGACAGCACCCTCTCTCTCTCTGACCGCAGGTCCCACCGCCCGACACAAATCCCGCCGCAGTCGTCCTCTCCATCACTCCCCCCTTACATCGCCGGCGACCACCGCGGCGGATCTCCCTCTCCTTCCTTCCCCTCGCCCCACCCGCGGCCCTATATAAAGCGGCCACTCTCCGCACTCCATCCCCCCAAAGCCCTCTCTCTCCCTCACTAGAATGCCCCGCTTGAGCTCGCCGGAGTACCTGCCCCGACCGAAGCTTCCACCGCACCGGGCCGTCGCCTACCTCGTCCCCTCGCCCCACTGTCACCACCACTCGACGCCGGACGCCAGCGGCCGTCGCCTGGACCTCTCCGACACCATCCCTGACCACTGGACACGCCTCTCCATCGTCCTCGTTGTCCCTGCCTCGCCGGAATCTCCATCCCCGGCGACATATCACTGTGAGCTCCCCCCTCCTCTCTAGGCGTTGGATCTGGATCCAACGATCCAGATTAGAAGTTTTAAATCCCCGAAGCAGTATGCACTAGGCTTCGGTCACCCGCTCGTGTTCGCCCGCGCACACACGGCCACAGCCAACCGCATCGTGACACGTAGCCCCTAACCGTTAACTAGTCAGTTTTTCTTTTTCTGTTCAATTTTAGAAAACAGAATAGTACTGATTTTGTTTTTATCATATCTTTTATGTCTTTCGTTGTTTTTAATTTATTCTTTTTGCATTGTGTCACAATTTTCATCTAGTTTCCGTAGATGTCAAGTTTGACTATCTTTGACTCTTAAATTTGAATTTAAACAGATTTGATTTAAATTTAGTTTTCTGAATATCTTGAGTTCAGAAATGTATTTTGAGTTGATTCTTTTTGCTACTTGTCACTAGTGACCTTAGTTATCATTAGGTAGAGTTTGGAAATTTTTATTGTATTTTAAAATAGAATATTCAACCAAAACAGATTATGTTTAGTTCTTGTTAGGATTAGTTATCTTCCTTTTGTTTCAAATTGTGTTAAAATTATTTTCTTTTATATTAGTTGATAAATTTTATAAAGTTTTATCAAATGGTTAGACAATACCCCTTCTCATCCTTTCTGAGTTTTATCAAATGGTTAGACAATACCCCTTCTCTTTTGACCACGCGAAGGATCCACTAAGACCCCTTCGAGAAGGACAAGATATCGAAACAACTGATGGTCACTTCAAAGTAAAGAAGATTTCACCACGCATTACAAGAATTGAAGCTACACGAGTTGAAGACTATACAGATCTGAAGAAATTGAAGACCATGAAGAATTTCCATGATATTATGCCCTAGAAGACCAAACCCCTGTTGTATACTTACGTTAGATACGATGATTTGTGAGTTGTCATTTGTGTGTAATTTTCGACAGCCACAACTAAAATCTATTTTCAAAACCATTGTTTGTATTGTGTGTATCCCCTCCTTTCTCTCTCTTACCCATCTCATCCCCAAACCTTGAACCCAATAGATGATGAGTGAAGCTGGACTCGTGTATTGTGGATCGATGACTCGGTTAGAGACAGAAGAATGGATTCAGAACATGGAGGATCACATAATGAGTAACCTTGTTACAAGGAAAAAGATGGTCCAATATGCTCTTCGGTACTTTGCAGAAGGTGCTGCAAATTAGTGGAAGATGCATGAAGATATCCATGATAGGCAAGTATCAATCACTTGGGAAGAATTCAAGATAACTCTGCAAGGATCTCATGTTGTTACCAACACCCAGAAGCCCCGTGGCAAAGATGTGAAGATGATTTGTGCATGCATGATATGTGGAGAGATAGGACACACCCAGGAAGAACACAAGGAAGGATGCCCTCATTGTGAAGAAATCACCGAGCTGAGGAATGCCCAACTGGGCAGGTGACATGTTTCTTGTGTGAAGGAACTACGCATTACCCGGCTCAATGCCGAATGTACCCCAAGATACAAGAAGTCATCAAGCAGCAGAAGGAAGCCATGAAGGAAGCCTTCAGAGAAAAATTTAGGAGGACTCGTGATGAAGGAAGATGTTGAAGACCCTAATGGAGAAGGGCTAACCAGATTTTACTCCAATTCCTGCTATTCATGTGGAGAAGAAGGACATTTCTCACAGGACTGTACGAAGGAAAGAAAAGAGTATCTGGGAAACTTCCAGACAGAAGAAGTGGAGTTTGATCCACAGGAAATTGAAGTTTTGATCAGAACAAAGAACACCAGGATGAGACAAGCCCCTGAACAGAAGGACCTGAGTCATATTAGATGCTTCAAGTGTAAGGATATGGGCCACTATACCAATAAGTGCCCAAGAAAGGAACTAGAACTTCCAGGAGCAAAAACCAAGATCAAGAAGCCCCGAGATATGTTAGAAATCACCTGTTTTCAGTGCAAGAAGACAGGACACTACTCCTATACCTTTCCGGAGAAGAAGGCTAAACATGAGTAGTCTGAGTTTTGGATTTTGGAAGTAATAAATGTAATAGGTAGCACTCTTACCTTTTTGAAGTTATGTAACGGAAGCCTCAGAGTTTGTAATAAGTTCATGAGATCAATGAAATTATGGTGTCATGATTTGCCTATGTTGTATTACATGTGTTCTTACTTTATGAACAAAGAACTCCGGCCATTTTCGAGGATATGAGAAAATATGGTCTATGCAGGCATGCGTGCATTTCATTTTAAGTGTGGTAGCAACCACAGGGACAAAAGAATGAAGAAAATACCATTCATATTAAGGAGTTTGGATAACTGAATACAGGTGAAGAGAATGTGAAACCACCTCAAACTATCTGGATGATAACCTTTGTGACAAAGAGATTTTGAAGTTGGAATATTGAGAAAAGGAATGATTTTGATGCAACCATACCCAAGGTTAAATAGACCAATGGAAAGGAAAATGAATTCCGCGGAGTGGAATCTAGAGAAGAACTGGTCTGTGATTTGTTACCTCGAAGGTATGATGTAGAGAACTGAAGGTAATGTTGGAATATGAAACGATAGTAATCCCAAGAGTGAGATAAAGACTATTCAAGTATTCAAGTGAACCCACAACTCACTGACCTCACGATTGATAAGGACCAAGCCCCACCTTGGTGAAGGACGAAACTTGGAAGAAGCTACGACAGACCAGCAAACGTTTTCTTAGGAGTATACAATAACCTGAGAGTTGTGAAGAAATAATAGATGTTTTGTTTGGCTTGCAGAATCAATGGATTTATCCGAACCTCGTTCATTGACAAGAGATATTTCTGCAATGCTTGTGAGGAAGCCCAAGTGTTAGAATACGAGATTCACTAAACCTTATACAAGGTAATGATTTCAGTGCGACATGGCTTGGCCACCATGACGACTTACTATTATCATTTCTCTTGCTATTCGGAATGGTAAATCTGAGTGACTTACCCATAGTAAAGAGACGTCGCTCTTTGAAGCTTTTGTTTAAGCCTTAGTATGGTATGAAGAAAACCCTTGTACACGGCAGTTGCTGTGACCCGTAGGAATTTTACGGTGAGGAATGAAGCCAAGACCCATTTCATTGCGGGGTAACCGCTAATGGTAGACCACCATGAGATTGTCGATAAGTTATTTAGAATGAACGCGAGACCTGTCAGTTAAGAAGACTTAGTATCGGAGGAAATACATTTTGTTATGAGAACACAAGTTTTTGATTTTAAACGGAAGAGCATCACCGAAGGAGCTATCGTCAAGAATGTGAACAGATAGATGCACCCACAAGAATACCAGGATTTTGAGGGACCAGTAACTCTCATTTAAGTGTTGTAGACCCCACACCTTCCAGGTAAATGGAGTCTTGTTAGAGGACCCCACACCTTCTTGGTCAGTGGATTTGTTAGAAGACCCCAAACCCTAACCTTTTCTTTCTAGCCTCTTCGAATCTCGAGGACGAGATTCATTTTAAGTGTGGTAGGTTTGTAACATCCCAAATTTTGGAATGTTATAATAATTATATGAATGTTTGTTTGTTTGCTTGAATGATTGTAATTGAGTGAAAAATTTGAAACTTCTGAAAACTATTGAATGAGAGGGAATAAAATGACTTTCCCATGTGAACTGAATTCCATCTTTGAAAATATTTCAAATTCAGAAACTTTATGCAACTCAATGATTTCATAAGAGAGGATAAAAGTAATTCTTAAAATTATATGAAATATGAGTTGGAAGTTTAAAGGAAGGATTTGAAAGTGCTTTTGAAAACCTCTGAATTATTCTTTTGGAATCCATGTCATATTTGGTTCCTATTCAAATTTTCAAAGCATTCAAAACCCTGGACAAATTTTTGAGAGGAGTAATGTGACACTCCAAACCAGGGGGTATTTTGTGAAGTTTTTGAATCATAAAACCCAAGGGGTTATTTGAAAAATATTTGCAAAAAGGTCTTAAAACGAAATAGGCCATTTCTGAAAATAATATTTTTTCAAATTATTTAAATGACAGAATAAAACTGTTCAATAAATGTAATTTATTATTATGTTAATTTTGATATATAATATCCCTATATTTGGAATTATATTTAACACATTAGAAGGTTTTTACTGCGTAGATATTTGAAAAGAGGAAAGCTTTTAAAGCTTTAAAAGCCCAGCCGGCCCAGGCCTCTAATCCCTCTTCCGAAACTCCTCCCGACCGGCCGTCCGATGACAGTGCCCCATCTCTCTCTCTGACCGCGGGTCCCACCGCCCGACGCAAATCCCGCCGCGGTCGTCCTCTCCATCACTCCCCCCCTTACATCGCCGGCGACCACCGCGCCGGATCTCCCTCTCCTTCCTTCCCCTCGCCCCACCCGCGGCCCTATGTAAAGTGGCCACTCTCCGCACTCCATCCCCCCCAAAGCCCTCTCTCTCCCTTGCCAGAACGCCCTGCTCGAGCTCGCCGGAGTACCTGCCCCGACCGAAGCTTCCACCGCACTAGGCCGTCGCCTCCCTCGTCCCATCGCCCCTCCGTCACCACCACTCAACGCCGGACGCCAGCCGCCATCGCCTGGACCTCTCTGATGCTGTCCCCGACCACCGGACATGCCTCTCCGTCGTCCTCATTGTCCCTGCCTCGCCGGAATCTCCATCGCCGGCGACATATCACTGTGAGCTCCCCCCTCCTTTGTAGGCGTTGGATCTAGATCCAACGATCCAGATTAGAAGTTTTAAATCCTTGCAGCAGTATGCACTAGGCTTCGGTCACTCGCTCGTGTACGCCCGCACACACACGGCCACAACCAACCGCATCGTGACACGTAGCCCCTAACCGTTAACTAGTCAGTTTTTCTTTTTCTGTTCAATTTTAGAAAACAGAATAGTTCTGACTTTGTTTTTATCATATCTTTTATGTTTTTAGTTGTTTTTAATTGATTCCTTTTGAATTGTGTCACAATTTTCATCTAGTTTCTATGGATTCCAAGTTTTACTATTTTTGAATATATAAATTTGAATTTAAACATATTTGATTTAAATTTTGTTTTCTGAATATCTTGAGTTCAAAAATGTATTTTGAGTTGATTCTTTTTGCTACTTGTCACTAGTGACCTTAGTTATGAGTAGGTAGAGTTTGGTAATTTTTAGAATATCTTAAAATAGAATTTTCAACCAAAACATATTCTGTTTAGTTCTTGTTAGGATTATTTATCTTCCTTTTGTTTTAAATTGTGTTAAAATTATTTTCTTTTATATTAGATGATAAATTTTATAAAGTTTTCTGTTAGAAGATAGTAGTCCTTCAAAACAAATATTATTTTATTAGTTGATTGCATGGAATCAATTCTAGTTCAATTATAACTTGCAATTGAATTTCCATTGCTAGTTTAATTTGCTATTTGAAAATACTTTTCATAAAATTTTGTTTTATAAAATATACTTTCTGTTAACTTAGTTATTATATTTTTTTTTCTGTTAAGTTATCAGTAGTACTTCAACTAAACTTATTTTATGTTATCTATTATTTTGATAGCATGCAATCAATTCTAGTTTCATAATAACTTGCAAATCGATTTCATTGCTAGTTGGAGCTCTCATTTGAAAATATTTTTATAACTTGTTTTATAAGTTTTATTTTCTGTTAACTTAATTGTTTTATACTTTGTTTTCTCTTATTTTAATATTTTATTGTTTTACTTAGCAAACACTTATGTTGTTTAGGATGTTGTTTTCATAGTCTTACTTGTTCTTCAAAAATAATTCTTTTACTAAAATACTTTTGTTATATTTACTTTGTTTTTGTTTGCTACTTTTGAAAATTTGGATGTACTTGTAGAGAAAACCAACTTTAGTTGTGTTGATGTAGTTTTATCATTTGAGTTTTGTCACCACCATGTTGCTTTTGGTTTGGTGTTGCCTTTTTGATTGTTAGTATTGATTGCTAGTGATTGCTTATATGAATACAATGTTTGATATTACAGATTTCATTAGAGAGTGACGTATAGTTCTATCAAGTATTTTCTCAGAGCGATACTTATCTTCATCAACAGTATAGGCAAGTTCACTTTGACCATCTATTTCATACCTATGTTTTATTGCATGCAGAGACATCATCCAACCAATTCCTCACGTAGTGTTACTGAAATTCTTGTAGTTGAGTAGAATGCATGAGGTAGGAACCCACCACTTGTTACTAAAGCCCCGGGAACGCTAGTTAGTTCAATGCTATGCTAAAGTAGATGGGGGTCTGGTATGAGTGTTCGTGAGTGGTGTGAGAAGGAGGACTTCACGTCAAAACGACGACTTCATGAAGGCTTCTTCAAGACCTGCACATTCAAGACCTCAAGACTTCAAGACTCGAGAAACAAGTTTTTCAATACACACTACTGGGTGAGGGATGGTTGGAACGGCACCCTAGAGAAGCCAGTGGATTTGCCTAGGTGTTGCTGGAGATGGCCGGCATTCACGCGGAAAGCATCACCTAGACTCAAAGGGAAGGATGAATACTTCATGCCCGGAAGCTTACCTGTGTAGCCACAAGTCATTATGGGCTCTGGCTTGGTTGATCTTTGTTGTGACTCTGTCTAGGCAGTGCTACGAGATGTAGTTGACGTTAGGATTGGATGGGCACTGTCGGATAGTCAGGGAAGCACTCTGAAAGACCATGTTTCATTCATCCTATTCTCAAACACCATGCAGTGCGAGGACTTACCAGGAGGGAACAAATCTTGTGGGTAAAGTACACAACACTCTGCAGAGTTATAACCTAATTGATTAGCCGTGTCCACGGTTACGGACAATTTGAGCCTCTGGACTTGGATCTATCTCTGAACTCACAACACTGGACTGATAACTAATTGTGGGAAACTTATGATACTTATGGGCATTGAGACATTGGTTGGCGGAACCATGTCATGGTAGGTAACTCCATAGTGAAATTCCTGATATTCCTTTGTTGTAGGAAAATAAAATCAGCTTTTACACAAAAACTCAGACACAGAGCCACAAAGCCTTTGCATATAGAATAGTCTTTATTCTTCTGTTCATCTGTGGTGATCTTGCCAGTACATTCAATGTACTGACCTACATGGCTGCAACATATCATGTTGCAGATACTCTTCTATGACGGGTAAGAGTACGATTCAGGGTTACGGTCTGCACTCAACTTGCCGTTGGTGTTATTGGGACTCCACTCCCGTTGACTGTATCCACTGCTATTTTAAGGTATATATCAATTTTATGTTAATTACATGTGATTGCACTTTGATATATACATTGATGTACTGTGTGTGCCAGCATACTGATCCAAGGATGGCACAGAAAACATAGAGGCTTGACTCGTTTTGAGTCGGGTCGCTATAGTGTGGTTGGCGGGCTTTTTCGAAGTTCCATGGATTTGGCAGGGCCTTTCCATGATCTTCTCGAGCTGAGTGGGTTCGTCATGATTGCCTTTAGGGGACTTCTTCCGCTGCCCAGGTCGGGAGTTGCGGAATCCGACATTAACAGCTGTGTCATCAACATTACTATTATTGTGCCGGCGCTTATTATTATTGTGCTTTGGCTCTGAGTTGCCATCCCGGGCTTTAGATGCCATGGGATCTTCAGAATTGTGGATGCGTCTTGCCAGCAAATTATCTTCGCCAATGCAAAAGCGGGTCATGAGGGAGGTAAGAGTGGAGATAGTCCGAGGCTTGTCCTGGCCTAGCTGGCGGGCCAGCCATTCGTCTCGAATATTAAGACAGAAGGAAGCTATGGCCTCTGCATACGAACAGTCGATGATTTTGTTCTTCTTAGTCAAGAACTGATTCTAGAATTGTCGAGTGGACTCGTCGGGCTTCTGGACGATGTTGCTGAGATCGAAAGAGTCTAGCGGGCGGACATAGGTCCCCTGGAAGTTAGAGCGAAACACATCTTCCAGATCTTCCCAGCATCCAATAGAGTTTTCAAGGAGGCTATTTAACCAGTGTCGAGCTGGCCCCTTAAGCTTAAGAGGGAGGTATTTGACGGCATGGAGATCGTCTCCTCGCGCCATGTGGATATGGAGGAGGAAGTCCTCTATCCATATAGTTGGGTCAATGGTCCCGTCGTACTGTTCTATATTCACGGGTTTAAACCCTTCACGGAACTGATGCCGCATTACCTCATCTATGGAGCACAGTGGGTGAGCAGCGCCTCTAACCCGATCTATGTCCCGCCTGTATTCGGCATCTTTGTGAGGCTGGTGGAATTCCTGGATTCTGTCGTTTTGGTCGAACCATGGTCTGTATCCGCCGCGTCTATCGGGCAAGTACTTTGGATCCATAGATGGATCTAGTGAAGCCTGCTCCATGATCCAGGTCATCTCACAGGTCGAACCCGTCATTAGGCTCTAATGGCACCTTACCCTGTCTTCGGGGCATTGCCAGTATATAGCCGGCATCATCAGTTGTCCTATCTCGACCACGAGGGGGCAGTCCGGCTTGTCATACGGAGTATGGTCTGGAGCCGGAGTATCAGTAAGTTCATCATTGAATTGCGGCAGCAACCTTCTCCGAGGGTAGCTTTTGGGCTGGTTTGACAGACCAGTGCCATATACTTCTTAAGCTGAGAGGACTTTCATCCATCGATCATTGAGGTCGGCCCGTTCGGCTTTGAGTTGCCGTTCTTTAGCCTTTAGGATGCGAGCCGTTGCTATGATCCGCTGCTTGATTTCCTCCTGATCTTTGAGGTTATCAGGGATGTACAAGTCATCATCTTCTGGTATACCTGCCAGCTCGACAGGGGGAAGGTACTCGTCGCTTTCAGGATCATTGACGTATCGGGTTTGTTTGGGTCCTCAAGCCCCTCTAGACCCTCAAACGGGTGCTCGGGGATATCGGGATTTTGATGATCTGCGGGGGCATTACCGTCCCGTTGCTCATAATAGCTCTTCTTCCCTTTTTTGCTTTTGGACTGCTTATGCGATTTCCGGTGCCTTGATGGCGCATCGCCTGATTTGTCGCCATCGTTGTGAGGTTTATTGTTGCCGTTGGTGGCTGGAGTATCCACTATGTACACGTCGTATGCTGAAGTGGTGGCCCAACTCCCGGTGTTGACGGGGGTGGGAGCACAGTCCTCTTCATCCATGTATTCTGCCTCTTCGGAGGCATAGTCCAACACGTTAATTAAATCTTCGACGGTGGCTATCAAGTGGGTGGTGGGTGGGTTCAAAAATTTGTCCCCGCCCCCATCGTAACCAAACTGAGCATAGATAGGGGCCTGATCGTCAGTGATCTTCATCGTCGAAAATCGCTCTAGGGCCTCGCACAATGCTGAGGGCCCGATCGGATCCAGTTGTTCGGAATTCGTGGAGTTTACCTCCATGATGTCCAGACATGAGGAGTGCTTGGAAAGAACTTGTGTCGGGTCATCTAGCTTAACAGCCGGTCCGGTATAAGAGATCGGTTCGTCGCCATGGGTGACCCCATCGACATGTCCGAAGATGGGGCTCGAGGTTAAGGCCTTAGAGTCCTTGGAGGCTATAGGCGAAGCTACGATCCCGATTAATGTCAAGTCACCCTGAGAGTCGACGGAGAACTCTAGGTTTCCAAATCTGACCTCTCGATTAGGGGCGAAGTTGTCAACACGGCCTAGATGGCCAACGAAATCAGCATGCAGCACAATGCTACCGAAGGCGAAGATCTGTTCGGGGACAAAGACGTCCATGTTGCGGACCTCTTCATTGATGATAAGGCGAGGCTTCGATTCCATCTCGCTCATAGAGGAACTCTCAATGAAAGCACCAATGTCGATGTCAAAACCGGCGGATCTCGGGTAGGGGGTCCCAAACTGTGAGACTAGAATCGATGGTAACAAGAGACGAAGGGGACACGAGTTTACCCATGTTCGGGCCCTCCTATGGAGGTAATACCCTACATCCTGCTTGGTTGTATTGATGATGTGAGGGGTTACAGAGTTGATCTACCTCGAGATTGTATAGCTAACCCTAGATGAGTTCTTCTGTCTCTAAACCCTAAAACCCTCCGGCTTATATAGATGCCGAGGATGCCTAGGGTTTACACATGGTTGGTTACATGCCGAAGAGATAAACATGCCTAACTACTACATCAGACGTGGAGTGCAAGCTGTGCTTCCTGAAGCTTCCATCCTAGCCTTCAAATCCTTCGATGTTCGGTAAGTAGCCCTCATAGTGCGGCCCATAACAATAGGTCGGCTATTCGAGGACCCCCTAATCCAGGACTCCCTCATTTGGAGATGATGGTGTAGGGTCCATAGTAACAGAACGCGATCTTGGGATTGGCACGCTTAGCCACTAAGGTCTGCACGTAGAGCTGAAGCTTCAAGAAGACTTGATCACCAATGGAGAAGGTGTGTGCAGAACGACGCTTGTCAGCTTGGTGCTTCATGCATAATCAAGCACGGTGCAGGTGTTGTTGGAGAAGATCTTGGATGGTTGCACTCTCGTCAAGCCGGGTTTGCAACGCTTAAACCGTGCATGCTCTTTTTGCAGTGATCCCTCGGTGTGCGGCCCGCGCCCATACATGGCCGTGAAGGCTGACATTGCCGACCGTGGAGTGTCTTGACTCCAACACCATGGTAACAGATGAGTATAACACATGAGGTAGGTCTCCAAGCACTGGTTCACGCATTCTGTTTGCTTGTCCATCCTATGTGGTTTGCAATGCATATCCACAGCTTCGTGCAGGCGTACTTAAAGAGCTCTTGCCAGAAATGACTCGTAAACAACGGGTCCCCATCAGAGATGATGTAGTCGAGGAAGCCATGTAGCGGGTAGATACATGTCATGTATAAAATAGCAATCTTAGAAGCCGTATAGGGATGCGGCACCGACAAGAAATGGGCAAATTTGGTCATTTGATTAACCAGGACCAAGATGCAGTTGGACTGGCTTGACTTTGGCAAGCCGTCGATGAAATCAAGAGAAATAATGTCCCATGATTCGGATGAGTGATATTTTTTGCACTCAATCAACTTTGTTTAAATTGAGATATTTCATTAAAACATAGATATTCGCTCTGATATTGGTACTAATGACTAATGAATGCAAAGGCATTCACAAATCCTCTCTTTGGTGTCTTTCCAGAGGAAATGGGCTAAAGGGAAGAAATTGCGTGTGAACATGGAAAGGAGTGAAGGAGGAGATAGAAGAAATCAAGAGGAGGGTCACCCGAAGAAATAGAGCAAAAGACGATGTTTCATACGACCGCGACCACTCATATGAGCGGTCATGTCGCATGGAAACCGGGACGTCCTGTCCTCCTAAACGTATTTTATAAAGGGGACCGAGTCGAAATGTTATCAGAACGTCCACCAGCAAAACAAAAATAGAGCCATCTTCCTCCCCTTCCATCAACCTTACCATCCACCATTCTCATGTGCATAGCCACCATCACCACCATAGTTCATCTTCTTCTAGTTCATACTTGTAATCGTGCATCTATATGATCCAAGTATGTCTAGTGGGGGGCTGATTAGAGTACTCGACCAAATAAAAATCTAGCCTTTTCCCAATTTTAAAGGTTGGCAAGTTTTAGCAATTCTATGAAGTCTAGCACACCCTATGATACGTCTATTTTGCATCATGCTTTTATATTGATATTTATTGCATTATGGCTGTTATGACACGTTATGCTACAATACTTATGCGTTTTCTCTCTTATTTTACAAGGTTTACATGAAGAGGGAGAATGCCGGCAGCTGGAATTCTAGACTGGAAAAGGAGCAAATATGAGAGACCTATTCTGCACAACTCTAAAAGTCCTGAAAAGTTACGGAGAATTATTTTGGAATATATAAAAAATATTGGGAGAAACAAATACCAGAGGGGACCCACCAGGAGGTCACAAGCCTGCTGGGCGCAACCTGCCCCCTGGTCGCGCCCTTGTGGCTTGTGGTCCCCCTAGCAGGCCTCTGGTGCCCATCTTCTACTATATGAAGGGTTTTGACCTTGAAAAAATCATAACAGAGCTTTTGGGACGAAGCGCCGCCGTCTTGAGGCAGAACTTGGCCAGAACCAATCTAGAGCTCCGGTGGAGCCGTTCTGCCGGGGAAACTCCCCCCGGATGGGGAAATCGAAGCCATCATCATCACCAACGATCCTCTCATCGAGAGGTGGTCATTCTCCATCAACATCTTCACCAGGACCATCTCCTCTCCAAAGCATAGTTCATCTCTTGTATCCGATCTTTGTCTCAAATCTCAGATTGGTACCTGTGGGTTGCTAGTAGTGTTGGTCACTCCTTGGACTTGATGCTATTTGGTTTACATGGTGGAAGATCATATGTTCAGATCCTTTATGATAATTAATACTCCTCTGATTAGGAACATGAACATGCTTTGTGAGTAGTTACATTTGTTCCTGAGGACATGGGATAACTCTTGTTATAAGTAATCATGTGAATTTGGTATTCGTTCGATATTTTGATCAGATGTATGTTCTCTATCCTCTAGTGGTGTCATGTGAACATAGACTACATGACACTTCACCATTATCTGGGCATAGGGGAAGGCATTGGGAAGTAATAAGTAGATGATGGGTTGCTAGAGTGACAGAATCTTAAACCTTAGATTATGCGTTGCTTCGTAAGGGGATGATTTGGATTCATATGTTTCATACTATGGTTAGATTTATCTTAATTCTTGTTTCCCAGTTGCGGATGCTTGCGAGAGAGGTTAATCATAAGTGGGAGGTTTTCCCAAGTAAGGGCAGCACCCAAGCACCAGTCCACCCACATATCAAACTATCAAAGTAACGAACGCGAATCAAATGAGCATGACGAAAACTATCTTGACAGAATTTCCCATGTGTCCTCGGGAGCACTTTGCTTTATATAAAAGTTTGTCTAGGATTGTACTTTTCTACAAAAAGGATTGGGCCACCTTGCTGCACCTTTGCTACATTTATTACTTTCTACCCGTTACAAATTACCTTTTCACAAAACTATTTCTTACTGATAATTTCAGTGCTTGCAGAGAATACCTTACTGAAAACCGCTTGTCATTTCCTTCTGCTCCTTGTTCGACACTCTTACTTCCTAGAAGGGCTACGATAGATCCCCTATACTTGTGGGTCACCAAGACTCTTTTCTGGCATCATTTCCGGGGAGTGAAGCGCCTTTGGTAAGGAAAAAAATTATATAGTGTGCTAAAATTTATTGTCGCTTGTTACTATGGAAAATAATCCTTTGAGGGGCATGTTCAGGGTATCTTCACCTCGACCGTAAGCACAAAGAGTTGCTCCTCAACCTACTGAGCCTACTGATTATTTAAGCTTGCAGGTTTATTTAAGCTTGCAGGATTATTTAAGCTTGCAGGTTTGCCCGAGGATGATGTCAATAAGAAGGTCTTTCCTTTATCTTTTAAGGAGAAGGCATTGACATGGTATAGGCTATGTGATGATATTAGATCATGGAACTACAATCGATTGAAATTGGAATTTCATCAGAAGTTTTATCCTATGCATCTAGTTCATGGCGACCGGAATTATATCTATAATTTTTGGCCCCGTGAAGGAGAAAGAACCGCTCAAGCTTGGGGGAGGCTTAATTCAATGTTATATTCATGCCCCAATCATGAGCACTCAAGAGAAATCATTATTCAGAATTCTTATGCTCGGCTTTCTCGTAATGATCAATCCATGCTCAATACTTTGTGTACTGGTTCCTATATGAAGAATGATATTGACTTCAAATGGGATTTATTGGAAAGAATTAAACACAACTCTGAAGATTGGGAACTCAACGACGGTAAGGAGTCAGGTATAAAGCTTAAGTTTGATTGTGTTAAATCCTTTGTAGACACCGATGCTTTTCGTGAATTTAGCACTAATAATTATTGTTGATCATTCCTCCCACCCACCCTCCCACCATTACAGCACTCAGAAACTAATTATTGTTGAAACCCGGGGGCGTGGATGGCGACTCCAACCCCCACGCACCCCTCCGACGACTCCATGGCGATCTGGATTTCTAGCCAATCATTCCTCTTTCCCTTCCAGCCATCATCTCAGGTGATCCGTCCGGACTCCGGTTATATCCCTATCAATGGGTTCTGGTTCTGGTTCTACCTTGGATCTAGATTTTTATCATGGAGCGGATTTTGCGGATGATATATTTTGTCACACTAGCCTCTCTATGCACCCTTGGGTCATCAACGACCTTTCATCATGGTGGTATCATCTGGGAGACATGCTTTTTGGTTGACTGAAGATTCTGTTGCTGCCGCCCTAGAATCAGCGATTGGTGGATCAGGAATTGATCTCATGGTTGAATGTATTAAGGACAAGGTTTTCTCTTTTAAGGTTTCATGCAAGTAGGTTGGGTTTCATATTCCAGATCTGCGCTCTTATGCTTGCCTTGGTTTTAAATGTTATTTTCATCTCTGGGGCAATGGTGGTCCAAATTGGTGGCGTGAGTTCAGGTTGTGGAAGAAATAGTGTGATGCTAAATGGATTCTTGTGAGTCCATCAAAGAGGCGTTCCACTTTGGGTCTGATGGCAATGCATTTCGGACCAAAAAAATCCGCCATTAAATCTGGTTCTTCAATTTGGAAGAAACTCTCGGTTGCAACTTTGCAGCAGTATGATGTCTGCAAAGGGTATCGAAGTCCTGCGTCTAAGGATGAGATCGCCACTATGCAATTTACTGGGTATAATCTGCCACCCCATGAGCATGTTTTCATTCATCTCTCGCCGCCAGCAGAACTCCGGTGGACTATCACCATGCAGCATATCACTTTTGGGACAGTTCCACGATCTCCACTGCAAATGATGATCGGTTCCGGGATGGAGGGCCAATCGAGCGAGAATCTAGGCTCTTCAAGTATTTGTATTTCAACATACTCTCCTAATGTGGCGGCCCAACATAGTGGGCCGGCCTCAAGCAATTCTCTACCTGGGCTAATAGAGCTCGATCAGCTTGGGCCTCTTGTTCCCTCCTCACAGGAAGTCCGGGATGATTTTGGGTGTATGATCGATAATATGGTCACGAGAGTCTTGACTTGTACTGTTTGTGGCTATCACGTACATTTATCTACTAATTGTCCTTCGTTAGAGATTTGCTCCTCGTGCTGCCGGGTGGGCCATTCCAAATCTGGGCGTGCCTCTTTTGCGTATGAAAATAACTTGGTTTGGAAACGGAAGAGTCCCACCTCTATTCCCACCTTTGTTTCGGATTTTTCGGGAACTCCTTCTTGCCTCGACAAAACCGTGCATGTTGCAGAGCCGCCCTATCCTGTCCCATCACATTCAATCTCCCCAAGCCCTCCTCTGCCATTGGAGCAACCTCCACGGACTCCCCCTCCCCCGCCGGCTTCTCCACCTCCGATCGCCAACTTCGAGCTTGACCCAGAGCGCTATGTCCTTGCTGGCCACTAGATAGTTGACGGCGGGCCTCATCACCTTCCTCGAACATTCGTTACTCCAGCGATGCCCATCGCTCGACGCCATGAGCAATATCTCGTTGCGGAGGTCATGCAGGTGCAGCCAGTGGAGCAGATTGGACAAGTACGACATCACGTGGTTTAGTTGCTCAACAATCAGTGTTTTCATGTGTGCTCGACACAACTATGGATTGCGGGAGTTGGGTTGTTTGAGTTGAAGGATGCTGGGGAGCGTATTGCAACAGTCCAGATGGTTCCGCAAGACCTTGGGAACGATTCTGTCGTCCGTTTTATGAAGCATAATGAGGGTGAGGGTTTTCGTGCTGCTACTGGTTTCCGTCAGGGATGCATCATGTTCCTGGGGGTTCCACTGGATTTAAGGAACACTGAAGATTTAAGGGCCGCAATTAGTACCTTTGGCGAATTCCATCATTGGGTCAGTGATGATCCTTATATGGTGCGATCAGTGGTTTTGCCTCTTTTCCTCAAGATGCTCCTGTTCCTCGAAGTGTTGTCTTCTCTAAATATGCTGCATGGCATGGTGCGAGGGTCTCTTGGACAACACCTGTTCACATACTTGGAGAAAATTTTGCAGAACAGCTACATCAAGATTAGGACCCCATGCCGCTCAATGGCAACCGACATCCACTGCAAGGGCAATTGGTTCCTGATAACCTTCTGTTTGTGCTTCCTCCCTATCCATCTTTGGGCTAGAATGATGTGCCGCTACCGCCGATGCCTGATAATATGGAACCACGGGATCAATAGGATGGTAATGGTTGGGGTTGCAATGTTGATGAGCCTGCTGTCCAACAAGAGGCACCTTCCCAAGATCAAGAATCAATGGTCATTGATCAGCCTAGCTCCTCTTGTTCGGTACAAGTTCTGGGTGTTCAGAATCCTAATGTGCATGATGAAGAGCAAGTGGAGCAGCACCCTCCTCCAGAGCAAAACCCTCTGGCGATTATCCCATATTAGCAACCAATTGTTCAGCCGGTAAATCTGATGATTGGCATGGTCAGGGTTGTTTATGGGCCTCCTCTGCCCCCCATCATGGCTTGGAAACATACTTTTGAAACACTCATGGATATTCTCTCCCCTCCAGTGATCCCTAGGCCAATGCATATGGCCGCTGCTGAGCCCATGGTGCTCTCAAAGCGATCATGGGCTATTGCTTTTGATCATGTCACCTGGATGTCGAAGATGGTTTTTCTGCTTGAAGGCAACTCCGTGCCACTGCTGAAACAACGACCTATTGCTCGGGTCCTTTTTTCTAATACAGATGGTTCTGATGACAGGAATGCGACTCGTGAAGTAGCTACAGATGATCATTTTTCTTTCTCCGTGCAGTGCATTCGAAAGAAGACTTTGTGGAAGAAGGCGACCCCTATTGTGGATACCTCTATTCGCCGGTGCACAAGAAGATTTGCCAAACGGGATGGTTTTAAACCAATCTTGCAGGAGCTGCCTTTACCCACGCCCAAGAAGAGGAAGCCAAGAGCTAATCCCTTAGTGGAGCCAAAGTGAATCGTCATAGGCGGACTCAGCTTCCGTGGAGGTCCCTCTTGCGACGCCCATCAGAGTAATTCAGTCTATGGGCCGCAACCTGGGTATTGCACTGAAAAAGATGACAGTGGAGCTTCTTATGGAAGATCCAGCAACTTCACCCAAGAAGGACAATGATGCTTAAAATGATTGTGTTTACTTCATTTTGGGGGGCTACTGTGTCGGGCCCTAGTCATGTTTATTTCAGTCTGATAACTTTTGGTGCTTTCTATGGGCTTTGGTTGGATGAACTTAAACTTACTACATGCCGGTCGCAATGTGGCTGTGCTGCTACCTTAATTTTATTATGTGTTTATGGATTGTCAATCATCTAGAAGTTGGCGCGTTCTATGTTGGAATATGCGAGGGCTTAGTTCAGATGCACGTCAGAGAGCTATTAGTAACAAAATTGATGACATTTCAGCCTCGGTTATCTGCCTCCAAGAAACAAAAATGCAGACTGTTGATCATAGATGTATTCGAAATTTCTGCCCTAAACGTTTTGATTTTTTTGCATACTCTCCGTTAGTAGGAGCATCGGGTGGCCTAATTGTGTTATGGAATTCATCTTTCTTCGATGGGGTACTGCTGGACTCACATCGTTTTGGTCCACTTCCAAGCATAATTTAGAAAAGTGGACATTGGTGAATGTGTATGGCCCCTGCCAAGGTGAAGCTAGAGACATTTTTTTAGTTGGTTATATAATTTGCACATCCCAGTTGATGAGAATTGGTTACTCCTTGGGGATTTTAATTTTATTAGATCCACCTCGAATTGAAATCTTCCTGGAGCTGATGTTAATGACATGTTCATTTTTAATGAGATAATTGAACACTTAGGTCTCCTTGAGCTGCCTCTTAAAGGAAGATCTTTTACATGGTCTAACATGCAGGATTCTCCATTACTGGTGCAATTAGAATGGTTCTTCTCCTCTACAAACTGGATTACTTGCTATCCTCTGTCTCAAGTACTACCTCTGGCCAAAACTGCATCAAATCATGTTCCCTGTGTTGTTGCCATTAACACCACTATCCCTAAGAGCAACCTCTTTCGTTTTGAGAACTATTGGGTTGAGCTCCCTGGTTTTCTTCAATGTGTGGACAATTCTTGGAAAGTGCCTTCCTGAAAAGGACACATCACTGCAGTCATTATGGACAAGTTCAAGCTCTTAAGACAGGCCCTCAAGAAATGGCAAACAGTATTGTCAGTAATCAAGACACTAATCACTACATGCAATCAGGTGATTTTATTGCTGGATAATCTTTAAGAGTTGAGACCTCTTTAGGCCCGAGGCTAATTTCAAGGTGCTTGTCAAACTACATTTGGAACATCTGCTTCATTTGTAGTACTTATACCGGAAGAAACGGGCTACTATTAGGAAAATTGAAGTAGGAGAGGAGAACACTAAATTCTTCCATGCTATGGACGCTAAACGATACAGGAGGAATTCTATTTCCTCTCTCAATTTAGTGGATGGTTCTGTGACTACTGATCATGAACAAATTGCTAGCATTTTTTGGTCAACTTTCAAAGGAAGGATGGGACTTTCACACGACATCAATCTTGTTTTTTACCTTCCATCTCTGCTGCATAAGGTTGAGGGCCTGGAAGATCTTACTATTCCCTTCACAAAGGAAGAAATGGATATGACTGTCAAGGAAATGCTCATTGATAAGCTCCAGGACCAGGTGGTTTTAATGGTATGTTTTTCAAAAAGTGTTGGCATATCATCTATGATCATTTCTATGCTCTTGCACATGCCTTTGATGAAGGACCTGCCCTGCTGGAAAGCATGAATTCATCCTATATCACCTTGGTTACCAAGAATAGATCACCTGAGGAAGTTGGGGATTTCAGACCTATCTCTTTGACTGGGATGGGATTGAAATTCCTCTCCAAGATGACTGCTAATAGGCTTCAGTCACAAATCATGAATTGCCTCCACAAGAATCAGTATGGTATCAATAAAACCAGGACAATTCAAGACTATGTGGGTTGGACTTTAGAGTACCTGCACCAATGTCATCAATCCAAGAGGCCAATTATCATTCTGAAGTTGGATTTTGAGAAAGCTTTTGATTCCCTCGAGCATGCATTTCCATGCCAAGTCTTAAGGCACAAGGGCTTTAATGATAAATGGATTCTTTGGGTTAAACAACTCCTATCCACTAGCTCATCCTCTGTTCTGCTCAATGGAGTACCTAGCAAGAGTTCATGTGTAAGAAGGGGGTCAGACGGGGGGATCCAATGTCTCCGCTCCTCTTTGCCATTGCTGCAGATTTTCTTCAGACTCTCGTCAATGATATGCTCTTGAAAGAGAAGATTGATCTCCCAATACCCTGCCATGATCAGGACTTTCTGATTGCGTAGTATGCAGATGACACTCTTATTGTCTTGCCTGCTGTGGATTCACAACAGCTGGAATTAAAAGCCATGCTCCTCATGTTCTCCCAATCGACTGGTGAAAGCACATTAGCTCCCTTGGTGGTTTTGGTAATTAATAACAACATATAAGTCATTAAAATAATGTTTCCACCAAGTATATTTCAGGAAATGTTCAATGATAGGATTGGCAAAAGGAGATTGTGGACATACCCCAAGATGCAAGGAAATCCGTTGGTCACCTTATCAGTGCAATCGAGTTTCCTATATCGGTCTCACCGAGATTCAAAAGTTTTCACCTTTCGGTCACTTCGGTGCCATCGAGATTAACACATCGGTGTCACCGAGTTGGTCATTTTGTGTGTAACGGTTGGATTTTTGGGGATGCCTATATATACCCCTTCACCACCACCTAATTGAAAGAGAAGCACTCAGAACTATTCCATACCTATCCTATTAGATTTTCTGAGAGAGAACCACCTACCCTTGTGTTGAGGTCAAGATCTTCCACTCCAATCATATGGATCTTGATCTCTAGCCTCCCCAAGTAGCTTTCCACCAATCCCATCTCTTCCGCCATGCCAAATCTGTGAGAGAGTGATTGGGTGGTGAGGAGTCTATCATCTTGAAGCACAAGAGCACTGAGTTCGTCGTCATTACCGAGCCTATTACCTATTGGAGGGTGGTGCCTCCTAGATTGGTTAGGTATCGCTTGGGAGCCTCCTACTTCATGTTGTGGAGTGAACCAAGAAGTTTGTAAGAGCAAGAAGATCGACTACTTCGTGAAGATCTACCCATAGTGAGGCTAGTCCTTCGTGGACGGAAGCCGTTATGGAATAGTCAAGGTTTCTACTTCATGGACCGTTTTGGGTGGAGCCCACCATGGACTCTCGTGACCGTTACCCTCCATGGGTTGAAGACCCCATAAATGTGGATGTACGATAGTGCCACCTATCGGAACCACGGAAAAATCATTGTGTCTACAACTGTGTTTGATCTTCCTAGCTTATCCCTTCTATACATGCTTGTTGTTACTTTCCTCTGCTATATACTCTTAGACTTGCATGCGTAGGGTGTACTCGACATGCCATGAAATGCTAAAACTGTCAACCTTAAAACTTGGTATAGGCAAAACTTTTATTTGGTCAAGTAGTCTAATCACCCCCTCTAGACATACTTTCGGTCCTACAAGTGGTATCAGAGCTTTGGTCTCCATTGCTTAGGTCTCACAACCTAGGAGAGTATGGCGTCTAGTGAGGGAAGTTATCACCATAGAGGTCCGTATCTTGATGGCACAAATTTTGCTAGTTGGAAGCACAGAATGAAAATGCATATTCTTGGTCATAACCTGCCGTTTGGGCCGTTGTTCGTGTTGGCTTGCAAGGTGAGTTCTTTGCGGATGGACGAAAATCGGATCGTGAAGTGACTGCGGATGAGTTGAAGATGTTGCAACTCAATGCTCAAGCATGCGACATTCTCTTCAACTGCTTATGCCCCAAACAATTCAACAAAATCAGCCGTCTTGAGAATGCAAAAGAGATTTGGGATACTTTGGTTGATATGCATGAAGGAACCGAGTCCGTGAGAGAATCCAAGTTAGATGTTCTTCAAGGTCAGCTTGACAAGTTCAATATGAAGGATGGTGAAGGAGTCACAGAGATGTACTCTAGGCTAGCTCTCATCACAAATGAGATTGACGGCTTAGGAAGTGAAGAAATGACCGATAAATTCATCATCAAGAAGATACTTTGAGCTCTGGATGAGAGATACGACACCGTGTGCACATTGATCCGAATGATGCCAAACTACAAAGATCTGAAGCCTAAAGAAGTCATTGGAAGGATTGTTGCTCATGAGATGACACTCAAAGATAAGGAAGAACTTCATTAGAAGTCTAGCGGTGCTTACAAAGCCACAAGTGATGCTCCCGTAACTTCAAGCAACAACCTTGTCACCAATGAAGAGATAAGCCTCCTGGTCAAGAAATTCAACAAGTTCTACAATAATAGAGGCAAAGAAATAAACTCCAACTCAAGATATGAAGAGAAGCGTTCGTCAGGTCATGACCACAATTGCTAAAATTGTGGGAAGCCTGGACACTACTCAAATGAGTGCACGACACCCTACAAAAGAAGAGAAGAGTCACCTCGAAGAAGAAGCTCAAGGAATGAATCACCACAAAGAGAGAGAAGGAGTAGAGATGATCGTTCTGAACGAAGACACTCACGGAGAAGTAGAGATTCAAAGAAGAAGGACAAGTACACCAAGAGCTACACAAGAAGAAAACATCAAGCTCATGTTGGTGAATGGGTTTCCGACTCCGACTTCGACAACAACTCTAAGAGAAGCTATCAGTCTGACTCCGACTATAGTCAAGATGATGGTGTTGCCAGAATTGCTCTAGTGACTACCAACTCCTACGATCTATTTGATTCACCAAACAAAGGGAGTGGAAGTTGGTTCATGGCTAAAGGCCCCAAGGTATCACACCCCGAGTATCATTATTTTGATAGTGATGAAGATGATTTGCTTTGTGATGATGACTTGCTTTGTGATAAATCTTGTGATGTTGATCAAAATGAACCTGATAATTCCCATGCTAGTCAAGATGAGTCATTTGAAGATGATAAGATGAAAATAGAACAACTAACTAAAGAACTAAACACTCTTAAGTTAGCTCATGAATCTACTCTTGAAGATCACTGAGATCTTGTGAGAACTCATGAGAAGCTACGCTTCGAGAAGCTCAACTTGGAGCAAGAGCATGAGTTTCCCAAAGATATCAATGACGATCTCCGAAAGAAGACCTCATGTTATCTAGCCAAACGACTACTTTTGTCTACTTTCATGCCTCAAGTTAGAACTAAGCAATCTAGTAACAAAGGCAAGAAAGGTTCTTCATATAGTAGCAACAATTAAAATGCTAAACCCAATGATGTTGCTTCTAGTAGTTCTATTGATTCTACTAATGATGATTCTGTTAGCCAAGTTACACTTGAGCAAGAAAATTCTTTATTTAAAGGAATTATATAAAAAGGTACCTACAAGAGTCTTGCCGGAAGTAAGCAATTTGAGGAAATTGTACGCAAGCACGTAGGATACCGGAAGAATCGTGGTGTTGGCTACTTCAACGCTAATGGAGTTGAGTGGGAAGAAGGTCAATATCCCAAGCCCAAGTTTGTTTCTCAAAAGGAGAAGTATGAAAATACTCTTCCCAAGGGGACAAAAACTCAAGATGACCTTCCACCACAAGACCACAAGCTCAAGGGCAAGGACAAGCTTCAAGAGGACATTGACTCATATGAAGATGAACCCCTAGCTTTGGTGGAGTGGGTTCCCAAGGTTACTTCAAGCTCAACTACTACAAAGGCTACTTCAACACCAAGGATCCCCATCGACTTGATGTGGGTCCCCAAGAAGAAGAACTAGTAAGTTCTTGAGGGGTGACTCTGCCAATGAAATTCACTCACATTCATTATTGGCAAGAGCTTTTTGCACTCAACACCAACTCAATGCAATAGTTCAAGGAGTCACACATTTCCTCAAAGGTAAGAAAAGGACAAGGTAATCAACTAATAAATGGACATCATAACATATGCTTTGCACTCCATGTCCATAGATATCCTTGTATTTATCTCTTGTGTGTTGGGACTAATCCATGTAGGTGAGAGGAGTAATGAAACAACAAGGATGCTCCCAACTCTTGGTGATCTTCATCAACATTGACCATCCACAACTACCTCACCAACATGAAGTCTTCATCGACAAAACCCAAGGTTAGTTTATCCCTCTTATGGGGGATGTCACATTAAGGGGGAGCTTTACTCTAAAACTTGAGTCAAAGCATCTCTTAGCATGTGACAACATTGAATGCTTTATGTAAAAGTGGAAACCCCACTTGTGCTTAAACAATGAGTATGACCTATGATCAAGTACTCTTACTTGGCTCCTAAGTCAAATACTCATATATAGATTACTTCATCATCACCCAAGTGATTGTTAGATGCTAGTGTGCTTGTGCATGTGTGTCATGATTTCTTTTGACATCTTATTGTGTGAGCATGTTGGTCTGCATTTATTTTCTCATTCGAGTATATCCAATTGTTGCTATTTGGTTATTAATTTTCTCTTTTTCCAATTGGATGAAAAAGAATGCCTAGGACCACTCTTTTGTTGGAAATATGCCCTAGAGGCAATAATAAATTAGTTATTATTATATTTCCTAGTTCATGATAATCGTTTGTTATCCATGCTATAATTGTATTGATTGGAAACTCATTGCATGTGTGGGTAAATAGACAACACTGTGTCCCTAGTATGCCTCTAGTGAACTAGCTCGTTGATCGAAGATGATCAGGGTTTCCTAGCCATTGACATGTGATGTCATTTGATAACGGGATCACATCATTAGGAGAATGATGTGATGGACAAAGACCCAAACTACAAACGTAGCATATGATCGTGTCAGTTTATTGCTATTGTTTTCTTCATGTCGAGTATATGTTCCTATGACCATGAGATCATGCAACTCACAGATATCGGAGGGGTGCCTTGTCTGTATCAAATGTCGCAACGTAACTGGGTGACTATAAAGGTGCTCTACAGGTATCTCCAATGGTGTCTGTTGAGTTGGCATGGATCGAGACTGGGATTTGTTACTCCGTGTGACGGAGAGGTATCTCAGGGACCACTCGGTAATACAACATCACAATGAGCCTTGCAAGCAATGTGACTAATTGTTAGTTGCGGGATCTTGTATTACGGAACGAGTAAAGAGACTTGCCGGTAACGAGGTTGAACTAGGTATGGAGATACCGACGATCGAATCTCGGGCAAGTAACATACCGAAGAACAAAGGGAACATTATATGGGATTAATTGAATTCTTGACATAGAGGTTCGACCGATAAAGATCTTCTAGAATATGTAGGAACCAATGTGGACATCCAGGTCCCGCCATTGGTTATTGACCATAGAGGTGTCTCAGTCATGTCTACATAGTTCTCGAACCCGCAGGGTCTGCACACTTAAGGTTTGGTGACGTTTCGGTAGTGTAGAGTTGTGTATGGTGGTGACCGAAGGTCGTTCGGAGTCCTGGATGAGATCCCGGACATCACGAGGAGCTCCAGAATGGTCCGAAGGTAAAGATTCATATATAGGAAGTCCTAGTTTGGTGGCTGGAAAAGTTTCGGGCTCATCGGTAGTGTACAGGGAGTGCCGGTAGTGTACCGGGAGACCTCCGGGAGGGGTATTTCGACCCCAGAGGGTCGATGGGCTGTGGAGAGTGATAACCAGCCCTTAGTGGGATGGATAAACAGCCACAACAAGGCCCATGGTGTGGGAGGCAAAAATCCTAAAGGAAAAAGGAGAAAAAGGCAAAAAAGGAAGAGTCCTAGTCCTACTAGGAGTGGAGGAGGAGAGTCCTCCTCCACCTCCCAATTCGGCCGAGCCAAACAGCCTTGGAGGCCAAGGCTGCGTCCTCCTCTCCCTCCCTCCTATATATACCGGTGGAATAGAGGGTTTTTGCATAGTTTTTACGGCCACGTGCTACCCGTTCCACCGGTGCTCCTCTAGATCGGTTTTCTGAAGTGCTTAGGCGAAGCCCTGCCGGAATCACTCCACCACCATCACCGGAGCACCGTCAGGCTGCCGGTGAACTCTCTCTCCTCTCCACCTCCTCTTGCTGGATCAAGACGGTGGAGATCGTCATCAAGCTGCACGTGTGCTGAACGCGGAGGTGCCGTCCGTTCGGCGCTAGATCGGAAGGACCGTGATCGAGATCGCGAGACGATTCGTGATGAGATCACAGAACAGATCGTGATGAGTTTGCGGGACATATCGTGATCAAGATCATGAGACGAATCGTGATGAGATCGCGGGACAGATCATGATGAGTTCGCGGGACGGATCGTGATTGGATCGCGGGACGGATCGTGATGAGATCGCGGGAAGCTCTGCGATTTGGATCGCGAAGATGTTCGACTACACCAACCGCATTTCTTAACGCTTCCCGCTTAGCGATCTACAAGGGTACGTAGATCCACTCTCCCTCTCGTAGATGGTCGTCACCATGGATAGGTTTGCGTGTGCGTAGAATTTTTTTTGTTTCCCATGCGACGTTCCCCAACAGTGGCATGATGAGCTAGGTTGATGGTTCGATGAGATCTCGAGTAGAACACAAAAGGTTTGTGCGCGTTGATGCTTAGATTTCTTCCTCCCTTGGTCGTATTTTGGTTCAGCGGGATTGTGAGATGAAGTGGCCCGGACCAACATTACTCGTACACTTACGAGAGACCGGTTCCCTCGACGCAACATGTTGCCTAGATGGCTTGCGGGTGACAGTTTCTCTCACTCTGGTTGGATCGGATCCGACAAAGGCGGTCCTTGAGAAGGTTGAAAAGCAACTAGTGTATCACCGTTGTGGTTTTTGCGTAGGTGAGAATTGTTCTTGCTAGATACCCATAGCAGCCACGTAAAAACATGCAACAACAATTAGAGGACGTCTAACTTGTTTTTGCAGGGTATGTTGTGATATGATATGGCCAATTACATGATGTGATATATGTGATGTATGAGATGATCATGTGATGTATAGATTATCACGACTTGCATGTCGATGAGTATGGCAACTGGCAGGAGCCATAGGGTTGTTTTTAATTATTGTATGACCTGTGTGTCAATCATTAAGTGCTTTGTAATGCTTTACTTTATCGCTAAACGGTAGCAATAGTAGTAGAAGCATGCAGGGCGTGACAGCCCCGATGGCGACACGTTGATGGAGATCAAGATGATGGAGATCATGGTGTCATGCCGGTGACGATGGAGATCATGCCGGTGCTTTCATGATGGAGATCAAAAGCACAAGTTCATGGCCATATCATGTCACTTATGATTTGCATGTGATGTTAATCCTTTTTATGCACCTTGTTTTGCTTAGGACGACGGTAGCATTATAAGGTGATCCCTCACTTAATTTCAAGATAAATTGTGTTCTCCCAGAGTGTGCATTGTTGCGAAAGTTCGTCGTGTTGAGACACCACGTGATGATCAGGTGTGATAGACTCTACGTTCACATACAACGGGTGCAAGCCAGTGTTGCACATGCAGAACACTCGGGTTAAACTTGATGAGCCTAGCATGTACAGACATGGCCTCGGAACACAAGAGACCGAAAGGTCGAACATGAGTCATATAGTAGATATGATCAACATGATGATGTTCACCATTGTAGCCACTTCAACTCACGTGATGATCGGACTTGAGTTGGTGAATTTGGATCATGTATCACTCGAATGACCGGAGGGATGTCAATTTGAGTGGGAGTTCTTAAGTAATATGATTAATTGAACTCATTATCATAAACATAGTCAATAGTGTCTTTGCAAATTATGTTGTAGATTACTAGCTCGCGCTGTAGCTCCCTTAATTTTTTTATATGTTCCTAGAGAAATAGAATTGAAAGACGATGGTAGCAATATTGCGGACTGGGTCCGTGATCTGAGGATTGTCCTCATTGCTGCACAGAAGGCTTATGTCCTTAATGCACCGCTCAGTGTGCCAACCCCTCTAGCATCGTCTGTAGATGTTATGAACATCTAACAGGCACGTTCTGATGACTACTTGATAGTTTAGTGCGTCATGCATTACGGCTTAGAATTGAGGCTCCAAAATGTTTTGAACGTCACGGAACATATGAGATGTTTCTAAGAGCTGAAATTAGGATCTCAGGCTCGTGCCCGTGTTGCGAGATATGAGATCTCCAACAAGATTCTTTGCCTGCAAGATGAAAGAGAATAGCTCAATCGTTGAGCATGTACTCAGATTGTCTGGGTGCTACAATCGTTTGAATCAAGTGGGAGTTGATCTTCCAGATAAGATAGTGATTGACATAGTTGTCCAAGTCACTGTCACTAAGCTACTAGAACTTGGTGATGAACTATAAATTGCCAGGGATAGAAATAATGATTCCTGAGCTGTTCGCAATGTTTGACACCACGAAGGTAGAAATCAAGAAGGAGCATCAAGTGTTGATGGTTAATCAAACCACTAGTTTCGAGAAGGGCAAGAGTAAGGAGGGAAACTTCATGGATATCAAGTCAGTTGCTGCTCCAGTGAAGCAACCCAAAGTTGAACTCAAACCCGAGACTAAGTGCTTCTCTTATGAGGTGAGCGGTCGCTGAAGCGGAACAACCCTAGATACTTGGTAGATAAGAAGGCTGGCAACATCGACAGAAGTATATTTTATATACGAGTTATTGATGTGTACCTTGCTAGTACTCCTAGTAGCACCTGGGTATTGGATACCGGTTCGGTTGCTAAATGTTAGTAACTCGAAATAAAAGCTACGGAATAAACGGAGAACTAGCTAAGGGTGAGGTGACCATATGTGTTGGAAATGTTTCCAAGGTTGATGTGATCAACATCGCACGCTCTCTTTACCTTCAGGATTAGTAACGAACCTGAATAAATGTTATTTGGTATTTTGCGTTGAGCATGGACATGATTAGATCATGTTTGTTGCAATACGGTTATTCATTTAAACTAGAGAATAATGGTTATTCTATTTACATGAATAATACCTTCAATGGACATGCACCCAGTGAGAATGGTTTGTTGAAATCTTGATCGTAGTAATGCACATGTTCATAACATTGATGTCAAAAGATACAAAGTTAATAATGATAGTACCACATATTTGTGGCACTGCTGCAGAATGTCATATTGGTATAAAGCGCATGAAGAAACTCCATGTTGATGGATCTTTGGACTCATTCGATTTTGAATCGGTTGACACATGCGAACCATGCCTCTTGGGCAAGATGACTAAAGGACCCCGTTGGATGGAGCTGGCAAGTGATTCATTGGAAATGATACATGTTGATGTATGCAATCCAGTGAGTCTTGTAGCGTGCAGTGGATATCGTTATTTTCTTACCTTCACTGATGATTTGAGTAGATATAGTGTATATTTACTTAATGAAACACAAGTCTGAAACGTTTGAAAGGTTCAAGCAAATTCAGAGTGAAGTTTAAGATCATCGAGACAAGAAGATAAAAATGACTGCGATATGATCGTGGAGGTGAATATCTGAGTTACGAGTTTTTCATACAACTTAAGACAATGCGAAATTTGTTTCACAACTAACGCCACCTGGAACACCATAGTGTGATGGTGTGTCCGAACATCATAGTCATGCTCTATTGGATATGGTACGTGCTATGATGTCTCTTATCGTTTTACTACTATAATTTTGGGGTTATGCATTAGAGACAACTACATTCACTTTAAATAGGGCACCATCTAAATCCATTGAGATGACACCGTGTGAATTATGGTTTGATAGAAACCTAAGCTGTCATTTCTTAATGTTTGGGGATGCGACGCTTGTGTGGAAAATGTTTTCACCTAATAAGGTTGAACCCAAGATGGAAAAATGCATCTTCATGGAATACCCTAAGATCAGTTGGGTCAACCTTCTATCTCAGATCCAAGTGCAAGGTGTTTATTGCTTAAACGGATCCTTTCTCGAGGAAATGTTTCTCTCGAAAGAATTGAGTGGGAGGAAGATAGGACTTGATGAGGTTGTTAAACCTTGTTCAACCAGAGAGTAGCGCAGCGCAGAAAGATGTTTCTGTGAAGCCTACGTTAGTTGAAGAGGAAGTTAATGATGATGATCATGAAGCTTCAGGATCAAGTTACTATCAAACTTCGTAGGTCGACAAGGATGTGTACTGCTCCTAAGCGATACGACAACCCTGTCTTGGAGGTCATGTTGTTGGACAACGATGAACCTACCAGCTATGGAGAAGCGATGATGGGCCCGGATTCCGACAAATGGTTAGAGGCCATGAAATCCGAGATAGGATCTATGCATGAAAACCAAGTATAGACTTTGGTAGACTTGCTCGTTAGACGGCAGGTCGTTGAGTACAAATGGACCTTTAAAATGAAGACAGACACTGATGGTAAATGTCACCATTTGTAAAGCTCGACTTGTTGCAAAGGTGTTTTTGACAAGTTCAAGGAGTTGACTGCGATGAGGCTTTCTCACTCGTAGCGATGTTAAAAGTCTGTTGGAATTATGTTAGCAGTTGCTGCATTTTCAATTATGAAATCTCGCAGATGGATGTCAAAACATCGTTTCCTTAAACAGTTTACTTGAGGAAAGGTTGTATGTGATTCACATACAACCAGAAGGTTTTGTCAGTCCTAAGGATGCTAAATGGTGAGCAAGCTTCAGTGATCCTTCTATGGACTGAAGCAAGCATCTCGGAGTTGGAATATACGCTTTGATGAGTTGATCAAAGTTTTTGAGTTTATACAAAGTTTACGAGAAACTTGTATTTACAATAAAGTGAGTGGGAGCACTATAGAATTTCTGATAAGTATATGTGGATGACATATTGTTGATCGGAAATAATGTAGAATTTCTAGAAAGCATAAATAGTTACTTGGAAAGTGATTTTCAAAGTAAAACCTGGATAAAACTACCTAATTGTTGAGCGTCAAGATCTATAGAGATAGATCAAAGATGACTTGATAAGACTTTCAATGAGTACATACCTTGACAAGGATTTTGAAAGAGTTCAAAATGTATCAGTTAGGGAAAGAGTTCTCACCTGATTTGTAAGGTGTGAAGTTGAGTGAGACTCAAATCTCGACAACGGCAGAAGAAAGAGAAAGGACGAACGTCGTCCCCTATGCCTTAGCCATAGGCTCTATATTGTGCAATGATGTGTACCGCACTTGTGTGTGCCTTGCCATGAGTCTGTCAAGGGGTATAAGAGTGGTCTAGGAGTGGATCGCTGGACAGCGGTCGAAATTATCCTTAGTAACCAGAGGACTAAGGAAATGTTTCTTGATTATGGAGGTGATAAAGAGTTCATCGTAAAGAGTTACATCGACGCAAGCTTTAACACTTATCCGGATGCCTTGTAGTAGCAATCTGGATACGTATAGTGGAGCAGCCATTTGGAAATAGTACCAAGTGGAGTGTGGTAGCAGTGTTTACGGTTTGACATAGAGATTTGCAATGTACACACGGATCTGAATATTGCAGACCCGTTGACTATAAGACCTCTCTCACATGCAAAGCATGATCGAGCCCAGAACTCATTGGGTGTTAGATTCATAACAATGCGAATCACATGGTGATGTGAACTAGATTATTGACTCTAGTGCAAGTGGGAGACTGTTGGAAATATGCCCTAGAGGAAATAATAAATTAGTTATTATTATATTTCCTAGTTCATGATAATCATTTATTATCCATGCTATAATTGTATTGATTGGAAACTCATTGCATGTGTGGGTAAATAGACAACACTGTGTCCCTGGTATGCCTCTAGTGAAGTAGCTCGTTGATCAAAGATGGTCAGGGTTTCCTAGCCATTGACATGTGATGTCATTTGATAACGGGATCACATCATTAGGAGAATGATGTGATGGACAAAGACCCAAACTACAAACGTAGCATATGATCGTGTCAGTTTATTGCTATTGTTTTCTTCATGTCAAGTATATGTTCCTATGACCATGAGATCATGCAACTCATAGATATCAGAGGAGTGCCTTGTGTGTATCAAACCTTGCAACGTAACTGGGTGACTATAAAGGTGCTCTACAGGTATCTCCGATGGTGTCTGTTGAGTTGGCATGGATCGAGACTGGGATTTGTTACTCCGTGTGACGGAGAGGTATCTCAGGGCCCACTCGGTAATACAACATCACAATGAGCCTTGCAAGCAATGTGACTAATTGTTAGTTGCAGGATCTTGTATTACGGAACGAGTAAAGAGACTTGCCGGTAACGAGGTTGAACTAGGTATGGAGATACCGACGATCGAATCTCGGGCAAGTAACATACGGAAGAACAAAGGGAACATTATACGGGATTAATTGAATCCTTGACAGAGAGGTTCGACCGATAAAGATCTTCATAGAATATGTAGGCACCAATGTGGACATCCAGGTCCCACCATTGGTTATTGACCGTAGAGGTATCTCGTTCATGTCTACATAGTTCTCGAATCCATAGGGTCTGCACACTTATGGTTTGGTGACGTTTCGGTAGTGTAGAGTTATGTATGGTGGTGACCGAAGGTTGTTCGGAGTCCCAGATGAGATCCCGGACATCATGAGGAGCTCCGGAATGGTCCGGAGGTAAAGATTCATATATAGGAAGTCCCAGTTTGGTCGCCGGAAAAGTTTCGGGCTCATCGGTAGTGTACCGGGAGTGCCCGTAGTGTACCGGGAGACCTCCAGGAGGGGTATTTCGACCCCAGAGGGTCCATGGGCTGTGGAGAGTGATAACCAGCCCTTAGTGGGCTGGATAAACAGCCACAACAAGGCCCATGGTGTAGGAGGCAAAAATCCTAAAGGAAAAAGGAGAAAAAGGCAAAAAATGAAGAGTCCTAGTCCTACTAGGAGTGGAGGAGGAGAGTCCTCCTCCACCTCGCAATTCGGCCGAGCCAAACAGCCTTGGAGGCCAAGGCTGCATCCTCCTCTCCCTCCCTCCTATATATACCGGTGGAATAGAGGGTTTTTGCATAGTTTTTACGGCCAAGTGCTACCCTTTCCACCGGTGCTCCTCTAGATTGGTTTTCTGCAGTCCTTAGGCGAAGCCCTGCCGGAATCACTTCACCACCATCACCGGAGCGCCGTCACGCTGCCAGTGAACTCTCTATCCTCTCCACCTCCTCTTGCTGGATCAAGACGGTGGAGATCATCATCAAGCTGCACGTGTGCTGAACGCGGAGGTGCCGTCCATTCGGCGCTAGATCAGAAGGACCGTGATCGAGATCGCGAGACGGTTCATGATGAGATCGCGAAACAGATCGTGATGAGTTCGCGGGACAGATCGTGATCAAGATCCTGAGACGGATCGTGATGAGATCGCAGGACGGATCATGATGAGTTTGCGAGACGGATCGTGATTGGATCACGGGACGGATCGTGATGAGATCGCGGGACGCTCGGTGATTTGGATCGCGAAGATGTTCGACTACACCAACCGCGTTTCGTAACGCTTCCCGCTTAGCGATCTACAAGGGCACGTAGATCCACTCTCCCTCTCGTAGATGCTCATCACCATGGATAGGTTTGCGTGTGCGTAGGAAATTTTTTGTTTCCCATGCGACGTTCCCCAACATCTTTAGCTATCTATGCTTTCTCACCTCATATTCCATTCATGCTCCATCACAAAATTTGAACAAGTGCTTTTCGATCCCTCTGTGTGTGGAGCACTCGGAGTTCCATATCGAGAAGGACTGACCATTAAACCTCCCAAGTGCATCTCGGTGGAACCAACCCAACAATCTCGGTCTCACCGAATGCCTAGGGTTGATCTGGTTTTCAATCTCGGTACTACCCATTTCATATTCTTGGTTACATCGAGTTTCCCTGTCAGCTGACAGTTGTGGAACTTGGTGACATTGAAACCATAAAATCGGTATCATCGACAGTGGAGGGTATATATGCTGTGGACCCCGACACTTTGAAATTTCTATCTTCAAACATCGCGCCTCAGAACCCTAAACTGCCACCTCGAGACCCCTGGACGTCGCCCTTGTCTTCCTGCGCTCCTCCACTGCTAGGAATCGCCGCTGTCGACAAAATCTGCTCCATCGTCGCCGCCGTAGAGGATCCGCGCCAAGCTAGGGTACGGATTCAATATCTAGTGTGCTCCGCATCTGATTCTTGCTCATTAGATACTTGTTAATCATCTATGCACCCCTTGCTCATATATCCATCCACTTATAACTCCAAAATCTCGAGTTAGATAGATTTTCTAGGGTTTTGCTGTCCGCCCGATAAATCTCGGTGGAACCGAAACGAAAATATCGTTCTCACCAATATGCTTTTCAGTGAGGTTGAGAACTGACTCGGTGGAACCGAGTAGCTCTTTTTGGTCCTACCGAAAAGGCTGCCAAGTTCCTGTTAAAGAGTTAGTTTGTCTCGGCCCCACCAAAAATTTCTTTTCAGCTGCACCGATATCTATTTGACAGATTGCAAAACTTTTTGAAAACTCATTGCTCAAATTTCAAAAACCAGCCTCATTTTGTGATGACTCATCTTGTTCTGCTCTCCTATACTCTGTTCACAAAGACAGTATGTCAGGCTCAAAAGAGAGTCAGAATTTGCCGCAGCAGGGAGTTGATATGAGGTCTAGAACAAGCCCAGAAGCCAGTTCTTTCTCAGATCCAGGCACCCCGAGGTCCCATGGGTTGCCCAAGGCTGTCACCAGAACCAGGAAGAAGCTGAACTCAGATGAAGAAGACTCATATTTCATTCCTGAGGAGATTCTTGCTAAGAAGGAAGAGAAAGCTGCTAAGAAGTTTGCTACTAAAGCCACTTCTTCTAGGAGGGTTGTCAGCAAGATCTATGCACCTGCCTCAACCTTCAAGGCTCATGAGACTACCAGAACAACTATTTTAGTTGAGGTCCCCAAGAAAGCTATGCCTAAGAAGGCAGGGGAGAAAAAGTCCAGGAAGAGGATTATTCATGTGACTGGGAGGCCTACTTCCATGTATGAAGATCCAGAGGAAGCAATTGGTGTTGCTACTGAGGAAGAGGAGGATGAGCCAGCTACAAAGGCTCCTTCCAAGAAGAAGGCCAAGAAGCTTATGGCTGATGCTATGCCAAAGACCGGCACATCCAAGAAGCCTTCTGCTGAGTAGCCTAAGAGGATATCCAGGCAGATTCCAGCTTCTGAGAAGAAAAAGGAACTACTTCCAAAGCTGAAGAGGATGATGACTTGACAACATTGATGAAGCTCAGACCACATCTTCCAGTACACAATGACAGCTACCCACTAGCTGAGTATATGAAGAAGAGGAAGGATTTAGGATTGAGAAGTTGGAGAGCTATAGATCCTTATGCCCAGAGGAAGAAGACAACGGTGGACTACAGATTTTATACCAAGGAGCAACATGATTTCTATGAGACTATGCTCTTTGACAAGAGTCCAGCTATGAGTGATATGCGATATGTTCACGGGAAATTCATCAAGGAGAATGAGGACTACTTTCCAAGTGTTCAAGACAACTTCCATTGCATAGATTTGGATGAGTTTGTTGGCAGAGAATTCACAGCTTGGAATGATGAGATGATCATGCAATTCTACTCCACTGCACATTTCTATGGAGATGGTAGAATTGTATGGATGACTGAAGGTGCAAGGTATGAATCAACCGTTGAAGAATGGGCTGCTATCTTAGGAGTTCCTGAAGCATAGGATGGTGACTTGGATGTATACTCAGAATCCAAGGCGAGCCACAATGCTATGGCAAATATATACAAGGAGATCCCTACTGCCAATGTGAAGTCTCACAAGCTAGGATCTATCTACTTTCTTCAGGCTGGCCTCCGCACGATGAACACCATTCCGAGGTATACTTTGATGCCCAAGTCAGGAGATGACAAGATGATCCGAGGCCACTCCATCAATATGTTGATCCACCTTGACAAACACACCAGGATCAGAGTCATGGATTTGATTGTTGAGACAATCAAGAGGGTTGCTGCTGACCAGAAGCGCTCTTGCTGTTATGCACCCTACATCCAGATGCTTATCAATTCAAAATTGGAGAAGCACATATTTAGCCCTACAGCTAGATCTCAAGGACAATATTGTGGTGATGGATGCTGATCATCCCACTTCAGCTGCAGCTCAGTGTTAGTGCATCTACTTCCCCTTAGTGATTTTGGTGTATTGAAGACTTATAGGTTAAGGCACTAATTTGTTTGTGAGTGTACACAAGCTCTATAAGTCGATGAGGAGTTTGATATATCCGAAGATTATCAACCCCTAAAAATGTATGTCTTCAACTGAAGACTTTGTGAAGACTTTGGTGAAGACTTTGTGAAGACTTTGAAAATGAAGAAGTTGGTGTGACCTTGAAGATATGAACGAGGAATATGAAGCGTGAAGACTTCTGTTTTCGTAGTTTCATTTCCTTATTTGAGTCACAGGAAACACCGTATTGTTAAAGGGGGCTGAGGTAATACTAAGGAAAATTTCCAACTGATGCTCAACTCCAAAATCCTCAACCTATACAATCCTTCGAGTGAAGCCTTTGGAAATCTCTTACAGTTCAAACAAGTTCTTTAGTGACAGAGATGAAGTTCTTCTGGTCTCTGAGGAAATTGATCTGACTGAGGAGTTAGGATTTCGCCAGTGCGAATTGCCTACAAGTGAGGAACATAATAAGCCTGAGGACTTTCATAGTTCGAAATTCCGACCGTTGTTGTGCTTAGCGCCAACTGTCCCCAATCATTCTTATCCACATAACGGTCATATTATTGGTGATATTTATGTTTTATCATGTCAGGTTGCACCCTGGCTATAAATTGCCACCCCGACAACCACTAGTTGGTTGGCTGCTCCGAGAGAGAACTGACACCTGTCATTTGAGAGCAACCATCCTTTGAGGACTTTGATAGAAAATCATCAGTGAGGAAAAACCCACAACCAAACCACCAAACCCATAGTGATTGAGCATCACTAAAGAAATTCCTGTGTGGATCTGACGCTTGTTACCTTTGAGGACTGTGCATCCTCTAGACGGTTAGGCGTCATGTTCTAGTGCTTCTGTAGTCAATTGGGGATCATGAAGTGACCTTGGTCTAGAGCATCTAGCAGTAAATTGTGGATCGCGGGGTGACCAGTTTGTGAGGGTTTTCAAAGTCTACCCTGAAGACTTACCACGAGTGTTGGGCGAGGACTGTGTGACCTTATCTCAAGGAGAATACGGTAAGGACTGTGTGTCCTGGGACTGTGTGTCCTCTGGTTTAAATACCAAGCTGCTCCAAACCAGACGTACGACTGTCATAGCAGTTGGAACTGGGTCATCAAACCATTATCTTCATCGAGCTATCTGGTTCTATTTCCTCAACCCCTCCATTCCTCATATACCTGTTGATGACATTGATTGCTACTGTTTGAAGAATTTGACTGAAGACTTTCACAAATTCCTCACCTCAAATTCTTCAAGTTACCTTGTTCATCACTCCTTATCCTGTATCACGCTACTTACTATTTGTGCATGTTTCATTTCATCATGAAGACTATGTTGTTACTATGTTCCTCATGCACTTGAGTACTTATTCTGCTGCTAGTTATTCATCACATTTCAAATTCCTCAATGTTGAAATTCCTCAAGTGATGAATTTGTAAAAATCGCTAATTCACCCCCCTCTAGTCGATATAACGCACTTTCAATTGGTATCAGAGCAGGTACTCCCTCGCTTTGTGTGATTTTGGTTTAACCACCTGGAGTTCTAGTTATGTCGACTGTAGGTATGATCAAGGTTTCCGCGGGGTGTCCTACCTTCGAAGGGACGGACTACCCCTACTGGAAGAACAAGATGCGTGTGCACCTTGAAGCTATTGACAATGATCTTTGGTACGTTGTGGAAAATGGTGTGCCCTCTATCACTCCCACTGTTACTGCTGCCGATGTGAAGAGATTCTAGCCACTTTACTCTCAAGCAAAGAATATCATCTGTGGCCATCTGCAGAAAGGTCAGTATGGCAGAGTGAGTGCTTTGGAGACTGATAAGCTTATCTAGGATAGGCTGTCCAAAGTCAAAGAAGGTGTTTCCACTCAACATGAATCTCACGTTGATGTTCTTTGCAATCTCTTCAACCGCTTTTAGAGAGTTGACAATGAAAATGTTCAGCAAACTTTTGATCATCTCACTGATATCTCTAATGAGCTTCAAGCACTGGGTGCCACCGATATCACTAACCATCAAGTGGTGAAGAATCTACTAAGATCTCTTGACTCCTCATTCGATACTCTGGCTTTGATGATTCAAGAATGTGGAGACTACAAGTCACTTGATCCTGCTAATATTCTTATGAGACTCAATACTCATGCATTCCAACAAGCTGAGAAGAGAGACCTCTATGGGCCAAGCTATGGAAGATCTCTTGCTCTGAAGGCGAAAGAAATTTCCTAAACCGAAGAAGAAGATTCTAACAGCAGCCTTGGTGATCCTGAAGAACTAAGTCAGGAACTAGCAATGCTCGTGAGGAAATTCTAGAAGTTCTCAAGGAGTGGTGGATTTGGAAAGTCATCAAAAAGTGGCTTGAGGAAATCAGATTCCTCAGAAGACTACAAGAAAAGAACCTGTCATCGTTGCAAGAAGCTTAGTCACTTTATCTCTGACTGTCCTTTCTGGGAAAAAGATTCAAAGAAGAACAAGAAGTACAAGGAGAATAGGTCTGATGACTCAAAGAAAAAGAAGAAATCTTCAAAGTCCTCATCTGCAAAGTCCTCAAAGCACAAGAAGAATAGTTCCAGAAAGGCTCGTGCATTCATAGGAAAGGAAATGGATTCTAAGGAAGAATATGAAGAATATGAAGAAGAGGAAGAATCTGAGGAGGAATCAGAATCTGGTGTCGCTAGCCTTGCTCTCGCTATTGCTTTCATCAGCAAGTCCATCTTCAACGATTAAGAATATGACTACTCCAACGACTCTGACGTCAGCAATGATGATTATGCTCCCACCTATTGCTTCATGTCAAAAGGATCAAAGGTACACAAGCATCATTCCTCTTCTGAATCAAGTGAAGGTGAATCTGACGAATTTGTGAAACCTAGCTATGCTAAACTTGTTAAAATTGCCACTAAGCAACAAAGTACACTTGAAAAGCTTAAAAAAATGCTAGACAAAAGCGATGATCTACTGAACAATGAAGTGGATCGGACTCAAACTCTGTCTGACGATCTCAAAAGTCTTCAAACAAAGTATGATAACCTTTAGAGTCATCATAACGACCTCTTAGCCGATCATGAGAAGCTTTCTTATCAAATTCTTCAAAGAAAGCAAGATCTTGAGAAACTGAGGGTGTCACATGAGGATCTCCAAAGGGAAAACGATTCCTTACTGGCTCAACAGATCAGTACCGCTCAGGAAGAATTTGTTCCACCTTGTTAGAAATGCATCAAACATGAAACTGCTAATTCTTTACCTGAATGCTCAAATGCTTCTATTGCTGCAAATTCTTCAACTATTCCAGTGGTCTCAAATTCCTCATCTGAGGATACCACAAGTATCACTGACAACAATGGTGGGTTGAAGGAATTGTATGTTATAGGCATGTACAAAAGTCTTAAAGGGCATCAAACCCTTTGTGATGTCCTCAAAAAGCAGATTCTGAATAGGAACCCTAGGAAAGAGGGTATTTCCTTTGTGAGGAAACTCAACACTGATGGATCCTACTAGACACCTAAGCAGTACCCCAAAACCTCATGGGTTGCTACGAAAGGACCTCTTGTAGATCCATCCACTTTATCTGGCTTTACTTGTGAAACTTCATATTCTTCTGATGAGTCACTTGACTCCAACTACAAATTCTTCAAAAATCAGAAAGGTTAAGTATTTGCTAGATTTGTTGGAACTAACTGCAGGAATGCTTCTCCTATGAAGAAAATCTGGGTTCCCAAGAGCTACCTACAAACTCTTCAAGTAAATGTCCTCACGACATCACTCATGAAGAATAGGAACCCCAGATCAAATTCCTCATATGGACCAAAGTCCTCACCTGGACCAAATTCCTCAAATGGTCAAAAATATCATTCTCGCGCTAATGCTTCTGTTTCTTAGGGAAAACGTAAGAGTTATGACTATGTGCATTATTCTTCAAACTATTATGTTCATAAGTCCTCAAAGAATTTCTCTGCTTATTCATTTGAGTACCCTAACCCTCGCCATGTGAAATTCAATGCCTCCCTTCTCACATGGTGCTCGCAGAATGATGAACTCTTTGGCACCCCTCCAGATGTGGGTGGTGAAGAAATTGAACTAATTTCTTATGCAAGGCCAGGTGTCTAGATGAAACTGAACATCTGATGAATTTGTTGGAGACCTAAGGAAATGCTTTAAACGACGCAAGCTAACCATGAAGAAATGAATTCTTCATTTCTCACGTCCTCACACTACTTGCTTACTATCTGATGAAGCATATGAGTTCGTAAGTTGTACTAATTCATTTGTAGGATGATACTCCAAAACCTACTGAGTGGGTCCTCGATAGTGGATGCACAAACCACATGACTGGTGACAAGAATCTACTGATGAATTTGCCACTCACTCTATCTCCTCTGACGCATATCACCTACGCAAACAAAGGAAAAATAAAGGTATTGGGACTTGGTAAGGTTGCTATCTCAAAGGACCGAACCATGGATAAGGTGATGCTTGTTGAATCCCTTGGGTTCAACCTTATGTCTGTCTCAATGCTTTGTGATCTTGATATGATCATCGTATTTGGAAATATCGTTGTGTTGTCATCATGGAATCTGACAATTCCAAATTCTTCGAAGGCTTTAGGAGAGGAGACTTGTATATTGTTGATTTCTCTACAGGTCCTCAGCCTGCCACATGCTTACTCGCAAAGTCTTCAAAAGGCTGGTCGTGGCATTGACGACTTGGACATGCGGGTATGAGGAACTTGGACACGCTCGTGAAGAAAAAGCACATCATTGACATCGAGGGTGTCAAATTCCTCAAGGACCACCTCTGTGGTGCATATGAATCTAGAAAGATGACCAGATCCAAGCATTCCTCGAGGACAATCATGACCACGACTCGATCCTTTGAATTGCTTCACATGGATCTCTTTGTCCACACTCATTACTCCATACTAACAAATTCTTCAAGTTTGTATGGCTTTGTCATTGTTGATGATTACTCTCGTTACACTTAGGTGCATATTATTCTATACAAGAATGAAGTGCATGATATCTTCAGACGATTTGCTTCAAGGGCCTCCACCAACTTCGGCGTCAAGATCAAGCATATTAGGAGTGATAATGGGACTGAGTTCAAGAACACTAATCTTTATGAATACCGTGATGAACTTGGTATTACTCATGAGTTATCTTCCCCTTATACTCCTCAACAGAATGGCATTGTGGAGCACAAGAACATGACTCTAGTTGGGATGGCTTGCACCATGCTTGCTGAATACAAGACTCCTCGTCGCTTCTGGCCTGAGGTAATGGATACTGCATGCCACATCATCAATAGGGTATATCTTCACAAATTCTTCAAGAAGACTTCGTATGAACTTATGACTGACAAGAAACCCAATGTAAGTTATCTCAAAGTCTTTAGTGCAAAATGCTGGATCAGAGATCCTCACCACAGTTCTAAGTTTGCACCGAAAGCACATGAAGGTTTTATGCTTGGTTACGGAAAGGACTCGCACACCTACAGAGTCTTCAACACCTACCATCACAAGGTTGTTGAAACTGTAGATGTGCGGTTCGATGAAACTGATGGCTCGCAAAGAGAGCACTTGCCTTCTGTGTTTGATGAACAGTCTCCTGAGGAATCCATTAAGCTGAAGGCAACTGAAGATATCATAACCACTGAGGAAGTCATTCCAACGAATGAAGACTTTCATGTTGATACACCTGAAGAAAATGGTGCTGAAGGAAGTCCTCAGCCACGTCAACCTACTCATCCAAGAGTTGCAAATGAAGTACAGATTGACAAAATCATCGATGACATCAATGCACCAGGTCCCCTCACTCGCTCAAAAGCTTCACATTTAACTAAATTTTGTGGGCACTTTGCCTTTGTCTCTATCATAGAGCCCACCAAAGTTGATGAAGCATTCAAGGAGCCAAAGTGGATTCAAGCTATGCAAGAGGAATTGCATCAGTTCAAGCTCAACAACGTGTGGGAACTTGTCAAGCGGACAGATCCTCGCAAACATAACATCATAGGTACCAAGTGGATCTACCACAACAAGCAAAATGAAAATAGCCTTGTGGTGACGAATAAGGCTCGTCTTGTAGCTCAAGGCTACACATAGGTTAAAGGAATTGACTTTGATGAAACATTTGCACTTGTTGCTAGACTTGAAGCTATTCGCATATTGCTTGCTTATGCTAACCATCATAATATCATATTATATCAAATGGATGTGAAAAGTGCATTCCTCAATGGTAACCTTGAGGAAGAAGTATATGGTGCTCAACCCCCAGGTTTTGAAGACCCTAAGCATCCTGACAAAGTCTTCACACTCAACAAGGCCCTCTATGGCCTCAAGCAGGCCCCTCGGGTGTGGTACGACACTCTGAAGGAATTCCTCATGAATAAAGGCTTCAAACCCGGTTCACTCGACCCTACTCTTTTCACAAAATCCTATGACAATGAACTGTTCATATGCCAAATATACGTAGATGATATTGTCTTTGGCTGTAGTGACAAACGTTACAGTGATGAATTTTCCTATATGATGAGTGAAGAATATCAAATGTCTATGATGGGAGAGTTGAAATTCTTCTTAGGTCTTCAAATTCGCCAGCAAGACAATGGCATCTTCATCTCCCAAGAGAAGTACCTCAAGGATGTTCTCAGGAAATTCGACATGCAAGATTGCGAAGGCGTCAAAACTCCAATGCCTTCAAAAGGCCACCTTTGCACTGATGAAAATGGTAAAGATTTCGATCAGAAGGTATACCGCTGCATGACTGGTTCATTATTGTATCTATGTGCATCTAGGCCTGATATTATGCTGAGTGTTTGCATGTGTGCCCGATTCCAAGCAACACCAAAGGAATCACACCATAAGGCTATGAAACATATTCTTTGATACTTAGCTCACACACCAACACTTGGATTATGGTATCCCAAGGGCTCAAATCTTCACCTCGCCGGATACTCTGATTCTGACTATGCTGGAGATCGTGTGGATCGCAAGTCAACCTTAGGCACATGTCATTTCCTTGGACGATCCTTAGTCTGTTGGTCCTTGAAGAAGTAGAACTGCGTCTCACTCTCTACTGGTGAAGCTAAGTACATTGTTGCTGGCTCATGTTGTGCTCAATTACTATGGATGAAGCAAACCCTCAAGGACTATGACATCAAGTTGAAGAATGTGCCTCTCTACTATGACAACGAGAGTGCCATCAAGATTGCTTACAACCCAGTTCAGCACTCCAAGAGCAAGCACATCCAGATTCGTCATCACTTTCTTCGAGATCATGTACTCAAGGGCTACATCTCCATCGACCACATCCCCACCGAAGAACAACTGGCCAATATCTTCACAAAGCCCTTGGATGAAAAGAGGTTTTTCAAGTTGCGGTGTGAGCTAAATATCTTAGAACCTTCGAATGTTCTTTGAAGAAGGACACACATCCTAACACTAATGCATAATTTATGACTTAGATGTGCAACACACGAAGCAACCTTTTTCTTCAATCAATGAAGAATAGCCCTCTAAGTGTGAAGAAATTAATGAAGAATTTGGTTCTCAAAACCCTACGACAATTGTACGCGGTGTCTGAAATCATCATTCTTATACGGTGGGTCACGCCACCAACCATAGTTGAAATTCTTCAAAGTTGAGTGTTTCGTCATTTTGCAAAATCTTCAAATTTTCAAATTTCTCAAATTTGCAAATTCCTCAACTTTTCAAATTAGAAACTCATTTTCTTCAATGACTATATATATATATATATATTTGAGTCTTTTTTAATGTCCTCAACAACATTCACTTATTGCTAAATTATTCAAGTTCATTTTCATCTAGGTGAATGTGATCGGACCCTTTCCCCTCTATGCTGAACTCAACCCAGTCTGGTCACAAATTCTTCATATGCGTTCTACTTTGAAACTTGTTCAAAGTCTTCACTGTGTCCTTGACAGCTGAAGAATTTGCGAACGAAAAATTTGAAAGTTTCACTATCAAAATTTTCAGCGATTCCCGCTCAAACGGTTCCGATTCCCATGACTGGATAACCCACGATCCCCTATAATCTCCTCTACTCAGAACATGGGTGACACCTATCGCGTGGAGAGCAAGGGTCAGGGGCAATCCTGTCCAAAATCTTCGGGCGGATTGGTTTTCACTTCCACTATAAATACCCCCTCCCCTTCAACAGTGCTTGGTTACTCCTCATCTCTACTCTCTCCCGAGCTCCAACCAAGCGCCGCCACTAAAGTCATCAACACCAGTGTGGAAGAGCTTCACTACTCGCATCGGCCACGGAAGTCTTCATCCCACCGCCGCTGTAGATGTCTCCCTCTACCAAGCTAGGGCATGGGAGATCTAAACTGACAAACTTCCCAATCTCATCTCTCAGTTCGTCGTGTTCTTCACCAGGGTAAATAAAATTTATTTTGACTACCCTTGTTTGATCTTTGAATGCTCTTCATATTCCTCAAAAGGTGTTTATTCCTCATGAATCTTATTCTAAAGCACCTTACATCTTCATATACTTGATGATTTTCCCTAAATAATGATTTTATTCAAGATTCCTCAATTGTGTGAATTCTCAAAATTTACACAACTCTGGAACCTAAGACAAAGAACACTTAGTGAAATTCCTCAAGACACCCATGGTCAAATTCCTCACCTATTTCTATTTAAAAATTTCTGAGAACACATATGACCTCTTCAAATTCCTCGCACCTATACTCTATTCATAGGTACAACATGTCCGCTGATGAACCACTAGGTTCTCATCAACTGAACTCATTTGCAACATTCCTTGAGGAAAAACCGTATACTTCTTCAGAGTCCTCAAGAGTTCAAATTCCTTAGGTGTAGAAAATGGCCAATGGGAAGAAAACTTAGAAAGGTGGAAAGAAGCCAGATGTGCACACTGCTTTTGATATTCCAGATGGTTTGTATGAGGAATACTGCACACCCTATGAAGAAACTCGTGGCAAAGAAACGACCAGGCAGAGAAAAATTTGTCTGCAGAAAATTGAGAGGAGATGGGCAAGGGAATGGAAGGAATATCGTTATGTAACTCCTAAATACATGATGAAATTCGCTATGAAACCTCCTTGCAGCAGGCCTCCCCTAGCTCAAAATCAAATTGCTTATCCCACTAGCCTCAAGACTGGTGTGGACTTTCCTCATATGTGGGAGAAGCAGCAAGCCAAGCTGGCGAGGAAAGCCAAAGAGGTAGTGAAGAAATTCAATGAAGATTCTGCTATTGTTGCCTCTGCCGGAGCCTCTGCAAGTGCTCTGAAGAAATCAATGATGAAGAAAGCTGCTGTGAAGACAAGTTCTTCAACCTCGAAACCATTATAGCAGATTCCTCAAGTCCAAAGGCCTCAACCTACAAAGGCCTCAGATGCTGGTACTGTTGTTGCTCAGTCCTCAGCTACAGCTGCAAAGTCTTCAACCCTATTGCATCTTGCATCATGTAAGAGGACTCAGGGATTCAGAAAAGTTCCAAAGATCCCGGCAAGCCCCTCTACTAAAGCAAAGTCTTCAACTAGCCTACAGTGATACGGGGTGGCCTGATCTTCACGGAGGACCTACTCTATGATGCGAATCAATGCCACCTGAAGGGTATGAAGGAAACCCTCGATCCCAGCCAACAGCGCTGTTGGGTAATAGATAACTAGTGCAAACTGACGAGACCGAAACTAGCTACTGCACATGCAACAACCAACAACAAGTATTCGCCCAACCACACTCTTAGGATTCCAATCCACGCAACCACGCATGAAGTTGGAAGCATGAACTGGTCGCCGCCTCAACGGCTGCTGATGTAAAATCACAAAATGAGTTTACCCTCTCACAAGGCAAGATTACAAGAGCTAAGGAGGAAGTGAACTCTCAAACAAGATTCTGGTTGCACTTAGCTAACCTATGCTGAAATCAAAATGCCAAGGGGTTGTGGATGAAGTGGGGGAAGGGGTATTTATACTAGGAACATCCCTCCTAGTTTAAGTGTGAAACCAGTCCAAAAGAGGGGCTCAAATTCGTGCTAACCAGCTGTCCAAGGGAGCAAACTCATGGAGCCTCGCGTAGCAATTAATGCTCTGGATAGCTTGCATTGGAACTCTCATATCCTTTGACTCAGGACTCCAAATGACATGCCGTTTGATTTTCCTGATAGTAGACGTCATTTCCTGTCCATTTTGTACCCCCACACATGTTGGATACTCATATTATTGTGTGAAATGGTGCAAAAAGTACTGGGACGAAGTCTGGAACTGGGCATGCAACAATAGAGTGTTGAGATGGATTGCTATTCTTCTCTCGGATGTAACTAGTTGCCCTTGTCACCAAAACATGGTTTGCATCAGAGTTGAAGCTTGTTCTCTTCAAACTTGTGGTATGATCTTCAGAACATGTTTCTTCATGTGTTGAAAGTTGTTGGTTGCCCTCAACATTGTACATGAGGAAAATCAGCACACAAGATTTAGGTAGTAGAAAGTTCTCATGCATAGTGGAATTATGGTCAGCTAGGAGCGCACTCACCTCTTGTTCTATTTGTTTGGCACGACTCCTTATCATGGAACCCAAATATGTCTTCTTTGTGGAAGGACCATTTGATAGCAGAGATTTGTCATGTGGAGAAGATGGCAAATGAGGTGAACTAGGGATGTCCTCATCATCCTACCCCTCTTAAAAAGGAGTCGTCCTCGACTCTTTACCCTCTTGATCAAAGCATGGAGACAAATCAGCAACGTTGAATGTTGGACTCATAGCATAGACTTCGGGAAGCTCAATCTTGTAAGCATTGTCATTGATCTTAGCCAAGACTTTGAATGGTCCATCTCCACGAGGCATTAGCTTGGATTTGCTCTTCTCTGGTAACCGGTCTTTGCGCAAATGTATCCAAACCAGATCACCGGGCTCAAAACTTACCTTCTTGCGGTTTTTGTTTGCCTTTACTGCATAGTATTTGGACTTCTTTTCTATCTCTTCTCTAGTCTTCTCATGAATCTTTTTCACATATGCAACACGCTTAGAAGCCTCCAAGTTACATGTTTCTTGCAATGGAAGTGGCAGCAAGTCAATTGGTGCGAGTGGTTTGAATCCATATACCACCTCAAATGGGCACATGCTTGTGGTAGAGTGAACTTCTCTATTGTAAGAAAACTCCATGTGCGGCAAACACTCTTCCCATTCCTTCAAATTCTTCTTGATCATGGTTCGCAGCAATGCTAAGAGTGTGCGGTTCACCACCTCTGTTTGTCCATCAGTTTGTGGGTGACCTGTTGTTGAAAACAGCATCTTGGTTCCCAACTTTGCCCATAATGTTTTCCAGAAGAAGCTCATGAACTTCACATCACGATCTAAAACAATGGTCCTCGGCATTCCATGCAAGCGAACAACTTCCCTGAAAAACAAATCAACAACATGTGAAGCATCGTCGTTCTTGTGGCACGGAATGAAATGTGCCATTTTAGAGAACCTATCAACCACAACAAAAACTGAATCCCTCCCCCTCTTAGTCCTAGGTAGTCCTAAAACAAACTCCATACTAATATCTTCCCAAGGAGCATTTGGAATAGGTAAGGGAGTATATAAACCATTGGGGTTTAGTCTAGACTTAGCTTTGTGGCATGTGATACATCACTGCACAAATCTCTCCTTCCTCATCTTTGGCCAATCAAAATGATCAACCAATAGCTCATAGGTCTTCTCACGACCAAAGTGTCCCATTAATCCTCCTGCATGTGATTCGTGCAACAACAAGGGCCTAACCGACGAATCTAGAACACACAATTTGTTAGCCCTAAAAAGGAACCCATCATGCACATGGTATTTATCCCAACCTTTCCCATATTTGCATTTTGCATATGGTTCTGAAAATATATGATTAATGTAGTACAATTCTTTTAAGCTCTCAAGTCCTGGTACCTTCACTTCTAGTTGTGTCAAAAGAACATGCCTACGTTACAACGCATCAACAACCATGTTTTCTTTTCCTTTCTTATACTTCACAACGTATCAGAAAGTTTCAATGAATTCTACCCATTCAGCATGCCTACAATTCAGGTTAGCTTGGCTTTTCAAATGTTTCAAAGCCTCATGATCAGAATGTACAATAAATTCCTTAGGCCATAAGTAGTGTTGCCATGTTTCAAGTACTCTAACCAATGCATACAACTCTTTATCATAAACAGAATAATTCAGTTGTGCTCCACTCAGCTTCCCGCTAAAATCTATTGGTTTTTGTTCTTGCATTAACACTCCTCCAATGCCTATTCCACTAGCATCGCACTCTATCTCAAAAGTTTTATTGAAATCAGGTAGAATCAGCAAAGGGGCTTCAGTTAATTATTTCGTAAGCTCAAGAAATGATTCTTCTTGTGGTGCACCCCATTTAAACAAAATTCCTTTCTTTGTCAATTCGTTCAAAGGTGCAGCAATTGTACTAAAATCTTTCACAAACCTCGTGTAGAAACCAGCAAGGCCATGAAAACATCTCACCTGGCTTAAATTCACTGGAGTTGGCCAATTCTTGATGGCTTCCACCTTAGACTCATCCACTTCAATTCCTTGCCCCAAAACAACATAGCCAAGAAAAACAACCTTGTTTGTGCGAAAGGAGCACTTCTCAATGTTAGCATATAGTTTTTCAGTCCTTAGAACATTCAACACTTGTTTTAGATGTTCAATATGTTCCTCAATGGACCTGCTGTAGATTAGGATGTTGTCAAAGTACACAACAACAAATTTGCCAATGTAGCCTCTCAAAACATGGTTCATCAATCTCATGAATGTAGTTGGTGCATTAGTTAACCCAAAAGGCATGAGTAACCATTCATACAACCCAAAATTTGTTTTGAAAGCAGTTTTCCATTCATCTCCTTCTTTCATCCTAATCTGATGGTATCCACTTCTCAAATCAATTTTAGAGAAAACAGTAGAGCCACTCAATTCATCAAGCATATCATCTAACCTAGGAATAGGATGACAATACCTAATAGTTATAATATTGGTAGGCCTACAGTCCATAACCAATCGCCATGTTGCATCTTTCTTAGGCCCCAAAATCACAGGTACAACGCAAGGACTTAAGCTTTCACGCACATAACCTTTTTCTAAAAGTTCTTGTACCTGCCTTTGTATCTCCTTTGTTTCTTCAGGATTGGTGTGGTAGGGAGGTCGATTTGGAAGTGATGCTCCTGGAATGAGGTCGATTTGATGTTCTATGCCATGCAAAGGAAGTAGGCTAGCGGGTACTTCGTCCGGAAAAACATCCTTGAAATCCTACAAGACATCACAAACAACACTAGGGATACAAGTCAAGTCGTTAGCTGAAAACAATGTGTCTTTGTACACAAGTACAACGACCACTTGATTGGGGTTGAGCCTCACATCTCTCAATTCTGATTTGGTGCCTAACATGACAAAGTTCTCTCCCTCCCTTCTATTTTTATCTCTCAGATTTGTCTTGTGGCGCTCACTCACAAATTTGTGGATCTCTCTCTCACTCTTTTTCTCTCCCTCTTTCTTACTCACTACTTTTACTTTAGAAACTTTTTGCAAGTGCTCAGCCATGATTTGTTGGGGTGTCATGGGTCTTAGCATGAAGTCTTTCCCTTTCCACTTGATGGTGTTTTCATTGGTTTTGCCACAATGTTGAGCTAAAAGATCATATTGCCACGGTCTGCCCAACAGCAAGTGACACACCTTCATGGGCACAACATCACACTCAACGGTGTCATTATAGTCTCCAATCTTGAATTGCACTTGTACCATGTGTGTGACCTTCAGCTCTCCACATTCACTCAACCATTGGATATGATATGGATGGGGGTGTTGTAGCAGCTTCAACCCAAGCTTATCACACATTTCTCTACTAGCAACATTGTGACAACTTCCACCATTAACAGTTACTTTGCATACCTTGTCTTGCACTTTGGCTCTCGTTTGAAACAAGTTGTGCCGTTGTCCATTCTCAACTTCTTTGATTTGCACACTCAAAATTTAGTGACAACAAGAGAGGCACCTTGCTCATAATCACAATATGTATGCTCGTCGCCATCTGAATTTTCAGCATTCTCAATTTCTTCTTTAGGTTCACTACAAGACTCATACTCTCCATTCTCTGTGATTAGCATGGTACGCTTGTTGGGAAAATCTTTCTTCATATGGCCATGTCCCTTGCATGTAAAGCACTCTATATCACTAGTTTTCCCCGTGGAGCCAATGGAGGATGAACTAGGGGCTGCAAATCTGCTCTTCTCCTTCAAATTTGATTCGTCATTTCTGTTTATGGCTGCACGTGTATGGGACTGATTTCCACCACCAGAACTAGTCATAACACCTCGGCCAACATTAAGTTGTGGCGCAAACTTACTTCCGCTTGATGTGGCTTGAGCTTTGAAGGTTGTAGTCCTATTTTGCTTGTTGACTTCTTGCAATTGACGTTCAGCCTTAGAGGCAAGATGTACAAGCTCTACCACATTCCGATATGGCTGTATATCAACAACTCGCTTGACGTTAGGATTCAGCCCATAGAGAAATCTTGCCATGGTCTGCTCTTCATCTTCATGTATGTTGGCTCTTATCATTGACTTCTCCATCGCCTTATGATACTCCTCAACAGATAATTTTCCTTGCCTCGAATTCTAGAGCTTATCAAAGGTATCACGCCTATGATGCCTTGGGACAAATCTTGCTCTCATCTCTCTTTTCATTTCAGCCCATGTAGCAATAGCAGGTTCTCCTTCTTCTTCTCGCTGAACTTGAACTTGCTCCCACCAGATTAGAGCATAGTCTTCAAACTCAAGTGAGGCCATTGCTAATTTCTTCTCTTCAGAGTACTTGTCCATGCAGAAAATCTTGTCAACCTTCAATTCCCATGTGAGATAACTTTCAGGGTCAGATCCACCATCAAACTTGGGCATGGTAAATTTCATCTTTCCAAACCTCTCCTCATCTTGTCGTCCACGACCATAGTTTCTATGATGATGAAACCTATCATTTTGGTGCATACCATCTTCATCTTCATCAAACTCAACTTTGCTATCTTCATGGTGCAGGTTTGCTCTCCGGTGTCCTCCTCTAAAACCACGACCAGCAGCAGCTTCATGATGACCATGACCATTAGCATGAGCATTTCCACGTCCGGGACCGGGAGGTCTCATGTCATGGGGAGCAGGAGCATGGTTTCTTCTAGCTTGTGCATTGTATGTAGCAGCTTCCCCATCAGTTGCATTATGTCCATCACCATGGACACTTGCATCTTCTCGGCCTTGACGAAGCTCTCGCACAATATTAGCAACAATGTCATCCCTCATGGCTGCCATATTCTGAGTGAGCTGCTCATTAACATTACCCATAAGTAGCTGCAAATCTCTTGACAACTTGTCTTGCTTCTCTTCAATTGGATCAAGGTTGTTTCTGAATTCTCGGCGTAGATGATCACGCAAGGCATTGAAGTGAAACCATGTGACGGGTTGACTGATATGCCCATTTCCTTCAACATCATACTCGTCTTCATCACCTACCATGGTTAGTTTTGCAAAGTCCTATAGTACTAGAAGCATATATGTGGGTAACAACTCAAACTCACCTCACTTACCAACCGAAGCTCATGTAACTTCCAAGTGAGAGCTAAATCGTGCTCAACCGTGGTGCCGGTGGTTGGTATAAAAAGAGTGATAATCAAGCGAATACAAGTCAAGGGTTGCACATGCGGGGCTGTTTTCTGGAGCTTGGGTGGGGTATATATATAGCAAAAGATATAATAATCTGCAATCTAGATATTGTTCAACCAAGTAATCATCCACACAAGATTCTAATGCCTTAGTTGCTGAATAGGATATAAGTGACGAACATGCAACTCATACCAAGGAATTAGATTTGCTGCAAGCAAAGATTGAATACTTTGCACACTTGACACGTTTCAGCTCACAACACAAACATGGATTTCACAAGATATAAGTGAAGAACAGTCCCAAATATCTCTCTTTTGCTTCTTGCACACACTTTTCTTTTCTTTGGGCAGATATTTCTTTCTCTATTATCTTTTTTTGCCTCTTTTTTTTACAAACTTTCGACAAGAGACTTATATCTGAACACATAGTTTGGGGGAATCACGAAAATTCCAATGGATGAGCTCAAACAACAAGAACTTGCAGCTGGAACTTTGGCAGCAAACACATACGAGCTGATCTGATTTTTGTGGGTGGAAAACACGGTGGGAATCAGATTTCACAAGGATGGATGGAAAGATCACGACGTGGGCTTTCTAAAAAGCAAAAAAACACTCAAAACCGACTCCGGATGACAAAGATACGCAGGATTTGGTGGAGGGTGCAGATCTGAAATCCGTGCACAAAAATGAAGACAAACACACAAGATTGGATGAAATGAAACTCAGCAACTAAAAACAAAGATCCAGTGGACAAGAACTTGATAAAACTCACCAAAAACAGATTAAAGGCTGCAAAGGGTCGAGGTAAAGGTGATTTTTTTGTGGTGCTATTTTCTCGACTTTAGGATGAACAAGAACACGAACTAAGCTAGGGATACAAGATCCTACCATGTGAACCGAAGCTCTGATGCCAAGATGATTCGGGGTTGCCCGATCTTCACGGAGGACCTACTCTATGATGCAAATCAACGCCACCTGAAGGGTACGAAGGAAACCCTTGATCCCCGCCAACATCGATGTTGGGTAATGGATTACTAGTGCAACCTGACGAGACCAAAATTAGCTACTGCACATGCAACAACCAGCAACAAGTATTCGCCCAACCACACTCTTGGGATTCCAATCCACGCAACCACGCACGAAGTTGGAAGCACGAACAGGTCGCCGCCTCAACGGCTGCTGATGTAAAATCAAAAAGTGAGTTTACCCTCTCACAAGGCAAGATTACAAGAGCTAAGGTGGAAGTGAACTCTCAAACAAGATTCTGCTTGCACTTAGCTAACCTATGCTGAAATCAAATTGCAAAAGAGTTGTGGCTCAAGTGGGGGAAGGGGTATTTATACTAGGAACATCCCTCCTAGTTTAAGTGTGAAACCAGTGCAAAAGAGGGGCTCAAATTCGTGGTAACCAGCTGGTCAAGGGAGCAAACTCATGGAGCCTCGTGCAACAATTAATGCTCTGGACAGCTTGCATTGGAACTCTCATATCCTTTGACTCAGGACTCCGAATGACGCACCGTTTGATTTTCCTGAAAGTAGACGTCATTTCCTGTCCAATTTGTGCCCCCACATGTGTTGGATACTCATATTATTGTGTGAAATGGTGCAGCAAGTTCTGGGACGAATTCTGGAACTAGGCATGCAACAATAGAGTGTTGAGATGGATTGCTATTCTTCTCTCGAATGTAACTAGTTGCCCTTGTCACCAAAACTTGGTTTGCATCAGAGTTGAAGCTTGTTCTCTTCAAACTTGTGGTATGAGGTTCAGAAATTTTTTCTTCATGTGTTGAAAGTTGATGGTTGCCCTAAACATTGTACCTGAGGAAAATCAACACACAAGATTTAGGTAGTATAAAGTTCTCATGCATAGTGGAATTATGGTCAGGTAGGAGCGCATTAACCTCTTGTTCCAGTTGTTTGGCACGACTCCTTGTCATGGGACCCAAATATGTCTTCTTTGTGGAAGGACCATTTGATACCTGAGATTTGTCATGTGGAGAAGATGGCAAATGAGGTGAACTAGGGATGTCCTCATCATATAGTGTTGAAGCTGCAGAAAACTGCTGGACGAGGTCAAAGACCAAGTCCTCACTCAAGCAAGGCTGTGGTAACCATAGCCTCAGGATCTGAGGATGATGATGATGAAGCTGATGCTGAAGGATTGAATGAAATCATCAGGCAAAGTCAGCAGAAGGCTGCTATAGCCAAGGGAAGCTCTGTTCCTCTTATGTTGGATCCCAAAATGGTCCTCAACTTCATCGATATATGGCATGAAGATCCAAACAATCCACTTTCTTCACTAAATCTGCCTGTTGGTGTGGATCATGTCCTCACTCACTTCATATCTGAAGAGAAATGGAAGAGAGAACAAGCTCTGAGAGCTAAGAGGAACAGGGTTCGAAAAGAAAAGTTTCTGAAAGACAATGTGATGAACTTGACCCCAAATCAACTCGTCACAGTTCAGTCTGAAATTCGCACACTCTCTCAGGATCAAGAAAGGTATGATGCTGAATGGAAGGGCAACAAGGTGAGATTCGTCAGGGCTGCTCAAGCTGTTGTGAAGGATCACAACAGTAGGGTTGCAGCTCGATCGCAACCACAAAATCCTTAGTCTGATGAAATTCCTCAGGCTACTGATGAAATTGCTTAGCCCGATGTGACTGCTGATGAGAATGCTTCTGTAACAGAAGCAACAACTAGTGCTGCTGAGGAAACTCAGACCACTGATGACCATGCCAGGACAACCATCATTGTCGTGTCTGAAGAAATTGAAAGGCCAGCTGAATCTTTTGCTATGCCATAAGAACCTGAACCCACCAGGGCAACTGCATTAGTCGTACCTGAATAAGCTGAAACTGTAGGGGAAAAGACTCTCAAGAGAAAAGCATCAATGTCAGAATCCTCAGCTGTGAACAAGTTGAAGACTATGCCAAGTTCTTCAACTGGACCCATTGATTCTACACCAATTTCCTCCGCACCTGCCTATGAACTTGTACCATTTGGGATTGACTATGTCATCCGAGAGGAAGAAGATGAAGATCATTCTGATGCTTCGACAGAGAAGATTGATGAAGAAATTAAAGTTGAAGACATTGCTTCAACTCCAAAGGTATCATCGCCCCAGCCTCAGTTCACTGCTAAAGAGGCCCGAGTTGAAGAAATTGATGAGGACGTAGACATTGGCAATACAACACCTGTCATCAATGATGAATATTGGGAATCAGCACACCCCAATTCACCAATGACTACTCCTCTGACAAAGATTCCTCAATCACCTGCTTCGACTGAAGAAATACATGAAGAATCTGCCGATCAGACCACCCAAGTCATTGAAGAAATTCTAGCTACAACAACTGATGACTTTGCTGCTCCACCCATAACTGAGGAACCAACCCTCCAGATTGTTAATGTTCCTCCCATGCCAAAGGAGATCAAGGGCCGCTTCAATCCAAATCTTCAACTGAAGCCAAGGATGCCATTCAAAGGTTTAGCGCACCCCAAATTCCTCAAGAGCAATTTCTTCAATGAGTGCATGTTCTTCATAGGTACAAATCCTTATGACTCTGCAAGGGCCAGTCGTAGTAGATTCTGGACGACAACTCAACTCAACTACTATGCATTAGTCTTGTTTGAGAAGAAGAAAGTCTTCTAGCACCACCAAATTCCTCATGCGGACATGGAAACATTTCCATCGTTCACACCAGTGCTCCAAGTTCTTCACGATGCAAGCATTCTTCCTTTCTCCATCGACATCTACGACTGGAATGAGGAAATCATCCTTCATTGCTATGCCACACTGCATATCAATGGAAATGCTTCAGACACCAACTCCTAGGTTTTGGACATGATGACAGGATCAACTCACTTCACTGCTCAAGCTTCTGAATTACTCAGTGTGTACCAGTTCCAATTCCCTCAGATGAAGCTCGCAGACTATTCGATGAACCTGCTCTTCTGAATCAGCTGATGCAAGTGCCGAGGAAGACATTGCCTCCTGGAAAGCCGCAACAGAAAACCTTCCTTGTGAAGGATTTTCTATATGTGTCCAGGACGGTCTACAGCATACTCACAAATACTCTATGTCCTCAGAAGGTCCACAACTCTAAAGAAGAAGTGGAGGGAATCATGAAGAATATGCTCTTCAACATCATTCATGGGATTCCCATAGACTTACACGATTTCTTCATGAGGACATTGGCCAGTGCTGCTTTAGCTCCATTTGAATAGAAGCCTTATGCGCCTTGGATCATGAAATTCATTAGGGCAAAGTCCTCAGTTCCCTTCAAGGCTGATTTCTAGAATCACTTTGGCTTCCTGCTTCCAATCAAAGTCATCAAGAGCACAATTGACTCAGTAGAAGGAAAAGGCAAGGCTGTCATTGATGAAGGCACTTGTCCATTGGATGGACAGTTTCGCAAAGCTGCTTCCTTCTCCACCAATGATGACACTACAACTCAGGACTCCGAAGCAAAGACCTCATCTCACAAACCTCAAGAGTCTGCACCTTGTGTGATGACTAATCATGAACTGCTAATAAGTCTTCATCAGATGGTCGATCGCAATCACAAGTGGGTGAAGCATCAACTTGGTTACATTGTGCAAAACATGACTGTGACGCAGAACACTATGAAGAGGAATCACTACTATGCGCATGAAAATCTCAACCGCACTTGGGCCATATTGTTTGACCTCAAGTCTTCTGAAGAACTGAATGAGATGGATCTTGATGAACATCTTGACTGGGCTTGTCGACCAAAGAAGAAATTCAAGAAAGTCCAAGTTCCTCTAATGGTCACAAGTTCATATTCTTCATCTCGAGAGCGCGATGAGGATGAAGACATTGATGACACTGTGGCAAGCCCTGCATCAACAAACGACCCTGACAATGATGGCGCTCCTTCCTCACCAACACGATGAAATTCTTCAAAGGGTGTTAGTCCTCACTTTTTTGTCCCTTTTGGTCTTCAATGACAAAGGGGGAGAAAATTTGAGTTAGTCTTCAAGCGGGTCTCTATATATGGGCTATTCTTGTTTTAAGTTACAACTCTTGCTCTTCTGAAGCTTTTGTTGATTGAGTTGTAAACTTAAGTCTGATGGTGGTCTGACACTTCTGAACTATTTCCTCGCATGTTTATTACCTTAATACATACATGTTGAATTTCGTCAGACACCATTTACCTCATGCATTTCAAATTCTTCATATCATATGTTCAAATGCGTGTATGAATTACAACATATAGGGGGAGTTCTCCATGTTTTAACCTGCCATGTGCATTTGCAGTCCAAAGCAAATTCCTCAAATATGCACATCTTTAGGGGGAGTTCTTCTATATCTTGCGATCAAATTCCTCAAAATCTGTACTTTCACTTCATATGTTTATCCCCATTGAAAACGTAACCTATTTGTCATCAATCACCAAAAAGGGGGAGATTGTTAGTGCATCTAGTGCCCCTTAGTTATTTTGGTGTATTGAAGACTTATAGGTTAAGGCACTAATGTCTTTGTTAGTGTACACATGCTCTATAAGTCGATGAGGAGTTTGATATATCCAAAGATTATCGACCCTAAAAATGTATGTCTTCAACTGAAGACTTTGCTGAAGAGTTTGTGAAGACTTTGGTGAAGACTTTGTGAATACTTTGAAAATGAAGAAGTTGGTGTGACCTTGAAGATATGAAATATGAAGCATGAAGACTTTTGTTTTCGTAGTTTCATTTCCTTATTTGAGTCATAGGAAACACCGTACTATTAAAGGGGGCCGAGGTAATACTAAGGAAAATTTCCAACTGATGCTCAACTCCAAAATCCTCAACCTATACAATCCTTCGAGTGAAGCCTTTGGAAATCTCTTATGGCTCAGACAAGTTCTTCAGTGACAGGGACGAAGTTCTTCTGGTCTCTGAGGAAATTGATCTGACTGAGGAGTTAGCATTTTGCCAGTGCGAATTGCCTACAAGTGAGGAACATGATAAGCCTGGTGACTTTCATAGTTCAAAATTCCGACCATTGTTGTGCTGTGCCAGCTGTCCCCAATCATTATTATCCACATAAAAGTCATATTATTGGGGGCATTTATGTCTTATCATGTCAGGTTGCACCCTGGCTATAAATTGCCACCCCCACAATCACTAGTTGGTTGGCTGCTCCGAGAGAGAACTGACACTTGCCATTTGAGAGCAACCCATCCTCTGAGGACTTTGATAGAAAATCATCAGTGAGGAAAAATCCACAACCAAACCACCAAACCCATAGTGTTGAGCATCACTGAAGAAATTCCTGTGTGGATCCGACGCTTGTTACCTTTGAGGACTTTGCATCCTCCAAATGGTTAGGCATCATGGTCTGGTGCTCCTGCAGTCAATTGGGGATCACGAAGTGACCTTGGTCTAGAGCATCCAACAGTAACTTGTGGATCGCCGGGTGACCAATTTGTGAGGGTTTTGGAAGTCTACCCTGAAGACTTACCACGAGTGTTGGGTGAGGACTGTGTGACCTTAGCTCAAGGAGAATACGGTAAGGACTGTGTGTCCTGGGACCGTGTGTCCTTTGCTTTAAATACGAGGCCGCTCCAAACCAGACGTACGACTATCACAACAGTTGGAACTGGGTCATCAAACCATTGTCTTCATCGAGCAATCTAGTTCTATTTCCTCAACCCCTCTATTCCTCATATACCTGTTGATGAAATTGATTGCTACTGCTTGAAGAATTTGAGTGAAGACTTTCACAAATTCTTCACCTCAAATTCTTCAAGTTACCTTGTTCATCACTGCTTATCCTGTAGCACGCTACTTACTATTTGTGCATGTTTCATTTCATCATGAAGACTATGATGTTACTATGTTCCTCATGCACTTGAGTACTTATTCCACTGCTAGTTATTCATCACATTTCAAATTCTTCAAAGTTGAAATTCCTCAAGTGATGAATTTGTAAAAATCGCCTATTCACCCCCCTCTAGTCGATATAACGCACTTTCACTCAGGCAGAAGCAGTGGCAGTTAGAGCCACTAGTGCTCAAGCCCCTTGATCCAGGAATGAACAAATGGATCTGTTGATACATGAGTTCAGGGCATGCATAAGGACATTAAGGGGATTCTAGACAACCAGAACAGTCTTGTCAGGATCTTTGAAACTAGGATCAAGACGCTTAATGATAAGGTGGACAGGCTGAATAAGACAGTCACGGAGCTTTAGAAGGAAGTTGACTCCGTGCACATCCCTTGGGTCTCTTCTACTTCAGATGACGACGATAATGATGATGATGGGGATGAATCACCTCTAAGGCCGGGAACTCAGTTCACCACTCGGGCCAGATCAGCCATAGTGCTTGCACCAGACTTGAGGCCCTCTTCATCAGCTCCTGCTACTGTCAGCACAACTCCTGCTCCATCTGCTCTAGTTCCTCCAGCTGTCACTCCAACTCCATCCATGACATCTGTAGAGATCTTCACCGACGCTGTTCTCTCGACTCCTTCATTAACAACCGGAGGAGATCAGCCCAAGAACGTTTAGATGTATGCCTTTGAACTTTTTGGTAACTTGTTGCCAAAGGGGGAGAAGTGTATATAGATCTTTAGGCTTCGAGCGAGAGAGCGTTTTGGTGTTTGTTGCTTTTCAAAAAATTTGGTTCTGTTGGTTTGATGTGAGATACTTTTGTGTTTATGTGTGATCACACATTGTTATGGGTGATGCTACTATTTCCTATCATCTTAATGCTCATGTGATGATCATTCACCTTTGCTTGATTATGTTGTGCGTTGTTACTCATTCTAATTATTCTCGCACACCACCAAGTTGTATGTGACATGGAAGAAGTGCCCCACATACCTAATCGATTGTGCATTTGCATTCAAACGCAAATTCAAAATAATGCACAAATCTAGGGGGAGCTCTTGCTATCATATACCTCTCAAAGCGACGATTATATTCATTGATTTTATCATATGTCGAAGCTTTGATCTATATGTTGTCATCAATTACCAAAAAGGGGGAGACTAAAAGCACATTTGCTGCCTTGGTGGTTTTGGTAATAAATAACAACATATAAGTCATTGAACTAATGTTTCCACCAAGTATATTTCAGGAAATTTTCAATGATAGGATTGGCAAAAGGAGATTTTGGACATACCCCAAGATGCAAGGAAATAGGTTGGCCTAGCTTCAAGCAAGAGGACTCTACATTTTATATCTGTGAGAAATCATTTTGAGTCCATAGGAAAGCCAATTCCATTAAAAGGGGGTAAGGTTTTGTTGGTGAACAATATGCTCAAACATGCACACGTGATAGTCGCCAAAAACATCCACAAACTCTCCCACCGAAGCCTGTTCTATACCTAACACTCAAAATCGGTGCAACCAACTTTCCCATACCGGTGCCACCGATTCCAGAACCTAGACAGACTCTGCCAAACCCTAGCCACTTCGGTGCAACCGATTCCATACCGGTGCCACCGAGTTTAGGTTGCCAACTTTCTATTACACAAATTCATATTTTCGGTCCCACCCAGAATGTTGGATCAGCGCCACCGAGATTGGAAATCTGACCGCTGGTCACCTTATCGGTGCAACCGAGTTTCCTATGTCGGTCTCACCAAGATTCAAAAGTTGCCACCTTTTGGTCACTTCAGTACCACCGAGTTTAACACATCAGTGTCACCGAGTTGGTCATTTTGTGCGTAATGGTTAGATTTTTGGGGATGCCTATATATACCCCTTCACCAGCACGTACTCGAAAGAGAAGCACTCAGAACTATTCCATACCTATCCTATCAGATTTTCTGCGAGAGAACCACCTACCCTCGTGTTGAGGTCAAGAACTTCCACTCCAATCATATGGATCTTGATCTCTAGCCTCCCCAAGTAGCTTTCCACCAATCCCATCTCTTCCACCATGCCAAATCTGTGAGAGAGTTATTGGGTGCTGAGGAGTCTATCATCTTGAAGCACAAGAGCAAGGAGTTCATCGTCATTACTGAGCCTATTACCTTTTGGAGGGTGGTGCCTCCTAGATTGGTTAGGTGTCGCTTGGGAGCCTCCTAATCGTATTGTGGAGCGAACCAGGAATTTTGTAAGGGCAAGGAGATCGCCTACTTCGTGAAGATCTACCCATAGTGAGGCTAGTCCTTCGTGAATGGAAGCCGTTATGGAATAGTCAAGGTTGCTACTTCGTGGACCCTTTTGGGTGGATCCCTCCATGGACTCTCGCGATCGTTACCCTCCGTGAGTTGAAGACTCCATAAATGTGGATGTACGATAATGCCACCTATCGGAACCATGGGAAAAATCATCGTGTCTACAACTACATTTGATCTTCTTACCCTATCCCTTCTATACATGCTTGTTGTTACTTTCCGCTATTATATACTCTTAGACTTGCATGTGTAGGGTGTACTTGACTTGCCATGAAATGCTAAAAACTATCAACCTTAAAATTGGTATAGGGAAAACTTTTATTTGGTTAAGTGGTCTAATCACCCCCTCTAGACATACTTTTGGTCCTACAATAGGTCTTCACATAAACTACCACAAATCTTCTATAATCCCTATTAATGTGAATCATGAGGAGTTGCAGACGCTGGCTACTTCTATTGGGTGCAAAGTTGGTACTTTACCTTTCACTTACTTGGGATTGCAAGTTGGTACCACTAAACCCAAGATTGTTGATCTAATACCTCTAGTGGACAAGCTCCTTTTTTTTGGCTCAAGGAGGTAGACTGCAATACCTTAACTCTGCCCTGTCCTCGGTCCCAACTTTTTTCCTCTATAGTCTAGATATACCACCAGGAATTCTGAAGCAACTTAAGAGGATCCAAAGGTAGTGTTTATGGAGGAAAAATGGCCAAGACATAGCTCCTGCCCTTCCTGCTTGGAAATTGGTTTGTAGACCAAAGTCAAAAGGGGGGCTCAGAATTTTAAATTTAGCCGTGCAAAATGATGCACTATTGCTAAAACATGCAGATAAGTGTGGGGACCCCAACTCATAAGTCGTGATCACCAAATGTACATGCACAGTGATCCCAGAGATCAATGCTCACTGAACACACAAAAACTGAATAACAAGGTTCTTACATCCACATTTAGCGTCTTACACAAATAAAGACCATGAAGGTCTTGTCTTACATAGATAGGGTCACACGTGCCAAACACTTAAATGGAACAAGCAGTGGAAATCTTGATTGAACACGTGAACCCATGGCATCAGCCTTAACCTATTGGCATTCTGACTGGGAAGCATCCTAGTTCGCATGTTTGTCACCAATGAACTCTTCAACATACTCATGTTCTTCCATGCTTTTCCAATTAAATAACCAATGTCAAGACAATGAGTACTTTGAATGTACTCGCAAGAAACCCAAGTTGTGGAACAAGGTAATAATGATGCATGATATAGCACTAAGTTGGTAATTTGCGGAAAGCTAGTTTTTAGTGCTATGACATGATCAAGTAACTAGTAATCATGCATCAATAGCAGACATATATCCATATGAACAAGTTACAGATATTATCATAAGCAGGGATTGGACACCTCATGTTCATTCATCATGCTAAGTCATCGGACTTAGTTCAATTCCCATACTAAGTCATCGGACTTAGCTCATGTGACCTCTTTGTCATCATCACATTCATACTCACACCAAGTTTCATGAAAACATCCGGACATAGTCTAAGCAGCACCACCCAACTGTCCTTGACCATGGACACAACTATTCGAATAGTTTTACACTCTGCAGAGGTTGCACGCTTTACCCACAAGACTCGGGGAACTTTCGTGTCATCCACCACTCATGGTATGTAACATACCCGAGGTAAGCACATGAACAATGCCTTTCCCCTAGCGATACTAAACAAAGAGTCCACTCGATTGGTACCCATCCCTCATGATGTATATCACACGAGCCTCTCTTTAATTGTTCCATCCATGAGGGGACCAACGGTGTGCCCGGCGCCTGTGGAGACAGTGCATGATCGTACATACCGGTATGACCCCGTATCGAGAGTGACCACACCACTCCCGCCACTAGTAATGTGGTCTCCTTGACAGTACCCACCAAGGTAATCAACAAAGCCCTGTCCCATAAGGGGTATCGTGGTTGCGCATGTAAGGTTGGGACGATCGACAAATCTTAAATCTAATCCGTTTTCGAAAACACACCCTCAACTTGTTCCGGCACACCTCTTCTTTCTCAAGTGGTCACTCATCTCTTCATCATCTCCCTCTGGCATTAGTGGCACCCGACGAGGTTTTTGAAAAGTCTTTGAAATCATTTCTTTCTTTCTATCACCATGCATAAACCCGAACCATTTGTGTAGCATCTACTAGCAACCTATCTACACCCACCCGCATAACCCTCATAAGGTGGTAGGGCCATGCACGATGCAAGTGTCAATGGTAAAAGCTTCGGAAGTAACCCACCGGAGGGGTCACTACTCCACATGATCAAATGTGCCAAAAGTAAAGTGCTATATGTCATGCAATGAAAAATGGTTTCTTGACATGGTCAAAGGGCTGCTTGCCAGTCTCAACAAAGTCTCCGGGGTCTTCGAAGTCTTCGGGTCCAACTTCTTCGTCAACAGCGCAATCTATCATTGCGAATAAAAGCGATAAAAAGAAGCATCACACAAAAACAGAGCACACAAGCAATCATTAAAAATGCTACCCTATTCTGATAATTCCTAGATGTTACACTAAAAATATTTGTTTAGTGTTTTGACCTTAGAAAGATTTCTAAAACCATTTAAAACAGGAGCTTATATTGCTAAATAGGGGTTTTAAATTAATATAGTACATAAAATATTTTCAATCATTTTTACAAATGGCACTAATAAATTCTAGGGAATATTCTAGGAATTTAGGTGCAAAAAATATTGTCGTAGGATTTTTATTGGCCTCTATGGGATTTTTGCAAATCACACAAAAAAGGAAAAAGATCAAGGCTATGGGGGACCCAGGCCAGAGGCGGCCGGTGGCTGGGCCGGCCTAGCTGGACAGCCAGCCGGCCTCGCGCGCGTTCAAACCTGACACGTGGGGCCCAGCTGTTAGCGACCGTGGGGGGGAGAGAGAGCGCGGGAGAGGGAAAGAGAGGCCGACAGGTGGGTCCCACCTATCAAATCCTTCTCCCACCTCGGGGCATAGAGGGGAGAGGCTCATCGGCGGCGGCACGGGGCACGGCAATGGCAGGAGATGGCGGAAACAGGCTCGGGGAGGAGTCATCATTCTAGGGAGGTCGAAGGGAAGCCGGAAGTGGCCACCCACGGCGGAGGAGGTTTTGGGAGGTGGTCGTCGGGGCCGCTTCAGGCTGCAAAGAGGTCGGGGAGAAGGGGGGAAATGCGTCAGGAGGGCAAGGGAGGACCAATGGGAGAGAAATGGGAACCGGAGGGGGCTGCTACCAGGAGATCTGCGACGAGGTTGCCGCGGCGGTTCTCGGCTCGATCCCATGCGTAGGGGCCTCAGGAGGTCTTCGGATCACGTAGGGGGGCTACTGGGGAGAGGAGAGAGAGACAAGAGGGGAGAGAGGGGTCCAGGAGGCCCTTTTATAGGCAGGGGCAAGTCCACCAAACGGAGGTGCCCCGGCGAGCTTGTGGCCGAGGCTAGAGGCCACGAGAGAGAGAGAGGGGGCGAGTCAAGGCCATTCCTAGGGCTAGTGTAGGCCCTGGGGAGGGAAGAGAGAGGGAGAGGTGCGTGCGTGTGTGAGACTGTGAGTTGGCCGAGCCGGATGGACCTCGGCACGCGCGGGGAGGCCGAAGGAGGAGGAGATAGGAGGGGGCCGACCGGCCGGTGTGTCCCGGATGCCGAGGCCAGCCAAGTGGCTAGAGGGGGGAGGCCGAGACGGTTGGGGCCATGTAGTGGCCAACGGCTATAGTGCCTGTCGGCACTGTAGCGCGCTCAAGAGCGCGTGTTTGGCATGCCCCGGCATGCGAACGGCATCTTCTACGTGGCCACCTATGTCAAGGGGATAGGGGAGGGTATAGAATAGTGGAAAGTGGCCTTGGATGCCTTGGGATTCCTTATGAGAGAAGGAAAGTTGAGAGAGAGGGAAAGAAATTACTGTCCATAGGGGTAAAAGGAGGGTTTTACCCCACTTACCTATGGAGTCTTGGCCAGGAAGAGTTATTGGAGTTAGCTAGTAACCTAGAGGGGTTGTGATAAAAGTTTGGGGGCAAGGGTAGAAGAGGAAGGGGTGGAAATAGTGACTTTACTATTTCACCACAAGGTGTTTGATGGGCTTTTCGGCAAGAAATATTCATCAACTTAGTTAGATATTTACCAGGGTCAAATGGTAGGTAAAATTGAGATAATTTACCAAGTTTGAGGTCAAGTGAGAGAAGATGACAATGGAGACTTCGTAAACCCTAGAAACTAACAGAACTAGGTTTCTGTAGATCTAGTGATGCCAGGCTTTTACCCTTGATGCACCACTTAGTGTAGCATCACTATTTGGTCATTAGAGCATGCCCACAAAGTTTGGGTTCGAGGGGAGAATCTTCACAATGTAAAGTTGCTCAAATTTGGATCTAGACATGAAGGGTTTTGGGATGGTTTGAAGAACCAAATCAACGTGGATTGAGATGAAACTTTGCAAGATCATGACCTAAGATAGTGTTGACTTGTTGGAATTTTCCTTGAATTTATTGAGAATATTTCTTATAGAAATATTTCAAAAGGTTGATTTGAACAGAAAGTGTTTTGAGGGGTTTTGCCCATGATATGAACATGCCCTTGTGTTAAAACTCACATATATGGAAAATATATGTCCACTGGGTTTCCCTAACTTTTCTCAAATACTTTAAAAGCATTTAAAATTTTTTCCCTATGAAGGACCATTTTTTGGTTTTAAGAAAAAGCCTTTAAGTAAAATATAAGAATAATCTTTAAAATTAATATTTGGTGGTTTTGGAAAGTCTTATATATAGTAGGCTTGAAGTAAAGCTTTTGGGGAAGAAGAATCCACCCAACTTGAGGACTTGCAGCGCAAACCTCATTTCAGGGGGTTTTGAATTCCTAATTGGAATAAATCCCATTTGGTCAAAGCAAAATTTGATAAAAATAGTCTTGGGCACTATTCACATGGCATGATCATTGGGCAAGAAGTTTGGGTCAAGGAAGATGAATTTGAAGTGGAATAGAATCTAGGAGTGCCATAAACCACAATCATCAAGCAAGCGAACATCATTGCAAACAAGCACTTAAAAAAGTTTTAGTTGTCTCCAAATTTTATAAACCCAAACATATCAAGGTGATACAAACACAGGGTGTAACAGACCTTCCCCCTTACAAGAATCTCGTCCCCAAGATTCCCAGGCTAAGCGCTAAAAAGATAAGGGAACTCAGATCTAAGATAGTCTTCATGCTCCTAGGTTGATTCAGCTTCAGTGTGGTTGCTCCACTGAACCTTGAAGTACTTGATGGTGCGGCTTCGGGTGCAGCACTCGGCTTCATCCAAAATGCGAACTGGCCCATCGCGATAAGTGAGGTCTGGCTGAAGATCGATGGCTTGATGGTCGATATCCTTGTAGAGGTCGGGGCGGTTGGGAACTTGCAAACACTTCCTGAGTTGTGACATATGAAAGATGTTGTGCACATACGATAGCTCATCTTGCGGTGACCTTGAAGGGGCCGATGTATCTGGGTGCGATCTTCCCTTTGACGTGGACAGGCTTGGTTCCTTTAAGAGGTGTGACTCGAAGGTAGATGTGATCTCCGTTGTTGAAGCTTAGTTCTCGTTGGTGAGAGTTAGCGTGGCTCTTCTGTCTTGATTTGGTGGCCTCCAGATGCCCTCGAACAATTTGAACTTGCTCTTCTGCCTCGTGGAGGATATCTGGTCTGAAGACTAATCCTTCTCCTGTCTCTGACCAGTTGAGGGCAGTACGACACTTGCACCCATATAATACCTCAAATGGTGCCATCTGAAGGCTCGCCTGGTAGCTCTTGTTGTAGGAGAAATTAGCGAACGATAGGCAATCTTCCCACTTGGCTCCATATGCCAAAACACAAGAACGGAGCATATCTTCGAGTATCTGATTTACTCGCTTTGTTTGCCCACCGGTCTGGGGATGAAAAGCAGTGCTAAAGGAGAGCTTGGTTCCCATAGCTTCTTGAGACTTCCTCCAGAATCTTGAGGTGAATTGGGTTCTTCCATTGGACACAATCTCCCTCGGAACTCCGTGAAGACTCACGATGCGGTTGATGTAGAGGTTTGCGAGCTGGCTTCCATCATAGGTGGTCCGGACATGAATGAAATGGGCTACCTTGGTCAGGTGGTCGACAATGACCCAAATGGAATCATGTCCCTTACTCGACCTTGGTAAACCGGTGATGAAATCCATCCCAACTTTGTCCCACTTCCATTCAGGCACCTCAAGAGGCTGCAATAGCCTAGCGGGTCACTAGTGCTCATCTTTGACTCTTTGGCATATGCCACACTTAGTAATGAACGTGCCTATCTCCCATTTCATGCCATGACACCAGAATCTTGCCTTGAGGTCTTGATACATCTTGGTTCCTCCAGGATGGATGGAGTATGGAGTGTCATGAGCTCCTATTTGTTGGGTACGCAGATGTGATTCCCGAACCATACTAGTCCCTGTTCATCCACTGAGAATCTTGGGGCCTTGCTTTCCTTGATCTTCCTCTTGATGCCTTCGATGCTCTCGTGTCCCTTATGAGCTTCTTTGATGTCAGCCATCAATGTAGGCTTTGCTTCAAGGTTGGCGAGGAATCCTGGTGCAACTAGTTCTGAGCCGAAGCTTTCAAGATCTTCATACAGGGCGAGTAGCCTTTCCTTAATCATGGCGTTCAAGGAACAAGCCTTTCTGCTGAAGGCGTCTGCTACCACGTTGGCCTTTTCGGGGTGGTATTGAACAATGAGGTCATAATCCTTGATCAATTCCAACCATCGTCGCTGCCTCATGTTCAATTCCCTTTTTAGTGAAGATATACTTCAAACTCTTGTGGTCTATGAATATCTCACATCGCTTCCCTAGAAGGTAATGTCGCCATGTCTTCAAGGCATGGACCACGACTGCCAACTCGAGATCATGAGTTGCGTAGTTCTCTTCATGAGGACGTAGCTGTCTAGATAGATATGCTATGACTCTGCCTTCTTGCATTAGAACACCTCCAAGCCCAGTTCTTGATGCATCACAATATATCACAAACTCCTTATGAATATCGGGGGTGGCAAAAATTGGGGATGTGGTCAATCTCTTCTTGAGCTCCTGGAAGCTTTCCTTTCACTTAGCAGTCCATTCAAACTTCTTATCCTTCTTCAAAAGCTGGGTCATGGGTCGGGCAATGCTTGAGAACCCTTCCACGAACTTGCAGTAATATCCTGTGAGTCTGAGGAAGCTCCTGACTTCCTTCACGGTGGTTGGGGTTTTCCATTCAATCACGGCTTCAATCTTGGCAGGATCCACTGAGAATCCTTATATAGTCAGCACATGACCCAAGAATCCAACTTCATGCAGCCATAATTCACACTTGCTAAACTTGGCATAAAGCTAGTGGTCTCAAAGCTTTCTAGGACCAATCTCAAGTGTTCCTCATGTTCTTCTTCAGACTTGGAGAAGACGAGTATGTCATCAATGAAGACAACAACGAACTTGTCCAAGTACTTCGTGAAGACCTTATTCATGAGGTACATGAAGTAGGCAGGGGCATTGGTTAACCCAAATGACATGACCGTGTATTCATACAGGCCATACCGGGTTACAAACGCCGTCTTTGGAATGTCTTGGGATCTAATCTTCAGCTGATAGTACCCATACCTGAGGTCAATCTTGGAGAACACCTTGGCTCCATTTAACTGATCAAACAAGTCTTCAATCTTGGGGAGCAGGTGCTTGTTCTTTATTATGACCTCATTGAGAGAATGGTCATCGACACGGAGTCTGATAGTTCCATCCATCTTTGACACAAATAGAACAGGCGATCCCCAAGGAGAGGCACTAGGGCGGATAAATCCTTTCTTGAGCTGCTCTGCCAGTTGCTTCTTCAATTCAGCCAACTTTTTGGATCCCATCCTGTAGGCCTTCTTATAGATGGGCCTTGATCCATGCATAAGCTCAATGATGAACTCAATGTCACGGTTAGGAGGCATTCCGGGCAGCTCATTAGCAAACACATCCAAGTATTCACATACCACTGGCACTTGATCCAACTCAAGTCCCGACAGACAGTTAGCCCGAGGGGCTTGAGTGGAGGTAGGGTTGGGAACATACTTGACTTCCACTCCTTGGCTATTGGTCATAGTGGCAATCCTCTTGGCACAGTCTAACAAGCCTTGTTGCTTGGTTAACCGGTCCATGCCTAGGATCACATCCAAGCCTTCTGACTTCAGGATGATAAGATCTGCTAGGAAGTCTACCCCGTTGATGTTAATCTCAACTCCCTTACAACCTATCCCAGACATCATAACCGATCCTGAGGTTTGTATCAACATACGACTACCCAGGGGTGTAGGCTTCATGCCACTCTCTAGTGCGATTCTTTGTGTGACAAAAGAATGTGAAGCCCCACAATCAAACAATACTGTTGCTGGATTGATTTGATGAGGAACGTACCCAGTATGACGTTCGGGTCTTCCTAGGCTTCCTCTGCGGGGACATGATTCACATGACCCTTGCCATTGTTGGGTTGGTTGCAAGGAGAAGGGTTCCTTGGTGGTGCTCCACGGGCTTGACCTTGAGCTGGCGCATTGGGGGCATGGTGCATCTGGCTTCTTGTAGGGACACAACCTAGAGATGTGTCCGTGTTGACCACATCCAAAGCAAGCGACTTGTCCAGGGCTGTTGTTGTAGTTCCTGCCACCGTTGTTGTTATTGGGGTTGTTATTGTAAGCTGTCCAGGGATTGGCATACTGCTGAGGCTGGTAGCTGGGACGAGGCGCAGGAGGTCTAGCCAGCCATGGCCAATAGGTCGGCTTGGCTGGGGTTGGCTGCCAGGGGCGAGGCTTCTGGTTGCTTAAGCTACCCTTGATGATCACCTTGCGTTTGCGAGTGTCGTCTATGGCACGATGCTTGTCTTCCAACATGAGGGCCTTGTTCACCAAGTCGAAGAAGGTACGATAGTCGCAAACGATGAGCTGATACTGCAGGGTCTGTTGAAGTCCTTCCATGAAGTGTTCCTTCTTGGCAGCCTTCGTGCTGACATCCTCAGGTGCATACCTTGACAGCAGGTTGAACTTCTGCAGGTACTCCTTGACAGAGCCACTTCCTTGCTTCAGCACTCGGAATCCTCTCTTATTGGTAGCCATGATCCTAGAAGGAATGTGGGCAGTGAGGAATCTTTCCTTGAAGTCGTTCCAAGTGATCACACGCTCACCTTGCATGACCTTGAATCCATCCCACCAAGCTCGGGCGGTACCTCTGAGGCAATGAGAGGCATAAAGCACCTTCTCATGGTCCTCATTGAAATTGACCAGTGCAAGGAGGTCCTCGATGGTGCGAATCCTGTCATTAGCATCCTATGGTTCAGCCGTATTGGTGAAGGTTGAGGGCGAATTCCTCATGAACTCAGACAACATGGAGCAGCCATTGCCGTTCCTACCTTGATGGTGGTTGTTCACAAGGGTCTGAGCCATCTGCTGGATAGCAGCATTGTTGGCTTGGTGCTCCTCCCGGAGAACTTGGAGAAACTGAGCTATGGTCATGTTTTCCGGTAGAGGTGGGGGCGGGGGAATGTCGCCTAGTGGCTGCTCCTGGTGTCCTCCAGCGTGAGCAGCCCCACCAGCTCCCTATTGTTGGCTTGAGTTGCTGGCTTCAGGGTTGGTGAAGGAGCTGCTGCGGGTAGTAGTCACCATCCTGTTTGGAGCAGCCCAGTCGAACAACTGGGATAGACGAGAGGAAAAGCAACAATAGAAAAGTGCGCCTGAGGGGGTTGGTCGAGTGCAAGTGTTATAAAACAAAAAGGTCGAAAGACCAACATATATTAAGATAGACAATGGAGTCGCTTACATGTTGCCTAAGGCAAAAGCACGAATTGCATCGAAACAAAGCCAGCAAAACAAACAAGAAGCACACATGGTTTCATATGAACCATTACACAGACTCGACTTCGCATGATGGATACATGATTGATCCTACCCTAGGGGTTCTCGGACTCAGGTGGTGGAGTGCTCGGTCTCATAGTCACGCTCTTCTGGGTCTTCCCCCTGTTCATCATCTGAACGGGCATCATTCCCGGTTGAAGGGGTCGGGGAACGAGGAGGTCCATCCCGATGACGCTTTGCAGGCGGGTTGGTGAAGAACTCACGATACTCCTTCGCACTCATGCGATGATGACGTGTGGGTGCATGACTAGCTAGGGGTACTCCTCCTCGATAAGCGACAACTGGTTGTCCCTCGGGGGCTCCATCCTTCTTGATCTTGTCTGGCTTCGTCTTGGCTTGGCGAAGTAGCTCTCGGGTGTGGTGAAGTTCCTCATGGAGCTTCACGGACTCCTTAATCAAGTGGTGAACCAGACTATCGGCGGAGAGGCTGAAGTAGGTCTGGAACCTGAGCGGTGTGCCATCTTCCTGGGTTGGAACCAGTGTCCAACTCTCGCCAAGATCATCCTTTCTCAAAGGAAGGTAGCGAGTAGCCGGCTCCTCAGCCACCTCTGGAATGATGTCTCGTAGGTGCAGAAGTGCCATGCGTGCAGCTGACTTAACTACAAGTATCATGATCTCCATCTGTGGTCCTTCAAAGAACCAACTGGCCGGGGAGTCGTTTGCCCTTACGACCACATCCACGTGGTACACCTTCATGACGGCATCAACCCAGTGCTCATGGTAGAGGAAAATGGGTGGTTGGTGAAACTGGCACTTCTCCAGGCTATCTCCAAGGAGTAAGGGAAAGCCAGATGTCAGGAAGGCTTTGGGTACGATGGTCATCTACAAAGGTTTGAAGGGAGGAGAATCAGCAAAGTGTTGTGTGAAGAATAGAAGAGGTAAATACTGAAGAATTCCCTAAGTGTAGGTGCTAGGTGTAGTTTGGAAATGGTTTTTATCCTGACTAACGTCCATGCTAACTAAGGGCTTCCAAAAGTCAGGATAGCTCTGATACCAACTCTGTGGGGACCCCGACTCATAAGTCCTGATCACCAAATGTACGTGCAGAGTGACCCCAGAGATCAATGCTCACTGAACACACAAAAACTGAATAACAGGAGTCTTACATCCACATTTAGCATCTTACACAAATAAAGACAATGAAGGTCTAGTCTTACATAGATAGGGTCACACGGGCCGATCACTTAAATGGAACAAGCAGCAAAAATCTTGATCGAAAGCTTGAACCCATGCCATCAGCCTTAACCTACAAGCATTCTGACTGGGAAGCGTCCTAGTTCGCACGTAGCGACCCGACCTGAAAGGTCGAATCTCCGGTGTTTCCGTACCATCCCAAGATCATGCTGGTACACACACGGCACATCAATGTATATATCAAAGGGGAATCACACAACATTTATTAATCGTAAATCTCATATCGAGTCCTTTATTACAATAAAGATTACAATAAAGTGGCTGAAGGCCAACTCATGAGAATATCTAAATCTTACGGAAGCATCGAAGGTATATGAGTCCATCTGACTCCAAGGGCATCTCACCGAGCATAGAGCGTATCCTCACTCGTCGTCGGAAAAGTATTCTGCAACATGATACGTTGCAGCCGTATAGATCAGCATATTGAATATGCCGGCAAAGTCACAAGAGAGGGGGTAATGTAATCATCTAGTCTACATGCAATTATGGCAGGTGGAGTAGTAAGTTTTTGCATAAAGCCAAATTTTTCCTACAACAAGAGAGGGCAAGGGCATAATTACTACAATGTTGGTTGATTAATGAGATGGTTCCACCAACCAATTCTCATACCCAAGTTGACATTTATAACCCACATCAATATAATTAATTGTGTTGAGAGTTCCAGATAGTTTCAGTTCCTTTGGCTCAAACTGTCCATGACCATGGACACGGCTAATCGATTAGGTTTGGGTACTCTGCAGAGTTTTGCACACGTTCCCCACAAGATTTGATCGCCTCCGTTGGATTTCTCGCACTTCAGGGTGTTTGAGAAATGGATGACCAAAACATGGTCTTCTAAAGGGTTTCCCCGAGACTCTGTTGGTGCCCATCCTTTCCTACCGTTCTTCTACCTCTCGTAGCACTGCCTGTCCAGGGTCACCACGATATCCAACCAAGCCAGAGCCCATAATGACTTGTGGCTGTGCAGGTAAGCCTTGAGTCTTGAAGCATCCATCCATCTCTTTGTGCGTGGGTGGACCTTTCCGCATGAATACTGGCACATCTCCACCATCATCTAGGCTAACCACTGATTTCTCCAGGGCGCCGTTCAACCATCATCCACCCAGAGGTATGTTGAAAACTCGGAGTCTTCAAGTCTGGTTCATCTTGTAGGTCTTGAAATTATTAACTCACAACTCTCATGAATCACACAACCAACCCCGTCTACTAATAGCATAGCAAAATGTAAAACAACGTTTCCCGGGGCCAATGTGTCAAGGGTTGAGGGATACCTACCACATGATACTACAACAAGTAACCAAGTTTCCAATTTCCCTACTTTGCATGCAATTGGGGAGATGGTAGAACTAATGCAATAAAAACATAGGTATACATGGTCAATGTGACTTGCCTGATTGATGATCTTCGTACTCGAGGGACTCTAGGTAACAAGCTTCACACTCCGGATGATCTAACGAATCAAACAAGAGCACTCAATAAGCATACAACAGAATATTGTAACTCACAAAAATCAGGAATGAACTAGTAATCTCTCAAGAAGAAACAAGGCACAATCAAAAGAAAAGGAGATCAACACATAGTTTGGGTTTTCTAAAGTTGATGGGTAAACTACTACTAATAACATAGAATTATTGGTATTAACAAAACAATAGTTGACAGAAAAGAACAATAGAAATATTTTACTAATAAATAGAATTAAATCCATTTAAAGTTTTGTTAAGAAAAATCTTAGTAGGGTTTTAAAAGTTTTGATAAACACTACTACATGAAATGGGCTAGAGTTTATTAACAATAGAGTGAAATAAACTACAATTTTATTAATAAAACAATTCTCCTAACATAAAAGAATTTACTAAAACTTTTCTTAGAAAACAGAATTTAATTATCTAAACTTTATTGAAAAGAAAATAAAAACTATTACTAACTAGTGTGTTTTAATCAAATTAAACCTAGTTGAAAAAGAGTAAAGATTCCTATAACAATATAGAAATAAACTAAGCAAATTATATTATTATTATCAGCAAGTAAAACACCTATCTTTAAACAACAGAAACTACTAAAAACAACATATAACAATTCTGATTTGAACTAACTAAAACTAAATTATTTAAACTATACTAACCACTAGGCAGATTCTGTTTATAGTTAAAACACTAACAAATCCATCCTAAAAATTCTCAAACTAAGCATGTTTATAGTCCTAACTAATACCAAGCATGAGCAAAAACATTCATACAAAAATCTATTTTTAAACTCTAGTTATTCAGATTTTAGTAAATTTGAACAAATTTGATTAGATTCAAAAATTTAAATCTCATATTTGAAATCTAAACATACAGACATAAACTACATCAAAAATGTGAACTAATGCAAAAAGAATCAACTAAAAACACAAAATAGTTCAAAAGATATGATAAAAACAAAATTAGGATGCATTCTGTTTTCTAAATCAGAAAAGAAAAGAAAAAAAACTAACGATCGAACAGGGGCTACGTGTCAGGTTCCTATTGGTCGAAAGAGCGTGCGTGCGGGTGTTTACTGACGGTCGACCGAATGTTAGAGGATACCGGTTCGGATTTAAATGGATCTAATCTCGTGCGTTGATCTACGATCGAACAGCTATAGAGTGGGAGGGAGAGCTCACAGAGAAGAGGTCGCCGGCGAGGGGGTTCTCCGGCGAGGCCGAGGCGACGAGGTTGTCGGGAGTGACGCTCCGGTTGTCAGGGGCGGTGTCCGAGGTGCTCAGGTGACGGCGGCGAGGCTCCAGAGTAGTCTGGTGGTGTCGTAGAGGGCTGGGGGTGACGGAGACGACGGGCACGAGCTCGGGAAAGGTCCGGCGGGGATCCGAACTCCGGCGAGGTAGTGTCGGGTGGTTCTGGCGAGGGCTGAGTGGGGCTCGGGGTGGAATGGAAAGCAGCGAGCCGGGGCTATTTATAGGGCCAGGTGCGGGGTCAGGGGAGGGAGAGAGGAGGGAGATCCGGGAGAGAGATCTCCGGTGACGGCGGCGCGCGCGAGGAAGGAGATGACCGCGGCGTCATCGGGATCGGGCGGTGGGGCCAGGGTATCAGAGAGAGAGAGGGCAGCGTCAGCGCGTCGGTCGGTCGGCTCGTAATGAAGTCGCGAGTTAATGCCCGTGGGCCGGACCGTTTTCAAATAAATTTGTTTCCTTTTTAATATCCAGAGTAGTAAAACCTCTTTAAAAGCATTCAAAACATTTCCAAATGTAGGAAATATATATATCAAAATGATCAGGAGAATTAATGCTATTCAATGAACATTTTCCTCTGTCATTTGAATAGTTTGAAAAAATAATTATTTTCAGAAATTGCCTATTTGGTTTTAAAACCTTTTGCAAATATTTTTTCAAAAGACCCCCTGGTTCTTATTGTTCAAATATATCACCAAGATGACCCTGGTGTGGAGTGTCATGTTACTCCCCTCTTATTTTGAACTTTTTCCAAGGTTTTCAATTAGGTGAAAGCAACATATTGAAAATAGAAAGGGACTTTCAGAAAGTCAGAAGAAGCATTTCAACTATTTCATACATTCAAGCAATGATGATGATGATGCATAGCTATATTTCATAACATTCCAAAATGGAATTTTGGGATGTCACATCGCATGTTCGTCACCAATGAACTCTTCGACATAGTCCTATTCTTCCATGCCTGGCCAATTAAATAACCAGTGGCAAGCCAATGAGTACTTTGAATGTACTCGCAAGCAACCCAAGTTGTGGAACAAGGTAATAATGATGCATGATATAGCACTAAGTAGGTAATTTGCGGAAAGCTAGTTTTTAATGCAATGACATGATCAAGTAACTAGTAAGCATGCATCAACAACATGCAGATACCCATACGAACAAGTTATAGATATCATCATAAGCAGGGGTTGGACACCTCATGTTCATTCATCATGCTAAGTCATCGGACTTAGTTCAATTCCCATACTAAGTCATCAGACTTAGCTCATGTGACCTCTTTGTCACCATCACATCCATACTCACACCAAGTTTCATGAAAACATCCAGACATAGTCTAAGCAGCACCACCCAACTATCCTTGACCATGGACACGGCTATTCGAATAGTTTTACACTCTGCAGAGGTTGCAGACTTTACCCACAAGACTCGGGGAACTTCTGTGTCATCCACGACTCGTAGTATGTAACATACCCAAGGTAAGCACCCGAACAATGCGTTTCCCCTAGCAATACGTAATAGAGAGTCCACTCGATTGGTACCCATACCTCACAATGTACATCACATGAGCCTCGCTCTAATCGTAACATCCATGAGGGGACGAACGGTGTGCCCAGTGCTTGTGAAGACAGCGCATGATCGTACATACTGGTACGACCCCGTAATGCGGGCTCCCGCCACTAGTAATGCGGGCTCCTTGTCAGTACCCACTAAGGTAATCAACAAAGCCCCGTCCCATAAGGTGTATCGTGGTTGCGCATGTAAGGTTGGGATGGTCGACAAATCTTAAATCTAATCCATCTTCGAAAACACACCTTCAACTTGTTCCAGCACACCACTTCTTTCTCAAGTGGTCACCCATCTCTTCATCATCTCCCTCACGAATTAGTGGCGCCCGACGTGGTTTTCGAAAAGTCTTTGAAATCATTTCTTTCTTTCCATCACCATGCATAAACCGAAACCATTTGCGTAGCATCTACTAGCAAACTATCTACACCTACCTGCATAACCCTCATAAGGTGGTAGGGCCAGGCACGATGCAAGTGTCAATGGTAAAAGCTTCAGAGTAACCCACCGGAGGGGTCACTACTCCACATGATCAAATATGCCAAAAGTAAAGTGCTACACGTCATGCAATGAAAAATGGTTTCTTGACATGGTCAAAGGGCTACTTGCCTGGATCAACAAAGTCTCCAGGGTCTTCAAAATCTTCGGGTCCAACTTGTTCGTCAACAGTGCAATCTATCGTCGCGAACAAAAGAGATAAAAATAAGCATCACACAAAAACAGAGCACACAAGCAATCATTAAAAATGCTACCCTATTCCGATAATTCCTAGATGTTACACTAAAAATATTTGTTTAAGGTTTTGACCTTAGAAAGATTTCTAAAACCATTTAAAAGAAGAGCTTATATTGCTAAATAGGGGTTTTATATTAAAACAATACATAAAATATTTTCAAACATTTTTACAAATGGCACTAATAAATTCTAGGGAATATTCTAGGAATTTAGGTGCAAAAATTATTGTCGTAGGATTTTTATTGGGGTATGTGGGATTTTTGCAAATCCCACAGAAAAGGAAAAAGAAAAAGGCCACGGGGGACCCAGGCCAGAGGCGGCGAGTGGCTGGGCCGGCCTAGCTGGCCAGCCAGCTGGCCTGACGCGCAGGGCCTGGCCGTCAGCGACTGCGAGGGGGGAGAGAGCGTGAGATAGGGAGAGAGAGGCCGACAGGTGGGTCCCACCTATCGGATCCTTCTCCCACCTCGGGACAAAGAGGCGAGAGGCTCACCGACGACGGCACGGGGCACGACGATGGCAGGCAATGGCAGAAACGGGCTTGGGGAGGAGTCATCGTTCCAAGGGAGGTCGAAGGGAAGCCGGAGGTGGCCAGAGGCGAGCACCCACAGTGGAGGAGGTTTCGGGAGGTGGTCGCCGGGGCTGCTTCAGGCTGCAAAGAGGTTGGGGACAAGGGGGAAATGCGTCAGGAGGGCAAGGGAGGACTAACGGGAGAGAAATGGGGACCGGAGGGGGCCGCTACCAGGAGATCGGCGACGAGGTCGCGGTGGCGGTGCTCGGCTCGATCCCGAGCGCAGGGGCCTCGGGAGGTCTCCGGAGCGCCTATGGGGGATACTAGGGAGAGAAGAGAGACCAGAGGGGAGAGAGGGGTCCGGGAGGCCCTTTTATAGGCGGGGGCAAGTCCACCGAACGCAGGTGCGCCGACGAGCTCGTGGCCGAGGCCAGAGGCCACGAGAGAGAGAGGGGGGCGAGTCAGGGGCGTTCCTGGGGCTAGTCTAGGCCCTAGGGAGGGAAGAGAGAGGGAGAGGTGCATGTGTGTGTGAGGCTGCGGGTTGGCCGAGCCGGGCGGCGCTCAACACGCATGGGGGAGGGCGAAGGAGGAGGAGAGAGGAGGGGGCCGACCGGCCGGTGTGTCCCAGACGCTGAGGCCAGCCAAGCGGTGAGAGGGGGGAGCCCGAGGCGGTCGGGGCCATGCAGTGGCGAATGGCTACAGTGCCTGTCGGCACTATAGCACGCTCCACAGCGCGCGTTTGTCATGCCCCGGCATGCCAACAACGTCTTCTGCATGGCCACCTATATCTAGGGGATAAGGGAGGGTATAGAATAGTGGAAAGTGGCCTTGGATGCCCTGGAATTCCTTATGAGAGAAGGAAAGCTGAGAGAGAGGGAAAGAAACTACTGTCCAGAGGGGTAAAAGGAGTGTTTTACCCCACTTACCTATGGAGTCTTGGCCAGGAAGAGTTACTGGAGGTAGCTAGTAACCCAGAGGGATTGTGGTAAAAGTTTGGGGGCAAGGGTAGAAGAGGAAGGGGTGGAAATAGTGACTTTACTATTTCACCAGAAGGTGTTTGATGGGGTTTTGGGCAAGAAATATTTACCAACTTACCGAGATCTTTACCAGGGTCAAAAGATAGGTAAAAATGAGATAATTCACCAAGTTTGACCTCAAGTGAGAGAAGTTTACAATGGAGACTTCGTAAACCCTAGAAACTAACAGAATCAGGTTTCTGTAGATCTAGTGATGCTAGGTTTTTACCATTGATGCACCACTTGGTGTAGCATCACTATTTGGTCATTAGAGCATGCCCACAAAGTTTGGGTTCAAGGGGAGAAACTTCACAATGTAAAGTTGCTCAAATAAGGATCTGGACAGGAAGGATTTTGGGATGGTTTGAAGAACCAGATCAACTTGGATCGAGATGAAACATTGCATGATCATCACCTAAGATAGTGTTGATTTGCTGGAATTTTCCTGGAATTTATTGAGAATATTTCTTATAGAAATATTTCAAAATCTTGATTTGAAAATAAAGGGTTTTGAGGGGTTTTGCCCATGATTTGAACATGCGCTTGTGTTGAAACTCATATATATGGAAAATATATGTCCACTGAGTTTCCCTAAATTTTTTCAAATATTTTAAAAGCATTTAAATATTTTTCTGCCTATGAAAGACGATTTATGGTTTTAAGAAAAAGCCTTTAAGTAAAATGTAAGAATAATATTTAAAATTAATATTTGGTGGTTTTGGAAAGTCTTATATATAGTAGGTTTGAAGTAAAGCTTTTGGGGAAGAAGAATCCTCCCAACTTGAGGACTTGCAGTGCAAACCTCATTTCAGGGGGTTTTGAAAACCTAATTGGAATAAATCCATTTGGTCAAAAAAATATTTTATAAAAATAGTCTTGGGCACTATTCACATGGCATTCTCATTGGGCAAGAAGTTTGGGTCAAGAAGATGAATTTTAAGTGGAATAGAATCTAGGAGTGCCATAAACCACAATCATCAAGCAAGGGAACATCATTGCAAACAAGCACTTGAAAAAGTTTTAGTTGGATCCAAATTTTATAAACCCAAACATATCAAGATGATACAAACATAGGGTGTGACAATAAGTTCTTTAACATGGCCAATGTTCCATGGGTGAATCTAATCTAGAATACTTACTACCATGAGAGGGTGCCTCGAGGTACAACTTTGTGTGGGTTTTTCTAGTGGAAGGATATTTGCAAAAAGTTGGACACTTTTAGAGCAGTCACTTATGTTCAGCCAAATAAAGGGGACACTTTCCTCTTTTGGTCTGACTCTTGGATGTTAGACAACTCCATTAGTACATTGGCTGCCTTGTTTCAACGGTTGTTCTCCTTTGATGTTGACCCTCTTACCACAACTCAGGAAGTTTTTTAGGCTTTTGATGACAATGACCTAACTAGGTTATTCCACTTACCTCTGTCTCAGCGAGCTTTCAATGAATTGCAATCAGTTCAGAGTGTACTCCAGCATCTCCCAAGGGATCACTCTGTCAAAGATGTTTGGTTATGGAAGGATGATGGAAAAGGGTATTCAACAAAGAAATTCTACTTGCATATCCACAAACCACTACCAAGCAACCCTCCGATTAACCGGGTCTGGAAGAGCTGCTGCGCCATGCAAATAAAAGTGTTTGCGTGGATGTTAATTATAAATAGACTCAATACAGAAGATATGCTTGAGCGCAGACACTGGAATGTTTCTGAAACAAACCTGTGTGTCCTATGCCATGCAAGGGTCAAGGTGAATAGGGATCATCTATTCTTTACATGCATGTTTGGCAACAGAGTTTGGAACTACTTGCAAATTGAATGGCAAGGGGACTCCATGTGGGACGTTTCTACACGGTCCCGCAAAGATTTTCATAGGCCCTTCTTTGAAGAAGTGGTTTTCATTGCCTATTGGAACATTTGAATTACTAGGGATGCCAAAGTCCTTCGCAATGAGCGCCCTAGTTTCAATAGGTGGAAGTGCAATTTCAAGCATGATATTTCTTTACTCGCTCATAGAATTAAGGCTAGTTTTAAAGATGATCTATTGAAATGGGTATCCTTCCTACCACCCTAAGGTTATTGGTCTAGATCCCCCACCCCCTTTCTCTTAGCTTAGGTGCTGTAAATTGTAAGTTGTGTTATGGAATAAAAGATAAGCTATGGTGTGTTTTCCCTATAGTAGTTGGTCAAAAAAATTAGCACTAAATATGGACTTGACTCTGAGATAATAGCTTCTTTCTGTGAATCTTTTGTTGCTTATTTTGATCTCCCTAAGGAGAAGTGGTTTAAATATCATCCTCCCATTGAAGTGAAAGTAGTTGAATCTATTAAAGTTGAAGAAGAAACTATTACTTATAATGTTGATCCTATTATTCCTGCTGCTTATATTGAGAAACCACATTTCCCTGTTAGAATAAAGGAACATGCTAAAGCTTCAACCGTGGTTCGTAAGAGCTACGCTAGAACACCTACACCCCCTGAGAAAATTGAAGTGGAACCTGGTATTGCTATGGTTAATGATCTTTGGGTTGATAATACTGATGGGCATGCTATTCATTTCTACGACAAAGCTGCTAGAATTGCTAGACCTGATGCTAAAGATAAACATAGACCTATTGTTGGCATGCCTATTGTTTCTGCTAAAATAGGAGATCATTGTTATCATGGCATATGGTATGTAGATTCTAATGTGAGTTCAATTCCCTTTACCTTATATAAAAAATTATGAATGATATTGCACCAACTGAATTGGAAGAAATTGATGTTACCATTAAGATTGCTAATAGAGACACTATAGCACCAATTGGGATTATTAGAGATGTTGAAATGTTGTGCGGGAAAATAAAATATCCTACTAATTTTCTTGATCTTGGTTCCCCACAACATGATTTTTGTCCCATTATATTTGGTAGGACTTTCTTGAATACTGTTGATGCCAAGATAGATTGTGAGAAAGAAACTATTATCCTGTGTTTTGGGGATGTGTCCCATGAGTTTAATTTCTCTAAATTTCATAGACAACCCCATGATAAAGAATTGCCTAGTAAGAATGAAACTATTGGTCTTGCTTCTATTTTTGTGCCTCCTACTGATCCTTTAGAACAATATTTGCTAGACCCTGAAAATGATATGCATATGAATGAAAGGAATTAAATAGATGGGATTTTATTTGATCAGCATCCTATTTTGAAACACAACTTGCCTGTTGAAATACTTGGGGATCCTCCTCCACCCAAGGGTGATCCCGTGTTTGAGCTTAAACAATTACCGGATACTCTGAAATATGCTTATCTTGATGAAAATAAGATATATCCTATTATTATTAGCGCTAACCTTTCAGAGCATGAAGAAATGAGATTATTGAAAACTCTGAAGAAGCATCATGCTGCTATTTGATATACTCTTGATGATCTTAAGGGCATTAGTCGCACTCTATGTCAGCATAAAATTAATATGGAACCTGATGCTAAACCAGTTGTTGATCTCCAACGACGGTTAAATCCTAAAATGATATGTGGTTAGAAATGAAATATTAAAGATTCTAGAGGCAGGTATAATTTATCCTATTGCTGATAGTAGATGGGTTAGTCCCGTTCATTGTGTCCCTAAGAAGGGAGGTATTACTGTTGTTCCTAATGATAAAAATGAATTGATCCCGCAAAGAATTGTTACATGATATAGAATGGTAATTGATTTTAGGAAATTTAGTAAAGCTACTAGGAAAGATCATTTCCCTCTGCCTTTTATTAATCAAATGCTAGAAAGACTATCTAAAAACACACACTTCTGCTTTCTAGATTGTTATTCTGTTTTTTCTAAAATACCTGTGTCAAAAGAGGATCAAGAAAAGACAACTTTTACTTGCCCTTTCGATACCTTTGCTTATAGACGTATGCCTTTTGGTTTATGCATTGTAGATGCTACCTTTCAAATATGTATGACTGCTATATTCCCCGACTTTTGTGAAAAGATGTTGAGGTTTTCATGGATGACTTCTCCATTTACGGAACTTCTTTTGATGATTGCTTGAGCAACCTTGATCGAGTTTTGCAGAGATGTGAAGAAACTAATCTTGTCTTGAATTGGGAGAAGTGCCACTTTATGGTTAACGAGGGCATTGTCTTGGGACACAAAATCTACAAAAGAGGTATTGAGGTGGATAAAGATAAAGTAGATGCTACTGAAAAAATGCCGTGTCCCACGAATATTAGAGGTATAAGAAGTTTCCTTGGTCATGCTGGTTTCTATAGGAGATTTGATAAAGATTTCTCTAAAATTTCTCGGCCTCTCACTAATCTCTTTCAAAAAGTTGTTCCTTTTGTTTTTGATGATGATTGTGTAGAAGCATTTGAAATCCTTAAGAATGCCTTGATTTCGGCACCTGTTGTTCAACCACCTGATTGGAACCTACCGTTTGAAATTATGTGTGATGCTAGTGATTATGCCGTTGGTGCTGTTCTAGGACAAAGAGTTAATAAGAAATTAAATGTTATCCATTATGCTAGTAAAACTCTAGACAACGCTCAAAGAAGCAATGCTACCACTGAAAAGGAATTTTTAGCAGTTGTGTTTGCTTGTGACAAGTTTAGACCTTATATTGTTGATTCCAAAGTAACTGTTCACACTGATCATGCTGCTATTAAATATATTATGGAAAATAAATATGCTAAACCAAGACTTATTAGATGGGTTGTTCTGCTACAAGAATTTTATTTGCATATTATTGATAGAAAGGGTGTTGAGAACCTCGTAGCAGATAAGTTGTCTAGGTTACAGAATGTTCTTGATGACCGACTACCTATTGATCATAGCTTTCCTGATGAACAATTAGCTCTCATACATGCTTCGCGTAATGCTCCATGGTATGTTGATTATGCTATTTACATTGCTGCTAAATTTATACCGCCTAGTTTCACATACCAAGAAAATAAAAAGTTCTTCTATTATTTAAGACATACTTTTGGGATGACCCACAACTTTGTAAAGAAGGGGTAGATGGTGTTATTAGACGTTGTGTACCTAAGCATGAACAAGAACATATCCTACACAAGTGTCATTCCGAGGCCTACGGAGAACACCATGCTGGAGATGGAACTACACACAAGGTATTACAATCTGTTTTTTATTGGCTTACTCTCTCCAAGGATGCTCGTAAGTATGTCTTGTCTTGTAAAGAATGTCAAAGAATTGGTAATATTAGTAGACGTCAGGAAATGCCTATGAATTACTCATTGTTATTGAACCATTTGATGTTTGGGGTTTTGCTTATATGGGACCTTTTCCAAAGTCCAACGGGTGTACTCATATTCTAGTTGTTGTTGATTATGTTACTAAGTTGGTGGAAGCTATTCCAACTAGTACTGTTGATCATAACACTTCTATTAAAATGCTTAAAGAAGTTATTTTCCCTAGATTTGGAGTTCCTAGATATTTGATGAAAGATGGTGGTTCACACTTTAGTCATGGTGCTTTTCAAAAATTGCTTGCTAAGTATGATGTTAATCATAGAATTGCATCTCCTTATCATCCTCCGTCTAGTGGTCAAGTAGAATTAAGCAACAGATAAATTAAATTCATCTTCCAAAAGCCTATTAATATGTCAGATCCCTAGCTAGCTTTCTTAGGACAGCATGTGTGTGCATCATGTTTCACTTTTGCATCAACTTGAAATGGGGATTAACAAAGAAATTGCAAACACCTCACTTGAATCAAAATTTTCCATGTTTGTGAAAAACAACAAATTCAAAATGCCCATCAAAAATGTCCCCTATGTTTGATAAATGTGGACATGAATATATCAGGGGTCATTCTAAATATTTGAACAATTATAGCCTTTCAAAAATAAATATTAAAGCTGCTGAAAATGCCAAATAAAGCATTATAAATATTCCAGTTTTCATAATATTCTGAAACTTTTTATAGAAGTTTAATATTCAAACCAGGTTCTATAAAATAGTTGGGATATTTTATACCTTGAATTTGTGCCTAAAAATAAATGAAACAAATGTCAGAAAAATAAACAGAAACTGTAAATTAAAAAAGAAAGAAAGGTGGAAGCAGCTGGGCCGGCCCAGCTGGCCCAGCATCATCGTTGTCCTCCTGGCGGCCTGGAGGACAAGCATGTGCCCGCCGTGCATGCGCGTGCCGGAACTGCCACACAGCCTCCTGCCTGCCTGCTTCCTCCGTCGCGCTGGCGAGCGGATGAGGACGCGCTGCCGTCCCCATCTCTCTCTCCCTCTCGCCATTCACCCCTTGCCTCTTCCCTCTCCTCTTGCCGCCATGGCCGACGGCCCTGCTCGCTTGCTGCCATACCTGCAGCCACTCCCCCACCTCCTTGAGCCCGCCACAGGCTCCGCCTCGTCGTCCCCGTCCTCTGTGCCAAGCCACACATCTCCAGGAGCCCTGGAACATCACCCTCGAGCTCTTCTTCCTCCTTGCACCTGAGCTCCGCCGCCGTTGATTTGTCGCCCCCGAGCCCTCCTCGAGCCGGCTCTCGTCGACTCCGAGCCCGCTGTGAGCTCGCAGCCCTTTCCTCTCTCTTCCTCGGCCGTTTCCCCCTTTGTAGGGCCCTGTTGCGTCGGCTCCCGAATGCCCCGCCGCACGAGCTGGTCGCTAGCGTTGCTCTGGTGACTAGCTGGTCCATCCGAGGCCACCATCGAGCTCGTGGGGTCGCGTAGGGCCCAGAGGTGCTAAGCTCCGACCGTGAGGCGCCCTGGTTCGTTGAGCTCGTGCTCGCCCGAGCTCCGGCAGGCGTCGAGCTCGTCGTCGGCATCGATCCCGGCCGTCTCAGACTCTGAGAGGTGTCGGGGTGGACGCGCGCATGTGCCTAGGCCCGCCTGGTGCCCTCCGCCGTCCTTTTGGTCACCGGAGGTGGCAACCCGACCCCTCTGCCATCTCTAGAGCAACTGGCGGCTCAACGCCAATGGGTTTGGCCGGCGTTGACCATGGGGATTTGACCCCTAGTTCTTTGGCAGGTGGGGACGGGCCCTGTTGGTTAGGATTAGTTTAAAATTTAATTAATTAATTTAATTAAGTTAATGATCCACTCACCAGTGGGCCCTACCCTAATATAATCAGTAATTAGTTAATTAGTTAACTCTGTTTTAGCTGGGTCATTGACTAGTGGATCCCACTAGTCAGGTTTGACCTGTCAACGGTCCGTTGACCAGCTAACGCCATGATGATGTCATGCTGATGCAATAACGAATTTTCTAAATTAAATTAATTCCAGAAACTATTTAAAACTTAGAAAGTTCATAGAAATTAATCAATAACTAAGACTGAAATAATTTATGTATGAAAAGTTATGAGAAAAATTCAATGAATCCAATGGTGCTATTATCATGCATGTTAGAGCAACCTAAGTAGATGAACATTGCCATTTACTAAAAGGTTAACATAAGGAATATGTAAAGGAAAACGATTCTGAACCTATATTCAAAATCACTTCATTTAATTTGGACAGTAGTTGCATTAGCTCATTCATACATGCTGCCATGTCATGATCATGCATCATATTGTTGCACTTGTCGTGTTGATTGCTATTATTTGCATTGTAGTAGGCCTTGCTTCTGAGGATACCCCCGAGTATTCCAACAAAGGAGAAAATCTTCCCAATTCCCAGCAAGGCAAGCAACCCTTTGATCATTCTAATAACATCCCATTCTCTCGCTCCTGCTCTTGTTTATTGCATTAGGACAAACGTTCACTTGTCTGTCGTACATGGTAGATGAACCATTCCTTTGCGTGACCTGTCATTGTCACAATAAATAGCTAAATCTTGAAACCTAGCATACCTAGTAGATGCTTGTGCCATGATGTGCTTTGCTTACTTTGCCTGCTATGCTTGCTATGCTTAGAGTTGTGTCAGGTCTGATTCATCTGGGTGATGAACTAGAGTGAAACAATGTTGTTCTGATGTGATAAGCTTATGATGAAGCCGATTTGGTAAAGGTAGCGATGAGAGGCTATGTAGGAGTACATAGCGGGTTGTCTCATTGAGACCGTTCTTAGGAACTGAGTTCCGTGTTTGTGATCCAAGATTAGTTACTAGCACAGAGTATTGGTGGTGTATTGATGTGGTGTTAGTGGACTCGCGTGCGATATCTAAAATTTAAACAAAGAGTTAAAATTGTGTAGTATAGGTTAGCCATGAGTCAAATCTGGCATTGCTGCATAAACTCCACCACTCCCCTTGTTGATACTTGAGCATGAATAGTCTAGGTCTGTTTTAAAGACTTGCTGAGTACATTCGTACTCACGTTTGCTTAATAAGTGTTGCAGATGAGACTTAGGACCCATCAAGTGGGTTCTATCTAGATGTCGATGATGTCGAATAGCTGGTGTCCCAGCTACGACCTTTTGTCCTGTGGCGGGCTGTAGATAGTCAGGCCATGTTCCTTTTTACCCTTTCAACTGTTTGTACTCAGAAAGCTTTATGCTTCCGCTTGGTTTGTATGAACTTGCTTGTGTGAGTTGAGTGTTAGGTCATGTGACCCCTACATGTAAGAACATATTATGCAAGGCTCTTCTGAGCCTCTTAAATAAAAGTTGTGTTGATGTATGGTTATGTTGTGATGCCATAGTTGTATCTATGCATATTGGGCATGTCGTGCGTACGTGTGATGTGCAATGGTATGTATGGGATCCGACACCTAGTCATGTGCCTTTAGTAATACTCTTTACGGGAAACTGCCTCTTTGTGCTTCCACCGAGCCTTGGTAGCTTGCTACTGCTCCAGACACATTGATTAACTAGCATGTATCCTTCTTTGCTGCTGTGTCTGTCCCTTCGGGGAAATGCCTCGTAGTGTAATGGAGTCCCTGTAGCCTGCTACGACTCGTCTACACACGCTTGAGGCCGACACCTGCATTGCTGGGTTACGTATGCCTGTTTCTGTACGGATGTGCCACTTGGGTTCTATGACTAGTCATGTCGGCCCGGGTTCTCTTTCATTTGATTGCCAACAACATGTTCACATACGTGAGGCAAAAGACGCAAACGGTCCCGGCTAAGGTAAGGCTATATCCATATAGTTTACCGTGCGTGAGGCCGCAAAGTGATGTGATATGTTACAGTCTGGATTCATATGACTTAGGATCGGGGTCCCAACAGCATTGGTATCAGAGCTTGACTACCCGTTGGACTACCAAGCCAAACCGATCGAAGTTGAGTCTAGAAACACTATAGAAAAGTAGGGGAATTGATTGTGGAAGGGAACGTAAGGCTCTTTTTACTCCTCTTCCCAAGTTATTCTAGTCTGAGTCATTCTCATCTTTTCTACGGGGTTAAGAACCAGGCTTCTCATGTATTGCTTAGGATGACGAGTTACTAATCATGGACTATTAGCTAGCTTGTTCGCAAGTGAACTTCGTACTTGAGTATTGTTGGTGTGACAAACAGTTGGAGAAAAGATTTGAGTCTAGATAGTCGAGTGGTTATGCTATCCAATCTTTTGCAGTTGTCTCAAAATCCTTTTTGAGCAATTACACCCGTTATGCTGTCCAATTTCTGCTAGAGTCTCTAATGTCTTTGCATCATTCTCTGTTTCAGATGCCCCCTCGTCCTTCCCGTCAGGTGGTCCATCTTACCAGGTGCATCGATGTACCGGGTCACATGGCCATGTTGGTTAGAGTTATGATGGAGGCTGGTTAATGTTGGTACCCAGAGTACACAGTGTAGGAGCTGTATCGAGATTTCAACCAGAGCTAGTATCTGTGTATTGTTAAGGTATATCCATCAGATCCTGGAGCTGTAGAGCCGCTTCATTGGACTTATGGGTTAGGTGTCACCATAGACATGGCAGTTCATGAGGCCGCCTACACCATGCTGACTATCATGAGGTTTCACCATGGTCTGCTTCAGAACATGGAGTTCTGTTATGTTCCTGCTTCTCTAGGAGGAGAGGATAGCTATCTTAGCACAGCCTACTATGATCATTCTCATGAGGACCTTAGGCTGCAGGTGATCGCTCAGATGTTGGAGAATAGGGATCGTGTGTTGGGAAACGTTGCATGGGAAACAAAAATTTTCCTACGCACACGCAAGATCTATCCATGGTGATGAGCATATACGAGAGGGAGAGTGGATCTACATACCCTTGTAGATCGCTAAGCGGGAAGCGTTAAGAAGCGCGGTTGGTGTAGTCGAACGTCTTCGCGATCCAAATTGCCGAGCGTCCCGTGATCTCATCACGATCCGTCCCGTGAACTCATCACGATCCGTCCCGCGAACTCATCACGATCCGTTTCGTGATCTTGATTATGATCCGTCCCGCGATCTTGATCACGGTCCTTCCGATCTAGCGCCGAACGGACGACACCTCCGCGTTCAGCACACGTGCAGCTTGATGACGATCTCCACTATCTTGATCCAGCAAGAGAAAGTGGAGAGGAACAAGAGTTCACCGGCAGTATGACGGCGCTCCGGCGATGGTGGTGGAGCAATTCCGGCAGGGCTTCATCTAAGCACTACAGAAAACCGATCTAGAGGAGAAACTATGCACTAGAGGAACGGATAGCACATGGCTGAAAATTCTGTGCCAAAACCATAAAATCCTCTAGTATATATAGGAGGAGAGGAGGAGGAGTCTTGGCTGCCAAAAAGTCAGCCCTTGGGTCGACCAAAGTGGGCAGGAGAGGAGGAATCCTCCTCCAATCCTAGTAGGACTAGGATTCCTCCCTTTTTTGGCCTTTTTCCACCTTTTTCCCTTTGGGCTTTTTCTCCCAGCCGCATGGGCCTTGTGTGGGACTTCCACCAGCCAAAAAAAGGCTGGTATTTACTCTCCCACAGCCCATGAAGCCACTTGGGTCGAAATACCCCTCCCGGTGGTCCCCCAATACACTACATGCACTCCCGGCACATTACCGATTAGCCCGAAACTTTTCCGGCGACCAAAATGGGACTTCCTATATATCAATCTTTACCTCCGGACCATTCCGGAGCTACTCGTGACGTCCGGGATCTCATCCGGGACTCCGAACAAACTTCGGTCACCACCATACATAACTCTATACTACCGAAACGTCACTGAACCTTAAGTGTGCAGACCCTGCGGGTTCAAGAACTATGTAGACATGACCGAGACATCTCTATGGTCAATAACCAATAGCGGGACCTGGATGCCCATATTGGTTCCTACATATTCTATGAATATCTTTATCGGACGAACCTCTATGTCAAGTATTTAGTTAATCCCGTATGATGTTCCCTTTGTTCTTCGGTATGTTACTTGCCCGAGATTCGATCGTCGGTATCTCCATACCTAGTTCAACCTCATTACCGGCAAGTCTCTTTACTCGTTCCGTAATACAAGATCCCGTGACTAACACTTAGTCACATTGCTTGCAAGGCTTATTGTGATGTTGCATTACCGAGTGGGCCCTGAGATACCTCTCCGTCACACGGAGTAACAAATCCCAGTCTTGATCCATGCCAACTCAATAGACACCCTCGGAGATCCCTGTAGAGCACCTTTATAGTCACCCAGTTACGTTGCAACGTTTGATACACACAAGGCACTCCTCCGATGTCCGTGAGTTGCATGATCTCATGGTCATAGGAACATATAGTTGACATGCAGAAAACAGTAGCAATAAACTGACACGGTTATATGCTACGTTTGTAGTTTGGGTCTTGTCCATCACATCATTCTCCTAATGATGTGATCCCGTTATCAAATGACATCTCATGTCCATGGCTAGGAAACCTTAACCATCTTTGATCAACGAGCTAGTCCTTTAGAGGCATACTAGGGACATGGTTTTGTCTATGTATCCACACATGCATCTAAGTCTCCGATCAATACAATTTATAGTATGGATAATAAAAGATTATCATGAACAAGGAAATATGATAATAACTAATTTATTATTGCCTCTAGGGCATATTTCCAAAAGTCTCCCACTTGCACTAGAGTCAATAATCTAGTTCACATCACCATGTGATTCGCATTGTTATGAATCTAACACCCAATGAGTTCTGGGGCTCGATCATGCTTTGCATGTGAGAGAGGTCCTATAGTCAACGGGTCTGTGACATTCAGATCCGTGTGTACTTTGCAAATTACTATGTCAAATCGTAAACACTGCTACCACACTCCACTTGGTACTATTACAAATGGCTGCTCCACTATATGTATCCAAATTGCTACTACGAGTCATCTAGATTGGTGTTAAATCTTGCATCGACGTAACTCTTTACGACGAACTCTTTATGACCTCCATAATCGAGAAATATCTCCTTAGTCTTTTAGTTACTAAGGATAATCTTGACCGCTGTCCAGTGCTCCATTCCAGGATCACTTTAAAACCTTCTGGCCATACTTATGGATGGGCTGACATCGGGTCTTGTGCACAGCATTGGATACATGATAGAGCCTATGGCTGAAGCATAGGGGATGACACTCATCTTTTCTCTATCTTCTGCAGTCACTGGGCATTGAGTCTTATTCAACTTTATACCTTGCAAATCAAGCGAGAACTCTTTCTCTGACTGATGCATTTTGAACTCTTTCAAAATCTTGTGAAGGCATGTACTGATTGAAAGTCTTATCAAACATCTTGATCTATCTTTATAGATTTTGATGCTCAACAATTAGGTAGCTTTATTCAGGTCTTCCTTTGAAGAACTCTTCTCAAACAACCTTTTATGCTTTCCAGAAATTCTACATCATTTCCGATCAACAATATGTCAACCACATATGCTTACCAGAAACTCTATAGTGCTCCCACTCACTTTATTGTAAATACAAGTTTCTCATAAACTTTGTATAGACTCAAAAACTTTGATTACCACATCAAATTGTATATTCCAACTCCGAGATGCTTGCTTCATTTCATAGAAGATTCACTGAAGCTCGCACACCTTTTAGCATCCTTAGGACTGACAAAACCTTCTGGTTGTATCTCATACAACCTTTCCTTAAGGAAGGAAATGATGTTTTGGCATCCATCTGCCAGATTTCATAATTGAAAAATGCAGCAACTGCTAACATAATTCCAACAGACTTTAGCATCGCTACGAGTGAGAAAGTCTCATCGCAGTCAACTCGTTGAACTTGGCGTAAACTACTTTGCAACAAGTCGAGCTATACAAATGGTAACATTTACCATCGGCGTCTGTCTTCATTTTAAAGATCCATTTGTACTTTAATGACCAACCGTCCAATGAGCAAGTCCACCAAAGTCTATACTTGGTTTTCATACATGGATCCTTTCTCGGATTTCATGGCCCCTAACCATTTGTTGGTTTCCGGGCCCATCATCGCTTCTCCATAGTTCGTAGGTTCATCGTTGTCCAACAACATGACCTCCAAGACAGGGTTGTCGTACCGCTCAGTAGCAGTACACGTCCTTGTCGACCTACGAAGTTCGATAGTAACTTGATCCGAAGCTTCATGATCATCATCATTAACTTTCTCTTCAACTGACGTAGGCTTCATAGAAACATCTTTCTGTGCCGCGCCACTTGCTGGTTCAAGTAAAGGTTCAATAACCTCATCAAGTTCTATTTTCCTCGTAGGTCGATAGTAACTTGATCCAAAGCTTCATGATCATCATCATTAACTTCCTCTTCAACTGATGCAGGCTTCACAGAAACATCTTTCTGTGCTGCGCTACTTTCTGGTTGAAGTAGAGGTTTAGTAACCTCATCAAGTTCTATCCTCCTCCCACTCAATTATTTCAAGAGAAACCTTTTCTCAAGAAAGGACCCTGTTTTAGCAATAAACATTTTATGCTTGGATCTGAGATAGAAGGTTCACCCAACTGTTCCTAGGGTATTCTACGAAGATGCATTTGTCCGCTTTGGGTTCGAGCTCATTAGGTGAAAACATTTTCCACACAAGCGTCGCAGCCCCAAACATTAAGAAATGACAGCTTTAGATTTCTATCAAACCATAGTTCACAGGTGTCATCTCAACGGATTTAGATGGTGCCCTATTTAAAGTGAATGTAGTTGTCTCTAATGCATAACCCCAAAAATTATGGTAACAAAACGATAAGAGACATCATAGCATGCATCATACCCAATAGAGCACGACTATGACGTTCGGACACACCATCACACTATGGTGTTCCAGGTGGCGTGAGTTGTGAATTTTTTTTCACATTGTCTAAAGTTGTATGCCAAACTCGTAACTCAGATATTCACCTCCGCGATCATATCGCAAACATCTTTATCTTCTTGTCACGATGATCTTAAACTTCACTCTGAATTTCCTTGAACCTTTCAAACGATTCAGACTTGTGTTTCATTAAGTAAATATACACTATATCTACTTAAATCATCAGTGAAGGTAAGAAAATAACGATATCCACCGCACGTTACAAGACTCATTGGATTGCATACATAAACATGTATCATTTCCAATAAATCACTTGCCCGCTTCATCAAAACAAAAACAGGGTCCTTAGTCATCTTGACCAAGAGGCATGGTTCGCATGTCTCAACCGATTCGAAATCGAATGAGTCCAAAGATCCATCAGCATGGAGTTTCTTCATGCTCTTTATACCAATATGACATTTAGCGGCAGTGCCACAAATATGTGGTACTATCATTATTAACTTTGCATCTTTTGGCATCAATGTTATGAACATGTGTATTACTACGATCAAGATTCAACAAACCATTCTCACTGGGTGCATGACCATTGAAGGTATTATTCATGTAAATAGAATAACCATTATTGTCTAACCTAAATGAATAACTGTGTTGCAATGAACATGATCTAATCACGCTCATGCTCAACGCAAAAACACTAAATAACATTTATTTAGGTTCGTCACTAATCTCGAAGGTAGAGAGAGCGTGCGATGTTGATCACATCAACCTTGGAAACATTTCTAACACACATCGTCACCTCACACTTAGCTAGTATCCGTTTATTCCGTAGCTTTTACTTCGAGTTACTAACATTTAGCAACCGAACCGGTATCCAATACCTAGGTGCTACTAGGAGTACTAGCAATGTACACATCAATAACACGTATATCAAATATACTACTGTCGACTTTGCCAACCTTCTTATCTACCAAGTATCTAGGGTTATTCCACTTCAGCGATCGTTCTCCTCATAATCGAAGCACTTAGTCTCGGGTTTGGGTTAGACTTTGGGTTGCTTCACTAGAGATGCAACTGACTTGCTATCCATGATGTTTCCCTCCTTGCTCTTGCCCTTATCGAAACTAGTGGTTTTGACTAACCATCAACACTTTGACGCTCCTTCTCGATTTCTACCTTCGCGGTGTCAAACATCGCGAACAGCTCAGGGATCATTAATTCTATCCCTAGCATTTTATAGTTCATCACCAAGTTCTAGTAGCTTAGTGAAAGCGATTGTAGCACCCAGACAATCTGAGCACATGCTCAACGATTGAGCTATTCTCGTTCATCTTGCAGGCAAAGAATCTTGTTGGAGATCTCATATCTCGCAACACGGGCACGAGCCTGAGATCCTAATTTCAGCTCTTAGAACATCTCATATGTTCCGTGACATTCAAAACGTTTTGAAGCCTCAATTCTAAGCCGTAATGCATGACGCACTTAACTATCAAGTAGTCATCAGCACGTACCTGTCAGATGTTCACAACATCTACAGACGACGCTAGAGGGGTTGGCGCACCGAGCCGTGCATGAAGGACATAAACCTTCTGTGTAGCAATGAGGACAATCCTCCGATCACGGCTCCAATCCGCAATATTGCTACCATCATCTTTCAACTCTATTTCTCTAGGAACATATAAAAATTCAAGGGAGCTACAGCGCGAGCAAGTAATCTACAACATAATTTGCAAAGACACTACTGACTATGTTCATGATAATGAGTTCAATTAATCATATTACTTAAGAACTCCCACTCAAATTGACATCCCTCCGGTCATCCGAGTGATACATGATCCAAATTCACCAACTCAAGTCCGATCATCACGTGAGTTGAGGTGGTTACAATGGTGAACATCATCATGTTGATCGTATCTACTATTTTACTCATGTTCGACCTTTCGGTCTCTTGTGTTCCGAGGCCATGTCTGTACATGCTAGGCTCGTCAAGTTTAACCCGAGTGTTCTGCGTGTGCAACACTGGCTTGCACCCGTTTTATGTGAACGTAGAGTCTATCACACCCGATCATCACGTGGTGTCTCAACACGACGAACTTTCGCAATGGTGCACACTCAGGGAGAACACAATTTAATCTTGAAATTAAGTGAGGGATCACCTTATAATGCTACCGTCGTCCTAAGCAAAACAAGGTGCATAAAAAGGATTAACATCACATGCAAATCATAAGTGACATGATATGGCCATGAATTTGTGCTTTTGATCTCCATCTAGAAAGCACCAGCATGATCTCCATCGGCACCGGCATGACACCATGATCTCCATCATCTTGATCTCCATCAACGTGTCACCATTGGGGTTGTCACGCCCTCCATGCTTCTACTACTATTCCTACCTTTTAGCGATAAAGTAAAGCATTACATAGCGCTTAATGATTGACACGCAAGTCATACAATAATTAAAGACAACCCTATGGCTCCTGCCGGTTGCCGTACTCATCGACATGCAAGTCGTGAAATTCTATAGATCACATGATCATCTCATACATCACATATATCACATCATGTAATTGTCCATATCACATCACAAAATACCCTGCAAAAACAAGTTAGACGTCCTCTAATTGTTGTTGCATGTTTTACGTGGCTGCTACAGGTTTCTAGGAAGAACGATTCTCACCTACGCATAAACCACAACAGTGATACATAATTTTCTTTTCAACCTTCTCAAGGACCGCCTTTGTCGAATCCGATCCAACTAAAGTGAGAGAAACTGCCACCCGCAAGCCATCTAGGCAACAAGTTGCGTCGAGAGAACCGGTCTCTCATAAGCATACGAGTAATGTTAGTCCGGGCCGCTTCATCTCACAATACTGCTGAACCAAAATCCGACCAAGGGAGGAAGCAGTCTAAGCATCAACGCCCACAAACATTTTGTGTTCTACTCGAGATCTAGTTCATGATGCCACTGTTGGGGAACATTGCATGGGAAGCAAAAAATTTCCTACGCACACGCAAGATCTATCCATGGTGATGAGCATCTACGAGAGGGAGAGTGGATCTACATACCCTTGTAGCTCGCTAAGCGGGAAGCGTTAAGAAACGCGGTTGGTGTAGTCGAATGTCTTTGCGATCCAAATCGCCGAGCGTCCCGCGATCTCATCACGATCTGTCCCGTGAACTCATCATGATCTGTCCCGTGAACTCATCACTATCCGTTTCATGATCTTGATCACGATCCGTCCCGCGATCTTGATCACGGTCCTTCCGATCTAGCGCCGAACGGACGGCACCTCTGCGTTCAGCACACGTGCAGCTTGATGACAATCTCCACCATCTTGATGCAGCAAGAGGAAGTGGAGAGAAATAAGAGTTCACTAGCGGCGTGACGTTGCTTCGGCGATGGTGGTGGAGCAATTCCGGCAGGGCTTCGCCTAAGCGCTGCAGAAAACCGATCTAGAGGAGAAACTATGCACTAGAGGAACTGGTAGCACGTGGCTGAAAATTCCGTGAAAAACCCTAAAATACTCTAGTATATATAGGAGGAGAGGAGGAGGAGTCTTGGCTGCCAAAAAGCCAGCCCTTGGGTCGACCAAAGTGGGGAGGAGAGGAGGACTCCTCCTCCAATCCTAGTAGGACTAGGATTCCTCCCTTTTTTGGCCTTTTTCCACCTTTTTCCCTTTGGGCTTTTTCTCCCAGCCGCATGGGCCTTGTGTGGGACTTCCACCAGCCCACAAAAGGCTGGTATTTACTCTACCACATCCCATGAAGCCTCTTGGGTCGAAATACCCCTCCCGGTGGTCTCCCGGTACACTACCGGCACTCCTGGTACATTACCGATTAGCCCGAAACTTTTTCGGCGACCAAAATGGGACTTCCTATATATCAATCTGTACCTCCGAACCATTCCGGAGCTGCTCGTCACGTCCGGGATCTCATCTGGGACTCCGAACAAACTTCGGTCACCACCATACATAACTCTATACTATTGAAACGTCACCGAACCTTAAGTGTGCAGACCCTGCGGGTTCGAGAACTATGTAGACATGACCGAGACACCTCTATGGTCAATAACCAATAGCGGGACCTGGATGCTCATATTGGTTCCTACATATTCTACGAAGATCTTTATCGAACGAACCTCTATGTCAAGGATTCAGTTAATCCCTTTGTTCTTCGGTATTACTTGCCCGAGATTCGATCGTCGGTTTCTCCATACCTAGTTCAACCTCGTTACCGGCAAGTCTCTTTACTCATTCCGTAATACAGGATCCCGTGACTAACACTTAGTCACATTGCTTGCAAGGCTTATTGTGATGTTGCATTACCGAGTGGGCCCTGAGATACCTCTCCGTCACACGGAGTAACAAATCCCAGTCTTGATCCATGCCAACTCAACAGACACCCTCGGAGATACCTGTAGAGCACCTTTATAGTCACCCAGTTACGTTGCGACATTTGATGCACACAAGCCACTCCTCCGATGTCCGTGAGTTGCATGATCTCATGGTCATAGGAACATATAGTTGACATGCAGAAAACAGTAGCAATAAACTGACACGATCATATGCTACGTTTGTAGTTTGGGTCTTGTCCATCACATCATTCTCCTAATGATGTGATCCCGTTATCAAATTACATCTCATGTCCATAGCTAGGAAACCTTAACCATATTTGATCAACGAGCTAGTCCATTAGAGGCATACTAGGGACATGGTTTTGTCTATGTATCCACACATGCATCTAAGTCTCCGATCAATACAATTTATATTATGGATAATAAATGATTATCATGAACAAGGAAATATGATAATAACTAATTTATTATTGCCTCTAGGGCATATTTCCAACATCGTGATGCATGTGCTCTTGGCATGGAGCTATATGCCACCCGTGCACGTCTTTGGACAGCCCTGACGCAACTAGCACCTGTCATGTAGACAAGCTATGGAGATTTGGAGATGCTGAACCCATCGCGGACCCATTTGCCAGCACGCATAGACTGCCCGATGTTGGAGGCATCACTCCTCTTCGAGGACCGCTGTTGCCACCAACAAGGGGATCGAGCCCACATCCGTATCCTTACGGTTTCGAGGGATCGCAGGCTAGAGTGTTTTCAGATCCTCAGGTTCAGCTCTCGGGTCAAGGGGGTAACCTATATGAGGCATTCTACGGTGATGCTTGAGTACGTGGATGTTAGTACTAGTATGGTAGTTGTCATATTGCCATAGTCCTGAGTGTCTTGTGGGATATGACTGAGGTTGAGAGCTGAGTTCCGGAGGTGTATATAGATAGTGTATAGGAAGCTTGTAATGCCTCCGATGAGTTGTGTCATCTCTCTGTAGTTTGTATTTCAGCTTGGGCTTGTACTGAACTATGTCATGGTGTGTATGAATCATGGTGTTCATATGACAGTTGTTATTACCATGTTGATCGGGTGTTTACCCCTGCATGCCATGTTGTCTAGTACATTCTTTATGTCATTCTTTAGAGTTGGTGTCTTCCTTGTCTAAGCTGTGGGTTTGTTTTCCTAGGATGGTGGCAACTAGGAATAACCTCGTTCCTACCCCTGAGCGGGGCGAGGGAAGCCAGCCAAGGCAAGAGAATCTGCCATAGGCGCCCTCCCTGAAAGAAGTGATGTTTGATGCTGAGAGGAATAAAAGGGAGACAAACAGGTTGTTGGAACGTATTGAGGAGAACACACCGCGTCCTCCCCGAAATGATCGCAATGATGGTGTGTGTCTCAATGACTTCATCAAGCTATCCCCACCCAAGTTTCATCATTCGGTCGATCCGATCGACGCGGATGACTGGCTAACCAGCATGTCCTGCAAAATCCGAGCTGCCAATGTATCTGAGGCCAAGAAGGTGACGGTTGATGCTTTACTTTCTGGAGGGACCTGCCAATCTGTGGTGGGAAAATTATGAAGCTATGCATCCCGCAGGCCCCGCACCAACTAGGGCAGATTTCAGCGCGACATTCCATACCCATCACATCTCGGAAGGGCTGATGGATCGCAAGAGAGGAGTTCTGTGCTTTCACCCAGGGCAGATTGACAGTGGATGCCTATAGCCGTGAGTTCGGCAATCTTGCTCTCTATGCTCCGAAGGAAGTGTCAACCGATGCCAAGAAACAGGCTAGGTTCTGCAAGGGACTTAGTCCCGAGCTCCGTCGAGAGCTGCGCCTGCATGTGTGCACAACCTTCCAGGCTCTCGTCAACAAGGCTATCAATGCCAAAACTGGACAGACTGACTACGAGGCAACTAGGAAGCACACTCGTGACTTCAGCCCTGCATCTTGCTCGGGCTCCAACAAACGCCGGGTGTGGGTGCCCAACACAGCTCTACTGCCAAGATACACCGCGAGGCCATCCTTCCAGGCGCCTCGCCCACCTCAACCCAACCCTCCAGCCAGGACATTCGGAGGTCCTCCTGCCAATGCTGCCCCCCATGACACCGTTGTCTGCTACAAATGTGGAGAACCAGGACACTACTCCCGTGAGTGTCCCTAGAACAATGCTAAGCCGGCTGGACGTGGGAAGCCAGGAAAAGCCTTCTATGTGAAGCCAACTCCTGCTCGTGGTCGAGTGAACTATGTTTCTGCTGAAGAAGCCCTTGAGGACCCTGATGTTATCGTAGGTATGCTCCTTTTCAATAGTCATCCAGCATCTGTTCTATTTGATACTCGGGCATCTCATTCATTCATCTCTGAAAGTTATGCATAGTTGCATAACATGTCATTTTGTGATAAGCCTACTCCTTTAGTTGTTAGACTCCTGGTTCAAAATGGCAAACTTCTAGAGTGAGCCATGACAACGAGATTCTTGTGGATAGCCTAGTCTTCCTAGCATCTTTGATAGCCCTCCAGTCTTCGGACATCAATATCATCTTAGGGATGGACTGGATGAAAGCCCACTATGCTAAGATTGATACTCATACTAGGAATGTTCAACTTACACATTCCTCGGGTGAGATAGTTAATGTCTCTACTCGAGCAGCTAAGCGACAACTCTATTCTCTCAATGCTAGCCCTCTTCCAGAATTAGAAGATATTCCGGTAGTCCGTGACTTTCCAGATGTCTTTCCAGAAGAACTGCTAGGAATTCCACCTGTCAGAGATGTAGAGTTTGTGATAGAGATCATCCCAGGGACTATCCCAATAGCCAGAAGACCCTATAAGATGGCACCCTCAGAACTAGCCAAACTTAAGGAACAACTCGATGAGGCTTTGAAGAAAGGTTTCATTTGTCCTAGTTCTTCTCCTTGGGCTTGCCCCGTCCTGTTCGTTAAGAAGAAGGATGGATCGGATCAGATGGTTGTGGATTACCGACCAATCAATCTGGTCACCATAAACAAAAAGTATCCGCTCCCCAGGATCAACGATTTGTATGATCAACTCACTGGATCCTCTAGCTTTTCCAAAATGGATTTGAGGTTGGGATACCATAAAATCAGAATTAGAAACGGGGACATTCCAAAAATAGCTTTTGTTACTCGTTATGGCTAATACGAGTACACAGTCATGTCCTTCAGTTTAGCCAATGCCCCAACCACCTTCTCTCGCTTGATGAATTCGATCTTCATGGAGTATTTGGATAAATTCGTCGTGGTTTACCTCGACGATATTCTCATCTACTCGAAGAACGAACAAGAACATGCCGAGCATCTAAGGCTGGTATTGACGAAACTTCGAGAGCACCGTCTATATGCCAAATTCTCCAAGTGTGAATTTTGGTTACTAGAAGTGACCTACCTAGGCCACATGATCTCTGGTAAAGGTATTGCTGTCAATCCCGAGAGAGTTTAGGCCGTCCTTGATTGGACTCAACCTGAATCGGTTAAGCAAGTTCGGAGTTTCCTTCGCTTAGCAAGCTTTTGTCGCCGCTTTGTCGAGAATTTCTCCAAGGTCGCGAAACCTCTGACTAAACTCCTCAAGAAAGATAAAAAGTTCGAGTGGACTCCACAATGCGCGCATAGTTTTCAGGAGTTGAAAAGATGCCTGACCTCTGCTCCCGTTTTGGTGCCACCAGACTTCTCTAAGGACTTTGTTATCTACTACGATGCCTCGCGACAAGGATTAGGTTGCATTCTCATGCAAGATCGTCATGTGATTGCATACGCATCTCGACAATTGAGTCCACATGAGGATAATTATCCAACACATGATCTTGACCTTGTAGCTGTGGTCCATGCACTGAAAACTTGGCGACATTACCTTCTAGGTAATCGTTGCAGAATTTACACTCATCACCAAAGTCTGAAATATATCTTCACCCAGCTGGATTTGAATCTCAGGCAAAGACGGCGGGTTGAGTTGATTACAGATTGTGACTTAGGGATAACTTACACCCCGGGGAAAGCCAATGTCATGGCTGATGCACTAAGTTGCAAGTATTATTGTAACAACCTGATGTTACAACAAGGTCAACCACTTCTCTATGAGGAATTTTGAAAGTTGAACCTCCACATTGTTCCTCAAGGATTGCTTTCCAACCGGGTGGCGAAACCTACTCTTACAGATCAAATCATAGAAGCCTAGAAGCATGATGCCGGGATATCTCGGCTCAAGAAAAACATTAAGAAGGGGAATGTTAGATGCTTCTTGGAAGATGATCGGGGTGTTGTCTTCTTTGAGAACCGCTTGGCGATCCCGAAGAAGCAACATCTGCGATAGTTGATCCTTAAGCAGGCTCATGATTCTCCTCTCATGATTCATCCTGGTAGTACCAAGATGTATCTGGACCTACGCCAGAGGTTCTGGTGGACTAGGATGAAGAGAGAAATTGCTCAGTTCATTGCTAACTGCGACGTTTGCCATCGCGTTAAGGCAGAACATCAAAGGCCTGCTCGCACCCTTCAACCTTTAGCTATTCCTTAATGGAAATGGGATAAGGTCGATATGCATTTCATTACCGGAGTTCCCAAGACTAAGAGAGGGAATAATGCTATCTTTTTTGTCATTGACCGCCTTTCCAAAGTGGCTCATTATCTTCCTGTTCGGGAGAGTATAACTGCTAGCCAGCTAGCGGAGTTATATATTTCTCGAATAGTTTCTCTTAATGGTGTTCCATTGGAGATTAACTCAGACCGCGAAAGTATTTTTACTTCCCGATTCTGGGAAAGTTTTCAAATCTCTATGGGGACTCATCTATCCTTTAGCACTGCTTTCCACCCGCAATCAAATGGTCAAGTTGAGCAAGTCAATCAAATCCTCGAAGACATGCTCTGAGCTTGTGTTATATCCTTCGGTGTGAATTGGGAGAAATGTCTTCCATTTGCCAAATTTTCTTATAACAATAGTTATGAATCAAGCTTGGGCAAAGCCCCTTTTGAAGTTCTCAATGGACGAAGGTGTCGAACACCTCTTAACTGGTTAGAAACCAGAGAGAGGCAACTCTTTGGCCCAGATAAGATCCAGGATGCAAAAGAGCAAGTTCACGTTATTCGTGAAAAGTTGAAAACAGCCCAATCTCGTTAAAAGAGACAATATGATCGTCATCATAAGGCTGTGACCTGTGAAGTTGATGAGAAGGCTTATCTTTGGGTTACACCTCTAAAGGGTATCCACCGATTCGGTATCAAGGGCAAGTTGGGTCCTTGTTACACTGGACCTTTTCGCATTCTTGCTAAACGAGGAGAGGTTGCCTACCAATTGGAACTGCCGCCGCATCTTTCCAAGGTTCATGATGTATTCCATGTCTCGCAACTCAGGCGTTGCTCCTCGGACCATGTCCATGAAGTAGACCACGAAGCGCTTGATCTCCAAGATAACCTTACATATCGAGAATACCCTGTTCATATTCTTGATCAAGCTGAGCGTACCACTCAGCGTAAGAATATCAAGTTTCTCAAGGTTCAGTGTTCACACCATTCTGATAAGGAGGCCACATGGGAAAGAGAGGATCGTCTTTGACAAGAGTACCCCACGCTCTTCCCGACGACTTCAAAATCTCGGGACGAGATTCTTTTGAGTCGGGTGAGTTGTCACATCCCTAGCTAGATTTCTTAGGACATCATGTGTGTGCATCATGTTTCACTTTTGCATCAACTTGAAATGGGGATTAACAAAGAAACCCCAAACACCTCACTTGAATCAAAATTTTCCATGTTTGTGAAAAAACAACAAATCCAAAATGCCCATAAAAAATGTCCCCTATGTCTGATAAATGTGGACATGAATATATCAGGGGTCATTCTAAATATTTGAACAATTATAGCATTTCAAACATAAATATTAAAGCTGTTGAAAATGCCAAATAAAGCATTATAAATATTCTAGTTTTCAGAATATTCTGAAACTTTTTATAGAAGTTTGAAATATTCAAACTAGGTTCTATACAATATTTGGGATATTTTATACCAAGAATTTGTGCCTAAAAATAAATGAAACAAATGTCTAAAAAATAAAATAGAAACTGGAAATTAAAAAAAAGGAGGAAGCACCTGGGCCGGCCCAGCTGGCCCAACACAGTCGTCGTCCTCCTGGCGGCTAGGAGGACGAGCACGTGCCCACCGCGCGTGCATGTCGGAGCTCCCACGCAGCCTCCTGCGTGCCTGCATCCCCCGCCGTGCTGGCAAGCGGATGAGGACACGCTGTCGTCCCCATCTCTCTCTCCCTCTTGATATTCACCCCCTATCTCTTCCCTCTCCTCCGCCCGCCATGGCCGACAGCCCCGCTCGCTCGCTGTCGTAGCTGCAGCCGCTCCCGTGCCTCCCTGAGCCCACCAGTGGCTCCGCCTCATTGTCCCCGTCCTCTGCGCTGAGCCACGCATCGCTAGGAGCCCTGGAGCGTCGCCCCCGAGCTCTTCTTCCTCCTCGGACCCGAGCTCCGCTACCATTGATTCGTCGCCCCCGAGCCTTCCCCGAGCCAGCTCTTGTCGGCTCCGAGCCCACTGTGAGCTCCCGGCCCTTTCTTCTCTCTTCCTTGGCCGTTTCCCCATCTGTAAGCCCCGGTTGCATCAGCCCCCTTATGCCCCGCCGCACGAGCTCATGGCCGGTGTTGCTCCGATGACCAACTGGTCCATCCGAGGCCACCATCGAGCTCGTGGGGTCACGTAGGGCTCGTAGGTGCTAAGCTTCGGCCGTGAGGCACCCTGGTTTGTTGAGCTCGTGCTCACCCGAGCTCCGGGAGCCGCCGAGCTCATCGCTGGTGTCGATCCCGGCTGTCTTAGCCTCTGAGAGGTGTCGGGGTGGATGCACGCGTGAGCCTAGGCCCGCCTGGTGCCCTCCGCCGTCCTTTTGGTCGCCAGAGGAGGAAACCCGACCCCTCCGCCGTCTCTGGAGCCACCGGTGGCTCAACGCTGGTGGGTTTGGCCGGCGTTGACCACGGGGCTTTGACCCCTAGGTCACTGGCAGGTGGGGCCGGTCCTTGTTGGTTAGGATTAGTTTAAAATTTAATTAATTAATTTAATTAAGTTAATGACCCACTGACCAGTGGGCCCTACCCTAATCTAATTAGTAATTAGTTAATTCGTTAACTCTATTTTAGCTGGGTCACTTACCAGTGGACCCCACTAGTCAGGTTTGACGTGTAACCGGTCTATTGACCAGCTGACGTCATGATGATGTCATGCTGATGCAATAATGATTTTTCTAAATTAAATTAATTCCAGAAACTATTTAAAACTTAAAAAATTGATAGAAATTAAACTACAACTCAGAATGAAATAATTTATATATGAAAAGTTATCAGAAAAATTCAATGAGTCCAATGGTGCTATTATCATGCATGTTAGAGAAACCTAAGTAGATGAACATTGACATTTACTAATAGGTTAACATATGGAATATGTAAAGGAGAATGATTTTGAACCTATATTTAATTTGGACAGTAGTTGCATTAGCTCATCCATACATGCTGCCATGTCATGATCATGCATCATATTATTGCACTTGTCGTGTATTGATTTCCATTATCTGCATTGCGGTAGTCCCTGCTTCTGAGGATACCCCCGAGTATTCCAACGAAGGAGAAAACCTTCCTGCTTCCCAGCAAGGGAAGCAACCCTTTGATCATTCCGATAACATCCCATTCTCTCGCTCCTGCTCTTGTTTATTGCATTAGGATAAACGTTTACTTGTCTCTCATACATGGTAGATGAACCATTCCTTTGCATGACCTGTCATTGTCACAGTAAATAGCTAAACCTTGCAACCTAGCCTACCTGGTAGATGCTTGTGCCATGATGTGCTTTTCTTACTTTGCCTACTTTACTTGCTATGCTTAGAGTTGTGTCAGGTCTGATTCATCTGGGTGATGAACTGGAGTGAAACAATGTTGTTCTGATGTGATAAGCTTATGATGAACCCGATTTGGTAAAGGTAGCGATGAGAGGCTATGTAGGAGTACATAGTGGGTTGTCTCATTGGGACCATTCTAAGGAACCGAGTTCCGTGTTTGTGATCCAAGATTAGTTACTACCACACATTGGGTTCCGGTTACTCAACCCCTCTTGACTTATCAACCGCTTAGTCCTTGGTCCAGGAGTTGCAAGTAATTTCTAGTGTTTATAGTATGTTGGAGGTCGTGAGTAGCACTGACCCTAGGGGTGGGTTACGGCACGGTAAGAAGTGGCATGGTGCACCAAGGATCACCTAAATGGTGGGCTTAGGAACCCTACGCACATCGTTTGGGGCCGTAGCGGAAACTTCGACCGAACATCCGTGTGGGTTCAGTCTCAAATAGGCAATAGCTTGGACTAGAGGTCTTATGTGATTGATGGTCATGGCCGACTCCCTCGCCGGGCTTCCGCTTGAAGGTTGCCGAGGTGCATGGTTTTATGAGAACACATCGATAAGTGGTGAGAGCGTGTGTGAAGAAGTACACCCCTGCAGGGTATGAAACTATTTGAATAGCCACGTCCTCGGATATGGACTACTTGGAGATCTTATGCTGTTCATAGATAATTTAATGGATAGTTATAAAAATATCAAGACAAGTGTGAGTACCGTGGATGGCACTCTCGTAGGAGACGGAAGTGAATCCATGGTGGTGTATTGATGTGGAGTTAGTGGACTCGCGTGCGATATCTAAAATTTAAACAAAGAGTTAAAATTGTGTAGTATAGGTTAGCCATGAGTCAAAGCTGGCATTGCTGCATAAACTCCACCACTCCCATTGTTGATACTTGAGCATGAATAGTCTAGGTTGGCTTTAAAGACTTGTAGAGTACGTTTGTACTCATGTTTGCTTAACAAATGTTGCAGATGAGAGCCAGGACCCATCAGGTGGGTTTTACCTAGATGTCGATGACGCCGAATAGCTGGTGTCCCAACTACGACCTTATGCCCTATGGCGGGCTGTAGATAGTCAGGCCATGTGCCTTTTTACCCTTTCAACTATTTGTACTCAGACAACTTTATGCTTCCACTTGGTTTGTATGAACTTGCTTGTATGACTTGAGTGTCGGGTCATGTGACCCCTACCTGTAAGAACATATTATGCAAGGCTCCTCTAAGCCTCTTAAATAAAAGATGTGTTGTTGTATGGTTATGTTGTGATGCCATAGTTGTATCTATGCATATCGGGCATGTCGTGCGTACGTGTGACGTGCAATGGTATGTATGGGATCCGACACCTAGTCATGTGGCTTTAGTAGTAGTCTTTACGGGAAACTGCCTCTTTGTGCTTCCACCGAGCCTTGGTAGCTTGCTACTGCTCCGGAAACATTGATTGACCGGCATGTATCCTTCTTTGCTGCTGTGTCTGTCCCTTTGGGGAAATGCCTCGCAGTGTAATGGAGTCCCTGTAGCCTGCTACGACTTGTCTATGTGTAGTGATGACATTTATACCCTTTTGCCCTGTGGTGGGCCGTAGATAGTCAGGCCATGTTCCTTTTTACCCTTTCAACTGTCTGTACTCAGACAGCTTTATGCTTCCGCTTGGTTTGTATGAACTTGCTTGTATGACTTGAGTGTCGGGTCATGTGACCCCTACGTGTAAGAACATATTATGCAAGGCTCTTCTGAGCCTCTTAAATAAAATTTGTGTTGATGTATGGTTATGTTGTGATGCCATAGTTGTATCTATGCATATCATGCATGTCGTGCGTATGTGTGACATGCAACGATACGTATGGGTTCCAACACCTAGTCATGTGCCTTTAGTAGTACTCTTTATGGGAAACTGCCTCTTTGTGCTTCCACTGAGCCTTGGTAGCTTGCTACTGCTCCGGACACATTGATTGACCGGCATGTATCCTTCTTTGCTGTTGTGTCTGTCCCTTCGGGGAAATGTCTCGAAGTGTAATGGAGTCCCTGTAGACTGCTATGACTCATCTATGTGCAGTGATAACATTTATGTCCCATGGCGTAATGGAGTCCTTGTATCTTGCTATGACTCGTCTACACACGCTTGAGGCCGACACCTACATTCCTGGGTTATGTATGCCTGTTTCCGTACGGATGTGCCACTTGGGTTCTATGACTAGTCATGTCCGCCCGGGTTCTCTATCGTTTGATTGCCAGCGACATGTTCAGACACATGACTAAGGTAAGGCTACAGCCGTGGAGTTTACCATGCATGAGGCCGCAAAGTGATGTGATATGTTACAGTGTGGATTCATATGACTTAGGATCAGGGTCCCAACATAATAGATCTGGAAAGAATTGGTCTAAGAAACATGATGATGCATTATGGGCTTTTAGAACTGCTTACAAAAACCCTATGGGTATGTCTCTCTATAAAATGGTTTATGGTAAAGCATTTCACTTACCTATCGAGCTAGAACATAAAGCTTATTGGGCAATTAAAGAGCTCAACTATTATTTTAAACTTGTCGGTGAGAAGAGGTTATTTGACATTAGCTCACTTGATCAATTGAGAACCTAGGCCTATGAGAATGCCAAGTTGTTTAAAGAAAAGGTTAAGAAATGGCATGATAAAGGGATACAAAAGCGTGAATTCAATGTAGATTGCCATGTCTTGCTATACAACTTTCGTTTAAGATTCTTTGCAGAAAAACATCTCTCTAAATGGGAAGGGCCTTACATTGTCAAGGAAGTATATCGTCCATCAAGATCGACAATGCCGAGGGCACTAACGCGAAGGTGGTAGATGGGCGAAGAATCAAACATTATATCTCATGTAATCCCATAAATGTTGAAACCAATATTATCAATACCATAACTCCAAAGGAGTATATTAGGGAGACCTACAAGAATGTTTCAAACTCCGAAAAGGAATAGGTATATGGTACGACAAGCAAACCGACTCCAAAACTTTACCAATAGCAATTTTTCTCCATTTTGGAATATTTATTAAATTAGTAAAATTTAAATTAGTCTCAAAAGTGCACAAGGAGGTGACAAGCCTGCAAGCGCGACCTACCCCCCTGGCCACGCCCTTGTGGCTTGTGGCAACCCCGTGCACCCTCCGGACTCCGTTTTCTTGTGGTACACTCCTTTAGGTCGGCAAAAAACATTATATAATCTCCCGAAGGTTTTGACCACCACACCATGAAAAATCCTCTGTTCCCATTTGTTGTTGTTTTTCGAACAAATTTAGATCACCATGGCATCCCCAGATGCTTCGAAGGACAAGTTCTTCGAGAAGGTCATCAACCCCTATCTTGCGGAGGTGCTGCGACACCCTCAAACTATTGAGATGCGTGAGGGAGTGTTGCACATCCGTGATGTTGAGGCATCAAAGAAGACCGGAAGCGTGGAGACAAGGCTTGAAGCAATGGAGCAGCAAGTCTTCAAGTGCCAAGGGATGGTGGAAGGTGGACTCAATGCCAATCATATGATGACTGCGGAGTTTACACATAAGCACAAGCTAGACATCAAGGACATCGGGGAGGACATCTTCAATCTTTACGAGAAAATTTAACATCTCCAAGCCCAGATCTATGACCTGCAAAACCAAAACTATGAGTATGAATACACATTTAAGAGAATGCGTTTGGCTGCAGATTTGAGGATCTCGGAGACTCGTTCATCTTTTTACGATGGGGAGCCTGTGCCTTGGAAGACGGAGGACAAGCCTCCAATATCATCAACAACTCCAACATCACCACCTCTGAAGAAGGACATCTAAACAAATGGGTATGGGCATTCCCCTTGGCTTGTGCCAAGCTTGTGGGAGGTGCCCCGTTATCGTATCACCATCACATCTTTTACTTTTCTCTTTTTTCCTAGTTTGATCCTTTTGGTTTTATCTTGATTTAGTAGATGAAAGTTTTAGATGATCTAGCTTTGAGTTTTGGTTTATGTTCCCCTTATGTAAGCGAGTCCGAGAGTTATGTAATAAAAAGTAGTTTTGATGGGAGGGCTTTGCTTGTTTGGTATGATCTTGAGAAAAATAAATATGAAATAAAAGAAGAATAGAATTAAAGCAAAGAGTATATATGATGATCTTATGGGGAGTGATGAATTCACATATGAGAAGTATGTCGTTTGAAATTTGTTGGGAGTTGACAAACATAGCGATTGGTCATTGGGGCAATTAAAGGGAATTAATGAAGAAAGAGAGGTTAAAATATAAATATATTATGTTGGACATCTTTTATGATTGTGAGCACTATTAAATATTATATCCTAAGAAGTTGATGTTGGACAACAAATACAACATAATGGGTTTTGTTTGCTTATTTGCAAATAGAAGTTATATGGTTATAGATCCTCCAACATATAGTGCTTGCTTCCACCTCATATTAGCCAAAACTTCCGCACCAAGTAGAGATACTACTTGTGCATCCAAATGCCCTCAACCAAGTTTTTCCATGAGAGTCCACCATACCTACCTATGGATTGAGTAAGATCCTTCAAATAAGTTGTCATCGGTGCAAAAAGCAATAAGAATTGCTCCTAAATATGTATGATCTTTTATTCTAAGGGAAATAAGCGTTGTACGAACTTGCAATGGTAAAGAAATAAAAGTGACGGACTACATAATAAAGGTTGCTATCACAAAGGGCAATACAACGCGACGTTCCTTTGCATTAAGGGTATGAACATACAAAAACAAAAAGCGCATAACAACCTCTGCTTCCCTCTGCGAAGGGCCTATCTATTACTTTTACTTTCTAGTACTTACCTTTAAGAAAAAGTCATGGTGATCTTCACCACTTCCTATATTTTGCCTTTCTCTATTGGCAAGCATATGTGTTGGCGAATGATCTAGACACATATATCCGCTCGGATGTGGGTGATCATGATTTATTTCTGTTGACATTACCCTTGAGGTAAATAGTTGGGAGGCAAAACTATAAGCCCCTATCTTTCTCTATGTCCAATTGAAGTGTTGACCTCATGAGTACCGCATGAGTGTTATCAATTATCAAAGACTAAAAGATGATTGAGTATGTGGATTTTCTTTACAAGCTCTTATATTGACTCTTTCTGATGTTGTGATAAATTGCAATTGCTTCGATGACTGAGAGCATAGTTTGTTGGTTCACAATAGAGTTCTTGGTTCATACTTTACCTTGTGGATGAATTGTTACTCTAGTATAAGAATATATATATCAATAAGTATTTTTGTTCTAAAGATGATCATGATGCCCTCATGTCCGTGTTCTACTTTATCAACACCTCTATGTCCGAACTTGTGGACATATTTATCGATCTCGGCTTTCGCTTGAGGACAAGCAAGGTCTAAGCTTGGGGGAGTTGATACGTCCATTTTGCATCATGCTTTTGTATTGATATTTATTGCATTATGGGCTGTTATTACATGTTATGGTACAATACTTATGCCTTTTATCTCTTATTTTACAAGGTTTACATGAAGAGGGAGAATGCCGGCAGCTGGAATTCTAGCCGCGAAAAGGAGCAAATATGAGAGACCTATTCTGCACAACACCAAAAGTCCTGAGAAGTTACGGAGAATTATTTTGGAATATATAAAAAATATTGGGCGAAACAAATACTAGAGGGGACCCACTAGGAGGTCACAAGCCTGCTGGGAGCGACCTACCCCCCTAGTTGCACCCTTGTGGCTTGTGGGCCACCTGGTAGGCCTTCGGTGCCCATCTTCTGCTATTGGAAGGGTTTTGACCTGGAAAAAATAAGAATAGAGCTTTTGGGATGAACCACCACCGTCTCGAGGCGGAACTTGGGCAGAACCAATCTAGAGCTCTGGCGGAGCTGTTCTGTCGAGGAAACTTCCCTCCCAGAGGGGAAATCAAAGCCATCGTCATCACCAACGATCCTCTCATCAAGAGGGGGTCAATCTCCATCAACATCTTCACTAGCACCATCTCCTCTCCAAACTCTAGTTCATGTCTTGTATCCGATCTTTGTCTCAAACCTCGGATTGGTACCTGTGGGTTGCTAGTAGTCTTGATTACTCCTTGTAGTTGATGCTATTTGGTTTACTTGCTAGAAGATCATATGTTTGGATCCTTTATGATAATTAATACTCCTATGATTAGGAACATAAACATGCTTTGTGAGTAGTTAGATTTGTTCCCGAGGACATGGGATAAGTCTTGTTATAAGTAATCATGTGAATTTCGTATTCGTTTGATATTTTGATGAGATGTATGTTGTCTATCCTCTAGTGGTGTCATGTGAACATCGACTACATGACACTTCACCATTATTTGGGCCTAGGGGAAGGCATTGGGAAGTAATAAGTAGATGATGGGTTGCTAGAGTGACAAAAGCTTAAACCCTATTCTATGCATTGCTTCGTAAGGGGCTGATTTGGATCCATATGTTTCATGCTATGGTTAGATTTATCTTAATTCTTCTTTCATAGTTGCAGATGCTTGCGAGAGAGGTTAATCATAAGTGTGAGGTTTGTCCAAGAATGGAAGCACCCAAGAACCTGTCCACCACATATCAAATTATCAAAGTAACGAACGCGAATCAAATGAGCATGATGAAAACTAGCTTGACAGAAATTCCCATGTGTCCTTGGGAGCGCTTTACTTTATATAAGAGTTTGTCCTGGCTTGTTCTTTTCTACAAAAAGGATTGGGAAACCTTGCTGAACTTTTGGTACATTACTTGCTACCCATTACGAATTACCTTTTTACAACACTATCTGTTACCGATAATATCAGTGCTTGCAGAGAATACCTTATTGAAAACCGCTTGTCATTTCCTTCTGCTCCTCGTTGGGTTTGACACTCTTACTTATCAAAAGGACTATGTTAGATCCCCTATACTTGTGGGTCATCACCCTACACATGCAAATCTAAGAGTATAGTAGCGGAAAGTAAATACATGCAACTATAAGTGGATGCAAGGGATAGGAAGATCAAACACAATGAGGACTCGAAGATTTTTCTCATGGTGTCGATAGGTGGTACTATCGTACCTCCACTTTAATGGAGACTTCAACCCATGGAGGTTAGAGGTTGCATGAGTTGACGGAGGTCTCCACCCACAAAGGGTCCATGAAGTAGCAACCTCGTCTATTCCATAACGGCTTACGTCCACGAAGGACTAGCCTCACATGCGATAGATCTTCACGAAGTAGGCGATCTCATTGCCCTTACAAACTTATTGATTCAACTCCACATGAATTGGACGGTTCCGACACCTAACAAATCTAGGAGACACCGCTCTCCAAAAGGTAATAAATTTTGTATGGATGATGAACTCCTTGCTCTGGTGCTTCAAAAGATAGTCTCCTGAACACTCAGTCACTCTCCCACGAGATTTGGCTTGGTGGTAGAAATTGATTGGGTGGAAAGAAACTGGGGGATGCTAGAAATCAAGATTCATATGGTTGGTGTGGAAGATCTTGATCTCAACACCTGGGTAGATGATTCTCCCTTGGAATATGAATGGTGGAAGTGTTTGCTTGTTCTGAGCGCTCTCTCTCTCTGAATGAGAGGGAGGTGGAGGGGTATATATAGGCATCTTAAAAAAATACAAACGTTACAACTTTATTTCCCAACTCGATGGAACCGAAAAAACTCTGTTGCACTGACTAGTCCAAAATGCTCTAACTTTTGGCTTTTCGATGAGACCGATACACAACTTCTCGGTGAGTCTGATCCGGTTGACCTTGACAGTTCCACACTTCGGTGACACCGACACTTCGGTAAATTCCGATTTTTAGCAAATAGATACCAGAAGGTTGGTCACTTCTTTTTGGTTGTACTGAGACAAAAGATGGTTACACCGAGTTGCTTAGGTTGGGTTTGGAATCTGTGAAAACTCAGTATGGCCAATTGTGGAAAGTTGCTGGCACCAATTTTGACTTTTAGGATTTGTATGGAATATATTGTGGGAGAATTCTTGAGGGGTTTTGGTGTTAATCTCTAAGCAATTGAGCAACCAGATCATCATAGATACCTCATCCCATTTTAATAGTATTGGTTTTCCTATGGACTCAAGTGTGATTTCTCACTTAAATGCAAAATGTAGAGTCTTGAAGCTTTTGCCAATTGATGTTACAAGCATCTAGGGAATCTCCTCACAATCCTAGCCAATCCTTTCATGGAACCTTTCTTCCAATATACATGATAAAATCATTAGTCCATTTAAATATATGTTGTAATTAATTACCAAAACCAGCTAGGGAGAATATGTCTCCCCCTTTTTGGTAATTGATGAAAACATATAGATCAGCCTTGATATAAAATATAATGAATGTATAGCATCGTCGCTTTGAGATGTATGTGATAAGCAAGAGCCCCCCTAAATTGTGCATTATTTTAAATTTGCGATTGAATGCAAATGCATAATCGATTAGGATCATGGGTCACTCTTCCATGTGAGATACATCTTGGTGGTGCGCATAAATGATCTAATGGATTACAATGCACATAATATCAAACATGACTGAATGATCATCATATGAATATCACAAAGATAGGAAATAGTAACATCAATCACAAAGCGTACGATCAAACACCACAAAGTTTAAGACAAACAAAAGATAGGCCAAATGTTTCCAAAGTCAAGGAGAAGCATCAAAATCAACACACTCTCTATCATAGCCTTATGATCTATAGAATTTCTCCCCCTTTGGCAACAAATTACCAAACAACTTGAAATATAGAGCTAAACATCGCTATGGGCATGGTATCCTCCATGGGGCGATGAAGCTGCTCTGGTACTCGTGGAAGGAGTTGATAAGAGAATGTCCGCTAATGCTTATGAATGAGTCCTCTAGGCTGGTCGAGTTGACACAAGAGGTGCTGAAGGAGGCACGATAGAAGTTTTAGCTGGTGCAGACATTGAAGGTGTGGGGACCCCGACTCAAGAGTCGTGATCATCGAATGCATGTGTAAAGTGATCCCAGAGATCAATGCTCACCGAACACACAAAAGGTGAATAACAAGAGTCTTACATCCACACTTAACGTCTTACATAAATGACGACCATGGAGGTCTTAGTCTTACATAGATAGGGCCACGAGGGCCAAAAACTTAAAATAGAACAAGCAGCGGAATCTTGGTCGAAAGCGTGAACCCATGCCATCTGCCTTAACCTACAGGCATTCTGACTGGGTGGCGTCCTAGTTCGCATGTTTGTCTCCAACGAACTCTTCAACATACTCCTGTTCTTCCATGCCTGGCCAATTAAATAACAAGTGGCAAGCCAATGAGTACTTTGAATGTACTCGCAATCAACCCAAGTTGTGGAACAAGGTGATAATGATGCATGGTATAGCACTAAGTAGGCAACTTTGCGGAAAGCTAATTTTGAGTGCAAATGTCATGATCAAGTAACTTGTAAGAATGCATCATCAATAAGCGAGTAACCATATGATCAAAATACCGATATCATCATAAGTATTGGTTGAACATCTCATGTTCACTCATCATGCTAAGTCATCGGACATAGTTCAATCCTCACACTAAGTCATTGGACTTAGCTCATGTGACCTCTTGTCACCATCACATCCATACTCACACCAAGTTTCACAGAAATCTCCGGACATAGTTCAAGAAGGACCTCCAACTGTCCATGACCGCGGACGCGGCTATTCGAACAGTTTTACACTCTACAGAGGTTGCACACTTTACCCACAAGACTCAGGGAACTTCCGTGTCATCCATAACTCACGGTATATAACATACCTGAGGTAAGCACCCGAACTATGCCTTTACCCTAGCGATACTAAATAAAATTTCCACTCGATTGGTACCCATCCCTCATGATGTACTTCACACGAGCCTCGCTCTAAACCATACCATCCATGAGGGTACCAACGGTGTGCCCGGTGCCTGTGAAGACAATGCATGATCATACCTAACGGCACGACCCCGTATCGAGAGTGACCACGCCACTCCCGCCACTAGTAACGCGGGCTCCTTGCCAGTACCCACCAAGGTAATCAACAAAGCCCCGTCCCATAATGGGTATCGTGGTTGCGCATGTAAGGTTGGGATGGTCAGCAGACCTTAAATCTAATTTGTTTTCGAAAACACATACTCAACTTGTTCCGGCACACCACTTCTTTCTCAAGTGGTTACCCATCTTGTCATCATCTCCCTAGGGCATTAGTGGCACCCGATGGGGTTTTCGAAAAGTCTTCGAAATCATATCTTTCTTCCCATCACTATGCATATATCCTGATCCCACTTGCGTAGCATCTACTAGCATCCTAAATACACCCACCTGCACAACCCTCATAAGGTGGTAGGGTCATGCACGATGCAAGTGTCAATCGAGAAGTATCGGAGGCATCCCACTGAAAGGGGAACCACATCACATGATCAATTATGATGAAAGTAAAGTGCTATATGACATGTAATGAAAATGGTTTCTCATCATGGTGAAAGGGTTGCTTTCCTGGCCCAACAAAGTCTCCGGGTCTTCAAAGTCTTCGGTCCAACTTCTTCATCAACTGCACAATCTATCATCACGAAATAAGGCAATAAAAAAGCAACACACCAAAACAGAGCACACAATCTACTACCAAAAATGTTAACCTACTCTGATAAATACTAAATGTCATACTAAAAATACTTTCCTAGGTTTTTGTTGTGAAAAACATTTTAGAAATTAAATAACAGAGGCAAAAAGGTGCCTAAATATAGGTTTTAAAATAAACTAGTACTAAAACTAATTTCCAACATTTTTATAAGTGGCACTAATAAATTCTATAGATTATTATGAGAATTTAGGTGGAAGAATTATTGGCAATGGACTAATATTTATTTCTGGGGGATTTTTGGAATTGAAACAGAAAAAGAAACGAAAAGGGGCTACTATGCCCCTCGGGCCAAAAGTGCCCGAACGAAACCGGCCCAAGAGGGAAGCCGGCCTAGGCGAGGAGCCGCGCGCGTTAGGTTTAGTTTTAAACCTGCCTGCGGGCCTAGCCTGCTAGCGAGAGAGGAGAGGGGCGAGGGGATGACAGTTCGCCCCCACCTGTCATCCTTCTCCTCATGACAAGGGCAGAGGAGGGGCTCACCCGAGGGCTCTAGGCCACGACGGACGAAGCAGAGGGCACCGGCGTGCTCGCGGGGCTCCCTCGCGTCGGTGGGAGGTCACAGGGTCGCTGGGGGGAGAGGGAAACGCCAGCGTGGGGAGAGGAGCTCGACGGCGGAGAGGGTTTGGGTCGGGAGACGGCTCCCAACCACGGGGGAGAGCGCTCTGGGCACAGGGAGGATGCGGAGGAGGAGGGAGATCTGGGAGAGAGGGCAAGGAGGAGCAGGTGGGCCTATTTATAGGTGGCTGTCGGTCCACTCTGGGCGCTGTGCGCTGGCGAGCACGGGGTGCTCGCCATAGGCCACGGGGGCGAACGAGGGCATGTCTGGGGGCTTCAAGGACGCGGTCCGTGCCCAGGAGGATAGAAGGCAGCCTGGAGGGGGGGGGGCGGAGGTACGCGCGTGCGAGCACAACCACTCGCCGGTTCGGGTAGTGTCGTGCGTGTGCAAGAGAGAGAGAATGGAGAGAGAGGGCCGACCTCCTTCTGCGTTGCGAACACCGAGGCCGACCTGGGGGGACACGATGGGGCGGCCCAAGGCTATCGGGTGGCGCCCGAGAGGTGCGGCCATAGTGCAGGAGCACATTGTAGCGCGCTCCAGAGTGCCCAAATGGCCTGCCCAGGCATATTCTATGCCCACTCGCGTGTCTCCTTTATCTTGGGGTATTGGAGATGCCTAAAGGCTAGGGGAGAGCTCTGGAGGACCCTTGGGGTAGAAGGAAATGGGGAGAGGGGTAGAAAAAGATGCTGCCAGGGGTAGAAATAGGGGTTTTACCCCACCTCCAAGTGGCCTGATGACTTGGGACTTTTACTAGGGGTGAAAGGTGACTACAAGAGGCTCTCGTAAAATTTTGGAGGCAAGGGTAACAGTGAATGGGGTGAAAAAGCTGGTTTTACAAAATCACCAGAAGGTGTTTGATGGATTTTTGGGTAAGAATATGTTACCAACTTACTAAGACACTCACCAGGGTCAAGAGGTAGGTAAAGATGAGAGGTTTCACCAATTTTGAGCCCAAGGGGAAAAAGTTGACAATGGAGATTTGATAAACCCTAGAAATTAGTAGAATCAGATTTCTATAGATCCAATGATGCTAGGATTTTACCCTTGGTGCACCACTTAGTTTATCATCACCATTTGGCCATTATAGCATGCCGACAAAGTTTGAGGCCAAGGGGAACACTTTACAATGTAAAGTTGCTCAAATTTGATTCTGAACAGGAATGGTTTTGGGATGGTTTGATGAATCAAACCAACTTCGATTGAGATGATAGTTCGCAAGATCATCACCTATGATAGTGTTGACTTGCTGGAATTTTCTTGGAATTTATTGAGAATATTTCTTATAGAAATATTCCAAAAGTTTGATCTGAACAGAAAGGGTTTTGAGGGGTTTTGCCTATGATCTGATTATGCCCTTTAGTTGAAACTCATATATATGGGAAATATATGTCCACTGAGTTTCTCTGAATTTTCTCAAATATTTTCGAAGCATTTAAATAATTTTCCCCTAGGAAAAATCATTTCTGGCCTTAAGAAATAGCCTTTCAATAAAATATGAAAATAATCTTTAAAAATAATGTTTGGTGGTTTTGGGATGTCATATATATAGTAGGTTTGAAATAAAGCCTTTGGGAAAGAGGGATCCTCCTAATTTGAGGACTTGCAGTACAAACCTCATTTCAGGGGGTTTTGAAAACCTAATTTGAATAAATCATTATTAGTTAAAATAAAATTTGATAAAAATAGTTTTGGTCACTATTCACATGGCATGATCATTGGGCAAGAGGTTTGGAACAAGGAAGATGAATAAGAAGCAGAATAGAATCTAGGAGTACCACATAACACAATCGACAAGCAAGCAAACAACATAGCAACAAGCACAAGCACTTTGAAAAAAAGTTTTTGTTGGTTCCAATTTTATAAACCCAAACATAACAAGGTGTTATAAACACAGGGTGTGACAGAAGGTCTCATATCCTAAGTAGGCACAACAACAGATCTAACCTGAGTCTTGAACTTAGTCTGGACTAGCAATGTAGGGCTCTCATCATCATCATCATCATATGATCTAGGCAAAGGAACTACATCTACCTCTTTCTTCAGTTGGTTGATCGTAGTGGTTAGCTTAGCCACCTTGTTGTCAATGTCATGGAGCTTTGTCTCCACAATCCTCTCAAGACTCTTCTAGTTCAGCAATAACTCGTTAATGTTCTTCTACATTCCCTAAATGGTACTGACTAGATAGGCCGTTTGTTCACTCTTCGTCTTCGGGACTGGAGCACTAGAGGCTCTCACTGCCTCTGCCTAGGCCTCTACCTCATTTTCTTCCTGTGTTGTCGATGAAGTGGGATGTGATGGATCCATCACCACAACATGATCCTCAAATTCTAGTTGTATGAGTAGATGTGGTCGATCAAGTATATAGAGTCTCTTTCCAACTTCGTAGTTGATGAGCATATGAATATATGGAGCATATCCACGTGCTCTCTTTTGATCGGCAGTTGTCCTCCTGATGGTCTCAAAAATGAGATCCACCACTATGATCCTGGTGTGGCTGAGCACTAACCATGTGAATTAGGTATATAGGAGCATAATGGATGAGCATCACAAAATTTAGAAGTTTTAGCATTTTGAACTCAAAAGGTTAGTATTAGGTTTTCATAGTATGAAATTCGATTCCACTGAATTGTAAGTTTTGGAGTTTCCGAGGCAACAAACAACAAAAATGGATACTTGGTCACACGGTTTCGGTTTCACTGAAGTAAGAATCGATCTCACCGAAGTTGTGCTTAGAAACCCTAAAACTAAATTTCGGTGACACTGATAGGAACTTTCGGTTTTACCGAGAAGTCCTTTTTGCTGTGGGTGAACACACATCGGTGGCGCCGAGATGTATTGACTCGATGTATCAAAAACTGGATACAGTGGAGACCTAACCCTACATATCCTTGTTCGACCTATCCTAAGGATTTTTCTCGTGGATGGAATCGCCACAAAACGTGGCAAGAAGAGGAACCAAACCTAATTTGCATGAATTAGAGTTGGGAGTGAACAACTGGTCAAAGATTTACTCTAACTTGGTGGATCTTTGCTATGACGGCAACAACGGAGAAGATTTCCATTGACGGTGATGCATTCCAGCGGCAAGAGCGCACGGAAGACAATGGAGATCGTCGGATACATGAGCGATGACAACAATGGGGTGCAGGAGCCATAGGTTTGATATTCTTTTAAAGTACGGACCCATAGATCTGTATACACACCGAGGGAGTCCTCGGATGGCCGACCTATTGTAATGGGCCGGACTATGAGGGTTGCTTATCGAACACCGAAGGATTTGAAGGCCCATTATCTTAGATGGAAGCTTCAGGAAACACAGCTTGTGCTCCACATCTGATGTAATATTTAGGCAAGTTTATCTCTTCGGCATGTAACCGACCATATGTAAACCCTAGGCATCCTCGGCATCTATATAAGCCTGAGGGTTTTAGGGTATATATAGAACAACTCATCTAGCGTTAGACATAAGAACTCGAGGTAGATCAACTTTGTAACCCCTTAAACCGTCAATACAATCAAGCATGACGTAGGGTATTACCTCCATTGGAGGGCCCAAACCTAGGTAAACTCGTGTCCCCTTCGTGTCCTGTTACCGTCGATCCTAGTCTCATAGTTCGGGACCCCCTACCCGAGATCCTCTGGTTTTGACACCAACATTAGTGCTTTCATTGAGTGTTCCTCTGTGAGCAATATGGAATCGATGCCTTGTCTCTTCATCAATGAAGAGGTTCCCAACGTGGACATTTTCATCCCCGGGCAGATCTTCGCCTTCGGTAGCGTTGTGTTGCATGCGGATTCTGCCGGCCATCTAGGCCGTGTTGAGAGCTTCGCCGCTGATTAGGAGGTCATATTTGGAAACTTAGAGTTCTCCGTCGACTCTCGGGGCGACCTGTCACTAATTGGGATCTCGGCTTCGCCTGTAGCCCACGTGGACTCTGAGGCCTTAAGCTCGAGCCCCTTCTTCGGACATGCCAATGGGGTCAGCCATGGCGGTAGTACAATCTCTCATCCCGGTCTGCCCATTAAGCCATGTGACCAAAAACGTGTTTCTGCCGAACACTCCCCACGGGCGGGCCTCATGGGGGTTGACTCCGCGAGTTCCGAACTGCCAGATCTGATCGGGCCCTCAGCGGTTGACCAAAACAACAGGGTTCGGGAACGCAACCGGCCCCATATAGACGCCGAATACAGGCGCGACATAGCACGGGTCAGAGGCGCCGCTCACTCTTTGTGCTTCAGGGACGAGGTAATGCGGCATCGGTTCCCCGAAGGGTTTAAACCCGTGAATATAGAAGAGTACGATGGGACCACTGACCCAACTGTATGGATCAAGGACTTCCTCCTCCATATCCACATGGCACGAGGAGATGATCTCCATGCCATCAAATACCTACCTCTTAAGCTTAAGGGGCCAACTCGGCACTGGTTAAACAGCCTCCCTGAAAACTCCATAGGATGCTGGGAAGACTTGGAAGATGCGTTCAGCTCTAACTTCTAGGGGACCTATGTTCGCCCGCCGGACTCTTCCGATCTCAGCAACTTCGTCCAGAAGCCTGGCGAATGTGCCTGACAATTCTGGAATCGGTTCTTGACTAAGAAGAACCAAATCATCGACTGTCCGGATGCTGAGGCCATAGCTCCTTCCAGCACAATATTCGGGACAAATTGCTGGACTGCTAGCTAGGCCAGGACAAGCCTCAAACTATGTCCGCCCTTACCTCCCTCATGACCCACTTTTGCATGGGCGAGGATAACTCACTAGCTAGATGCAGTCACAATTCTGAAGATCCCGTGGCACATGAAGCCTAGGATGACAACTCAAAGCCAAAGCGCAATAAGAATAAGCGTCAGCACAACAGTAATGATGCCGACGACATGGTAGTTAATGCCGGATTCTGCAACTCCCGACCTGGGCAGCGGAAGAAGCCCCCTAAAGGCAATCATGATGGACCCACTCATCTCGAGAAGATCATGGAAAGGCCTTGCCAAATCCGTGGAACTTGGAAAAAGCCTGCCAACCACACACACCACAACTGCTGGATTTTTAAACACGCCGGCAAAATACAACCTAAAGACCCGGGCAAAAGCTCGCGCATCAAGGACGAAGATGACCCTTGGGGTCCAATGTGTGGCGGTCAGAAGAAGTTCCCTCCCGAAGTAAAAATGCTGAACATGATAAACACCACCCACATACCAAAGAAGGAGAGGAAGCATGCCCTCCGGGAAGTCTACGTGGTGGAACCCATAATCCCAAAGTACAACCCATGGTCGGCATAGCCAATCACCTTTGATTGGCGTGATCATCCGACCAGTATCCATCATGGGGGTTTGGTGGCACTCGTCCTAGATCCCATTATAGATGGGTATCACCTCACAAAGGTCCTATTGGATGGAGGAAGTAGCCTTATCCTGATCTACTCAAATGCGGTGAAAAAGATTGGCATCGATCCATCAAGGATCAAGCCCAGCAGCACTACGTTCATAGGAGTGATCCCGGGTGTTGAGGCCCGATGCACGAGCTTAGTAACTCTAGAGGTCTTCTTCGGCTCACCCGACAACTTTCGCAGCGAAGACTTGATCTTCGACATCGTGCCCTTCCGCACCGGCTATCATGCGCTGCTTGGACAGACAATGTTTGCTCGTTTCAACGCGGTCCCACACTACGTATACCTCAAAGCTCAAGATGCCAGGCCCCAAGGGGTCATTACTGTCAACGGCAATACTGAGCGCTCCCTTAGGATAGAGGAGCATGCACTTGCCCTAGCGGCCGAATTCAGTTATAAAGTGGATCAGCAAGCTCTGATATCCGCCATAAAGTCACATAAAGCTGGGAAGCGAGTTCGGCTTCAGAACGATAACTCGGATCCTTCCTCTTCCCCTCTATAGGGACTCGCCCCCACCACAGAATTTCCGGACCGGCAAAGTATGTGCCAAGGAGGCACAATTTCACACTTAAGATCCATGGGAAGCGATGGGGAAATACAGCTGGGTGTTCCGCTGCCCCGATCTACTACCACCAATACGTCTTCACACAAGATGCAGGCACTCCTAAAAGAGCCTGCCTACAACGTAAAGCTCACCTATAATGATGCAGCCTCTCAAGATTTTGTTCGCAAAGTCCACCCGCACTAAAACCCATCAAGGTGCATCCACGAGCAGGAGTGAACCAGCAAAGGGGGCATATCAAGGACATCAGGTCACCAATTGAAGACCCCTGGCGCAACAATTCCTGTAGGATGTTATTTCTTATTTTCTTTTGCATACCTATAAATAGTTGCTTTGGCAATCCAAGTTATAAGAGTTGTTGAGAAAATGCAAAACTGCGTGGTGCAAGTACGCCTCATTTGTCCTGTTTTCGGCACATAATTTTTCTCCTTTCTCCCTCTTCTCGTGAACTTGTTCGGTATGACGTGAGGTATCGGCCAATAGACCGGGGATCGATTTCAAACACAAATTGCCTTAACTATCGTGTGTCCGGTGTCTTGGCGTTTGCTTTATGTGCATCGGTTCCCAGCTATTTCTTTGGTGATTAAGCTGGGTTGCCCGGATCATGTGCTTGCCCCTTTATGTTCTGCTCGTTCGGCTAAAAGGGCAAAGGGAGCACCCCTAATATTGTGCTTCCGAATAGTCCGGTCAAGCACCTTAGGGGAGAAAGCCGAAAACGGACTGTCATAGTATGCGAGATCCGATCTATGAACTCCAAGTTAGAAGTATTATACTTCAATCCGGGTAAGTGGTTATTCCATGTTATATGAGGAACTTGCCTTTTGTGCGAACATTATGATGTGGGCTTTGGCCTCGGTTCGTCCGAACATTGCAAACACTCCGGTGGCTAATCGTATGCTTCCCGTAGTCCTTTTCGCGCCCCTTTGATTAAGTGAAAGAAATAAAGCACTATAGTTTGATTGCCTAGTCTTCCGCACTACACCACCTTCGGGTTCCGGTAATACAGCTAAGGGACACAACGCATGGGTATAGACACCCCAGGTAGTATCTACGTGGGGCATGAAGCCGACGACTCGCATCTTTCTGTATTAAACAACCACACAGGAGTTATAAAGGAATACAAAACAATATGAGAGCGGATACTATTATCATTAAAAGTTATCACGAGTCTTTAGACACATTACAAGCTCATTCAAATAATTTTTCACCCGAACACTACGACACTATCACCCGCGCAATCTCCATCACTCCATCGAAGTACAGCTCGAGGTGTTAGAGCTCCTTTCTGGGTTGCGGCAGGTCGGTGGCGACCTTCACCGGATTGAGCCCCGACCAGTGCACTTTGGCTTTGGCAAGGGCCATCCGGACTCCTTCGATACAGGAGGAACGCTTGACAGCATGGAGGCAGGGCGTGGCAGCAGCAATCGCTGCACCAGGCCGAAGTAAGTGCCTCGGAGTGTCTCGCAGGGCCATAAGAAGATGCAGAGGTCTTTCATGGCCGGCTCCTCCATCTGGTGCAGCTCCATCAGCTGTTTCAGGTGCTCCACCAGGAGAGGAGGATGCTCGGGGGCTCCCAACTGTGCCCAGAATGTCCGAGCTTTGTCTTCCTCTCCCCGCGAGGCAAACAGTTGATTGGTGTCCGCCACGATCTTCTGGAGATTGGTGGATGCGCTTGAGGATCTCCACACCTGGGTCAGCAATTCGAATCTGCTATCCCCCAATACGCACTTTAGGGAGTATGGCTTACCATCGGCTACCTCCTTGGCTTGGCGAACTTGTTACTCGAAGAACCGTCTGTCCATACACTCCTTCTGAAGATCGGACTTCATGGTGGACAGTTTAGCCGAGCTTGCCTAATTCTTTTGCTCCAAGGGCTCACACTTTTTGCCAGCGTCCTTGAGCTCATCTTGTATCTCCGCCACACAAGACTAGGCTTATCGCTAGTATCTTGTAGGGCGGAGACTGCGGTGGCTACTTCTTTGGGCGCCGCCTTCTCCATGGCCACTTCGTCTTTGGCACGTTGAAGCTTGGCCTTGGGATTCTCGATCTCTTTCGACGAAGTTGCAAAACGATAAACCTTATATAAAAGGAATCTACATTGACAGTATTCGGGGGAAACTATTCTGATTTAATTTGGACTTATCATGTTCCTTGTTGAACCTCTTGTTGAGAGCTTCCACCTCATCCTTGGAGCGCTTGAGCTTCTGATCTAGCTCATCCCGCTCGACGCCGTTTTTGGTCGCCATTGATGACGAAGCCTAAATTACACACACAATGCATACATCACATCGGCACTCACTTCCCGAATTATAGATATGACCCCTAGGTGAGCTTGTTCACCTCACCTAGGGCTCGAGGGCTGCCACGTATATAATACGAATAAATAAAAATCTTAGCAAAATATTGGCCGACTTAATTGAAAGCCCGCAAGGAGACATTTGAAGGCCTCCTTCAGTCTGTTGTCAACGGACTGGACGCTTTGTAGTACCGCACCCATAAGGATGCAGTGATCCTCGAGGGTGGAGGCACTCGATAGAGCCTCCTGCATGGCCGACCACCTATTGGTCGGCGGTGCCGGGGATGATCGGATTTCCCGATCACCCATCGGGGATTGGACCGGTGCCTCCAGAGGCATAGTGTGCTCCGGAGATGTCCTCATAGGGACTGATTGCCCGTCCGGCCGGCCTCCTCAGTATCCGGGCGGGGCGTTGTCCCCTGGTCTTCGGAGGCCGAGGTGTTAGCCTTCGCCACGGTGCTTTCTCCCTTGCCCCTTGTGTCCGCCTCCATTGGAGTAGGTTTGGACGACATCTCCACGACGTCCTTCGTGGCGCCTGGAGTGGTGGGGTGCGAAGCGTCTCCGCTCTTCGCCAGTTCAGCGGGCGGGGTCTCCACATCCGATACTACCTCGGTCGGGATAACGTGCAGGGGGCTGTTGGACCAATAACCTGCGCGTTAGCAAGCTCTGAATCTACTAGCTATAGGTAGAGGGGTGTTTGGATCCTAACCTGGATGGAGGGGTCACTTACTTGAAAGCCCGCAAGGAGACCTTTGAAGGCCTCCTTTAGTCTGTTGTCAACGGACTGGATGCTTTGTAGTAACGCACCCATAAGGGTGTGGTGATAGAGCCTCCTCCATGGCCGACCACCTGTTGGTCGGCGGTGCCTGGGATGATCGGATTTCCCGATCACCCACCGGGGATTGGATCGGTGCCTGCAGAAGCACAGTGCACTCCGGAGATGTCCTCGGGGGGACTGATTGCCCGCTCGTCCGGCCTCCTTGGTGCCCGGGCCGGGCATTGTACCCCGTTCTTGGTTGCCGAAGCGTTAGCCTCGGCCACGGGGCGGTCTCCTTCGCGCCCTGTGTTTGCCTCCACTCAAGTAGGATGGGAAGACACCTCCACGACATCCTTCATTGCGCCTGGGGTGGTGGGGTGCGAGGCATCCCCGCTCTCCACATGTTCGGCAGGTAGGGTCTCCCCATCCGATACCACCTTGGTGTGGATAATGCGTGGGGGGCTATTGGACCAATAACCTGCGTGTTAGCAAACTATGAATCTACTAGTTAAAGGTAGGAGGGTCTTCGGATCCTAACCTGCACGTAGGGGGCTTGACCCTTAGGCTCCTTCGTGTAACCTCCTTGGGGTCTTGAGATGCGGAGCTCGAGTCCGAGCTGTCGTCGGACAGAACCACCCGCGCCTGCAATGCCCTCTTCGGGGCAAGAGAAGCTGCCTGCCCTGGGGCGTCGTTCTCTTCTTGGTGCGGAGGAAGTTGCCTCCCCCTCACTCTAGAACTCCTCCTCCTCTTCTTCCTCCTCTTCGACCTCCTCCTGATTTGAGGAGGCGGGGGTGTCTTCGTATGCAGCATCAGGCTGGTCCTTGATGCGAAGGCCAGCCTGACCTTGTTTCTTCTTCTTATCCTTCTTCGTGGGAGCCTCATAAGACTTCTCCATGAGCATCCGGGCTATTAGCCCGGTCCTCTCGTCTTCGGGCTGAGGAGCCGGACTGCTGATGTTTATGGCTTTCTTCTGCCATCTCTGCTAGAATAGATCGGATAAAAGGAGGAAGGGATTCTCTGTGTAATAGACCCAACCAAGTTTGGGAAAATCATACCTCGGAGTCCGACTTGGCGGCATGCAGACCCTTGTCCTCCTCCTCGGATGGCCAACTCTTCATCAACTTGAAGAGCGCCTGCCACAGCTTCTCCCGTGTAGTGCGGAAGAGATTCTGGATTGTGGGATCGGCTTCGAGTTCTCGAGCCCACAAAGGAGTGTTTCGATGCTGGCAGGGGAGGATGCATCTTCAGAGCATCACCTGGACCACATCGGCTAGCTTGATGCCCTCCTCGACCTAGTAGCGAAGGTGCTTCTGCAGGTCGGTCACCACTTTCCCCAAACCCCAGGCCAAGCCCTTTTCAGGCCGTGAAGCTAGTCTGGTGTGTGGGGTGGGGGATCTGAGCGTGGGGCAGGGAGTTGTCCCTCCTCTCGTGGTTCGGTGACGTAGAACCACTCCTTTTGCCATCCTTTGACGGTGCCGATGAAGGTGCCCGATGTCCACCCGACGCGAGTGAGCTTGGCAATTACTGCCCCGGTGCAATCTGCGTGCTTGCTGCCAACGCACTTGGGCTTGATATTGAAGACCTGCGGCCAAATCCTGAAGTGTGGCTTGACGTGCAGGAAGGCTTCACAGACGAGGATGAATGCCGAGATATGCATGATGGAGTTTGGCGGAAGGTCGTGGAAGTCGAGGCCGTAGAAAAACATTAACCCCCTGACGATGGGGTGGAGTGGGAATCTCAACTCCCTGATGAAGTGGGGGATGAACACCACCCTCTTGCTTGGCTTGGGGGTGGGGATCTCTTGGCCCTCCTCCGCCGCACGGTGAGGAATGTCGGCGGGGAGGTAACCGGGATTCTTGAGGTCGCGGATGTCCTTGTTGGTGACCGTGGAAGCTTTCCAATAGCCATTGGAGCCCCCCATTGCCGAGCTCGAAGGTGGGGGTGGAGAGACTTAGATCTATGCTCTGGAGGCGCAATAGAATGGGAGGCGGAGAAGTCGAATGCAAAGCGTAAAAAAGATTTTGGGGTTTTCCATTCTCTTTTTATGGGGCCTATCAATGTGGATTCCCCTCACCGTGCCGTGAAGCCCTCCACTTCCTGAGACGCGCGAGCTGTTGCACTCGCGTAGTTAAGTATATCCCGTATAAAACGGACACGAACGGTATATGATACGTCTCCAACGTATCTATAATTTTTGATAGTTCCATGCTATTATATTATCTATTTTGGATGTTTTATATGCATTAATATGCTATTTTAAATTATTTTTGGGACTAACCTATCAATCTAGAGCCTAGTGCCAGTTTCTGTTTTTTCCTTGTTTTTGAGTATTGTAGATAAGGAATATTAAATGGAGTCCAAACGGAATAAAATCTTCGGAATAATTTTTCTTGGACCAGAAGCAAACCAGAAGACTTGGAGATGAACTCGGGAGAGCCGCCGTGTGGCCACAAGCCATAGGGGTGCAACTAGGGATGTAGGGCGCGCCCCCTGCTTGTGGGCCCACGGCAACTCCCCTAACCCTATTTCTCATCCTATAGATTCACAAATATTCCTTGTATACCATAGGGAGCCACAAAAACACTTTTCCGCCATCAAGAGCCTCTGTTCCCTTCAGATCCAACCTTGGAGTCTTTTCCGGTACTTTGCCCGAGGGGGATTCGATCACGAAGGGCATCTACATCAACTCCATTGCCCCTCAGATGATGTGTGAGTTGTTCACCATAGACCTTTGGGTCCATAGCTAGTAGCTAGATGGCTTCTTATCTCTCTTTGCTCTTCAATACCATGTTCTTCATGATCTTCATGGAGATCTATCCGATGTAATACTCTTTTGCGGTGTGTTTGCCGAGATCCAATGAATTGTGGGTTTATGTTTAGATTATCGATGTATATTATTTGAGTCTTTTCTGAATTCTTATATGCATGATTTCATATATTTGCAAGTCTCTTCGAGTTATTGGTTTGGTTTGGCCAACTAGATTGGTAATTCTTGCAATGGGAGAAGTGCTTAGTTTTGGGTTCAATTTTGCGGTGTCCTCACCCAGTGACATAGTAGGGTAGCAAGGAACATATTGTATTGTTGCCATCAAGGATAAAAAGATGGGGATTTCATCATATGGCTTGAGTTTATCCCTCTACATCATGTCACGTTACCTAATGCATTACTTTGTGCTTCATGAACTTAATACTCTAGATGCACGCAGGAGTCGGTCGATGTGTGGAGAAATAGTAGTAGATGCAAAATCATTTCGGTCTACTTGTCACGAACATGATGCCTATATGCATAATCATTTTCTTGGATATCTACATAATTATTCGCTTTTCTATCAATTGCTCGACAGTAATTTGGTCACCCATCATAACACTTTCCATCATGAGAGAAGCCTCTAGTGAAACCTATGGCCCCGGGGTCTACTTACGATAATATTTATTCAGATCTATAAACCAAAATACCAAAAAAATACTTTGCTGCAATTTATTTACCTTTTACTTTCTATTCTTGCTTAGATCTATCCCTATCGGATCTAATCCTTGCAAATAACCGTGAAGGGATTGACAACCCCTTTATAGCATTGGGTGTAAGAGTTTGGTTGTTTGTGTAGGTGCATCCATTGGTAAATTGCTTGTTCCTCCTACTAGATTGATACCTTGGTTCTCAGCAACTAAGGGAAATACTTATCAACTTCACAGCATCACCCTTTCCTCTTCAAGGGAAAAACAATGCAAGCTCAGCAAGAAGGATTTCTGGCGCTGTTGCCGGGGAGGAAACATAGCAAGTCAAGACAAGATCTACATCAAGCCTACCAAGTAACCATCACAAACTCGTCTCTTGCATTTACATTATTTGCCATTTGCCTCTCATTTTCCGCTCCCCCAGTTCTAAAACAATTTTCCGAAATACCAAAAAGATTTTCCTATTTATTCGCCCTTCTTCCGTTCGTCTTTTTCATTTGCTTTTCGTTTGCTTCTATGTTAGATCGCCTAAAACTCATGGCTAGCCTTGCTATTATCATTAGTACTCCCGAGTATGAAGTTCTTAATTTTAAGCAAAGGGAGGGAGAAAACTTAAAGGTTGCTTGGTGTAGAAATTGCAATGCTCAAAATAGATCTACTCGTAAGCAATCTACTACCGTTCTCCTTCACAATTTTTATGAGGGTGTTTCTCCTTGGAAAAGATATGTTTTGGATACAATTATGGGAGGGAATTTCTTGGGAAACAATACCTTTGATTCTTATAATGCTATGACAAATTTGGTAGGTTCACCCCCGCTCATGGTTAATGAAACAGTCTTGACTTTTGAACATGTGATGCGAAGGCTTGATATCATTGAAAATAAAGTTGCTACTATAGATCTCATTGAAAACTTGGATAAAAAGACCCATAATGATATCACACAATATGGATCTAAGGTAGGAGTTCCTCTAAAAAACCTTAGGGAAAAGAAACCCATAGTTAATGAAAACTTGGATCAAGATTCCTCTAGAATTGAGAAGCTAGAGTATATTATTACCAACTTGGGTTCCACTTTTGCCTCTGTTCAAACTACTCCAAAATTTCCTCTTTCTAAGTCTGCCAAGTTTGTTTATGTTCCTAATAATAAGGGTGAATCCTCTAGTAAAGGGGAAGAAGATCTCAAGATGATAAGTATTCATCCTAACTTTATTAAGATTGTCCAGGAACCTATTGGTACAACTGAATTTCTTGATTTATTGCCTAGGAGTATGATTGTTGATAAAACCAAAGAATCTCCTAGGATTCACAAGTGTACAATTGATGTATTGCATACCAAAGATGACAATACCTACATCTATTGTGTTTTCCCTAGCTAGGGGCGTTAAACAATAGCGCTTGTTGGGAGGCAACCCAATTTTATTTTGCTTTCTGTTTTTTGTTTCTGTTTTGGTGTATTTTGCGCATTATTACTTCTACAATAATTTTGTTTTCTTGTTTAAATTAGTGTTTGAGACAAGTAAGACCTTTGGGATGTTCTATAGTGTTTGCAATTTGATTTTCCTGAAAAACATAAACTTTTGCTCTCGGTCCAGGAATTTTGTAAATTCACTAGAACGTGGTTTTGATCTGAAATTTTTACAAAATATTTATATGATTTTTTCCTGATTTTCCTAATTTGTCAAAAAAATTAGAGTTTTATCACTACTCGAAGTCTACAGATTGCTACACACTATTCTGTTCTTGACAGATTCTGTTTTCTTTCTGTTGTTTGCTTATTTTGATGTATCTACGGGTTTTATCGATGGGTATGAACCATGGAGAAATCAGAATATAGTACGTATTATACAAATATAAATAAAGAATGAGTTCACAACAGTACCTAAGTGGTGATTTATTTTTCTTATACTAATGGATCTCATGAGTTTTCTGTTGAGTTTTGTGTTGTGAAGTTTTCAAGTTTTGGGTTAGGATTTGATGGACTATGGAATAAAGAGTGGCAAGAGCCTAAGGTTCGGGATTCCGAAGGCACCCCAAGCCATATTCAAGGATACCAAAAATCCTAAGCTTGGGGATGCCCCGGAAGGCATCCCCTCTTTCGTCTTCAATCCATCGGAAAATTTACTTGAGGCTTTGCTTTTTCGTTTGCCACAATCATCCTTAATGCAAACATCTTTTTGAGAGGGACACGCTGAATAGTGAATTTATTATAATACTCTATGTGCTTCACTAATATCTTTTGAGCTAGGTAATGTTGCTCTAGTGCTTCACTTATATCTTTTTACAGCATGGTGGTGTTATATTTTATAGAAATTGTTGAACTCTCGTACCTCACTTATATTATTTTGAGAGTTTCTTAAAAACAACATGGTAATTTGTTTATATTATGATTTTAGTCCTAATATAATGGGCATCCAAGAGGGATATAATAAAAACTTTCATATTAAGTGCATTGAATACTATGAGAAGTTTGATTCCTTGCATATAGTTTTGAGATAATAGAGATGGTAATATGAGAGTCATGCTAGTGAATAGTTGTGAATCGGAAGAGATACTTGTGTTGAAGTTTGTGATTCCCGTAGCATGCATGTATGGTGAACCCTTATGTAACGAAGTTAGAGCATGATTTATTTAATGATTGTCAACCTTTGTGTGAGGGTCGGGAGCGCGCGATGGTTAACTCCTACCAACCTCTCCCCTAGGAGCATGCATCTAATGGTTTGTTTGATAACTAATAGTCTTTTGCAATAAGTATGTGAGTTCTTTATGACTAATGTTGAGTCCATGGATTATATGCACTCTCACCTTCCCACCTTTGCTAGACCTCGAGTACCGTGCAACTTTCGCCGGTACATCAGACCCACCTTCATCAAAACAACCACGATATATTTTCCTCAAAATAGTCACCATACCTACCTATTATCGCCTATCCATATCCATTCCGAGATATATTGCCATGCAACTTCCACCATTCCGTTTTTCATGACATGCACCATCACTTTCATCCTGCATATAGTCATATTTTGTTCTAGGTATCGAGTTGTAATTATCTTTTTGAGTTGTAAGTAAATAAAAGTGTGATGATTTTCATTATTAGAGCATTGTCCTATGTGTGAAAAGGATGATGGAAGCCATGACTCCCTCAGAAGTTGGGATGAGTATCCGGACTTTACAAAAAAATAAAAGAGGCCAAGGAAGGCCAAATAAATAAATAAAAGAGGCAAAAGATGCACACCAAAAACAGAAAAAAATAAAATAAAAAAGTAAAAATAATAAGAAAATGAGAGAAAGAGAGAAGGGACAATTGCTACTATCTTTTTCCACACTTATGCTTCACAGCAGCACCATGATCTTCATGATATAGAGTCTCCTATTTTGTCACTTTGATATAACTAGTGGAATTTCTTCTTGCACGGCCACTTAGTTTTCTTTTTCACTTTCATACACTTATAGCTATAAGTGCATTTGTTGCATGGCAATCCCTACTCACTCACCTTAATATCTATAGTTGATGTCATACTATCTTCTCCCCATTTCCTTGCATCCTCCACCATATTCTATTCCACCTATAGTGCTATATACATGGCTCACACTCATGTATTGCGTGCGAGTTGAAAAGGTTTGAGAACACCAAAAGTGTGAAACATTGGCTTAACTTGTTCATCAGGGTTGTGCATGATTTACATACTTCGTGTGGGTAAGATGGAGCATAGAGATACGATATGATTTTTAGGGATAACTTTCTAAGGACATGCTATTTCGAAAGGACACGATCGCCTTTTCGGTGTGTCAAAGTATTATTGTTTTTATGTCAATATTAGACTATTGTTTTGAATCTTATGGATCTGAATATTCATGCCACAATAAAGAATATTACATGGATAAATATATTAGGTAGCATTCCATATCAAAAAATATGTTTTTATCATTTACCTACTTGAGTATGAGCAGGAATTAAGCTTGGGGATGCTTGATACGTCTCTAACGTATCTATAATTTTTGATTGTTCCATGCTATTATATTATCTGTTTTGGATGTTTTATAAACCTATTAATCTAGAGCCTAGTGCTAGTTTCTGTTTTTTCCTTGTTTTTGAGTATTGCGGATAAGGAATATTAAATGGAGTCCAAACAGAATAAAATCTTCGAAATAATTTTTCTTGGACCAAAAGCAACCCAGAAGACTTGGAGTTGAAGTCGGGAGAGCGCCGTGTGGCCATAAGCCACAAGGGCATGCCCCTTGGCTTGTGGGCCCCCGACAGATCCCCTAACCCTATTTATTGGCCCATAAATTCACAAATATTCCTTTTATACCAGAGGGAGCCATGAAAACACTTTTCCGCCGCCACCAGCCTCGGTTACCATGAGATCCAATCTTGGAGCCTTTTCCGTTAATCTGTCGGAGGGGGATTCGATCACAAAGGGCATCTACATCAATTCCATTACCCCTCCGACAATGCGTGAGTAGTTCAACACCAACCTTTAGTTCCATAGCTAGTAGCTAGATGGCTTCTTCTCTCCCTTTGCTCTTCAATACCATGTTTTTCATGATCTTCATGGAGATCTATCCGATGTAATTCTCTTTTGTGGTGTGTTTGTCGAGATCCGATGAATTGTGGCTTTATGTTCAAATTATCTATGAATATTATCTGAGTGTTCTCTGAATTCTTATATGCATGATTTCATATCTTTGCAAGTCTCTTCAAGTTATTGGGTTGGTTTGGCCAACTATATTGGTAATTCTTACAATTGGAGAAGTGCTTAGTTCTGGCTTCAATCTTGCGGTGTTCTCACCCAGTGACATAGTAGGGGTAGCAAGGCACGTATTGTATTGTTGACATCAAGGATAAAAGATGGGGTTTTCATCATATTGCTTGAGTTTATCCCTCTACATCATGTCATCTTACCTAATGCATTACTCTGTTCTTCATGAACTTAATACTTTAGATGCAGGCAGGAGTCGGTCGATGTGTGGAGTAATAGTAGTAGATGCATAATCATTTCGGTCTACTTGTCACAGACATGATGCCTATATGCATAATCATTGCCTTGGATATCTCCATAATTATTCGCTTTTCTATCAATTGCTCGACAATTATTAGTTCACCCAACGTAATACTTGCCATCATGAGAGAAGCCTCTAGTGAAACCTATGGCCCCTGGGTCTACTTTCCATAATATATTTTCAGATCTATAAACCAAAAATACCAAAAATACTTTCCATCCCTAGAGGTGACAGAGGCATCAAAAACTTGTAGACCAGATGAAAGCCCTTTTTTGGAATATTAGGGGTTTTGGCGCTAGGGGCGCAGAAATCAATTGAGAGATGTGATTAGAGGTGACAATATTGACTTGGTAGGCTTAGTTGAAACTTTTAAAAGTTATTTTCCCCCAATGAGTGCGCTAGGGGCGCAGAAATCAATTGAGAGATGTGATTAGAGGTGACAATATTGACTTGGTAGGCTTAGTTGAAACTTTTAAAAGTTATTTCCCCCCAATGAGTTTTCCGTAGTTGCGGGTGACGACATATTTTATTGGAATTTCCTTCCCTACTCCGGCCATTCTGGTGGTATCCTTATTGGTAGTAAATGGATGTTTTTGATTTTGTGGCTTTTGGTCATGGTATCTTTTGGGCTAGCACTGTTGTGTACCATGGCCATATTTGAATGTCCTTTGGGAGTTCATTGTAGTTTATGGTCCAGTAGACCACTCTCTTTCTACTCCGATCCTTGACGAAATCCATCCAAAATGGAGTCATGCTCCATCCCCCTCCTGGTTGGCGAGATTTTAACTTGTTGCCATCGCCGTTGGATAAGAACACTACCAACTTCTCATGGCCCCTTGCAGATGTTTTTCATGAATCCATTAGTAATTGTGCTCTTCGTGAGATACCTAGGGTGGGCTCACGGTTCACCTGGACGAACCACCAAAACTCTCCTATCCGGTTGGTCCTTCATCATGTCTTCATGTGCCCGAATTGGGATGCTATGTTCCCCCGCACTCTGCTGAAAGATAAACCCATTGCCGGCTCGGAACAAGCACCGCTCATCCTTGACAATGGGCTCCAAACTCTCATAGCCCCTCCCCGCTTCCAATTTGATGTATCTTGGCTCGTGGTAGATGGCTTCTGTGACCCGTTGTCTTCTAGGATCTTGGTCCTTCTATCCGTGGATAGGCGCTCCTTTGGTCCAATGGACGACTGGCACCATTACTCTTACTCCCTCCGCAAATTTGTTCGTGGTTGGGCCTGCAACCGTGCGGCTATGGACAAGGAGCTCCTGATGGGGCAAATTAGCTCTCTAGATGTGGCAGCCGACGGCCCGAGCCTTTCGGACTAGGAATGGGTGTTACGGTACTACCTTGAAGATGTCTTGGTACAGTTGCACCACTAGGCTGAGATTTATTGGCGACAAAGGGGCAGTGTCAACTGGTTGTTAAAGGGTGACTCCCCTACGGCCTACTTCATCACTATCATCAACGGGAGGCATAGACGATGTACGATCGATAGTCTTTTTATCAATGATGTTAGAATCTCGGGCCAGCACCTCATCATGTCACATGTTGTGGAGTTCCTCTTCTCTCTCCCCTCGGCCAAACCGGACTCTGGGTTTAAGATCGCCCCTTCTTTTGGTCATCACCATGATAAGATTTCCGCTGAGGAAAATGAAGCCTTAATGATTCCCCTTTCTGAGGAGGAGATTTTGGATATCATTAGCAAGGCTAACGCTAATTCGGCATCGGGCTTGGATGGCTTTTCTATCCCCTTCTTCAAGAAATTCTAGCGCCAGTTGTGCACCCTTGTGTGCGCGGTGATTTAAGGGTTCTTTTTGGGTACAGTTAATATTTCTTGGCTTAACTATGCTGTCATCACCCTCATCCCTAAAGTCAAGGGTGCGAACTTGATCTGTCAATTCAGACCTATCGCCCTTGTTAATAACTTTGCGAAGTTCCTCGCCAAAGGCTTTGCATCTTGTCTCTCTGCTGTTGCTCATAGAGTTCTCTCCCATTATAAATCTGCCTTTGTTAAAGGGCGTTTCATTCTGAACAGGGTCCTTTGTCTTCATGAAATTGTTCATGACATTCGTAAGGGAGGCACCAAGGCGGTGATCCTTAAGCTAGACTTTGAGAAAGCTTATGACTCGGTCAGTTGGAAGTTTCTACGGCTGGTTCTACTGGCAAAAAGCTTTGATGTAACCTTTGTTCATAGGGTCATGCAATTGGTGTTGGGTGGCCACACCGCGGTGTCTGTGAATGACAGGGTGAGTAATTTCTTCCGCAACTCTAGGAGCCTCAAGCAAGGAGATCCGGCCTCCCCTCTCTTGTTCAATTTCATACCAGGCGCTCTTTCCAATATCCTCTCAAGGGCAGATGAAGCCAAGCACATCTCCCCTGTTAACTCTCACCTTATCCCGGAGGGGATCACCCACCTCGGATATGCTGATGATACGATTATTATGGTTGATCTGAACAACGTATGCATTACCCACCTTAAGTTCTTGTTGCTTTGTTTTGAAGCCTTGTCGGGGCTCAGGATAAACTTCGCTAAGAGCGAAGTGATTGTTACTGGGGTTTCGGACGCTGAGGCCCTGCGTGTCTTTGAACTTCTAAATTGCTCTCTAGTCTCCTTTCTCTTAAATACCTTGGGCTCCCTATTTCTATGATAAGCTTTTGGCAAAAGATTTTGCTCCCGCAGTTGCCAAAGTGGGCAATCATATCATGCCATGGAGGGGAAGATACAATACTGAGGACGGCAAGATTTCCCTGAGAAACACTTGCTTATCATCCCTACCCATGTTCTTGATGGGTTTTTACCTTCTCTCCATTGGTAATCATGTGGGGTTTGATAAGCACAGGGGTGTTTTCTACTAGAATGCCGCGGATAATAAATGTAGGTACAGATTGGTTCAATGGGAACATATCTGTAGGCCCAAGAACCTTGGGGGGTTGGGCATTATTAATACCTTGGTTATGAACAAATGTCTTACCATCAAGAGGTGGTGGAAGATCATGACTGAAACTAATAATCCACTTTGGCTTACCATTCTTAAAGCGAAGTACTTTCCTAACTCAAGTCCTATGTTTTCTTTGGCTTTGGGCGCCTCTCAATTCTGGAAAGATCTGGTTAAAGTACGGTCGGTGTTCAAATATCCCATTAAATTTGTAGTTCGCAATGGAAGGTCTACGCAGTTTTGGTTTTATTGGTGGTGTGGTTCGGCTCCACTTGCGATCTCCTTTCCAGTTGTTTTTTCTTATTGCCCGAACCGGGAGATCTTTATCTCCAAGCTCTCTGAGAATAACCGGGACCTGGCTCTCCGTCACTCCCTTTCTCCTGTAGAGTAGGAGGATTGGCAGCGTCTCGTTGCCCTCTTCCCTATGCTCTCGAAGGAGGAGGATTCGGTGACTTGGCTCCATAGTGCATCTGGGAGTTTTTCTATTAAGTGTTTATACACCAAGCTTATCTCCAGTACTACTACTTACAAGTTCAAGGTGATCTAGCGGGCACGTATCCCCCCCCCCAAGATTAAGGTTTTTATGTGGCAAACCTTCAGAGGGCGGTTATCGGCGGCTGACCAGATCCATAAGCGAAACGGACCGGGATCCGATAGATGCGCTCTGTGTGGTGAAACGAAGGATTCAGGCCATATATTCTTGAGTTGTGTTCTGGCCGAACTATTTTGGTGTTGCATTAGGTCCTGGCTTCATGTCTCTTGGATCCGGGTTTCCTTCTCAGGACTTCAAATTTTGTCTTCTAACCTAGTTGGGCCGGGAGGAGAATTTTCTCGGTGGGATTCTCGGCTATGTGCTGGACCGTGTGGACTACTAGTAACAAGTTTACCAACGAGCATATCTTCCCTGCTAAACCATCTGATTGCTTATTGAAATCAGGCATATTCTTGCAAAAGTGGATATTATTGACTAAGGAGACGGACCGTGATGCTTTTTGATTTGAGGTCTACCAAGATTCGAGCTACTGCCACTTCCCTTGTGCAGCATCAGTCTGACGGCTAGGAGCTTGGTGGTCCCTTTTATCATTTCTCTCCAAGTTTCGGTCTGCTTGTCATGTGCTGGCCTACGAGCCATGTACGTTTTCTTTTCTATCTCTGTCGGCATTGCTACTAATTTGTGTGTTGTTGCCTTGTTGACTTTCCGTGGCGGCTTTATCTATAAAGTCGGGTTCATGCCTTTTCTCTAAAATGGGCCGAGTCGGTGGCTTCCGAAACAGGTATTGTTTTCCTTTTTAAAACCCATTTTCTTTTTTTATTAAAAAGAAGAAACTTAAAATTAAATAGTAAAATAAATATAACTCCAAATATGGAAGTTTTTTCAATGCAACATGTTTAACATTTTTCCACGACCAAAATCATTATTAAATTTTTTTTTCACAAAATTCCCCAAATGGATTAAATTCCTATTTCAAATATTTTTCAAATAACCCCCTAGTGCAAATGGTCAAATGGATTTACAAAAATGCCCCTGAAATGGTGGGTCATGTTCCTCCTCTCATTTTCAAAATTTTCACAGGTTTCACTATTTGAAGTCAAATGAAGGGAAATTTTGAATAGGGTTTCAACGAAACAATATAGAGCTTTCAACATCCATTTAATTTCATCAATGCAATTACAATCAACATAAATAGATGCATAGCTATTATTATAACATGCCCAAATGAAATTTTGGGATGTTACAATCCTACCCACCTTAGGATGAATCTTGCCCTCGAGATTTGGGTTGGCTAGAAAATAGGTGCGGGTGGTCTCGACTAAGATCTTCTTCTCGTTCCCATGTGGTTTATTCCTCGGTGTGATGCCTCCATGGAACCTTGCAAAACTTGATGATATTGATGCAGGTAACTCTGTTGGTAGTTTCGAGGATCCTGATGGGCTTCTCCTCATAAGTCAGATCACTTTCAAGTTGTATGGCCTCTAGGGACACTATGTATTTCAAAGGAATATCGTCCATCTTAGCATGGAACTTCTTCAGTTGGGAAACATGGAAGACATCGTGAACTCCGTACAATCCTTCCAGCAATTCCAACGGGTATGCAACTTCACCTCTATGTTCAAGAATTTTGTAGGGGCATATGAATCTGGGTGATAACTTTACTTTAACACCAAACCTCTTGATTCCTCGAAGTGGGGACACATGGATATATGCTCGGTCTCCCAATTTATATGTCACCTCCTTGCATTTGCTATCAGCATAGCTCTTCTGCCTAGATTGGGCTATATTGACTATGTCACGAATCAACTTGACCTTCTCTTAGAATCTCGGATAAGATCGGGACCAAAAAGTTTTCGGTCTCCAACTCCATCCCATATCAATGGTGTTCTGCACCACTTTCCGTATAGAGCTTCGTAAGGGTTCATCTTCAAACTGGTCTGATAGCTTTTGTTGTATGAGAACTCTACGTAAGGAAAGTTATCATCCCGGTTAGACCCATAGTCTAGTGCACAAGCTCTCAACATGTCCTTAGGAATCTAGTTGACTCTCTTGGTCTTTTCATCTGTCTGGGGATGAAAAGATGTACTGAACTCTAGCCTTGTACCCAAAGTTTCATGTAACTGATGCCAAAACTTTATGGTAAATTGTGTTCCTATGTACGATATGATACTCCTTGGAACTCCATGCAGACATACGATCCTATCCATATATTCCTTGGCTAACTTAGCATTGGTATAGGTGGTCTTCATGGGAATGAAGTGAGCTACCTTGGTCAAGCGATCAACCACTACCCAGGTGGAATCATAACCTGAACAAGTTTTCCAAGCTTTTCCATTTCCACTCGGGTACCAAGAAAGGTTGAAGTAACCAAGCTGGCTTCTAATGTTCTGCCTTTACACGTTGACAAACATCGCATACTGCAACATGCTCAGCAATATCATTCTTCATACGTGTCCACCAGAATCTTTCCTTCAATTCCAGATACATCTTGGTGTTGCCCGGGTGTATCAAGTATGGTGAAACATGGGCCTCCTGAAGTATCAACTTCTCGAGCTCTAGATCATTGGGCACACAGATACGGTCCTCAAACCATAGAGTTCCATCTTCATCCTCACGAAAGCCTTTAACTCTCCCGTCCTTCATTCTTTTCTTTATATCAGCCATTTCATTGTCCCACTTATGGGCTTCATGGATTCTTCCGGTCAAACTCGACTGAATCTCCAATGTGGCAACATATCCTCTTGGAACTATCTCCAAGTTAAGCTCTATGACATTGTCAGCTAACTCCAGGGGTAATCCTCCTTCTATGAGTGTGTTCACATAACACTTACATCTCAAGGCATCCTACAATATTTGCCATACTTGGATGATAATGCAATCTCATTTCATAGTCCTTGATCAACTCTAGCCATCTCCTCTGTCTGAGGTTCAACTCCTTATGCATGATGATATACTTCAGGCTCTTGTGATCAGTGTAAATATCATAACTATTTCCGATAAGGAAATTTATCCAGGTCTTGAGTGTGTGCACTACGACTACTAACTCCAAATCATAGGTGTCATAGTTCAATTCATGAGGTCCTAGCTGTCTTGATGCATAGACTACAAATTTTCACTCTAGCATGAGCACTCCTCCAAGTCCTTGACATGAAGCATCACAATATACCTGGAAGTCCTTCCGAATGTTCGGCAAAATAAACACTAGGGCTGTAACCAAATGTGTCTTTAGCTCCTCAAAACTGACTTCACATTCCTCAGTCCAAATATACTTGGACTCTTTCTTCAATAACTCTATCATGGGCTTGACAATCTTCAAGACATTCTTGATAAACCTTGGTAATATCAGAGAAGTCCGAGAAAACTACGGATCTCCTTAACTGAGGTGGGTGCCTTCCATTAGGTGACTGCTTCAACCTTGGCGGGATCCACTACTATTCTGTCTCTAGAAATAATGTGTTCGAGAAATCCAACTTTCTTCAACGAAAATTAACATTTGCTAAACTTGGCATATAACCGATGCTCTCTGAGCTTCTCGAGAACTAAATGCAAGTTTTCCTTGTTTTCTTCCTCGCTCTTGGAGAATATCAATATATCATTGATGAAAACCATGAAACTTTTGTCCTGATATTCCATGAATACCTTGTTCATCATACTCATAAAATATGCAGGAGCATTAGTCAAATCAAAAGACGTGATTGTATACTCATATAGGCCATACCTTGTGGTGAAGGCTGTTCTGGGTGTACCCCGCTCACGAATTTTTAACTGATGATACCCTGATCGGAGATCAGTCTCGGAGAATACTCTATCTCCAACTAGTTGGTCAAACAAATTGTTTATAATAGGTAGAGGGTACTTGTTCTTGATAGTCACCTTGTTAAGTGCATGATAATCGACTACCATTCTCAAGGTTTTATCCTTCTTATCTACCAAAACAACCGGGGCTCCCCAAGGTGACGAACTTGGTGGATATAGCCTTTGGCCAATAACTCCTTGATATGTTTCTTGATTTCCTCCAAATCACCTGAGGGCATCCGATAGGGTCTCTATGACATTGGGGTTGTTTTTGGCAATAACTCGATTAGGAACTCAATTTGTCTTTCTGTTGATACGCCTGGCATTCCTCCAAAAATACATTTGGGAAGTCTTGTACAACCGACACTTCCTCTTGAACAACATGTAAGTGAATTCACCCAAGTACTCTTTGGTGTGTGTCGGGATACATACTTAATCCTCTTCTACTCCGAGGAGGTGAGAAAAATCGACTTATGGGCACAAGCAATGCTTCCTTCATAATTGGTCATCCAATCCATGCCTAGCGTTACATGCAACCATGTGACTCTAAGACGATGAGGTCGGTGGGAAATACATGGTTTCCAATGTTGAGGTTCAATGCATGACATCCTATCCCTGCCATCATCTCGGCTCCTGGGAACTAACCTGAATGGGTCTACTAAGGGTTCTAGTGGGCAAACCATAGTTTTCCACAACTACCATTGATATGAATGAATGAGTTGTACCAGAATCAAAAAGTACTAGTACTGGACGTGTATTTAACAAAAAATTACCAACCACAATGTCGGGATGATCATAGACCTCCTCTAGAACAATGTGGTTCAACTAAGCATGAGGAAAAGGGTTAGGCTTCTTCGATGATCATTTTCTATTGCCGTTTCCATTTCCCTTCTTGATATGGGGACAATTAGTGGCATAGTACCCCGTCTGCTGGCACTTAAAGCAGGTGATATGGCTCAGATCCTTCTGAGCAGGAGTGGGATTGTGTTGGTTGCCATTGCCTGCATTACCATTCTTGAAGTTGCTCTTGTTGGGATGATTATTCCCATTTCCTCCTTTGTTATGACCTTCAAGGTTATGCACCTCATGAGTGTGTCCTCCATACTTACCGAATCCTAATCTGATATTCCTTGATTAAGGGGAGTAACGGGGCTTCCGTTGAGCTCTGGAGTTGGACTTCCCGTGTCCATATTTCCTCTTGCGGTTCTCAATATGTTGCTGCTTTACCTCCAAGATGAGGGCCTTATCTACCAGCTCGTGGTAGCTGTTGAAAGTAGCCACCATCAACTGAATGCTCAACTCATCTTTGAGTCCCTCCATTAATTTCTCCTATTTGGCTGCATCATCAGCCACATCTCCTGGTGCATAACAGGCCAACATGCTAAATTCATCCACATACTAGGACACAGAGTGATTCCCCTATGTAAGTTGCGAAACTCACGCTTCTTCGAACTCATGACTCCAGCTGAGACATGAGCGGTGCAGAAATCCTGCTTGAACTGCTCCCAAGTCACACCAGCAATGGGGTATGTGGTGGTATAGTTCTCACAGCATGAAGTTGCGGGTCCTTCAAGTTCTTTTCCGGCAAAACACACTTTCTCTACCTCCATGCCGCAAGCAGTGATCATCCCTCTCTCCATCTTGTGGAGCCAATCGCCTTCCAAAATGGGCTCAATGCTACTATAGAAGGTGGTGGATTCAACCTTAAAAAGCGAATGAGGTTATCAACCTGGGGTGGAGGCTTGTTGTTGTTGTTGGCCTATTCTATATCAGCAGCTGCATCAGGGCTTTCTGTTGCTCGATTAGTTGGGTGAGTTCCGATGGTAAGTTGGATCCAGGGTCACGTCTCGGAGGCATCTGATGTTTTCAGAGTGATGAGAATTAGAATAGAACAAGGATCTAAAGAGAAAATTCACTACCCATATGCAATGCAACAAACATTAACACACCAAACCATTCATTCATTATTCAACTCAAAAGGTTCAAACTCAAGATACAAGTCTTGCGATAAAACGAAACATCGACCTACGATTTAACAAGGAAAATAAAAGATAACATGGCGATCAAGACTAAAGTTCTCCTCACAATTCCATGGTGGTGCATCCTCCTCCTGTGGTGCTCTCCTCGTAGTCATCCTCGTTGCTGAACACTAGGGACATGTCGCCTTCTAGGTGATGTTTTCCTCCTTGGTACGGTTGCTCCTCCAGATTTGCAACGAGAGTCTTCTGCTTCTTGATTCTCTCCAGGAAGTCCTTCACTTCGTTTGCATGCTTGTAATTGGCTTCTCGTGCTTCAACTTTGAAGTCAAGTTCAAGGAGCATCATGTCTTTGATCTTCTTCATGCTTTTGTTCACTTGGATCTCCAGAGTCCTGATGTGTTTCTCCAACACATGGATGTAGGAAAGGATGGAGTCATCTGTCACAGTGCTTATGATATCTCCATCTCCACCTCTGCGAGAGATCATGGTGAGGTTTTATCCAAGTGGGGCATGTCCTTCGCTTTAAAATGACGGAGGCCAATATGCTCTCCATCAAGATTTATGAGTGCTCCAGCATCCGTCTCAGCTGCTGCGAAGAGAGCTCGAGCAGCGTCGAAAGCTTGTCCTCGGGCAAGAGTGATGAGGAGGATAGCGGCGAAGACAGCAACAATGAGTCTGGTCTTCGGGCGGTCAAGTCGGAGCCCGACGACTCGAGCTCGGATTGACCGTCGGCCGCACCATCACCGCCAGCCGCATGCCTCTCCCTCTCCCAGCAGGACGACCTTGCCCGGGGCCTTTGTCCCGGGCGCTACCTCATCTCTAGCTGGTTCTTCCGGCAGGCCCGTGGACTTCGGCTTCTGGGGTCCATCTGACTTTTCGCCCGCGCTGGCCCTCTCCTCTGCGCAATGCTGGTCCAGGAGGGGCCAGGTTCTTGCCTGCCGATCTGCCAGCCATGCTCCTCCCTGTAGTGTTGGTCTAGAGGGGCCAGGCCGGGCTTCTGCTGGGGGTCTCTCGCCATCTTTTTCTTCTTGTAACCCGCCTCTCCTTTCCATCCTTTTCTTCCTTTAATCTCTCCTAGGGGAGAAAGTGTAACAGCCCAAGTGCTACCCTTGCCATTTATGGTCATGTACCCATGTGAACCTCTATGTTTGCCATGTGCTTGAAAGAATATGATTTTGCTTCATTGCCATTTCCATCTCATGAATCATGCATCATGCTCATCATATCATTTGCATACTAGTGTTGCTTGCTAGATATCTCTTGTGTGATGTGGTTGTGTGCAAGTGTGGTGCAACAACTCCCTCCCTTCTCTTTCATTTTCAAACCATGCCTAAAACCTTTTATCCCTTTTGCTTTCTACGTGAGATTTAACTTGATAATTAAATCTATTAAAAATGTTCTGTTATTAGGGGATATCATATTGAGTAGGAATGTGGTGCTCTCCTTGTTGTTTAAACTTTGGACTCATGGGGTTTATTTTTAAAAAGTATTTATTTTGCTTTAACAAAAATCCTTTTTTTCCAGTGCCAAAGTATTTTTGCTTTCACAAAAATCCTTTTCTTTTTCTCTAGGGCTTTTTATCTCGTTTTATTTATATACATAACATAAAATCCCTTTTTGTTTTTCCTGTGTGCGGGTGAGCGCTAGGCCTCCCCCCACGGCCCAGCTAGTTGAGCGCTCACAGCCCAGCTCCCTCGCGTAGACGGCAACCTGCTCCCAATGCCTGTCTCCATCGGGTTCAGAGAGAGAGCTGGACGCTGACACCATGAGAGGATCTCATGGACGTCGAGGCCGGCCCCTTTAAAAGGGTGTGGATCCCTAGGTTTCCCTATTCCTCCTCACCGCCGCCGCTCCTCCTCTCTCCCTCCTTTCTCCCTTCTTCTCCCTTCCTTTTCCTCAGGTAAGTTCAAAGAGGAGAGTTAAGTTCAGAGAGCCCCTGTTGGGCCTCCTTGCCGTCATCCACGCATCTCCGTCTAGCCCCTTCACGTCAAGAATATCATGGAGGCCAGGGACCGTTCCCGCAGCTTGTTCCAGTCGCTAGGAGGGGCCGGGATCCCCCTCACCGACGGCCTCATCCGTGCCGGAGCCTCGGACAGGGAGCCCCCACAACTCATCTTCATCTGCTCCGAGCCTGCGTCCCCGTTGCCTTCCTCCTCGTCTCATGTGCTCGATCCATCGTCGCCCCCCCCTCTCGGTGAGCTTCTCCCTATTTCGCATCCGATCCTCCCCAGTTCGCTTGAGTAGCGTCGCCTCAGCGTAGTCCATCTCTCGCCGCCGTCGGACCTCGTCAAGAGAGAGACCTCTGACCGTTCCAAACAGGTGTAGTAGAGGGTTGAGTTCCTACCGGCGCAGAAGTTTCCTTTTCGCCGAGAAGCGTTAGTTTTTCACCGTCGTTGCCCGCTGTCAAATCCGAAGAGTTCGCTGGAGTTCTTCTTCGCCGGGAGTGCTCTAGCGCGTCCCTGGCCCTATGCTCGTGTGTGCGTGTGCGAGATGTTTGCGCGCATGCAATGGTCCCCTCCCCTATTCGGTTGGTCATTGGAGAGCCCCTGCTGTCGCCGGAGTTGCGCGTCGTCGTCATTCTGCGTAGCTATCGAATTTCTTCAGTTTCGACAGTTAGTGTCGTCATCATTAGTAGAGGGATAGTTTCCCCCTTCTATTAGTAGCGTGCGCGCAGCGCAGTGGTCAACCGAACCGGGCGACGACCGGCAGGTCACGGATTCGCCCGCCCCCCGCACCGCGCCCTTTTTTTCATTTTGTTGTGTGTGTGTGGCCGCTAGTGGGATCTGGTGTGGCCACGCAGGATCCTGTGTGAGTGTGCAGTACATGTGTGTGTGCCTGTGTGTGTGTGCTTATGTGTGGAATTTGTTGTGGCAGATAATCCCAATTGCTTGTGTGTGCTAGTGTGAGTGTGTGTGTATGTCTGTTAGTGTGTGTATGACAAGTGGGCCCTGGCACCACTTGTCATCCCTAGAGGGGCCCTAGTATCTATGCCAGGTGGGCACCTCCTATCTATTGTTTTCTTTTCTTATTTGTTTTAGTGTTTTATTGTGATATTTTAGGATATTTCCTTCTCTGGTAGAATACTAAATCTGGACATGTGCATTTTTTCTATGAGCATTTTTAGTAAGTTTTAACTTATGGGAATATATGTTCTTTTTCGAGCTAGTGTTGTGCTATGATGTCCCATGCAAGTATATGAGTGTGGCGTATGTTTTTGGGGTAGAATCACCCAAGGAATGCATTGGTGCTATTAGATTTCACTTTTGAGCAAGTTCATAAAACTGCTATTTTTCTGTCTGATGCTACCTTGTCATTTCTGTATGATTTTATCCATGCATGCAATGATATTGGTGTCAACATGGAAGTGGTAGTATTTCATGAGTAGAATGCCATGGTATTTTCTTTTGACATGATCAACTTTCTTATAAGTGAGAACCATGCTCGAAAGTGTCTATTAAAGTGTTGCTGTTTTCAACATGCTAAATATTTCTAATTCTGAGAATCTGTTAATATTTTTCCCATGATGAGTGGTTGCTACCAAGTGATATGTTGAGTTTTAGCTCAAGCTCAGTGCTAGTGTTTTGTAGTAGATGTTTTCCTCTACCATCCTGTTAATTTTCTTGCCATGAGGTGGTCTCTATCACCATTAGTTTCTGCTGTCAACTTGCTATCAGCTTAACTCGGATTCCAGAAAACTGTGATTTTCACCAAGTCCCTAGAATTTGTATCATCATGCCATCTTGTGAGATGCATGCTTATTGATATGTGCTTCCTTTCCAGTTTGTGTAGTTGGATAATTTGATAAGAATGTTATTTAGTTTTTGTACATGTTTTGTTTGAGGTTGGAAACATCCTGTAGCTCCAGATATTTGCTGTGGAAGTTGCTATGTTGCTGTTTCGAGACAGATTGTGTGTGTTGGTGTTTTGTGACTTGTGGGAGCTATGCTCCATCGTTTTGCTTGATATTTGGCTCTATTGTGGTTGGTTTTTCATTTCCTAACCATTGGCTACCTTGGAATACCAAGGAATAGCCCATGGCCTTCATTGTCTTGTTTTTTTGCCTTCGTAACTTGCGTGAGCGTAGCGTGAGATCCGTTACTCTGTTTCCTACGTCCTACATATGCATTTACATAGATTTTGCATGAAGCATCCATATTTCGCATGATCACGCATGTTCAAACAACTTAACATGAGGTTTGGTCCAGAAATGTAAATAACTTAACTATTGCATGTGAAACATGACTAGTTTAGGATTGCCATGCTAAATAGTTCAAATGAATCATGCATCATCTTGTTTGTGCATTGCACCTTGGTTGGTTGTTTATTGTTGCTGTTTCTCCTGTGTAGACGCGATTGTTGAACCAGAGTACGAGGATCCAGGAGAGTACCACTACGAGGACCCAACCCTTTGTCCCTTTGAAGAACCAACAGGTAAGATGATCGTACCCGGATCCCGACACTATTTTTGCTTTGCTAGATGTCTCGCTCTTATCATGACATATGCGTTACCTACCACTGAATATAAAGACTCCTACATTGCCATGATAGCCTCTAACCCCTCCACATCCTAGCAAACCTTGTTTGGCAAAGTTACCATTGCTCAGCCCCTCTTATAGCATTTTTAGTTGCAGGTGCAGGTTGTTTCCATGTGATAACATGGATATCTGGAGATATCACCATATTTACTGCTATTTAATTTAATGCACATATATATCTTTGTATGGTGGAAGGCTTGGCCTTTTGCTCAGTGTTTTGTTCCACTTTTACCACCATAGTTACTTGTTACCGGTGTTATGTTTCCATACTTTCCGCTCCTAACATTGGTACTATTTGCTTATACAACTTAATAAAATTGCATAGGGCTTTGCAACCCTGTGGATAATTAGTCAACAACCCGGGCTAGTGCTCCTCATGAGTGTTGGTCCAAACTAGAGCACTCTGCGGGGCCAACCCAGGGCAACTCAGGAGATTTCTATCAAGCCTCCGTACACGTGCTTATCCGTCCTGTCCTGAGAACGAGATACACGGCTCTTATCGGGTTCGTATACATGTCGGGTGGTCTTGCTGGATTTGTTTTTTTACCTTTTTTCGAATGGCTTGTCTGAGGGACTCTGATTTTCTTCGGGCTATCTCGAGGTGCCGAAATTCCTTTGGAATTACCTAGGATGATCACGAAATCCGTGGTCGAGGTTATTCCCGCGGAGTGAGGTTAATTTATAATGGACTAGTTCGAGCACCCCTGTAGGGTTAAATCTTTCAAAAAGTCTCGCCCGTGGTTATGTGGCTACTTGGATATTTGTTTAACACCTGGTTATAGTTAACTTGAAGTAAACTCCAATAAAATAAACCAACTATGTGAGTAACCGTGATCGACTCTGCTCATGAACATGAACCAAGAGAGACACGATGGGGTGAGGTCTGACGTAAGTAGGTGTTTAGGATTTCTTAGCGATCATTCTAGTTCTTGATCGTTTATACTAGACCACATATTTACATTCATGTTGTCATAAGTTAGCCACCATAAAATGCTTAGTGCTGCTGCAAACTAAACACTTACCCCCCATCCAACCCAACAAGCTTTAATAGTCTTGTTACCCAGTTGCAAGATTGCTGAGTCCCTGTGGCTCACAGATTACTACAACAAATATAGGTGCAGGTGTAGATGAGACCGTGCCAGAGATGACATGACGCAGCTCTAGTGGGAGTATGACGAGGAACGTGGCAGGATGTATGTCACATATCCAGACGAGTAGAGAGGCCTTGGTCATGATCTTCGGGGCTAGCAAGACAATTTCATCGCATCTTTTCTCGTTTGTTTTTTGTCCGTAGACGGACCTTGTCTTTCTAATGATGTTTGAATAAACTGTGTGGATTGTAATTTAGCATGTGGTGAGTGTAAGCCAACTCATATACTCCTCTCTTCATAAATGTATGTGATGATACTGAACTTGCGAAACGACTAGATGCGCCTCTATCCCTATCGAGGCCCCCGTGCCCAAATATGGATAGGCGCGCATCTTGGGCGTTGCAGAAAGGTGATATCTCATGTAAATTTTGCCCTATTTTGAATGACTATGTATTATCTTCCTTGTTAGACTGTTTCTGTGTATGGAACTTTCCCTACGCTTCTCGGAAGAATCTTGCCGGCGCGCGTAGCCCTACCGCGAGCGCTTGGAGGAACTGGTCCTTAGCAGCCTGCTGGCGGTGCCACTGCCGGCAAGATACCTTGGCATCCTTGGTACAACTGCTCAAGGTGTTGGTCACGCTCGAAACAGAATAAAGGCGAGAGCACTCTTACTTGAGTCGTTGAGCGGACTAGAAACGAACCAAGGAGCGCGGGCGCGACCATTTAAGCCGTTGAGCTGTCCCGAACACAGTGATGGCATAGCCAATCACGACAAGGCTCGCGTGCATGCAGGTTTTCTATACAGAAGTTGAAATCACCCAAGGAAAATAACTCCACAACAAGAATTCTCTTGGGGTTTTGCAACTTATCTTTTTGTTGTCGTACTCTTTTCGGCAAGATTTTTTTGGGAAGTCGCTCATAGGTATCCATACCACCATCCCCCCGGCAAAGATGCACGCGAGGTAACCTTCTGTCCTTTGAGAAAAAGAAAGAACAAAAAATATGGATATGGGACCTTGTCGGTCCGTTAGCCCTTGTCGGGATTAAATGCAATGCAATACCTCAGACAAACATGCACATCAGTAAACATGAGAACTGATCAAGATTGCAGAACACTTATCTTTATTCAACTATGCACAGGGTCTGAGCCTGGCTTTGTACCAAGGATTACGTGCTTCAGTGGCAAGACTTGTACAAAAGGTGGTTCCCGGGAGGCCCGACAACCGTGCCATATGGGTATAACTTGCGAAGATGTTCGATATTCCAGGAGTTTCTCACTGGGATGCCATCTTTGGTCTCCAAGCGGACTGTGCCAGGCCTGGTGACTCATACTACCCGATAAGGGCCTTCCCACTTTGGCCTCAACTTGTTGGAATTCTTGGCGGACTGAACTCGCCGAAGAACAAGGTTGCCTTACTCAAGACTTCTGGAATTAAATTTGCATCTATGGTAGCGGCGCAAAGCTTGCTGGTAGCATGAAGCTCTCACAACAGCCTAAAGATGGTCTTCCTCAAGGAGCGTCACGTCATCTTGCCGCAACTGCTCTTGCTCGAGCTCATCATAAGAAAGCACTCGAGGGGACCCATATATGAGTTCTGTGGGGAGAATTGCCTCCGTCCCATATACAAGGGAGAAGGGTGTCTGGCCGGTAGCTCAATTTGGTGTCGTCCTGATTGACCAAAGAACCACCGGCAACTCATCAATCCTGTGCCTTTCGCACTTGCGCAGCTTGTCGAAAATTCTTGTCTTGAGACCTTGCAACACTTCAGCATTAGACCTTTCCGCTTGGCCATCGCTCCTCGGGTGGGCAATGGAAGCAAAACAGATTCTGCTACCAAGGTCTTGGACATACTTCATGAAGGTGTGGATCGCCAACTATGTGCCATTGTTAGTGATGATCCTGCTGGGAACACCAAAGCGACAGACTAGCCCTTTGAAGAGCTGATGGCTGACTGAGCTATCACCATTCTCACTGCTTCCACTTCCTGCCACTTTGTGAACTTGTTGATTGCCACGTACAAGTACTAAAAGCCCCCGGCAACATGGGGGATGGGGCCCAAGATGTCGAGCCACCAGACAGAAAATGGCCAGAAGAGAGGGATTGTTTGAAGGGCTTGAGCTGGTTGATGTAATTCCTATGAATCAAACTGGCATGGTTCACACTTGGTTACTAACACAGTTGCATCCTAGAGGGCAGCAGGCCAAAAGAAACCTTGTTGGAAACCTTCCTGGAGGGCAGTGGGCCATTCGGTCTCATTCTTTATATGACGTTGGCTACGAACTGGTACATATGAGACCGGCGGTCTACTTTCTCTACTTCCTCTTGTTACTCGGGAAGTTCTCCTGTTTGAAGGAATTGGACGATGTGTTGTGCACATGTTGGAGTCTGGGCTCGACAACAAGGACTAAAGGCATATCCTTGGCTAGGGGAGAATTTGCCGCAACATCAAGGGACCGAGGGCCCGCCGGAGCCTGCTGCGCCTCGGCAAGCCTGGCGGGAGCGTGTGCTTCCATGACAAGAACCGGAGACTCCACCGGAGCACAGCACTCACCATCAAGCCTGGCGTTTTCTTCGACAACCTCCTCGTCGGCAGATTTTGGGAGCTCTGCCCGGAAATACTTGTTGGAAATCAACTTCCTTCTTTTCTCTTGTCCAATTGATGGCACCACGGAGGGTTGAGTCAATCGGAGCATGAAAGATCCTTGTTCCACAGGCAACTTAAGGGAAACACACTTTGACAAGCCATCAGCAACGCCGTTCTCTGCACGTGGAACGTGCTCCATTTGCAGGCCGTCAAAACGTTCTTCCAACTTCCTCACTTCATCTACATAAGCTTCCATCAATGGAATCTGGTAATCTTTGTTCACTTGTGTGACGACAAGTTGAGAATCACCCCTGACAATAAGTTTCTTGATCCCAAGGTCTGCTGCAATCCTAAGACATGCAAGCAGCCCTTCCTACTCGGTAGTGTTGTTCGTTGATCTCTCCCAGGGAAAGTGCATCTTACTCACATATTTGAGGTGCTCTCTGGTGGGCGCGACAAGCAGCACTTCGACACCGGCGCCTTTCAGCGACAAAGCTCCATCAAAATAGACGATCCATTCTTGATCGGCATCCTTACCAAGAGAGTTGACTCAAGAACTTGTTCATCGGGTGTTGGGGTCCACTCTGCAATGAACTCCGCCAAGGCCCTACTCTCAATGGTCGAAGTGATTTCAAATTTGAGACCAAAGATTGACAGTTCCAAATCCCATTCTACAATCCTTCTAGTAGCTTCTGGGTTTCGCAAGATCTGCTGTAGCAGGAAGCGAGTGACAACAGTGATCTCATATGCTTGGCAGTAGTAGCGCAGCTTCCTCGGGGCCAAAAGAAGGCCGAAGAGCAACTTTTGCATGCCAGAATATCTCGACCTAGCCCCTGTAATAGAGAGCTAACAAAATAGACCGGGAGCTGTACCACCTTGTTCTTCTGGATTGCGTTAGTCAACTGTGCATATCCTCCCTTGCCAGCACCAGACCCTGCCGGGGAATGCCCTGGCTCATCACTTGGCGGTCCTATCGTTGCGACTACTTCTTCATCACCTTCTCTTTGAGCTACTAGTGCAACACTTACCGCTTGATTTGTTGCTGCCAGATATAGCAGCAACGACTCTTGTGGTTTTGGCGCGACTAGGACTGACGGAGAGGAGAAGTTCTTCTTCAAATCCTGCGGCATTGTCTCTGCTTCCGGAGTCCATTTCATTGGACCCGCCTTCTTAAAGGTTTTCAGAAAGCGCAGGGCATGCTCAGCAGATTTTGAGATGAACCTACTTAGGACAGCAACACAGCTGGCAAGACGTCGCATGTCTTTTACTCGTCTTGGTGTTTCAATTTGCTTAATCGCTTTTATCTTGTTCGGATTTGTTTCAATTCCTCATTGAGATACAAAGAACCCGAGAAGCTTGCCGGGTAGTACGCCAAACACATACTTCTTAGGGTTGAGCTTCATCTTGATCTTGCACAGATTGGCAAATGTTTCTTCTAGGTCAGATATGAGCATAGCCTTGTCCTTGGTTTTGACCACTGTGCCATCCATATAAGCCTCCATATTTCTATGTAGCTGGGGCTGAAAACCAATCTGGACCGCTCTAGCAAATGTAGAACTGGCACTTTTCAACCTGAATGGCATACACGAAAAGCAATACGTACCACATGGGGTGATAAATGTGGTCTTCTCCTCGTCTTTCTTGGCCATGAAAATCTCATGATAACTGGAATAAGCATCAAGGAAAGACAACAAGTCACAACCGGTGGTGGAATCCACAATCTAGTCGATGTGCGGCAAGGGAAAAGGGTCTTTCGGGCAGGCTCTATTGATGTCTGTGAAGCCAATGCACAACCTCCATTTTCCATTCGCCTTGCGCACTACGACTGGACTGGCCAGCCATGTTGGATGGACTACTCCTCTAATCAAGCCAGCCGCTTCTAGTTTCTTGATCTCTTCGATAATAAATTGTTGCCGGTCCAAAGCTTGCTTCCGGACCTTCTGTTTGATGGGCCGCGCGTGTGGGCAGACGACAAGGTGGTGCTCAATCACCTCCCTGGGAACACCAGGGATATCAGATGGTTGCCATGCAAACACATCAATATTTGCCAGCAGGAAGGCGACGAGTGTGCATTCCTATTTTTCATCAAGACTGGAACTTATGGTGAAAGTCCCCCCTGCCATCCTCCTTGGCGGACACCTTTTTGGTCTGTGGCGGAGCAGCCTTCGACTTTTGTCTCTTGTCGGTGGAGCTCTCTGGCACATCGTCAACTGCAGCGCAGCACTCTGAGGAGGTGCGCTTGACGGAATGTGCTCCAGAGGCCTTCCCGCTCTTCTTCCTCCCAAGAGCTTCAACGGCAGGAGCAAGTGCCTTGACGGCAGGTGCCACGACTACACGCCGGTAGAGCTGGTCGTCGCAGATGAGTGCGCTTTTCTTATCGGAGTTGATCGTAATGATGCTCATTGGCCCGGGCATCTTCAGAACATTGTAAGTGAAGTGGGTGGCTGCCATGAACTTGGCCATTGCTGGGCGACCAAAGATGACGTTATATGGCAACGAGATCTTGGCAACGTCAAAGACGATCATCTCTGTTCTGAAATTGAGATCACTGCCAAATGTCACTGGCAACGTGACCTTGCCCTTCAGTAGAGTTCTTCCTTAATTGACTCCTTGGAAAGTGCATGTCGGCTCGAGATCCTCATCAGGAATTTGCAGCCTCTGGATGACATCAGGCGAGATCAGGTTCAGGCTGACCCCACTGTTAACTCGCATCTTCGTCACCTTGAGGTTGTGGATTGTTGGTGAAGCCAACAATGGTAGGCACTCGACCACAGTTATGCGATCAGGGTGATCCTCGGCGTCAAAGATGATAGGAGTGTTGGACCACTTCAAAGGTCTCTCGGTACCGATAGAGGGCTCTGCCACACTAAGCTTGCGCGCCCACTATTTAAGTTGGTGGTGGGAGGAATGCGATGAGGCACCTCCCTCTATACACATCATCTCTGTAGCCTTCTAGAACTCATGCTCGATGGATTCCTCGTCCTCTTCGACGTCATCATCATCTCCCTCTTGCTTGTCACGGCCACAGGTGGGCCGGTCTATTTGTTGCTTGGGCTTGCCGCGGTGACCTCCTCGGCCAATACGCTTCTTGCCGGACCCCTCAGCACCCTCCTAGCCTTTCTCCTTATCTCGCCTCTTGTACTCGGCGTTTTGCTTCTTGGCAAGCTGCTTAAATTGCCGAAAATCTTGGAGATCATGGCATTTGGTGCGATGGATCTTGCAAGATTCTTTGTTAGAGCCTTCTGGCTTGTCGGCAGCCGCCGTGGCGTGGCAGGAGGCGCACCCGGCAACATCGTCACCGGGGCCGTCAACCTTGCCCTTCTTGGTGGCGTCGGGGTTGTTGGACCCCTCGACGACAAGTACGGCCATGCCCTTGCGCTTCTTGTTCTGCCATTGGCCCTTGTTTGTCGGGGTGGTAGTATCCTCATCTTCAGGGTCGACCCCTACGCCGACGTCTTCTCCGGGGAGTCTCCTCCCTTCTTCAGCCCGAGCACATTTGTGTGCCAAATTATAAAGCTCGGGAATGTCCCTGGACCTGTTTATTGCTAGCTCTTCTCGCATCCTGCGGTTGCGCACGTTTTTGTGGAACGCGTTGATAACAGCGGCAGGATTGACGTCTGGTATGTTGTGGTGCATGTGGCTGAACCTTTGGATGTACTTGCGCAAAGTTTCGCCCTCCTTCTGAGGGATGATGTGCAAATCACTTTCCTGGCTAGGAGCTTGATGACCTCCTATGAAGGCGCTAACAAACTCGTGACATAGGTCTGCCCAGGAGGTGATGGACCCCTCTAGTTGGTGCATCAACCACGACCAGACGTTGGGCTTAAGCACCAATGGGAAGTAGTTGGCGAGTTTCTTGTCATCGCGACCCCCGTCAGCCTGCACCGCAATGGTGTATTTACTCAGGAACTCCGATGGATGAGTCTTGCCGTCATACTTCTCTGGGACTTTGGGTTTGAACTTGTAGGAGTTGGGCCACTGGACTTGCCACAGCTCATGATTAAACGCTAGAAAACCCACCTCGTAAGGAATGCTGACGGGATACCCTGGAGGTGACGGATGTCGTCATACCGACATGGCCCTAAGAATATCTCTCCATCGTTGGAGGACTGAATCCCACTCTCGAGCTATCTAGTCCCTTGTCAAACTTTTTGATGAACCTATAAGTTGTCATTATGATCACCTAGTTACAGATGACGTTAGAGTAACCCCAAAGCACAATGTACGACAGGAAGTGAATATGATACTCCCATGGTCTAAGTAACATTAAGAACATGCTAACATTCCATGTTATAATAGTTGATTTCAAATGATACTATCTCAAAGTATAACAAACAAGTTTGGGTCAATTCAATACGATCGTTCTTCTAACGTCATACTCTCAACGTTCTTTAAGGACTATCATTACACCTAACGATATACTAAGATCCGAAAAACATGATCACTAACGACACTTGAGCAAGTCTAAGAGGCAAGACTGGGAATCTTTGTTTTACCATTTATCATTCCACACATGCTTATGGGTCTTCCACTCGTAAGCATATTCTAGAATCATAGCAATTATAGCATAGAATATAAGATCTTAATTGAGAATATGGAAATAGTATTACCTCTAGGTCATAGATCCAATAGTTATAGTAGAGGCTTCTCTTGTGAATGCATAGTATACAATGGCTAGATAAATTACTGTTTGGCAATTGATAGAAAAGCCCATAGTTGTAATGTTGTTCATGGCAATGGGCAATTCTACATGCATCACGTCCGTGACAAGTAGACAAAAACGATTCTACATCTACTACTATTTCTCCATAGATTCACCGCTATCCAACATGCATCTATGGTATTAAGTTCATGACGAATAGAGTAATGCTTTAAGCAAGATGACATGATGTAGACTATGTAAGACCAAGAAATATGTTCAAACCCTGTCGTTTTACCCTTAGTAGAAACAGTAAAATACTTGTCTTTCCACCTTCTATCATTGGGATGTAGAGCACCGCATATTGAACCCATTACAGTGCACTCCTCCCACTAAAGATAAATCAATCTAGATGGCCAAACCGAACAGATAGATCAAAGAGACTTAGAAAGAAATAAAAGTGATGCATAATAGAATTCAGAGAAGACTCAATTGATTTTAATGAATAATCTGATCATAAACCCACAATTTATCGGATCCCAACAAATGCACCGCAAAAGAAGATTGCATCAATTAGATCACCATGAGAATTGCAAAGAACTTTGTATTAAGATCAAAGAGAGAGAAAATCCCATAGAACTACTAGCTATGGACCCATAGGTCTGCGGTGAACTGCTCACAAATCATCATGGAGGAAGCAAACTTGAAGTATATGACCTCCATGATGAATTCCCCCTCTGAAAAAGTAACAGAAAAATCCTTCAAATGGGATTGAAGAAGAAGAGAGACTTGTGGCGGCGGAAAGATTGTTTTGGGTGGCTCTCTGATGTTTTTGGAATAATTGGGAATATGTATAAGTGGAATTATATTAGGCGGTGCTACGAGGGGCCCACGAGCTTGAGAGCATGACCTACCCCCAGGGCGTGCCGTCCTAGCACGTGGTCGCCTCGTGTGTCTTTTGACCACCTCCCGAAGCTTCATGGGCTCTTCTTGTCCAAAAATTACTCCCATAAAATTTTAGCCAATTTGGACTCCGTTTGGTATTGATTTTCTGAAAAGTCCAAAAACAAGCAAAAAAACAAAAACTGGCACTCGACAATGAGTTAATAGGTGAGTCCCAAAAAGGATATGAAATAGCAGAAGAAGCATTCAAGATTGATAATATAATAGCATGAAACAATAAAAAAAAATATATATGTAGATAACATATGGATGAAATCCTCGATGAGAAGAAGAAAAGGATCAAATAATTCATTCCATACGGGCGTTGCCGGTCGTTTCAGCGGTCCCATAAAGTATGCACAGATGCGGTCGTTTCAGCGGTCAATCACATCCATCTCTTTCTTTTCTTCTTCTCCTTCTTCTTCTTCTTCTTCCAAACCTCTCCAAACCCTAGAAAAACTTTGCCCTATCCCCAACTAGTTCAACTTCAGTTCAAATCCTCTAGTGCGATCGTTATACATTTCATTTCTCCTCCAATCCCTTTTTTGCAAATCCATGTTCTACATGCCTAGCATTGCATATCGAGGAAATGCATATTTATCCAAATTTGAGTTTGGCTTGGATTTGTTGTTGTTAAAGGAGTATGATGTTGTGACTACCGTAGAAGGAATATTGTTTAATTGTATATGACATCAAAATTGTTTGATAGATGTTTATGAGGAGTTCCACTCGAGTATGCGGTGCTTCGAGTTCGTCCCCCGCACAACAATAACAAGTTTTCACTCAGGGGTTCGTCTTAACTGACCGTAAAGCAAGGACTAAATTTTAGAAGCTTAGTGCAAGGAAGATCAAAGCAACCAAGTGATATTGTAAGTGAACACTCAGTAAGCTAGGTATTACTAATGATTTCAATTTGCTTTGTGATAATGTTGTGTTGGATCATTTAGTTTATCGGTGATGTGAGACACATGAACGCATGCCACTTTGAAAGCACATATGCTCCCTTGGTGGTTTTGATAATTCATCACAACATACATTGTCTCTTGGACTTATATTTTTACCTAGTTTATTTCAGGTTTAGTTCATAGAGAGTGTTGGCAAAGTATTGTGAAGAGATTCCCCAAGAAGAAGAAGAAGAAGAAGAAGAAGCGGAAGGAATAGTATTGTCCAAGCCACAAGCATGAAGGCTCTACATTTTACTTCGTGGGAAATAACTTTGAGTCCATAGGAAAGCTAATACTATTAAAAGGGGGTGAGGTAATGGCGGTGAATGAGATGCTCAAAATAATCAAATGTTAGCCACCAAAATCACTCACAAACTCTCTCACAAATATTTTGTCTTATACCCTACCACTCAAAATCGGTGCCACAACCTACTTCCTTTCGGTTACACCGAGCGAAAACCCTAGACAGAGCCTATGCCAAACACACATCTCGATACTACCAAGTTCCCCATATCGGTGCAACTGAGTTCAGTGAACAACTTCCTGTTGCCTCATTTACAAGAATCGAAATCTCCGAGAATTGTAAATCTGTCTCATTGAGTTGTGTATCTTCCCTTGGCCACTCATATCAATACCGTCGAGAATCCTATATCGGTCTCATCGAAAACGGCAAAGTTGCCACATATTGCACTAGTTGGTGCAACCGAGTTTTCACTTTGGTTTCACCGAGTTGGGCAATAATGTTGTAACGGCTGGATTTTGGGAGATGCCTATATATACCCCTCCAACACATCCCACTCGCAAGAGAAGCACTCAGAACAGACCCACACTTCCCATATCCAATTCTCTAAGAGAGAACCACCCACCCTTGTATTGAGGTCAAAATCATCCAGTCCAACCATATGGATCTTGATTTCTAGCCTCCTCAAGTTGCTTTCCACCCAAGAAATCTCTTCTACCCAAGCAAAATATGTGAGAGAGTGATTCAGTGTTGAGGAGACTATCATTTGAAACACAAGAGAAAGGAGTTCATTGTTGTTACCTCATCTATTACCTTTTGAAGGGTGGTGCCTCATATATTGGTTAGGTGTCACTTGGGAGCCTCATACTTCGTATTGTGGAGTTAAACCAAGAAGTTTGTAAGGGCAAGGATATCGCCTATTTCGTGAAGATCTACCCTGAGTTAGGATAGTCCTCCCTCAACGTAGGCCCTCATGTTATATACAAGGTTGCTTCTTCGTGGAACCCTTCGTGGGTGGAGCCCTCTGTGGGTTGAAGTCTCTACACACGTGGATGCACGATAGCGCCACATATCGGAACCACGGGAAAAATCTCCGTGTCTACAGTTGCATTTAATATTATGACCTCTAGTCCTTCTTACATATGCTTGTCTTTACTTTCCACTGACATACTTGTTGACTAGCATGTGTAGGTTGCATTGGACTTGTTATAATTGCTAAAATATTTCAACCAATTAACTTGGGAAAAGTTTAGGTTTTTAATTTACTTGTTATTATTGCTAAAATCTGCTAACCCATTAACTTGGGAAAGGTTAGGTTTTTAATTTGTCATGTAGTCTTTTCATACCCCCTCTAAACGTCTATTCTATCGATCCCTCAATTGGTATTATAGTTTTCGTTTCCATAGCCTTGGTTTTGTCATCATTGGAGGAAGATTGATGTGTCTAGTTTGGGGAGTATTAGTTGTAGAGTGCCCATTCTCGATGGGGAGTACTATAGTCAATGGAAATATGAGATGCTTGAGCTATTCAATGAATTCCATTTGAGAAAGTATGTCAAGAGCTCCTATGTACCTCCCATTGATCCCTTACATCGCGCATACGAAGAGGAAATTGACATGCTTCACAATCTTAGAACTGTTAATCTCTTTATAAAAGGTTTACCTAGAATTGTTTTTGATCAAATGAAGAATTTTGACTGTACTTATAATTTGTGGAATGATTTGGAGAAATGATATCCAAATTATTCGTTGAGTAATCTTGATGAAATTCTTCATAAATCTATTGGATTTCACAAGATGAAGCCTAGTGATCCCAACTTTGATAAATGCTTGTTTGAGCTTCGTGACCTCATGTGTGCTAAAGGAGATGTCATTCCTATTAATAACATCATTGTTAAATCCATTCACATTCATAAACTTGAACATTGTCATGATCACAACCCTAACAACTCTCTTGTCTCTTATGACGAGGATATCCCACTTGATGATGACAATGTGGAACATGGCTACTATGAAGAAGATGAGTTCTTGGACATCGAGTGTGAGAAGACTATGAAGAGTCCAAGTGTCATGCAAACTTCAAAGACTACATGTTCGGAGGAAAGGAATGGATTCTCGATAGTGGATGCACCGATCGCATGAACAGAGATAAAGACATGTTTCAAGAGATCACACCAAACCATGGACCGCGAAGGTATGTGACTTTTAGAGAAAAGTCCAAGGCTAAGGTACTTGGTCTTGGTAAGGTGGACATATCTCATGATAGCTCTATTAAAAATGTTATGCTTGTTGAATCCCTCGGGTACAATCTTCTTTCCATATCTAGACTTGCCAATTTGGTTTAATGTGCTATTTTCCAAAGTAGATTGCCAAGTGTTTCACCAAGACAATCATAGCATGGTATTTACCAGTTTCTATAGAGGTGATTTATACATAGTTTATTTCACTAAGAGATCCAAAACTCATACTTGTCTTATTTCAAAATCTTCTAAAGGTTGGCTTTTGCATAGAAGGCTAGGACATGTTGGTATGTGTAATCTAGACAAGCTCATCAAAGGTGATCATATGCTTGGTGTTAAAGATGTTATCTTTGATAAAGATAGACTTTGCAATGCCTGTCAAGATGGAAATCAAGTAGGTGGAAGTCATCCCCTTAAGAATATCATGACTACTAGGAGACCACTAGAGTAGTTTCATATGGATCTTTTTGGTCCCAATGCATACAAGAGCCTCAGTGGAAGCTCCTTTGGTCTAGTTATGGTCGATGATTTTCCATATTTATGTGGGTATTCTTTCTTGATGATAAGTCGCAGGTGCAAAAAATCTTGAAGAACTTCGCTCGCAAAGCTCAAAATCAGTTTGACGTGAAGATCAAGAAAATTCGGAGCGACAACGGATCGGAGTTCAATAAGACCAATGTGGACACCTTTCTTGACGAAGAAGGGATTTCACATGAGTTCTCGGCTACGTCCATGCCTCCACAAAATGGAGTTGTTAAGAGGAAGAACCGAACTTTTATAGATATGGCAAGAATGATGCTCGATGAATACAAGATCCCAAGACACTTTTGGGCGGAACCCGAAGAATTGGCTTGTCATGCCATGAACCGATTCTATATTCAAAAGCTTCTCGGCAGAACGACATATGAGCTAGCCACCGGTAACAAGCCCCAAGTTGGATACTTTTGGGTATTCGGCTCCAAGTGTTGCATTCGTGATAAGCATCATCGTTCTAAATTTTCTCCTAAATCTCATGAAGGTTTCCTACTTGATTACGGATCAAACTCTCACACCTACCGTGTCGACAACACCATCGCTCAAAAAGTTGAAGAGAATATAGATGTGAATTTTGATGAATCCAATGGTTCGCAAGTCGAAAAATTGCCAAATTATGTAGGAGATACGGAACATTTGGAAGCTATCCGATAATTGTCCATTGGCAAGATTCATCCCATGGATATGAAGGAAAGTACCTCATCACCCCAAGTGGAAGCTCCTACTTCGCGTCAAGGCGAACCTCAACACAACATGGAAGCATCCACAATTTGTACACGATAAGATGAAAAGGAGGAAGAAGTACATCATGATGGTCCACCTCAACCACCTTCACCACCAATTCAAGGCAATGACACCTTCAACAATAATGAATAACATGATGATGAGGTGGAAGCTCCATCGTCCAACAAGCAAAAGCTACCTCGAGTTCCATAAAGAGTGCACAAGAATCATCCCTTAGAACAAATCTTTGGTGAAATTCAAACCGAGAGAATCACTCGATCTAAAACCCGTTTAGATCATTTTTGTGCGCACTACTCATTCATCTCTTTTATTGAGCCTATGAAGTTGGAAGAAGCACTCGAAGACCCGGAGGTGAATGTTATGCATGAAGAGCTACAGATTTTCCAGAGGAACAAAGTGTGGACACTTGTGGTGAAGCCCAAAGACGAATAAAACATCCTTTTTACAAAATGGGTGTTTCACAACAAGCAAGACAAAGACAGTCAAGTCGTTCACAACAAGGCACGTATCGTGGCTCAAGACTACACGCAAGTCGAAGGTATGGACTATGGTGAGACTTATACCCCCGTTGCTAGACTTGAAGCTATTCGTATATTACTTGCTTATGAAAATCACCAAATGGACATTAGAGTACATGTCTAAATGGGGATATTGAGGAAGAAGTCTATGTTAAGCAACCCTACGATTTTCTGAATCCTAATAAACTCAACCATGTTTAAAAGCTTCGTAAATCTCTTTATGGACTTAAACCAGCCCCTCATGCTTGGTATAAATGTCTAATGAAGTTTCTACTTGACAAGGGTTTTGAGATTGGTGAAATTGACACAACCTTATTCACTAAGAGAGTAAATGGTGAATTATTTGTGTGCCAAATATATGTGGATGATACTATCTTTAGATCTACTAACCCACAATTTAGTGAGAAATTTGGAAGGTTGATGTCCAAGAAGTATGAGATGTCCAATGTGTGAGCTGAAATTTTTCCTTGTTTTGGAAATCAAGAAAATGAGAGAAGGAACTTTCATCTTTCAAAGCAAGTACACCAAGGACTTCATCAATAAGTTCAACATGCAAGAGTAAAGGTATGAAAAACTTTATGCCTACTAGTGGACATGTTGACCTCACCAAGGAGGACAAACCGGTTGATCAAAAGGTCTATCAATCAATGATCGGTTCATTGCCATATCTATGTGCCTCCGTCCCGAGATCATTCTTAATGTGTGCATGTGTGCTAGATATCAAGCTGCTCCTAAAGAGTGGCATCTTAAGGTCGTGAAAAGAATTGTGAGATACTTGATACATACACCAAACTTTGGCATTTGGTATCCCAAGGGATCTTCTTTTAACCTTGTGGGCTATTCCGACCCGGACTATGCGAGAGATAAGGTTGATAGAAAATCCACCTCGGGTGCATGACAATTTCTTGGTAGTTCTCTTGTGTCTTGGTCATCCAAGATACAAAACTCACTATCTCTATCTACCACCAAAGCAGAATACATTGCCACCGGATCATGTTGTTCTCAATTGCCATGGATGACTCAAACTCTTAAGGATTATGGCATACATGTGAAACTTGTACCGTTGTTATGTGACAATGAGAGTGCAATCGAAATTTCTCATAATCCCGTGCAACACTCTCGAAGTAAGCATATTCAAGGTCGACATCATTTCATTCGTGATCATGTTCTCAGAGGAGATATCAATCTCATACATGTTTGTAATAAAAAAGAATTAGACGATATATTTACTAAGCCACTTTATGAGAAAGTGTTTTGTCATTTGAAGAGTGAGTTGAACATCATTGATGCTTCAAACTTGATCTAGACTCACTTGGTTGCATGCAAGGGCATGAGCTTACATTCATTGGAAATATATGCTCCCTTATATCGCAAGTAACCTTTTGTAGTTACTTGGAAGAACTACACTCCACAAGATTGCCATCCACTCAAATCACAAGCAAGCTTGTCATATCCAAGTATCCACAACCCTTTTTTGATGATGGAAGGAAGAATACAAAAAAACATATCCTTGACATAATTTGATAAGATCACAATTTCTAATTCACAATTGGTATCATGTCATTTGGACATATCTTGTTCTTCCTTGATTGACTAACCCATGTAGGTGAAAAGAGAACCAAAATGATCAAGCATTTCTCCCAACTCAAGATGATCCCCATCAACTTTGAGAATCCACAATAAGTTCTCCAACATGCTATGTCAAAAACATCACCCAAAGGTTGTGGTCATATCCTTGAAAAACCTTTACTCCAAGTCATGAGATAAAGCAACTCAAGCGATATGAAAACATGAAAAAGCTTAATTGAAATGGTAACCCATTTGAGCTTAATTATGAGTATGACCTATGATCAAGTATTCTTGCTTGGCTCCTAACTCAATATACTCTAATATAGGTGACCTAGTCACTCACCATCATCTCGATGAAATCTATTGTTTGGTTCATCTTATATTTGCATGCTTTCTTCGAACCACTTAATTCCCATCTAGTTGAAAATTCCATGCAAATCTTTTTGAAAATACCTTACCAAATCTTTTTGAAAATTCCTTGCAAATCTTTTTGAAAATTTCTTGCAAATCTTTCTGAAAATTCATTGCAAATTTTATCGAATTGTTTGAGACTTTCTAAAACTTCCCTTTGACAAACGTTGCCAAGTTTTTGTTTAGCCCTCGAAGCCTCCGACTCAATATTGTCGATGTCACCGATATTAAAGATAGGTTGCAGGACCACACTTTGATTTCACTGACCCATCTCACTTTGGAGCTACCGATTTTGTTGTTTACTATAAACTTTGTCAAAACTTGAAATTCGAATTCCTTCAAGGATCCCTATGATAAAGGGGAGAAATCATAAAAGCTTTCTAATCAGTGAAAGGGGGAGAAATTATACTCAAGGATTCCTTAATATCAAATGATCTCTATGACCCCTACTTTCAATGACCCTTGATCTCTAGGATCCCTTCTCATTCAATGATCCCTTTACATGACCCCGCGTATGAACCTTTTTGGAAATTAATTCCAAAGGGGGAGAAACATCAAAGCTTCAATGCAAAGGGGGAGATACACCAAAGGGGGGAGATATAAAATTAAGGGTGAGAATTTCAATGCTTATTCCTGTATATAGCGGGAGAATACCAAAGTCTGTGCCTATCCATAGGGGGAGAAATATGAAATATCATCTTTACCCAAAGTATAGAAACACTACTTAAGGGGAGAGAGGATACCAATCTATACTATCATTGAAGGAGAGAAAATAAGTTTTATTATATTTTCCTACTCATGTTAGACTTGTCTCACCCTACCCGCTGCCAATATGTACATGCTAAGATTCAGGTAGAGAGGAAGAACTACAATTTCATATTAGGGGAGAAAGCTCTAAAGGCTTTTGGGGACATATCAAGCTTTATAACCATTATATTTTATATGTCTTCCACATTTCTATTCTCCTGTTTTCTTTTGCATTTGGATGAGTAGCATACTCTTGTGTTACCTAACATTGTTTTCTCTAGCTTGTTTCTGCTATTAGAATGCTCAAGATCCTCAAGGTTGGTATATGCATCATATCTCTGATCAAGTAGATCTCTTTCTTCTTGCACATATTGTTTGCAAGAGTGAAGTCTTGAACAAGGATACTCCTCGTTCACATATATTTGATGCATATAGCCAAGATGCACATGACTCATCATATCCTCTCTACTATGTGTGTGTCCATGCATTCCAAAGAAACTATCCTTTAGAAGTATTGCACACATTTAGGGGGAGTATATCCTAGTCATGTGTCTCTCAATTTTTTTATTATATCTTTGCATATACTAATTTGAAGCTTTGATTGTATGTTGTCATCAATTACCAAAAAGGGGGAGATTCAAATCACATATGCTCCCTTGGTTGTTTTGATAATTCATGACAACATACATTATATCTTGGACTAATATTTTTAGCAATTTTATTTCAGGTTTAGTTCATAGAGAGTGTTGGCAAAGGATTATGAGGAGATTCCCCAAGACAAAGAAGAAGAGGAAGGAATAGGATTGACCAAGCTACCAGCATGAAGACTCTACATTTTACTTTGTGAGAAATCACTTTGAGTCCATAGGAAAGCCAATACTATAAAAAGGGGGTGAGGTAATAATGGTGAATGAGATGCTAAAAATCATCAAGTGTTAGCCACGAAAATCACTCACAAACTCTCTCACAATTATTCTATCTTAAACCCTACTACTCAAAAATCGGTGCCACCAAATATTTCCTTTCGGCTAGACCGAATCAAAACCCTAGACAGATCCTATGCTAAACCCACATATCAGAACTAACAGGTTCCAATATTGGCGCAACCAAGTTCAGTTACCCACTTCCTGTTGCCTCATTTACAAGAGTCAGAATCTTCGAGAATTGTAAATCGGTCTCATCGAGTTGTGTAAATGCACTTGGCCACTCATATCGGTACCACCGAGAATCCTATGTTGGTCTCACCGAAAACGCCAAAGTTGCCACATTTTGCATAGTCGGTGCAACTGAGTTTTCACTTTGGTTTCACTGAGTTGGGCAATGTTGGACTTTTGGAGATGCCTATATACACCCCTCCACAATATCCCACTCACAAGAGAAGCACTCAGAACAGACCCCCACTTCCCATATCCAATTTTCTAAGAGAGAACCACCTACCCTTGTGTTGAGGTCAAGATCATCCACTCCAACCATATGGATCTTGATTTGTAGCCTCCTCAAGTTTCTCCCCACCCAATCAATCTCTTCTACCCAATACAAATTTGTGAGAGAGTGATTGAGTGTTGTGGAGACTATCATTTGAAACACAAGAGCACGGAGTTCATCGTTGTTACCACATAAATTACCTTTTGGAGGGTGGTGCCTCTTGGTTAGGTGTCGCTTGGGATCCTCCTACTTTGTGTTGTGGAGTTGAACCAAGATGTTTGTAAGGGCAAGGAGATCGCCTACTTCGTGAAGATCTACTCCGAGTTAGGCTAGTCCTCCGTGGACATAGGCCATCATGGTATAGACAAGATTGCTTCTTCGTGGAACCCTTTGTGGGTGGAGCCCTCCGTGGACTCTCCTGACCGTGACCATCCGTGGGTTGAAGTCTCCATAAACATGGATGTACAATACCACCACCTATTGGAACCATGGGAAAAATCTTCATGTCTACAATTGCATTTAATATGCCAACCTCTACTCCTTCTTACATATTCTTGTCTTTACTTTTTGTTGCCATACTTGTTGACTAGAATATCTAGGGTGCATTTGACTTGTTATAATTGCTAAAATATTCCAACTAATTAACTTGGGAACAAGTTAAGTTTTTAATTTGTCAAGTCATCTATTCACCCCCTCTAGATGTCTCTTTTATCGATCCCTCACGCTTGAGTTTCTTAATACTCTCTCACATAATGTTGGGCTGGTTCCAAATGCCTAAGAGGACGATAGGGTCAGTTTCCATCTCTTGGAACAGGACTTCAACATCAATCTCGATGAGTGGTGTAATCACTTTGGCTTCAGTAACAATTATGATGATCTTTGATATGTTCATAATTTCACTACCCCGCACGTGAGGCAATCATTCTACCAGATGAGCATCCATCGATCCAGGAAAAGAGCTAGTTGCATTGAAAGTACTGCTATAGCTTATTTCTATTATATTATCTCTAATTCATTGCAGGCACGAGAAGAAGTTTCTAAGGTAAATGATGAGAACATGGTAGTTCTCAGGAAAGCAGGACATCTTGGAGTCGGTAATTATCCCAACTTAAGGACAATACTTTTTGCTAGGCCTCACACATCAAGCAAATCATGCACATGGATATATTGTTTGTGGACAAGTGATCACCATGTTGGCAAACTCCCTTGGTCTCAACTACAATCACCTTCACCCCATTGTCAGCAAAAACCTTGTTAATATTCGTGTTGTTACTAGCCCTGGAATGGTTGTCGTTAGTCATGGTCTCCATTGCATCCAAATTCCCGGAGTGGCATATTTGTTGCCTACTCCCATGCCCAACTGTTTCTCTATAGAACATGGATAACTGCATTATGTACCACATGATGGAGATGGAATTTTTAACCAAGAAGGCTCGAACAGGAAGATGAAGAATAACTTGTCACGAACAAGGAAGAGGAGCAGCCACAATAAGAAATCTACACCACCTACACATACCTCAACAACCTCCATGGCTCCATCAATGATATGAGAAGCCTCGCCGACTCCCTTCGAGGCACGTCCGTCTACGTGAGTTCAAGATTCTCCAATTGGAGCCAGGGATGGGCTCTTGACTAGCCACCACAATGACCCTGTAGGTTTCGGCTTGCAAAACCTTAAGCTCGGAAGAGGTCACTACTAGCTCTCCATCAAGATGTGGCGGTATTTGAATAAATTGTAATGAGGTTATACTTAATATCGTGGAGCTTTAAAACACTCGTGTTGGTCTGTTCTGACACATTGCTTTTTATTTGCTTTTGTTTTTATTTTTTCCTTTTCGATTTTCACTTGCAAGTTAGTTTTCAAAAAACCCAAACCAAAAAATAGAATAAGCTTTGCTTTTTTCTTGGCCCTTTTCCCCCTTGAAGTTTGATTGTAGGTTGCATTTTTTTCCAGAGGAGTTGACACCGGACAACGAGGAATGCAAGAATAAGGAACAGAAGTGTGTAAATTCACAACCATGAAGATGCGTCCCATGAGTCCCATCTTTTGCACTTGGAATTCTTAGAGTAGAAGTAGTAGTGGCGTGGATGATGTGTGGAAGAGAGATTAAGTCTTGATAATTTAAACAAAGGTGTTGTTCTGGTGGCTGAAATAATTTTGCAGTCTTTGTTCTGTTTAGAGATAACCTAGACATGTCCTGGTACTATTTTTAAATGAAATGATCTGAAATAAGAATAACCATGCACAAGAGGAAGCCTTCAAAGACATGGGTGTTTAGAAAATTGTAAATAAGAATATGTTTGAAATGCTCAACTCCATGTTGTTAATTTTAATAGACTTGATAGCACATGCGGATTGAATTGTCTAGAGGAACTTAGTATAAAGTTGAACGAGATTATGGCAATAATCCGTGTTGTATCTCTTACATGGTGCTTCAGCTTTTCGTTGGTGCCATTGCCATGCTATTATAAGAACATGTAAGTATATAAATGTGGCTTAATCACCTTTCTTAATGTTATGTTGATGACTCCGCTAGCCAACAAATGATGCTCCAAAGCTACGGGTTGGATTTCGGCGATGAGTTTGTTACCAAATGTAGTGGCAACACTACAAACAAATAATATTTGTCTTTCTATTGAATGAATGTGTATGTGGTAACTAAAGGAGACCGATCAGAAGAGCTCGTAATAGACTGTTGGGGCACTAGAGTTTTGGGCTCTCTAGTGCCCCTTACTCGTGTAGGGGCACTAGTAGCCACCCTGGTGACGAGGCCCGGCAGGGAGCTGCCAGGGACAAGTACAGGAGAATCAAAGACCCCCGGCAAGACCTTGACGGGTTGTCCATCCAACCTTCAAGTAAAGCAAAGCCCCAGCAAGACCCGACAAGGCAAAGAGCCAGCAAGGCGAAGCTTCGGCAAGGCCCCGCCAGCGCACAAGCCAGGTGTCGCCGCGCCTAGGCATGTGTCATGGTGTCGGTGATGGAGGGGCTAAGCGGTGCCGATGGGACGGTCCCTTGTCCCATCCCGTGGACAGTCAGAGATGCCTGATGGTGTATTAAATGCGCCTGTACTACTCCATCAGTGTTAGGTATTATAGCACTGTAGTTCTGTACATTCCGTGTAAGCACTCTACACCATTGTTGGGATCCCCTTTAGTGTATAAAAGGAGGCCCAGGGCGATACCGTGGAGGACTTTTGGACCTTTGCACTTTTAGACTTTTGGCTTTTCGACTTTGGACCTTCTAGCTCATATGCGTAGAAGCTGCTCATAGCGATCTTGTAACTAGAACCCTAAGAACACACACAATACAACCAAGCAGGAGTAAGGTTTTACGCATCTTTGCAGCCCGAACCTGGGTAAAATCCCCAGGTGTTGTTCGTCGGACCTGCTCTTTGTGCAAGCCTTCTCCTCCGCCAAACTGAAAGGTGTCCCTCCAATCCCATAGGTGTTCATTCTACATGACATCTTTGGCATGCCAGGTAGGGGGATAGGTCGTATGAAACTATTCTGGTGATCAGCGTGCCAGTTCCTTCATATGCATCATTGCCACAGACCCCAAGAAGAAGGGACTGACAGCGGTTGGCCCATCCGCGTTCGCTGTCCCTGTATCTCCCCAAATAGGTGATAGTGTAGACGCGGTTGGAGGAGGAGGCGGAGTTTCAGAACTTCCACGATGCTCGTCGCGAAGTGATCAAGGCCAAGCAGGCGGCAACGCCCGTCGCGAAGACGCCCATGGCGGTGGCGGGAACCCCCGCGCCGCTAGGTCTCTGGACGGAGCTGTGCTGCCTGCGGGTGGTATGGTGAACTACGGGGATAGAAGGGTATCTTCTAGGATGCCCACGTTGGCGCCTATGCCGCGACCTTCCCAGGACGCGCGCGAGGAGCCGCGCCCACGGTTCTCAACATCCCCACGGAAAAGCTCCTGCGCATCACTCCCAAGTTGCACGGGACCAGCATGCTCGCCAGCATGCTAGTGGGAGTGGCGTGCCATCGTAGGACCGTGGCGGAGCTCCTTCTAACATAGTTAGAAGTCAAAGCACCTCTCGTTCCTCGTGTCGTTCGCTGCCAACCACGTCGAAAGAAGCAATGGTGTGAGCACAACTACTCCTAAACTTCCCTCCTACTACGGAGAAGCTCAATGAATGGAGAGCCACCATTCAGAGCCTCCTCAACCTCGCAGATAAGTTTTGGACCACCGAGCCGGCTCACGCTAGTGGTGAGAAGGCCGGAGGCCATGCGACCATGGTGCACTCTCCTCTAGAGCAACAACATCGGTCACCGACTCGATGGACCGACGCTTACGATGGTTACTCGATGGCGTCGTATGATCCACGGACTCGCCGCGACCAACATCAAGTTCTTCGGGAACAAAGCAAGGAAGATGCTCGAATTACAATTGAGAGACGACAAGAAGCGCACCATCAATCTGATAAGCACGCGGGGTCGACTATAGACACGCTCGCGCTAGGGTATCCTGCCAGCCTACCATATGAGGTGGGTTGTCTAGTGTTTACTCGTGAGTTGTGGCAATTCCAGTGGCCCAATTCCCGCACGTTCAAGTCGGAGGTCCCGGAGAAGTACGATGGCAAGACTCACCCGTCAGAGCTCTTGAGCATCTACACCATTGCGGTGTAGGTTGCCGGGCTCATGATGACAAGATACTAGCCAACTACTTCCCGTTGGTGCTTATGCCCAACGTCAGGTCGTGGTTGATGCACCTGCCAAAAGGACCCACCACCTCCTAGGCAGACCTATGCCACGAGTTTGTTGGCGCCTTTACTGGAGGCCACCAAGCTCTTGGTCAAGAAAGCGATTTGCACATCATCCCTCAGAAGGAGGGCGAGACTTTGCGCAAGTACATCCAAAGGTTCAGCCGCGTGCACCACAACATACCAGACGTTCATCCTACCGCTGTTATCCATGTGTTCCACCGGAACATGCGCAACCATAGGATCCGGGAAGAGCTAGCGATGAACAAGGTCACGGATGTTGCCGAGCTTTATGCTCTGGTAGACAAATGTGCTAGGGATGACGAAGGGAGGGGGCTCCCCGGCAAAGACGCTGGCGCAGGAGTCGACTCTAAGGATGCAAACATTGCCACCCAGGCAAAGAAGGGCCGACGGCACAACAAGAATCGCAAGGGCAAGGCCGTGCTTGCCGTAGAGGGATCCGAAAACCCCGGTACCACCAAGAAGGGCAAGGTTGACGACCCCAGCAAGGACGTTGCAGGGTGCGCCTCCTGCCAGGCGACGGCGGCTGCCGACAAGCCGGAAGGCCCCGTCAAGAAGTATTGCAAGGTCCATCGCACCAAGGGCCATGATCTCCAAGACTGCCGGCAAGTTGAGCATCTTGCCGAGAAGCAAAAATCCAAGTATGAGAGGTGAGACAAGGAGAAAGGCCGGGATGGTGTTGAGGGGTTTGGCAAGAAGCACATTGACTAAGGAGGTTACCACGGCAAGCCCAAGAAACAAAAAGACCGGCCCTCTCTTGGCCACAACAAGCAAGAGCGTGATGATGATGACGTTGAGGAGGACAATGAGTCCAGCGATCATGAGTTCTAGAAGGCTAAAGAGATGTTGTGCATCGAGGGAGGTGCCTCATTGCATTCCTCTCAACGCCAACTTAAACAGTGGGTGCGTGAGGTTAACGTGGCGGAGCCCTCTATTGGTGTGCAAAAACCTCTGAAGTGGTGCAACACTCCTATCATTTTTGACGCCGATGATTGCCCTGATCGCACAACTGCGGTCGGGTGCCTACTGTTGTTGGTTTTGCCAACAATTCGCAACCTCAAGGTGACGAAGATGCTAGTCAAAAGTGGGGCCAGTCTGAACCTGATCTCACCTGATGTCATCCAGAGGCTGCAAATTCCTGATGAAGATCTTGAGCCTACAGGTGCTTTCCAAGGGGTCAATTCAGGGAGGACTTAGCCAAAGGGCAAGATAACGCTGCCGGTGACGTTTCGGAGAGATATAAATTTTAGAGTAGAGAAGATCGTTTTTGACGTCGCCAAGATCTCATTACCGTACAACGGTATCCTTGGTCGCTCGGCGCTGGCCAAGTTTATGGTGTCCACCCACTTCGCTTACAATGTGCTAAAGATGCCAGGGCCAATGAGCGTCATCACGATCAACTCCGACAAGAAAGGCGCACTTATCTGCGCCGACCAACTCTACTGGGACACAGTTGCACCACCTGCCGCCAAGGCACTTGCTCCTGTCGCTGAAGCTCCCGAGGTGAGGAAGACCGACAAGGCCTCTGGCGCACGTTCCGGCAAGCGCGCCTCCTCGGGGTGATGCGCTCCCATTGATGATGTGCCAGAGAGCTCCATCGACAAGAGCAAGAAGTCCAAGGCAGCTCCACCAGAGACCAAGAAGGTGCCCACAAAGGAGGATGGTACGGGAGGAACTTTCACCATAAGTTCCACCCTTGATGACAAATAGGAAAGCGTGCTTGTCGCCTTCCTGCGGGTGAATGTCAATGTGTTTGCATGGCAACCATGTGATATCCCCGGTGTTCCCAGGAAGGTGATTGAGCCCCACCTTGTCATCTGCCCACATGCGCAGCCCGTCAAGCAGAAGGTCTGGCAGCAAGCTCTGGAGCGGCAAAAATTTATTGCCGAAGAGATCAAGAAATTAGAAACAACTACCTTGATTAGAGGTGTACTCCATCGAGCATGGTTGGCCAATCCGATTGTAGTGCGAAAGGCGAATGGAAAATGGAGGCTATGCATTGACTTCACATACATCAACAAAGCCTGCCCCAAAGATCATTTTCCCTTTCCGCGCATCGACCAGATTGTGGACTCCACCGCTGGCTGCGACTTGTTGTGTTTCCTTGACGCCTATTCAGGCTATCATCAGATTTTATGGCCAAGGAAGATGAGGAGAAGACTACATTTATCACCCCATGTGGTATGTATTGCTTTTTGCGTATGCCGTTCTGGTTGAAAAGTGCTGGTTCTACATCTGCAAGAGCAGTCGAGATTGGTTTTGAGCCCCAGCTACATAGAAATATGGAGGCTTATGTGGATGACCTAGTGGTCAAAACCAAGGGCCATGCTACGCTCATATCATACCTAGAAGAAACATTTGCAAATTAGTGGAAGATCAACATGAAGCTCAACGGTGAGAAGTGTGGGTTTGGCTTCCCAATCGGCATGCTTCTCGGGTTCTTTGTATATCAACATGGAATTGAAGCAAATCCTGACAAGATCAAAGCAATTTAGCACATTGAAGCACCAAGACGTGTCAAAGATGTGCGTCGTCCAGATGGATGTGTTGCTGCTCTGAGTAGGTTCATATTCAAATCTGCTGAGCGCGCCCTACCCTTTTTCAAAATCTTGAAGAAAGCAGGTCCGATGAAATGGACTCCAGAAGCAGATGCATGGCTGCAGGATTTGAAGAAATACCTCTCCTGTCCGCCAGTCCTAGTCACGTGAAAACCCCAAGAGCCGTTGTTTCTATATCTTGTGGCAACAAATCAAGTGGTGAGTGCTGCACTAGTGGCTGAAGGAGAAGTTGATGAAGAAACAGCCGCATCGGTAAGGCCGCCAAGCGACAAGCCAGGACATCCCCCGACAGGGTCTGGTGCCGGCAAGGAAGGATATGCGCAGTTGAATGAGATGATTCTGAAGAAGAAGGTGGTGCAACGCCCAGTCTATTTTGTCAGCTCCCTTTTGTAGCGGGCTAGGTCAAGATATTTTGGCGTGCAAAAGTTACTCTTTGACCTTCTTATGGCCTCGAGGATGTTGCGCCATTACTTCCAAGCATATGAGATCACCGTTGTCACTTGCTTCCTGCTGCAGCGAATCTTGCGAAACCCGAAAGCTATCGATAGGATTGTAGAGTGGGCTTTTGTAGTGACCCAACCTGAAAGGTCGAATCTCCGGTGTTTCCGTACCATCCCAAGCCATGCTGGTACGCACACGGTACATCAATGTATATATCAAAGGGAAATCACACAGCATTATATTAATCGAAATCTCATATCGAGTCCTTTATTACAATAAAAATTACAATAAAGTGGCTGAAAGCCAACTCATGAGAATGTCTAAATCTTGCGGAAGTGTCGAAGGTAGATGAGTCCATCTGACTCCAAGGGCATCTCACCGAGCGTAGAACGTGTCCTTACTCCTGGTCGGAAAAGTACTCTGCAACATGATACGTTGCAGCCGTGTAGGTCAGCATATGGAATATGCCGGCAAAGTCACAAGAGAGGGGTGAAAAGATAATCATCTAATCTACATGCTTATATGGTAGGTGGGGTGGTAAGTTTTTGCGTAAAGCCAATTTTTCCTACATCAAGAGAGGGATAAGCAAAAAAATTATTACTAAGTTGGTCGATTAATGAGATGGTTCCACCAACCAATTCTCATACCCACTTGTTAAATACCCACATCATCATATTAATTGTGTTGAGAATTCCGAATGTTTCAGTTCCTTTGGCTCAAGTCGTCCATGACCGTGGACACGGCTAATCGATTAGGTTTGAGTACTCTGCAGAGTTTTGCACACGTTCCCCACAAGATTTGGTCACCTCCGTTTAATTTCTCGCACTTCAGGGTGTTTGAGAAACGGATGACCAAAACATGGTCTTCCAAAGGGTTTCCCCGCGACTCTGACGGTGCCCATCCTTTCCTACCGTTCTTCTACATCTGGTAGCACCGCCTGTCCAGGGTCACCACGATATCCAACCAAGCTAGAGCCCATAATGACTTGTGGCTGTGTAGGTAAGCCTTGGGTCTTGAAGCACCCATCCATCTCTTTGTGCCTGGGTGGATCTTTCCGCGTGAATACTGGCCATCTCCAGCATCACCTAGGCAAATCCACTGGTTTCTCCAGGGTGCCGTTCAACCATCATCCACCCGGAGGTATGTTGAAAACTCGAAGTCTTGAAATCTTGATCATGATGTAGGTCTTGATATTATTAAATCTCTCAACTCTCATGAATCACGCAACCGACCCCGTCTACTAATAGCATAGCAAAAAGGTAAAACAACGTTTCCTGGGGCTAATGTGTCAAAGAGTTTGAGGGGGTACCTACCACATGATACTACTACAATGTAACCAAGTTTCCAACTAACCTATCTTGCATGCAATTGGCGAAAATGGTAGAACTAATGCATATAAAACATGGGTAATCATGATCAAAGTGACTTGCCTGATTGATGATCTTCGTACTCGTGGGACTCTAAGTAACAAGCTTTGCACTCCGGATAATCTAACAAAGCAAACAAGCACTCAATAAGCATACAACAGAATATTGTAACCCACAAACATCAATCAAGAACTAGTAAACAGTCAAGACAAAACAATGCACAAATCACAAGTAAGGAAAACACACTAAGTTTTGTTTACTAGGAGGTGATTGATAAAACACTACTAACATAATAAAACTATTTCGAAATAACCAAAACAATTGTTGATAGCAAGGAAACTATAAAATATTTTTATTAATAAACAGAAGAAAATGAATTTAAGTATGTTGAGAAAACTTTTGTAAAGTTTGTAAAAGTTTTGATAAAAACTATATGAATCAACTATAGTTTTACTATCAAAAGAGCAAAACAAAACTTATTATTTATTAACAAAACATGTTCTTAACAGGGAAGAATTTTACAAATAAACTTGTCTTAGAAACCAAAATTAAATTATATAAAAATTTGTTGAAAGAAAACTATTACTAACTAGTTGTTTTAATCAAAATAAACCTATTTGAATAGAAATTGTGATTCCTATATTAACAAAGAAATAAACTAAACAATTTTCTGTTTTTATTAACAATAAGTAAAACACTAAATGTTTAAATCAACAGAAGCTACTAAACAAATTAAAACTAAATCTAAGTTAAACTAACTAAAACTAAGTAAATAAAACTATACTATAATACTAGGCAGATTCGGTTTATAGCTAGAACACTAACAATGACCATCCTAAAAATCCTCAAACTAAACATGATGATAGTCCTAACTAATACCAAACAGTAGCAAAAAGATTCATGTCCAAATCTATTTTCAAACTCTAGTTATTCAGATTTGAATGATTTGAGAAAATTTGATTCAATTCAAATTTTATAGTTCAAATTTGAAATTTGAAATTTGAAATTTGAAACTACAAGAAAAATGTGACCTATTGCAAAAAGAATCAACTCAAAACATTTAATAAATTAAAATTTATAAGCAAAACAAAATTTGGATTCACTCTGTTATCTAAAACAAAAACAGAAAAGGGAAAAATCTACCGGACGGCCAGGGGGCTACGTGGCGCTTTCCTATTGGTTGCGGGCGTGTGCGCGCGAGAGCTTACGGGTGGGCGACCGGTCCGAAGATGAAAACGATTCGGAATTAAATCCGATCTAATCTAACGCGTTGATTATGGATCCGACGGTCCAGGGAGCTTACGGAGGAAAGGTCGCCGGCGTTGGAGGTCTCCGGTGGATCCGAAGGCGGAGAAGACGACGGCGAGGAGCTCCGGCGGTCGAGGAAGGCAGCGAAGTGGTCCGACGGTTGCGGTGGACGTCCTGCATCGAATGGTGAGGTCGGAGGGGCGAGGGGACGTCCGAGGCGATGGGCACGTGCAATGGAAGCTCCGGTGGTCGGAGTTACTCCGGCGAGGAATTGCGGTAGCCTTCCGGCAAGATAGGAGAGGGGTTTGGGGGGAAATGGATGTGGGGACTGGCCGGCTTTTATAGGAGTGCGGGGGAGCGAGGGGGTTAAGAGGGGCAGGAGATACGGGGAGGGGAGAAACGGTCGGCGACGGCGCGCGCGAGAGGACGGAGGCGACCGAGCGGGGCTAACGGTCGGTCGGGTGGGACCCGGTGGCAGCGAGAGGGTGGGCGAGGTTTCTGCGTCGGTCGGCCGGCGCGTATTGAATTCGCGAAATAAAGCCTGTGGGCCGGCCCGTTTTAATTCTAAAACCGTTACCGTTTTCTGTTTAATGTTTTTCCAGAGCGTTTCAAAAACCTTTAAAGCATTCAAATCGTCTCTAAATATAGGAGTATTATATATCAAAATTAACAGAATAATAAATTCCATTTAATGAACATTTTTCTTCTGTCATTTGAACACTTTAAATAAATAATATTTTTAGAAATTGCCTATTTGTTTTTAAAACCTTTTTGCAAATATTTTCAAAACAACTCCTGGTGACTTTTGTTCAAATAGATCACCAAAATGACCCTGGTGTGGAGAGTCATGTTACTCCCCTCTTATTTTGAACATTTTACCAAGATTTCAAATAGGTGAAAGCAACTTAGGGAAAGTAGAAAGGGCTTTCAGAATTTTAGAAAGAACATTTCAACAATACAGGTATTCAAGCAATGATGATGATGGATGCATAGCTATATTTCATAACATTCCAAAATGAAATTTTGGGATGTTACAAACCTACCCACCTTAAGATGAATCTCGCCCTCGAGATTCGGGTTGGCTAGAAAATAGGTGCGGGTGGTCTCTACGAAGATCTTCTTCGCGTTCCCAGGTGGCTTCTTCCTCAGTGTGGTGACTCCACGGAACCTTACAGAACTTGGTGATCTTGCTGCGAGTAACTCTGTTGTTAGTCTCAAGGATTCTGACAGGCTTCTCCTCGTAGGTTAGATCATTGTCAAGTTGTATGGCCTCTAGGGGCACGGTGTCTCGCAAAGGGATATCAGCCATCTCAGCATGTCATTTCTTCAGCTGGGACACATGGAACACATTATGAACTTCAGATAATCCTTCCGGAAATTCCATTGTGTATGCAACTTCGCCTCTACGTTCAAGAATTTTCTAGGGGCCTATGAATCTGGGTGCTAACTTTCCTTTAACACCAAACCTCTTGATTCCTCAAAGCGGGGACACACGAAGATATGCTCGGTCTCCCACTTCATACGTCACTTCTTTGCTTTTGCTGTCAGCATAACTCTTCTGTCGAGATTGAGCTATCTTGAGTCTGTCACGAATCAACTTGACTTTCTCTTCCGAATCTCGGATAAGATCAGGACCAAAAAGTTGTCGGTCTCCAACACCATCCCACGTCAGTGGCGTTCTGCACCTCCTTCCATATAAAGCTTCGAATGGGGCCATCTTCAGACTGGTCTGATAACTGTTGTTGTACGAGAATTCTACGTAAGGTAAGTTCTCATCCCAACTAGATCCATAATCTAGCGCACAAGCTCTCAACATCTCTTCCAGAATCTGTTTGAATCTCTCAGTCTGTCCATCTGTGTGCGGATGGAAAGCTGTACTGAACTCTAGCCTTGTACCCAAAGTTTCATGTAACTGATGCCAAACCTTTGAGGTAAATTGTGTTCCTCTATCTGACACGATACTCCTCGGAACTCCATGCAGACATACGATCCTGGTCATATATATCTTGGCTAGCTTAGCACTGGTATAGGTGGTCTTCACTGGAATGAAATGAGCTACCTTGGTCAAGCGATCTACCACTACCCAGATGGAATCATAACCTGAATGGGTCCTGGGTAATCCCGTGATGAAGTCCATACCAAGCTTTTCCCATTTCCACTCGGGTATCGACAAAGGTTGGAGTAACCCTGCTGGTTTCTGATGTTCCGACTTTACTCGCTGACAAAGATCACATATTGCAATGTGTTCCGCAATATCCTTCTTCATACCTGTCCAACAATAACTTTCCTTTAAATCCAGATACATCTTGGTATTGCCTAGGTGTATCGAGTAAGGGGAATTGTGGGCTTCCTGAAGTATCAACTTCCTGAGCTCTGGGTCATTGGGCACATATATTCGGTTCTCAAACCACAAAGTTCCGTGTTCATCCTCACGAAAACCTTTAGCCTTACCATCTTCCATTCTCTGCTTTATCTCAGCTACCTCCTTGTCCGATTTCTGGGCTTCACGAATTCTTTCGATCAAGGTGGACTGAATTTCCAGTGTAGCAACATATCCTCTTGGAACTATCTCTAGCTTGAGCTCTCTGAGATCATCGGTTAACTCTTGGGGTAATCCTCCCGCTGTGAGTGTGTTTACATAAGTTTTCCGACTCAAGGCATCGGCTACAACATTGGCCTTACCTGGATGGTAATGTAATCTCATGTCATAGTCCTTGATTAACTCTAACCATCTCCTCTGTCTGAGGTTCAACTCCTGCTGCGTGAAGATATATTTCAGGCTCTTATGGTCGGTGTAAACATCACAACTATTTCCGATAAGAAAATGTCTCCAGGTCTTGAGTGCATGCACAACGGCTGCTAGTTCCAAATCATGGGTGGCATAATTCAACTCATGAGGTCGTAGTTGTCTGGATGCATAAGCTACAACCTTTCCATCTTGCATGAGTGCTCCTCCAAGTCCTTGACGTGAAGCATCACAATAAACCTGGAAGTCCTTCCGAATATTGGGCAAAATCAACACTGGGGCTGTGACCAAACGTTTCTTCAACTCCTGGAAACTGGCTTCACATTCCTCAGTCCAAACATACTTGGATTCTTTCTTCAACAACTCTTTCATGGGCTTGGCTATCTTTGAGAAATTCTCAATGAATCTCCGGTAATATCCAGCAAGTCCGAGGAAACTACGGATCTCCTTAACTGAGTTGGGTGACTTCCACTCGGTGACGGCTTCAACCTTAGCGGGGTCTACGGCTATTCCTTCTCCGGAAATAACATGTCCAAGGAATCTGACTTCCGTCAGCCAAAATTGACATTCGCTGAACTTGGCATATAACTGATGCTCTCTTAGCTTTTCCAGAACTAAACGCAGATGTTCCTTGTGTTCTTCCTCGTTCTTGGAGAATATCAAAATATCATCGATGAACACCACAACAAACTTGTCCAAATATTCCATAAACACCTTGTTCATCAAATTCATGAAGTAGGCAGGAGCATTAGTCAAACCAAAGGACATGACAGTATACTCATACAAGCCATACCTTGTGGTGAAAGCTGTTTTGGGTATATCCTGTTCACGAATCTTCAGTTGGTGATACCCTGATCGACGATCGATCTTAGAGAATACTTTGGCGCCTACTAGCTGATCAAACAAGTCATTAATCATCGGCAGAGGGTACTTGTTCTTGATAGTCACCTCGTTCAAGGCACGATAATCGACTACCATTCTCAAGGTTTTATCCTTCTTCTCCACCAAAAGAACTGGGGCTCCCCAAGGTGAAGAACTTGGGTGTATATAACCTTTGTCCAATAACTCCTTAATTTGCTTCTTGATTTCCAACAGATCATTTGCGGGCATCCGATAGGGTCTCTTGGAAATTGGTGTTGTCCCTGGCTGTAGCTCTATTAGGAACTCAATCTCCCTATCTGGTGGCATGCCTGGTAATTCTTCCGGAAATACATCCAGAAAGTCTTTTACCACAGGTACTTCCTCCTGAACAACTCCTGTGAGGGAATTTAACCGTGCACTCATCTGGGTGTGTCAGGATACATACTTAATCCTCTTGTTCTCCGGGGTGGTGAGTGAAACAGACTTGTTGGGACAATCAAGATTTCCTTCATACTTGGTCATCCAATCCATGCCTAGGATTACATCCAATCCCTGGGATTCTAAGACGATGAGGTTGGTGGGAAAAACATGGTTTCCTATATTGAGTTTCAGGGCATGGCATCCTATTCCTGCCATCATCATACCTCCTGGGGAATTGACCTTAATGGGCTGTCTAAGGGTTTTGGTGGGCAAACCATACTTATCCACAACTACCCTTGATATGAATGAATGAGTTGCACCGGAATCAAAAAGTACTGTAACTGGACGTGAATGCAATAAAAACTTACCAACCACAGTCTCGGGTTGATCATAAATTTCTTCCACGTCAAGGTGGTTCACCTGGGCACGAGGAAAAGGGTTTGGCTTCTTGGCTGCGGAGTTGCCGTTTCCATTTCCCTGCTTGCTCTGGGGACACTCAGTAGCATAGTGCCCTGTCTTCTGGCACTTGAAACAGGTGATGTGTCTCAGATCCTTATGAGTAGGAACGTGACGGTGCTGGTTGTTGTTCCCATTCCCATTGTCAGTCTTGAAATTGCCATGGTTGGGACGGGCATTCCCATTTCCTCCATGGTTGTGCACAACATGAGTGTGCCTTCCAAACTTACCGGTCCCTGATCCGGTATTCCCTGAGTATGGGGAGTAGCGGGGCTTCTGATGAGCTCCAGAGTTAAACTTCCCCTGAGTGTACTTCTGCTTGCGATTCTCAATTTGCTGCTTTTTTTCCTCCAAGATGAGGGCCTTGTCCACCAGCTCTTGGTAGTTGTTGAAAGTAGCCACTACCAGCTGCATGCTCAACTCATTGTTGAGTCCTTCCAGAAACTTCTTGCTTGGCCGCATCATCGGCCACGTCTCCTGGTGCATAACGTGCCAATGTGCTGAAGTCATCCACGTACTGGGCCACAGAGCGATTTCCCTGGCGCAAGTTGTGAAACTCGTGCTTCTTCAGACTCATGGCTCCATCTGAAACATGTGCGGTGCGGAAAGCTTGCTGGAACTGCTCCCAAGTTACATCAGCAATAGGATATGTGGTGGTGTAGTTCTCCCACCATGAAGCTGCTGGTCCATCTAGTTGATGTGCGGCAAAACGCACCTTCTCAACGTCAGTACATCCAACGGTGACGAGTTCTCTCTCCATCTTACGGAGCCAGTCATCTGCCACAATGGGCTCAGTGCTGCTGGAGAAAGTTGGAGGATTCAATCTTAGAAAACGGGTGAGATTGTCAGTCTGGGGTGGATGTTGGTGGTTGTTGTTGTTCTGGTTGTTGGTCTGATTCTGGATCAATAGCTACATCAGTTCATTCTGCTGCTGAAGGAGTTGCATGAGTTCCGGCGGGAAGGTGAAGTCGGACTCACGTCGTGGAGGCATCTTGCTGTTTTTAGAGGGGTGAGAATTAGAATAGAACAAGGGCCTAAAAGGAGAAATTCACTACCCATATGCAATGCAACAAACATATCATGCCAAACACTCATTCATTTATTCAATCAATGTCAAACATCGGGAATACAAATCTCAATCAAACTAAGCATCGACCTACGCTCTTAACGTTGAAAAATAAAAGATACATGGAGGGCATAACTAAAGTTTTCCTCAGAAGTACATGGTGACTGAGTCTCCTCCAGTGGTGCTCTCCTCATAGTCATCATCGTTGCTGATGAAAGGAGCCAAGTCTCCCTTAGGATGAAGATCTTCTCCCCTGTCCATCTGTTCCTCCAGAGTGGCGATGCGAGTGTTCAGCTTGTCGATCCTCTCTAAGAAATCCTTCACCTCATACTCATGCTCGTACTCGGCTTCCCGTAAGTCAGCTTCAAGGTCAATCTCATGGTTCATCAGATTCTTGATTGTCTTCGTATCAGTACGAACTCGAAGCTCCAGGGTCCTGATGTGCGTCTCCAGGGTCTGGATATATGACATGGTGGAGTCTCCAGTGGGAGGGGTTATGATGTTGCCATGGGCATCTCTGCGGCAAACCATGATGAGTCCTGGTGAAATGGTTCCACCTCTGTATTCCTCCTGAAAACGTCCAAGGGCACGATGAATGGCCATGTCTCTTCCAAGTATCCAGCTGGGTGCCATGAACTTGAAGTCGATGGGTTTCTTCCGATTCCCAAAGGTCTTCCCTGGGATGTGCACCTCGATCCTGTAGCGTCCATCTTGTGGAAATGACATGATAGGAGTCCCGGTGATGCTCGGCAAAGCAATCCTCACGTCCTTGACGATTCTCATCCGCTCCTTACCAAAAGGCATCGTTGCGTCAGGCTGACAAAACTCCGTGATCAACACTGGGATGAAGGTGGCCATCTATAAATTTTGAAATAATCGGAGAGAAATCAGAAATGAGTAGATGAGAGTATAACAATTTTAAAGAAAAAAAGATACAATCCTAAGGCTTTCCAATCCTAGAGGTTACGTCCTACGGTCAGCGTGTGCTCTGATACCATTTCTGTAGTGACCCGACCTGAAAGGTCGAATCTCCGGTGTTTCCGTACCATCCCAAGATCATGCTGGTACACACACGGTACATCAATGTATATATCAAAGGGAAATCACACAGCATTATATTAATCGAAATCTCATATCGAGTCCTTTATTACAATAAAAATTACAATAAAGTGGCTGAAAGCCAACTCATGAGAATGTCTAAATCTTGCGGAAGTGTCGAAGGTAGATGAGTCCATCTGACTCCAAGGGCATCTCACCGAGCGTAGAACGTGTCCTTACTCCTGGTCGGAAAAGTACTCTGCAACATGATACGTTGCAGCCGTGTAGGTCAGCATATGGAATATGCCGGCAAAGTCACAAGAGAGGGGTGAAAAGATAATCATCTAATCTACATGCTTATATGGCAGGTGGGGTGGTAAGTTTTTGCGTAAAGCCAATTTTTCCTACATCAAGAGAGGGATAAGCAAAAAAATTATTACTAAGTTGGTTGATTAATGAGATGGTTCCACCAACCAATTCTCATACCCACTTGTTAAATACCCACATCATCATATTAATTGTGTTGAGAATTTTGAATGTTTCAGTTCCTTTGGCTCAAGTCGTCCATGACCGTGGACACGGCTAATCGATTAGGTTTGAGTACTCTGCAGAGTTTTGCACACGTTCCCCACAAGATTTGGTCGCCTCCGTTTAATTTCTCGCACTTCAGGGTGTTTGAGAAACGGATGACCAAAACATGGTCTTCCAAAGGGTTTCCCTGCGACTCTGACGGTGCCCATCCTTTCCTACCGTTCTTCTACATCTGGTAGCACCGCCTGTCCAGGGTCACCACGATATCCAACCAAGCTAGAGCCCATAATGACTTGTGGCTGTGCAGGTAAGCCTTGGGTCTTGAAGCACCCATCCATCTCTTTGTGCCTGGGTGGATCTTTCCGCGTGAATACTGGCCATCTCCAGCATCACCTAGGCAAATCCACTGGTTTCTCCAGGGTGCCGTTCAACCATCATCCACCCGGAGGTATGTTGAAAACTCGAAGTCTTGAAATCTTGATCATGATGTAGGTCTTGATATTATTAACTCTCTCAACTCTCATGAATCACACAACCAACCCCGTCTACTAATAGCATAGCAAAAAGGTAAAACAACGTTTCCCGGGGCCAATGTGTCAAAGAGTTTGAGGGGGTACCTACCACATGATACTACTACAATGTAACCAAGTTTCCAACTAACCTATCTTGCATGCAATTGGGGAAATGGTAGAACTAATGCATATAAAACATGGGTAATCATGATCAAAGTGACTTGCCTGATTGATGATCTTCGTACTCGTGGGACTCTAAGTAACAAGCTTCGCACTCCGGATAATCTAACGAAGCAAACAAGCACTCAATAAGCATACAACAGAATATTGTAACCCACAAACATCAATCAAGAACTAGTAAACAGTCAAGACAAAAAAATGCACAAATCACAAGTAAGGAAAACACACAAAGTTTTGTTTACTAGGAGGTGATTGATAAAACACTACTAACATAATAAAACTATTTCTAAATAACCAAAACAATTGTTGACAGCAAGGAAACAATAAAATATTTTTATTAATAAACAGAAGAAAATCAATTTATGTTTGTTGAGAAAACTTTTGTAAAGTTTGTAAAAGTTTTGATAAACACTATATGAATCAACTATAGTTTTACTATCAAAAGAGCAAAACAAAACTTATTATTTATTAACAAAACATGTTCTTAACAGGGAAGAATTTTACAAATAAACTTGTCTTAGAAAACAAAATTAAATTATATACAAATTTGTTGAAAGAAAACTATTACTAACTAGGTGTTTTAATCAAAATAAACTTATTTGAAAAGAAATTGTGATTCCTATATTAACAAAGAAATAAACTAAACAATTTTATATTTTTTTAACAATAAGTAAAACACTAAATGTTTAAATCAACAGAACCCACTAAACAAATTAAAACTAAATCTAAGTTAAACTAACTAAAACAAAGTAAATAAAACTATACTATAATACTAGGCAGATTCTGTTTATAGCTATAACACTAACAATGATCATCCTAAAAATCCTCAAGCTAAACATGATGATAGTCCTAACTAATACCAAACAGTAGCAAAAAGATTCATGTCCAAATCTATTTTCAAACTCTAGTTATTCAGATTTGAATGATTTGAGCAAATTTGATTCAATTCAAATTTTATAGTTCAAATTTGAAATTTAAACGTACAGTGTGAAACTACATGAAAAATTTGAGCTATTGCAAAAAGAATCAACTCAAAACATTTAATAAATTAAAAGTTATAAGCAAAACAAAATTTGGATTCACTCTGTTAACTAAAACAAAAACAGAAAAGGGAAAAATCTACCGGACGGCCAGGGGGCTACGTGGCGCTTTCCTATTGGTTGCGGGCGTGTGCGCACGAGAGCTTACGGGCGGGCGACCGGTCCGAAGAGGAAAACGATTCGGAATTAAATCTGATCTAATCTAACGCGTTGATTATGGATCCGACGGTCCAGGGAGCTTACGGAGGAAAGGTCGCCGGCGTTGGAGGTCTCCGGTGGATCCGAAGGCGGCGAAGACGACGGCGAGAAGCTCCGGTGGTCGAGGAAGGCAGCGAAGTGGTCCGGGCGGTTGCGGTGGACGTCCTGCGTCGAATTGTGAGGTCGGAGGGGCGAGGGGACGTCCGAGGCGACGGGCACGTGCAATGGAAGCTCCGGTGGTCGGAGTTACTCCGGTGAGGAATTGCGGCAGCCTTCCGGCGAGATAGGAGAGGGGTTTGGGGGGAAATGGATGCGGGGACTGGCCGGCTTTTATAGGAGTGCGGGGGAGCAAGGGGGTTAAGAGGGGCGGGAGATCCGGGGAGGGGAGAAACGGTCGGCGACGGCGCGCGCGAGAGGAGGGAGGCGACCGAGCGGGGCTAACGGTCGGTCGGGTGGGACCCAGTGGCAGCAAGAGGGTGGGCGAGGTTTCCGCGTCGGTCGGCCGGCGCATATTGAATTCGCGAAATAAAGCCTGTGGGCCGGCCCGTTTTAATTCTAAAACCGTTACCGTTTTCTGTTTGATGTTTTTCTAGAGCGTTTCAAAAACCTTTAAAGCATTCAAATCGTCTCTAAATATAGGAGTATTATATATCAAAATTAACAGAATAATAAATGCCATTTAATGAAATTTTTTATTCTGTCATTTGAACACTTTAAAAAAATAATATTTGTAGAAATTGCCTATTTGTTTTTAAAACCTTTTTGCAAATATTTTCAAAACAACTCCTGGTTACTTTTGTTCAAATAGATCACCAAAATGACCCTGGTGTGGAGTGTCATGTTACTCCCCTCTTATTTTGAACATTTTACCAAGATTTCAAATAGGTGAAAGCAACTTAGGGAAAGTAGAAAGGGCTTTCAGAATTTTAGAAAGAACATTTCAACAATACAGGTATTCAAGCAATGATGATGATGGATGCATAGCTATATTTCATAACATTCCAAAATGAAATTTTGGGATGTTACAGCTTTGGAAATGTCAAGCTTTGGTCTAAAGTTTGAAAGCACTTCGACCATCCAAAGCAGAGCCTTGGCGGAGTTCATTGCAGAATGGACCCCAACACACGATGAAGAGGTTCGAGAGTCAACTCTCCCCGGCAAGGAAACCGATCAAGAGTGGGTCATGTATTTTGATGGGGCTTTCTCTTTGCAAGGCACCGGTGCCGGAGTGCTGCTTGTCACACCCACCAGAGAGCACCTCAAATATGTCATTCAGATGCATTCCCCCGGGAGAGATCAACGAACAATACTGCTGAGTATGAACGACTGCTTGCCGGTCTCAGGATTGTGGCAGACCTTGGGATCAAGAGACTTATTATCTGGGGTGATTCTCAGCTTGTCGTATGTCAAGTGAATAAGGATTATCAGAGTCCGTTGATGGAAGCTTATGTAGATGAAGTGAGGAAGTTGGAAGAACGTTTTGACGGCCTGCAAATGGAGCATGTTCCGCGTGCGGAGAACAGCGTTGCCGATGGCCTGTCAAAGTGTGTTGCCCTAAAGTTGCGTGTGGAACCAGGAACTTTCATGCTTCGACTGACTCCACCATCCGTGACACCATCGACTTGACAAGAGTAAAGGAGAAAGTTGAGTTCCGGTAAGTATTTCCGTGCAGAACTCCTAGAAGCCGCCGGCAAGGAGGTTGCTGGGGACAACGTTAGGGTTGCAGGTGAGCGCCATGCTTTGGCGGAGCCTCCGGATCTTGCCGCGGAAGCACACGCTCCTGCCAGGCTTGTCGGGAGGCAGCAAGCTGCCGGGGGGCCTCAGGCCCTTGCCATTGAGACAAATGCTTCCCCTGCAGAGGATATGACTTTAGTCCTTGTTGTCGAGCCCCAGGCTCCAGCATGGACACAACACATCGTATGTTTCCTTCAAATAGGAGAACTCCCTGAGGAACAAGAGGAAGCAGAGAAAGTAGCCCGCCGGTCTAATATGTACCAGTTCGTAGACAACGTCCTATACAGAAAGAGACTAAATAGTGTGAAACTCAAGTGCATTTCTTGGGAGGATGGACTGGAGTTGTTGGTAGAGATACATGGAGGCATATGGGGCTCCCACATAGGATCAAGAGCACTTGGTAGAAAGGCAATCTGGCAAGGTTTCTTTTGTCCCACTACCCTCCAGGATGCAAATGCGTTAGTAACCAAGTTTGAAGCATGCTAGTTTCATTCAAAGAAATTACATCAACCAGCTCAAGCCCTTCAAACAATCCCTCTCACCTAGTCATTCTTTGTCTGGGGGCTTGACATCCTTTGCCCCTTTCCCCGCGCTGCCAAGGGTTTGAGTACTTGTAAGTTGCGATCGACAAGTTCACAAACTAGATAGAAGTGGAAGCAGTGAGAAAGGTGACAACACAGTCAGCCGTCATGTTCTTCAAAGGACTAGTCTACTGCTTTGGAGTTCCCAACGGGATCATCACTGACAATGGCACATAGTTCACGAGCCACACCTTCATGTAATATGTCCAAGACCTTGGCATCAAAATCAGTTTTGCTTATGTTGACCACCCTAGGAGCAACGGCCAAGCGAAAAGGGCTAATGCTGAAGTACTGCGAGGCCTCAAGACAAGAACTTTCGACAAGCTGCACAAGTGCAGAAGGCACTGGATTGATGAGTTGCCAGTGGTTCATTGGTCAATAAGGACGACACCAAATCGAGCTACCGGCCAGACACCCTTCTCCCTCGTATATGGGGCGAAAGCAGTTCTCCCCATAGAACTCATATAAGGGTCACCTCGAGTGCTCGCTTATGATGAGCTTGAGCAAGAGCAGTTGCGGCAAGATGACGCGACGCTCCTTAAGGAAGAACATCTTCAGGCTGCTGTGAGAGCTGCATGCTACCAGCAAGCTTTGCGCCACTCCCATAGCCACAAAGTTAATGCCAGAAGTCTTGAGGAAGGCGACCTTGTTCTTTGGCGAGTTTAGTTCACCAAGAATTCCAACAATTTGACTTCAAACTGGGAAGGCCCTTATCGGGTAGTACGAGTAACCAGGCCTGGCGCAGTCCTCCTAGAGACCGAAGATGACATCCTAGTGAGCAACTCTTGGAATATTGAACATCTTCGTAAGTTCTACCCATGAGGCGCGGTTGTCGGCTCTCCCGGCAACCACCTTCTGTACAAGTCTTGCCGCTGAAGCATGTAATCCTTGCTACATAGCCAGACATAGGCCCTGTGCGTAGTTGAATAAAGCTAAATGTTCCGCAAATCTTGATTGATTCTCATGTTTACTTATGTGCATGTTTGTCTGAGATATTGCATTACACTTACTACTGGCAAGAGCTAACGGAACGCCAAGGTTCCAAATCCATATTTTCTCTTCTTTCTTTTTCTCAAAGGACAGAAGGTTAGCTCGCGTGTAGCTTTGCCTAGGGGGGAATGATGGTATGGATACCTACGGGCGACGTTAAAAAAAATCTTGCCAGAAGGAGTACGACAACGAAAAGATAAGTTGCAAAACCCCAAGTGAATTCTTGTTGTGAAATTGTATTCCCTGGATGATATCGACTTCTGTATGGGAAACCTGCATGCAAAGTAACCTTGTTGCGATTGGTTGCACCCCTATTCTGTTTCGAGTCCGCTCAACAGTCTAGGTGGCCACAGTGAAAACACCAGGGTCTCTTGCTGACAGCAGCCCCGCCAACAGGCTAGTAAAGTCCCGCACCTAGCGCTCGCGGCAGGGCTGTGCGCACCGGCAAGTCTCCAACCAAGCGTAGGGTGAATGCATACAGAGAGAATTAAACAAGGAGGGTAACATAACAATTGTTCAAAGCATAACAAGCTATATTACATCGGTCTTGCCAAGATTCTAACATGATATAAACTATTCTTGACATGGATGGCGGCGAGAAGTAAGGCAGCTAATCCCGGCGATCGCCTCCAACCCGTTTGACTTGTCTTACCTTGTCGACGATGGGCACGACAAGTTCTTCAAGCGCCTTGACATCTACACCCTTCGACAAGCGATCAAGGACGTTGGAGAAGTTGATACCGGGGTTCTTGTGCACCACCTTGACGAGCACCTTGCGGAGAATGGCCTGGCAGAGCTTGCACGATTCGCTGGCCAGGTAGGATGCCCAATCGGGGTGAAGCTGGTCCAAGGCTCCAAGCATACCGTCTAAGAACATGGTCACCTTGGCGCTCGTGGACAATCGGTCGTCGGAAGAGTACATGGGGCCTTCCAGGCCCATGACGGACAATTGTGCAGAAAGCTTCTCCATGACGTCGATGAGCTTCTCAGTCCAGACTTGTACTCCCTGTACATAGTCGTAGTGGATGGTTGCAGCACTCTTGACTAGCTCCTTCTCATCTAGCAGATCCTTGACCAAAGCCTTCTCACGGGTCCTGGCAGTTCGAGAGTCATGGTCAGCGTAGCCAACTTCAAGTTTAGCTCATCAATGGACTCGTTGGCTGAAGAGAGCTATTTGGTCTTGTCAGATATGGTGACCTGCATGTCCATCAGGATATCTAGGGCTTTGTCTCTTTCAGACTTGAGTAACGAGACCTCCTTGCCGAGATCCTCAAAGTTGGTCTCCAGCAAGTTCTTGGCGGCCTCTATAGCTTCGGCGGCTTCGGCAGCCTCCTTCAGCTTGCTGGCGTGATCTGCAGTTAGAGCCTCGAGTGTCTCCTTGTGTTTCTACTCCAGCTCCTGGGTCTGCCGCACGACAAGCTCCTCGATCCCCACTTCCTTGCCGTGAAGTTTGTTGGCAAGCGCCTTCTCGTGAGTGACAAGGTCTTACTCATAGGCGTCGAGCCCGATACGGCTCTCCTTTAAGTGAGCGTCCTCGGCTCCAGCCCGTTGCTTGGCCTCCTCCTGCGCCTCCTCGGCATCGGACTGCTGCATGTGGAGTTTTTTCCCGCCTTGGCTCAATTGCGCCTGACCAGACATCAGATCCTAGGAAGCTTGGGCGAACCAGGCCAGAGTTTCCTCGACGCGCTCCTGGAAATTGGCCTTCGCCGCTTCCATAATTGCTGCCCTGGTGTCCAGTTTCTCCTTTCGGGCGCGGTGAAGCGCTTGGAGCTTCCAAAAGCTATCGCCCATGGTTTGGAGGAGTTGCTCTTATTGGGATTTGCTGTTGTTGGCACTTGGTTCATGGACAATCTCGAGCCTAGCAACAGTAATTATCCCCCCTTCAAAAGCTTCACCTTTGGTTGGCGGCCCAATGCTCGCCATGCTGGGGATGCTGACGAATAAATTACCACCAACCCTGAGGTACTTGCTCAATGAAGGGGCTTCTGATGTGGGCGGCTGGTCCTCGACGGCCGCCTTCCTGGAGGCTGGGGGCTCCGTGGCCGGCGTAGCACCTGGAGCTCTTGCGGCAGGAATGTCGTCAGTACGGTCACTGCCCCCCTCACCAGCCTTCTTAGCCTCTTCCCACGCGTCCTTGGCAGCCTCAGTGCTAGCAGCCTCGGTGGAAGCATTCTTGGCGGCTTCAGCGGCCTCGGCGGCAGCACTCTTGATGGCCTCCTCAGCAGCAATCATGTCGGCCTCAGCGGCAGCATCCCTAACGGTCTCCTCGACGATGGTGTAGACATCCATGCCCTCCATCAAGGTAATGTATGAAGGCCAAGAAAACAAACGAAATGAGGCTGAGGTGGAAGTTTAAGAAGACAAAAAATACGAACATAATAAAGAGTACATGTACCAACGACGGTTGCCGGAGAAGACCTGTCGATGCCTATGCTTGCTGGCTCTCCCTCATCGGGATAAAGTGCGCTAGAGGAAGTCCTCGCCAGGGATCCATCTCTAGGCGGCGTAGATGATGGAGGCAGCGTATCAGGGACAGCCTCCAATGGTTCTCCTTGTCACTATCCTCCTCCTACACGTTTGGTGATGTCAGCAGTAAAGATGCGCACCCCAACACTTGCCAACGGGAAGTGAGTAATGGGCTCATGCCGGGGGCTCCACCGAGGGTTGAGTCAAGGGCTACGCCGTGGGCTCCATCGAGGGCTGAGTCAAGGGCTGTGCCATGGGCTAGCCTCTGGGTTGATCATGGTCGTCTATGGCGCGCCTGAGGCGCTTGCTAGTGGCTCCTCAACCGTTGAGGTCCTTGCCCTTGCTACCCTTTGCGCCAGTGTTTCCGCATACCCGTGGAAGCAACCCAAGGCAAAGCAAATGAGTAAAGTAAAACCAAAAATTCGAAAGGCAAAAGATACGGCAAGATCCTTACTCCTCATCGTCTTCTCCCAAGCTAAAGGTAGAGAGGTCAAAGGCAACCTCCGCCATGGTGCCCATGGGGGGGGGCGGGTGGAGGGGTGCTCCCGGATCGCTTGGTCGCGGCCGGCGCATGTTGCTGATGAGCTTCTTGTCGTCGCGCGGGCTTGCCGGTCGCCCCCTTGGCGGGGACTGCACTGCTTGAAGGAGCTTGATGGACCAGAAGCCTAGAGGCGGCACTCTGAAGGACGCGCCTCTTCCTTGTCACAAGAGATGGGGCCTCCTCAAGTAGTTCCTCCTTAGTTGTGTCTTCGGTAGGACGCCCCTAGGAAGATTTGCCACCTTGCTCATCGGCGGTCCCACCCTGCCCGACAAGATTATCGTCCGACAATGTTTCCACTCCGCCGCCTGCATCTTCCCAGAAGCTGGCGCTGCCAGCCTCTGTGTCAAGATCAGCTTCCTCCGCCCTGCTGGGGATGTATGCCATTTCTTCCTCAGTGGTATCGTAGACGAGGCCCTCTTCCTTGCGGGTGGCCATCTCCACCAAGTTATCAAAGAATTCTTGTGCCTTCTCTATAGACGGCTCAATCCAAGATGCATCAAGGCTGTGGTTGTCCAATGTCCGCATCATGGCGATGATTCTACCTAAAGCAGAATTGTTGCACAAGGGGACTATGCCTGCCGGCAACTCATGTACTACAACACTCCTGAACAGTTTCTGGCAGAGAGCTCCATGCTGCATAACTGTCAGATTGTGGTTCAGCCGGGGGCGCAGCCTCATGATGTCTGCCGCGTTTCCGAATTCCCAAGCTGGCCTCCCCTTATTCTGTAGGGGAACAATGCGCCAGCGAAGAAAATCGGCGCCTATCATCTCTACGGTGAGGCCGGCGTTTCATAGGAGGTGAATCCTGGTGGTCGTGACTGTGAGGTTCCCATCCTTAGGGTCAAGGGCACTCTAGCCATCTCCGCGCACCATCTTGGTTTGTCACGGCAAGCAGAAAGGCTGGAATTTCTTCTCCTGAATCCAGCACCATTTTCCTCGCCACTCATCCCACCTCTCGCAGTAGGCCCCGTCTGGGTAGACCTCCTTGGTTCCTTGCCATGGAATCCAAGCGACGGCACCAGAAAGGGCTCCGCCGTGTTGAATGCGGGGAGTAAAGTAATGGCGGAAAAGAGCGGTGCTAGGGACTACTCTGACAAAGTTTTCGCAAAGATGAGCGAAGACCAACATACACGTCATGACATTCAGCGTAAAATCCAACAGTTGGAAGCCTTAAGTGAACATGATGTCGTTGAAGAAATCCGGGAAAGGGGCAGAGCCTGTAGTAAGAATAATTGGCAAAGAAATGATATTTATCTAGGCCGCTCCTGGAAGGACCTGGACTCACGCGGGTGGCGGGATGCGCCATCGTCATTGTCTCCCACATGCACTGATATCGCTCCGTCAGAGCGCCCACGTCAAGCCCCGGCAGAAAGACGACTTGCTCCTTCTGCATCCTCACTAGCTTGTTCTCCGAAACGGGTACCGCATCCTTGCCCTTGCTAGCCCTAGGCAGCATGGTGGTTATGGGGGAGGGAGCTGAGGTCAGAGAGGGCATGGGGATGAATGGGAGGAGCTCTGTTTCGGGCTCGAGGAGGAAGACGACGATAGTTCTTAGATTGGGAAAGACAAGAGGTAAATGAGGAGCCCCTTTGCAATTTCCTTTTGATGGCGAAGGCATGGGGCACCCTCCTTACTAGAGTAATATAGAAACGTTTCACGGGCGCGCTGCTGTAACGGCTGCGCTGCACATGTATCCCACGTCCCACTTTCAATGGGCATCATGGGGGGGCGCAACAAGCGCAATGATCACAACCATAAGGCCCTACCACATGTACTCGTGCATTGTTTGGGCCCAGCCCAACAACACCTCACGGCATGTGTGGCCTAGGCCCGGGGGCTCCTCTCAGTGCGCTGGAGTTTTGGGCTCTCCAGTGCCCCTTACTCGTGACGGGCAGTAGTATCCACCCTGGCGACGAGGCCCGACAGGGAGCTGGCAGGTCCAAGTACAGGAGAATCAAAGACCAACGGCAAGACCTTGCCAGAATGGCCATCCAACTCTCAAGTAAAGCAAAGCCCCGGCAAGACCCGGCAAGGCGAAGCCCTGGCAAGGCCTCGCCAGCACAGAGTCCAGGTGTCGCCCCGCCTGGGCACGTGTTGCGGCGTCGATGATGGAGAAGCTAACCGGTGCCCATGGGACGGGCCCCTGTCCCGTCCCGTGGACAATCAGAGATGCCTGACGGTGCATTAAATGCGTGTGTCCTACCCTGTTAGTGTTAGGTATGATAGCACTATAGTTCTGTACACCCCTTGCACACACTGTACACCACTATTGGGATCCCCTTCAGAGTATAAAAGGGGGCCCAGGGTGATACGATGGAGGAGTTTTGGACCTTTGCACTTTTAGAGTGTTGGTTGTTTGACTTTGGACCTTCTAGCTCATATGCGTAGCAACTGCTCATAGCGCTCCTGTACCTAGAACCCTAAGAACACCCACAATACAACCAAGCAGGAGTAGGGTTTTACGCATCTTTGCGGCCCAAACCTGGGTAAAATACCCGTGTGTTGTTCGTTAGACCGGGTATTTGTGCGAGCCTTCTCCCCCGCCGAACCGAAAGGGTTCCCTCTGATCCCATAGGTGTTCTTTATACACGACTTTGACATATATCAAAGGTCATAGTTCCCAAAATTTAGGACACAACAAAACTCTATGCTTGATCACTTTTTTTTGGCATAATCCCTACACGTGACAATCAAAGTTTCAACAAACAATGAATTAAATGAAGTGCTTGAGAGCCTTGAGGATGAGATAATTGTGGGCATGTTTATGAGCACTCTAGCATCATGTTTTTTTACACGCCTTTCAGTCCCTATCCTATCTTTTTATGGCTCTATCAAAGAAAAACTCTTGATGCATTCCCGACAAGCAAGTGTTGTCTAGAATCAACATAATCGAGTTTTGCACAATTGTTTCACCTGGTAGATCAAAAACATTGTGTTGATTATCTTTGCTTCACTAACACTTGCATACTAAACCATGCCACTGCTACAACTATACTAAGTTCTGAGGTGAAGAAGCAGAGGGCTATCTAGGTGTATTGATCGTAAGTGAACCAAAACCTTCTTGTTATTTTGGTTTAAACAGCCGAGTTCCTTATGATTCATATTTATCTTTATGTTGCTCGAGGATAATAAAGTTTAAGCTTCGTGGAGTTGATGGGTGATATTTTTATACTCATTCATCCTTTGTTTAAACCAAGATATTCCATTAAAACCTAGATATTCTGTTAGACATGGTACTAATGACTAATGAAGCAAAGAATTCCACAAATCCTCTATTTGATGTGTTTCCACATGAAATGGATAAAATGGGAAGAAATCACGTGTGAACATGGAATGGAGTGAAGGAGGAGAGACAAGAAATCAAGAGCAGACAAACCAGAAGAAACAAAGCAAAAGATGGCGATCCATCCGAATGTGATCAATCGTATGAGCAGTCATATGGCATGGAAACTGATGCATCTCGTCTACCTGAACAACTTTTATAATGTGAACCAGGTCGAAATGTTAACTGAATGTCCATGAGCGAAGACAAAACAAAGCCATCTGCATCCCCTTCCATCAACCCTAGCCGCTGTCATTCCCATCTCCATGGCCACCATCACACAAGGCCTTGTAAGATATAATATCAGTCTTTCGATCTTCAGGATGTGTTTTTCAATGTTTTCTTCATGTGATTTGATCTCCATGCGTGAGTAATTTGGTAATTTACGGGTTGAGGCATAGGCCTTGATTCGTCTCCAATGTATATATAATTTTTGATTCTTCCAGGATATTATATTATAAATATAGGATAAATTATATGCAATAATATGTTAATTTATATCATTTTAGGAATGTTACTATTAACCCACTACCTAGTGGAGTTGCTGTTTTTTTGCCTCCTTTTAGTTTTCCAAGAGACTGAAACTTGCGATTCGCGTTGACTTTTCTGCGAAGAGGAGCGGGTGATGCAACACAGTACAAATAAGTATTTCCCTTAGTAGAGAACCAAGGTTTATCAAACCAGTAGGATTAGCACGCAACCCCCATCTTCAGCGACTACGTAGAAAGAAGGAAACACTTGCACCCAACACGGGCAAGAGGGATGTCAATCCCCTCGGACTCGTTACTTGCCAGCTAATCGTTAGTGTGGTTGGTAGTAGATGGTCATAAATAGAAAAATAAAATATAAAGGAAATAATAACATCAAGGTAATTGATATTTTTGTAAATATATATTTGGACAGACCTCGGGGCCATAGTTTTCGCTAGTGGCATAACTCATGAAGTAAGCATACGGCGGGTAAACAAATTACTGTTGGGAGATTGATAAAAACACATAATTATGCCATATTTATTCATGGCGATGATAGTGTGTATAAAGGTATCAAGTCCATAAGCAAATAGGCTTACTCCTATCTGCACCTATTACTATTACTCCATCGATCGACCGCTATCCAACTTGCATCTAGAATATTATGTAAATAGAGTAATGCATGGAGAACAATGACATGATGTAGGAAAAGATCACTTGGTAAATTTGAATTAACCTCATCATTTTATCCTTAGTGGGAACAATAAAAAGATGTGTATTGACCCTTTTTGTCACTTGGATATTGACCATCGCCAGATTGAACCCACTACAGCGCACCCCTCTCATCGAAGAAATACCAATATAGATGGAAAAACTATTTCAATAGATCGGAGAGATTTACGAAGCTATAATAATCATGAAAACAAGAATGATAATAGATATCAGAGAAAACTCAAATCACTTATCATGAATAATTTAAACATAAACCCACAATTCATTAGATCCCAACAAACGCACCGCACAAAAGAATTACATCGGATAGATCAAAGAGAAGATGCGATGATCACTGCATTGAAGATCAATAGAGGGAGAGAGAGACATCTAGGTACTAACTACGGTCTCATAGGTCTATGGTACACTACCCACACATCACCATGGGAGTAGTAAGGTTGATGTAGAGGCCCTCAGGGATTGATCCCCCCTTTGACAGGGCATCGAAACAGCACTCCAGATGGGCACACGACGGAACAAAGACTTATGGCCGTTGAAAAATTGTTTCGGGAGGCTCTCTAGGGTTTTTGGGATTTATCAGAATTAATAAGCGAGAGAGGGGCGTCAGGAGTCTCCCGAGGGTCCCACCAAATATTAGGGCGCAGTCATCCCGTGGGTGCGCCCCAGGCCTAGGCATTTGGTATAAACCGAATTTTAGGTTTCTACCATTCAATTTTTCTGTAAATTCGGTTAACAAATATGAAAACCAAAATAGACATCAAAATTTAACTAACAGATAGCTCGAGTAATCTAGTTATTTGGTTTGGTGTATGGTTTACACCGTATTTGCTGAACATCTTGAAAGAATTTTAGCTATGTTCATTACTTGTACATGTGCTCTTTTATAACCTAGATTTTCACCCGATCCTATTTGGTTGGACGAGGTGTGACTAAATAACTATGCCCTCTACTGCTCCCCGTGCTTGCATATACGTGGAAACTGCGTATAGTGAGAAATAAAGCCCAAAACAACAAAGTGGGCCTTGCACCCGTGTGGTCAACTTAGCCCCTGCAGAAACCTGCATAGCGGTGGCACGAGGCTACAAGCGTGTAAACAATCCAGCCACTAGTGAGCACGGGAGAAGCTCATGACTTCTTGAGCGCGGCTGTTCCTGACGTATACTCGGTGTTTCTCGGTAAACCGTACAAAAGACCATACCGAAAGAATTAAATTCAGTTAATAGATGTAGAAAACGAAATTTACTATGCTAGCAATAAAAACTAAAAATTCGGTTTTATTGGTTTCGGCTTCGCTTCGTCGGTTTTTATGCCCAACAGTGGTGCACCCTGATGTGTGGTGGCTCCCTCGTGTGGCCTCCATTCTTCTCTCGAAGCTTCCAGGTCTTCTGTTCGTCTAGAGTTAATCATAAAAAAGTTTGGTGGTTATTGGAGTTCATTTGGTACTGTAAACTTGAAAAGCTAAAAACACGCTGAAAACGACAAGTGGTACTTGGCACTGGTTTAATAGGTCAGTGCTCAAAAAATAATATTAATTGACATATAATTGCCTAAAAAGTGTCCTAGAATGATAATATTATAGGATGGATCAATCAAAAATTATAGATATGTTGGTAATTTTACGACACCCCTAAGCTTAATTCATGCTCATGGTCAAGTAGGTAAATGATAAAAACATAATTTTTGACGTGACATGCTACCCAACATGTAATCTATTACAAGTACGATCGGTGAGAAACGATGAATTAATGCACATCAACATACTAATATTCATACGCATATGTAACATAAACATCAAGTTTCGAAATATAAGATCCATAAAGAATGTTAACCCTATTCATTTCTAACATAAGTATAGCATGGCTCCGTCTTCGCCACATAAATACAAATGTTATGCACCACGGTGTCAAGTCAGGCAATTGGATCCTACTTTTTAACACACGTCAGATTTTTATTACTCACGCAAATCATGAAGGTGGAATAGAATATGGTGGTAGGTTTCAAAGGGGTAAAAGTGGAGAAGAAAGTTTCATATTAACTAGGCGCGTCAATGGGCTATGGAGATGCCCATCAATATATATAAATAGGAGGAGTAGGGATTGGCATGCAAGGGATGCATTGGATATATAAGTATATGAAATCTCAACTCAAGCTAAGTGGGTGTGCATCCAACTTGCTAGCTCATGAAGACCTCGTGCATTTGAGGAAGCCCGTCATTGGAATATACAAGCCCAGTTCTATAATAAAAAAATCCCACTAGTATATGAAAGTGACAAAACAAGAGACATTCTATATGAAGAACATGGAGCCACTTTGAGACACAAGTGTGGAAAAAGAGGTAGCAGCAGTGTCCATGATTCTTTTCTATCATTTTATTTTTTAATTTTCTTCTATTGTTTTATATTTTTTCTTTTATTTTCCTTTTCTATTTTTTATTTTTTGTCTGGTGTTTCATCCCAACTTGTGGGTAAGTCATTGTCTCCACTATCCTTTCCTTACTAAGATAGTGCCCTAATAATGATGATCGTCAAACTTTTATTTACTTACATCTCGATATGAAAAATTGATAAAGTAAAATGACCCTATATGAATGCCTTTAGTAGTATACTAGGAAGTGCAAGGATCACGCATAATGTATATAAAAATGATGAACAGTGGCTTTGACACAACTACTATATCAGCTTATATGATCATGCAAAGCAATATGACAATGGAAGTACAAGTCATATTATGTGACGGTGGAAGTTGCATGTCGATATAACTTGTAATGGCTATGGAAATTCCATGATAGGTAGGTATGGTGGATGTTTTGAGGAAGATATATGGTGGCTTATGTGCAACATTGTATTATGTCATAGGGTTTGGATGCACCAGCGAACACCGATCCTCAAAGTGAGAATGAGCAGTGCATGGCACCGAAGAGGCTAGCAAATATGAGGTGGTGAGAGTGCGTATATCCATGGATTCACATTAGTCATAAAGAACTCACATACTTATTCCAAGATTTTAATAGCTCTCCCAAAGCAAAGTACTACTCGCATGCCCCTAGGGAGGAGGTTGGGAGGTGTTAACCATCGCGTGCCACCAACTTGAAGAAAACTAGTATTTCAACAAGGAATAAGAATGCTCACACATCATCACCATGCCATAGAATATTTAGGTGAACAACAAGTCAAAACTCTCTAACTCATGATACTCTTACTAATTAATAATCATGCACTCATGCCCATTCACATGACCACATTAATATCATTAACTCAAAATTTCTCTTTTATGTGCTACATGAAGGTTTTGATTATGCACTCTTTGAATACCTATTATTTTTTGGACTAATCTTATAACCCATGAAAATTACTATCATTTTGTATTAACTCTCAAAGAAATATAAGTTAAGAATAAGAGTGCAGTTATTTCTTTAAAATCTACAAGCCACCGTGCTCTAAAATTTATAAGTGGAGTACTAGAGAAATTGCTTTGATCAAAAGATATAAGTGAAGTATAAAGAGTATTATAATAAATCATGGTGATTTTGTATCGCTCCTAAGTAGGCATGTCTAGCAAACAATGATTGTGGAAACGTAAAACAAAAAACAAACTAAAGCAAGCGACACTCCAAGCAATGCTCATATCATGTGATGAATAAAGACATAGCTCCAAGGGACATACCGATGGATTGAGACAAAAGATGGGATGCCTTTCGGGGCATACCCAGGCTTAGTTGCTTGAGTCTTACTATATTTTGAGTCGGGGTGTCCCAAGCTTAGGCTGTTGCCTCTCCTTATTCCTTCATCCATAGTGACAACACTCAAAACATGAAAACTTCAACACACAAAACTCAATAGAAACCTTCATGAGATCCATTAGTATAATAAACCTGTCAAATACTCTATCCACTGTTATAAATTTATTATTATTTTATTATTGCATCAGGTACTATATATAACTACTCCATGGATTGTACCCCCCAATAAAATCCATAGCATCATCCAAACAAGCAAACTATGCAAGCAAAAAACATAATCTGTCTAAACAGAACAATATGTAATGATCTGTAAACAAACCATACTTTTGTAACTCAAAAACTTCTGAACAATTAGGAAAAAATTGGAAATATGTATATTAATAATGTTTAAAAAAATTAGATCAACAAGACGTTCCAGTAAAATCAGAGAAATTCTGCACTGGACGCTAAAGTCTGTGTGTTTGCACGGTATCAATTCTACTAATCATGCAAGTCATACCAAAGGCATTACTTGGCAAAAACAGAAATTCAAACACAAAAACACAATCATTAAAATATCAATAATCATGTTATTATAAACAAATATAAAGGAAAAAAGCAAAAATATAAGATAACTATTGGGTTGCTTCCCAACCATCGATATTGTTTTACACCCCTAGGTAGGCATAATGCATATGATTCAAGCGTTGTCATCCTTCTTATCAAGGTCCTTAAAGACACAACCATGCTTGTGAAAAATATGAGGTTTGATAATAAGTTTTCTTACCAAGTTTATAAGATTGGGATGTACACTGATCATTTAAAGATCCTCATTTTTCTTGATAGGAGAGGTTCTAATGCTCTTGGGAACATATCTGAACTTCGGATTTTTCTTTTGAGAGGTACTAGCATTAGTTTTTGTGGGAGTTAAAATGGAACCTACTTTATCAATGAATTCCTAAATTTTCTGAATTATAATCAATCCTTGCTCTAGCCGCTCATTAATAGTTGCATGTTTATCCTTTAATGTTTTCAAAGTAATTTCTACCTTTGATCTAAATTGAGTGATATGATTATGAATCTTTTTACCCAACTCCTCAATTTGTTATCTTGTGGACATTTTATTTTGAATAACGTCAAGCCTTTGCATAACAGCTACCAAGGTTTTGATCAAAAAAACATATTCAAAGGTCACAATAGTTTCATTAATGATAACAGGTGGTGAGCCAACTAAATTTTCCATGGCCTTGAAAGCATCCTAAGTATGACTCATTAAGAAATTACCATCGGTAATGATGACCCACAAGTATAGGGGATTAATAGTAGTCCCTTTGATAAGTAAGAGTGTCGAACCCAATGAGGAGTAGAAGGATATGATAAGCGGTTTTCAGCAAGGTAATTTCTGCAGGCAATGAAATTGCAAGTAGCAAGTAGTTTGATAGCAAGGAAATTTGTAACGAGCAAGTAATAATAACAGTATGTAAGGTGCAACAAGGTAGCCCAATCCTATTGTAGCAAAAGATACGCCAAAAGTGTTTCTTATGATGAGCACAATGTTGTTGAGGGTACACGGGAATTTAATTGAGCCACTTTCGTCATGTTGGTTTCATTTGTGTTCATTACTTTGATAATTTGATATGTGGGTGGATCGGTGCTAAGGTGTTGTTCTTACTTGAACTAACTACCTACTTATGATTAACCCCCTCGCAAGCATCCGCATCTACGAGAAAAGTATTAAGACAAAGTCTAACCATAGCATTAAACATGTGGACCCAAATCAGCCCCTTACGGAATAGCGCATAAACTAGGATTTATGTTTCTGTCACTCTCGCAACCCATCATCTAATAACTACACCATAATGGATTCCCTTAGGCCCAAGGATGGTCAAGTGTCACGTATTTGATGTTCACATGAAAGCACTAAGGGAATGACAACATACATATCATCAAAATATCGAACGCATATCAAATTCACATGAGTACTTGCAGCATGACTTCTCCCGTGACCTCAAGAACAAAAGTAACTAATCACAAATAATATGCATGCTCAAGATCAATGGTGTATCGAATAGCATAATGGATCTGAACATAAAATCTATCACCAAATAAACTATTAAGAAATCAACGACACAAGGTAATCAACACTACTAGTCACCCACAGGTACCAATCTGAGGTTCCGGTACAAAGATTGAACACAAGAGATGAACTAGGGTTTCAGAGGAGATGGTGTTGTTGAAGATGTTGATGAAGAATTGCCTCCCCAAGATGAGAGGGTTGTTGGTGATGACGATGGCTTCGATTTCCCCCTCTGGGAGGGAAGTTCCCCCGACAAAATCGCTCCGCCGGAGGGCAAAAGTGCTCCTGCCCAAGTTCCACCTCAAGGCGGCGGCTCTTCATCCCGAAAGTCCTACTCTGATTTTTCTAGGTTAATTGGGACTATATACTAGAAGATGGGCTCCAACGGTGGGCCTGGGTGCCCACCCTCCACCAGGGCGGGGGTAGGGGGCCAGGCGTGCCCTGGTGGAGGTTGGCCACCTGGTGGCCTCCCTCCGATAGTTCTTTGCTCTAGAAATTCTTATTTATTACAAAAATAATCCCCATGAATTTTTAGCTTCATTGGAGTTGTGCAAAATAGGTATCTCTGACGTGCTTTTTCGGGGTGCTGAATTCCACCTGCCGGCATTCTACCTCTTGAGGTAAACCTTGCAATTTATGAGATAGAACGCATTAGAATTACTCCCCAAATCATTATTATGCATAACACAATAGAAATAACAGTAGTAAAACATGATGCAAAATGGACGTGTCAGGTAATAGTGTCAAGTAAGAATCTATACCAAGTAGTAATACCAACATAGAAATTACGAAGCAAGATGTTGTGGGATTGCTTATGAGTTGATTTATTTTAAGAAATGCATATCCTATGCAAACCATACTTTAAACTTTCTACTCCCCTATGTTTAAAATTAGAAATTTTTATTTCTATGACCCCGGTTCCTTAGCTCTACTCATTCATCCCCGCGCTCTTAACTTTTGCTCACTTTTCCCACTCCCTTGTCCGAAACCCTCAGAACAGGTTACAACGGACGTTGTCGTCGGTTCAATGCCTCTGACTGTTAACTCCAACGAGTGGACCAGTTTGGGCCCAGTCCACATTTTGAGCATTATGTGCTAACGAGTGGGCCCGCAAAACTGACACTCGCTGTAACCTGAATCCGACCGAGTCGCTTCGGCACCGTCACCTCTCCCATCGTCATGCCGCCTCTGCTGCCGTCGTACAACCTCTGCCGCTGTCATGCCCTCTCTGCCTTATCTATGCCACCTCCGCTGCATCTACCCTCTCTCCCCATATAGGATTAGGAAGCGATGTGGGGGGAGCATACCATCCGGCCCATCAACTGTGGAGATGATTGGGTCAAATCAGAGGCGGATAATTCATGGATTCCACCTTTGTAAGCATCGTTTTCCTCTCAAAGTGATTAGGATATCCATAAATTAGGTTGTATTTGACTACCACTTGCATGAATCAATGCAATTTTTCTGAAAATTTTGGGCCTAATTACACCCTTTATTTCAATCGAATAGGGTTGATACTACACTTGCTTTTCGGCTGGCGGTTAGAATGGAATCTAGCGAGCTGCATGGAACTAAATGATATCTAATTTCTGGATTTTTCTATCCAAAAGTGCTAGAAAGCAGCATTTCGTTCACAGATTTCCACGAGGCACTCTGTTGTGAGTATCCATGGAGCCCTGTCGATGCTATTGAACTGAGATATTTCGATAGTACCGAGCAGAGATTTGTTGCATTAACTTGTGATGAGCATCTAGGATTGCTTTTTAGTTTGAATGCTAACAACCGTTTCTGTAAAATCCATATCAGTGTGCTTCAGGCGCGCAAACAACATATGCCGAAGGGGAAGGGTGTTCAGACATCATCTGTCTCTGCTAATAGCGAGCGTCCTCTCATTCCTTGTAGGTCGAGACCAAGTAATCCTAGTGGTTTTGAAAGCCACAACATGTCGGCTACCGCTAATTCTACCAGTTCTCCTCTCCATTCTGCACCTGATGTAGAAGTAGATGCAAACCCTGATGAGGAAGTGCCTCGACATGATGATGAGGATGAGACTCTATTCCTTGAACTAGTAGATAGAGTCAGTCAATAGGCAACGAAAGATGAATCCCTAGAGGAACCTACCAGCCATGCTAGATATCATGACACTGACGATGAAGAGAGGGAGGAGAACATCGACTCCTTAGTTTTACAAGAATGTGATGGTCAGGACATGCCAACAATTCAGTGGAACAGGGAGAATCCTCAGCTTACTCCAAGAACCATATTCGAATCGATGGTGGACTGTTGTAATGCAGTGACTACATATTGCATTATCACTGAAAACTCATATGAGGTTGATAGGAGTGAGCCAACAAGATTCACTGTTCATTGCCCTTGTGATAGGAGTAGGTGGAGGTTGCATGCATCCACTATGCTAAAGAGCAAATTGATTCACGTATTACAACTGAATCTTTTTTCCAGATTATTTATCAATTCTATATCCAGATCATGTGAACTATTTTGTTTCAGATAAAAAAACCACACCCGCACACTTGCCCACCTGGAGGGGGAGGGGGAAAGGACAAATCAAAGTTTGCAAAGACTAGGTGGGTGGCAGATGCAATGTTAGATTGAGTGAGGGAAACACCAACATTGATCCAACAGTACTCCATGGGAAGATATTTGACAAGTACAAGATTAATATACCTTACATGAATATTTTCTATGCTAAGGAAAGGGCTCTTGATAGGATTAATGGTCCATGGAAAGTGAGTTTTCAGTTACTTTACACCTTCAAAGCTGAAGTGGAGATGGCTAGTCGAGGTAGTGTTGTAGAGATTGACAAGCATACAGTTCAGTACAAATTCACAGGGAAGACAATGGATAAGGAGTGCTTCAAGAGGGCCTTGTTTGTTTCAAGGCTTGCTCGCATGGGTTTCTCAGTGGTTGTAGGCCCTATTTGGCGGTTGATGCAACTGCTTTGACTGGAAGATGGAGAGGCTAGCTAGCAGCAGCTTATGCAGTTGATGGAAACAACTGGCTATTCCCAGTTGCATTTGGTGTGTTGCAGGTATAGTCCGAGGAGAGTTGGATCTTGTTTCTGCAGAAGTTGCGCAACATTATAGGTACACCCTTAGGTTTAGTTATACACACAGATTCTTACAAGGGTCTAGAGAGTGCAGTAGAAATTGTATTCCCTGGAGTGGAACATAGGGAATGTATGTGACACCTAGTGCAGAATCTTAAAAATAAATTCAAAGGAAAAGTTTATGATGAGAACCTATGGCTAGCATCATACACATGCCGCTTAAGGAAGCATGAGCACCATTTGAGAGTGTTGTATGCTCACAATTCTATGGTGAAGGAGTACATAGATGAACATCAAGGAAAGGTGTGGTCAAGAAGCAAATTCATTGAAATATGCAAACTAGACTATGTGACTAGTAACCTCGCTGAGTGTTTCAATGCAAAGTTCAAGTCAGTGAAAGGGCTTTTGTTGTGGCAAGCATTTGATAAGATCAGGCAGATGATCGTGATCAAGATGGATCTTTGTAAAAGAATTGCAGAAACACAATATCTTGGCCATCTCATGCTCCCATCTCTGATTAAGGCATTGCATGTCAAGGCAAGAGGACTAAGGATGAAATGCATTCGACTGTCGGAATATGAGGCTGAGGTGACATACACTAACAGTAAAAATAGGGAATGGAGATATCCGGTGAACCTTGCAACTAAGGAATGTACTTGTAGGCAATGCAAGATCCGCGGGAAGCCGTGCATACATCTCCTACATCTCATGACTGTTATTGGAGGTGAAGATGGTGAAGTTGATGAGTATTGCTCCGAATATTTCTCTATGGCCAAATTTAGGGCTGCTTATGCTGAAAATGTGCCAGCACTCTTGGGAAAAGACCAATGGAACATAGTAGACCCAAGGTTCAAACTCCATTCTCCTGTACTGACTAGACCACTAGGAAGACCAAGGAAAAATAGGAGAAGAGCTGGTGAAGAGGGTCATGTAAAAAAACAACATAAGTGCAAAAAATGTGGTATCCTAGGGCATATTGATAGGATTTATACCAATCGAGTCGATGCATCATTTGGAGAAGAGGAGAAATGGGCTTCCGCAAATGCAAAGAAGAATGCAGCAGCAGAGGAGAATGCAACAAGTTTAGAGGAGAATGCAGCAAGTATAGAGGAGAATGAAGCAACAAAAGTAGCAGTTTTGTATGTGTCCAAGCTTTCCTTTTTTTGCATTTTTCATCTTTTTTATCGATGGCTAAGCTTATGTCCGTTTGACACGGCTCTAGGATAATTAGAGGCAGAACACAGAAAAGATCTAGAGAGGAAGAAACTTCGGTTGAACCGTCATTTGATGCAGAATTTGAAACCATGGCTTATGAAGGTTTTGAAGCTATAAGAGAGGAGGAAGTTATTTTGTATGAAATTCCTTTAAGGATTAGTGAACCCACAGATGACCATCAACTGGTCATCACTTGCTCGGTCAGTCAAAGCTCAACAAAACCGCCACGACCAGAAGTGAAGATCAGAAACAAAAGACAAAGCTTTCAAAAGCACAAAATATCCTAGCTTGGGAAACCAGGAGTAAGACGGTTAACCCATCCTGGAACACAAGGAGCAAGGCAAATATTTGAATTTGAACTTGAATGCAAGTCATAAACTTTGGACTTTAAGTATTTATAATAAGGATTCTGTCATCAATTTGAGCTATTGTGAAAACTTCTAAGGTGTAATAATTCTAGTTGTAAATTGATGTGAAATTTGAGGTAGAATACAACATCGATGAGAATTTTGAATTTTAGGCAAACTTTGATTTTGAACCAACACTTGAAGTCCATTTCCCTGTGGTGTGAGTTATAAAGATTGCTGAACTATTATAAATGCTAGGTGATCAGTCCGATCTCTTTTGCATGGTAAAACTTGTAGTCATGAGAAATTTCGTCCAAATGAGCTCCCAAGCTAGGGTAAACAGCCCCATTTGTAATCAAGTTTTTTTGGACCTACTCTAAATGAGCCAAATATTTTTCATTAACACCTATTCAATTTATATAGTGTCGATTCGAAGTATCACTATTTATTGAGTTAATCTTCATATTTTTACATTTTTTTGAAAAATATACTTTAATAGAAAACGATTAAAAACAAGTTTAAAATATGAAAATGGAAAACTAAGTTCATATACTTCTTATTCACTTTGAATTCAAGCTTTGTTGATGTTTTGATTTTTTTTAAATTAGTTATGCTCATATGTGTGAAGGATTTTTCATGAAAATGTCCATAGACAAAGTTTATGATTTTGGTTGGTAACATGTCACACAAGACAATATTGTGCGCTGATTTTATATTTTTTTGATTTTTTAAATTAATGGTGCTTATTTGGCCTGGATCGTGCTAGCTAGATTTTTTTTGTACATGTCCATATACCAAGTTTAGTATTTTTCCTTGTTAGTGTGTCTTATAGAACGACGAACGGCGAAGGTTTCATATTTTTTTGGTTTTTTAAATTAGTTATGCTCAGTCAAAGCCTTGGAAACCCCGTTGACCACCTCAAAACCCCTCTAAATCCCACGGCGAAGGGTTAGCCATCCGATCATACCCTAGCGCCAAGCAACAACCCTCCGCGTCGTTGGATCACATGGACGGCTCCAGATCGTTGGATCATGGGGCGATCCGCCAGAGTGGATCCGCGAGAGTTTTTGGTTGTGCTTGTCCACCCTTGCCTCCCCTTTCTTCTGCTCCTCATTCTGTGGTGACGATAGGAGCCACTACTCTGCTTCTTCTTCTCTGGCGACGAGAGGAGCCACTCCTCTACTTCTTCTTCTCTAGCGACTTTGGGAGATATGTCGAGCTCCACTTCAGCCTCCGGCCCCTCGGGGACCAACTATGGTCCACTTCCCATGGAGAGATGTCCTGACTGCCCACATAGCATGCCACTAGTATGGTTGACTTCACACATGGTCAAGAATGGAAACTATGGGCGCGAGTGCATGAAATGCGAGAGCAAATCAGAGGGGCATGTTAGATCTCATGATTTTTCTCTGATTTATTTTTCTATTTGCTTTTAATTATTTTTCCTTGGATCTGGGATTTATGGTTCATGTTTTCGTTTCAGATCGTGAATAGATGCACACATTTTGAATGGCTTGATGACTATGTAAGCGGATTCAATGCAATGTTGCCCCAACCTGGGAGCTCAATCCGCGGTCAGCACCAATGAATTTGGTCTCTAAAAGTGCTACTCCGAAAGTTGGGGATGCAGATCTGAAGGGGTAATTAAAGAAGATGAACAAGAAGTTGAAGCAGATGATTCAATTGAACAAGCAGGCAAATCTGATAGCTTTAGGATTTTATTTTGGTATAGTTTCTCTAGGGTTTGCTTACTTGCTAGCCATCACTCGTTAGAGATATTATTAGTGTGGTGTCATGCGCTCTTGTATTTGGTTAAATTTGTGGATCATGTGTTCTAGGATTTGCTTAAATTTGTCATGTGCTCTAGGATTTTCTTAAATTTGTGGATCATGTGCTCTATGCTCTGTGCTGCTTAGTTTGTCGATCATGTTTCGTCAGTTTATTAGTGTGATGTTAGTTTCGTTAGTTTGTGTTGCTTATTAGTGTGGTGTCATATGCTCTGTGTTCGTGCTGCTTATTAGTGTGGTGTCAGTTTCGTCAGTTTTGTACACTTTCAGTTTATTTAGTTTTGTCACACAACACCGATCGTGAAAAAAACATAGTTCTAGGACCCAAATTCAATCGAAGCTTTGGTTGGGCGGTCACATTGCGTTGAGTTTTCGAAGGCCCACCAAGATAAAAGAGGCCTAAAAATAGTGCACGCACTGGCTTTGTTTTTTGCTTGATTATTGCCACGGTAATTCCACTTATTGCCATGCCGAACAAAAATAGTGCATGATGGTAAATCGATTTATTGTTAGCAGTACAACTTTTGTCCCATGGCATTTTTGTACAGATATTTGCCATGGCGAACTTAAGAACAAATTTTTTCATGTCATCGTTAGTGTAGATACCATGAAAAATTTTGTATTGAACTTGCCCATGTCAAACTTATTTGTACATATCATGGCAATTCCGTTCTGTATATAGCCTACGACACAACACTTCGATTTTTTGACATGTGGGTATTATAAACATGTTTTTGTTGGAAGAAAAATATTTTATACATGATTTTTTGTTTTTCTTTTTGTTTTCTACACGTTTTTTGTAGAACATGGCAAATTTATTACTAAGAGCATGTCAGATTTAATTATGTAGATCATGATATCCATCAGAAAACCATGCCTAAAATATAGTCCGGTGGCATGTCTAGGGCTCGGCTACGGCACCATATCCATCTAGAGAGCATATCTAGGGCTCGGCTATGACACCATATCCATCTAGAGAGCATGTCTAGGGCTCGTCTACGACACCATATCCATCTACCGATATCTCACATAGCAATCATACATCCATAACATAGAAAGTAGCAAGCATAGCATAGTTCTTATATAAACATAGGCTGCCCTACAATCATCCATGACACTAGAGAAAATAACGAGCAACAAGAATCAGCTAAACATAGGTCAGAGAGCTTAATAGCGAAAGGATACAATATACTTCCTAGTGCACTATGCGTCTTCGTACTCGGAGATGGCTTGATCCGCCTACGCCGAAGCCTGGTCCACCTGGCCCGCCACCTGCACCGCCCGTGCTGCCTCCATCTACTGCTGATGGAGTTGAGGATCACCACCTGGGCGGTCCATAGAGATTAGACCGGTGGTGCCTCCTCTTCCGGCTCCTCCAGTGGCACCTCCACTTCCGGCTCCTGCAACGGCGCCTACACCTTCGGCTCCTATGGCGGCGCCTCCACCTCCAGCTCCTGCGCCCGCGCCTCCGCCTCCTCCTCCCCCATAACCGACCCCTCCTCGAAATCCTCCTTTGATTCCAGAGGTAGCCTGGCTTGCCTCTGGATTTAGGCCTGCCGAAGGAGGAAGAGATAGTCTTCTATTGTGTAGTACTGGCGGTGTGGTGGCATGGATGATGGGCTTGGAGAGGGGAGTGCTCCGGTCCCGGTGGGGAAGAGGGAGCAGCCGAATGTGCTAGGGTTGGGGAACGCTGACCGGCTTAAATAGCTATCTACGGATAATGACGGGGAGCCAGATAGGTGCCTCGACAGTCAAGGAGAGGAGGTCAAACAAGTTTGTATTTGAGATGCGTGCGAGAAGAGAGGAACCAGCTACAATGATCGTCGCTGCTTCCGTGGCGGCGCGCATGCAGGCAGGCTAGCTCGATCACAGGGCATGCATAGCAGGCTTATATATCGTGGCGGCACATGTCGATCGGTATGCCCTAGGCTTTAATTGTCGTGCTGAATTGATGTCGCGGAGGTCAAAGGCTGAGACGGTGTGAACTATGAATCGATCGAGCAAGCACTTGCGAGAAGGGACGAATCGGCAGCAGCGATAGTCACTACGTCCCGTGGCGGCTCACGGGAAGGTTGCGTCCCTAGTAGCGCGTATTGTCCCATGCAGGTAGGCTAATTGGTTCATGTCGCGCAAGCATAGAAGGCTTATCGTGGCGGCGTGCATCGACGCATGATGCACGTGGGCGTTTAATGCAATGGCCCAAACGAAACCACGGCCCAGCGGTCCAAACCACGCCATGGTCCAACACGAGCCCACTTGGCAAGTTCAATGGGTGACACAGTCCAGCGCGGCCCCACACGTCAGAATGATCAAAGGAGGGTGACACAGTCCAACACGGCCCTAATTGGCAGGTCCAACAGGCGACATAGTCCAGCGCGGCCCCACTTGTTAAAGTTAACGCTCAAGACATTGGCCCGATGGCAACATCCGTTGTGACCAGTTTTGAGGGTTTTGGGCAAGGGACTAAGGAAAAGTGAGCAAAAGTTAAGAGTGTGGGGATCAATGACTACAACTAAAGGAACGAGGGGCACAGAAATAAAAATCCCTTAAAATTAAGCTACTCATTATCGGGAGTAAATGGAACAAAACAAGAACTAGCCATTGTAACGAGCAAACTAGTAAAGATAAATATTTTTGTATTTTTAATTTTTACAAAGCAAGAAAAATATAATAGAAAATAAGAGGTATAATAAGTGAATGATAATTTGTGTGAAGGTACTTGATAGTAGGTTTGTGATACTCCCCGGCAACGGTGCCAGAAATCCTTTCTAATAATTGTGATCTGCGTTGAGTTTTCCACGAAGAGGAGCGGGTGATACAACATAGTATAGATAAGTATTTACCTCAGTAGAGAGCCAAAGTTTATCAAACCAATAGAAGTAGCATGAAACCACCATCTTCAGCAACTGCAAACAAAGAAGCAAACCCTTGCGCCCAATGCGGGCAAGAGGGTTGTCCATGCCCTTGGACTTATTACTTGAAAGCTAATATGTGTTGTGGTTGGTAGCATATGATTATAAATTTAAAATTAAAACAGAAAGTAAATAATAATAGCAAGGTAATTGATATTTTTGTAAATATATATTTGGTAGACCCTGGGGCCATAGATTTCCCTAATGGCATCGCTCATGAAGTAAGCATACGGTGGGTATACAAATTACTGTTGGGCAATTGATAGAAAAATGCATATTCATGCAAAATTTATTCAAGGCAATAATAAGGTGTATATATGCATCACGTCCATAAGCAAATAGGACGACTCCTGCCTGCAACTATTACTATTGCTCCACCCATCGACCACTATCAACATGCTCCTAGAGTATTAAGTAAAACAGAGTAATGCTTGGAGAACAATGACATGAGGTAGACAAAGAGAACTCAATTAATATGAATAAACCCATCGTTTTATCCTTAGTGACAACAATACAAAGACATGTATGTTCGCTTTCTGTCACTGGGATATAGAGCACCGCCAGATTGAACCCACTACAACGTACCCCTCTCAACAAAGAAATATCAATCTAGTGGGCCAAACTATTTCAATAGATCGAAGAGATTTACGAAGATATAATAATCATGCAAATAAGAATCATGATAGATTTGAGAGAAGACTCAAATCTTTTATCATGAATAATTTGTACATAAACCTACAATTCATTGGATCCAAACAAATGCATCGCACAAAAGTATTACATCGGATAGATCAAATCAAAGAGAGAGAGACATCTAGGTACTAACTGCATACCCATAGGTCTATGGTGGACTACTCACACATCACCATGGGAATAGCAACGTTGATGTAGAGGCCTTCCATGATCGACCCCCCTGCAATAAGGCACCAAAAGAGGGTTCCAGATGGGCACACTGCGGAACTGAGACTTGCGGCAATGGAAAAAGAGTTTTGGGAGGCTCTCTAGGGGTTTGGTGATTTACCAGAATTTATAGGCTAGAGAGGGGAGTCGGGAGGCGCATGAGGGACCCACCACATTTCAGGGCGCGACCACCCCTTCGGAGCACCCTTATGTACGTTGGCTCCCTCGTTTAGCTTGTGGTCTTCTCCGGAAGTTTCCAGGTCTTCTTTTGGTCCAAAAAAATCATAAAAAAGTTTCATGGCAATTGGACTTTGTTTTGTAGTGTAAACCCGAAAAGGTAAAAACACGTAGAAAACATCAATTGGCACTTGGAATTGGGTTAATAGGTTAGTGCTCAAAAAATAATATTGATTGACATATAATTGCCCAAAATGTATCCAAGAATTATAATATTATTGCATGGATCAATAAAGAATTATAGATACGTTGGAGACGTATCAGAAATCTATACTAAACGAAGTCCAAGTGCTACGAAACGTTTTGACGATATGTTTTTTGGACAAAAGAGACCCATGAAGCTACGGAAGGGTTCACGAAGCAAGACGAGGAGACGTCAAAGCAATAGGGCGCGCCCAGGGGGTAGACGCGCCCTGATTCTCGGTGGGCCCCTTGTGGCTCCGTCTGGCCTAATTCGACCTCCACAAATTTTCTAAAATCAGGAAATTATCAGAGGTCCACCCGAAACACTCTTTCCGCCACCGCAAGCCTCTGTTCTGACTGGAGGCCATCTAGAGACCTTTTCTAATACTCTACTGGAGGAGGAATTGATTACGGAGGCCATCTACATCAACCTTGCTGCATCCATGATGATGCGTGAGTAGTCCACCACACACCTACGGGTCCATAGCTAGTATCTACAGGCTTCTTCTCTTTTTTATCTACAATACCATGTTCACCGTGATCTTTGCGATGTTCTATCAATGTTATCTTGTTTCTAGGTGTTTGTTGGCATCCGATGAGTTGTGGGTTTATGATAAGATTATTCACTAAAAGTAATCGAGTCTATTCTGAATTCTATTATGCATGATTTTTATAGCTTTGTAATTCCCCCCAATATATCGGTTTGGTTTGTCCAACTAGATTGATTTATGTTTCACCGGGAGTGGTGCGTTGTAACTGTTTCAATCTTGCGGTGCTCTATATCCCACTGATAGAGGGGAACAAGATATGTATTTTTATTGCTGCCACTAAGGATAAAATGGCAGCATATGAACATATTCCTTGTCTACATAATGTCACCTTGCTCCGAACACTACTCTGTGTGTCATAAACTTCATACCATAGATGCATGCAGGAGTCGGTTGATTGGTGGATTAACAGTAGTAGAAGCAGAATTGTTCCGGTTTACTTGTTTATGGACCATATGCCTATATACATGATAATTTCTGAGAATAACATGTCATAACTATGCGCAATTATGCCAATTGCCCAACAGTAATTTGTCTACCCATCGTATCCTATATTCAAGAGAGAAGCCTCTAACGAAAACTGTGGCACTCGGATCTACCTAAACATAAATATATAAACACCATAAAAAACTTTTATGCAATTTATTTACTTTACTTTTATTTTTCCTTTACATTATCCATCACTATCAAGATTTAATCCTTGCCAGTAACGAATTCAAGGGGCTTGACAACCCTCTTGCCCGCGTTGAGTTCTAGTGTTTGCTTTTGTGTGTGTAGGTGCCACTCTAAGGAGTGTTCTTGGTTCTGCTATTGGTTCGGTAACCTTGGTTCGCATTGAGGGAAATACTTATCTCTACTATGCTGCATCTTCTCTCCTCTTTGGGGAAAATCCAATCATAGCTCATAAGTAGAAGGCCTTGCAACCCTCTATATTTGTTGTGAGGATCCAAGGAAGTTCTTTGAATTAATGCCAAGTATGTATGAAATAAAATTGTTCCATAGGTGTCTCTTGTCTTGCTCAGGTTCTTCAGATGTGCATGTATCCAGGAAAATAGACAGCGAGCCACGCAGAGGTTAAGGGCAGGGAAAACATGAAGTGTTATTCTGAAGACCAGTGATAGAAGGGTTTAGTATGGTAACACGGATCCAATCCTTGGGGATTCAAGAGGTGTAGTCATTAAATGCCGAAAGCACTTGTCTTGTTATTGTAATATTAATTCCAAGGCAACGCCATGCAATAGATAGGGACACTGGTTGGACAACTGATTCTTGATGCATGACACATGTTGGTCAAGTTGGTATTTAGACACATCCCACACTTTGGTTCGTAACAAGCACATATTGATGGGTGACTTCCTGCGAAAATTAAGATCATATTTGGTACCAACACAAATACATGGTTCTACGCATTAAGATCTCATACATGTACCTAATTTTATTATAAGTTTTTCATCTCAATTAGCTTGATTGATTCGACCAAAAGCTGGAAGTATTTCTTTAACAATTTCTTGCTATAGACCATCATTTCAAGGGAACCTTACTCTTACGGGTTGGATAACCCATTATATCCTCTTGGAGAAATTGGTGTGGGATAATTCCTGTTAAGATACCGGATCTCTAAAAAAGGAACTATTAGATGCATCTAGTACCGGAAGAGGCTGTAGCAAGCCGAGGTAAGCCACGTGCTCAGGCTTAGCCTTTTAAAAAGTTTGCAAACTTACCAAATACTACTAAATGTCATTCTTCATTTTGGTCCACGCGTACATGCTCTTGATCCATTTATAAGTGAACGAAAACCCTGAGTGCCCCCCGTAACACTGTCATGGAATGTTGAAATGATATGTTGCTATAGTGTTGTGCTGCCGCCGAGTTAGATACACCCTTTGAAGCGGATAATTTTACCCACAAGCCTAACCTTCCCTTGGGATTATCTCGTATGGCGAGATGCTCAACCAAGCATTGCGACTAGGGATTTGCATCATAGATGGCGAAGATGTCTTCGTGCCATGTAGGATGGGAAGTTGTGACCCCCATGAGTGTTTTAGAGGATGTCGAGCGAGAGAGACAGCATCAGCGGCTCCATTCTCCAACCCTTTCTTGTAGTGATCTTATATTGGAGTCTAATTAGTTTTCTGAACCTTTGTTGCTGCCATGTAGTTCTGAGTCACACTCGTTGAGTTGCACCAAACACTTTTGGTCCGTACTAATTATGAATTCTTCCAATTGCAGGTAGGAATGCCACTGAGCGAATGTATCTATGATTGTTAGATATTCCTTCTTGTATGTTGACATACCCATGTCATAGGCTTCCATTTCGACTACAAAGGGCTTCTGGAAGTTGGGCAAGGTGAGGACCGAAGCTCACCGTAGGCTAGATTTGAGAGTTTTTAAGCTTTCCTCAATGCTTCTAGTCCATATGAACTGGTCTCCTTTCGTGACAAGGTTTAAGAGAGGGCGAGTGATGACTCCAAGCTGGTACGCGAAGCGACGGTAGTACGTTGCCCGGCCGAGGAAATAATGAACCTCTTCCAAATGTACAAGGATCGGACAGTGTGCTAATGCCTTGATTTTAGATGGATCTATAGACACCCCCTCTAAGCTAACGACAGGGCCTAAGTAATTGATTTCTTGATGGCTGCTACTTCTGAGTCGCGTTTGGTTTCCCCCCAAAGAGGAAGGGTGAAGCAATATAGTAGCTATAAGTATTTTCCTTAGTGATAACCATGGTCATTGAACCAAAAGGAGAATCATGATAACTTAATGTCGACAACACCTACACACACAAAACCAAACACTTGCACCCAACGAGGGAAAGAGGGTTGTCAAGCCCCTTGAACTCGTTACTTGCAAGGATTACTTCTGATTGTGATAGATAAATAAATAAAAAGTAAAAGGAATAAAAGTATATAAATTCCAGCAAGGTTTTTAGAATTTTAGCGATATGACTTAAATAGACCCGGGGGGTCATAGTTTTCACTATAGGTTTCTCTCTCGAACACACATCACACAATGGGTAGACACATTACAGTTGAGGAATTGATAGAAAAGCGTAGTTATGATGTTATTCATGGCAATGATCATGTATAGAGGCGTCACGTTGTGAACAATATATTAAACAATTATGCATCTACTATCATTACTCCAACAAACGACTATAACAATTTTGCATCTATGATATTAAGTTCATGACAAACAGAGTAACACATTAAGCAAGATGACGTGATGAAGTGAAAGTAAGACAAGCAATATGCTCAGACCCTGTTGTTTTTTACTTAGTAGAAAAAGTACAATACGTGTCTTATCCCCTTCTATAATTGGGATATAAAGCACCGCAAGATTGCACCCACTACAATGCACTCCTCCCACCACTACTACAGGAAGATACAAAGACGACACATCAATCAGAGACCCTTCGACCAAACTATGTGCGATCGAGCCATCGCAAACGATATAGTTATAGCTCTGTCACCAATACTGTGTGCAATGACTAGTCCATCAGGAACACCAATACTGTTTGAGATGAGACTAGCATGTGTGATGCATGGCATATAGTTGGTGCTTATGACCTGTTTGTGATTAGACAAGATAACACAAACGGTTCACAAAATAAGTATCTATGCAAAGTAAGGCATACCGATCATTTGTACAAACTAGTTGTGTTGGTCTAGCTAGAACACAAACGAGTTACCATAACAAGGTGTGCGTGATACCAGGAAAATAGTACATTCATCAGAATTATGTGGGAAGACCAATAATAACCCAAATGATTCATACAACCAAGTTGTGTGTGTTGTGGGTAGACGGTTGCTGCTAAACAATTGTATGAGATATGGTCTGCTCTATTTGTACAACATCTATGCTCTAACTACAGAACACCAAAACATTATTGTTGCATAACCAACTTTAACATCCAATTACATAAGTGACTGCACAACACATGTACATTCCTCAATATAAATTTAAAAGAAGTAGACGGTCACCAAATCATATTGTTCTTTTGACGATGGTTCCTGACACTACTCTGATTGTGTCTATCCCTTGTCGTCTGCAGGAACGAGGCACTTCCTCATGTCAACGATCCTATTGTAGATCTCGTAGCTTGTGTATGCGTCCTTGGCCACGTTCTTGACGTGTTCTCCATCCAGTTTGTTCACCCTGGCCTAGTGCTTGATAAACTTGTCCTTTTCGCACTCAACCTTCATGTCTCTGTAGCAGGGCTCGATGATGGCCGTGGGGAGATCAACCAGGGAGTCCTTCTGCTTATTCTCCATGTCGCCCAGACCCTTTACTAACCCCTGATGTTGAGAAGCTTCTGGCAGGACAAGCCCAAAGTCATGAGCAACTTGAGATCGTTCGTGGTGTCCACCATTGCAAACCTGTAGTCGGGGCTGTTGACAAACAAAGTCAAATGCTTACAGGGCCTTGTGGCCAGACAGTAGTGGTAGATGAGGACATGATGGCGCACGCACAAGTGTGCGACGTCAACAATCTGATCATGCCCGGCACGACCGTAGGTGTACTCGAGGTTGAACCCGACCACTTTGTACTTGTCGTCCTCAACAAGCAGCTCCTCCAACAAGTTGATGGAGTTCTCCACATTGAATGGGTCATTTGTGTACACCACTGACAAGTCCGTCTTCGTGTTGTGGGTGTCCACTTTAACAATAATGGTGAACTACTACTCGGCGTCGGCAACCGCCGTTGGATCTGCGTGGGAAGGTTGAAGCGATGAAGAGGTGTGCATCCTCTCTCTTTTATTTGTCATCGTGGGTGTGCTTCTTGTGTAGTGTGGCGCGATCAAAAGGTGGAAGAGATGAAGGTAAATGGTCGAGGGAATAAATGGGTGGGCACTAGACGGCTGGAATTTGGGCACGTTCGCATGATAGTTTTTGCACTACTTAACTGCATGGTGGTACATGTATAACTGCATGGTGGAGCTAGGCGTGGCGCAACCGCATGCATATGGAGCTCCAAACGTGGAGGGACACTGGCAAAGCGAGCGCGCAAGGACGCAAGTAGAGCATGCCGTGGCCGCCTCAACCGGATGCCTCATGCGAAGAGAAGTTCACGACGGTGCGTGCAGAACGGCCGTTTTCTATCTAATAAAACGCAAACATTTTATTATTATTAACCGTTTGTGTACTTGACATTTCTCCCTCCTCCGTCCTGCCTTGTCACTGCGTTGCCGCTCGACAATTCCACTGCGTGCTTCGGCAGCATGCATGCATTTCTTTTGGCCTTCTCGTTCCCTCGCAACCGTGCAGGTTCCTGCATAACCACGCCGGAGGTTCCCACGCAACTGCACAGGTTCCCGCGCAAGCTTCCCGTACGGCTCGCAGAAATCCCACAAACCCCCAATGCTTGGCCGCCTGCTTTACTAACCCTCACGGTCGGCGTCTACATACCACATTCATCCCCTCTCTCCCCATAGCTTCTCTAATTTTCTTCTTCCCCAACCACCAATGGCACCCGTCCGCCATCCTCACTCCGCCACTTCGCCAGAGGACAACTCTAGCTAGAAGGCTGCACCACGTTGGCGGCAGAGTCACCGGAAGCATGTAGTGCGCATGGAGGCCTTGTTGGGTGTGCGCACGCCACCAACCACATGCACCTCCACCGTTGCCTGAAGGCAGTTACCAGTGTCAACCTCCTTGACCGCCACCCCATCACCGTCCGACTTTGTCGCCACCCCACCAGCGGTGACCATGGCTGGCACCACACCTTCGTCTGCCTTGGCCGCAACCCCACCGTCAGCGGCTGGGGCCACCACCCGCTCCGCCATCACAACCATAAGGCGGGAGGAGGAGGCCGTGGATAATGCCTGGCCACTCGGCTTTTGCGTCAACGGCCTTGCATGGTACATCAACTTCCTACACGAGGAGGAGGAGCTCCAGGTCGAGCACGCAAAGAGGCTCACCGCCGCCATGTCCGTAGTAGATGCCGGAGCAATTGTATGGATTGAGGAGATCTACATCGAGTCCCTCCACTTCAAGGAGGCGCATCAGGTGCTGCGAAGGACAGTGACGGCAGGCAACAGATTCGACTCCTTCATCCTGTCAATAGGATCCTCCTCCTCTGCCTCTTAGTGGACATGCTCGATCGACAGAGGAGAGGCTGGTGGAAGTAGTACAAATCCCTCCATAGTACTAGTATTTAGGGGCTATTTTGTTCAGTTCATCCAACTATAGATATGGTTGAACTGTATCATGTACTTTAAATTAGCTAGTATATATAGTTGAACTAGCTATTTCAGTACGTGGTTGGAAACAATTGGGGGAAAAGTTTGTTCGGTTCTGCTGCCGAGTCAAACTGTTTTGTACAAAGACCACTACTTACTCTATGAATGAAATCTATGTGTACTGAATTTCAGTTACAAAATAGCATCGTAATAGTGATTTTGTTCCTGCAAAATTAGACACAGAGTTACAATGATGTTGAATTTCAATTTTACTAGATCGACAGATGCCAATGTTTCCAATCTAACAAATGGCTATTTACCCAATACGAAAGATGCAAATCTGAACTCATTGTATGTACTAAGCACATGAGTCATCATACACAACCATTTGGCATGACGCAATAAAACAAATCCTTCACGCCAAATTTTGGTTTGGCTTGGTAGCAAAGGAACCATTGCCCTCGTTCTCCATACATGTACTCAATCTGAAATGTGTGCGATGACGATGAAAGGACACTCCTCGGTGATGAGCATGTGGAGAATTTCTCACACGCCTCCCGTTGTAACATCCCAAAATTTCATTTTGGAATGTTATGAAATATAGCTATGCATCCATCATCATCATTGTTTGAATACCTGTATTGTTGAAATGTTCTTTCTAAAAATTCTGAAAGCCCTTTCAATTTTTCCCTAACTTGCTTTCACCTATTTGAAATTTTGGTTAAATGTTCAAAATAAGAGGGGAGTAACATGACACTCCACACTCAGGGAATACCGGATCAGGGACCGGTAAGTTTGGAAGGCACACTCATGCTGTGCACAACCATGGAAGCCACAACCATGGAGGAAATGGGAATGCCCGTCCCAACCATGGCAATTTCAAGACTGACAATGGGAATGGGAACAACAACCAGCACCGTCACGTTCCTACTCATAAGGATCTGAGTCACATCCCCTGTTTCAAGTGCCAGAAGAAAGGGCACTATGCTACTGAGTGTCCCTAGAGCAAGCAGGGAAATGGAAACGGCAACTCCGCAGCCAAGAAGCCCAACCCTTTTCCTCGTGCCCAGGTGAACCACCTTGACGTGGAAGAAGTTTATGATCAACCCGAGACTGTGGTTGGTAAGTTTTTATTGCATTCACGTCCAGTTACAGTACTTTTTGATTCCGGTGCAACTCATTCATTCATATCAAGGGTAGTTGTGGATAAGTATGGTTTGCCCACCAAAACCCTTAGTCAGCTCATTAAGGTAAGTTCCCCAGGAGGTACGATGATGGCAGGAATAGGATGCCATGCCCTAAAACTTCACATAGGAAACCATGTTTTTCCCACCGACCTCATCGTCTTAGAATCCCAGGGATTGGATGTAATCCTAGGCATGGATTGGATGACCAAGTATGAAGGAAATCTTGATTGCCTCAGCAAGTCTGTTTCACTCACCACCCCGGAGAACAAGAGGATTAAGTATGTATCCTGACGCACACGTATGAGTGCTCGGTTAAATTCCCTCACAAGAGTTGTTCAGGAGGAAGAAACTGTGGTAAAAGATTATCTGGATGTATTTCCGGAAGATTATCTGGATAGAGCTACAGCCAGGGACGGACCCAATTTCCAAGAGACCCTATCGGATGCCCGCAAATGATCTGTTGGAAATCAAGAAGCAAATTAAGGAGTTATTGGACAAAGGTTATATACGCCCAAGTTCTTCACCTTGGGGAGCCCAGTTCTTTTGGTGGAGAAGAAGGATAAAACCTTGAGAATGGTAGTCGATTATTGTGCCTTGAACGAGGTGACTATCAAGAACAAGTACCCTCTGCCGATGATTAATGATTTGTTTGATCAGCTAGTAGGCGCCAAAGTATTCTCTAAGATCAATCTTCGATCAGGGTATCATCAACTGAAGATTCGTGAACAGGATATACCCAAAACAACTTTCACCACCAGGTATGGCTTGTACGAGTATACTGTCATGTCCTTTGGTTTGACTAATGCTCCTGCCTACTTCATGAATTTGATGAACAAAGTGTTTATGGAATATTTGGACAAGTTTGTCGTGGTGTTCATCAATGACATTTTGATATTCTCCAAGAACAAGGAAGAACACAAGGAACATCTGCGTTTAGTTCTGGAGAAGCTAACAGAGCATCAATTATATGCCAAGTTCAGCAAATGTGAATTTTGGCTGACGGAAGTCGTATTCCTTGGACATGTTATTTCTGGAGAAGGAATAGCCATAGACCCCGCTAAGGTTGAAGCCGTCACCAAGTGGAAGTCACCCACTTCAGTTAAGGAGATCCGCAGTTTCCTCGGACTTGCCAGATATTACCGGAGGTTCGTTGAGAATTTCTCAAAGATAGCCAAGCCCATGACAGAGTTGTTGAAGAAAGAATCCAAGTATGTTTGGACTGAGGAATGTGAAGCCAGTTTCCAGGAGTTGAAGAAACGTTTGGTCACAGCCCCAGTGTTGATTTTGCCCAATAATCGGAAGGACTTCCAGGTTTATTGTGATGCTTTACGTCAAGGACTTGGAGGAGTACTCATGCAAGATGGAAAGGTTGTATCTTATGCATCCAGACAACTACGACCTCATGAGTTGAATTATGCCACCCATGATTTGGAACTAGCAGCCGTAGTGCATGCACTCAAGACCTGGAGACATTTTCTTATCGGAAATAGTTGTGATGTGTACACTGATCATAAGAGCCTGAAATATATTTTCACTCAGAAGGAGTTGAACCTCAGACAGAGGAGATGGTTAGAGTTAATCAAGGACTATGACATGAGATTCCATTACCATCCAGGTAAGGCCAATGTTGTAGCCGATGCCTTGAGTTGGAAAACATATGTAAACACACTCACAGCGGGAGGATTACCCCAAGAGTTAGTCGATGATCTCAGAGAGCTCAAGCTAGAGATAGTTCCAAGAGGATATGTTGCCACACTAGAAATTCAGTCCACCTTGACCGAAAGAATTCGTGAAGCCCAGGAATTGGAGAAGGAGATAGTTGAGATAAAGCAGAGAATGGAAGATGGTAAAGCTAAAGGTTTTCATGAGGATGAACACGGAACTTTGTGGTTTGAGAACCGCATCTATGTGCCCAATGACCCAGAGCTCAGGAAGTTGATACTTCAAGAAGCCCACGATTCCCCTTATTCGATACACCTAGGCAATACCAAGATGTATCTGGATTTGAAAGAAAATTATTGGTGGATAGGTATGAAGAAAGATATTGCGGAACATGTTGCAATATGTGATGTTTGTCAGCGAGTAAAGGCAGAACATCAGAAACCAGCAGGGTTACTCCAACCTTTGCCGATACCCGAGTGGAAATGGGAAAAGCTTGGTATGGACTTCATCACAGGATTACGCAGGACCCGTTCAGGTTATGATTCCATCTGGGTAGTGGTAGATCGCTTGACCAAGGTAGCTCATTTCATTCCAGTGAAAACCACCTATACCAGCGCTAAGCTAGCCAAGATATATATGACCAGGATCGTATGTCTGCATGGAGTTCCGAGGAGTATCGTGTCAGATAGAGGAACACAATTTACCTCAAAGTTTTGGCATCAGTTACATGAAACTTTGGGTACGAGGTTAGAGTTCAGAGAAGCTTTTCATCCGCAGACCGATGGACAGACTGAGAGAGTCAACCAGATTCTGGAAGACATGTTGAGAGCTTGTGCGCTAGATTATGGATCTAGTTGGGATGACAACTTACCTTCCGCAGAATTCTCGTACAACAACAGTTATCAGACCAGTCTGAAGATGGCCCCTTTCGAAGCTTTATATGGAAGGAGGTGCAGAACACCACTGACATGGGATGGTGTTGGAGACCGACAACTTTTTGGTCCCGATCTTATCCGAGATTCGGAAGAGAAAGTCAAGTTGATTCGTGATAGACTCAAGATAGCTCAATCCCGACAGAAGAGTTATGCCGACAGCAAACGTAAAGAAGTGACGTATGAAGTGGGAGACCGAGCATATCTTCGTGTGTCCCCGCTTCGAGGAATCAAAAGGTTTGGTGATAAAGGAAAATTAGCACCCAGATTCATAGGACCCTACAAAATTCTTGAACGTAGAAGCGAAGTTGCATACAAACTGGAATTGCCGGAAGGATTATCTGAAGTTCATAATGTGTTCCACGTGTCCCAGCTGAAGAAATGTCATGCTGAGATGGCTGATATCCCTTTGAGAGATACAGTGCCCCTGGAGGCCATACAACTTGACAATGATCTGACCTACGAGGAGAAGCCTATCAGAATCCTCGAGACAGCCAACAGAGTTACCCGCAGCAGGATCATCAAGTTCTGTAAGGTTTTGTGGAGTCATCACACCGAGGAAGAAGCCACCTGGGAACGCGAAGAAGATCTTCGTAGAGACCACCCGCACCTATTTTCTAGCCAACCCGAATCTCGAGGACGAGATTCATCTTAAGGTGGGTAGGTTTGTAACATCCCAAAATTTCATTTTGGAATTTTATGAAATATAGCTATGCATCCATCATCATCATTGTTTGAATAGCTGTATTGTTGAAATGTTCTTTCTAAAAATTCTGAAAGCCCTTTCAATTTTTCCCTAACTTGCTTTCACCTATTTGAAATTTTGGTTAAATGTTCAAAATAAGAGGGGAGTAACATGACACTCCACACCAGGGTCATTTTGGTGATCTATTTGAACAAAAGTAACCAGGAGTTGTTTTGAAAATATTTGCAAAAAGGTTTTAAAAACAAATAGGCAATTTCTAAAAATAATATTTTTTTTAAAGTATTCAAATGACAGAATAAAAATGTTCATTAAATCGCATTTATTATTATGTTAATTTTGATGTATAATACTCCTATATTTAGAGACCATTTGAATGCTTTAAAGGTTTTTGAAACGCTCTGGAAAAACATTAAACAGAAAACGGTAACGGTTACTGTATTAAACGGGCCGGCCCACGGCAGTTATACGCGAGTTTAATATCAACCGGCCGACCGACGCGCAACGGACATCCCGCTCTCACTGACACCGGGCCCCACCTCGCTCGCTCGTAATGCCCGAGCGGTCATCACTCTCCTCCCGCGCGCGCCGGAGATTCCACGCCGGCAGTTTCTCCCCCCCGGATCTCTCTCCTCCCATCACTCCCTCTCACTCCCCAGCGCCCCTATATAAGCCGGCCACCCTCCGCATCCATTCCCCCCCAAATCCCCCTCCTATATCGACGGAAGGCTGCCCAATCTCTCGCCGGAGTAACCCCGACCACCGAAGCTCCCTTCGACCGTAGCCATCGACTCCGTCCATCTCTCGCCCCACCGTTGCCACCAATCGACGTCGCACCTCCAGCTCCGTCGCCCGGACCACTCCGCTACCTCCCACAACCACCGGAGCTCCTCGCCATCATCTTCGCCGCTTCCGGACTCGCCGGAGATCGCCACGCCGGCAACCCTTTACCCCGTGAGCACTCCCAACCCTCGGATCTATAATCAACGCCTGAGATTAGATCGGAAATAATTCCGAACCGGTATCCCCTACCGACCGGTCGCCCGCCCGTGACCCTCGCGCGCACACCCCCCTTAGCCACTCGCGTGCTTCCACGTAGCCCCCTGACCGTCGCAAATCAATTTTTCCTTTTTTGTTTTTGTTTTAATTAACAGAATGATTTCAAAATTTGTTTTAGCTATATCTTTTAATCTATTTAGTGTTTTGAGTTGATTCTTTTTGCAATAGCTCAAATTTTTCATGTACTTTCACCCTGCACTTTTAAATTTCAAATTTGAACTATAAAATTTGAATTTAATCAAATTTGCTCAAAATCTTCAAATCTGAATAACTAGAGTTTGAAAATAGATTTTGATACGAATCTTTTTCCTACTGTTTGGTATTATTTAGGACTATCTTCATGTTTAGTTTGAGGATTTTCAGGATACATTTGATTAGTGTTTTAACCAAAAACAGAATCTGCTTAGTATTACAATATAGTTTTATTTACTTAGTTTTAGTTAGTTTAATTTAGATTTAGTTTTAATTTGTTTAGTAGGTTCTGTTGATTATACATCTAGTGTTTTACTTACTGTTAATAAAAATATAAAATTGTTTAGTTATCTCTTGGTTAATATAGGAATCACAACTTCTTTTCAAATAGGTTTATTTTGATTAAAACAACTAGTTATTAATAGTTTTGCTTTCAAACAAAGTTTTATATAATTTAACTCTGTTTTCTAAAACAAGTTTACTTGTAAATTCTTTTCTATTAAGAACATGTTTTACTAATAAATAATAAGTGTAATTTCATTCTTTTTGTTAGTATAACTATAGTTGATTCATATAGTGTTTATCAAAACTTTTATAAACTTTACTAAACTTTTCCCAACAAACTTAAATTGATTTTATTCTGTTTATTAATAAAATATTCTATTGTTTCCTTGCTGTCAACAATTGTTTTGTTATTTCAAAATAGTTTTATTATGTAGTAGTGTTGTATCAGTCATCTCCTAGTAAACAAAACTTTGTGTGTTTTTCTTACTTGTGATTTGTGCTTTGTTTTGTCTTGATGGTTTACTAGTTCTTGGTTGATGGTTGTGAGTTAACATATTTTGTTGTATGCTTATTGAGTGCTCTTGTTTGCTTCGTTAGATTATCCGGAGTGCGAAGCTTGTTACTTAGAGTCACTCACGTACGAAGATCATCAATCAGGCAAGTCACTTTGATCATGATTACCCATGTTTTATCTGCATTAGTTCTACCATCTCCCCAAATTGCATGCAAGATAGGTTAGTTGGAAACTTGGTTACTTTGTCGTAGTATCATGTGGTAGGTACCCCCCTCAAACTCTTTGACACATTGGCCCCGGGAAACATTCTTTTACTTTTTGCTATGCTATTAGTAGACGGGGTTGGTTGTGTGATTCAAGAGAGTTGAGAGAGTTAATAATTTCAAGACCTACATAATGATCAAGATTTAAGACTCCGAGTTTTCAACATACCTCTGGGTGGATGATGGTTGAACGGCACCCTGGAGAAACCAGTGGATTTGCCTAGGTGATGCTGGAGATGGCCAGTATTCACGCGGAAAGGTCCACCCAGGTACAAAGAGATGGATGGGTGCTTCAAAACCCAAGGCTTACCTGCACAGCCACAAGTCATTATGGGCTCTCGCTTGGTTGGATATCGTGGTAACCCTGGACAGGCGGTGCTACGAGATGTAGAAGAACGGTAGGAAAGGATGGGCACCGTCAGAGTCGCAGGGAAACCCTTTGGAAGACCATGTTTTGGTCATCCGTTTCTCAAACACCCTGAAGTGCGAGAAATTAAACGGAGGCGACCAAATCTTGTGGGGAACGTGTGCAAAACTCTGCAGAGTACTCAAACCTAATCGATTAGCCGTGTCCACGGTCATGGACGACTTGAGCCAAAGGAACTGAAACATTCAGAATTCTCAACACAAGTAATATGATGATGTGGGTATTTAACAATTGGGTATGAGAATTGGTTGGTGGAACCATCTCATTAATCAACCAACTTAGTAATATTTTTTTTGCTTAGCCCTCTCTTGATGTAGGAAAAAATTGGCTTTACGCGAAAACTTACCACCCCACCTGCCATATAAGCATGTAGACTAGATGATTATCTTTTCACCCCTCTTTTGTGACTTTGCCGGCATATTCCATATGCTGACCTACACGGCTGCAACGTATCATGTTGCAGATTACTTTTCCGACCAGGAGTGAGGACACGTTCTATGCTCAGTGAGATGCCCTTGGAGTCAGATGGACTCATCTACCTTCGACGCTTCCGCAAGATTTAGATATTCTCATGAGTTGGCTTTCAGCCACTTTATTGTAATTTTTATTGTAATAAAGGACTCGATATGAGATTTCAATTAATATAATGCTGTGTGATTTCCCTTTGATATATACATTGATGTACCGTGTGTGTACCAGCATGATCTTGGGATGGTACGGAAACACCGGAGATTCGACCTTTCAGGTCGGGTCGCTACAGAAATGGTATCAGAGCACACGCTGACCGTAGGACGTAACCTCTAGGATTGGAAAGCCTTAGGATTCTATCTTTTTGTCTTTAAAATTCTTATACTCTCATCCATTCGTTTCTGACTCCTCTCCGATTATTTCAAAATTTATAGATGGCCACCTTCATCCCAGTGTTGATCACGGAGTTTTGCCAGCCTGACGCAACGATGCCCTTTGGTAAGGAGCTGATGAGGATCGTCAAAGACGTAAGTATTGCTTTGCCGAGCATCACCGGGATTCCTATCATGTCATTTCCCCAAGATGGACGCTACAGGATCGAGGTGCATATCCCAAGAAAGACCTTTGGGAATCGGAAGAAACCCATCGACTTCAAGTTCGTGGCACCCAGCTGGATACTTGGAAGAGACATGGCCATTCATCGTGCCCTTGGACGTATTCAGGAGGAATACAGAGGTGGAACCATTTCACTAGGACTCAGCATGGTTTGCCGCAGAGATGCCCATGGCAACATCATAACCCCTCCCACTGGAGACTCCACCATGTCATATATCCAGACCCTTGAGACGCACATCAGGACTCTAGAGCTTCGAGTTCGTACTGATACGAAGACAATCAAGAATCTGATGAACCGTGAGATTGACCTTGAAGCTGACTTACGGGCAGCCGAGTACGAGCATGAGTATGAGGTGAAGGATTTCTTGGAGAGGATTGACAAGCTGAACACTCGCATCGCCACTCTGGAGGAACAGATGGACATGGGAGAAAATCTTCATCCTGAGGGAGACTTGGCTCCTTTCATCAGCGACGATGATGACTATGAGGAGAGCACCACTGGAGGAGACTCAGTCACCATGTACTTCTGAGGAAAACTTTAGTTATGCCCTCCATGTATCTTTTATTTTTCAACGTTAAGAGCGTAGGTCGATGTGTAGAGTGATTGAGACTTGTATTCCCGATGTTTGACATTGATTGAATAAATGAATGAATGTTTGGTGTGATATGTTTGTTGCATTGCATATGGGTAGTGAATTTCTCCTTTTAGGCCCTTGTTCTATTCTAATTCTCACCCCTCTGAAAACAGCAAGATGCCTCCACGACGTGAGTCCGACTTCACCTTCCCGCCGGAACTCACGCAACTCCTTCAGTAGCAGAATGCACTGATGCAGCTATTGATCCAGAATCAGACCAACAACCAGAACAACAACAACCACCAACATCCACCCCAGACTGACAATCTCACCCGCTTTCTGAGGTGACATGCATGTTACCTACCGGAACCATATTGCTTATAGTGAGAAGTTCCAGTTTGTAAGAGGCTTGTGCCAAAACATGTCCCGGTTGGTACCTTTTTACCACGACATATGTGTGCCTTGTCATGACACCATGCCAAGTTTCTCGATGTTTACTGTCATTCCAAGACGCTGAGATGTTTGAAATTCATTCCAATTTCTTGGATCAGACCTAACACATGCATCCAGGGACACATATATGATCTTTGAACCCATTTTGGTGCATTGGACCTTGTGATTTCAGATCAACTTTGAATTACGCACATTAAATGCACATAGTACTCAATTAATGTATTAAAAAGCGAGATGATACCTTAATTTATTAATATTTTTGCACTCTACATCTATTTGTCTATGTTATTTCTGTAAGAAATCAAGGAGAGAAGAGGCATCAGTGTTGTTTCACCCGTGGATGTGACATGCATAATGTTCCCTATCGAAATCACAAAGTTTCCTGTTAGTAGCTCTGGTTTGTAAGAGGCTTTGTGCGAGAACATGTCCAAGTTGGACAATGTTTTACCATGGCATATGTGTGCCCTTGTCATGACACCAGGACAAGTTTCATGAATTTATGACGAGTTTTGGATTTACATGTATTGGAAAAGGAAGTTTCTGAATGTTTGCGGATGAGCCAAGACATTGAGATGTTTGAAATTCATCCCCATTTCTTGCATGGGACCTAAACATGCATACATGGACTCATATATGATTTTAACCGATTTTCATGCACTGGACCTTGTGATTTTAGTTAAATTTTAATTATGCACATTAGATTGCTAGAAACCTCAATTAATGTATTAAATAGGCCAAATGAACCCTAGAAAATTCCATTGTTTAGCACAACAGTCATGTTGCTCTATGGTAAGTCTAGAAACAAATTCAAGGCAAGAAGAGACATCAAATGTTGATTTGCACATAAAAGGTGAATGTTCCCTATCGAAACCACATGGCTTTCTTGTGAGAATCTCTGGTTTCTAAGAGGCTTGTGCCAAAACTTGTTCCAAATTGGACACATTTTTTAACGACAACACAAAACATGGCAAGGTAATTACACCATGCCGAACTTTCATGAATTTCTCACGAGGTTTGGATTTGCACGAATTTATAAACCAAGTATCCCAATGTTTGCGGCCGTTCCAAGACGTGGAGATGTTTGAAATTCATTTCCATTTCTGCTTTGGGACCTAAACATGCATCAAGGGAAAAGTATATGTTTTTTCAACCTATTTTCATGTGATGGACCTTGTGATTGTAGTTCTGATTTGAATTATGCACAACAAGTGCCTAGAAAACTTAATGAGTGTATTAAAATGGCAAACAAACCCTGGAAAATTACATAGCTTGGCACAACAATCATGTTGCTCTATGATGACTATAGAAATAAATTCAAGGCGAGAAGAGAAAGAGGATGTTGTTTCACACATAAAAGATGAAAGTTCCCTATTGGAACCACATGGCTTCTGATGTGAATATTCGGTTTGTCAGAGGTTTGTGCCAAAACTTGTCCCAAATTGGAATTTTATTACCACAACACACATGAGCGATGTCATGACACCATGCAAAGTTTCATGATTTTCTAACGACATTTGGATTTACTAGAATTTGAAACACGCAGATTCTCAATGTCTATGGCTAGGCCAAAATACCGAGAGGTTCAAAATTTATTTGCATTTCTGGCATGTGACCAAAACATGTATCTAGAGACACATATAGGATTTTCAGCCCATCCAGGTGCCTCTAGCTAGCCTGTGTTTAACTACAATTCATATTTGTACTATGCACATAAAATGTCTAAAAAACTCTTTAAATATTGAAACAAGCCGAAACAACCCTGAATAATTCCATATTTAACAGACACTCCTATAGTTGCACGTTCACAACAGATAAATGTTATTGCAATGCAAACACCTTCAATTGCCAATGTAAACCAAAATTTTCATTTCAACACAATATGAAAGTAAAGTACATCACAAACAGTTGTTGATAATGAAATGTTTGTGATGTGGTCAAAATATCTTGGGCCAATCCTCATATATATGGCTTACACCGAAAGCTTCATCGGCTACAGTCCACCGCCGGCGCATCAACCACACAGTCACACTTGGTTCCCAAGACTACTATAATGTTCAAACATAGTTGTTGAAAGACGGGGATGTGGATCCGTGTCGTGAAGGCAACTTCGGCAACCCACTCCGGCCTGACCACGGCCACATCAACCATGAGTGCACTCACAACATCCCTGCACACGACCGCAATCTCCGACAAGGCGGCTGCAACTGCCGATAGGGATGCTGCTGTAGCTGAGATGGTGACACCAACATCCGTGACCGAGATAGCAAATGGCGAGAATGGCATAGAAAATTGTCCGTTCATCGGCGACCGCCATAGACTAGATGGAGGCTTCCCACGCCTATGCTGAGGCTGCCCATGCCCAGCTCGTGTCGGTCACCACACAAATGGCGCGGAGAAGCAAATTACGACTGCATGCGTGGATGAGGCAGCGATCACTACTAGGGAAAACCTTATACATAGAAGCTTATCTGTAGCGCTCTTTAAAAGGAGGCGCTACTACTAATTATCAGTAGCGTGTGGATGGCAAGGGCGCTACTGCTATCGATGTAGCAGTAGCGCGTTGACTATAAAACGCACTACTACTATAATTGCCACACCGTTGCCGACCGGCTAGGTGTATTAGTAGCGTCCTTCTACAAACCACGCTACTGTTAAAAAAATACTAGTGGTGTGGTTTTATGGTAGGGTGTTATTGCTAAGTTTGATCGTGGCCACATGGCGGGCTCCACTTAGCCATAGCGCGGCTCTCAGAAACGAGCTACTGCTAACGAAATACTAGTGGCGCATTTTGCTTTCCCACGCTACTGCAAAAAACAATAGCAGAAGCTGAAAAGGAAGAAAGGGAAAAATAAATTGGAAAGAGGAAAAAAATAGCAATAACGCGTTTATGAAACCGCACTACTGCTATTGGCTTAGCTATAGCTATAGCGCGCTTCGTGGAAATGTGCTACTACTATTATTACCTAGTCTACCACCATCGTCTCCCTCTCTCCATTCGATCCCATCTCCCTCTCATCACTTGCTCTCCCCAGACCGCCGCCGTCGCCATCGCCTTGACGCTGCCACCATCATGCCCCCTCACTCGCTGTTGCGCCCCCTCCCTTGCCATCTCCTACCCCCGAGCCCCACCCGGACACCACCACCGTCACGTCGCCTCCCTCCGCAGGTAGCCACCACTCCCTCCTTCCTCCCTCTTCCCTCTCACCTAACTCCCTTCACCCCCTCTCGCATCCAGCCATCCAGGTTCATAGGCAGAGCGGTTTGATTCTTGGGTTAGGGGGGTAGGTTGATTCCAGGGTTAGGTTTTGTAATATTAGGAAAAATATCTCTAGGGACCCAATATAGTTAGTTCGTGGTGGTGAAACAATTTAGTTTAGAGCAAAATATAAATATAGAAATAAGCTTGCTTTGGACCCAATGTAGTTTTATTCACCTTCACACTTGAATTAGTGATTTTTTCTTGATGGTTGTAGTGGAAAAATTAGTTTAGAGCAAAAAATCAATATATAAATAAGCTTGCTTTGGACCCAATGTAGTTAATTAATTTTGTTAGGATAGTATGAGAGAGTTGCAAATTAGGACAATATGAGAGAGTTGTTGTCGAGCCAATGCTCTAGGGTTTATAGAACATTTTCTACAAGTTCTATATTTTGTTGAAGTGGTCCTTTTATATAGAACTTTGAATTGTTCGATAATTGTGCCCAAGTGCCCTATATATGAATGTGCCCAAGTGTTCTTTTGTTGTTTGCAGGGTAAATGATTCGAGTGGGCTATGTTTTGCCGGAATGTTGATTCATTTCCGTTCCGGAGAATTTTAGGCGCTCGATATGTCCACTTTTTAGCAAAGGTCATGTCAAAATTTCCCATGAATTTTGCGTGACTTGTGCTAGAAAGTAGGCATATCGAGTACCAGGATTTGTCATTACTCATTTTATTATTTTTTAAGAATTAAATGAGGATACTAAATCATAGGAAACATGTCGAACATTAAATGATAATAAAATGTTCTCATAGGAATTTGTCTCGACATCGACGATGCCTCGCCTGCATCCTTGTCGCCATCGAGTTGTCGACGACATCCTTGATAGGCGGAATGTCCGGGACTAGGCTCTGCTGGTCTGGTACTGGGAGGTGCTACCTTCCCGTGCCTGGAGCTTGGTGAGGAATCTAGGTCTCGTCGTTGACCCGGAGCTTCTTCGGTGGTGGTCACGCGGGCCACTTTTGGTGTAGAGGGAGCAGGCCCCCACGAAGGTGGTACATCGCCATGTAAGGGAGGAGGATGAGCACGTTGATCGCTACATTCCGGCATTGGATGCCAGGTTCTCCAATGCGTGGTGGGTTCTTTAGGATCTCACCCGAGTTATGATCCGGTGATTGTTCCTTATCTTTGGGTGTCCACCACCAGCGACTCAGAAACCGCTAGTGAACGGAGTTCACCATCCTCCACTTTGGATTCTAGGATATTCGATCTGTTTAGTGATATTATATGATAATATTTGATATGTATTAGTTAATATTTGATGATGCATTAACTGGATTATTCGAGATGATGTATTAGTGATATTATATTCGAGTTCATTATAAATGTATTAGTGATATTATATCGGTATCATGTGTGTGTTAATTTTGGTCCGTTGTTGCTCCTTGTGTGACTCTCATGTGTGTTCTTGATGGTGGAATCCCTACTGTTTTTGCGGGGGGGGGGGGCTTCCTCCTCTTCTCTTCTTGCGATATATATCGCACTATAATGCGCAAGGAGAGGAGAGGATGTGTGTCCATGACCAACAGTTGAACTATTAGTGTGAGAGAGTGTCCAACAACATATACACACCACCATATCAGTGTGAGAGAGTGCGCACTAAGAAACCATGAGAGATGAGAGTTATTTAAGGGAAGCCTCGATAGACCGAAAGTCAACCGATATTGAATTAGGTCTATTTGGACATGTGTGTATGTTATTGCAGGGAACCCCTCCTAATGCCTATGTTTTGCCGGAATTTCTTATTTTAATAATGGGCTTGCTGAATTTTTGGATCATGAACACAGGAAATGTCTTATGACGATAGGATCCATGAGTGTGAACTCTGCGGCGAAGATTATAGTTTGTACGACCAGCTGGCTCACCTACAAGACAACATGTTCTTCACCATAAAGCTTGACCAGACCTTCATTGTTTCTATGGTATGCAACAAAGACAAGTGTTTTTTCATAATTAAGCATTACTTCTGTTCCTTTGGTATAACGTGTAATTTTTGTTTTATATCATTCGGCTACTTCACCCTCTGCCATGCAAGACGCTATGTCTTGGAGGGGCTCGGTTTCGAAGACCACCAGAGTATGGAGACGAGGAGAGCTAACCTTATGACTAAACATGGTCGCACATTTCTGGTTAAAGAAGTGAATGCAGTTAATAACACAAAATTAGGGTGCTCAAATTGGGAAGCTCTTTGCAAGGCGTATGGATTTGAGGAGGTTGTGGAAATAACCTTCGATCTTCGTCCTAAAGATCATATTGAAGGTAACATCGACATTTGGGTGGATGTCGATATGCTTCCTGTTTTACCTCCATGTGAGGTTGTCAACCGTGCATATTTGTCAAGTAATTTGCATTCTATATTTAAAAATAGTTAGTGTTCATCCATACTAAATTTGTTAACTTATATTTTACAGCTTATTTCGTTTCTTCGAGTGAAACTCGGAAAATAGTTGACACGACACACTACACTTATGGAACACATCTAACTTGGGAGGAGAAGGATATTCTTATCAACTTTGTTATTGGTGTCCTAGATAGTAGGGACTACTTTCCGTATAATTTGGGAACTAGCCCAAATTATACAAATTACATGCCACTAGTGCATAGGTTCAGGCCAAATGACATTCGCCAAAATATCTTGGTAAGAATTATTAAGTACAATACTATTGCGTAAATGGTGTTGATTACACTGCAAACTAGCCTATTAGTATGTTCTTCCACAGAAACTGCCAAATGATGTTGTGCCTCCATTGATGCCTAGCGAAGGTTATATGACAATTAAAAGCCCTATGAGGCCCGAGTTCTCTTTTGCATACTCGACTGAGCGCAAACAATAAAGACGGCTCCAAATCAAAGCATTGCGACAAATAAAGAAGAATCGCAAGCCACAAGTTGGAGACCTTTGGATCTCTTTGCTTCATCATGGAGACATAGGTGTTATTCTGTTTTATGTCATTTTACCTAGGAGGGAGGACTAGGTCATGTGAGAGAAAAGTTTTCTGGTTTATATTAACTTGCATGATCAATTAGGATGATTACTATTATGATGATTTTCGGGTTTTATGAGTTTTTAACTTGGTATGATTAAGATAATGATGAGTTTTTAGATGAGTAAGATGATGATGAGTTATATGACATATATTTGATTAAGGTCGATGGATGCAAGTGATCATGTTGAATTAGAGGAAAATATGATCTTGTGGTTGGCAACCTCATATTTTCTTCTAATTTAACATGATCACTTGCATCCATCCACTTTAATCTAAATGTTGTTGCTGGCACCATAATTATTTATTTGTATATTAATATTTATAACCATGTGTAAATACAACATAAATATAAAAAAAGAATATGTGCGTTGAATTGTAGTGCGGGTTCACAAAACACACTACTGCTAACGAAGTTAGCAATAGCGCTAGTTAAGAGGCACTACCACTAATATTTATCTGTAGTGTTGGGCAAACAACGCTACTGCTAAGAGTTAGTTGTAGCGCCTTACCAGCAGCACTGCCGCCAATGCTACTTATATGTGTATTTCCAGTGCTACTAGTAGGCTTTCTCCTAGTAGTGGATGGCTGCCATGCGTGCCGAACCCTGATCTTGGACGAGCACCTCGCCGTCAATGCCACTGTTGACGCCTCCTGCGCGTACGCTGCCATGCGGTTTGATACTATAAACGATAACTCATTGTCTTTTCTCGAGGGCACCGCCGATGCGTTCAACAAAGACTATGACGTGTTTTCTCAGCATGCTCGTGCTTACGTCATCTCCAGAGCTGGCATGTTGCTATCGTGGAAGGATCAGGCCACTCACCACTACGAGGGGTGCACCCATAGTATGGAGGCCTCATCCTCTTCCAAGTAGAAGTAGACCATCTTGATTGACATCTCGGACAATGAGGAATAGCTTGTGTTTCTTAGCTTTATCACTAAGGACCTATGTTCAGCTAGCTACGCCAGTTAAGCATGTTTTCTTTACCTCTTGCAGGTGCTCGTCCTGCCTTTCATTTAGAAATTCCAGTGAAATGCCTAATGTAATGCTACTTCCAATCTGACCTTCCAGTATATGTTCTATTGTGCAATGCAGTGCTTAGTTAACTTTTTCATTCATTTGTTGTGGTGATCATTGAAATATTTAGTTCAATTCTACAATGTGATGTTCGATTGTTGTTAGTAAATTTTTGTATTGTTTTGCATGTGAGAAATAAAGCGAATTTAGATTTAGTAAATACATGTGAAACATATACAGTTGCTATGTTTCCTTGTTCTTAGCATGCTTGGCTTGGATAACTGTGTCACAACCCTAGTTCTTCTCGGTTGCAAATGCTTTCATGCATGCATTATTATTTTTCTTTTGAAATTGAAATGAGGAGTGATCAAGCCTTATCATTCAAATTTTTGTCAAAAGGCAATATAAATTTTGCTTCAAATAGAGCCAAGAAAATGTCCCTCGTTTTGTAATAAAATATTGGATTGAGATAAAAACGTCAATCAATATTTTTGGATCACATAAACATTTTTTCTTGGGCATTTGAATTACAAACAATAATTGCATTGGATTTATATTTATTATATATGATATATAAGTTCAATAATTCTGAAACTTTTTATGTGGCACTAGTTAATTATACCTAGCTCACATAATTTTTTTTAGGATTTCTATAAATGGATAAGTATTTTATTTTATAGCCAAAACAAATGACAAAAAATAGAAAATAAAAACAAATAAAATAAAAGGAGGTAGAGGCATACGTGGGCTTCCCTGAGCCAGAAGAGACCCAGCCCAAGGGGGCAGGGTCGTCTTCTACCTCTGCGAGTAGGCAGAGGCGAAGCCGAGAACGGTCAAAGCCGGCCACCTCCTGCTTCCACCTAGGCATCCTCGACCCTTCTATCCGCGCCACGACACCACCTGGACCCCCTCGAGCTCATCCCTTCCCTCTGCTACTCTCTCCCTCTACCTCTGCTCCCTCTCCATTGCTGCCTGAAAGCGATGTTGCCTCCGTCCGCGCACCACCACAACTTTCGGCCTTGCCAAGCCCCGCAGTCGTGTTGAGAGGCTCTGGTTGCCGCCCAGCTCGACGCTGGCCTCAACTCAGGTGGCCTCGAGCCCTCCTACTGCCCCTAAGGGATGCGCGCGTGCACGGGCAACACTCAGGAGCCCTTAGCCGCCGCTCCCATGGCCCTCAGATGACCCTCCGCCATGTCTAGAGGTTGCCGGCGACCAAATCCCGGCCGGGTGACGTGGATGGAATTAGGGCCTAATCCTCCTGCTAACTAGCCCCCCAACCACTAAATAGAAAATAATCTGTAACTCAGGTTAAAATAATTTATATATGAAAATTTATCAGAAAAATGCAATGAATCTAATGGTGGCATTTTCATGCATATTAGCACAACATAAATAGAAAAAGCTGGATATTTTTCTCAAAACACATTATGTAACCTCACATATGAGTTGAATTTGAACCTTGGGTTCAAACCATGTTCATTTAACATGTTGATAGGTGCATTAGCTCAAACCAGCAACATATTGCAATGCCATTATCATGCATCATTGTGAAGCATTTGTCATGCTTAATTATACCTTGTTCAATCTTGTCGATAGACTTGCAAGACGTAGTTACCGACGACATCAAAGAACAACTGAGTTCTTATGATCAATAGGGAAGCACCCCCCCCCCCCCCGCGCTTAGCATATTTGATACAATCCCACTCTATCGCTCTGTTGTCATTTCAATGCATTAGGACAACGCGATTCAACTGCTACTTGCGTTGCGGTAGATGAACTCACTCGTTTACATGACCTGCCATTGTCACGGTAAATAGCTAAACCAAGCAACCTAGCATACCTGGTAGATGCTTGAGCCATGTTGTGCTATAAACCTGTTATGCTTGCTATGCATAGTGTTGTGTCAGGTCTGATTCATCTGGGTGCTGAGCCGGAGTGAAATGGATGCGAGTTCCGTGTTTGTGTTCTAAGACTAGCTACTACCACAAATTGGGATCCGGTAACTCGACCCCTGTCGGCCTATTTACCTACCCTGTTCTCAGTCCAGGAATCATAGTAGTTCAAAACATTGATAGGTGTGGCACGGCCTACGAAGTGGATGAACGACCCAATTGGGACGGGCTTGGGGCCCTACTCACAACCTTAGAGGCCATGTTGGAAACCTCAGTCAGACTTCCATTATGGGTTCCAACTCAGATAGGCGACTGCCTTGGACGTGAGTCGTTGAAGGTTAACGTACGTGGCCGACTCCCTTGTTGGGCTTCCGCTTGAAGGTTGTCGAGGTGCCTTTTTAAGTGCACATGGCGATAAGTGGGAGAAGCATGTGTGACGAAGTACACCCCTGCAGGGTAAACTATCTATTTGAATAGCCGCGTGCGCAGATATGGACTACTTGGAGACTCGCATTGTTCATAGAAAACTTTAAGTCGATACTCTGAAATGCACCAAACAAGTGTGAGTGATATGGATGGCTTCGCGTAGGAAGACGAGAGAAGATCCATTCTGGTGTATTGAGATGGTGAACATGTGGACTCGTGTGTGCTCTCTTGTAGGGAGACAACAAAGTGGTGATACAGTGGATATTTTATCGTAGTCTAGGATAGCCATAGGTCAAAGCTAGCATTCTGCAGTAAACCCCACAATCCCGTTCATTGATACATGATGCATATGTAGATAGTTTTGATGTAAGACTTTCTATGTACCTTGGCACACAGTGTTGCTTATTTACATTTTTTTAGAGATAGACGTTGCTCAGTTATGTTTCCTATGACATTGACATTGAAGGATTAGCTTAGTAACCCAGACAGGAGTCTGGCTCCTATGGTAGGGTCGTTGTAGGTTTTGTGGCTCTTATAGCCGCTTTTGTAGATGTCTGTACTCAGACATGTAACTTCTCCTTGTTGTTTGTATGCTATGAATGTTGGGTCATGTGACCCCCTCTGTTTGTAACATTATACTATGTTGGCTCCTCGGAGCCTCCTAAATAATGTTATGTTGTAGATTTTTGTTGTGGTGCCATGTTATATCTACGCTATCCTTCATAGTGCGTGTATGATTAAAATTCATTGGTAGGTGTGGGATTCAACACTTAGTTGTGTCTTTTTAGTAGCCTTCTTTACGGGGAAATGCCTCTTTGTGCTTCCATCGAGCCTTAGTAGCTTGCTACTGCTCCGGACACATTGATAGACCGACGTGTGTCCTTCTTTCTTGTCGTGTTTGTCCCGTCAGGGAAAAGTCTTGCAGTGTAATGGAGTCCCTGTAATTGAGTCCTTGTAGGTTGCTATGACTCGTCTACACATGCTGATGACCGATACGTGCATTGTTGGGTTACGTATGCCTGTCCCTGTACGGTTGTGCCACTTGGGTATATAACTAGTCATGTCGACCCGGGTTCTTTGACGTGTGAATGCTAGCGACATGTTCATATCCGTGAGCCAAAAGGTGCAAACGGTCCTGGCCAAAGTAAGGTGGCAGCCGTGGGTTACCGTGCGTGAGGCCGCAAAGTGGTGCGACATGTTACAGGCTGGATTCGTATGGCTTAGGATTGGGGTCCCAACAACGTTGGTATTCGAGCTTGACTGCCTGTATATCTACCAAGCCAAACTGGTCAATGTTGAGTCTACAACTACTTCAGTTATATAAGGGAATTGATTGTGGAAGGGAACATAAGATTCTTTTTACTCCTTTTCTATGGGGATTAAAACTAGGCTTTCTCATCTATCTATCAGGATGACGAGTTACTATGTTGCAGATCTATAGGAAAGTTGTTGTCTTCCTTGACCGGTGTCTCTATAAAAATTGTGTTGTTGTGTTGTTAGTTTTCTTGTGAAGTTGCCTCGTATTTCATGCCCGGACATCCGTTATGTTTTCCTAGTTATCCAAGGTTTCTAAATTATCACACACAATTGCAAATCCTTTCATCTCAAGTTAATGTCTTTTGACCAGACAAAGCACACTAATTGTTGTGTTGAGGTACCCTACTACTTCGACGTATTTGTTAATGTGTTAGGAAACCAGGTCATATCAGTGAACCACCCAACATTCTAGTTGTGTCTTTGTTTCCAATGTGATAAGTATGGACATCGTCTTCGAGAGCATATTGTGGTTCTACTTAGTCAGTAGGTATTCTAAATCTGGGTTCTTGAACCCAAGTATCATTCTACTCATTCGTGTTCCTTGTGTTTGCTCGTACCTTCAGGATGATTAGTAACCTTGATCTAGTCTTGGAGGTCAGTGGTATGTCATTCTTCCAATACCATGAAACATCATGGCAGAAGTTCCTCGTGAACTGAAGATCACAACAGGAGTGCCCTTCATGAGCCCTCCATTCCATAGTTGTGAGGCTGTCAATTCTTTCCTTTCTATATGGATTGTCTAGAAGAAACATGTTGAACTTGTTCGATGTATTCAATCTATGACTCTACAACTTAGAAAAATCATGTGCTCTTCAATTGCCCCTTTCATTTGTATTTTGACCTTGATCTATCAATGGATAGGCAAGAGTAGTTGTGCATTCGTATACATCGATTCATATTATTCTTGTGGTCTGTCAAGCCATTCTATTTCAGAATGAGTAGGAGAAACAAACTCCAGTACCTCATCCTTTTTTAGGATTGGGTCAAAGTAGTTGTAATCCGTAGATCAAAACGCAAATACAGCTTTTTCTTTGTTCTACTTCGAAGTATTACCCTCTTTATGTCAACATTGTCATGAGAATCGCACTCCCTCTTATGAACTCTTAATGTAGTGATACTTCTCACCATCATCATTCATTCCTTGGTCTCTGTGTTGTTGAAACAAGAATACAAACAAGTGAACGGTGATGTGTGAAATCAATACTCCTAACAACTTTCTTGCTTGGTAGTTAATGGGCAATAATTTCATCCTTATTGTATTGGTTACCGAACCACCATTCTAAGAATTATCATGCTACCTAGTCCATTTTCCATGGTGCCCTTTTTGATCGATGAGTTAGGACTGTGTCAATCCTTCGCTCTTTTGATCACATCATCTTGCCCCGAAAAGCAAGATTGCTCTCGAGCTTATTAACATATTGGTGGTTCATGATTTTCTGAATATCTTCTTAGAAGTATCACCAGGTTGTTCCCTAACCATTATGTTGAGCTCGTGATCAAGTTGGCTTTCCTATAAACCACCTCTTCTCCAAGACTCTGTGTTGGGTACCCCTGAGCTAGTTGGTTATGCTAAACAACAACTTGGAGAGTTGGAAGATAAAAGCTTGATCTAACTTAGCTCATGCCAAGGGGATATCTTTCTGTTTGTGCGAGTGTGTTGAAGAAGGATGATATCATCGCCGATTGATCTTTGTGATGAATTGTTGCATTTATTGTCTTGTTCAATATCTGATTTGAGCATGGACTGTCGTCAAATCAGAGTTAGAACCAATGATTATCGTAATGATGTTTTTCTCGTGGATGTTTCTTCGAGCATACACCATTACATTCTTTGGTCTGACCAATGCTGCTATGTTTCTCACATAGTTGTGGAATTCCATCTTCATGGATATTTTGATGAATTGTTGTTGAGCCCATCGGCAACATCCTTATCTCCTTCATAACTCATGATGAACATAAGCTACTATTGGAAACTTTTGTAGGCATTATCTTCAAGTCTCTTAGCCGAAGTATATGTATGGTGTGAGAAGTAACTTCCTATGATTCATGTGTACATATTGCAAGTTGTTGTCATGAATTCCGGATAAGTTATTTTTTTGTCTCCGGAGTCATCCCAAGTCAATCATGCATGTGTGAAGTATTCTATGGGTTGCTAGACTAGTCATCTCTAGTCCATATGTATCCCTAGCACACTAAGCCACTGATTATCTTGTTCAAGGAAGAGAAGTTAGGTGTTATTCCGAAAGGTACCAGACGGAATTGCACCCGACTTTGTCATCTATAATGATGGTTCCTAACCCGAACTGGGTAGGTTTTGTTGTAGGACTTTTGTGTGATCATGCTTGTCTTGGATAGTGTGTCCATGCAAGTCTTGCAATCCAGCTCATGATTTGGAGCTTGCTACTGTAGTTCATGTCCTAAGAATCCTGCAATGTCATCTCGTCGATTTATGTTGCAAAGTTTCTCTTTCAGACCTGCTGAGTCTGAAGCAGCCTATCACCAACCAGATCTGAATGTCACGCAGATATGTTGGTTGAAGCTTTTGCCAAGATGTATGACGTAGGCTTCCAAAAGACTTATGTTTTGACCGACACACCTAGTCGGAAGATCTATCATTGCAGTATCTTTATTCGGCGAATTTGACCACTTCTACATGAGGATTCCGTATGACTTATTCTAGAAGTTGATCCTCATGGACCCCTTGAGCTCCCGAAGTCCGACCTTTACTTGATGTTTGATACGTCCATTTTGCATCATGATTTTATATTGATATTTATTGCATTATGGGCTGTTACTACAAATTTTGGTACAATATTTATGCCTTTTCTCTCTTATCTTACAAGGTTTACATGAAGAGGGAGAATGCCGATAGCTGGAATTCTGGACAGGAAAAGAGCAAATATGAAATACCTATTCTGCACAACTCCAAAAGTCCTGAAAATATACAGAGAATTATTTTGGAATATATGAAAATTATTGGGCAAAGAGATACATCTGGGGCCCACCAGGCAATCACAAGCCAAGGGGCACGCGCTACCCCCCTAGGCGCGCTCGTGTGGCTTGTGGCCCACCTGGCAGCCCTCCGATGCCCGTCTTCTGCTATGTGGAGGGTTTTGACCTAGAAAAGGTCATAAAAAAGCTTTCAGGGTGAAGCACCTCCGTATCGAGGCGGAACTTGTGCAGAACCAATCTAGGGCTCTGGCGGAGCTCTTCTGCTGGGGAAACTTTCCTCCCGGAGGGGGATATCGAGGCCATCGTCATCACCAATGATACCCTCATCGAGAGGGTTTCAATCTCCATCAACATCTTCATCAACACCATCGCCTCTCCAAACCCTAGTTCATCTCTTGTATCTGATCTTTGTCTCAAACCCTCAGATTGGTACCTGTGGGTTGCTAGTAGTGTTGATAACTCCTTGTAGTTGATGCTAGTTGGTTTACTTGGTGGAAGATCATATGTTCAGATCCTTGATCATCATTAATACTCCTCTGATTATGAACATTAATATGATTTGTGAGTAGTTACGTTTGTTCCCGAGGACATGGGATAAGTCTTGTTATAAGTAATCACGTGAATTTGGTATTCTATCGATATTTTGATGAGATGTATGTTGTCTCTCCTCTAGTGGTGTTATGTGAACATCAACTAAATGACACTTCACCATTGTTTGGTCCTATAGGAAGGAATTGGTGAGTAATAAGTAGATGATGGGTTGCTAGAGTGACAGAATCTTAAACCTTAGTTTATGCGTTACTCCGTCAGGTGCTGATTTGGATCCACATCTTTCATGCTATGGTTATATTTATCTTAATTCTTCTTTCCTAGTTGCGGATGCTTGCGAGAGGGGTTAATAATAAGTGGGAGGCTTGTCCAAGTAAGGGAAGCACCCAAGCACCAGTCCATCCACATATCAAATTATCAAAGTAACGAACGTGAATCATATGAGCATGATGAAAACTAGCTTGAGAGAAAGTCCCATGTGTCCTCGGGAGTGCCTTGCTTTATATGAGAGCTTGTACATGATTGTCATTTGCTATAAAAAGGATTGGGCCACCTTGCTGCACCTTTGTTACAACTGTTACTTGCTACCCATTACGAATTATCTTATCATAAAACTATGTGTTACCAATAATTTGAGTGGTTGAAGAGAATACCTTACTGAAAACCGCTTGTCATTTCCTTCTGCTCCTCATTAGGTTCGACACTCTTACTTATCGAAAGGACTACGATAGATCCCCTATACTTGGCGGTCGTCAAGACTCTTTTCTGGCGCCGTTGCCGAGGAGTGAAGCACTTTTGGTGAGTGAAACTTGGTAAGGAAAAATTTATATAGTGTGCTGAAATTTACTATCACTCGTTACTATGGAAAAACATCCTTTGAGGGGCTTGTTCAGGGTATCTTCACCTCGACCGGAAGCACAAAGAGTCGCTCCTCAACCTGCTGCACCTACTGAAAATATTTATTATGAAATTCCTTCGGGTATGATAGAGAAACTGCTAGCTAATCCTTATGCAGGAGATGGAATACTACATCCTGATTTGCATCTAATCTATGTGGATAAAGTTTGTGGATTATTTAAGCTTGCAGGTTTACCGGGGGATGTTGTCAAGAAGAAGGTCTTTCCTTTATCTTTGAAGGAGAAGTCATTGGCATGGTACAGGCTGTGTGATGATATTGGATCATGGAACTACAACCGATTGAAATTGGAATTTCATCAGAAGTTTTATCCTATGCATCTGGTTTATCGTGATCGGAATTATATTTACAATCTTTGGCCTCGTGAAGGATAAAGAGTCTCTCAAGCTTGTGGGAGGCTTAAGTCAATGTTATATTTATGCCCCAACCATGAGCTCTCAAGAGAAATTATTATTCAGAATTTTTATGCTCGGCTTTATCATAATGATCGATGCATGTTCGATACTTCTTGCTCCAGTTCTTTTATGAAGAAAGATATTGAATTCAAATGGGACTTATTGGAAAGAATTAAACGAAACTCTGAAGATTGGGAACTCGATGAAGGTAAGGAGTCAGGTATAAACCTTAAGTTTGATTGTGTTAAATCATTTATAGACACTAATGCTTTTCGTGTGTTTAGCACTAAGTATGGACTTGAATTTGAGATAGTAGCTTCTTTCTATGAATCTTTTTCTACTCATGTTGATCTCCCTAAGGAGAAGTGGTTTAAATATGATCCTCCCAATGAATTGAAAGTAGTTGAACCTATTAAAGTTGAAGAGGAAACTATTACTTATAATGTTGATCCTGTTATTCCTACTGCTTAGATTGAGAAACCACCCTTCCCTATTAGGATAAATGAACATGCTAAACCTTCAACTATGGTTTGTAAGAGTTGTATTAGAACACCTACACCACCCTGAACAAATTAAAGTTTAACCTAGTATTTTTATGGTTAAAGATCTCTTGGTTAATAATATTGATCGGCATGTTATTCATTTCTATGATGAAGCGGCTAGAATTGCAAGACCTGATACTATGAGTAAACATACACTTGTTGTTGGTGTGCCTATTGTTTCTGTTAAAATAGGAGATCATTGTTATCATGGCTTGTGTGATATGGGTGCTTGCGTAAGTGCAATTCCCTTTTCCTTATACAAAGAAATCATGCATGATATTGCAGCAGTTGAACTAGGGGAAATTGATGTTACTATTAAGCTTGCTAATAGAGACACTATTGCACCGATGGGGATTGTTAGAGATGTTGAAGTCTTGTGTGGGAAAATAAAATATCCTACATATTTTATTATTCTTGGTTCCCCACAAGATGATTTTTGTCCCATTATATTTGGTAGACCCTTCTTGAATACTGTTAATGCTAGGATTGATTGTGAGAAAGAAACAGTTAGTATGAGTTTTGGGGATGTGTCTCATGAGTTGAATTTCTCTAAATTTCGTAGACAACACCATGACAAAGAATTGTCTAGCAAAGATGAAATTATTGGTCTTGCTTCTATTGTTGTGGTGCCTACTGATCCTTTAGAACAATATTTGCTAGACCATGAAAACAATATGCATATGAATGAGCGGAGTGAAATAGATAAAAATTTCTTTGATCAACAGCCTATTTGGAAACACAACTTACCTGTGGAAATACTTGGGGATCCTCCTCCACCAAAGGGTGATCCCGTGTTTGAGCACAAACAATTACCCGATACGTTGAAATATGCTTATCTTGATAAAAAGGAGATATATCTTGTTATTATTAGTGCTAACCTTTCAGAGCATGAAGAAAAGATATTTTTGAAAACTCTGAGGAAGCACTTTGCTGCTATTGGTTATACTCTTGGTGATGTTAAGGGCATTAGTCCCACTCTACGCCAGCATAAAATTCATATGCAGCCTGGTACGAAACCAGTTATTGATCACCAATGACGATTGAACCCTAAGATAAAAGAAGTGGTAAGAAAAGAAATACTAAAGCTTCTGGAGGCAGGTATAATTTATCTTGTTGCTGATAGTAGATGGGTTAGTCTCGTCCATTGTTTCCCTAAGAAGGGAGGTATTACCGTTGTTCCTAATGATAAAAATGAATTGATCCCGTAAAGAATTGTTACAGGTTATAGAATGGTAATTGATTTTAGGAAACTAAATAAGGCTACTAAGAAAGATCATTACCCTTTACGTTTTATTGATCAAATGCTAGATAGACTATCAAAACATACAGGTTATAGAAATGGTTACTCCGATTTCTCTCAAATACATGTATCATGAGAGGATCAAGAAAAAACCACTTTTACTTGCCCTTTCGGTACCTTTGCTTATAGACATATTCCTTTTGGTTTATGCAATGCACCTGCTACCTTTCAAACATGTATGATGGCTATATTCTCTGACTTTTTTGAAAAGATCCTTTAGTTTTTCATGGATGATTTTTCCGTTTGCGGAAATTCATTTGATGATTGTTTGAGCAACCTTGATCGAGTTTTGCAGAGATGTAAAGGACCTAATCTTGTCTTGAATTGGGTAAAGTGACACTTTATGGTTAATGAAGGTATTGTCTTGGGGCACAACATCTCCGAAAGAGGTATTGAAGTTGATAAAGCTAAAGTTGATGCTATTGAAAAAATGTCGTTCCCTATGGATATCAAAGGTATAAGAAGTTTCCTTGGTCATGATGGTTTATATATGAGGTTTATCAAAGATTTCTCTATGATTTCTAGGCCTCTCACAAATCTTTTGCAAAAATATGTTCCATTTGTTTTTGATGATGATTGTGTAAAAGCATTTGAAATTCTGAAGAATGCCTTGATTACCGCACCTGTTGTTCAACCACCCGACTGGAACCTACCCTTTGAAATTATGTGTGATTCTTGTGATTATGATGTTGGTGTTGTTCGACGAAAAAGTGTCGATAAGAAATTACATGTTATCAATTATGCTAGTAAAACTCTAGACAGTGCTCAAAGAAACTATGCTACTACTGAAAAGGAGTTTTTAGCAGTCGTATTTGCTTGTGATAAGTTAGACCTTATATTGTTGATTCCAAAGTAAGTGGTCACACCGATCATGCTGCTATTAAGTACCTTATGGAAAAGAAAGATGCTAAACCTAGACTTATTAGGTAGGTCCTACGACTACAAGAATTTGATTTGCATATTATTGATAGAAAGGGTGCTGATAACCTTATGGCAGATAACTTGTCTAGGTTAGAAAATGTTCTTGATGACCCACTACCTATTGATGATAGCTTTCCTGATGAACAATTAGCTGTTGTAAATGCTTCACACAATGCTCCATGGTATGCTGATTACGCCAATTACATTGTTGCTAAATTTATACCGCCTACTTTCACACACCAACAAAACAAATAGTTCTTCTATGATTTAAGGCATCACTTTTGGGATGATCCACACCTTTGTAAAGAAGGAGTAGATGGTATTATTAGACGTTGTGTACCTGAGCATGACTAGGAATAGATCTTACGGAAGTGTCACTTCGAAGCCTATGGAGGACACCATGCTGGAAATAGAACTGCACATAAGGTACTACAATCTAGGTTTTATTGGCCTACTATCTTAAAGGATGCTCATAAGTTTCTCTTGTCTTGTGATGAATGTCAAAGAATTGGTAATACTTGTAGATGGCAGGAATTTCCTATGACTTACTCTCTTGTTATTAAACCATTTGATGTTTGGTGTTTTGATTATATGGGCCCTTTCCCACAATTTAACGTGTATACTCATATTCTAGTTGTTGTTGATTATGTTACTAAGTGGGTAGAAGCTATTCCAACTAGTAGCGCCGATCATAACAATTCTATTAAAATGTTTCAATAAGTTATTTTCCCTATATTTGGAGTCCCTAGATATTTGATGACTGGTGGTGGTTCACACTTTATTCGTGGTGCTTTCCGTAAATTGCTCACTAAATACGGCGTTAATCATAGAGTTGCATCTCCTTATCATCCTCAGTCTAGCGGTCAAGTAGAATTGAGCAATGGAGAAATTAAATTGATTTTGTAGAAGACTGTTAATAGATCTAGGAAGAATTGGTCTAAGAAACTTGATGATGCATTCTGGGCTTATAGAACTGCTTACGAAAACCCTATGGGTATGTCTCCGTATAAGATGGTTTATGGTAAAGCATGTCACTTACCTCTCAAGCTAGAACATAAAGCTTATTGGCAATCAAAGAGCTCAATTATGATTTCAAACTTGCTGGTGAGAAGAGGATATTTGGCATTAGCTCACTTGACAAATGGAGAACCCAAGCCTATGAGATCGCCAAGTTGTTTAAAGAAAAGGTTAAGAGATGGCAAGATAGAAGGATACAACAGCGTGAATTTAATGTAGGTGATCATGTCTTGCTATACAATTCTCGTTTAAGAGTTTTTGCAGGAAAACTTCTCTCTAAATGGGAAGGTCCTTACTTTATTGAGGAGGTATACCGTTCTGGTGCCATCAAGATTAACAACGCCAAAGGCACAAACCAGAAGGTGGTGAATGGTCAAAGAATCAAAGATTATATCTCAGGTACTCCCATAAATGTTGAAACCAATATCATCAATACCATAAATCTCGATGAGTACATTAGGGAGACTTACCAGAACGTTTGAGACTCCAAAAAGGAATAAGTATGTGGTACGGTAAGTAAATAGACTCTAAAACCTTTTCAATGGCAATTTTTATCTGTTTTGGAATACTAAAAAATTCAGGAAAATTTAAAGTAGTCCGAATAGTGCACGAGGAGGCGACAAGGCAGGGCGGCACACCCTACCCCACTGGGCGCGCCCCTGTGGCTTGTGGTTACCTCATGTACCTTCCGGACTCTGTTTTCTTGTGGTATGCTCCTCCTGGTTGGTAAAAATTCATTATATAATCTCCCGTAGGTTTTGACTCTCGTATCACTACAATATCTTACATTTTTGTTATAAGCTCTTTGTGCTGCAGTTTTAGATAAACATGACATCCCCAAGTGCTTCGATGGACAAGCTCTTCGAGAAGGTCGTCAACCCCTACCATGCAGATGTGTTGCAACACCCTCAAACCATTGAGATGCGTGAGGTGGTGCTGCACATCCATGATGTTGAGGGGCCAAAGAAGAACGAAAGCATGGAGACAAGGCTCGAAGAAATGGAGCAACAAGTATTCAAGTTCCAAGGGATGGTGGAACGAGGACTCAATGCCAAACACATGATGATCGCGGAGTTTACCAACAAGCACAAGCTAGACGCCAAGGAAATCGGGGAGCACATCTTTAAGTTTTACAAGAATATCGAGCATCTCCTAGCCCAGATCTATGACCTACAGAACCAAAATAGTGAGTTTGAATACGGATTTAAGAAAATGAGTTTGGCTGCAGATTTGAGGATCCCGAAGAAGTTATATTGTTATAGATCCCTCAACATGTGTCGCTTGCTTCCACGTCATACCAGCCAAAACTTCAGCACAAGTAGAGATACTACTTGTGTAGCCAAACACCCTTAAACCGGTTTTGCCATGAGAGTCCACCATACCTACCTATGGATTGAGTAAGATCCTTCAAGTAAGTTGTTATCGGTGCAAGCAATAAAAATTGCTCTCTAAATATGTGTGATCTATTAGTGTGAGGAAAATAAACTTTATACAAACTTGTGATAGGGAAGAAATAAAATCGACGGACTGCATAATAAAGTTCTCTATCACAAGGGGTTATATAAAGTGACGTTCTTTTGCATTAAAGGACTGTGCATCCAACTATAAAAGCGCATGACAACCTCTGCTTCCCTCTGCGAAGGGCCTATGTGTTACTTTTATTTTCTAGTACTTACCTTTATGCAACAGTCGTGGTGATGTCCTTCACTTTTTGTATTTCGCCTTTATCGTCTGGCAAGCGTCATGTGGTGGGGAATGATCTAGACACATATATCCACTCGGAAATGGACGGGATGAGTTATTACTGTTGACATTACCCTTGAGGTAAATAGTTGGGAGGCAATACTATAAGCCCCTATCTGTCTTTGTGTCCGATTGAAGCTTTGACCTCATAGGTACCTCATGAGTGTTAGCAATTGTGAAAGACTAAAAGATGATTGAGTATGTGTATTTGTTTTACAAGCTCTTATATTGACTCTTTCCTACGTTATGATAAATTTGAATTGCTTCAATGACCGAGATCATAGTTTGCCGGTTCTCAATAGAGTTCTTGATTCATACTTTACCACTGTGAATGAATTGTTACTTTAGCATAAGAAATTATATGTGAATATATGTTGTTGTTCTAAAGATGAACATGATGCCTTCATGCCCGTATTTTATATCATCGACACCTCTTCTCTAAACATGTGGGCATACTTATGGATTTTGGATTTCGCTTGACGACAAGCGAGGTCTATGCTTGGGGGAGTTGATACATCCATTTTGCATAATGCTTTTATATTGATATTTATTGCATTACGTGCAGTTACTATATATTTTGGTACAATATTTATGCATTTTCTCTCTTATTTTACAAGGTTTACATGAAGAGGGAGAGTGCCGGCAGCTGGAATTCTAGACTGGAAAATGAGCAAATCTGAGATACCTATTCTGCACAACTCCAAAGGTTCTGAAAATCTACAGAGAATTATTTTGGAATATATAAAAATTATTGGGCAAAAGGAATATATCAGGGGGGCCACTAGGCAATCACAAGCCAAGGGCACGCCCTACCCCCCTCGGCGCGCCCCTGCGGCTTGTGGCCCACCTGACAGCCCTCCGATGCCCATCTTTTGCTATATGGATGGTTTTGACCTGGAAAAAATTATAACAAAGCTTTTGGGGCAAAGCGCCGCCGTCACAAGGCTGAACTTGGGTAGAACCAATCTAGGGCTCCAACAGAGCTGTTCTGCCAGGGAAACTTCCCTCCCGATGGGGGAAATCGAAGCCATTGTCATCACCAACGATCTCCTCATCGAGAGGGAGTCAATCTCCATCAACATATTCATCAGCACCATCTCCTCTCCAAACCCTAGTTCATCTCTTGTATCCGATCTTTGTCTCAAAACCTCAGATTGGTACCTGTGGGCTGCTAGTAGTGTTGACTACTCCTTGTAGTTGATGCTAATTGGTTTACTTCATGGAAGATCATATGTTCAGCTCCTTGATCATCATTAATACTCCTCTCATTATGAACATGAATATGCTTTGTGAGTAGTTAAGTTTGTTCCTGAGGACATGGGATAAGTCTTGTTATAAGTAATCATGTGAATTTGGTATTCGTTCGATATTTTGATGAAATGTATGTTGTCTCTCCTCTAGTGGTGTTATGTGAACATCGACTACATGACACTTCACCATTGTTTAGTACTAGAGGATGGCATTGGGAAGTAATAAGTAGATGATGGGTTGCTAGAGTGACAGAAGCTTAAACCCTAGTTTATGCATTACTTCGTAAGGGGCTAATTTGGATCCACATGTTTCATGCTATGGTTAGATTTATCTTAATTCTTTTTCGTAGTTGCGGATGCTTGATAGTGGGGTTAATGATAAGTGGGAGGCTTGTGCAAGTAAGGGCACCACCCAAGCACCGGTCCACCCACATATCAAATTATCAGAGTAACGAACGCGTATCATATGCACATGATGAAAACTCGCTTGACAAAAATTCCCATGTGTCCTCGGGAGCGCCTTGCTTTATATAAGATTTTCTCTAGGCTTGTCCTTTGCTATAAAAAGGATTGGGCCACCTTGCTGCACCTTGGTTACAATTGTTACATGCTACCTGTTACAAATTATCTTATCACAAAACTATTTGTTACCGATAATTTAAGTGCTTGTAGAGAATACCTTACTGAAAACCGCTTGTCATTTCCTTCTGCTCCTCGTTGGGTTTGACACTCTTACTTATCGAAAGGACTATGATAGATCCCTGTGGGGACCCCGACTCATAAGTCGTGATCACCGAATGGACGTGTACAGTGATCGCTGAGAACAATGCTCACTGAACACACAGAAGCTGAATAACAAGAGTCTTACATCCACACTTAATGTCTTACACAAAAAAATACCACGAAGGTCTTACATAGATAGGGCCACACAGGCCAGACATTTAAAATAGAACAAGAAGCAGAAATCTTGGTCGAAAGCGTGAACCCATGCCGTCTGCCTTAACCTATAGGCATTCTGATTGGGAAGTGTCCTAGTTCGCATGTTCGTCTCCAACAAACTCGTCAACATACTCCTGTTCTTCCATGTCTTGCTAATTAAATAACTAGTGGCAAGCCAATGAGTACTTTGAATGTACTCGCAAGCAACCCAACTTTTGGAACAAGGTAACAATGATGCATGATATAGCACTAAGTAGGTAAGTTTGCGGAAAGCTAATTTTGTATGCAAATGATATGATCAAGTAACTAGTAAGCATGCATAAACAGTTAACAGATGTCCATGTGAACAAGTGACATACATCACCATAAGTAGGGGTAGAACATCTCATGTTCATTCATCATGCTAAGCCATTGGACTTAGTTTAATTCCCTTGCTAAGTCATCGGACTCTGCTCATGTGACCTCTTGTCACCATCACAACCATTCTCACACCAAGTTTCACGAAAACATTCGGACGTAGTTTAAGCAGCACCACCCAACTGTCCTTGATCGTGGACACAGCTATTCGAATAGTTTTAGACTCTTCAGAGGTTGCACACTTTACCCACAAGACTCAGGGAACTTGCATGTCATCCACGACTCACGGTATATAACATACCCGAGGTAAGCACCTGAACAATGCCTTTCCCTCGGCGATACTAAACAAAGAGTCCACTCGATTGGTACCCAGCCCTCATGATGTACATCACACGAGCCTCGCTGTAATCGTATGTTCCACGAGGGGACCAACGGTATGCCCGGTGCCTGTGAAGACAACGCATGATCATACATACCGGTACGACCCCGTATCAAGAGTGACCACGCCACTCCTGCCACTAGTAATGTGGGCTCCTTGCCAGTACCCACCAAGGTAATCAACAAAGCCCCGTCCCATAAGGGGTATCATGGTTGCGCATGTAAGGTTGGGACGGTCGACAAATCCGTTTTTGAAAACACACATACTCACTTGCTCCGGTACACCACTTCTTTCTCAAGTGGTCACCCATTTCAGCATCATCTCCCTCAAGCATTAGTGGAACCCAACGGGGTTTTCAAAAATTATTTGAAATCATATCCTTCCTTGCCATCACGATGCACAAGTCCCATCCCATTGCATAGCATCTATTAGCAATCTAACTACTCCCACCCGCACAACCCTCATCAGGGTAGGGTCATGCACTATGCAAGTGTGAACGGAGAAGTACCGGAGGCATTCCACCGAAAGGGGAACACCACAACACATGATCAAATATTGTGAAAGTAAAGTGCTATATGACATGCAATAAAATGGTTTCTTATCATGGTCAAAGGACTGCTTGCCTGGCTTAGCAATGTCTTCGAGGTCTTCACCTGCTTCTCGTCCACTCTAAGCATTTCGTCTACTTTGCCAACTATCGTCGGAAACAACCATGATAAGCAACACACCAAACAGAAAATACAAGTGCTCTATAAATAGGAATTTATTTTTCTTAGACCTCTTTGATCATGAGAAAAATATATAAAATGGTTGAACTAAAGTTGGATCAATGATGATTTTGGAATGGAGGAATGGAGGAATTGATGATCCTCTAAGATGTCAACAGAAAATACTTTTGTAAAAAGGAGTGGATGGGCCCAACAAATAGGGCATGATTCTATAAACAGGTGGGAAGTGTTTTTACTGGATTTGGAGTTGGCAAGATTTTCCTATGGATTTTCAAAGTGGATAAGTATGAAGAAATGGCCCAATATTTGTCATAGCAGAATAAGTGTGAGTAAAAATGCTCACCACTTGTGCATGGATATAGACACACCTAGGGACTTGATTTACTCCATTTGGAGTTATGATGAATGCCCTAAAGATTTTACAATGTGGCCTCTAATAGTTCAAATTTAAATTTAAATTTGAACTTGACAGAAAAGGGTGGAGAAAAATTATGGAAGTGCCACCATTAAATAGGTGGTATTTTTAGGACTATGTAGAATTTTGAATCACGAAATTTGGGCTTGAAATGATTTTATTATGAATTTAACAATACTCTCGAAAAAGAAAAGGGCTAAGGAAATTATAAAAGGAAATGGGCTATAATGTGCTCGGGGCACAAGATAGCCTCTAGGGCAGCCCGGTGGCTCAGCCTGGAGGGGAAGAGGCCACGTCGAAGGCGTACTAGGGGAGTATGCCTTCCGCGTAGGGAGGCGCAACCTGAGGAGAGCGTCTCCACTTAAATGGGGGGGCAGCCTAGTGTGGTTTCCAGGCGGGCCCCATCCATCAGGTCCTCCTCCCACCTCCCGCCATAGCAGGGGAGAGGCAGGGGAGCCTGGCCGAGCGCGCGCCGGCGCCCGTCCCGGTGGCTCCGGCCACCTCCGGCGGTGCTCCGGCCATCGGGGTGCTTGGGGCGCCCCATCGCACCCGCCTGGGTGGTCACACAACCGTGAGGAGGCCGTTCCCTGGCACGGTTTGGCCATGGCGAAGGGGCACCGTCGGCGACATCGGGTAGGCGCGGCACCGGCAAAGGGGGAGGAAATGGCGAGCGGAGGGGGGTTTGCGGCGGCACTGGGAGTGCCCGAAGGCCGCCAAAGGAGAGGAGAGAGGCGGGACATCTCAAACTTGCCGAAGGTCGAGACGGGGCCATGGCGTTTGTGGGCGAAGGAGGAGGGCACGGGGGCTAGGGGGCTTGGTCTGGGGAGGTCCAAGGGAGGGAGAGGGTGCTAGAGGGTACAAGAAGAGGCTCGGGGGGAGGTAAAAGCAAGAGGGGTGTCGAGGGGAGCTCGGATGCGCTTCGGATGCCCTCGGGTGCCGAGCATGCGCATGCATGAGCTCCCTTGGCGGCATCCTGGCATCGGGGAGAGGTGTGAGAGGCCAAGAGGAGGCTATTAGCGCGTGGGGGTACCCTGCCGAAGTCTGCTGCGAGCTACAGGACAATGTTTGTCGGCAGAGCGCCGTTTCTGCATGCTGGTTGCGTGGTCACCACGCAAACCCTTTTCCATGGCATCTCTTTGGTCATCCAAAGTTGTTTGGGTTGCAAGGCATGCATGCAGGAGAGCACTGGTGGGGTTTCAAAGAAAAAGGAGTTGGGTAAGACTGGTTTTCACTGCTGGTAAGTTTGCAGCAACAAACTTGGGCCTGATATAGAGGGTTTTCTCTAGGGAACTACAGATACAATTATGTCTAGTGGCCCTAGGTATGGGAGGACTATACACCCACCAATTTGCAGCTCAGGAAAATGATTCTACAGAGTACTTGCAGTACAAAGGCACTATTCCTACCATAATGCAGGTTTATATGAACTACTCAGATTTTCCACATGAGCTTGCCATATTTGGGTTTGGTTTGATGCATAGGATGCTTTGGAAAGGTTTGGGGGCATTTTTAGGAACAGAATAATGGGAGAGGGGAAAGAAGAGGTCTTGACATGGTAAAAGAGAGGGAGATTGAGGGAGTTACCCCACAAATAATTTACCATAGGCCATGGCAAAGTTACTGGAGGTCGAAGAGGGATATAATATGCTGTGGTAAAAAGTTTGTGGCAAGGGGAATCTTTTTGGGCCCACTTTGCTTGTCCACAAGTTTATGGCTAAAGGTGTTTGTGTTGTGGTTGGGCTAGATAGGGGAATCCTATGACCTTGAGATTTACCAGGGGTAAATGGTAAGTCCATTTGGTCCTGATCACAAGTTTTCAAATCAATAGAAGAAAGTTGATAATGTAAACTTGGCAAACCCTAGAAATGGGTAGAAATGGGTTTCTATAGATCTGATCATGCAATCTATTCCCCTTGATGCACCACTTGATGTAGCATCATCACTTGGTTAATAGAGAATGCCCACAAAGTTTGGGATCTATAGGAGATACTTCACAATGTAAAGTTGATCAAATTTGGCTCTAGATAGGAATGGCTTTAGGATATTTTGGTTAACCAAAACAATTGGGATTAAGATGAAACTTGGCAAGATGACCACATATATCATATGTGACATGCTAGAATTTTCCTGGATTTATTTGAGAATATTTCTTGTAGAAATATTTCAAATGCTTGGAATAGGCCGAAATGGTTTTGAAGGGATTTGTCCAATATTTTTAACATTACCATGTGTTGAAACTCTTATATATGGACAATATATGTCAATTGGGTTTTCCTAAATTTTCCCAAATATTTTTAAAGCATTTAAATAATTTTTCCCTATAAAAGACCATTTTTGGCCTTAAGAAAAAGCCTTTAAATAAAATATGAAGATAGTCTTTTAAAATAATATTGTGTGGTTTTGTGAAGTTATATATATAGTAGGTTACAAATAAAACATTTGGGGAAAAAGGATCCACCCAGTTTGGGGACTTGCAGTCCAAACCTCAAAACAGGTTTTTTTTGAAAAACCTAATTTGAATAAAACCTTTTTGGCCAAAATAAAATCTTGTAAAAATATAATTAAGTCCTATTCACATGGCATGATCATTGGACAAGAGTGTGGATCAAGTAAAAGAGTTTTGAGAGTAGGAGGGATTTTATGAATATAGAGCACTAGCAAGCAATCAGGCAATCAACAATCATGTCAAGCATAACAAGCACACAAAAGTTTTAATTGGCCCTGATTTTTGAGTCATGATAACTTAGTCATGAGGCAAATCATAGGGTGTGACAGACCTAGCCCCCTTACAAAAATCTCGTCCCCGAGATTCCCAGGCTAGGCGTAGAAGAGATGATGCTTCTGCTCCAGCATGGTTGTCTTCCTGGATCTTGAAGTGCTTGATGATATACCTTCGAGTGCACTGTTGACATTGTCCAAGGGTGAACAGGGTTTTGGCCAAGGCTTGGCTTGCGTGTGTATTCCAAGGTCAGAATACGTGGCCATGTAGTGTGTCTGTGTGCTAGTCCTGGGATTGCTCGCGTTGGTTAGTGACATCTAGATGTCTCGCATTAGAATAGAAGGGTCGAGCCTTGGTATAGCTTCTTCTTGATGGGGAAGTCCTTATGTTCCTTAAAGAAGGAGGTCTTCAGTCGCAGGTGGTATCCATCCTTGAGAGTGTTGGGGTGTTTTGTCATGGGCTTCTCGTCGAGATCTTCTGCTGGAGTAACTTGCCCAGGTAGATTCTCCATTCCTCTTTGGTCGTTTGTCTTCATCATCATGGACGCACGTTTCTGGAGGGTCTTGGAGCGTTTGGTCTATTCATCACTCCGTGGCAAGGTCTGAGCAGGGTCTCGCCCCTAAGGCTGAGCTTAGAGACTTGGCGTCAAAACGGGTTCTACCATCTGGGAAGGTTCTGAGGGGTCCTAGATGAGATGGCAACCCAAAAGTATAGACCAGCCATCCAATCCTCAAGGTCTAAGGCTTGGCAGTCGGGGTGAACCACCTTTGACAGGTGGCCTACCATGGTTGAGTCACGGTTTACGCCCCAGATTGAACCAAAAAAGGTGCTAGCAATGAGGTCATGACAGTCGTTCCACTCCATTCTAGGCATCTGAAGGGAGTAGGGATGTCATGCTCATCGTACACCATCAAAGTGGTGTAGTGAGGGGCGTTATCGGCTCCTCGGTCCATTCCTAGGCAGGAACTAATAGGTGACCATTTAAAGCGAGGGGCTCCTTAAGCCTCTAGATGTCCAAGGGCTTTATCATGCTTGGACGTTGTTGCTTCTTGATATACACTAGTTGAGCTGGCCGGTAGAGGAGTGGTGGCTGACTTCCTTTGCTTCTTCTTCGTTGTCGTGGCTTCGCAATCATAGTGGTTCCTCATCTTGTTTGGGACAGAAAGTCTTCTTCTATAGGGAGGTTGCTCCGAGGAGTCTAACTCCTTCAAGGTGAAACCTTATACTTGAGAGACATGACAGTTAGCGTTCCTAGGGCTGGTCCAAACAGGACTAAGGTGTTCCTCCTCTTATTGGGTAAATAAGTATGTCATCACGGAGGACAACACTCTATTTCCCGAAGTATCACACAGACACATCCCTCATGGGATATGTGAGAGGAGCGGGCATTCGTCCGAGATGTTCACTGGTATCTAGGGTTTGTGGTCCAACCTAATAGAGGTCTTCGTGGCCACCTTCCTTATGGAAAGGGTGGGGTGGTCACGATGGGGTATCGACCATGGTCTTTGACTTAGATCCAGAGCCTATGGTCATAAACTGACCACATTGTGGCTCGGTAAAGCTTAGAGGTTTCAAGGAGCTTAGGATGCGAGTGAATGTCTATCGTCTTACCCTCGAGCATAGTTCTTAGATTCCAATAGTACCACCTATTTCTCCAAACAAAATCGCTCTATACCCTCGAAGCTATCATATCATATAAGTCAACTCCAATATTACACATGCTATTCAACTCCAAGGTTCGAGGACTAAACCAAAATCTCATATGTATACTATAGCTATCTCACACATATATCCCTATGTAAAAATTCTCGGGGTAAATTACAAGCCGCTAAGCTTGAGCATGACACTACAAATCCAAGTGTTTAGCTAATATGTCCAAGGTCTGAGAGGTTGCATCTCTAAGCTAAGGAAACATGTAGTATAGCAATCCGAGATCTTGCTTCCTTCCTACGAATTCAACTTAATTGATCCACAAGTATCATCCACTATTACATGATCATTTATTGCTACAAATCCAGCGTCGATGGTGTCCAACATAATCTCCTCGAGTTCACATAATCCACATATCATTGCAAAGACTATTGTCATGAACTTCCAACCTCATGGCTCATCATTCAAATTTTTGTCAAAAGGCAATATAAAAATTGCTTCAAATAAACCCAGGAAAATGTCCCTAGTTTTCAAATAAAATATTGGATTGAGATAAAAATGTCAATCAATATTTTTGGATCACAGTTTTTTTTATCTTGGGCATTTGAATTCATCAAACAATAATCGCACTGGATGTATATTTATTATATACAAAATATAAGTTCAATAATTCTGCAAATTTTTATGTGGTACTAGTTAATTATACCTAGCTCACATAATAATTTTCAGGATTTCTATAATGGCTAAGTATTTTATTTTGTAACCAAAAAAATGACAGAAAATAGGAAAAAAAAGAAATAAAAGAAAAGGAGGCAGAGGCATACCTGGGATTCCCTGAGCCAGAAGAGGCCCAGCCCAAAGGGGCAGGGTCGTCTTTTTCCTCTGCTAGTAGGAATAGGCAAACCGAGCACGACCGATGCCGACCACCTCCTGCTTCCACCTAGGCAGCCTCGGCCCTTCTATCCGGGCCATGGCACCCCCTGGACCCCCTCGAGATCATCCCCTCCCTCTGCTGCTCTCTCCCTCTCCCTCTGCTCCCTCTCCCTCGTTGTCCGAAAACGCCATCGCCGCCGTTGGCGCACCACCGCAAATTGCGGCCTTGCCAAGCCCCGCAACCGTGTTCAGAGGCTCTGCCGTCATCGAATCCATCCATCCAGCTAAAGGAATCAAGCCTGGGGGCCCTCCAACCTCGCCATCATCGATATTTCCGTCGCCGGCCACCGGGGCAATTCTTCGTCGATTCGTGACCACCAGCATGTCCCCGAGCAAGCCAAGCAGCCCGTCAAGTTCGCTGTGAGATTCTATGTCGATCCCCTATTTCCTCTCTGTCATTCTCACCCCATAGCGCTGCATCCGAGCTGGTCCGAGCTCCGGCCACCGCTCAGCTCGACGCCAGCCTCAACTCCGGTGGCCCCGAGCCCTCCTCATGCCCCTTATGGATGCGCGTGTGCGTGGGTAACCCTTAGGAGCCCACAGTCGCCACTCCAGTGGTCCTTCGATGACCCTCCGCCGTGGCCAGAGGTCACCAGCGACCAAATCCCGGCCGGCTGACATGGATGGCCATTAGGGCCTAATCCTCCTACTAACCAGCCCCCCAACCACTGACCAGCGGGCCCCAGCGCGGGTCAAACCCCTGGTCAGCACGGGATTAGCCCCTTGGTCACTGACCAGTGGACCCCACTAGTCAGGTTTGATCTGGGGCCGGCACTGTTGACCCACTGACGTCATGATCATGTCAGCCCGACGCAATAAATAATTTCTATAATATTTTTTTAGAAAATGGTAAAATATTTGAAAATTCTTAGAAAATAATCTGTAACTCAGATTAAAAGAATTTATATATGAAAATTTATCAGAAAAATGCAATGAATCTGATGGTGTCATTTTCATGCATCTTAGAGCAAGCTAAATAGGCAAACTTGGACATTTTGCTCAAAACACATTATGTAACCTCACATATGGAGTTGAATTTGAACCTTGGGTTCAAACCATATTCATTTAACATGTTGATAGATGCATTAGCTCAAACCAGAAACATATTGCCATGCCATTATCATGCTTCATTGTGAATAATTTGTCGTGCTTAATTATACCTTGTTTGATCTTGTCGATAGACTTGTGAGAAGTTGTTATCGACAAGATTGAAGAATAGCTGAGTTCTTCCGATACACAGGTAAGCAACCCCCCTTGAGCATATTCTATACAATTCCACTCTCTCGCTCTTTCTCTCATTTCAATGCATTAGGACAAGGCGATTCAACTGCTACTTGTGTTGCGGTAGATGAACTCACTCCTTTGCATGACCTATCATTGTCAAAGTAAATAGCTAAACCAAGCAACCTGGCATACTTGGTAGTTTCTTATGCCATGTTGTGCTATAACCCTGTTATGCTTGCTATGCTTAGCATTGTGTCAGGTCTGATTCATCTAGGTGATGAGCCGGAGTGAAATGGATGTGTCCCGATGATGAGGGTTAAGTGTTGAAGCCGTTTTGGTGAAGGTAGCGATGAGAGGCCATGTAGGAGTATATGGTGGGTTGTCTCATTAAATCTTCTCATCATAGGTGAGTTTTGTGTTTGTGTTCCCAGACTAGCTACTACCACACATTAGGATTCGGTAACTTGACCCCTCTCGGCCTACTCACCTACCACGTTCCTAGTGTACGAGTCGTAATAGTTCAAAACATTGATAGGTGTGGCACGACCTCCGAAGTGGATGAACAGCCCAATCGGGACCGGCTTGGGGCCCTGCTCACAACGTTTGAGGACATGTTGGAAACCTCGGTCGGACTTCCATTATGGGTTCCAACTGAGATAGGCGACTGCGTTGGACGTGAGTCGTTGAAGGTTAATGTCCGTGCTCGACTCCCTCGCTGGGCTTCCGCTTGAAGGTTGCCGAGGTGACTTTTTACGTGCACATGGAGACAAGTGGCAGAAGCATGTGTGATGAAGTACACCCCTGTAGGGTAAACTATCTATTCAAATAGCCGCATTCGCAGATATAGACTACTTGGATCCTTTAATTGTTCATTGACAACATTAAGTCGATACTCTAAAATGCACCAAACAAGTGTGAGTGCTATGGATGGCTTCTCGTAGGAAGACAAGAGAGGATCCATAGTGGTGTATTGAGATGGTGAACATGTGGACTCAAGTGTGCTCACTCATAGGGAGACGAGAAAGTGGTGATACGTTGGATACTTTGTCGTAGTCTAGGATAGCCAAAGGTCAAAGATGGCATTCTGTAGTAAACACTACAATCCCGTTCATTGATACATGATGCATATGTAGATATTTCTAAGGTAAGACTTGCTAAGTACTTTCATACTCGTTGTTGCTTATTTACATTTTTACATATATAGATGTTGTTCAGTTATGTTTCCTCTGACGTTGACATTGACGGATTATCTTAGTAACCCAGACAGGAGTCTGTCTCCTATGGTAGGGTCGTCGTAGCTTTTGAGGCTCTTCTAGCCGCTTTTGTAGATGTCTATACTCGGACCTGTTACTTCTGCTTGTTTTCTGTATGCTCTGAACATGTCTATACTCGGACCTGTCATGTGACCCCCTTTGTTTGCAACATTATACTATGTTGGCTCCTCGGAGCCTCCTAAAGAAATGTTATGTTGTAGAGTTTTGTTGGGATGCCATGTTATATCTCCGCATATCATGCATAGTGCGTGTATGATTGAAATGCATTGGTATGTGTCGTATTTGAAACCTAGTTGTGTGCCTTTAGGAGCCTTGTTTACGGGGAAATGCCTTTTTGTGCCATCGGGCCTTGGTAGCTTGCTATTGCTTTGGACAAATTGATTGACCGACATGTATCCTTCTTTGTTGTTGTGTCTGTCCCTTCGGGGAAATGTCTCGCACTGTAATTGAGTCCCTGTAGCCTGCTACCACTCATCTACGCGGAGTGATGACATTTATGTCCCACGGCGTAATGGAGTCCTCATAACTTGCTATGACTCGTCTACGCACGCTGATGACAGACACCTACATTTCTGGGTTATGTTTGCCTGTCCCTGTACGGTTGTGCCACTTGGCTGTATAACTAGTCATGTTGACCCGGGTTCTTTGATGTGTGAATGCTAGCGACATGTTCATATCGTTGAGCCAAAAGGCGCAAACTTTCCCGACCAAGGTAATGTGGCAGCCATGGGTTACCGTGCGTGAGGCTTCAAAGTGGTGTGACATGTTACATGCTGGATTCATATGGCTTAGGATCGGGGTCCCGATAGTGTTGGTATCAGAGCTTGACTGCATGTAGGACTACTCTGGTCAATGTTGAGTCTAGAATTGCTTTAGTTATATAATGGAATTAATTATGGAAGGGGACATAAGATTCTGTTTACTCCTTTCCTTGTGTCATTCAAATTTTGAGTCACCCTTTTCTTTTCTGCGGGGATTACAACTAGGCTTTCTCATCTATATATCAGGATGACGAGTTACAAAGCTATAGACCTATTGGCATGTTGTTGTCTTCCTGAATCAGTGTGTCTATAATAATTCTGTTGTTCTGCTGTTAGTTTTCTATTGTAGGTTGCCTCATATTTCATGTCCGTATAGCGGTTATGCTGTCCGAGTTATCCATGGTTTCTAACTTATCTGATGCAATTGCAAATCCTTTCATCTCGAGTTAATGTCTTTTGACCAGACAAAGCACACTAATTGTTGTGATGAGGTACCCCACTACCTCAACGTATTTTTCAAGGTCTCAGGAAACCAGGTCATATCACTGAACCACCCAACATTCTAGTTGTGTCTTTGTTTCCAGTGTGATAAGTCTGGCTATCGTCTTCGAGAGCATGTTGTGCTGCTACTTAGGTAGTAGGTATTCTAAATCTAGGTTCTTGAACCCAAGGATCATTCTGCTCATTCCTGTTGATTATGTTTGCTCGTACCTTCAGGATGATTAGTAACCTTGATCTAGTCTTCGAGGTTTGTGGTATGTCATTCTTCCAATACCATGAACCATAATGGCAGAAGTTCCTCGTGAACTGAACATCACAACATGAGTGCTCTTCATGAGTTCTCCATTCCATAGTTGTGAGGATATCAATTCTTTTCTTTTTGTATGGATTATCTAGACTAAACATGTTGAACTTGTTCGACGTATTCAATCTATGCATCTACAACTCAGAAAAGTCTATGCTCTTGAGTTGCCCCATTTGTATTTCGAGCTTCATCTATCAATGGATAGTCAAGAGTAGTTGTGCATTCGTATACATTGATGGATATTATTCTTGTGGTCTGTCAACCCATTCTATTTTACAATGACTAGCAGCAAAAAACTTGAGTACCTCATCCATTTTTAGGATTGGGTCAAAGCAGTTGTAATCCGCAGATGAAAACACAAATCCAGCTTTTGCTCTATTCTACTTCAAAGTATTACCTTCTTTATGACCAGATTGTAACGAGAATTGCAATCCCTCTTATGAACTCTTGATGTAGTGATACTTCTCGCCATCATCATTCATTCCTTGGTCTCTGTGTTGTTGAAACCAGTATACCGACAAGTGAACCGTGATGTGTGAAGTAAATACTCCGAGAAACTTTGTTGCTTGGTAGTTAATGGGAAATAATTTCATCCTTTGTGTGTTGGTTACTGAGCCTCCATTCTAAGATTGATTGTGATACCTAGTCCATTTTCCATGGTGGACTTTTTTATCATGAGTTAGGACTGTCTCAATCCTTCGCTCTTTTGATCACATCATCTTGCCCTGAAAAGCAAGATTGCTCTCGAGCTTAATAACATATTGGTGGTTCAGGATTTTCTGAATATCTTCTTGGAAGTATCACCAGGTTGTTCTTTGACCATTATGTTGAGCTCGTGATCAAGTTGTCTTTCCTATAAACCACCTCTTCTCCAAGACTCTGTGTTGGATACCCCCGAGTTAGTTGGTTATGCTAAACATCAACTTGGAGAGTTGAAAGATAAAAGCTTGATCTAACTTATCTCATGTCAAGGGGATATCTTTGTGTTTGTGCGAGTGTGTTAAACAAGGATGACATCATCACCGACTGATCCTCGTGATCAATTGTTGCATTTATTGCCTTGTTCAATATCTGATTTGAGCATGGGATGTCGTCAAATCAGAGTCAGAACCAATGATTATGGTAAAGATGTTTTTCTCATGGATGTTTCTTCGAGCATACACCATTACATCCTTTGGTCTGACCAATGCTGCTATGTTTCTCACATAGTTGTGGAATTCCATCTTCATGGATATTTTGATGAAACGTTGTTGCGCCCATCGACAACATCCTTATCTCCTCCATAACTCATGATGAACATAAGCTAGTATTGGAAACTTTTGTAGGCGTTATCTTCAGGTCTCGTACCCAAAGTATATGTATGGTGTGAGAAGTAATTTCCTCTAATTCACGTGTACAAGATGCAAGTTGCTATCGTGAATTCCGGATAAGTTATTTTTTGTCTCCGGAGTCATCCCAAGTAAATCATGCATGTGCAAAGTATTCTATGGGTTGATAGAGTAGTCATCTCCAGTCCATATGTATCCCTAGCACACTAAGCCACTGATTGTCTTGTTCAACGAGGAGAAGTTAGATGTTATTCCCGAAGGTAGCAGACGGACTTGCACCCGGCTTCGTCATCTATAATGATGGTTCCAAACCCGAACTCGGTAGTGTTTTGTTGTAAGACTTCTATGTGATCATGCTTGTCATGGATAGTGTGTCCACGCGAGTCTTGCTATCCAGCTCACATTTTGGAGCTTGGTTCTATAGTTCATTTCCTGAGAATCCTGTAACGTCATCTCGTCGATTTATGTTGCAAAGTTTCTTTTTTCAGACCCGCTAAGTCTGAAATAGTCTGTCACCAACCAGATCTGAATCTCCAGGAGATATGATGGTTGATGTTCTAGATAGTGAATCTGACCTACGATTGGGTTACACTAGTACATGAAGGAGAACATTAGAAGCGGAGCGCTAAATGTCTCTTGGTCGATCATCCACATTTCGTTCCCTTGGCATAGCTAAGGTGAAATCTGAGAAAGTGTTGTTTTCCTTTGCATCTGCATCCTCCATTGTTATTCATCATGGTAGTATGATGTGTCACCAGGATCCTTGGCATGGATGTTGGTAAAACCTTGATGAATATGGAAATGCAAAGGTTCTTGGGAGCACGCTTAGACAAAAGGTTATACCCTCAGTATCAATTGTTATGTGCCTTCCGTTGCCGAGATGTTTTATAACTCTAGTTCCCTTCCGATCTGAGTATGCCATTCTTTCGAATTCCTTCAAATGATCATTGGGTATTGCCTTAGGATGGTATGAAGAGTTTAAATGATCTCTTGATCAAAAGTAATTCTTTTTGCCACTTAAGGGAATAACTCTACGAATCACCTCTCCTAGGATGTCTCGTCATGGTATTAAGGGCAACTTAACTCCTTGCTACATTGAAACCCGTCACCCTGTATTTAAGCATGGAATAGTTCCCTACCAATTGAACCCCCTCATCTACTTTTTCCATTGCTCTTGAATGTGTTTTTTGTCTCAGGTCAAGAGACGTTCTCACGTCTCATTCTATGAGTTGATCATGAGTTTCTCGATCGTGGAGGAGATAGATTCTTGTAGAGTTTTCAGTTCATTGTTGATGTGTTGGGTGTACCTTCCAAAGCAAGGATGTCAAGATCAATATGATGCAATGAATCATCATCTTCGAGAAGGGCTATTGGATCGTGAAGATTGTGTTAGATTGTATCCCCTCTCACCTCTTACCCTACGACTGAATGTCGAGACAAGATTCTTTTTTAGTGGGGATGAGTTGTCACAACCCTACTATTGTGGCTTACAAATGCGTTCATGCATGCATTATTAATTTTCTTTTGAAATTGAAATGAGGAGTGATCAAGCCTCATCATTCAATTTGTTTTCAAAAGGCAATATAAAAATTGCTTCAAATAAACCCAAGAAAATGTCCCTCGTTTTCTAATAAAATATTGGATTGAGATAAAAATGTCAATCAATATTTTTGGATCACATAAACATTTTATCTTCGGCATTTGAATTAATCAAAACATAATTGCATTGGATTTATATTTATTATATACAAAATTTAAGTTCAATAATTCTAAAACTTTTTATGTCGCACTAGTGAATTCTACCTAGCTCACATAATAATTTTCAGGATTTCTATAAATGGCTAAGTATTTTATTTTGTAGTCAAAATAAATGACAGAAATTAGAAAATAAAAAGAAATAAAAGAAAAGGAGCAGAGGCATACTTGGGCTTCCCTGAGCCAGAAGAGGCCTAGCCCAAAGAGGCAGGGTCGTCTTCTACCTCTGCCACTAGGCAGAGGCAAAGCCGAGCACGGCTGATGCCGGCCAACTCCTGCTTCCACCTGGGTAGCCTCGGCCCTTCTATGCATGCCACGACACCCCCTGGATCCCTCCAAGTCATCCCCTCCTTCTGATGCTCTCTCCCTCTCCCTCTGCTCCCTCTCCCTCACTGCCCGAAGCATCGTTGCCGCTGTTCGCAGCCATGTTCAAAGGCTCCGCTATCGTCGACTCCGTCTGTCTAGCTGAAGGAATCAAGCCTTGGGGCCCTCCAACCGCGCCATCGTCATTCTTTCCGTAGCCGGCCATCGGAGGGCATTCTTCATTGATATGTGACCACTGACGCATCCACGCGCAAGCTGAGCAGCCCGTCGAGTTTGTTGTGAGATTCGCCGATCCCCTCTTTCCTCCTTGTCGTTCTCGCCCCATAGCGCCGCATCCAAGCTGGTCCCAGCTCTGGCCACCGCTCAGCTCGACGTCGGCCTCAACTCCGGTGGCTTCGAGCCCTCCAGCTGCCCCTAATGGATGCGCGCGTGCACGGCAACCTTCAGGAGCCCAAAGCTGCCGCTCCTGTGGCCTTCCAATGACCCTCCACCGTGGCCAGAGGTCGCCGGCGACCAAATCCCGGCCGACTAACGTGGACGACCATTAGGGCCTAATCCTCCTGCTAACCAACCCCCCCAGCCACTGACCAGTGGGCCCCAACGCGGGTCGAACCCCTGGTCAGCGCTGGATTAGCCCATAGGTCACTGAGCAGTGGTTTCCACAGGTCAGTTTTGACCTAGGGCCTCTGCTGTTGACCCGCTGACGTCATGATGACGTCAGCCCGACGCGGTAAATAATTTCTATAATAAAAATAATCCAGAAAATTGTAAAATCTTTGAAAATTCATAGAAAATAATTTGTAACTCAGATTAAAATAATTTATATATGAAAATTTATTAGAAAAATCCAATAAATTTGATGGTATCCTTTTTGATGCATGTTAGAGAAAGATAAATAGGAAAACTTGGACATTTTGCTCAAAACACATTATGCAACCTCACATATGGAGTTGAATTCGAACCTTGGGTTTAAACCATCTTCAGTTAACATGTTGATAGAAGCATTAGCTCAAACTAGCAACATATTGCCATGCCATTACAATGCATCATTGTGAAGCATTTTTCGTGGTTAATTATGCCTTGTTTGATCTTGTCGATAGACTTGCGAGACGTAGTTATCGATGATATCGAGAACAGCTAAGTTCTTTCGATAAACAGGCAAGCAACCCCCCCCCTTGAGCATATGCGATACAATCCCACTCTCTCGCTCTTTTTCTCATTTCAATGCATTAGGACAACACGATTCAACTGCCACTTGTGTTGCGGTAGATGAACCCACTCCTTTGCATGACCTGTCATTGTTAGTGTAAATAGCTAAACGAAGCAACCAAGCATAGCTGGTAGATGCTTGATCCATCTGGGTGATGCTTAGCGTTGTGTCAGGTCTGATTCATCTGGGTGATGAGCCAGAGTGAAATGGATGTGTCCCGATGATGAGGGTTAAGTGTTGAACCTATTTTGGTAAAGGTAGCGATGAGAGACCATGTAGGAGTACATGGTGGCTTTTCTCATTGAAGCCGCTCATTGGAGGTGAATTTCATGTTTGTGTTCCAAGACTAGCTACTACCACACATTGGGATCCGGTAACTCGACCCCTCTCTACCAATTAACCTACCTTGTTCTCAGTCAAGGATTAGCAATAGTTCAAAACGTTGATAGGTGTGGCACGACCTGTGAAGTGGATGAACGGCCCTACTGGGACCGGCTTGGGGCCCTTCTTACAATGTTTGAGGCCATGTTGGAAACCTCGGCCGGACTTCCATTATGGGTTCCAACTCAGATAGGCGATTGCCTTAGATGTGAGTCGTTGAAGGTTAACGTCCATGGCTGACTCCCTCGCTGGGCTTCCGCTTCAAGGTTGCAGAGGTGCCTTTTTACATGCATATGGTGATAAGTGGCGGAAGCATGTGTGATGAAGTACACCCCTGCAGGGTAAACTATTTATTCGAATAGTCGTGTCCGTAGATATGGACTACTTGGAGACTTGCATTGTTCATAGACAAGTTTAAGTCGATACTCTAAAATGCACCAATTAAGTGTGAGTGCTATGGATGGCTTCTAGTAGGAAGATGAGAGAGGATCCATAGTGGTGTATTGAGATGGTGAACATGTGGAATCGTGTGTGCTCTCTCATAGGGAGGCAAGAGACTAGTGATACATTAGATACTTTGTCGTAGTCTAGGATAGACAAAGGTCAAAGCAGGCATTCTGTAGTAAACCACACAATTCCGTTCATTGATACATGATGCATATGTAGATAGCTCAGATGTAAGACTTGCTAACTACCTTCATACTCACTGTTGCTTATTTACATTTTTGCAGAGATAGACATTGTTCAGTTATGTCTCCTCTAACGTTGATATCAACGGATTAGCTTAGTAATGCAGACAGGAGTCTAGCTCTGATGGTAGGGTCGTTGTAGCTCTTTAGGCTCTTCTAGCCACTTCTATAGATGTCTGTACTAAGACATGTAACTTTCGTTTGTTGTCTATTTGCTATGAATGTTGGGTCATGTTTACCCCTCTGTTTGTAACATTATACTATGTTGGCTCCTCGTAGCCTCCTAAATGTTATGTTGTAGAGTTTTGTTGTGATGCCATGTTGTATCTATGCATTTCGTGCATCATGCGTGTATGATTGAAATGCATTGGTATGTGTGGGATTCGACACCTAGTTGTGTGCCTTTAGTAGCCTTCTTTACGGGGAAATGCCTCTTTGTGCTTCCACCGAGCCTTGGTAGCTTTCTACTGCTCCAGACACATTGATTGACCGGCGTGTATTCTTCTTTTTTGTTGTGTCTGTCCCTTCGGGGAAATGTCTCGCACTATAATGGAGTCCCTATATCCTGCTACGACTCGTCTACGCATAGTGATGACATTTATGTCACACGGCGTAATGGAGTCCTTGTAGCTTGCTATGACTCGTCAACACACGTTGATGACCGACACCTTCATTCCTTGGTTACGTATGCCTGTCCCTGTATAGTTATGCCACTTGGGTCTATAACTAGTCATGTCGACCTGGATTATTTGACATGTGAATGCTAGCAACTTGTTAATATCCATGAGCCAAAAGGTGCAAACGGTCCTGGCCAAGGTAAGGCGGCAGCCGTGGGTTACCGTGCGTGAGGCCGCAAAGTGCTGTGAGATGTTATAGGCTAGATTCAAATGCCTTGGGATCGGTGTCTCGATAGTGTTGGTACCAGAGTTTGAGTGCCTGTAGGACTACCAAGCCAAACTGGTCGATGTTTAGTCTATAATTGCTTTAGTTACATAAGGGAATTAATTCTGGAAGGAACGTATGATTCTTTTTACTCCTTTCCTTGTTTCATTCTAATTCCGAGTCACCCTGTGGATTAAAACTAGGCTTTCTCATCAATCTAACAGGATGACGAGTTACTATGCTGAAGACATATAGGAAATTTGTTGTCTACCTGGATCGGTGTCTCTATAAGAATTCTGTTGTTATGTTGTTAGTTTTCTTGTGAAGGTTGCCTCATATTTCATGCCCGTATAGCCGTTATGCCGTCCGGGTTATCCATGGTTTCTAAATTATCTGATGCAATTGCAAATCCTTTCGTCTCAAGTTAATGTCTTTTGACCAGACAAAGCACACTAATTGTTGTGTTGAGCTACCCCACTACCTCGACGTATTTGTTAAGGTGTTAGGAAACCAGGTCATGACAATGAACCACCCAACATTCTAGTTGCGTCTTTGTTTCCAGTGTGATAAGTCTGGCCATCGTCTTTGAGAGCATATTAAGGTGCTACTTAGTCAGGTGGTATTCTAAATCTGGGTTCTTGAACGCAAGGATCATTCTGCTCATTCCTGTTGATTGTGTTTCCTCGTATCTTCAGGATGATTAGTAACCTTGTTCTAGTCTTTGAGGTCTATGGTATGTCATTCTTCCAATACCATGAAACATCATGGTAGAAGTTCCTCATGAACTAAAGATCACAAGAAGAGGGCTCTTCATGAGCCCTCCATTCCATAGTTGTGAGGCTGTCAATTATTTCCTTTCTATATGGATTATCTGGAAGAAACATGTTGAACTTGTTCGACGTATTCAATCTATTCATCCACAACTCAGAAAAATCATGTGCTCTTGAGTTGCCCCCTTCATTTGTATTTCGACTTTCATCTATCAATGGATAGGCAAGGGTAGTTATGCATTCATATACATCGATGCAGATTATTCTTGTGGTCTGTCAAGCCATTCTATTTCAGAATGACTAGGAGAAACAAACTCCAGTACTTCATCCATTTTTAGTATTGGGTCAAAGCAGTTATAATCCGCAGATCAAAACGCAAATCCAGCTTTTGCTCTTTTACCCTCTTTATTTCTAGATTATCATGATAATTGCACTCCCTCTCATGAACTCTTGATGTAGTGATACTTCTCGCCATCATCATTCATTCCTTGGTCTCTATGTTGTTGAAACCAGAATACCCACAAGTGAACCAGGATGTGCGAAATCAATACTCCTTACAACTTTGTTGCTTGGTAGTTAATGGGAAATAATTTCATCCTTAGTGCGTTGTTTACTGAACCACCATTCTAAGATTGATCGTGCTACCTAGTCCATTTTCCATGGTGGACTTTTCAATCGATGAGTTAGGACTATGTCAATCATTCGCTCTTTTGATCACATCATCATGCCCTGAAAAGCAAGATTGCTCTCGAGCATAATAACATATTGGTGGTTTGGGATTTTCGGAATATCTTCTCAGAAGTATGACCAGGTTGTTCCCTAACCGTTATGTTGAGCTCGTGATCAAGTTGGCTTTCCTATAAACCACCTCTTCTCCAAGACTCTGTGTTGGATACCCCTGAGCTAGTTTGTTATGCTAAACAACAACTTGGAGAGGTTAAAGATGAAAGCTTGATCTAACTTAGCTCATGTCAAGGGGATATCTTTGTGTTTGTGCGAGTATGTTCAAGAAGGATGATATCATCACCGATTGATCTTCATGATCAATTGTTGCATTTATTGTCTTGTTCAGTATCTTATTTGAGCATGGGCTATCGTCAAATCAGAGTCAGAACCAATGATTATCGTAATGATGTTTTACTCATGGATATTTCTTCGAGCATACACCATTACATCGTTTGGTCTGACCAATGCTGCTATGTTTCTCACATAGCTATGGAATTCCATCTTCATGGATATTTTGATGAATTGTTGTTGAGACCATCGACAACATCTTTATCTCCTTCATAACTCATGATGAACTATCACATCCCTAGCTAGTTGTCTTAGGACAGCATGTGTGAGCATCATATTTGAATTTTTGCATCAATTTGAAATGGGGATTAAAAGGAACCCCAAACTCTCATTGAATAAAACTAATTCAAATATTGTGAAAAACCAACAAATCCAAAATGCCCATAAAAAATGTTCCCTATGTCTTATAAATGTGGACATGAATATATCAGGGGTCTTTCTAAATATTTGAATATTAATAGCATTTAAAAAATAATTACTAAAGCTTCTGAAAATGACAAATAAAGCATTATAATTAATTTAGATTTCAAATTATTAAAGCTCCATGCCGGCAGGTGCCTGCCTACCTCCCCTCGCCAGTGCGATGGGGATAAGCTCAGAGAGCCGTTCCCATCGCTCTCTCACTCTCGCTCTCGCCCGTCTCTCTTCCTCTCCCCCTCTGTCGCCATGGCTGCCGAAGCCCTGCCGTCATAGCGCCGCCGCTCCATACACTCCCCTTCCTCACTAAGTATCTCCAGAGCTCCGCCTCGTCGCCCTCTTCCTCCTCAGCAAGCCTCGCCTCGCCGGAAGCCCCCCAAACACCACTCCGAGGTCGTCTTCAAACTTTGGCCCCGCTGATCGCCATCGTTGTTCTCTGTCCTCAGGCCATCCCCAAGCTCGCTTTCAATGGCTTCGAGACCGGTATGAGCTCCTGCTTCTTTCCCCTCTCTTCCCCGGCCTTTTCCCCCTCTATAGGCCCCGATTGCATCGGCTCCCGAATGACCCGCCGCACGAGCTCATCGCCGGCGATGCTCTGGTGACCAGTTGGTCCATCAGGGGCCACCATCGAGCTCGTGGGGTCGCGTAGTGCTTGTAGGTGCTAAGTTCCGGTCATGTTGCCCCTGGTTCGTCGAGCTCATGTTTGCCCTTGCTCCGGTAGCCGTCGAGCTCGTCGCCGATGTCGATCCCGGCCATCTCAGCCCCTGAGAGGTGTCGGGATGGACGTGCACATGAGCATAGGTCCGTCCAGTGCCCTCCACCATCCATTTGGTCGCCGGAGGAGGGGTTCCGACCCTCTCCGCCATCTTTGACGCACCGGCGGCTCAACGCTGGCGAGTCAACCGGTGTTGACCACGTGGGTTTGACCCCAGGTCAACTGGCAAGTGGGGCCAGGCCTGTTAATTAAGATTTGATTAATTATTTGATTAATTAATTTAAATAATTTAATGGCCCACTGACCAGTGGGACCTACCCTAAACTAATTAGTGGCTGAGTCACTGACTAGTGGGCCCTACTCTTCAGATTTGACCTGGCCGGGTCTGTTGACTGCTGCCATCACAGTGATGTCAGGCTGACGTATTAAAATAAATTAGGAAATTCTAGAAAATGTTTAAAACTTCTAAAATTCATATAAATTATTCTGTAAATCTGTTGAAAATAATTTACATATGAAAATTTATTAGAAAAATCCAATGAATCCAATGGAGCCATTATCATGCATGTTAGAGCAACCTATGTACATGAACATTGACATTTACTAATAGGTTAATATATGTAATATGAAATGGAGAATGATTTTGAACCTATATTCAAACTCACTTCAAATTAACTTGGACAATAGTTGCATTAGCTCATCCATACATGCTGCCATGTCATGATCATGCATCATATTGTTGCACTTGCTTGTATTGATTGTTGTTTATCTACATTGCGGTAGGCCCTGCTTCTGAGGATACCTCCGAGTATTCCAACGAAGGAGAAAACCTTCTCGCTACCCTGCAAGGCAAGCAACCCCTTTGATCATTCCAACAACATCCCACCCTCTCGCTCCTGCTCTTGTTTACTGTATTAGGACAAATGTTCACTTGTGTGTCATAAACTATAGATGAACCTATTATGTTGCATGACATGTCATTTTCACACTAAATAGCTAAACCCTGCAACCTAGCATACCTGGTAGTTGCTTGTACCATGATGTGCTTTGCTTACTTTGCCTACTATGCTTGCTATACTTACAGTTGTGTCAGGTCTAATTCATCTGGTTGATAAACTGGAGTGAAACAATGTTGTCCTGATGTGATAAGTTTATGATGAACCTGATTTGGTAAAGGTAGCGATGAGAGGCTATGTAGGGGTACATAGCAGGTTGTCTCATTGGGACCGTTCTTAGGAACTGAGTTCCATGTGTGTGATCCAAGATTAGTTACTTCCACACGTTGGGTTCCCGTAACTCGACCCCTCTCGACTTATCAATCGCTTAGTCCTTGGTCCAGGAGTTGCAAGTAGTTTCTGGTGTTTATGGCATGCTGGAGGCCATGCATAGTGCTGACCATATGGGTGGGTTACGACACGGTAGGCAGTGGCACGGTGTACCAAGGGTCACCCAAATGGTGGGCTTGGGAACCCTACGCACATCGTTTGGGGCCGTAGAGGAAACTTCGGCCGGACTACCGTGCGGGTTCAGTCTCAAATAGGCGATAGCCTGGACTAGAGGTCTTATGTGATTGACGGTCATTGCCGACTCCCTCATTGGGCTTCCGCTTGAAGGTTGCCGAGGTGCATGGTTTTATTAGCACACACCGATAAGTGGCAAGAGCGTGTGTGAAGAAGTACACCCCTGTAGGGTATGAAACTATTTGAATAGCCGCGTCCTCGGATATGGACAACTTGGAGAACTTATGTTGTTCATAGATAATCAAATGGATACTCATAAAAATAGCAAGACAAGTGTGAGTACCATGGATGGCACTCTCGTAGGAGACGGAAGTGAATCTATGGTGGTGTATTGTTATGGAGTTAGTGGACTCATGTGCGATATCTAAAATCTAAACAAAGAATTAAAATTGTATAGTGTAGGTTAGCCATGAGTCAAAGCTGGAATTGCTGCATAAACTCCACCACTCCCCTTGTTGATACATGAGCATGAACATTCTAGGTCTGCTTTAAAGACTTGCTGAGTACGTTTGTACTCATGTTTGCTTAATAAATGTTGAAGATGAGACTCAGGACCCATCAGGTTGGTTCTTTCTAGATATCGACGATGCCGAATAGTTGGTGTCCCAGCTACGACCTTATGCCCTATGGCGGGCTGTAGATAGTCAGGCCATGTGCCTTTTTACCCCTTTCATTTTGTCTCTACTCAGACAGCTTTATGCTTCCGCTTGGTTTGTATGAACCTGTTTGTATGACTTGAGTGCCGGGTCATGTGACCCCTATTTGTAAGAACATATTATGCACCACTCGTGTGAGCCTCCTAAATAAAAGTCGTGATGTTGTATGGTTATGTTGTGATGCCATAGTTGTATCTATGCATATCGGGCATGTTGTGTGTAAGTGTGACGTGCAACGGTATTTATGGGATCCGACACCTAGTTATGTGCCTTTAGTAGTACTCTTTACAAAAACTGCATCTTTGTGCTTCCATCGAGCCCTGCTAGCTTGCTACTTCTCCGGACACATTGATTGACCAACATGTATCCTTCTTTGTTGTTGTGTCTGTCCCTTTGGGGAAATGTCTCGCAGTGTAATGGAGTCCCTGTAGCCTGCTACGACTCGTCTACATGCAGTGATGACATTTATGTCCCACGACATAATGGAGTCCTTGTAGCTTGCTATGACTCGTCTGCACACGCATGAGACCAACACCTGCATTGCTGGGTTACGTATGCCTGTTTCCGTATGGATGTGCCACTTGGGTTCTATGACTAGTTATGTTGGCCCGGGTTCTCTGTCGTTTGATTGCTAGCGACATGTTCACATACGTGAGCCAAAAGACGCAAACGGTCCCGGCTAAGGTAAGGCTGCAGCCATGGAGCTTACCGTGTGTGAGGCCGCAAAGTGATGTGATATGTTACTGTCTCGATTCATATGACTTAGGATCGGGGTCCCGACAGTGTTGGTATCAGAGCCTGACTGACGGTAGGACTACCAAGCCAAACCGATTGAAGTTGAGTCTAGACACACTATAGAACAGTAGGGGAATTGATTGTGGATGGGAACGTAAGGCTCTTTTTATTCCTGTTCCCAGGTTATTCTATCCCGAGTCATTCTCATCTTTTCTATGGGAATAAGAACTAGGCTTCTCATCTATTTCTTAGGATGACGAGTTACTAACCATGGACTATTAGCTAGCTTGTTTGCAAGTGAATGTTGGTACTTGGGTATTGTTGGTGTGACAAACAATTGGAGAAGCGATTTGAGTCTAGATAATCGAGTGGTTATGCTTTTCCAATCTTTTCCAGTTGTCTCAAAATCCTTTTTGAGCAATTACAACCGTTATGCTGTCCAATTTCTGCTAGAGTCTCTAACGTCTTTGCATCATTCTCTGTTTCAGATGCCCCCTCGTCCCTCCCGTCAGGTGGTCCGTCTGACAAGGTGGATCGATGTACCAAGTCACACAACCATGTTGGTTAGAGTTATGTTGGAGGTTGGCTACCATTGGTACCCAGAGTACACAATGGAGGAGGAGTATCAAGACTTCAACCAGAACTAGTATCTGTGTACTGTTAACATATATCCTTCATACCCTGGAGCTACAGAGCCGCTTCACTTGACTTATGGATTAGGTGTCACCATAGTCATGTCAGTTCAGGAGGCCGCCTACACCAAGCTGACTATGATGAGGTCTCACCATGGTCTGCTTCAGAACACAGAGTTCTGTTTTGTTCCTGCTTCTCTGGGAGGAGAGGATAGCTATCTTAGCGCAGCCTACTGTGATCATTCTCATGAGGACCCTAGGCTGCAGGTGGCCGCTCAGATGTTGCACAATAGGGGTCATGATGCACGTGCCCTTCACATGGAGCTTTATGCTACCCGTGCACATCTTTGGACAGCCCTGACGCAGTTGGCACCTGTTGTGTAGACAGGCTATGGAGATTTGGAGATGTTGAACCATCACGGACTCATCTGCCAGCACGCGTAGACTAGCCCGATGTTGGAGGCACCACCCCTCTTCGAGGACCGCTGCTACCAACAACAAAGGGACCAAGGCGACATCCGTGTCCTTATGGTTTCCAGGGATCACATGCTAGAGTGTTTCCCGATCCTCAGGTTCAGCCCCGGGCCATGGGGGTAACCTATATGAGGCATTCTATGGCGATGATTGAGTACGTGGATGTTAGTACTAGTATGTTAGTAGTCGTATCGCCACAGTCCTGCATGTTTTGTAGGATATGATCGAGGTTGAGAGTTGAGTTCTAGAGGTGTAGATAGATAATGTATAGGAAGCTTGTAATGACTCCGATCAGTTGTGTCATCTTTTCGTAGTTTGTATTTCAACTTGGGATTGTACTGAACTATGTCATGGTGTGTATGAATCATGGTGTTCCTATGGCAGTTGTTATTACCATGTTGATCGGGTGTTTACCTATGCATGTCATGTTGTCCAGTACTTGCCTTATCTCATTCCTTAGAGTTGGTGCCTTCTCTTTCTAAGCTGTGGTTTGTCTTCCCAGGATGGTGGCAACTAGGAATAACCCTGTGCCTGCCCCCGAGCAGGGCGACGGAAGCCAGCCAAGGCAAGAGAACCTGGCACACACGCCCTCTTTGGCAGAAGTGATGCTTGAAGATGAACGAAACAAAAGGGAGACCAACAGGCTGTTGGAATGAATTGAGGAGAACACAGGGCGTGCTCCCTACAATGATCACAATGATGGTGTCTCTCGGTTACTTCGGCAAGCTGTGCCCACCTAAGTTTCATCATTCGGTCGACCTGCTCGACGCGGACGACTGGCTGACTAGCATGTCCCGCAAAATCCGGGCTGCCAATGTATCTGAGGCCAACAAGGTGACCTTTGCTACTTACTTTCTAGAAGGACCCGACAATCTATGGTGGGACAAGTATGAAGCCATGCGTCCCATAGGCCCTGCACCATCTTGGGCGGAATTCAGCGCGGCATTCCATACCCATCACATCTCAAAAGGGCTGATGGATTGCAAGAGAGAGGAGTTATGTGCTTTCACCCAGGGCAGATTGACAGTGATGCCTATAGCCGTGAGTTCGGCAATCTTGCTCGCTATGCTCCGGAGGAAGTTTGAACTGATGCCATGAAACAGGCTAGGTTCCGCAAGGGACTTAGTCCTAAGCTCTGTCCAGATCTGCGCCTGCACGAGTGCACAACCTTCCAGGCTCTCGTCAACAAGGCTATCAATGTCGAGACTAGACAAACTGACTACGAGGCAACCAGGAAGCACAACCGTGAGTTCAGCCCTGCATCCGGTTGTGGGTGCCCAACGCAGCTCTACCGCCAAGATACACCCGGAGGCCATCGTTCCAGGTGCCTCGCCCAGCTTAGCCCAACCCTCCAGTTAGGACATTTGGAGGTCCTCCGGTCAATGTTGCTCCCCGTGCCACCGTTGTCTGCTACAAATGTGGGGAACCAGGACACTACTCCCATGAGTGTCCTTAGAACAATGCTAAGCCGGCTGGACGTGGGAAGCCAGGAAAAGCCTTCTATGTGAAGCCAACTCCTGCTCGTGGACGAGTGAACTATGTTTCTGCTGAGGAAGCCCTTGAGGATCGTGATGTTATCCTAGGTACCCTCCTTGTCAATAGTCATCCAGCTTCTGTTATATTTGATACTGGGGCATCTCGTTCTTTCATATCAGAACGTTATGCACGGTTGCATAACATGTCTTTTGGTGATATGCCTACTCCTTTAGTAGTTCAGACTCCTGGTTCAAAATGGCAAACTTTTAGAGTGAGACATGACAATGAGATTCTTGTGGATAGGTTAGTCTTCCTAGCATCCTTGATAGCCCCCAAGTCTTCGGACATCAATATCATCTTAGGCATGGACTGGATGAAAGCCCAGTATGCTAAGATTGATACTCATACTAGGAATGTTCAACTTACACATCCTTCGGGTGAGATAGTTAATGTCTCCACTCGAGCAGCCAAGCGCCAACTCGATTCCCTCAATGCTAGCCCTCTTCCAGAACTAGAAGATAATCCGGTAGTCCGTAACTTTCTGGATGTCTTCCCAGAAGAACTGCCAGGAAGTCCACCTGTTAGAGATGTTGAGATTGTGATAGAGCTCATCCCAGGGACTGTCCCAATAGCCAGAAGACCCTATAAGATGGCACCCTTAGAACTAGCCGAACTTAAGATTCAACTCGATGAGGCTTTGAAGAAAGGTTTCATTCGTTCCAGTTCTTCTCCTTGGGCTTGCCCCGTCCTTTTCATCAAGAAGAAGGATGATTATCGGCCAGTTAATCTGGTCACCATAAAGAAGAAGTATCTGCTTCCCAGGATCAACGACTTGTATGATCAACTCGCTGGATCCTCTATCTTTTCCAAATTGGGTTTGAGGTTGGGTTACCATCAAATCAGAATTAGGAATGGGGACATTCCAAAAACGGCTTTTGTTACTCGTTATGGCTAATATGAGTACACCGTCATGTCCTTCAGTTTAACCAATGCCCCAGCCACCTTCTCTCGCTTGATGAATTCGATCTTCATGGAGTATTTGGATAAATTTGTTGTGGTTTACCTCCACGATATACTCATCTACTCAAAGAACAAACAGGAACATGCCGAGCATCTAAGGCTGGTATTGTTGAAACTTCGAGAGCATCTCTGTAGCGATCCGACTCAAAACGAGTCAAGCCTCTGTGTTTTCTGTGCCATCCCTGGATCAGTATGCTGGCACACACAGTACATCAATGTATATATCAAAGTGCAATCACATGTAAATAGCATAAAACTGATATATACCTTACAATAGCAGCGAAATACAGTCAACGGGACTGGAGTCCCAATAACACCAACAGCAGGTTGAGTGCGGACCGTAACCCTGAATCATACTCTTACCCATCGTCGAAGAGTATCTGCAACATAAGACGTTGCAGCCGTGTAGGTCAGTACATGGAATGTACTGGCTAGATCACCATAGTAGAACAGAAGAATAAAGACTATTCTATATGCAAAGGCTTTGTGGCTCTGTGTCTGAGTTTTTGTGTAAAAGCTGATTTTATTTTCCTACAACAAAAGGAATATCAGGAATTTCACTATAGAGTTACCTATCATGACATGGTTCCACCAACCAATGTCTCAATACCCACAAGTATCATTAAGTTGCCCACAATTAGTTATCAGTCCAGTGTTGAGAGTTCAGAGATAGATCCAAGTCTAGAAGCTCAAATTGTTCGTAACCGTGGACACGGCTAATCGATTAGATTTAACTCTGCAGAGTGTTGTGTACTTTACCCACAAGATTCTTTCCCTCCTGGTAACTCCTCGCACTGCCTGGTGTTTGAGAACAGGAAGAAAGAAACATGGTCTTTCAGAGTGCTTCCCTGACTGTCCGGCAGTGCCCATCCAATCCTAACGTCGACTACATCTCGTAGCACTGCCCAGCAGAGTCACAACAAAGATCAACCAAGCCAGAGCCCATAATGACTTGTGGCTACACAGGTAAGCTTCTGGGCATGAAGTATTCATCCTTCTCTTTGAGTCTGGGTGAAGCTTTCCGCAAGATGTCATGGCGCTTCTCCATGCATCCCGGCCACTCACTGGTTTCTCTAGGGTGCCCATCAATTCCATCCTTCACCCAGTAGTGTGTATTGAAAACTTGTCTTCGCGAGTCTTGAAGACTTGAGGTCTTGAAGATGCAGGACTTGAAGATGTCTTCATGAAGTTGTCGTCTTGACGTAGAGTCCTTCTTCACACCACTCACGAACACTCATACCAAACCCCGTCTACTTTAGCATAGCATAAAAGTAACTAACGTTCCCGGGGCTTTAGTAACCAGTGGTGGGTTCCAACCTCATGCATTCTTCTCAACTACAAGAATTTAAATAACACTATGGGAGGGATGTGTTGAATGATGTCACTACTTGCCTGTACTGTTGATGAAGATAAAGATCGCTCTCAGAAATAACTTGATAGACTATTCGTCACTCTCCGATGAGAAATCTATATAACAACCATTGCATTCACATAAGCAAACACTTCTAGCAATCAAACTAACAATCACAAGATAACACAAGAAACAAAAACAACAAGGTTGATGGAGGAAATACTTAAGACAAAAGTTAAAATCAAGAAAGCTACATCAACACAACTAAGGTGATGATGAAGGAAATACTTAAGACAAAATTAACAAAGTTTTTCATAAAAGCAACTAAGGTAATTTCCCACTACAAGCAACTATTTTCAACAACACTAAACCAGAAACAAAGTAAAATATAACAAAAAGGATTTTAGTAAATATTTTACTAGCAAAAAGAATTAATTTTGAAGAATAAGTAAAACTATGAAAACAACATTCTAACAACATGAGTGTGAACTTAACTACAAGCACAACCATAAAGTAAAAGAAAAACAAATATGAAACAACTAAGTTAACAGAAAATAAACAATGAAAATCTTTATTATAAAACAGAATTAAATCATCTAAAATTTTGTGAAAAGAGTTTCTATGAAAAAGTAAATTATTTTATAACATGTTAACTAATGAAAAATAATAATCTAGTTTCCTATCATAATAGAGCAAAATTAAATTATTTTTATTAAAAAAATATTTCTTAACAGAAAAGAATTAATACAAATTTTATTTGAAAACAGAATCTAATTACTTAAAACTTTAGTTAAAAGAATTGTTACTAACAAATTTGCTTTTAAAACAACTATACCTATTTGAAAGAGGGTATAGATCCCTACAACAAAATTTATAAACTAAACAAATTAACTTTTGTTAACAGCAAGTAAATTACTAAGGTTTGGAACAAAAAAACTAAATGAAATCTGAAACTTAATATCAATCATATTCAGATTTTCAAACACAAAGTAAATCAATATAAATAAACTAATATGAAACTAACCAGATTCTGTTTTTAGTTGAAAACACTATTTTAAATTATTCTAAAAGTTCTCAAACTCTACCTAATGATAACTATGGTCACTAGTTACAAGTAGGAAAAATAATCATTCAAAAATTCATTTTAGAACTCAAGACATTCAGAAAACAAAATTTAAATAAAATCTGTTCAAATTTAAATTTAATTGTTCAAACATAGTCAAATTTGGTATTCACAGAAACTAGATGAAATTTTTGATCTACTACAAAAGAAATCAATTAGAAACATTAAGTAGTTTAAAAGATATAAAGAAAATAAAATCAGAACTTATTCTGGAAACAGAAATTAAAACAGAAAAGAAAAAAATCGTTTCTAACGGACAGGTGGGCTACGTGTCTCTCTCTGGTTGGTCTAAGTGTGCGTGTGCTAGGGAGTTTCGGGCAGGCGACCGGAATATAACGCGTACCGGTTCGAGCAAATAAACAGATCTAATCGGGGCCGTGGGATTTAGATCGAACGGAGGGGGAGAGGGGTGCGGTGCTCACAGAGAGATGGTCGCCGGCGGGGGCTTCTCCGGCGAGTCTGAAATGTCGAGGTCGTCGGGGACGGCGCTCTAGTGACCCTCCATCGATGGCGAAGGCACCACTCGATGCGGGCGAAGACGGCGATGAGATAGGTGGCTTCAGTGGGGCGAGGGGGTGACGGAGTCGACGGTGGTGAGCTCGGAGGCGGAGCCGTCCTTCGGTGGTCATCGGGGAGATAGTTCCCGTGGGTGTGGAGCATGGGTGAGAGGGTGGGGAGGTGCGGGCGAGTGAGAGAGGAAGGTTGGTGGGCTCTGGGAGGGTGCGGGGAAGGCAGGGGAAGCAGCACGTCGAAAATGGCGCGGTGGCCGAGGAGAGGGGCTCGGACGAGAGGGAAACTAGGGGAATGAGTAGAGGAGAGGCAGGGGTACTTATAGGGGTTCGCGGGTGGTCGGGGAATAAAGGAGGGAGGGGGTCCGCGGCGAGGGGATCCGACGACGACGTCGGGCGCATGGGAGGAGGGTGATGCCCGGCGACGGTTTCGGTCGGGCGCATGGGGCCAGGGTGTCAGCGAGAGAGAGAGGGCGAGCGTAGTCATCGGGCGACCGACCGGTAACGGTCTCGGCATTTAATGTCGTTGGGCCGGCCGGTTTTATTATAAACCGTTACCGTTTTCTATTTATGATTTTACTAGAGCCATAAAACTTGTTCAATGCATTCGAATATATTCCAAATATAGTCAAATTGTATATCAAAATTCACATAATAATAAATGCCATTTAATGGACATTTTTATTCTGGCATTTGAATGCTTTGGAAAAAATATTATTTTCAGAAATTGCCCTTTTGCTTTTAAATCCCTTTGCAAATATTTTTCAGAATAACCCCTGGTTTTTATTATTCAAATAAATCACCAAGAAGTCCCTGGTGTGGAGTGTCATGTTACTCCTCTCAAATTTTTGTCAGGGGTTTGAATACTTTGAAAATTGGAATAGGAACCAAATATGAAATGAATCCAAAAGAAAATCCAGAGATTTTCACATTCACTATTCAAAGATTTATTTTAAACTTCCAACTCATATTTCATATAATTTTAAGAAGTCATTTTATCTTCTCTCATGAAAATCATTGAGTTGCTTAAAGTTTTCTGAATTTGAAATATTTTCAAAATGGAAATTCAAATCATTTTCCAATCCCTTTTCATTTCTTTAAATGGAAGAAGTCATGTCATCTTCACTCTAGGGTTTTGTGATGAAATGAATTTGAATTCCTGGTGATCAAAATGCAGATTGAAAGTTTTGGGAAGGTCATTTCATTCCCTCTCATCAACTTTCAAAAAGTTTCAAATTTCACTCACTTTCAATCACTCAAGCAAACAAACAAACAATCATTCTAATAATTATTATAACATTCCAAAGTTTGGGATGTTACAATGTCTCTACACCAAAATCTCCAAGTGTGAATTTTGGGTGCCAGAAGTGACCTATCTAGGCCACGTAATCTCTAGTAAAGGTATTGTTGTCAATCTTGAGAGAGTTCAGGCCGTCCTTGATTGGACTCAACCTGAATCGGTTAAGCAAGTTCGGAGTTTCCTTGGCTTAGCAAGCTATGGTTGCCGCTTTGTCGAGAAATTCTCCAAGGTTGTGAAATCTCTGACTGAACTCCTCAAGAAAGATAAAAGGTTCGAGTGGACTCCACAATGCAAGCACAGTTTTCAGGAGTTGAAAAGAAAACTGATCTCTTCTCCCGTTCTGGTGCCACCAGATTTCTCTAAGGACTTTGTTATCTATTGCGATGCCTCGCGACAAGGACTAGGTTGCATTCTCATGCAAGATCGTCATATGATTGCATACGCATCTCGATAGTTGCGTCCACATGAGGATAATTATCCAACACATGATCTTGAGCTTGCAACTGTAGTCCATGCACTGAAAACTTGGCGACATTACCTCCTGGGTAATCGATGCGAAATTTACACTGATCACCAAAGTATGAAATATATTTTCACCCAGCCAGATGTGAATCTCAGACAAAGATGGTGGGTTGAGTTGATTACAGATTACGACTTAGGGATAACTTACACCCTGGGGAAAGCTAATGTCATGGCTGATGCAGTAAGTCATAAGCCTTATTGTAATAACCTGATGTTACAACAAGGTCAACCACTTCCCTATGAGGAATTTCGGAAGTTAAACCTCCACATTGCTCCTCAAGGATTCCTTTCCAACCTGGTGGCAAAACCTACTATTATGGATCAAATCATAGAAGGCCAGAAGCATGATGCTGGGATATCTCAGATCAAGAAAAACATTAAGAAGGGTAATGTTAGGTGCTCCTCTGAAGATGATCGGGGTGTTGTCCTCTTTGAGAACAGCTTGGTGATCCCGAAGAAGCAATATCTGCAACACTTTATCCTTACGGAGGCTCATGATTCCCTTCTCACAATTCATCTGGGTAGTGCCAAGATGTATCAGGACCTACGCCAGAGGTTCTGGTGGACTAGGATGAAGAGAGAAATTGCTCAGTTCGTTGCTAACTGTGACATTTTTCATCACGTGAAAGCAGAACATCAAAGGCCTGCGGGCACCCTTGAACCTGTAGCTATTCCTGAATGGAATGGGATAAAGTCGGTACGGATTTCATTACCAGATTTCCTAGGACTAAGAGAGGGAATAATCCTATCTTTGTGGTCATCGATCGCCTTTCCAAAGTGGCTCATTTTCTTCCTATTCGAGACAGTATAACTTCTAGCCCGCTAACGGAGTTATATGTTTCTTGAATTGTTTCTCTTCATGGTGTTCCATTGGAGATTAAGTCAGACCGCAAAAGTATCTTTACTTCCCGATTTTGGGAAAGTTTCCAAACTTCTATGGGGACTCATCTATCCTTTAGCACTTCTTTCCACCCGCAATCAAGTGGTCAAGTTGAGCGAGTCAATCAAATCCTTGAAGACATGCTCCGAGCTTGTGCTATATCCTTCGTTATGAATTGGGAGAAATGTCTTCCATTTGCCGAATTTGCTTATAACAATAGTTATCAATCAAGCTTGGGCAAAGCCCCTTTTGAAGTTCTCTATGGACAAAGGTGTCGAACACCTTTTAACTGGTCAGAAACCGGCGAGAGGCTACTCTTTGCCCCGGATATGATCCAAGATGCAGAGGAGCAAGTTCGCATTATTCGTGAAAAGTTGAAAATATCCCAATCTCGTCAAAAGAGCCAATATGATCATCATCATAAGGCTGTGACCTATGAAGTAGACGAGAAGGCTTATCTTCGGCTTACACCTCTGAAGGGTACCCATCGATTCGGTATCAAGGGCAAGTAGGCTCCTTGTTACATTGGACCTTTTCGCATTCTTGCTAAATGAGGGGAGGTTGCCTACCAATTGGAACTTCCGCCACATCTTTACAAGGTTCATGATGTCTTCCACGTCTCGTAACTCATGCGCTGCTTTTCGGACCCTGTCCGTGAAGTAGACCACGAAGCGCTTGATCTCAAGGATAAGCTTACATATCGAGAATACCCTGTTCGTATTCTTGATCAAGATGAGTGTACCACTTGGCGTTCGAACATAGGGTTTCTCAAGGTTCAGTGGTCACACCATTTTGAAAAGGAGGCCACATGGGAAAGTGAAGATCGTCTTCGACTAGAGTACCCCGCGCTCTTCCCGATGACTTCAAAATCTCGGGAAAAGATTCTTTTGAGTGGGGGTGAGTTGTCACATCGCTAGCTAGTTGTCTTAGGACATCATGTGTGAGAATCATATTTCAATTTTGGCATCAATTTGAAATGGGGATTAAAAGTAACCCCAAACTCTCATTGAATCAAACCAATTCAAAGATTGTGAAAAACCAACAAATCCAAAATGCCCATCAAAAATGTTCCCTATGTCTCATAAATGTGGACATGAATATATCAGGGGTCATTCTAAATATTTGAATATTCATAGCATTTAAAAATATTTATTAGAGCTTCTGAAAATGCCAAATAAAGCATTATAATTAATTTAGATTTCAAATTATTCTGAAACTTTTTATAGTAGTTTGAAATATTCATACCTAGTGCTATAAAATATTTGGGATATTTTATATTTAGCAACTGTGCCTGATAATATATAAAAAAAATGTTAGAATTAGAAAAACAGAAAGTAAAGAAATAAAAAAAGGGAAGAGGCCCAGGCCAAGCCGGCCCACCTGGCCCAAGGAGGTCATCGTCCTCCTGGCGGCGAGGAGGACGGGCGTGTGGCCGCCACGCGCGCACGGTCGTGCCTCCACGCCGGCAGCTGCCTGCCTACGTCCTCCTCGCCAGCGCGACGGGGATAGGCTCAAAGAGGCGTCCCCATTGATCTCTCCCTCTTTCTCTCGCCCATCTCTCTTCCTCTCCCCCTCTATCGCCATGGCCGCCAAAGCCCCGCCGCCGTAGCGTTGCCGCTCCCCTGCCATGCTGAGTAGCTCCTGAGCTCTGCCTTGTCACCCTCTTCCTCCTCAGCAAGCCTCGCCTCGCCGGAAGCCCCCCAAACGCCACTTTCTGTCCTTAGGCCGTACCCGAGCTCGCTTTCAACAACTCTGAGACCGCTGTGAACTCCTACTTCTTTCCCCTCTCTTCCCTGACCTTTTCCCCCTATGTAGGCCCTGATTGCGTCGGCTCCCGAATGACCCGCCACACGAGCTCATCGCCGGCGATGCTCCGGTGACCAGCTGGTCCATCAGAGGCCACCATCGAGCTCGTGGGGTCGCGTAGTCCTTGTTGGTGCTAAGTTCCGGCCGTGTCGCCCCCGGGTTCGTCGAGCTCATGCTCGCCTGAGCTCTGGCAGCCGCCGAGCTCGTCGCCGGCATAGATCCCGGCAATCTCAGCCCCTGAGAGGTGTCGAGATGGATGTGCGCGTGAGCGTATGTCCTTCGAGTGCCCTTTGTCATCCATTTGGTTGCCAAAGGAGGGGTTCCGACCCTCTCCACCGTCTCTGATGTTGCCGGCGGCTCAACACCGGCAAGTCAACCAGTGTTGACCACGTGGGTTTGACCCCAAGTCAACTAACAAGTGGGGTCGGCCCTGTTAATTAAGATTTGATTAATTAATTTAAATAAGTTAATGGCCCACTAACAAGTGGGACCTACCCTAAACTAATTAGTAATTAGTTAATTAATTAGCTTTGTTAGTGGCTGAGTCACTAACTAGTGGGCCCTCCTGGTCAGATTTGACCTGGCCGGGTCTGTTCACTGCTAACGTCGCAGTGACAATAGGATGACGTATTAATTCAATTTCTAGTATTAAAATAAATCAGGAAATTCCAGAAAATGTTTAAAACTTCTAAAATTCATATAAATTAAGCTGTAAATCAGATGAAAATAATTTATATATGCAAATTTATCAAAAAATCCAATGAATCCAGTGGTGCCATTATCATGCATGTTAGAGAAACCTATGTAGATGAATATTGACATTTACTAATAGATTAATATATGGAATATGAAATGGAGAATGATTTTGAACCTATATTCAAACTCACTTCAAATTAAGTTGGACAATAGTTGCATTAGCTCATCCGTACATGCTGCCATGTCATGATCATGCATCATATTGTTGCACTTGCGTTTATTGATTGTTGTTTATGTGCATTGCGGTAGGCCCTTCTTTTGTGGATACCTCCGAGTATTCCAATGATGGAGAAAACCTTCCCGCTACCTAGCAAGGCCAGCAACCCGTTTGATCTTTCCAATAACATCCCACCCTCTCGCTCCTGCTCTTGTTTACTACATTAGGACAAAAGTTCACTTGTGTGTCATAAACGGTAGATGAACCTATTCTGTTGCATGACTTGTCATTGTCACAGTAAATAGCTAAATCCTGCAACCTAGCATACGTAGGAGTTGCTTGTGCCATGATGTGCTTTGCTTACTTTGCCTACTATGCTTGCTATACTTAGAGTTGTGTCAGGTCTGATTCATCTGGGTGATGAACTAGAGTGAAACAATGTTGTCCTGATGTGATAAGTTTATGATGAACCCAATTTGGTAAAGGTATCGACGAGAGGCTATGTAGGAGTACATAGCGGGTTGTCTCATTGGGACCGTCCTTAGGAACTGAGTTCTGTGTTTGTGATCCAAGACTAGTTATTACCACACGTTGGGTTCCGGTAACTCGACCCCTCTCGACTTATCAATCATTTAGTCCTTGGAGGCCGTGCGTAGCGCTGACCCTAGGGGTGGGTTACGACACGGTAGGCAGTGGCACGGTGTACCAAGGGTCACCCGAATGGTGGGCTTGGGAACCTGTGCACATCGGTTGGGGTCGTAGCGGAAACTTCGGCCGGACTTCCATGCGGGTTCAGTCTCAAATAGGCGATATCCTGGACTAGAGGTCTTATGTGATTGACGGTCGTGGCCAACTTCCTCGCTGGGCTTCCGCTTCAAGGTTGCCGAGGTGCATGGTTTTATGAGCACACAATGATAAGTGGCGAGAGCATGTGTGAACATGTACACCCCTGTAGGGTATGAAACTATTTGAATAACCGCATCCTCGGATATGGACTACTTGGAGAACTTATGTTGTTCATAGATATTCAAATGGATAGTCCTAAAAATATCAAGACAAGTGTGAGTACCATGGAAGGCACTCTCGTAGGAGACAGAAGTGAATCCATGGTGGTGTATTATTATGGAGTTAGTGGACTCATGTGCGATATCTAAAATCTAAACGAAGAGTTAAAATTGTATAGTGTAGGTTAGACATGAGTCAAATCTGGCATTGCTGCATAAACTCCATCACTCCCCTTGTTGATACATGACCATGAACAGTCTAGGTCTGCTTTAAAGACTTGATGAGTACGTTAGTACTCACGTTTGCTTAATAAATGTTGCAGATGAGACTCAGGACCCATCAGGTGGGTTCTTTCTATATATCAACGATGCCGAATAGCTGGTGTCCCAGCTACAACCTTATGCCCTGTGGCGGGCTATAGATAGTCTGACCATGTGCCTTTTTACCGCTTTCATTTGTTTGTACTCAGACAGGTTTATGCTTCCGCTTGGTTTGTATGAACTTGTTTGTATGACTTGACTGCCGGGTCATGTCACCCCTATCTGTAAGAACATATTATGCAAGGCTCGTCTGAGCCTCCTAAATAAAAGTTGTGATGTTGTATGGTTATGTTGTGATGCCATAGATGTATCTATGCATATCGGGCATGTCGTGCGTACGTGTGACGTACAACGGTATGTATAGGATCCGACACCTAGGTATGTGCCTTTAGTAGTACTCTTTACGAGAAACTGCCTCTTTGTGCTTCCATCGAGCCTTGGTAGCTTGCTACTGCTCCGGACACATTGATTGACCAGCATGTATCCTTCTTTGCTGTTGTGTTTGTCCCTTCGGGGAAATGTCTCGCAGTGTAATGGAGTCCCTGTAGCCTACTATGACTCGTCTACATGCAGTGATGACATTTATGTCCCATGGCGTAATGGAGTCCTTGTAGCTTGCTATGACTCGTCTACACACGCTTGAGACCGACCCTGCATTGCTGGGTTACGTATGCATGTTTCCGTACGGATGTGCCACATGGGTTCTATGACTAGTTATGTCGTCCCGGGTTCTCTTTCGTTTGATTGCCAGCGACATGTTCACATACATGAGCCAAATGACGCAAACGGTCCCGACTAAGGTAAGGCTGCAACCGTGGAGCTTACCATGGGTGAGGCCACAAAGTGATGTGATATGTTACAGTCTGGATTCATATGACTTAGGATCGGGGTCCCGACATGAACATAAGCTAGTATTGGAAACTTTTGTAGGCATTATCTTCAGGTCTCGTACCCGAAGTATATGTATGGTGTAAGAACTAACTTCCCCTAATTCACGTGTGCATGATGCAAGTTGCTGCCACGAATTTCAGCTAAGTTAGTTTGGTGTCTCCGTAGTCATCCCAAGACAATCATGCATTTGGGAAGTATTCTATGGACTGATAGACTAGTCATCTCCAGTCCATTTGTATCCCTGGCACACTAAGCCACTGATTGTCTTGTTCAAGGAAGAGAAGTTAGGTGTTATTCCCGAAGGTACCAGACGGACTTGCACCCGGCTTCGTCATCAATAATGATGGTTCCTAACCCGAACTCGGTAGTATTTTGTTATAAGACTTCTATGTGATCATGCTTGTCTTGGAAATTGTGTCCACGCGAGTCTTGCAATCCAGCTCATGTTTTGGAGCTTGCTTCTGTAGTTCATTTCCTGAGAATCCTGCAATATCATCTTGTCGATTTATGTTGCAAAGTTTCTCTTTCAGACCTCCTGAGTCTAAAGTAGCCTGTCACCAACCAAATCGGAATCTTAGGCAGATATGATGGTTGAAGTTGTTCCCAAGATATATGACGTAGGCTTCCACAGGGCTGATGTTTTGACTGACACACCTAGTCAGAAGATCTATCATTGTAGTATGTTGATTCAGTGAATTTGACCACTTCTACATGAGGATTCTATATGACTTATTCTAGAAGTTGTTCCTCATGGACCCCTTGAGCTCCTGAGGTCTGACCTTTACTTGATTTCTAGATAGCGAACCTGACCTACGATTGGGTTACACTAGTACATCAAGGAGAACATTAGAAGAGGAGCGCTAAATATCTCTCGGTCGATCATCCAGATTTCGTTCCCTTGGCATAGCTAAGGTGAAATCTGAGAAAGTGTTCTTTTCCTTTGCATCTGCATCCTCCATTGTTATTCATCATGGTAGTATGATGTGTCACCAGGATCCTTGGCATGGATGTTGGTAAAATGTTGATGAATATGGAAATCCTAAGGTTCTTGAGAGCACGCTCATACACTAGGTTATACCGTTGGTATCAATTGGAATGTGCCTTCGGTTGCCGAGATGTTTTATAACTCTAGTTCCCTTCCGATCTGAGTATGCCATTCTCTTGAATTACTTCAAATGATCATTCTGAATTGCCTTAGGCTGGTATGAAGAGTTTCAATGATCTCTTGATCAAAAGTAATTCTTTTTGCCACTTAAGGGAATAACTCTACGAGTCACCTCTCCTAGGATGTCCCGTCATGGTATTAAGGGCAACTTAACTCCTCGCTACTTTGAAACACGGCACCATGTATTTAAGCGTGGAATTGTTGCCTACCAATTGAACCCCCTCATCAACTTTCTCCATTGCTCTTGAATGTGTTTTGTGTCTCAACTCAAGAGACATTCTCACGTCTCATTCTATGAGTTGGTCATGAGTTGCTCGATCTTTGAGGAGATAGATTCCTGTAGAGTTTCTGCTCCTTGTTGATGTGTTGGGTGAAGCTTCCAAAGCAAGGATGTCAAGATCAATATGATGCAATGAATCAACATCTTCGATAAGGGCAATTGGATCGTGAAGATTGTATCCCCTTTGTCCTCTTACCTTATGACTAAATCTCGGGACGAGATTCTTGTTTACTGGGGGCGAATTGTCACAACCCTAGTTCTTCTTGCTTGCAAATGCATTCATGCATGCATTATTACTTTACTTTTTAAATTGAAATGAGGAGTGATCAAGCCTCATCATTCAAATTTTTGTCAAAAGGCAATATAAAAATTGCTTCAAATAAACCCATGAAAACGTCCATAGTTTTCTAATAAAATATTGGATTGAGATAAAAATGTCAATCAATATTTTTGGATCACAGAAACCTTTTATCTTGGGCATTTGAGTTAATCAAACAATAATTGCGTGGGATTTATATTTATTATATACAAAACATAAGTTCAATAATTCAGAAACTTTTTATGTGGCACTAGTTAATTATACCTAGCTCACATAATAATTTTCAGGATTTCTATAAATGGCTAAGTATTTTATTTTGTAGCCAAAAAAAGATAGAAAATAGAAAATAAAAAGAAATAAAAGAAAAGGAGGTAGAGTCATACCTGGGCTTCCCTGAGCCAGAAGAGGCCCAGCCCAAAGGGCAGGGTCATCTTCTACCTGTGCCAGTAGGCAGATGCAAAGCCATGCACAGTCGACGCCGGCCACCTCCTGCTTCCACCTGGGCAGCCTTGGCCCATCTATCCACGCCACGACATCCCTTGCACCCCCTCGAGCTCAACCCCTCCCTGTGCTACTCTCTCCTTCTCCCTCTCCCACTACTCCCTCTCCCTCGCTGCCCGAAAGCGTCGTCGTCGCCGTTTGTGCACCATTGCAGCTTCCGGCCTTGCCAAGCCCCGTAGCTGTGTTCAGAGGCTCTGCCGTCATCGAATTCATCCATGCAGCTGAAGGAGTCAAGCCTGGGGGCCCTCCAACCTCACCATCGTCCCCGTTTTCGTTGCCGGCTAACGAAGCCATTCTTCGTCGATTCGCAACCACCGTTGCGTCCTCGAGCAAGCCGAGCAGCCCATCAAGTTCCCTATGAGATTCTACGTTGGTACCCTCTTTCCTCTCTGTCGTTCTCGCCCCATAATGCCGCATCCAAGCTGGTCCAAGCTCCGGCCGCCGCTCAGCTCGACACTGGCCTCACTCGGGTGGGCTTGAGCCCTCCTGCTGCCCCTAAGGGATGCGTGCGTGCGCGGGAAACGCTCCCGAGCCCTCAGCCGCCGCTCCCATGGCCCTCCAATGACCCTCTGCCATGGCCAGAGGTTGCCGGCGACCAAATCCAGGCCGGGTGACGTGGATGGAATTAGGGCCTACTCGTCCTGCTAACCAGACCCCCAACCATTGACTAGAAAATAATATGTAACTCAGGTTAAAAAAATTATATATCAAAATTTATCAGAAAAATGCAATGAATCTGATGGTGGCATTTTCATGCATATTAGAGCAACATAAATAGGAAAAGCTGGACATTTTGCTCAAAACACATTATGTAACCTCACATATAGAGTTGAATTTGAACCTTGGGTTCAAACAATCTTCATTTAACATGTTAATAGATGCATTAGCTCAAACCAGCAACATATTGCCATTACATTATCATGCATCACTATGAAGCATTTGTCGTGCTTAATTATACCTTGTTTGATCTTGTCGATAGACTTGCGAGAAGTAGTTATCGACGACATCGAAGAACAACTGAGTTCTTCCGATAAGAAGGCAAGCAACCCCCCCCCCCTGAGCATATTCGATACAATCCCACTCTCTTGCTCTTGCTCTCATTTCAATGCATTAGGACAACGCGATTCAACTGCTACTTGTGTTGTGGTAGATGAACCCACTCCTTTGCATGACCTGTCATTGTCAAAGTAAATAGCTAAACCAAGCAACCAAGCATACCTGATAGATGCTTGAGCCATGTGATGCTATAAGTCTGTTATGCTTGCTATGCTTGGTGCTGTGTCAGGTCTGATTCATCTAGGTGATGACGGGAGTAAAATGGATGTGTCCTGAAGATGAGCGTTAAGTGTTGAACCCATTTTGGTAAAGGTAGCGATTAGAGGCCATGTAGGAGTATATGATGGGTTGTCTCATTGAAGCCGCTCATAGGAGGTGATTTCTGAGTTTGTGTTCCAAGACTAGCTACTACCACACATTGGGATCCGGTAACTCGACCCCTCTCGGCCTCTTAACCTACCCTGTTCTTAGTCCAGGAGTCGCAGTAGTTCGAAATATTGATAGGTCCGACATGGCCTGCGAAGTGGATGAACGGCCCAATCGGGATCGGCTTGGGGCACTGCTCAAAACATTTGAGGCCACGTTGGAAACATCGGTAGGACTACCATTATGGGTTCCAACTCAGATATGCGACTACCTTGGATATGAGTCGTTGAAGGTTAACGTCCATGGCAGACTCCCTCGCCAGGCTTCCGCTTGAAGGTTGCCAAGGTGACTTTTTACGTGCACATGGCGATAAGTGGTGGGAGCATGTGTGATGAAGTACACCTCTGCTGGGTAAACTATCTATTCGAATAGCCATGTCGCAGATATGGACTCCTGGAGACTTGCATTGTTCATAGACAGCTTTAAGTCGATAATCTAAAATGCACAAAACAAATGTGAGTGCTCTGGATAGCTTCATGTAGGAAGACGAGAGAGGATCCATAGTGGTGTATTGAGATGGTGAACATGTGGACTCGTGGGTGCTCCCTTGTAGGGAGACGAGAGAGTGGTGATACGTTGGATACTTTATCGTAGTCTAGGATAGCCAAAGGTCAAAACCGGCATTCTGCAGTAAACCCCACAACCCCGTTCATTGATACATGATGCATATGTAGATAGTTCTGATGTAAGACTTGATGAGTACCTTTGTACTCACTGTTTCTTATTTACATTTTTGAAGAGATAGACATTGTTCAGTTATGTTTCCTCTAACATGGACATCGATGGATTAGCTTAGTAATCTAGACAGGAGTCTGGCTCCTATGGTAGGGTCATTGTAGCTTTTCAGGCTCTTCTAGCCGCTTTTGTAGATGTCTATACTTAGACATGTAACTTTTGTTTGTTGTCTGTATGCTCTGAATGTTGGGTCATGTGACCCCCTCTGTTTCTAACATTATACTATGTTGGCTCCTCTGAGCTTCCTAAATAACTGTTATGTTGTAGACTTCTGTGGTGATGCCATGTTATATCTACGCATATCGTTCATAGTGCGTGTATGATTGGAATCCATTGGAATGTGTGGGAATCGACACCTAGTTGTGTGCCTTTAGTAGCCTTCTTTATGGGGAAATGCCTCTTTGTGTTTCCATCGAGCCCTGGTAGCTTGCTACTGCTCCGGACACATCGATTGACTAACGTGTATCCTTCTTTGTTGTCGTGTTTGTCCCTTTGGGGAAATGACTCGCAGTGTAATGGAGTCCCTGTAGCCTGCTAAGACTCGTCTATGCGTCGTGATGACATTTATGTCCCACGGCGTAATGGAGTCCTTGTAGCTTGCTATGACTCGTCTACACATGTTGTTGACCGACACCTGCATTGCTGGGTTACATATGCATGTCCCTGTATGGTTGTGCCACTTGGGTCTATGACTAGTCATGTTGACCCGGGTTCTTTGACGTGTGAATGCTAGCGACATGTTCATATCCGTGAGCCAAAAGGCACAAATGGTCCCGGCCATGGTAAGGCGGCAGCCGTGAGTTACCATGCATGAGGCCGCAAAGTGGTGTCACATGTTACAGGATGGATTCATAAGGCTTAGGATCGGGGTGCCGACAAACTAGCATTTCCATGTAGCTCGAATTAATCTCTTGGATCCGCAATGTGTTTATTTTTCATCAACATATTTCACTCATAGTTTGCCAAATATCACTTGTAACCTAATCAATATCTATCTTTGATATGTTGCAGGGGGAAACAATGGGGGACACTGAAGTTTACCATCGAGGTTTGCACATCCATGGTCTTTTGGCTAATAGCACATTATTGTGCTATTGTAGGACGCATTTTTATATTAAGTTTTTTAATAATTTGTTCTTAGACATGTAGGTCCTACTTTAAGAGGTTTAGACCAACTATTCCCCCCTTTTTGCATGTGGGGAAATGAGGTGTCCTTGTCCAATCAAAAAAATCTGAAAGATTGTTAAGATAAAGAAACTAGCTACAAAGAACAACAAGATGATTGTCTGCACAATGAAGGAGACATCAGTCAACTGAAGCATGGTACCATCTGTCTCACCTTGTCCTTTACCCTTTGCGCCATTTCAAATTTTAGAAAATATATTTATTCATATGTTTGTTTTAAGTCCTTTTCAAGGAAGTTCATCGATGATTATGTCTCAAACCACCCGTATGGTCAAGATGCGAGGAAGGTATTCATACAACACCCATGGTATAATCTTGAAGTCTTCCTCAAGAGGACAAAGGATGGGTGAGAAATCATCCCCATGCACTGGCCTAAAGTTGTGGGGACCTTGAACATCACTGAAGGCTCAATATACGCCTTCCGCTTCAACAATTTTTTAGATGACAATCGTCTATCTATTTACCGCCTATCATGATACTCCCTCCTTACCACATTGTTAGGCATATTAGTCTGGAGCATCAAAATTAGAGTACGTGAATTGTTATTTGACCCATAGTACATGTTGTAGACAGAGAGGCAACCACGATTAAAAAAAGCGGAACCATCCCTGATCTTCTTTGCATTTAAATAGGGATAGTTAGTTGTAATGGATTGAAAAAGGAAGGCATATGTGCCTTAGAATATGGGATTGCATGTAGAAACTTAAACACCCAAGATTTTGGGAAGGAGGGAGTACTTAATTTCCATAGGTTTTAGATGTTGCATTTGAAACTTCGTCCTATTCATGCGGTTTTGTAGCTAGGTAGTATATGCCTATATGATGTCGTACCCTGATGTAATTCAATTATGCAATCCTGGTTGCCATAAGGAATAAGAAATACATTGTTTGCCTGATATGAAATATTAATGTGATTAATAAATGGATTATAAATAATAGAGCAATTAGGTTGACAATTGTGATTTCTATTACAAACGGTTTCTAAGACAACACTATGGGTGATGACCTCAACAAACCCACACGGTTTCTAAACAGTTAGCATGTTTAATCAGTGAACAATCATCACAAATGACTTTCGGTCAACAACTGTGTGCGTTAGGCCACCCTATCACAAACTTTTTCACACAATAAGTGTGTGTGATGGACAACCCAATGCCAAACAGTTTCTTCTAAGCACTGTGAGTGATGTATTGAATAACACAATCGACATAATTAGGACTATCGTGTGTGATGGCTAGCCCTATCACAAACAATGTTATGCAGAAAATTGTGTGTGATGTGCAATATGGATAGAGACATATCTTTGGAATTCTCTGTGTGTGATGCAAAGCACATCTCGCATGACTTCTTCAAAATATCTATTTGTGATGGGCCTCCCAATCTCACACACTCTATTTGTGCCTGGAGTGTGTGACCGGACGGAGGCATAACCGAGGAATCATCTGTGCCGTGTGAGATAGCCCCCTATCACCCACACATGCAAGGTGACGGTTTATAACTGCGTCGCGGAAAGGGATTAATAACCTTTTGTATAGCACATGGCTTCACTAGTGCAGTGAAGATAAATCAGTCCAGTTGGCCAAACGAAATGGATAGATTGCAGAGAATTACAAAGCAATAACAATCAAGCATAATAAAGTTCAGAAAATACTCAATTACTTTCAATGAATAATCTGATCGTAAACCCATAATTCATCCGATCCCAACAAACACACTACAAAAGAAGATTACATGGTACAAATCATCGTGAGAATCGCGAAGAAGATGGTATTGCAGATCAAAGAGAGAGAATAAGCTATCTAGCTAATAGCTATGGACCTATAGGTCCGTGGTGAACTACTCACCTATCATCATGGAGGCACCAAGGTTGATGTAGACGGCCTCTATGATCAATTCCACCACCGACAAAGTACCGGAAAAAGGCCTCCAGATGGGACCGAGGAAGAACTAATGCTTGTGACGATGGAAACAGTGTTTCGGGTGTCAGTGTGTTATTTTTATGGTAATTGGGACTACATAGAAGTGGAATTAGGTCAGAAGGCGCCATGAGGGGCCCACGATCTTGGGGGCACACCCCCAGGGTACGACCTCTAGGCTCATGGTCACTTCATGGGTCCTCTGTCCTCATCCTGAAGATTCATGGGTCTCTTCTTGTCCAAAAATAAGTCCCGTAAATTTTCATCCAATTTGGAATCTATTTGATATTGATGAAAAGTCCAAAACATTCAAAAAACAGGAACTTGCACTAAATACTGGGTCAGTAGGTTAGTTCCAAAAAACGATATAAAATAGCACATAATTCCATATAAAGTATCCAATATTTATAATATAATAGAATGAAATAATTAAACATTATAGATACATCAGAGACGTATCACTGGCCAAATGTGCATTTGTTGTGTTTCACCTTCCATTGATCGCGTTGAAACTGGGATAAAACTTTTCTCATGTGCTTTGCCGGTCTCTTGATGAAGATGAGGATGTCGTAAAAGAACTAACACACAAACACGCATCAAGTGGTGCAGTTTGTTGTTCATCACTCCCAAGAAAGTGAATGATGATCCAACTATGCCGAAGGACAAATTATTGAACTGGAAATGTCCTAAGTGTTTTTTGGAATGTTGTGTTGAATCCTGCCCTTCGATCAATTGGATCTGGTGATTGCCCGCACCCAAGTCCAATTTTGATAACCACTTGGCACCATGTAACTCATCAAATAGCTCTTCATCACTGGCACCGGGTATTTTTTCCACCACTATCACTATGGTCAAATGGAGATATTCAATGCATAGGCACGAACTTTCGTCCTATTTCTTCAGAAGAATCACTGGTGAGGAAAATGGGTTGTAACTTTGTTGGATCACCCCTTCCTTGAGAAACCCCTTGATTCGATTCTCAATTTCATACTTTTGTTCTGGCTTGTGGTGGTAGGGTTGAATGTTAACTGACTGAGCCCGTGACATCAGCGGGATACGGTGGTCGCATGATATTCTTGGGGGAAAGGAAGTTTGTTCAGTGAAAATATCTCCAAATTGGTCCAAAATCCTCTGAATGTTAGGTGTTTGGGCATAAAATTAGTCTTCCATAGATACACGACAAAACTAAATCACTTGATATTGAGAGCCATGTTGATGTAGCCCCATGAATTGGAGGTTGTTGATGACAACACAGGTTGTAGAATTTGATGCTTTCCCTTGCAGATGAGCTGACCATGAATATGTGGTGACCCAGAGTTTCTTGCCGCATGAATCAACATGCATAGGTTTCTGGTCTTAAGCTAATCCATCCCAGGATGGCATTGTAAGCTCCCAATGGAAACACCTTCATGTCAGTCACAAATTCATGCGACTGGGAGGAACAACCGTAGTGTGGAATTTGAGAAACGCAACACAACTCAGCCCCATCAACAACCTTGACACGGAATAGAAGCGGTAGGAGAACGAAGTCATTGAGGAAGCCCACCAAATGCTCGTCGATGATCGAGCTAGAGCTACGAGAGTGCCTGAGCAAGAGCACCTCATGGCCGTAGAGACATCCCTATAGCTAAATCGCCTTCGGGCCAGGGCCGCTAGTGACTGCTTGGCAAGGAATGGCCATGGACATCTCCTGGTGCATATCGGGTACTAGGTGTTTATAGATTGATGGCGTTGTCGATGCCGAACAACTCCATCAGCTCCTCGAGGACATGAGATCCTGCCCCCAGCGCTCGTCTCACTTGAAGCATAGCCGCTGCACACACGTGTACTCACGCAAGGCCTTGAGTTTGGACCCATCAACATGGACTGCGTCAAGGCCGTGCCAATCGACAAATGTTGTAGTTGGCTGGCAAGATGCAGGGGCTGGGGGCAGCATCATTGGTGTGCTAACACCCACTCGGTTTGCTGGGTCGCCAACACAGATCATGGATGACCTAGACCACTCAAGCTTGGAGCCATCATGCACTTCCTCCAAAAGCAGAATGAGAGAGTAGGTTGTGTCAAGGTCAGGTGGCCTCTGCATCAACACGATTATTCGGAGTCCCTCCACCGAATGAGTGAGATAGTGGTAAGGATGACTTGATTCAGAATAAGTAGATAAGTGATTAATAATTTCCTCAAAATGCTTTATGTAAGCAGCAATAGATGTTTTTGTGAAAGCATATACAATTGGTGGATGAGGAGTTGGTGGTGATCATGCCAAAAATGGTTGAGTAAGAAGGAATCAAATGATTCCCGGTTGAATTTAAAAAGTTACTTCTAAATCAATAGCAACCACACCAAAACAGGGACATCAAATTTCAAAGTAGCCATGGGGACCCAAAATTTCTCCTGAATTGCAAAGATGTGAAAGTATTGTTCGCATAAGTTTTTTGAGAGGCAAGTATTTTTCCCAAAAGATCTAAGGAAAAGCAATTAAGGCATGAGCCTGGCAAATTCCTATGAGCAGCTAGCTGGCATGCACATTTGGGGAGGCGAGTGAAACAACATAGACCCAAGGGCGCCGCCCTACAGATCTTTGCTGGTGCCGACATGGTCATACGGAGGCAGAGGTGATGGAGCCATATTGGGCATTGGAGGTTGCTCATCCTATGACATAGATCACCCTTCCTAGAGGTTAGCAACCACTGCAGTGAGAAGATCGATGTGCTTCTCCAGATCTTGGCACCACAGGACTATATTGTCTAGTTTGGTCATCGTAACCTTCATTGTTGTGGTGTTGGAGCAGATGTTTGCGTGGATGTTGTCGATGGAGTTGTTGAGCTTGTCAAAGTAGTCCTTGAAGTCCGGATACATGGAGGCGATCTAGTTTCCCATAGATTTCTCAAGGAGAGTTTCCACAAAATTTGCATGTGCGAGCAGCAAAACTACTCCGAACACCAGATGTTAGCAACCTATCTATTCTTATCATGATCTGTAGCACTTGCACACAAATTCGAGTATCGATTTAGGGTTACAAGCACTGGATACAAGAATTAGCGAAAGTGGGACGAAGAGAAAGAGAGCCGCATCAAGGTTCGTGTCGAGATGAATTGTATGAGCTTTTTTTATTTTCACTTGCTAGCTAGCTAGATAAGTAGGTAGGCAACAAGGTTCACGCCCACTCTGGGCTGCTCACTCCGGTGTTCGGCATACGCTGCCTCTTGGGCCGAACTGGTAGAGAGGCCATTGACAAGCTATCGGCTCTGGCGGACATGTGAGTGGCACTGGCACGCCGTTTGGATGTTTGTATTAGGTGCTTGAAATGACTTCCGCATTCGGGTATCCCGAATGACGTTGTTTAGTTGGTCACAACATTCCAACTTGAAATCAAAGGCCATGCATGCCCCAGGACAACATGTGCATGCCCCATGGCAACATGTGCATGCCCCACTCTCCAATCTTGATCCAAATCCCTCAGTTTTGTTATGTATTTGACTTGCACTGCTTACCCCATTGTGTGTGCATCAGAAAAGGAAAAGAGCGATACTATATGACGAGACGATAAGTAGCACGCAAAAAAACTCAACGGCGACACTTGTTAGTGGCCTCTACCATGTGTCCTCCTCCATCACTGATCTCTCTGAAGAGCGCTTTTACGATCAAGCTACCACTTTGATTACACCAAGGAGTTTCTAGATCAATTCGGCACAAAAGAAGAAGGATTGAAGATACATGGCAAATAATATAGGGGAATGGATTTTATAGCTCAGTTATTTTCTTCTTATTGATACGCCTCCAAAGTATCTATAAATTTTGATTATTCCATGCTTATCACTCCAGGATATTTTATATGCATTTATAGGCTATTCTATATAATTTTTGTAAATTAAGAATTAACCTAGTGCTAGTTGTTGTTTTAGCTCATTTTGGGCCTTTCAGGAATATTGTACCAAACAAAGTCCAAATGCTCCAAAAAAAATTGATGATTTTTTCTAGACAAAAATAAGAGCTGGAAGCTTCAGAAGAAGACCAGAGGCCACACCGGGTGGCGCCAAGCCAATAGGGTGTGCCCATGGGGTGGCCATGCTTGACTGCTTGGGATCACCACCCGACGCCTTCTAACCTAAATCTGCCTCTATAAATTCTCAAAATCGGGAAAACATCAGAGAGCCACTCGAAACCCTTTTTCCGTCGCCGCAAGTCTCTGCTTCTCCATGTGCCCATTCGGAGCCTTGTTTCGGTACTTTACCGGAGGGGGGATCGATCATAGAGGGCCTCTGTTGGAACAAGCAGTACGCTATGATAGCACAAAATAAATAATTGTACCGTGCACCCAAGAACATGCTGCTGGAAACAAATCACGACATCAGGTTTACCACTAGTGCAGTCACCGCAATGGAAGTAGAGTTGGTGATGCGTGTAGTCGATCAGCCAATTCGTCTCCCCCTCATGTAGCCGATCTCCCTTGAGCAGCGATCTCCCACGAACAGGTCCTCACGAATCCCACTCGAACGGTTCGTACAAACACCGCAGATCTGTTTCCTCCAAGGTATCCGCATGTACAGGGGCAACATTGCACGGAGACTACTAGGTCCGATCACACGACATGGTGGCGTGGGGAGTGGCGTTGGCTATCTAGGGGAGAAAAGGATCAACCCTGAAAGGAGCACCCACTCCCCTTTATATAGACATCCGAGGTGGGCTCAACACTTGAGTCCCATGACGAGTCTACTCCCTTTTTTTATTCGGTAGCAATGCGAATGGGATGAAATCCCGTAAGTGTGCGACCCTATAGGTTCACATACACATGGACACGACCCGAGTCGATAGTCGGTAACGGATCCTAGCTCAATGTGCCAACTCCCATGTGTGTGCAAATTTGGTAGACGCGCCTCAACAATGTGTCATATACAACATTACTTTTTCCTCGTGATATATGTTGTCGAGCTCAAGGTGAGTAATTGTCACCATTGCGATAGCTCGACATCTCTTCTCAAAACTATGATGCAGATTCCTGAACTGGGTTAACACTTAACCCTTGTCTTGTGTCCATGCTTTCTGTATCTGATCACTCGAGAGGGCCCATAGAATATGTCTCCTTAAGGAGGGGAAAATCCCATCTTGGTCAAACATCTCTCGCGGCATGTCCCATGACTTACCCGAAAGCTACCTTTATAACTACCCAGGCATGGAGTAGCATTTGATAGACCCTAAATGGGTTGATCCTCATCTAGAGAACATGCGAGGACCTCAGGTCAAGGACATAGAAAATACATCGTACTTGAGAATAACAAATGGCAATATTTTGTTGTGTCTCAAAGTGGGTCTATCTGACTCGGTGATCTCAATCCCCGAGTCCATACTATCAGTGTAGCATCTCTATGCAAATGACTTGTGAAACATAGTGATCAACTTAATCATATACTAGTAAATGATATGTGTTTGCATAACCTTAATAACTACGGACTTTTAGAACGATCATCGTACAATATATATTTTGACGAATAAGTCACTTACTTTTTGATACATATCACTGATGTTGTTCAAGGAAAATACAATATACTCATGAATACATAGGAAATGAGATCATCACATGATTGCCTCTAGGGCATATCTCCAATAGACTCCCACTTGCACAAGAGTCAATCATCTAGGTATCGTATACCCATGGACCTCCCGTGTGCCTCATCCTTCGAATGCGGAAGAGGCTTCGTTAATGGATCAACAACATTTCCATCCATGTGTATCTTGAATATGTTTACATCGCCTCTCTTGACAATGTCACGAATAAGGTTAAAACGCCTCAATATGTTATGCTTTTTATGAAGGTTTTGTGGTTCTTTGAATTGTGCAATACACTACTATCATCACAATAGAGGTCCAACGGATTGAACGAGTCCTGAACCACTCCGAGATCAAAAATAAAATTCGTTACCCAAACACCTTCTTTTGCAGCTTGAAAACACGCAATGTACTCAGACTCCACTGTAGAATCAGCTACCGTATCTTGCTTGGAACTCCTCTAGCTCACTAACCCTCCATTCAAAATGAACACAACCCCAGATTATGATCGACTATCATCGCTATCGGTTTGGAAACTAGCATTAGTGCAACTCTTTACAATGAACTAGGAACATATCCTTTGTCCTTATCAAGTCTTTAAGGATATTCTTTACTGCTATCAAGTGACTCTCACCTGGATCAGCCTGGGCCCGCTATGCCTTGAGCAAAGCTAACATCGGGCTGGGTACATACAATATCATACATGATGGACCCTATAGCCCAAGCATACAGAATCCCATCCATGCATCTTTGCTTATCAGGAGACGAGGGACTCCCAGTCTTGCTAAGACTAATGCCTTGCGACGTGGGCAAGCAACCTTACTTGGCATCTTGCATGTTGAACCGCTTCAACAGCTTGTCTATATACATACTTTGGCTTAATCCAATAAGCCTTATCGACCTATATTTATAGATCTTGATTCCCGAAATATAAGCTGCTTCTCCCAAGTCTTTCATCGAAAAACTATTTTTTAATGAGTCCTTGATAGATTCAACATTTGAACATCATTTCCAATCAATAATATGTCATCAACATACATGATCAGAAATGCAACTGAGCTCCCACTGACCTTCTTGAATACTCAATGACCACGATCGTTTTGAATGAAGTCAAACTCTTTGACCGCTTCATTAAAACGAATGTTCCAATTCTGAGATGCTTGCCGCAATCCATAAAAGGATCTCTGAAGCTTTCATACCATTCCATCATTGTTTGGATCGACAAAACCCTCGGACTGTGTCATATAAACGTCCTTTGTTAAATTTCCATTAAGCAAAGCCTTTTTGACATCCATCTAACATATCTCATAGTAGAAATATGCAGCTGTAGCAAGAATGATCCGAATTTACTCAGGCATCACTATCGGTGAATAAGTCTCACCATAGTCAACTCCTTCAACTTGTCGATAACCTTTAGTGACAAGTCGAGCCTTATGCACTATGGCGTTCTGCCCATATCAATTTTCTTCTTAAAGATAAATTTGCACTCAATGGCTCAAATGCCATTTGGCGGATCAACCAAGTTCCAACTTGATTGCCATCCATGGAATTTAATTCGAAACTTATGGGCTCAAGCCATAACTTGGAATCAGGACTCACCATCGCTTCAGCATACATGGCCGGATTGTTCTTCTCCAAGAACAACACATTGTAGTTGTGCATATTGCGCAACCATTCTAGCCTACGTGGAACCAGCGTCAAAACCACTATGGGTTCCCTAAGCAACTCCGGTGTGATTGAATCTCTTGTCAGAACGTCCCCGTGTGGTTCTCAAATTCTTCGAGTCCGACTGACGTCCCACTAGCTTTCTAATTGAGAGAATCTTTCTCACGGAAAACTCCATGTCGTGCAACAAACACTTTTGCCTCTTCACGGTTGTAGAAGTAATATCTGAATGTTTCCCTAGGATATCCCATGAATATTCACTTGTCCGACTTGGGTGTGAGCTTGTCCAACTGGATCCGCTTGACATATGCTTGAAAACGCCAAATCTTTGGAAAAGAAAAACTACAACTCTTTGCAGTCCATATCTCATATGATGTCTTATATACGTACTTTGATGGTACCCTGTTCAGTGTGAAAGTTGCGGTTTCTAGAGCGTATCCCCAAAATGACAAGGGTAAATCCTGCTGACTCGTCATCGATTGGACCATGCATAAAAAAATCCAATTCCTCCGTTTTGACACACCATTTCTCTATGGCGTACCTAGAGGAGTGAGCAAGAAGCTTGATTTTTGTGTCGAGTTGATTTTCCACTTCATTCTGAAACTGCTTGAACTTTTCAAAAGTTTCAAACTTGTGCCTCATCAAGTAGACATATACATATCTACTAAAGTCATCGGTGAAAGTCATGAAGTATTGGAAACCACCTCTAGCTATCGTGCTCATTGGTCGACATACATGTGAAATCACAACTTCTCCCTATGTGGTTTTGTAATTAATAACAATATTTCATTGGACTAATGTTTCCACTAAGTGTATTTCAGGAAAATTTCAATGATGGGTTGGCTAAAGGATTGTGAGGAGATTTCCTAGATGCAAGGAATACCCATTGGGAACAAGCTTGAAGAATCTACATTCTATATTTTGCGGGAAATAACTTTTGAGTCCATAGGAAAGCCAATACTATTAAAAGGGGATGAGGAATGAGGGTTATCTGGTTGCTCAAGTGCTTAGAGATTAGCCACCAAATATACTCACCCATTCTCCCACAAAAATTATCTGTCCAAATCCTAAACTCCAAAATCAGTGCCACCAACAATTCCCACTCGGCCCTACCGAGTTTTGACTTAGACAAAACGCATGGAAAATACTAGCTTCTCTATGACACCAACTTCCCTTTCGATGAAACCAGAAACAGTGACCAACCTTCAGTTGTCCCATCTCTAAAAATCGAAATTTCTGAGTTTTAGGAATTCGTGACACCAAGATTTCGAAACTGCCTAGGTTAGGCAATTCGGTCACATGGAGATTTATATATCGGTCTCACCAAAACGCGAAAAGTTGCCACAGTTTACACTAGTCGGTGCAACCGAGATTTCACTTTGGTTTCACCGAGTTGGGAAAGCATGTTATAACAGTTGGAATTTTTGAGATGCCTATATATACCCCTCCACCACCTCTCACTCTTAGAGAAAGCACGGAGAACATACAAACACTTTCCCCATCCATTTTTCTAAGAGAGAGCCTCCTACTCGTGTGTTGCGATCAATATCATCCACTCCAACCATATGGATCTTGATTTCTAGCCTCCCCAAGTTACTTTCAACCCAATCAATCTCTTCTACCCTAGCCAAATCTGTGAGAGAGTGATTGAGTGTTGAGGATACTATATTTTGAAAAACAAGAGGAAGGATTTCATCATACTTTCCACATATATTACCTTTTGGAGGGTGGTGCCTCCTAGATTGGTTAGGTGTCACTTGGGAGCCTCATACTTTGTGTTGTGGAGTTGAACCAAGAAGTTTGTAAGGGCAAGTAGATTGCCTACTTTGTGAAGATCTACCCCGAGTAAGGCTTCTCCTCCATGGACAAAAGCCATGATGGAATAGACATGGTTGCTTCTCAGTGGATCCTTTGTTTTTGGAGCCCTTCGTGGACTCTCGCGGATGCTACCCTTCGTGGTTGAAGTCTCCATCAATGTGGACGTGCGATAGCGCCACCTATCGGAACCACGCCACAAATCTTTGTGTGAACCTTGAGTTTGATCTTCCTATCCATACCCTCTATTTACTTGTGCTTGTCTTTACTTTACGCTGCTATACTTGTAGGCATACATGTCTAGGGTGTACTTGATTTGCACCAATTGCTAAAACTTGCCTACAACTAAAATCGGGAAAAGGATAGTTTTTTAATTTGTGAAGTAGTCTAATCACCCCCCTCTAGACCTACTTCTAATCCTACAACATCACTATGTATGAGTTCCAATAGCTTAGATGCCCTCTAACAACTCTTTGCAAAAGGAATCATAGTCATCTCGCTGAGTAGGTAGGACTCGCATGTCTCAAATGATCCAAAATCAAATGAAGTTAGAATTTCATCATCATGGAGCTTCTTCATGCACTTTTGACTAGTATGTCCTAGTCGACAATGCGAGATGCAAGTCGGATTTGTCTTGTTAGGTTTATACCTCTTGATATTTATGTTATAGACCAACTCATGTTCAACATCAAATTTAAATAACCCATTCACAATAGGTGCAAATTCATAAAACATTTTATTCAAGCAAATATAATATCCATTGTCCTTAATATTGAATTCATAGCCTTGCCCCAAAAAACACAAGGCCGAACTAATGTTTTGACTTAATGCAGGAACATAATAACAATTATCAAGTTCCATTACAAATCTAGAAGGTAAATTAAGTCGCATGGTGCCGACGGCTAATGCAACAACTCTTGCTTTGTTCCTGACGTGTATGTTAACTTCTCGTCTTGCAACATTCCTAGTTCTTCTTAGCCCCTGCATCGATTTGCATATGTGAGGAACTGATCCGGTCTCGTATGCACAAGAGCTAGTAGAAATATCAGCAACAAAAATGTATGTAATATATACAACATGTGTACCTTAAGAAGTCACACTTCGAGTCTTCTTGCCTATATGGGCAAGCAAATTGCTGCAGTTCCTCTTCCAATGACCGGTTTCCTTGTAGTGAAAGCAAACGGTCCCCTGTTTGGTCCGGACTTGGGCGCAACAGCGATAGTAAGAGTTGCCTCCTTGACCATTTGCCTTAGTATTTTTCTTGGAGCAACTCTTCTTGAACTTTGTCGTGTTCAACACCATCAACACTTGATGCATACCATTCTTGATATCCTAATCTGTCACTTTTAGAATCCCATGCAATTCGGTGAGCTACTTTCCCATGTCGTGCATATGTTAGTTCAAGATGAACGTCACTTGCTTGCCAAAAGAGAACCCAGAATTGTATCCATGGACAATTCTTCCCCAAGTGGGAAGCCTAACCCATCCAAAGCTTGCATGCATCCTATCATCTTGATCACATGCGGGCTCAGTGGATCACCCTCTTTTAGCCTACAATCCATCAAGGATCACCATACTTTGAACCTTTTGATCCTAGCCTACATCTGAAACAAGATATCATGGTTCCCGATCATATCAAAAGCCTTCCGTCTTTGAAGTGCTGCTGAAGAATGGGCTTCATACAAGCTAACATGAGACACCTAATCTCGCTTGATTCATCAATGAGTTTCTGATGGGCATTCTTGGTCGTGGCATTAGCATCCTCGATAGGTTCCTCTAGAAGGGGTTCCTCTAGAACATGTTCCTTTTATCATGCTTGATAACAATTCTCAAATTTCTATACCAGGTGGTAATGTTTGTTCCATTCAGTTTATCCTCTTCCATGATTGATTTCAATGAAAAACTGGGTTGAGCAGGTGGTGCCATTCATCTGTAACAAAAATATGCAAAACATGAAGACATGTATTCGTAAAGAGTAGTTCAAAATAAACATTTTAATAAGAACATTACTCCCACTAAAATCAACATCCCTCCATTGATTCTTAGAGATTCAAGATCCAAGATCCACATGTCAACTAGTGGGCTTTTGCATCACTTCTAGAAGACTAGATCACTCGGTAAGCAACACTTTCTAATCGTATCTCTGTGCGGCTCTTGTTTGTTAGGGACATCTCATGTCATGCCAACTCTTATGCGTTGAGGCCCAAAACTGTTTTGGTAGCCACGACAAGCTAAGCAATGCGTCGAACATAAGTGTCCGACACAAACACACCACATTAAGAAGAAATAGTAGCACCCTAATTTTATAGGCCCACCACTAAAAATACTTAACATGTGATGTTGCAACAATTGGGGAGGCAATTTTACTTGACATTCTTTGAGGGACCACACTACGTAAAAGAAGGGCGCATAAAAGGGATAAACTTTCACATCTGGTTTATATATGTGTGATATGCTATAGCCCCTTTCATCAACGCATGGTGATCTCCATCTCCACGTGCACTGCATTCCTATCACTATGGGTCATCAAGACTACTTTCTAGCACCGGTGCAGGAGAGTGAAGTGCCTTTGGTAAGTGGAATATTTTAAGGAAACATTCTTGTTACATGCTGAAATTTACTTTCACCTGTCACTATGGCAAGTAATCCTTTGAGGGGTTTGTTCGGGGTATCTTCGCCTCAAACAAAAGTGGTATGAGCCTCTCCTCAACCTACCGAATCTACTAAAAATATTTATGATGAAATTACTTTTGATATTATGGAAAAATTGCGAGATCATCCCTATGTAGGAGATGGAACAATGCATCCTAACATGCACTTGATCTTTTTGGATGAACTTTGTGGATTGTTTAAGATTGTAGGTATATCAAAAGATGGAGTTAAGAAGAAGGTATTCCCTTTATCTTCGTACGGAAAATCATTGTTATGGTATATGCTATTTGATGAACCTTGAGGGTGGGACTGGAACCAGTTGAAACTAGCATTTCATAAAAAAATAACCTATACACTAGGTTTACCATGATCGGAATTATATATATAATTTTAGGCCATGTGAAGGAGAAAGTATTGCTCAAGCTTGGGGGGCTTAAATACATGATGCACACTTTCCCCAATCATGAGCACATGAGAGGAATTATTATTCAAAACTTTTATGCTTGGCTTTCTCATAATGATCAAACTATGCTCGATTCTTCTCTGATTGGTCACTTTATGAAGACGAGTATTGAATTCATATGGGATCTTCTTGAGATAATTAAACACAACTTTGAAGAGTGGAACATCGATAAAGGTAATGAGTCAGGTATAACACTTTAATATGATTGTGTTTAGTCTTATATAGAGATAGATGTTTTTCATAAGCTTAGTGCAAAATATGGACTTGACTCTTAGATAGTAGCTACCTTCTGTGAATCCTTTGCTACTCATGTTGACATCCCGAAGGAGAATTGTTTTAAACTTTATTCGCCTATTGAAGAAAACCATGAACCTATTGTAGCAAAAACTGAAACTATTACTTCTTCTGCCAACCCAGTTGTACCTACTACTTATATTGAGTAACGCCTTTCTCTTGTTAGGATAAAGGAACATGATAAAGCTACAACTATGGTTCATAAGAATAATGTTAAACCTCCTAGACCATTTGAACAAACTAAAGTGGAACCTAACATTGCAATGGTTAAAGATCTCTTAGTTGATGATATTGGTGGGCATGTTATTTATTTATGTAAATAAGCCACTAGGATTGTTAGACCGACTAGTAAGCAGCAATATAAATTTGGTAAAAGCAAACCTGTTGTTGCCATGCATGTTTGGTCACCCTGTGGTTTTCTTCCCTGGCTTTCTACATGGGGAATTTGTTCTTGTGGTTTCTTTCTGTCGGGCTTGTTTTAGGCTCGATTTTCATATAGTTAGCATTGCTCTCCAATCATGATTTGGTGGACATCCATATGTTTTTTGTGTTCATCACCCTATGGATATCTCTTTTAAATTTGTTGTTGCTTCAAAGGCAGTTAGTTTTGAAATCTAAAATCATGGTCGTATTATCAAAAAGGACTTTGAGATCGTGTTCAGTCTCTAGGGTGATGGTGGCCCCAATTGGCGTCAGGAAGAAAGATTATTTTATCAGGAGGAAGATGCTTCTTGTACTCTTGTTGATTGATCTGGTCGATCTTCCTCATTGCCTGTTGGTACTCAAATCGCTGGTGATCACCGCCGGCAATGGGGGTTCCTATGCCATGCTAATCTCCCGGAATCAAGCCTTAATGTTGGGTCGCGGAGCGATGACATGATCAATGTGGAGCATAATGGTGGCGATGATGTCTCGGTTGGGAGACTTTAGGGCGCCAATTCTCCATGTTCAAATGGTTTAATTTTCTTCTCCTATGGTCTTATCTTCAACAACATTCATTACTAGAGCAGACCGGGGATTTTTCCTCCATGGACAACATCCTGATCGATCCAAGGCCTTTTTGCCACATGGCGTTGAAATACAACACATCAAATGACGCAATGGAGTGGTGCGGGTGGTCATTCCTCGTCGGCAGCTTCGTCATGAGGATTGGGCCATTGTCACCATCCATCCTATGTCGGCTGATGCTCCTTTCCCAAATGTAAGAGAAATTCTTGAAGATTTTATTGTTGTTCATAAGCTCCTTGGCTCACATGATATTCACAGATTTCCGTTTGGTGAGGGTTTTGTGCACTTGACTCATGTCAAAGATAGGGACAAGTTGGTGCTGGATAGTCCTCATGCATTTGGCGATGTGTTCATATCCTTCTCCAATCATTATGAAGGGAGAAATGATAAGAGGGTTGATTTCAATCATATTATTTGGCTATTGGTCATATGAGTTCCTTTTGATTTCCACAACATAGAGTATATGATTCGTGTTGTTAGTTGCTTTGGTAGACCATTTTCCTGGGGAAAATAGGATGAGCATATGGTGCACAATTTGATCAAATCTAGAGGCATGAGTCTGGAAGTATTCCTAATAGTCTCTGCTGGTCTGAAGGAGATAATTTTGAAGCGGATGGGTGGTCTTCTTGTGTAGAAGTTTTGACTAGTGAACTGCTGGGGGAGGGCCTACTGATGAGGACCCTATCTCTCTTGAAAATGTGGACCCACACCCCATGCCAAATCAGGGCTTGGATGCTGCTGATTTCCACTAAGCCGCTCTTCACAATTCCATTGCCAAACAGCAAGGTGAAACCCTAGGAGCAAGATGATAATTATGCTCTACAATAACCTTTTTAGCTCCATGTTGCAATGCATAAACTGCTTGATGTTGTGCAACATGAAGAAATGGCTTGCGAAGAAGGTGAAGAACTCATTCCTGCTCATACTATTACCAACGACCTTACCTCTGATTTGTCTTTCTCTAAAGGAGATAACTTTGCTCCACTAGGAGGTGGATTGCTTCCTGATAACTTAGCACATGCTCCTTTTGAAGGTGCCTTGTGAGTAGCAATGCAAAACCTATTACTAGCTTACCTGCCTAAGGAGGATGAACTACCTCTCCCCATGGACAACCCGACACCCCCTCCTATGGTGGATGTTGTTTAGGCCCCTGCTGCTGCTGCTTGGGAAGACCCTACGACTCACAATGAGAATATTCCAATTGTGGATGGTTCAGCTGCTCAAGGAATACCTGAAGCAGATAACAATAACAATATTGTTTCATCCAAGGAAAATTTCGTGGTGGATATCTCAATGGTTGTAGTGCTAGTTCAGGTTGTTTCACCTGCAAAGAAGTATGTGCCATTCATTGAAGCCAGCTCTAGTACTACTATTGTTCATGTGTGTGACACGCAAATGATTGCCCCATCTTCCCCTGTTGTGAACCCTGGGGGGCCCAAGCCTAATATGCATCTGAACACAACTAGAGGGTAGTTTGTTCCCCATTCCCAACATAGAAAGTATGCCTGCTATTTCTGGAGGTAACTGGGTAGAAAAAATTAATGAACATTTTCATTGTGCACCTTAACTTATGGGACTAAAACATATTATCTAATTTTTGCAGCTAATAATGAAACTGTTCTCTCAAAGGAGGGACTATTCTATGGAAAAAACAATTTGCAGAGAAGCCCTTGGAAGGCTATGAAATTTTCTCTGTCAACATTCTAGTAAGTTGGTTAAATTTTATTGTTCACCTTCTTATTACACCTGGTAAATTAGGATGGACTGTTCATATGTTTAAATCTCCTATATGGGAGTTGCTCATTGATGTTGAGGGAAATTAGGAAGTCATACTATTTCATATACCTCACAAGTGCACAACTTATCATGCTCCTGTATGCTAGCTGGCACCTGATAACCATAGTATCATTGTTGATAAGGACAATCCGGGGACCCCTCCAATCAAATGTACACTGCTTCTCAGGAACTTCTTCAGCCTTCCGGTGATGAAAACTCAAAGAAAAGAAGGGGAGAAAGACACCTCTGGTAGACACAGAGTTAAGGAGAAGTGATAGAATTAAGAAACATAATGTTGGTTTTAAAAGAAACTCCTGCTCAAATTCTAAGTGCTTGCCCTATAATGTTTCTCTTCCTATTTCCCAAAAATCAATGGTAAAAAATCTTACCTCTTCCTTTTTTAAGGTGGCTGATATGGAGCTAGAAGACAAGCTATCCACAAAGCCAAAGAGGAAGAATGGAGATGAGATGGGCAAGGTGAACCTCTCCAAGGAGATGGAGGACAAAGATGTTGGTTCCCCATGATTGAGTGCACCTACTATATTTTGTTTTGTGGGAGGCTTACTGAGAACTACTCCTCATGCCCTACTTTTGGATGTCATTTAATGTTATGTAAACATTGGCATAATGCTCCCTTTGGGGGAAGTTATAAGAAGGCTCTTTACAATTGGACGATTAAGATGGATGTGTATGATACTTGGATGAAATGTTTTCTTTGGTTTATGATGGAAGAACACATGCTGGTACCTGGCCATTGGATTGGTATTTGCAATGTTTATAGGAATAACACAAATAAAAGTTGGAATATACTCAACTAGAATATAAGAGGAATTATCTCGAAAAAGAAGTGGTTAGCCCTAAGACAAAAGATTGAAGAGAGTGAGTGTGCTATAGTTTGTCTTTAGGAAACTAAAATAGAGAGATTTGAATCTCCTTATATCAGAAATTTCTGCCCGCCAAGAATCAATAAATTTTCTTGCCTTCCCTCCATTGGGGCCTCTGGTGTTGTGCTTGTTGCTTGGAATGCTGCTTTGTTTGATGGGGAAGTGATTGCCAAAATAGATTCTCATTATAACTTCGGTTCACTAGTTTACAATCTAATTAAACTGGGATACTCACTAATATCTATGGCCCGAGTGTGACTGAGGATAAGCTTGAATTCATTAACTAGTTCCATAACATTCACATGCCTACAAACATTCACTGGATTTTGATGGGAGATTGCCATTTCATAAGATGACCTTCTGATAGAAACAAACCTAGTGGAAATGCAAATGAGTTGCTTCTTTTCAATGAATCGATAAGCAACTTAGGGATGTTAGAACTTCCTTTGTAGGGTAGACAATTCAGCTAGAGCAATATGCAGGAAAAGTCCTTTATTGATGAAGTTGGATTGGTTTTTAACTTCCTTGTCATGGATGACCTCTTTCCGCAATACAACTGTGCTACTACTTGCAAAGCCAGTTTGTGACCATATGCCTTGTGTTATAAAAATTGGAACTGAAATTCTTAAACAATAAATCTTTAGATTTGAGAACTACTGGCCGCATCACTCTACTTTCAAAGATGTAGTCTCTACTGCCTGGAATATACCAGTGGGAAACATGGTTGCTGCCAATAGCATTAATGCAAAATTTGAAAACCTGAGAAGAGCATTCAAAATTTGGGCAAAGGTTTGTCTTGTCTTAAGTCACAGATTGCTGCAGTAAATTAGGTGATATTTTTGCTTGATTTCTTTGAAGAATTTAGATATGTGACTTTGAATGGAATGGCAGATCCCTTGTCAAAGAACACTTGCTTGTTTTACTCAAAAACGAGAAAATCTATTGGAAACAGAGAGGGAATATTAAAGTTGTGAAACTTGGAGATGAAAGCACTAAATTATTTCATACAAAGGCCTCTATTAATCACATGCATACTCACATTGCAGTCATACAAAATTCAGAGAAGGTTGAGATTTCTGCTCATACTGGGAAAGCTATTGTTTTATGGGAAGCTTTTAATAAAAGAATGGGGACCTCATAAAAAACCACAATAAATTTTGGTCTTCCATCCCTATACAATAATCAAGATGAGGCATCGATTTTTGAAAACCTGGAAAAACATTTTACTATAGAAGAGATTAATGAGGTGGTAAAGAGTTTGCCTAATGACAAATCCCCATGCCCTGATGGTTTTAACAATTCTTCAAAGCATGCTAAGATAGTATTAAAGAGGATGTAATCAGAATTATTGAGGCCTTCTATGATGGATATATGTCTATTGAAAGCATCAACACCTCTTATGTCACTCTCATTCCTAACAAGCCCACCCCTTTAACTGCTAATGATTATAGAGCCATCTCCTTGCTTAATTATTGCCTAAAGATCATCACAAATTTACTAGCAAACAGACTTCAAAAGGTGATCCTACAGTTGGTCCACATAAATCAATATGGTTTTCTCAAGGAGAGGGAAATTCATGAGTGCTTAGGTTGGGCTTTTAAATATCTCCACCAAAATGCCATAATTCCAAGGAAGAATTGATTGTTATGAAACTGGATTTTAGAAAAGCCTTTGATATCATTGAATACCAGGAAATCTTGGGTATTCCTAAAGCTAAAGGTTTTGGACAAAGATGGATAAACTAGAGTACAATGCTTTTTACATCTACTTCCTCTCCTATCTTGTTAAATAGTGTCCCAAGCAAGAAATTTTACTATATTGGAGGAGTTTGACAAGGAGATCATTTATCGCATCCTCTCTTTGTGTTGGCTGCTAATTTCCTACAATCAATTTTAAATAAAGCCATGCAATTGGGTTTGTTGTCCTCACCTCTTCAAGTTGATTCATGCCCTGATTTTCCCATAGTGCAATATGCTTATGACACTCTAGTACTCCTCCAAGCTGATGCTAAGTAGTTACGCTGTCTCAGAGCTCTTCTAATGCTACTGGTCTCAAAGTAAACTACCACAAGCCCAACCTAATCCCTATTAATGTATCTGAAGAGAAAGTTGAATTTCTTACACACACTTTTAATTGGAAGAGAGGAGTCTTCCCTTTCAATTATTTGGATGTGCCTCTAGGTCATCACAAGTCTACTCTGGACCAATGCTTACCTCTGGTTAATAGAGTGGCCAAGAAACTAGTAGGGCTCTCTGCCTTCATGACCCTTGCTGAAAGAATGCTACTAGTTAATTCCTTGATCATCTATTTTATGGGTTGCTAGGATGTCACTCTCACTATTAGAAAGTAAGTTATTAAATACTTGAGACACTACCTTTGGAGGAGACCTGACTTGATAGATCATAGACATGTTATGCTAGCTTGGATCACAATCTATAGAAAAAAGGATAACTTTGTGTAGAACTAAGCCCCTCTTCTTAAGAATCTTCACCAATTCTACAATAGGCACAATGCACCTTTGGTAAATTTGGTCTGGGAATCATACTACAACCATGGAGAACTTCCTGGTAACAATTGGATTGGGTCTTTCTGGTGGAAGGATAATTTAAAACTAGTTGATAACTATACATCTCTGGCCGGATGTAATATGGGGGGTGGAAAAAGTGCATTGTTTTGGTCTAACTTGTGGCACACTCCTTGCCTTCAGCACATGTTTCCACATATCTTCTCTTTTGTCAAAAACCAGGATCTCACAGTGTTTATAGTTTTGCGACAAGAATTTCTTGAGGACTTATTCCACCTGCCTCTTTCAACACAAGTTTTTGAAGAGTTTGATATATTAAAAGATATATGTGACTCATTAAGAGGGTCTAAAATAGAGACTGCACACATAAATGGAGCTATATTTTGGGAAATGAAAACTTCTCTATGGAGAAAGCCTATAAGACCTTAATGAGGAACAAAATGGCGCCACAACATTTCCAATGGCTTTGGAATTGTTCTTGTCAGACTAAGCACAAGGTCTTCTTTGGGAGACTACTTTATGGCAGATTAAACACTAAACATCTCTTATGAAGAAAGACCTTCCACTTGGATAATTACAACTGTGCCACCAACAATTGTCTTGAAGAAGAAAACCTACAACACCTATTCTAGATCTTTCCTTTTGCCCCACAATGTCATGATATGGTTTTTCCTTCAAGAAGTAGAAATAATATAGTTATGGAGGCTTTTCCTATTATGAAACAAAACTTCAAGTGCCTTTCTTCATGGAAATCATAATGTTGGCTTCATGGGCCATATGGATCACTAGAAATAATCTCATGTTCCAAAACATCATACCCAATATTCAAATATGATAGAACACATATAAGGAAGAACTTTGCCTTCTCACATTCAGGATCAAGAGGAAATATTCTATAGCTTTTAGCATGTAGCTGGATAACCTCCAGAAGTAATATTCTTATGTAATTTATTCCTTTTGATGCCTTTTTCCTTTATTTCTTTTTTATCTATCTTCTTATTTTTCCTCTTCTTTGTCGCTTAGATCAAGCCATGTGATTTTTTGCCTTAAGTATTAATCTAAAAAATGTAGTGGGGGAGATTTCCCTACTGTGTATTGTCAAAACAAGAAATCATGAATGATATTGCACCCACAAAGTTAGAACATATTGATGTGAATATTAAGCTTGCAAATAGATACACTATTTCATCTCTCGGGATTGTTAGATATGTTGAAGTCTTGTGTGGTAAGATCAAACACCCAACCAATTTTTAGTACATGGATCACTACAAGAAGATTTTTGTCCCATAATATTTGGTAGAACTTTCTTGAATATTCTTAATGCTTAAATTGATTATGCTGAAGAAAGGGTTAGATTTAGTTTTGGTGGTGTATCTTATGAGTTTAATTTCTCTAAGTTTATTCTTATGAGTCATGTAGTAAGGATGAAATTATTGATCTTGTTTCTGTTGTTGTGTCTACTGTTGATTGATAATCGTGATCTACGGTGGGTTTTCCGTGAAGAGGAATTGGTAACCGCAGCATAAAGTGGGTAAGTATTTCCCTTAGTTATGAAACCAAGGTATATCGAACCAATAGGAATACTAATCCTCGACTGTCTTTAGTGGCTACACACAAAATAACAAACAACTTGCACCCAACGCCGACAAGAGGGTTGTCAATGCCCTTGATCTAATTATTTGCAACTAAGTGAGTTGTGTAGATAATTGTAGATAATAATGAAGTGAAAAATAAAATAAAAGGTAATAGATAACAACAAGGTAATGATAGGTTTGTGAATATACAAGTGAATGGACCCGGGGCCGTAGAGTTCTCTAGTGGCATCTCTCATAAGCAAAGCATATGGTGGGTAAACAAATTACCGTTGGGCAATTGATAGAAAAGTGAATAGTTATGTGATTTTCACGGCAATGATCATGTGTATATAGGCATCAGGTCCATAAGAAAATAGGCTAACTCCTTCCTGCACCTATTATGATTACTCCACCCATCGGCCGCTATCCAGCATGCATCTAGATTATTAAGTAAAACAGAGCAATGCTTGGAGAACATTGACATGATGTAGAAAAAGTAGATTCAATCAATATGAATAAACCCCATCATTTTATCCTTAGTAGCAACAACACAAAGACACAAATTGTCCCCTTCTGTTACTGGGATATAGAAACTCATAAGGTTAAACCTACTACAACACACCACTCCCACCGAAGAAATATCAGTCTAGTTGGCCAAACTATCTCAATAGATTGGAGAGCATTACAGAGCTGCGATGATCATGCCAATAAGAATCATAGTAATCAGATTTGACTCAAATAATTTTCATGAATAATATGAACATAAACTCACAATTCTTCGGATCCCAGAAAACACACCATACAAATGGATAACATCAAATAGATCAAGGCAAAGATGCGATGAACATTGTATTGAAGATTCATAGAGAGAGAGATTGCCATCTAGGTACTACCTACGGAACCGTAGGTCTATGGTGAACTACTCACACATCATGGTGAGGGTAGCAAAGTTTATTAAGAGGCCCTCCGTGCTGGATCTCCCCTCCAGCAGGGTGTCGGAATGGAGGTGTAGACGGTCTCCCATCGAAACTGAGACTTGTGGTCACAGAAAAATTATTTCGGGAGCACTTATGGTGTTTTTAGGGTAGATGTGAATTTATAGGCTAGAGAACGATGTCGGGTGAGCCACCAGGGGGCCACCACATATCTGGTCGTGCCACCCCTGTTATCACGATGGGATATGTGGTGGGGCCCTGGTGCATCTTCGTGACTTGCTCCGAAGCTTCTAGGTTTTGTATTGGTCCAGAAAAAATCATCAAAAAGCTTCGTGGCAATTGGACTTCGTTTGGTACTATAACTCTAAAAAGGCAAAAATATGCAAAAAACAAGAACTTGCACTAGGCACTGGGTCAATAGGTTAGTGTTCAAAAATATTATAAATTGGTAAATAAATACCAAAAAGTATCCTATAACGATAATATATTAGCATGGAACAATAAAAATATTATAGATATATTAGAGACATATCAACATCCCCTAGCTTAATTCTAGCTCGTCATCGAGTAGTTAAATGAGAAAAACAAAATTTTGTATTTGACATGCTACCCATTATGTAATCCTTGGTATGTATGCTAATCGAGAAATGATGAATTAACAAACCTCAACATAGTAATATTTATAAGTATAGGAACCAAAATCATTGATTTTTCAAAGTACACGATCCTAAAAGAATTCTTACCCCTATTCATCTTATTATATTAGCAAGGCATGACTCCGTCTTCAGCACATAGATACAAATGTTAAGCACCACAATGTCCAAGTCAGGCAATTGGATCATACACTTTTAATATGCATCAACTTTTTATGCTGCACATAATACATGAGCATGAACCATTGGACATAGCATATAGGTGCTATAGAATATGATGGTAGATATCAAAGGGATAAAAGGTGGACTAGATAGTCTCACATCAACTAGGCCTACCAACAAGCTATGGAGATGCTCATCGATAGATGTCAATGCAAGGAGTAAGGATTCCCATGCAAATGATACACTAGAGCTACAAGGGTATTAAAGCTCAAATGAAGCTAAGTTGGGTGTGTATCCAACTTGCTTCCTCATGAAGACCTCAGGCATTTGAGGAAGCCTGTCATCGGAATATACAAGCCAAGTTAATTATATGAAAAGGTAATTCCGACTACATATGGAAGTGTCAACATAGGAGACTCTCTATATAAACAACATGGTGCGACTTTGAGGCACAAGTGTGGTAAAGGATAGTTGAAAAGTCCCTTCTCTCTTTTCTCTCATTTTTTTATTTTTTTATGGTGAGATTTTGTTTGCCTCCCCCATTTTTTATATGGCGGGCTCATTTGGCGTCCCCCATTTTTGTTTCATTTTTCGTCCGGAGTCTCATTTTGACTTGTGGGCGAATTATAGTCTCCATTATCCTTTCCTCACTGGGACAATGCTCTCATAATGATGATCATCACACTTTTATTTACTTACAACTGAAAACGAATGACCGATAGGAAGATATGACTCTGAATGAATGCCTCTGGCAATGTACCAGGATGTGCAATGATCTAGTGTGACATGTATCAAAAACATTATGAAAGGTGGCTTTGCCAGAAAATACCATCAGCTCTATATGATCATGCAAAGCATTATGATGACTAACAAACTAGTTATGTAAAGTGACGATGGAATTTGCCTGGAAATATATATCAGAATGGCTATGGAAATGCCATAATATGTAGGCCTGGTGTCTGTTTTGAGGAAGTTATAACGAGGCTTATGTGTAATAGAGAGTATCATGTCACGGGATTTGGATGCATCAGCGAAAGTTGCACCGATCCCTAAGGTGAGAATGGGATATGCACGGTACTGAAGGGGCTAGAAAATATGAGAAGCTAAAGATGTGTATGTCCATGGTGTCACATTAGTTTTATCACAATCATAGTACTGTTCACATGTCCCGCCGGAGGAGGTTGGTAGGAGTTAACCATCACGCGCCCCCGACTCGAAACAACACTAGTATTTCCATGAGGAATATAAATGATCACACATCATCACCATGCCTCTTTAATTTTTAGATGAATAAGAACTTAACACCTCTTAATATCTAACCTTTGATACATCTCCAATGCATCTATAATTTTTGCTTGTTCCATGTTGTTATATTATTAATCTTGGATGTTTTACAATCATTTTATAGCAACTTTATATCATTTTTTGGGACTAACCTATTGAAATAGAGCCAAAGTGCTAGTTGTTGTTTTTGCTTGTTTTTCTACTTCGTAGAAAATCAGTACCAAATGGAGCCCAAACGCTACATGAATTTTTGGGGAATTTTTACGGACTTGAAGAGTCAGGATGGGCCAAAGAGCACTAGGAGAGGGGGCCCAGGGTGGACACCCTCCACCAGGGCGCGCTAGAGACCCTCGCACAGCCTGGTGGAGGGGGCCCACCTGAAAACACCCCTCAACCGACTATCAAGCCTATAATTCCCAATTTTTTGTAAAACTGTGGAGGAGTCGACGAGCCGCAATTCCAGCCACCGCAAGTTCTAGAACCTCGAGATCCAATCTATCACCATCACAGAGGGGTTCATCTTCATCATAGGTGCCTCTCCAATGATGCATGAGTTGTCCACCATAGATGTACGGGTCCGTAGACTGTGGATAGATGGCTTCCCCTCTCTCTATGATTCTCCATACAATGATCTCTTGGAGATCTATTTAATGTAATGACTTTTGTGGTGTCCTTGCTTGGATCCGATGAATTTTGAGTTCATGATCAGTTTCTATCCATGAATATGATTTGAGTCTTCTTTCATGATCAGTTTACATGATTACTTATAGCCTCATATTTCTTCTTCAAATCTTTGGTTTAGTTAGGCCAACTAGATCGATTTTTCTTGCCATGGGAAGAGGTGCTTTGTGATGGGTTCGATCTTGCGGTGTTCTTTCCCAGTGACAGAAGGGGCAGCAAGACACGCATCTATCATTGCCATTAAGGATAACAAGATGGGGTCTATTCCCACATGAATAGATCATGTCTACATCATGTCACCTTTTGTATTGCATTACTCCATTTTCCCATGAACTTAATACACTAGATGCATGCTGGATAGCGATCGATGTCTGGAGTAATAGAAGTAGATGCAGAATCGTTTCGGTCTACCTATCTTGTACATGACCCCTATATAATGATCATTGCCTAGATATCGTCATGATTATTTACTCTTCTATCAATTGCCCAACAGTAATTTGTTCACCCACCGCGTGCTATACTCACGAGATTAGCCACTAGTGAAACTTACGGCTGCGGGTCTACTTTTCCAACATATTGCTTTCCGGTCTACTATTTTGACCTTTTGTTTTCAGATCTATTAATTGAAAAAACCCAAAAATACCTTGCTAAACTTTTAGTTTACTTATTTTACTTTGCGTTCTTGTGAGATCTATTTGCCAAAACTAATATTACCTAATATATTTTATTACCGTAGAGAGCTTGACAACCTCTCTTTCGCGTAGGGTTGCAAGTATTTGTTATTTGTGTGCAGGTGCACGCTACTGGAATCAGGATCTTTGTCGTCAGCCAGCTCTTTACCGTCAGCTAGCTGACGGAAAAGAAGATCTTTGCCATCAGCTTAAATAAAACTGACGGGAAACAAAGAGCTGATGACAAAGATCATGTTTGATGTTAGCCATCTCATTTTCGTATGCTAGCAGACGTCAAAGAAGCTTTGCCATCAGCAAGCAGACGGCAAAGAGGAAGGATGGCCCACTAATGAGAGCCAACTAGCGGCCACTTTATTTGACGTCTGCTAGTAGACGACAAAGAAAGTGGACAACTAACGTTCGTTCCCCCCATCCCCACCCCGCTAACTAGGCTCTTTGTCGTCTGCTAGCAGACGACAAAGAGTTTTAACCTATATGTCAGCGTGCCCCACCCCTCTCTCTCCCCCTCTCTATCCCCTCACCTCACCCCTGCTGCACACGTGTCCGAGCCCCCCCCCCCCCGCCGTGCCACCGTCCGCCACCGCCGCCCCCGTGCCGCCGGCCGCCCCCGCCCCTGCCTCCATCGCCCTGCCGCCCCCACCCCTACCGCCCCCACCCCTACCTCCCCCATGCTCGAGTCCCTGCCGCAGGCCACCCCTACCAGTGTCGTGAGGCAAGCTGCGGCACCGCCCTATCCCCAACGGTGGCCCTCCTCCATAGGCCCCCTCCTCCACCGACCCCCTCCTCCCCTCCAAGGTGAGCTTCTCTTCTCCTCTTTTTGTTTTTTTTTGTTTTTTAGGTTTAGGTTTAGTTTAGATTTAGTTTGGGTTTAGGTTTAGGTTTAGGTTTAGGTTTAGTTTAGGTTTAGTTTAGATTAGATTTACATAATTAGAAGAAGAACGAAGAAATATGAAAAAAATAAAATAAGAATAATTAGAAGAAGAGGAAGAAGAAGAAGAAGAAGAATGGGAGGAGGAGGAGAAGAAGAAGAAGAAGAAGAAGAGTAGAAGAGGAGAAGAAGAAGAGGAAAAAGGAAAAGAAGGAAGAAGAGGAAGAAAAAGAAGAAGAGGATGAGGAGAACAGGAGAAGAAGAAGGAGGAGGAGAAGGGGTGGAAGGAGAAGGAGAAGAACAAGAACAAGAAGAAGAAGAAGAAGAAGAAGAAGAAGAAGAAGAAGAAGAGAAGAGCCCTCGATCCTCGACGCCACTAACCCCCAACCTCCCACGCCACCGACCCTTGACCCCCGATGCCGCAGACCCCCAACCCCCATGCCAAGGACACCCGACGCCCCGGAGACCTGACCCCTGACCGCCGACCAACGACGCCATCGGCCCTCGACCATCGACACCACCGACCCTCAACCCCCGACGGCATCGACCCCCGACCACCAACGCCACCAACCCTCGACTCCCGACACCACCGACCCCTGACAGCCGACACCACTGTCTCCCGATGCCACTGACCACCCACCACCGACACCTATTCTGCCTCATGTTAACCAAAAAGGAGCTCTTCGGCCTTCATGAGGCCGAGGAGGTCATAGTCTTTTAAATTATGAGCTAGGTCACATATTTATCTATTTTTTATAAAAACATCACATTTTGTGTTGATCAGGTGAATTTGAATGTGTAGTTGTTCGACGACCTCCCCATGCATTTGACGAGCTCCCCTGCTACATTCGTTGGTAAGCACAAATGACATCTTTTCCCCCAGTACCCTTTAAAAATTTCCTCTCTTCCGGTCTTCGTGTCAATGAAACTTGATAGCTATAGGTGTGACCACTATGCTTGTCCCGTTCGAAAGGGTTACATCTATAAATATGTATTCATTAGCATATTTATAGCCGTGATTCTTTCGAATTGTCCAATGTTATCCATGGACAACCCGATTATGTGTAGATTGAGTTTGTTTTCCCATATGCTCCGCTCCAGATCCAATGCAGAATTTCATCAGTGCCTCCCTGTTGTTCTCCGGGTACACATCCTCTCTGCTTATTGCTGAGACGTGTATCAGGAGAACAGCGGGGAGGTGCTACTGAAATTATGCATCGGATCTGGAGCAGAGCATGGGAAAACGAACCCAATCTACACATACTTAGGATTAACTGATGGGATTAGGATCTTGAGCAGAGCATGGGATTAGGACCTATCTTTACCTACTAGCGTCTAGGTTGCATCGACGTAATAAAACTGAAAAACTCTATTAACTGATGAATATGGTTTGTTGAATTATGTATATATTTTTTGTGTGTCCAGTAGCTAGGCAAGATGAGTGATCGTGGGTGGATGTACACCTGTCACACTAGTCAGAAAGACATGACCCATGAATGGATGACAAAAACCAAGGTGTTTGTGAGAGTCGCATTTGCAAATGGACAGAAAACAACCTGGTGCCCCTGTGTCGATTGTGACAAATATCATAAGAGGTCAGAGTTTGAAATCATCAAACACCTGTAGGAGTGGGGTTTTACGCCTAATTATACGGTCTGGACATTTCATGGTGAGTCTACCCAACGTGCCAGAGCTGAGGTGGTTTGTCATTGCACCGACGAGCATGGTACCGACATCGAAGACATGGTGCAAGACTTTAATAATGCTCGAGATTCGGACGATGAGACAGAGGAATCTACAAAGGCCTTCTATGAAATGTTGGAGTCTTCAAAACATCATCTCCATGAGCAGAGTGAGCTTTGTTAGCTGGATGTCATCGTGCAAGTAATGGGTCTGAAGGCTCAGTTCAACCTGGGCAGAGAATGCTATGACGCGATGATGATGATATTTGGACGCTTTCTACCCAAAGGCCATGTATTGCCAGCAAACCTGTACCAGTCGGACAAAATGCTACGTGCGCTTAAGATGCCCTATGAGAAGATAGATGCCTGTGAGAATGGATGTTCCTTATTTAGGCTTGAGTATGCGAGCTTCAACTATTGTCCCATTTGCATGTCTTGCGGGTATGTTGTGGTAGACAACGGTATGGGTGAGAAGAGTCAGACCAAAATCCCAGTCAATGTTCTTTGGTATCTGCCAATCATACCAAGACTTCAACATCTTTTCATGGTCGAAGAGGCGGCCAGATAGATGACGTGGCATAAAATGGGCAAAAGAACATAACTAGATGCAGATGGGAATCCGATGTTGGGACACACTTCAGACGCTTTTGCGTGGAAGCACTTTGATGCATTAACTAAGTATAAAGCGGCAGATCCAAGGCATCCTCGAGTTGCCATCAGCACGGATGGGTTCAATGTGTATGGTATGACGGCAGCACAATACAGTTGTTGGCCTATATTTTTCATTCCACTCAATCTCCCCCCTGGAGAGATTATGAAAAGAAAGAACATTTTCCTTACGTTGATAATTCTAGGGCCCAAATATCCGGGGAAGAATATGAATGTGTACATGAAGCCGCTTAATGGTGAATTGCAAGAAGCCCAGGATAATGGGATCAAGACATACGACGCCGCTACCAAAAAGAACTTCAAAATGCATGTGTGGTTCATGTACTCATCACATGACTTGCCGGCGTATGCGCTATTCGTTGGCGAGTCTGTGCATGGAAGGTTCCCGTGTCCCACATGCAAGGCAGCTCTTGAGTTCCGTTAGCTGCAGGCGGGTCGCAAGTTTTCTTACTTTGACATGCATAGATAGTTCCTGGATCCTGACCATAAGTTCAGAAAAGACAAGAAGAATTTCATCAAAGGTACAGTTGTCAAAAACACTGCACCACCTGTGTTGACAGGGCAACAGACCCTGGATCAGATAAACGCTCTCGAGCCGGATCCAAATCGTCCAGGGTATTTCAAAGGGTATAATACGGAACATGTCTAGACTCACAAGATATGTTTGTGGGATCTGCCTTACTTTAAAGACCTCCTTTGCCCACACAACATCGACATGATGCACACTAAAAATAATATCGTCGAGGCCATTTTTGGTACATTATTCGGCATAGAGGGGAAGTCGAAGGATAATCCTGAGGCTAGAGTCGATTAGGAGGCTCTATGTGATAGACCGTGACAAAACACGCGGCAACCGAATGGAAAGAAGAACTGGAGGAAGCCAAAGGCATGGTTCAATCTTGGAAGGCCAATTATGAGGGAAATGATCTTGTGGGTGAAAATGCAGTTGATGTTCCCTGATGGGTATGCAGCGAATCTAAAGAGGGGAGCGAGTCTTGACAAATTGAAAATATTTGGTCTCAAGAGTCATGATTGGCATATATGGCTTGAGCGGGTAATGCCGGTGATGTTGAGTGGCTTTATCCCTGAGGATGAATGGCTAGTACTGGCAGAGCTGAGCTATTTCTTCCATGCTCTTTGTGCTAGAGAAATATCACCTGACGTGCTAGACGAACTGGAAGAGTTGGCGCCAGAATTGATCTGCAAGTTAGAAAATATCTTTCCAGCGGGCTTCTTCAATCCAATGCAGCATTTGATTTTGCATCTCCCGACCGAGGCAAGATTGGGGGGGCATGCCAAATCTTTGGTGCTTCGCAACTGAGAGGATGCAGAAGACGCTTCAAGCAAAATGTAAAAATAAACGTAGAGTTGAAGCATCGATGGACGAGGCATTCATTACTAAGGAGGTGGCAAACTTCGTGACAGCACACTACATAAGCCAAGAATCGTCATTTGCATAATCCGAAGCCTCGGTACAATGACGGCGACTGTGAAAAAGGTCGATCCAACCTCAGCCTATTCAAAGCGAAGCTCGCACCAGCTGGTGCTTCGAAAGCAATAGCGTTGGATGTCAAATAATGGTGGACCATTTCGTTGTATATCTTCAACAACCTAACAGAAGTGCGGTCGTACACCGAGTAAGTTCTTGGTACATTGTTTTGCAACTTCTAATTTCTTTGCAATGCTCTTATTCCCAGATATGTGATATAGTCGATTCATCGCCAAATTGTCGGATGGAGTGGCGATCCAAAAGGATTCCATCGAAGAGTATGAGTTTCTGGCAAAGCATGGAGGCGGCTATCCCGGTTTCATCTCTTGGTTCAAGCAAACGGTAATTTCCATTAGACGATTTCGTTTCTTCGTCTAGTTTGCGGCTAATGCAACAATCCTTTCGTATTAAAATTTTAGGCTAATGGTGAGTCTATGGACTTTGACTTGAGACAAGTCGCTAATGGTTTTAACTATAAGGTCCGTTTATTTGACAAATACGACATCAACGGGTATCGCTTTCGTCCTTTTGGCAAAGAGCTATCTATGGCCGATCGAAAGTCTAAAAATTGTTGTGTCTCCGCTGTCAGCGAAGGAGGGTCGAGTATTATGGAAGAGTTGAAGCAATTATGAACTTACATTCTTTGCTGAAAACCCACCAAACATCGTAGTCTTCAAATTTTATTGGTTCTAGACGAAGGAGACTAGAAGGACTCATGAACATATAGGGCTAGTCGAAATCAAACAAAGCAGCCATTTAGATGTTCCTGATGTCTATATTGTTGGGGAATGTTGCATGGGAAACAAAAAAATTCCGACGCACATGCAAGATCTATCCATGGTGATGAGCATCTAGGAGAGGGAGAGTGGATCTACATACCCTTGTAGATCGCTAAGTGGGAAGCGTTAAGAAACGCGGTTGGTGTAGTCGAACGTCTTCGCGATCCAAATCGCCGAGCGTCCCGTGATCTCATCATGATCCATCCCGCGCTCCAATCACAATCCGTCCCGGGAACTCATCACGATCCGTCCCATGAAATCATCATGATCCGTCCTGCGATCTCATCACAATCCGTCCCGCGATCTCGTCACGGTCCTTCCGATCTATCGCCGAACGGACGACACATCCGCGTTCAGCACACGTACAGCTTGATGATGATCTCTGCCTTCTTGATCCAGCAAGAGGGAGCGGAGAGGTAGAATAGTTCTCTAGCAGCGTGACGGCGCTACGGCAATGGTGGTGGAGCTATTCCGGCAGGGCTTCGCCCAAGCATTGCAGAAAACCGATCTAGAGGAGAAACTATGCACTAGAGGAACGGGTAGCACGTGGCTGAAAATTCTGTGCTAAAACCCTAAAATCCTCTAGTATATATAGGAGGAGAGGAGGAGGAGGCTTGGTTGCCAAAAATCCAGCCGTTGGGTCGGCCAAAGTGGGGAGGAGAGGAGGACTCCTCCTCCAATCCTAGTAGGACTAGGATTCCTCCTTTTTTTGGGGCCTTTTTCCACCTTTTTACCTTTGGGATTTTTCTCCCAGCCGCATGGGCCTTGTGTGGGACTTACACTATCCCACAAAAGGCTGGTATTTACTCTCCCACAGCCCATGAAGCCTCTTGGGTCGAACTACCCCTCCCGGTGGTCTCCCGGTACACTACCGGCACTCCCGGTACATTACCGATTAGCTCGAAACTTTTCCGGCGACCAAAATGGGACTTGCTATATATCAATCTTTACCTCCGGACCATTCCGGAGCTCCTCGTGACGTCCTGGATCTCATCCGGGACTCTGAACAACCTTCGGTCAACACCATACATAACTCTATACTACCAAAACGTCACCGAACCATAAGTGTGCAGACCCTATGGGTTCGAGAACTATGTAGACATGACCGAGAAACCTCTATGGTCAATAAACAATAGCGGGACCTAGATGCGCATATTGGTTCATACATATTCTACGAAGATCTTTATCGTTCGAACCTCTATGTCAAGGATTCAGTTAATCCCGTATGATGTTCCCTTTGTTCTTCGGTATGTTTACTTGCCGGAGATTCGATTGTTGGTATCTCCATACCTAGTTCAACCTCGTTACTGGAAAGTCCCTTTACTCATTCTGTTATACAATATACCGTGACTAACACTTAGTCTCATTGCTTGCAAGGCTTGTTCTGATGTTGTATTACCGAGTGGGCCCTAAGATACCTCTCCGTCACACGGAGTAACAAATCCCAGTCCTGATCCATGCCAACCCAACATACACCCTCGGAGATACCTGTAGAGTACCTTTATAGTCACCCAATTACGTTGCGACGTTTGATACACACAAGGCACTCCTCCGGTGTCAGTGAGTTGCATGATCTCATGGTCATAGGAACGGATACTTGACATGAAGAAAACAGTAGCATTAAACTGACACGATCATATGCTACGTTTGTAGTTTGGGTCTTGTCCATCCCATCATTCTCCTAATGATGTGATCCCGTTATCAAATGACATCTCATGTCAATGGCTAGGAAACCTTAACCATCTTTGATCAACGAGCTAGTCTATTAGAGGCATACTAGGGACATGGTTTTATCTATGTATCCACACATGCATGTAAGTCTCCGATCAATACAATTATAGCATGGATAATAAACGATTATCATGAACAAGGAAATATGATAATAGCTAATTTATTATTGCCTCTAGGGCATATTTCCAACAGTCTCCCACTTGCACTAGAGTCAATAATCTAGTTCACATCACCATGTGATTTGTATTGTTATGAATCTAACACCCAATGAGTTCTGGGGCTCGATCATGCTTTGCATGTGAGAGAGGTCTTATAGTCAACGGGTCTGCGACATTCAGATCCGTGTATACTTTGCAAATTTCTATGTCAAATCGTAAACACTGCTACCACACTCCACTTGGTACTATTCCAAATGGCTGCTCCACTATAGGTATCTAGATTGCTACTACGAGTCATCCGGATTGGTGTTAAAGCTTGCATCGACGTGACTCTTTTCGACGAACTCTTTATCACCTCCATAATCGAGAAACATCTCCTTAGTCATTTAGTTACTAAGTATAATCTTGACCGCTGTCCAGTGCTCCATTCCAGGATCACTTTGAAATCTTCCGGCCGTACTTATGGCAAGGCTAACATCGGGTCTTGTGCACAGCATTGCATACATGATAGAGCCTCTGGCTGAAGCATAGGGGACGACACTCATCTTTTCTCTATCTTCTGCAGTCACTGGGCATTGAGTCTTACTCAACTTTATACCTTACAAATCAGGCGAGAACTCTTTCTCTGACTGATCCATTTTGAACTCTTTCAAAATCTTGTCAAGGTATGTACTCATTGAAAGTCTCATCAAGTATCTTGATCTATCTCTATAGATCTTGATGCTCAACAATTACGTAGCTTTATCCAGGTCTTCCTTTGAAAAAATCTTTTCAAGCAACCCTTTATTCTTTCTAGAAATTCTATATCATTTCTGATCAACAATATGTCAACCACATATCCTTATCAGAAACTCTACACTGCTCCCACTCACTTTATTGTAAATACAAGTTTCTCGTAAACTTTGTATAGACTCAAAAATTTTAATCATCTCATCAAAGTGTATATTCCAACTCCGAGATGCTTGCTTCAATTCATAGAAAGATCATGAAGCTTGCACACCTTTTAGCATCCTTAGGCCTGACCAAATCTTCTCGTTGTATCACATACAACCTTTCCTCAAGAAAGGAAACGATCTTTTGGCATCCATCTGCCAGATTTCATAATTGAAAAATGCAGCAACTGCTAACATAATTCTAACAAACTTTAGCATCGCTATGAGAGAAAGTCTCTCGTAGTCAACTCCTTGAACTTGCCAAAAACTTCTTTGCGACAAGTCGAGCTTTATAAATGGTGACATTCACCATCAACGTCTGTCTTCATTTTAAAGATCCATTTGTACTCAACGACCTGCCATCCAATGAGCAAGTCTACCAAAGTCTATACTTGGTTTTCATATATGGATCCTTTCTCAGATTTCATGGCCTCTAACCATTTGTCGAAATCCGGGCCCGTCATCTCTTCTCCACAGCTCGTAGGTTCATTGTTGTCCAACAACATGACCTCCAAGACATGGTTGTCATACCTCTTAGCAGCAGTACACATCCTTGTCGACCTACGAGGTTTGATAGTAACTTGATCTGAAGCTTCATGATCATCATCATTTACTTCCTCTTCAACTGACGTAGGTTCCACAAAACATCTTTCTGTGCTTCGCTACTCTCTGGTTGAAACAAAGGCTCAACAACCTCATCAAGTTCTATCTTCCTCCCACTCAATTGTTTCGAGAGGAACTTTTTCTCGGGAAAGGACCCGTTTTAGCAACAAACACTTTATGCTTGGATCTGAGATAGAAGGTTCACCCAACTATTCTTAGGGTATTCTATGAAGATGCATTTGTTCGCTTTGGGTTCGAGCTCATTAGGTCAAAACATTTTCCACACAAGCGTCGCAGCCCCAAACATCAAGAAATGACAGCTTAGGTTTCTATCAAACCATAATTCACACGGTGTCATCTCAACGGATTTAGATGGTGCCCTATTTAAAGTGAATGTAGTTGTCTCTAATGCACAACCCCAAAATTATAGTAGCAAAATGATAAGAGACATCATAACATGCACCATATCCAGTAGAGCACGACTATGACGTTCGGGCATACAATCACACTATGGTGTTCCAGGTGGCGTGTGTTGTGAAACAACTTTCACATTGTCTAAAGCTGTATGCCAAACTCGTAACTCAGATATTCACCTCCATGATCATATCGCAGATATTTTTATCTCCTTGTCACGATGATCTTAAACTTCACTCTGAATTTGCTTGAAAGTTTCAAACGATTCAGACTTGTGTTTCATTAAGTAAACATACACTATATCTACCCAAATCATCAGTGAAGGTAAGAAAATAACGATATCCACCACACGCTACAACACTCATTGGATTGCATACATCAACATGTATCATTTCCAATAAATCACTTGACTGCTCTGTCTAACCAAAAAACGGGGTCCTTAGTCATCTTTGACCAAGAGGCATGGTTCGCATGTCTCAACCGATTCGAAATCGAAAGAGTCCAAAGATCCATCAGCATGGAGTTTCTGCATGCGTTTTATACCAATATGACATTTAGCGGCAGTGCCACAAGTATGTGGTACTATCATTATTAACTTTGCATCTTTTGGCATCAATGTTATGAACATGTGTATTACTACGATCAAGATTCAACAAACCATTCTTACTGGGTGCATGACCATTGAATGTATTATTCATGAAAATAGAATAACCATTATTCTTTAACTTAAGTGAATAACCTTGTTGCAATAAACACGATCTAATCACATTCATGCTCAACGCAAAACACCAAATAACATTTATTTAGGTTCGTCACTAATCCCGAAGGTAGAGAGAGAGTGCGATGTTGACCACATAAACCTTGGAAACATTTCCAACACACATCGTCACCTCACCCTTAGCTAGTGCTCCGTTTATTCCGTAGATTTTATTTTGAGTTACTAACATTTAGCAACCGAACCGGTATCCAATACCCAGGTGCTACTTGGTGTACTAGCAAGGTACACATAAATAACACGTATATCAAATATACTTCTATCGATGTTGCCAGCCTTCTTATCTACCAAGTATCTAGGGTTGTTCCGCTTCAGCGACCGCTCTCCTCATAATCGAAGCACTTAGTCTCGGGTTTGGGTTCAACTTTGGGTTGCTTCACTGGAGCAGCAACTGACATGCTATCCATGAAGTTTTCTCTCCTTGCTCCTGCCGTTCTCGAAACTAGTGGCTTGACTAACCATCAACACTTGACGCTCCTTCTTGATTTCTACCTTCGCACTGTCAAACATCACGAATAGCTTAGGGATCATTATTTCTATCCCTGGCATTTTATAGTTCATCACACGGTTCTAGTAGCTTATTGAAAGTGACTCAGAGAACTATATCAATCACTATCGTATCTTGAAGATCAACTCCCACTCAATTCAAGCGATTGTAGCACCCAGACAATCTGAGCACATGCTCAATGATTGAGCTATTCTCTTTCATATTACAGGCAAAGAATCTTGTTGGAGATCTCATATCTCACAACACGGGCACGAGCCTGAGATCCTAATTTCAGCTCTTAGAACATCTCATATGTTCTGTGACGTTCAAAACATTTCGGAGCCTCAATTCTAAGCTGTGATGCATGACGCACTAATCTATCAAGTAGTCATCAGAACGTGCCTGTCAGATGTTCATAACATCTACAAACCATGCTAGAGGGGTTCGCGCAACGAGCGGTGCATTAAGGACATAAGCCTTCTATGCAGCAATGAGGACAATCCTCAGATCACGGACCTAGTCCGCAATATTGCTACCAACATCTTTCAACTCTATTTCTCTAGGAACATATAAAAATCAACGGAGCTACAGCGTGAGCTAGTAATCTACAACAGAGTTTGCAAAGACACTACTGACTATGTTCATGATAATGAGTTCAATTAATCATATTACTTAAGAACACCCAATCAAATTGACATCCCTCCAGTCATTCGAGTGATACATGATCCAAATTCACCAACTCAAGTCCGATCATCACGTGAGTTGAGGTGGTTTCAATGGTGAACATCATCATGTTGATCATATCTTCTGTATGACTCATGTTCGACCTTTCGGTCTCTTGTGTTCTGAGGCCATGTGTGTACATGCTAGGCTCGTCAAGTTTAACCCGAGTGTTCTGCATGTGCAACACTAGCTTGCACCCGTTGTATGTGAACATAGAGTCTATCACACCCGATCATCACGTGGTGTCTCAACACGACGAACTTTCGCAACGGTGCACACTCGGGGAGAACACAATTCATCTTGAAATTTAAGTGAGGGATCAACTTATAATGCTACCGTCGTCCTAAGCAAAACAAGGTGCATAAAAGGATTAACATCACATGCAAATCATAAGTGACATGATATGGCCATGAACTTGTGCTTTTGATCTCCATCTTGAAAGCACCGGCATGATCCCCATCGTCACCGGCAAGACACCATGATCTCCATCATCTTGATCTCGATTAACATGTCACCATCGGGTTTGTCGCGCCCAACATGCTTCTACTACTTCTGCTACCGTTTAGCGATAAAGTAAAGCATTACATAGCGCTTAATGATTGACACACAGGTCATACAATAATTAAAGACAACCCTATGGCTCCTGCCGGTTGCCGTACTCATCGACATGCAAGTCGTGATATGCTATAGAACACATGATCATCTCATACATCACATATATCTCATCATGTAATTGGCCATATCACATCACAACATACCCTGCAAAAACAAGTTAGACGTCCTCTAATTGTTGTTGCATGTTTTACGTGGCTGCTACGGGTGTCTAGCAAGAACAATTCTCACCTACGCATAAACCACAACGGTGATACATAAGTTGCTTTTCAACCATCTCAAGGACCGCCTTAGTCGAATCCGATCCAACTAAAGTAGGAGAAACAGACACCCGACAGCCATCTTTGTGTAACGAAGTTACACGTCAGTCGATGGAACCGGTCTCTCATAAGCGTACGAGTAATGTTGGTCCGGGCTGCTTCATCCCACAATACCGCTGAACCAAAACATGACCAAGGGAGGACGCAATCTAAGCATCAACGCCCACAAACTCTTTGTGTTCTACTCGAGATCTCATCTACACATAAACCTGGCTCTGATACCACTGTTGGGGAAAGTTGCATGGGAAACAAAAAATTTCCTATGCACACGCAAGATCTATCCATGGTGATGAGCACCTACGAGAGGGACAATGGATCTACATACCCTTGTAGATCACTAAGCGGGAAGCATTAAGAAACGCGGTTGGTGTAGTCGAACGTCTTCGCGATCCAAATCGCCGACGTCCCGCGATCTCATCATGATCTGTCCCACGATCCAATCATGATCCATCCCGCGAACTCATCATGATCTGTCCCACGAACTCATCACGATCCGTCCCGCGATCTCATCATGATCCGTCCAGCGATCTCGTCACGGTCCTTCTGATATAGCGTTGAACGGATGGCACCTCCGCGTTCAGCACACGTACAGCTTGATGACGATCTCCACCTTCTTGATCCAGAATAGGGAGTGGAGAGGTAGAAGAGTTCTCCAGCAGCGTGACGGCGCTGCGGCGATGGTGGTGGAGCTATTCCGGCAGGGCTTCGCCTAATCACTTCAGAAAACCGATCTAGAGGAGAAACTATGCACTAGAGGAACGGGTAGCACGTGACTTAAAATTCTGTGCCAAAACCCTAAAATGCTCTAGTATATATAGGAGGAGAGGAGGAGGAGGCTTGGATGCCAAAAAGCCAGCCCTTGGGTCGGCCAAAGTGGGAAGGAGAGGAGGACTCCTCCAATCCTAGTAGGACTAGGATTCCTCCTTTTTTTGGCCTTTTTCCACCTTTTTCCCTTTGGGATTTTTCTCCCAGCCGCATGGGCCTTGTTTGGGACTTCCGCCAGCCCACAAAAGGCTGGTGTTTTCTCTCCCACAGCCCATGAAGCCTCTTGGGTCTAACTACCCCTCCCGGTGGTCTCCCGGTACACTACCGGCACTCCAGGTACATTACTGATTAGCCCAAAACTTTTCCGGCGCGCAAAATGGGACTTCCTATATATAAATCTTTACCTCCGGACCATTCCGAAGCTCCTCGTGACGTCCTAGATCTCATTCTAGACTCCAAACAACCTTCGGTCACCACTATACATAACTCTATACTACCGAAGCGTCACCGAACCTTAAGTGTGCAGACCCTGCGGGTTCAACAACTATGTAGACATGACCGAGACACGTCTACGGTCAATAACCAATAGCGGGACCTAGATGCCCATATTGGTTCCTACATATTCTACGAAGATCTTTATCAGTCGAACCTCTATGTCAAGGATTTAGTTAATCCCGTATGATGTTCCTTTTGTTCTTCGACATGTTTACTTGCCTGAGATTCGATCGTTGGTATCTCCATTCCTAGTTCAACCTCTTTACTGGCAAGTCTATTTACCCATTCCGTAATACAAGATCCCGTGACTAACACTTAGCCACATTGTTTGCAAGGCTTGTTCTGATGTTGTATTACCGAGTGGGCCCTAAGATACCTCTCCGTCACACGGAGTAACAAATCCCAGTCTTGATCCATGCCAACCCAACATACACCCTCGGATATACCTATAGAGTACCTTTATAGTAACCCAGTTACATTGCGACATTTGATACAAACAAGGCACTCCTCCGGTGTTAGTGAGTTGCATGATCTCATGGTCATAGGAACAGATACTTGACATGCAGAAAACAATAGCATTAAACTGACACGATCATATGCTACATTTGTAGTTTGGGTCTTGTCGATCCCATCATTCTCCTAATGATGTGATCCCATTATCATATGACATCTCATGTCAATGGCTAGGAAACCTTAACCATCTTTGATCAACGAGCTAGTCTATTAGAGGCATACTAGGGACATGGTTTTGTCTATGTATCCACACATGCATCTAAGTCTCCGATCAATACAATTATAGCATGGATAATAAACGATTATCATTAACAAGGAAATATGATAATAACTAATTTATTATTGCCTCTAGGGCATATTTCCAACATATATTACGGCTCAACAGGCGACCCAAGTTTTCTATTTACCATGGGCCTGCTAAACTGATCCAAATCTGAATGGTTGGGATGTCGTTTATGATGTGCCACCACATTTTAGACCACATCCCCTCAATGAAGATGATTATGAACCTCATATTAACCCAAAGACATATGAAGGAGAATTCTTCCAAGAAACATGTGTTTCCAAAAACATTTCAAGAACCACTCTGCTTCACCCCAGAACATTGAGGTAGACAGCAAAAGTGAATCCGACTTGACCCTTGAGCCGGAACAAGAAGAGATGGAAGAAGAAGAGGTTACTACTGCGGATGACCTATGAATGCTTGACCGATTACATAAAGGAGGCCTTCCACATGTTGATGCATTTATTGATGATGCTGATGAGCACGTCATTACAGATAGTGATGATGATTATGAATTTATGTATCCCGGAGCATATATAGAGAATGAAGATTCATATTAGTAATGTCAGGTATTAAATTATTATTATGTACATATATATTATTAATTAGTTCATGTTATTAGGTATTCAATTTTTTAATGTTGACCTAATTTTGTTCACTCTTTGTCATTGCAGGTGTTGACAGATGGTGGGCACGGGTCGAGAGCGCTCTGAGCCTCCATCCTCGGCTCGTGCTGGGTGGGGTTATATTATTCCACCCCAGCAACTCCGGAGAGCGCTAGTACACAGTATCAGACGCCGGCAGGTGCTTCTTCTTTGACTAGGAGAGGACGAGGAAAGACGAAGAGAGGTGCTAGAGGTAGGAAGGCTGCTGTGCCTACCTCGCCGCCACCCCCAGCTGATTCTCCCGACCACAACAGTGCTCCGTCTGACTTGGACCCATCTCGGACGCCGGTCGCCGAGCCTTAGGCCGATGAGCCTCGGGTCGCCGAGCCTTCGTCCCAGGAGACTCCGGTCCTAGAGTCTTCGTCCTAGGAGACTCAGGTCCCAGGGTCTTCGTCCCACGTGACTCCGGACGCTAGTGGCCATGCTGATGGTGGCGAGGAAAGCTTTTTTGAGGAGAGCTATAGCAAGGGCGAGCTGGTTGAGGAGGGCAAGAAGACCTACCAGCGTGGTTGTACAAAGCTCTCGCCCGTGCCGGCAACCCGTGATCAGAGGTGGTTGATTGTGCCTAATGCGGAGAAGTAACTGCATTTACTCTTTTTTAACCTTTTGGCTTCATGTTTCTTCAGATTAATATCTAATGCGTTGGCCTTGTCATACTGCAGGGATTGGAAACACGACCTTGGTGTCCGCAGGCCCAGCCAGGTCCTTGGTGTGCTTAACCGGCACCACTTCCCAGGAAAGACGATGTTGCCTGGTGAGGGTGGGGTTCGACAGGTAGCACTAAGCTGGGAGCTGTACGTGGCTGCCCCGGACCCGCCGAAGGGGAGGGTCGGCAGTGTCTTGTGCGAGATGGTGGCCGACATTGTGATCCGGCGGTTTTGGGTAATTTCTCCTTTATAGAATTGAAAATCAACAACACCTAGTGATTGTACTAATTAGTGTTGTCTTGTTTGATTGCAGACCTTCTACAGGTGTCTTGAGGAACACGAGGTGGACGCGGCTATTGTTCTCGTAGCCGAGTGCAAGCGCCTACTTCAGAACTTACGGCACGAGGCTCGGGTGCAGGCTATTCGAGACTACTACACCTCGACTAAAATTAAGAGGGCCAAGAAGAAGCGCCGCAAAAAAATACTGAGAAAGGAGAAGTACATGAAGATAATTACCTATTCTTAAGGCCTTGTACTTAGTTTCCTTGATTTGATTCGTAGGCCTAGCGCTAAAATTTCTCTTGTCTAACTTAGGTGCCCTCGACATGGTGGGCGGATAGGATGGACTGTTGGGAGGCATTAGTGGATGAGTGGTGCTCTCCCAAATGGCTAGCCGAGCACAACAAGGCCAAGGATAAGCATGCCCAAATGAAAGGTGTGCCACACCATTAAGGGAGCTCCAACTTGTTTGAGTACGGGGATCACTGGTATGTGGTTTGCTTCATGATTCATGCAATTTCATTCTTCATGCTAGCTTGAGCCCTTAACTAATATTTTGTTCCTCTCTTTTAGGCGCGACCCAACAAGAAGGAGGTGCCACTGTTGTTCGACCTCTATGCCATGGCCCATACTGCCCCGTATAAGAAGGCCAAGGCATTCTGTAAGGATGACCTCGATCATCCAGAGAGCTTCAGCAACATCTCCTCCCACAACAAGCTCGTGAGGTAAAGAGATGAGGGAAACGCGAGGAAAGGGAGGACTTCAACCCGAGCCAGAGTCCTTTTGATCTAGAGCTCGGGATGATATCTGGTGGCGGGAGGCCCCACGGCTCGATAGCCATTGGGGATGGACTGATACGTTGTCCTAGAACTCTCCCGGAGATCAAGAAGTGCCAGACGAGCTCCGATCCTGAGATAAGGCCTCGTCCATAGCCAATGGTGCTCGCCATCGAGGCTAGGGCCCAGGAGCTTCTAGCAAAGGCAAACAGGCAGGCGGCACAAAGGGAGAGGGACATGGAGAAGAGGATGGCTAGGTTGTTGGAGGAGGAGAGGAACCGGAACGACGCGTCTCACCGGGCCCTATAGGAGCTCCTCATGGTAAGTTTCTCCTGCATATTAGCCAGTTCATGCACGTAATGTTCATCTCATCACTAACTAATATGACTGACTCATGAAAACAAAATGTGCAAACCGTGTTCCAGAATAATGGTCAGACCCCTCCGTCGATGCCCCAGATTGCTATAGCACCCATGGTGAGTTTCATTTGAATGGTCATTAGTTACTAGTATTCAGATTTGAGTTGCATCATGCTAACAAGATATTGCAAATGATCTTTGGTGCAGCATGCCTCCCAACAAGCATCGAATGATCCTTCTGCATATGTCGCAACCCCAACCGGTCCTTCTCCATCTCACACTGGCGCAAACCCGACCGGTCCTTCTCCTCCGTGATGATGGTAATTTTTCCCAAGTGTTTTTCTTAACAAATGTATACTTAGCTTAAGAAATGACCTATTTAGCTCCAAAATGACATATACTTAGCTTCTTTAGTTGATTTATGACATACTAAGCATACTTAGGTAAAAAATGGCATGATAACCTTGGTTTAGCTCCAAAATGAGATATACTTAGCTTATTTTCCTCCAAAATGACAAAATAACTTTACCTACCTCCAAAATGACCGTTTATAACTAGATAGCTCTAAAATGACCTACACTTGCCATTTTGTCCTCCAGAATGAATAAATATGATTAGTTAGCTCAAAAATGGCATAACTACCTAGGTTATCTCGAAAATAACCTATACTTAGCTTCTTGAGTTCATTTATGACATACTTAGCATACTTAGGTAAAAACTGGCATGATAACCTTGGTTTAGCTCCAAAATGAGATAGACAGCTCATTTTCCTCCAAAATGACATAATAACCTTACAAAGCTCCAAAATAACCTATTTACCTAGGTTAGCTCTAAAATGACCTACACTTAGCACTTTTATTTACCTAGCTTAGCTAAAAATGGCATTTTTACCTACCTTGGTTAGAAGAATAAGAAGATAAAGAAGAGGAGAGGACAAAAAGAAAGAGAAGAAAAATTCTTCTTCTTCTAGCTAGTCTACTTCTAGTCTTCGTCTTCTTCTTCTTCTAGCTAGTCTTCTTCTTCTTCTTCTTCTAACTTTCTTCTTTCCCAATTTGCAGATTTGCTTTCAATGAGGAAGCTTGCATTGATGGAGTCTACTGTGCTTCTTGTGCTTTCTTTTTGTTTTGATTTTGTAGGATGAACAATGTGAAACTTGCTACATATATATATGTGTATGGATGAAAACATTGTATGCTTGTTGTTGGATGTGTTCCCTAGCTATATATGTTGCATATGGACTTTTCATTTGGTATGTATATATATGTGTGTGTTGGATGATCATATCCATATGGCACGGATATGATTTGGTATGTATATGTGTTGTTATGCTTGTTGAAAGTATTTTCAAATGTGTGTGTGTGTATATATATATGTGGGTGTGTGTATGTGAAATTCTGTGAAATTGAATGAGTTTAAGAAAAAACAGAAAAAAACAGTGGTTGTACATGCTCTTTGCCATCCACTGGCACACGACAAAGCACTTTGCCATCTGCCAGTAGACGACAAAGCTCTTTGCCATCAGCTAGGAGACGACAAATCTGCCACATGGCAGATACCTGTGCAACCTGGGGTGCACTGGCTGGCCTATTTGGAAGCTTTGCCATCTGCTGGCAGACGGCAAAGACCTTTGCATCTTCGGGCTTCTCTGGCTGTCTACGGGCATCTCTGGCTGTCTACGGGATGGGACAGGAGCCTGTCCCATCGGCGCCGCTTAGCCCCTCTATCGCCGGCGCCACGACTCGTGCCCAGGAGGGGCAACACCTGGCCTCTATGCTAGCAGGGTCTTGCCAGAGCTCCGCCTTGCTTGGCCTTCACCTTGACGGGTCCTGCCGGGGTTTTGTCCTGCCGGGGGTTTGAAGGTCATCCCGGCAAGGTCTTGCCTTTGGTCTTGATTCTCCTGTAGTTGTATCGCCGAGGGGCTAAGTTTGGCTAGAATTAATGAACGAGCTGACAACTCTGCTGGCAACTCAAGTCATGGTTGAAAATCAAATGGAGTGTAATGTGGAGATTGTAAGGCTGAAAGTGCTGATGACCAGGGCCAAGGATGATATCAATGCACTACAGGTTCAGATGGATGCTGAGTCGGAGCATCTGAAGGCGGAGGCTTTTCATTTAGATATAGATCACCATGCTTTAGAGGCAGTTCTTCGGATGACGTATCAAACCCGCCTGCTTACACAGTTTGAGCCGAGGTATCTCTTCAGCAACCCGGAGGTAGGACGGAATGCACCGCTGGCCATAACCCATGCCATGGAAGTGTCGTGGAACGGAGCGGCGGCTCAGCCTCGCTAGCCAGACCCGCCACGAAGAAATGAGACCCCACCATAATGGTTTTTGACACCACCTGGTCACTATTCTAAGCCGGTTGATAACATGGTGGCGGTGGCTACCAGACTCAATGCCCTACCTCTCACTGAAGGGACGAGCTTCGTCACGGAGGCCTAGAATGCCGTCGAGCTCTTGTAAAGAGCGGTGGCTCAGCAGGAGGAGTTTACTTATAGTCGAAGTCGCGTGAACTCAACTCCTCTTCCGAGCCGCAGTTACGGCCAATGTATGGAGTCATCGGCAGTGTCCAGCAGCGAGCGACGGCGCAACCTACCCTATGAGCGCCCAACCAGTGTTAATGTTGAGGCGACTGTAGATAATGCTAGAGCTCAGCGCAATGCGGCGGCAGCGGCGGATTATCAAGAGCCGCCCCCGATGACACCTTCAGCTTTGGTGGAAGCCGGAATAACTTCCAGGGCTGTTGGAGTGCCATGTTTAATGCCAGCTCTATGGAATGAGCGCCAGCCAAATGATTTTAATGGTTCGCGTATGGTGCACAATTACACAACCCCTAGAAGCCTAGATCGAGAGTTATGAGCTAGCCATGGAGATTTTGTACGTCAGTGATGTAGTGTGTGCGAAGTACTTTATCATGATGTTGGAAGGGCCGGCTCATACATGGTTAAAGGGTTTGCCCCCAATACCATTAACTCATGGGCCATGTTGAAGGCATGATTCATCAAGAATTTTAAAGGGACGTGCAAGCAACCTATGTCTTTCATTGATTTAGATCATTGCGTGCATCATGAGGATGAGTCAGCCCATCACTCGATTTGGCAGGTCTCAACCATTATCCACTCGTTTGATAACATCTTGATGGCTCAAGCAGTACTGATTCTGAGAAAAATTGTCATTTCTTGCCCCTTAAGCAGAAGCTTGGATGACTTAAGCGTACTTGTCAAGACATGGGTCAGCTCATGGCAGCTCTCACTAAATATGCAGATTCCGATAACACGAAGGATCCTGGTTCTGATGAGGAGAAGTCTGCTAAGGACAAGAAGAACGACAACGGCAAGGGTCAGCAACATAACGGGGAAGGAAATAACAACCCGGGTAATGGCGACAAGCAAAAGCACCCGGATGGCTGGTTAGATCTGGTAGCCAACACCAACACTAGTAACAACCACTCTAAGGGCAACGGTAAACCGCCTTTTGGCATGGCCAAGACTCACTTCAACATGGAGGCAATGCTTAGCGAGCCCTGCCCAAAGCACAGTTTTCCCAACAAGACATCCACTCATGCTTGGAAGGATTGTTATATCATGCGAGAATTCCAAAATTACAGCCTTAACTAGCATCATGGGAACGACAATGGACCGCCTAGCGGGTCAGGATCCGGATTTCATGGGTCAGGTTTCGGTGTAGGCGCCTCAAGTTCGGGTTACCAGGGTCAGGGTAACCATGTAGGTCATAATCAACACCCTGACAATGGTGGCCGGGAGCAAAACAACCAGTCAGGGTATCAGAGTAACCCAAAATAGCTTAATGGATGCCAGCATCATGTCTTCACCACGAGTCTGGACAAGCATGATCAGAATGTGCACAAGAGGATGGTTCATGCAACAATGCCAGCTATCCGGCAATACTTAAAGTGGTCGGAGCTCACAATATAATGGAGCAGGGAGGATCACCTGGCCATGGTGGTAGCCCCTCAGGTACGAGGCCATGGTGGTAGCCCCTCAGGTAGGAGGCTACAAATTTACCAAGATGTTGATGGATGGTGGTGGAAGTATCAACATTTTGTACTATGACACTTTCTACCGGATGAACCTGACTGACAAGGATCTCAAGCCGTCGTCCACGGAATTTCACGATGTGGTTCCCGGCAAGTCGGCTTATCCAATAGGAAAGATTGCCCTCGAGGTAGATTTTGGCAATGACTACAACTATAGGGTAGAGACCTTCTAGTTGTAAGTGGTCAAGATTAAGATTCCATATCATGTTCTGTTTGGACGGCCGGTTTATGCCAAATTCATTGCTCGACCCTGATATGTTTACTTACAGCTTAAGATGCTGGGGCTGAAGGGAAAGATCACGGTGCATGGTGATCGGAAAATTGCTCTCGAGTGTGAGGAAGGTGATGCTGTATATGCATAGTCAAGCTATGCTAAAGCGGAGCTCAAGTTTTATAATGATAATGTTGCCCCGGCATATATGACCCTATTAAAAAGCGCAGCAACGAGTCTGACCCGCCCTAAAATTTGTGGCAGAGCATACCAAGTTGGTGGATTTTTCTCTAGGTGACTCATCGAAGCAGTTCATTATAGGGGTTAACATGGACCCCAAATAGGAAAGGGCACTAATCAAATTCATCCGTGAGAATTGCTACATCTTCGCATGGAAAACTTCTAACATGACAAGGGAACCGAGAGAATTCGCTGAGCACCACCTTAATGTAGATCCTAAATCTAAGCCGGTTAAGAAATTCCTCCGACGTTTCAATGGCAGCTGGGTTCTTGGCAGCTGGGTTTACTATGGAGGTTTTTCACCCGGAGTGGTTGGCCAATCTCGTGCTCGTCCTTAAGAAGAACAACATGTGGAGGATGTGTTTAGACTACACAATGTCAGTTTTCGGGCTCCGTAAAACCCTCAAGGTTCAAACACACAGGCATGTGCGAATATCCCTTGTAGCTTCGCCCTACTTAGCTCGCTAGTCGATGGTTACTATGGCGAACTTGCATGATGACGAGGAAGAAGATGAATATGGTAGTTTACCCAGGTTCAGGCCGCTAGGAAGTGTAATACCCTACACCTACTTTGCTGGGTTGCCTCTCAGGGAGGTGAGGTGGATGAACTAATATAGTGGTTTCGAGCCTCGCGAGGGAGCTCTTGTGGTGTTCTTGGCTCTCTCCCTTGTCTTGTTGTTCGACGGTTGGTTCCCCTGGATGGTGTCGGCATATCATCCTCCTCTACAGTGCGGCCTCGTATCTATATATAGAAGTGGAGTGGGTCCTTTTCCTTTATCACAATGGCGGGAAGGGATCGCAAAACGACCAATTTTGAAGGGGGGCAGGAATACATCCCCGCCCTATCCAACGGTGGTCTTCGCCTGCAAAGTACCTGTCGATGATCCAGAGGTGGGTGCTACCTCTTGAGCATGTGTTGGTTTTCCCTTGAAGAGGAAAGGGTGATGCAGCAAAGTAGATAAGTATTTCCCTCAGTTGATGAGAACCAAGGTATCAATCCAGCAGGAGGAACAAGCAAAGCAATTCACCAATGGATGCACCTACACAAACAATCAAACTCTTGCACACAACGCTATAAAGGGGTTGTCAATCCCTTCACGGGTATTTGCACGGATTAGATCTTATAGAGAAAGATGTAAACAAGTGTGGAAAGTAAAAGATAAATAAATTGCATCAAGGTATTTTTGGTATTTTTGGTTTATTGATCTGAAAATATATTATGGAAGTAGACTCGAGGCCATATATTTCACTAGAGGCTTCTCTCTTGAAGGAAAATATCACGGTGGGTAAACAAATTACTGTATGGCAACTAATAGAAAAGCGAATAATCATGTAGATATCTAAGGCAATGATCATTCATATAGGCATCACGTCCGTGTCAAGTAGACCGAAACGATGCGACATCTACTACTATTACTCCACACATCGACCGACTCCTGCCTATATCTAGAGTATTAAGTTCATGAAGAACAGATTAATGCACTAGGTAAGATGACATGATGTAGAGGTATAAACTCAAGCAATATAATGAAAACCCTATCTTGTTACCCTTGATGTCAACAATACAATACGTGCCTCGCTACCCCTACTTTGTCACTAGGTGAGGACACCACAAGATTGAACCCAAAACTAAACACTTATCCCATTGCAAGAATTACCAACCTAGTTGGCCAAACCAAACCAATAACTCGAAGAGACTTGCAAAGATATCAAATCATGCTTATAAGAGTATTACATCAGATAGATCTCCATGAAGATCATGAAGAACATGGTACTGAAGATCTAAGAGAGAGAAGAAGCCATCTAGCTACTAGCTATGGACCCGTAGGTCTGTGGTGGACTACTCACGCATCATCGAAGGGGCAATGGAGTTGATGTAGATGTCCTCCGTGATCGGATCCCCCTCCCGTAGATTACCGGAAAAGGCTCCAAGATTGGATCTCTCGGGAACGGAGGCTTGTGGTGGCACAAAAGTATTTGCATGGCTCTTTTTGGTGTTGAGTCAATATTCGGGTATTTATAGGACGAAGAATAGGGTTAGGAGACCTGCTAGGAGATGGAAAGCCTCCAGGGCTCGTGATCTCCTGGTAGAGTCCCTACCTTGCACTCCAAGCCTGGTGGATTTGTTTCCTTCCCGAAAAATCATTCCGAAGATTTTATTCTGTTTGGACTCATTTTAATATTCCATATCTACAAAACTCAAAACAAGAAAGAAACAGAAACTGGCATTAGGCTCTAGATTAATAGGGTAGTCCAAAAAATAATATCAAATATCATATTAATGCATATAAAACATCCAAAATAGACATTATAAATAGCATGAGATCATAAAAAATTATCAATATCTTGGAGACATATCAGCACCCCCAAGCTTAATTCCTGCTCGTCCTCGAGTATGTAAATGATAAAAACAGATTATTTGTTGTGGAGTTCTACCTAACATATTTATGCACATTATATTCTCTATTATGGCATGCATATTCAGATCCATAAGACTCAAAAGAAAACCTTAAAATTGATATAGAACCAATAACAGTTCAGGCATATTGGCAAAAGAAAGTTATCCCTTCGAAATCATATGGTCTGGCTATGCTCCATCTTCCCCACACAAAGTATTTATATCATGCGCAACCCTGATGATAACTCAAGCAATTGTTTCAAACTTATTATGTTCTCAAACTTTTTTAACTCTCATGCAATACATGAGCGTGAGCCGTAGATATAGCATTATAGGCGGAATAAAATATGGTGGAGGTTGTTAAGGAAAGGAGAAGATAGTCTCACATAACCTAGGCATATCAACCGGCTATGGAGATGCCCATAAAAAGATATCAATGTGAGTGAGTAGGGATTTCCATGCAACGGATGCACTTAGAGCTACATGTGTATGAAAGCTAAAAACGAAACTAAGTGGACGTGCGTCAAGAAGAAAAATTCCACTAGTTATATGAAAGTGACAAAATAGGAGACTCTCTACAATGAAGATCAAGGTGCTACTTATAAGCACAAGTGTGGAAAAATATAGTAGCAATGTCCCTTCTCTCTTTTCTCTCGTTTTTTGGTGGGCATCTAAGGCCTCTTTTATTCATCATTTTTATTTGGGCTTCGCTGGCTCTTTTATTTTTCATAAAGTCCAGCTCTAATCCCCACTTGTGAGGGAATCATAGCTTCCATCATCCTTTCCTCACATGGGACATGCTCTAATAATGATAATCATCACACTTTTATTTAGTTAAAACTCAAAAGAAAATTGTAACTCGATACCTAGAACAAAATATGACTCTAAATGAATGTGAAAGTGGTGGTGCATGTCATGATAAAAGGGAACGGTGGAATTTTATGGCAATATATCTTGGAATGGCTATGGAAATGCCATAATAGGTAGGTATGGTGGCTGTTTTGAGGAAAGATATATGGTGGTTGTTTTTAGGAAGGTATATGGTGGTTGTTTTCAGGAAGGTATATGGTGGCTGTTTTGAGGAAGGTATATTTATTGTACTGGCGAAAGTTGCACGGTACTAGAGAGGCTATCAAAGGTGGAACGGTGAGAGCGCGTATAATCTATGGACTCAACATTAGTCATAAAGAACTCACATTCTTATTGCAAAAGTCTATTAGTCATCGAAGCAAAGTATTAGACGCATGCTCCTAGGGGAGAGGTTTGTAGGAGTTAACCATCACGCGCTTCCAACCCTCACACAAAGGTCGACAATCTATAAACAAATCATGCTCCAACTTCCTTACATAATGGTTCACCATACGTGCATGCAACGGGAATCACAAACCTTTACACAAGTATTTTTACCAAATCACAATTACTTCCTAACAATACTCTTAACATTACCATCTTCATACCTATCGGCGCACTAGAGTTTTGGACTCTCTAGTGCCCCTTACATGTGCACGGGCAATATTAGTCCTCCTGGCGACGAGGCCCGGCACGGTTTAGCTAGATACAACTACAGGAGAATCAAGACCAAAGGCAAGACCTTGCCGGGATGGCCTTTAAACCCCCGGCAGGACAAAACCCCGGCAGGACCCGTCAAGGTGAAGGCCAAGCAAGGTGGAGCTCTGGCAAGACCCTGCCAGCATAGAGGCCAGGTGTTGCCCCTCCTGGGCACGAGTCGTGGCGCCGGCGATAGAGGGGCTAAGCGGCGCCGATGGGACAGGCTCCTGTCCCATCCCGTAGACAGCCAGAGATGCCCGACGGTACGCCATTGTTGGTGACCCCTTCTAGAGTATAAAAGGAGGCCCAGGGCGTTACAGTAGAGGACTTTTCGACTTTTGGACCTTCTAGCTAATGCGCCTAGCAACTGTTCGTAGCGCTCCTGTAGCTGGAACCCTAAAAACACCGACAATATAACCAAGAAGGAGTAGGGTTTTATGCATCTTTGCGGCCCGAACCTGGGTAAATTGCCGCGCGCTGGTCACTCGATCTGCTCTTTGTGCGAGCCTTCCTCCCCGCCGAACAGTAAAGGGATCCCTCCGATCCCATAGGTGTCAATTCCCCGACATCTTTGGCGCGCCAGGTAGGGGGGATAGGTTGCGTGAACCTGATGTTGTGACTAGTGTGCCAGTTCCTTGATCATAATCGTCATCGCCATGGCTCCCAAGAAGAAAGGTCTCACGGCGATGGGACCCCCCATGTTCGTCGTGCCCGTATCCTCCCAAGAGGGCGACGGAGTGGGCGCGGTGGAAGGAGCAGGGAACCTGCACCCACGAGGCGTTCCGATGATCAAAACCAAGGAAGCAGCAACGCCCGCCACGGAGACGCTCATGGCGGCGGTGGGAACCCCCGCGCCGCTGGGTCTCAAGACGGAGTTGTACCGCCTGCGGGTGGTATGGTGAACTCCGGAGATGGAGGGGTACCTTCCAAAACGGCCATGCCAGCGCCTACGCGTGACCTTGCCTCAACAGGCATGAAGAGCAGCGCCACAGTGAACACGGTTCCCAACATCCCCTTGGAAAAGCTCCTACACATCACTCCCAATGTGCGCGGGACCAGCATGCTCGCTAGCATGCTAGTGGGAGTGGCGTGCCATCACAGTACCATGGCGGATCTCCTTCTAACACGGTTAGGAGTTAGAGCACCTCGCGTTCCTTGCGCCATTCGCTGCCGACTACGTCGGAAGAAGCAATGGTGCGAGCACAACTACTCGTGAACTTCCCTCCTACTACGGAGAAGCTCGACGAATGGAGAGCCACCATTCAGAGCCTGCTCAGCCTAGTGGTGAGAAGGCCGGAGGCGGCTCAACCACCGAGCCGGCTCACGCTAGTGGTGAGAAGGCCGGAGGCGGTGCAACCACGGTGCACTTTCCTCCATAGCAGCAACACCAGTCACTTACTCGACGGAACGATGCTTGCGATGGTTACTCGGCGGCGGCGGCCGATCCACGGACTCGCCGCGACTAGCGTCAAGTTCTTCGGGAACGAAGCAAGGAAGACGCTGGAACTACAATCGAGCGATAGAGGGAAGCCCGCCATCAATCTGATAAGCACGGGGGCCTGCTGTAGACAAGCCCACGCCAGGGTATCCTGCCAGCCTACCTTACGAGGTGGGTTGTCCAGCATTTACCCGTGAGCTACGACAAGTCCATTAGTGCAACTCCCACACATTCAAGCTAGAGGTCCCTGAGAAGTACGATGGCAAGACTCACTCGTCTGAGTTCTTGAGCATCTACACCATTGCGGTGTAGGCTGCCGGGGCTCGTGACGACAAAATACTTGCCAACTACTTCCCGTTGGTGCTTAAGCCCAATGTCAGGTCGTGGTTGATGCTCCTGCCAGAAGTATCCATCGCCTCCTGGGAAGACCTGTGCCACGAGTTTGTTGGCGGCTTTACAGGAGGACACCAAGCTCCTGGCTAGGAAAGCAATTTGCACATCATCCCTCAAAAGGAGGGCGAGACTTTGCGTAGGTACATCCAAAGGCTCAGCCGCATGCACCACAACATACCAGATGTTCGTCATGCCGCTGTTATCAACGTGTTCCATCAGAACATGCGAATCCACAGGATGCGGGAAGAGCTGGCGATGAACAAGGTCACGGATGTTGCCGTGCTTTATGCTCTGGCAGATAAATGTGCTCAGGCTGAAGAAGGGAGGAGGCTCCCCGGCAAAGACGCTGGCACAAGGGTCGACTCTAAGGATGAAGACACTGCCACCCGAGCAAAGAAGGGCTGCGGCATAACAAGAAGTGCAAAGGAAAGGTCGTGCTTGCTGTGGAGTGATCCGACAACCCCAGTACCGCCAAGAAGTGCAAGGTTGATGACCCCGGTAAGGATGCCGCCGGGTGCGCCTCCTGCCAGGCTATGGCGGCTGCCGACAAGATGGAAGGCTTCGTCAACCAGTATTGCAAGATCCATCGTACCAAGGGCCACGATCTCTAGGACTGCCAACAAGTTGAGCAACTTGCCATGAAGCAAAAAGCCGAGTACAAGAGGCAAGACAAGGAGAAGGGCCAGGATGGTGCGGAGGGGTCCGGCAAGAAGTGTGTTGGCTGAGGAGGCCGCTGTGGCAAGACCAAACTACAAAAAGACTGACCTGCTCGTGGCCGCGACAAGCAAGAGGGTGATGATGATGATGTCGAAGAGGACGACGAGTCCAGCGAGCATGAGTTCCAGAAGGCTACAGAGATCATGTGCATCGAGGGAGGTGCCTCATCGCATTCCTCTCACTACCAACTTAAACAGTGGGCACGCGAAGTTAACGCAGCAGAGCGTATTTCGGTGCCCAAAGACCTCTGAAATTGTCCAACACTCCTATCATTTTCGATGCCGAGGATCACCCTGATCGCACAACTCCGGTCGGGTGCCTGCCATTGTTGGTTTCGCCAACAATTCACAACCTCAAGGTGACGAAGATGCCAGTCGACAGTAGGTCCAGCCTTAACCTGATCCCGCCTGATGTCATCCCTAGCCTACAAATTCCTAATGAAGATCTCGAGCCCACATGCGCTTTTCAGGGGGTCAATTCAGGGAGGACTTGGCTGATGGGCAAAATCACGCTGTCGGTGACGTTTGGCAGTGATATAAATTTCAGGATAGAGAAGATCATTTTTTATGTCGCCAAGATCTCATAGTTGTACAAAGGTATTGTTGGTCGCCTGGCGCTAGCCAAGCTCATGGCGGCCACCCACTTCGCTTACAATGTGCTGAAGATGCCCGGGCCAATGAGCATCATCACGATCAACTCTGACAAGAAAGGTGCACTCATCTGCGCTTACCAACACTACCGGGAGGCAGCTGCAGCACCTGCCGCCAAGGCACTTGCTCCTACCGCTGAAGCTCCCGGGGGGAAGAAGACTGGCAAGCCCTCTGGCGCACATTCCGGCAAGCGCACCTCCTCGGGGTGTTGTGCTCCCGTTGACGATGTGCCAGAGAGCTCCAGAGGCAAGAGCAAGAAGTCCAAGGTAGCTCCGCCGGAGATTAAGAAGATGCCCGCCAAGGAGGATGGTATAGGAGGAACTTTCACCATAAGTTCCACGCTTGATGACAAATAGCAAAGTGCGCTCGTCGCCTTCCTATGGGCGAATGTTGATGTGTTTGCATGGCAACCATCTGATATCCCCGGTGTTTTGAGGAAGGTGATTGAGCACCACCTTGACGTCTGTCCACATGTGCTACCCGTCAAGCAGAATGTCCGAAAGCAGGCTTTGGAGCGGCACTAGTTCATTGCCAAAGAGATCAAGAAATTAGAAGCGGCTGGCTTGATGATAGGAGTATTTCATCCAACATGGTTGGCCAATCCAGTTGTAGTGCGCAAGGCGAATGGGAAATGGAGGCTATGCATTGACTTCACAAACATCAATAAAGCCTGCCCCAAAGATCCTATTCCCTTGCCACGCATCAACCAGATTGTGGACTCCATCGCTGGCTGTGACTTGTTGTCTTTCCTTGATGCCTATTCAAGTTATCATTAGATTTTCATGGCCAAGGAAGACGAAGAGAAGACCGCATTTATCACCCCATGTGGTACGAATCGTTTCTTGCTTATGCCTTTCGGGTTGAAAAGTGCTGGTTCTACATTCGCAATAGCGGTTCAGATTGGTTTTGAGCCCCATCAACATAGAAATATGGAGGCTTATATGGATGACATAGTGGTCAAAACCAAGGATAGGGCTACACTCATATCAGACCTAGAAGAAACATTTGCAAATCTACGCAAGATCAATATGAAGCTCAACCCTGAGAAGTGTGTGTTCGGCGTCCCATCCGGCAAGCTTCTCGGGTTCTTTGTATCTCAACGTGGAATTGAAGCAAATACCAAGAAGATCAAAGCTATTGAGCAAATTGAAGCACCAAGACGTGTCAAGGATGTGCGTCGTCTTGCCGGCTGTGTTGCCGCTCTGAATAGGTTCATCTCAAAATCTGCTAAGCGCGCCCTGCCCTTTTTCAAAATACTGAAGAAGGCGGGTCCAATGAAATGGACTCCGGAAGCAAAGGCATCACTATAGGATTTGAAGAAGTACCTCTCCTCTCTGCCTGTCCTAGCCGCGCCAAAACCGCAACACCCGTTGCTGCTATATCTAGTGGCAACAAATCATCTGGTGAGTGCTGTACTAGTGGCTGATAGAGAAGTTGATGAAGAAGCAGCGACAGCGGTAGGACCGCCAAGCGACAAGCCAGGACATTCCCTGGCAGGGTCTGGTGCCGACAAGGAAGGATCTTCATAGTTGCATTATATAGTTCAGAAGAAGAAGGTGGTGCATTGCCTAGTCTATTTTGTCAGCTCCCTTTTGCAGGGGGCTACGTCAAGATACTTTGGCTTGCAAAATTTGCACTTCGTCATCCTTATGGCCTCGAGGAAGCCGCACCATTACTTCCAGGCACATGAGATCACTGTCGTCACTGGCTTCCCGCTGCAGTGAATTTTGCGGAACCCATAAGCTACCGACAAGATTATGGAGTGGCGTTTCGAACTGTCAACCTTTGGTCTCAAACTTGAAAGCACTTCGACCATCCAGAGCAGAGCCTTGGCGGAGTTCATTACGGAATGGACCCCAACGCCAGATGTGGAAGTTCCAGAGTCAACCCTCCCCGACAAGGAAACGAATCAAGAGTGGATCATGTATTTTGATGGGGCTTTTATTGGGAGACGTAGTAGTAAATCAAAAAAAATTCCTACCTATCACCAAGATCTATCTATGGAGAAACTAGCAACGAGTGGGGAGAGATTGCATCTTCATACCTTTGAAGATCGCTAAGCGGAAGCGATACAAGAACGAGGTTGGTGGAGTCGTACTCGTAGCGATTCAGATCGCGTTGGATTCCGATCTCAGCGCCGAACAATGGCGCCTCCGAATTCAACACACGTGCAGGCTGATGACGTCTCCTACGCCTTGATCAAGCAAGGAGGAAGGAGAGGTTGAGGGAGAGCTCTGGCAGCACGACGACGTGGTGACGGTGGAGCTACGTGGACTCCGGCAGGGCTTTGCCAAGCGCTACGGAGAACGAGGAAGAGGAAGGGTAGGGCTACGCCGAGAGAGAGAGAAGTCGCATTATAAATCAGCCCAAACCCTTGCATATATATAGGAGGAGGGAGAGGGAGGGCTGCCTTGGCCCCTCCTCCAAGGAGGAGAGGTTCGGCCAAACTAGGGGGAGTGGGAGGTGGATCTCCTCTTTTAAAACCCTTTTGCCCTTTGTCTCTTGATCCCAGACGCATGGGCCTTTCTACAAGGTCTTGGCCAGTCCAATAAGGGCTGGCACACCTCCTCTAAGGGCCCACAAAGTCCTATGGTCGTCACACCCCTCCCGGGGGTCCTCCGGCACCCTCCCGACACTCCTGGTACACTACCGATGAGCCCGAAATCTTTCTAGTGACCAAAACCTATATATCAATATTTACTGCCGGACCATTCCGGAGCTCCTCATGACGTCCAGAATGTCATCCGGGACTCCGAACAACCTTCGGTAATCACGTATACCATTTCCCTATAACCCTAGCGTCATCGAACCTTAAGTGTGTAGACCCTACGGGTTCGGGAGACATGTAGAGATGACCGAGACACCTCTCCAGCCAATAAACAACAGTGGGATCTGGATACCCATGTTGGCTCCCACATGCTCCACGAAGATTTCATCGGATGAACCATGATGTCGGGGATTCAATCAATCCTGTATACAATTCCCTTTGTCTATAAGTATGATACTTGTCCGAGATTCGATCGTCGGTATGTCTATACCTTGTTCAATCTCGTTACCGGCAAGTCTCTTTACTCGTTCCATATTACATTATCCCGTGGCTAACTCCTTAGTCACATTGATCTCATTATGATGATGTCTTACCGAGTGGGCCCAGAGATACCACTCCGTCACACGGAGTGACAAATCCCAGTCTCGATTCGTGTCAACCCAATAGACACCTTCGGAGATACCCGTAGTGCACCTTTATTGCCACCTAGTTATGTTGTGACGTTTGGCACACCCAAAGTATTCCTACGGTATCCGGGATTTGCACAATCTCATGGTCTAAGGAAACAATACTTGACATTGAAAAGCTTTAGCAAACGAACTACACGATCTTGTGCTATGCTTAGGATTGGGTCTTGTCCATCACATCATTCTCCTAATGATGTGATCCCGTTATCAACGACATCCAATGTCCATGGCCATGAAACCGTGACCATCGATTGATCAACGAGCTAGCCAACTAGAGGCTTACTAGGGACATGTTGTGGTCTATGCATTCACACATGTATTACAGTTTCCGGTTAACACAATTATAGCATGAACAATAGACAATTATCATGAACTAGGAAATACAATAATAACCATTTTTTATTGCCTCTAGGGCATATTTCCAACAGTCTCCCACTTGCACTAGAGTCAATAATCTAGTTACATTGTAATGAATCGAACACCCATAGCAATCTGGTGTTGATCATGTTTTGCTCATGAGAGAGGTTTAGTCAACGGATCTGTGACATTCAGATCCGTATGCACTTTACAAATATATATATCTCCCTGCTAAATGTAATCACGGATGGAGTTGAAGCGGCGCTTGATGTGTCTTGTCTTCTTGTGAAACCTGGGCTCCTTCGCAAGTGCAATAGCTCCAGTGCTGTCACAGAATAGAGTCATCGGGCCCAACGCACTTGGAATTACTCCTAGGTCGGTGATGAACTCCTTCATCCAGACTCCTTCCTTTTCTACTTCCGAAGCAGCTATGTACTCTGCTTCACACGTAGATGCCACCACGACGCTTTGCTTGCTACTGCACCAGCTGACTGCCCCTCCGTTCAAAATATACACGTATCCGGTTTGTGACTTGGAGTCGTCCAGATCTATGTCGAAGCTAGCATCGACGTAACCCTTTACGAGGAGCTCTTGGGCACCTCCATATATGAGAAACATGTCCTTTGTCCTTTTCAGGTACTTCAGGATATTCTTGACCGCTGTCTAGTGTTCCACCATGGGATCACTTTGGTACCTCCCTACCAAACTTATGGCAAGGTTCACATCAGGTCTGGTACACAGCATGGCATACATAATAGAGCCTATGGCTGAAGCATAGGTGATGACACTCATCTCTTCTCTATCCTTTGCCATGGTCGGGCATTGAGTCGTACTCAATCTCACACCTTGTAACACAGGCAAGAACCCCTTCTTGGAATGATCCATATTTAACTTCTTCAATATCTTGTCAAGGTATGTGCTTTGGGCAAGACCTATGAGGCGTCTCGATCTATCTCTATAGATCTTAATACCTAATATGTAAGCAGCTTCTCCAAGGTCCTTCATTGAAAAACACTTATTCAAGTAGGCCTTTATACTTTCCAAGACTTATATATCATTTCCCATTATCAGTAGGTCATCCACATACAATATAAGAAATGCTACAGAGCTCCCACTCACTTTCTTGTAAATACAGGGTTCTCCATAAACCTGTACAAACCCAAAAGCTTTAATCACTTCATTAAAGCGAATGTTCCAACTCCGAGATGCTTGCACCAGCCCATAGATGGAGCGCTGGAGCTTGCATACCTTGTTAGCATCTTTAGGATCGACAAAACCTTCCGGCTGCATCATATACAGTTCTTCCTTGAGGAAGCCATTAAGGAATGCCGTTTTGACGTCCATTTGCCAGATCTCATAATCATAAAATGCGGCAATGGCTGACATGATTCGGACAGACTTCAGCATCGCTACGGGTGAGAAAGTCTCATTGTAGTTAACTCCTTGAACTTGTCGATAACCCTTAGCGACAAGTCGAGCCTTACACACGGTCACATTACCATCCGTGTCAGTCTTCTTCTTAAAGATCCATTTATTTTCAATGGCCCGCTTATCATCAGGCAAGTCCACCAAAGTCCATACTTTGTTCTCATACATGGATCCTATCTCGGATTTCATGGCCTCAAGCCATTTGTTGGAATCCATGCCCGCCATTGCTTCTTCATAGTTCGAAGCTTCACTGTTGTCCAACAACATGATCTCCAGGACAGGGTTGCCGTACCACTCTGGTGCAAAACATGTCCTGGTGGAACTTCGACATTCAATAGTAACTTGATCTGAAGTTTCATGATCATCATCATTAACTTCCTCTCTAGCCAGTGCAGGCTCCACAGAAACAACTTCCTCTGCTGTGCTACTCTCCGGTTCGAGTGGAGGTACAAGTACCTCATCAAGTTCTATTTTCCTAACACTTACTTCTTTCGAGAGAAACTCTTTCTCGAGAAAGGATCCATTCTTGGCAACAAAGACTTTGCCCTCGGATCGTAGGTAGAAGGTATAGCCAATAGTCTCTTTGGGATATCCTATGAAGATGTACTTTTCTGCTTTTGGTTCGAGCTTCTCACGTGGATGTTTCTTCACATAAGCATCGCATCCCCAAAAATTTATAAACGACAGCTTAGGTTTCTTACCAAACCATAATTCATACGGTGTCGTCTCAACGGATTTTGATTGTGCTCTATTTAAAGTGAATGCGACAGTATCTAATGCATATCCCCAAAATGATAGCGGTAAGTCAGTAAGAGACATCATAGATCGTACCATATCTAATAGAGTGCGATTACGACATTCAGACACACCATTTCACTGAGGTGTGCCAGGCGGCATGAGTTGTGAAACAATTCCACATTTCCTTAGGTGCGTGCCAAACTCGTGACTTAAATATTCTCCGCCACGATCAGATCGTAGGCACTTTATTTTCCTGTCACGTTAATTCTCTACCTCACTCTGAAATTCCTTGAACCTTTCAAAAGTTTCAGACTTATGTTTCATTAAGTAGACATACCCATATCTACTCAAGTCATCAGTGAGGGTGAGAACATAACGGTAGCCACCACGAGCCTCGACACTCATTGGACTGCATACATCAGTATGTATTATTTCCAACAAGTTAGTTGCTCGCTCCATTGTACCAGAGAACGGAGTCTTGGTCATCTTTCCCATGACGCATGGTTCGCACGTGTCAAATGATTCGAAATCAAGAGACTCCAAAAGTCTATCAGTATGGAACATCTTCATGCGTTTGACACCAATATGACCAAGGCGGCAGTGCCACATGTAAGTGGGACTATCATTATCAACCTTACACTTTTTAGTACTCACACTATGGACATGTGTAACATCACGTTCGAGATTCATCAAAAATAAACCATTGACCAGTGGGGCATGACCATAAAACATTTCTCTCATATAAATAGAACAACCATTAATCTCAGATTTAAATGAGTAGCCATCTCGCATCAAGCAAGATCCAGATACAATGTTCATGCTCAAAGCTGGTACTAAATAACAATTATTAAGGTTTAACAATAATCCCGAAGGTAGATGTAGAGGTAGTGTGCCGACGGCGATCACATCGACCTTGGAACCATTCCCGACGCGCATCGTCACCTCGTCCTTTGCCAGCCTCCGCTTATTCCGCAGCTCCTTCTTGGAGTTACAAATGTGAGCAACTGCACCGGTTTCAAATACCCAGGAGCTACTATGAGCGCTGGTTAGGTACACATCAATAAAAAGTATATCACATATACCTTTAATGTTGTCGTCCTTCTTATCCGCTAAGTACATGGGGCAGTTCCACTTCCAGTGACCGGTACCCTTGCAATAAAAACACTCAGTCTTAGGCTTGGGTCCATTCTTGTTCTTCTTCTTCCCGACAACTTGCTTACCGGGCACGGCAACAACTTTACCGTCCTTCTTGAAGTTCTTCTTACCCTTGCCTTTCTTGAAACTAATGGTGTTATTCACCATCAACACTTGATGCTCCTTTTTGATCTTGGCCTCTGCTGATTTCAGCATCGAGTACAACTCAGGAATGGACTTCTCCATCCCATGCATGTTGTAGTTCATCACAAATCTATTGTAGCTAGGTGGAAGCGACTGGAGAATTCTGTCAATGACCGAGTCATCTGGGAGATTAACTCCCAGCTAAGTCAAGCGGTTGTGAAGCCCAGACATCTTAAGTATGTGTTCACTGATAGAACTATTCTCCTCCATCTTAAAGCTGAAGAACTTGTCGGAGACGTCATATCTCTCGACCCGGGCATGAGCTTGGAAAACTAGTTTCAGCTCTTGGAACATCTCATTTTCTGCGTGTTGCTCAAAACGCTTTTGGAGCCCCGATTCTAAACTGTAAAGCATGCCTCACTGAACAAGGGATAATCGTCGCAGCGAGAATGCCAAGCGTTCGCAACGTCTTGCTCTGCTGGGAGAAGAGGTGGGTCACCTAGTGGTGCATCAAGGACATACAATTTCTTGGAAGCTATGAGGATGATCCTCAAGCCACGGACCGAGTCCGCATAGTTGCTTCCATCATCTTTCAGCTTGGTTTTCTCTAGGAATGCATTGAAATTGAGGGTGACATTCATGTTGGCCATTGGATCTACAATATAGATTGTAAAGACAATTTTAGACTAAGTTCATGATAATTAAGTTCACATAATCAAATTATTTATTGAACTCCCACTTAGATAGACATGTCTCTAGTCATCCAAGTGACACATGATCCATGTCAACTAGCCCGTGTCCGATCATCACGTGAGACAGACTAGTCATCCATGGTGAACATCTCCATGTTGACCGTATCTTCTATACGACTCATATTCGACCTTTCAGTCTTCCGTGTTCCAAGGACATGTCTGTACATGCTAGGCTCGTCAAGTCAACCTAAGTGTATCGCGTGTGTAAATCTAGCTTACACCCATTGTATGCGAACGTTAGAGCCTATAACACCCGATTATCATGTGGTGTTTCGGAACAACGATCCTTCCTAACGGTGCACAATTAGGGTTAATACTTTTCTTGAAATTTTTTTGAGAGATCATCTTATTTACTACCGTCGTTCTAAGGAAATAAGATGTAAGCATGATAAACATCACATGCAATCAATATAGTGACATGATATGGCCAATATCATCTTGCTCCTTTGATCTCCATCTTCGGGGCACCATGATCATCACTGTCACCAGCACAACACCATGATCTCCATCATCACGATCTCCGTCATTGTGTCTTCATGAAGTTGTCTCGCCAACTATTACTTCTACTACTATGGCTAACGTTTAGCAATAAAGTAAAGTAATTACATTGCGTTTATGATTGACACGTAGGTCATACAATAAATTAAGACAACTCCTATGGATCCTGCCGGTTGTCATACTCATCGACATGCAAGTCGTGAATCTTGTTACAAGAACATGATCAATCTCATACATCACAATGAATCACATCACATTCTTTGGCCATATCACATGACAAGGCATATGCTGCAAAAACAAGTTAGACGTCCTCTAACTTGTAGTTGCAAGTTTTTACGTGGCTGCTATAGGTTTCTACCAAGAACGTTTCTTACCTACGCGAAAACCACAACGTGATATGCCAATTGCTATTTACCCTTCACGAGGACCCTTTTCATCGAATCCAATCCGACTAAGGTGGGAGAGACAGACACCCACTAGCCACCTTATGCAACAAGTGCATGTCAGGCGGTGGAACCAGTCTCACGTAAGCGTACGTGTAAAGTCGGTCCGGGCTGCTTCATCCCACAATACCGCCGAATCAAGATAAGACTAGTAGTGGTAACCATATTAACAAAATCGACGCCCACAACAACTTGTGTTCTACTCGTGCATAGATTCTACGCATAGACCTAGCTCATGATGCCACTGTTGGTAGACGTAGTAGTAAATCAAAAAAATTTCCTTCGTATCACCAAGATCGATCTATGGAGAAACCAGCAATGAGTGGGGAGAGATTGCATATTCATACCTTTTAAGATTGCTAAGCGGAAGCGTTACAACAACACGGTTAGTGGAGTCGTACTCGCAGCGATTCAGATCGCGGTGGATTCCGATGTCAGCGCCGAACAATGGCGCCTCCGCGTTCAACACACGTGCACCCCGATGACATCTCCTACGCCTTGATCCAGCAAGGAGGAAGGAGATGTTGAGGGCGAGCTCCGGCAGCACGATGGCGTGGTGACTGTGGAGCTACGTGGACTCCGGCAGGGCTTCGCCAAGCGCTACGGAGAACGAGGAAGAGGAAGGGTAGGCCTGCACCGAGAGAGAGAGAAGTCACGTCTCAAATCAGCCCAAACCCTTGCATATATATACGAGGAGAAATAGGGAGGGCTGGCCCCTCCTCCAAGGATGAGAGGTTTGGCCGAACTAGGGGGAGAGTCCACCTCCCACAAGGGAGGTGGATCTCCTCTTTTAAAACCCTTTTGCCCTTTATCTCTTGATCCCAGCCACATGGGCCTTTCTAGAAGCTCTTGGCCAACCCAATAAGGGATGGAACACCTCCTCTAAGGGCCCACAAAGTCCTATGGTCATCATACCCCTCCCGGGGGTCCTCCGTTACCCTCCCAGCACCCCCGATGAGCCCGAAAACTTTCCGGTGACCAAAACTGGACTTCCTCTATATCAATCTTTACCTCCGGACCATTCCGGAGCTCCTCGTGACGTCCGGGATCTGATCCGGGACTCTGAACAGCCTTCAGTAATCACGTATACCATTTCCCTATAACCCTAGCGTCATCGAACCTTAAGTGTGTAGACCCTACGGGTTCGGGAGACATGTAGACATGACCGAGACACCTCTCCGGACAATAACCAATAGCGGGATTTGGATACCCATGTTGGCTCCCACATGCTCCATGTTGATTTCATCGGATGAACCACAATGTCGGGGATTCAATCAATCCCGTATACAATTCCCTTTGTGTATCGGTATGATACTTGCCCGAGATTCGATCGTCGGTATCTCTATACCTTGTTCAATCTCGTTACCGGCAAGTCTCTTTACTCGTTCCGTAATACATCATCCCGTGGCTAACTCCTTAGTCACATTGAGGTCATTATGATGATGTCTTACCGAGTGGGCCCAGAGATACCTCTCCATCACACGGAGTGACAAATCCCTGTCTCGATTCGTGTCAACCCAACAGACACCTTCGGAGATACCCGTAGTGCACCTTTATAGCCACCCAGTTACGTTGTGAAGTTTGGCACACCCAAAACATTATACGGTATCCAGGAGTTGCACAATCTCATGGTCTAAGGAAATGATACTTGACATGGAAAAGCTTTAGCAAATGAACTACACGATCTTGTGCTATGCTTAGGATTGGGTCTTGTCCATCACATCATTCTCCTAATGATGTGATCCCATTATCAATGACATCCAATGTCCATGGCCATGAAACCGTGACCATCTATTGATCAACGAGCTAGCCAACTAGAGGCTTACTAGGGACATGTTGTGGTCTATGTATTCGCACATGTATTATGGTTTCCAGTTAACACAATTATAGCATGGACAATAGACAATTATCATGAACTAGGAAATACAATAATAACCATTTTATTATTGCCTCTAGGGAATATTTCCATCAGCTTTTTCCCTACAAGGCGTCAGTGCCAGAGTGCTGCTTGTCGCACCCACCGGAGAGCGCCTCAAATATGTGATTCACATGCACTTTCCCCGGGAGAGATCAACGAATAATACTACTGAGTATGAGGGGCTGCTTGCCGGTCTTAGGATCACGACAGACCTTGGGATCAAGAAACTTATTGTCAGGGGTGATTTTCAGCTTGTCGTCAGGCAAGTGAATAAGGATTATCATAGTTCATTGATGGAAGCTTACGTAGATGAAGTGAGGAAATTGGAAGAACATTTTGATGGCCTACAAATGGAGCATGTTCCACATGTAGACAACAACGTTGCTGATGGCCTGTCAAAGTGTGCTGCCCTTAAGTTGCCTGTCAAACCAGGAACTTTCATGCTCCGATTGACTCAACCCTCTGTGACACCATCGACTGGACAAGAGAAAACAAGAAAGTTGAGTTCCGACAAGTATTTCTCGATAGAGCTCCCAGAAGCCTCCGATGAGGAGATTGCCGCAGACAACGTCAGGCTTGACAGTGAGCATTGTGCTCCGGCAGATCCTCTGGCTCTTGCCATGGAAGCGCACACTCCTCCTAGGCTTGCCGGGGGGCAACAAGCTCTGGCAGGACCTCAAGCCCTTGCCGTTGAGACAAATGCTTCCCTAGCAGAGGATATTCCTTTTGTCCTTGTTGTCGAGCCCCAGGCTCCAACATGGGCACAACACATCATCCATTTCCTTCAAACAAGAGAACTCCCTGAGGAAATAGAGGAAGCTAAGAAAGTAGCCCGACGGTCTAATATGTACTAGTTCGTGGGCAACATCCTGTACAGAAAGAGACCAAATGGTGTGAAACTCAAGTGCGTTTCTGGGGAGGATGGACTAGAGCTGTTGGCAAAGATATAGGGATGCATATGTGGCTCCCACATAGGATCAAGAGCGCTTGCCGGTCAGGCATTCTGACAAGGTTTCTTTTGGCCCACTTTCCTCCAGGATGCAACTGCGCTAGTAACCAAGTGTGAAGCATGCTAGTTTCATTCGAAGAAATTGCATCAACCAGCTCAGGCCCTTCAGACAATCCCTCTCTCCTAGCCATTTTCATTCTGGGGGATCGACATCTTGGTCCCCTTCCCCCGTGCTGCCGGGGGCTTTGAGTACTTGTACGTGGCAATCGACAAGTTCACAAAGTGGCCAGAAGTGGAAGCTTTGGTGTTCCTAACAAGATCATCACTGACAACATCACACAGTTCACGAGCCAGACCTTCATGCAGTACGTCCAAGACCTTGGCGGCAAAATCTATTTTGCTTCTTTTGCCCACCCAAGGAGAAACGGCCAGGCAGAAAGAGCTAACGTTGAAGTGTGGTGAGGCCTCAAGACAAGAACTTTCGACAAGCTGCACAAGTGCGGAACGCACTGGATTGATGATTTCTTGGTGGTTCATTGGTCAATCAGAACGACACCAAATCGAGCTACCGGCCAGACACCCTTCTCCCTCGTATATGGGGCGAAAGCAGTTCTCCCCATGAAACTCATATATGGGTCACCTCGAGTGCTCGCTTATGATGAGATTGAGCAAGAGTAGTTGCGGCAAGATGATGCGACACTCCTTGAGGAAGACCGTCTTCAAGCTATTGTGAGAGCTGCATGCTACAAGAAAGCTTTGTGTCGCTATCATAGGCGCAAAGTTAATGCTCGAAGTCTTGAGGAAGGCGACCTTGTTCCTCGACGCATTCATTCCGCCAAGAATTCCAACAAGTTGACACCAAAGTGGGAAGCCCTTATCAGGTAGTGCGAGTCACCAGGCCTGGCGCAGTACGCCTGGAGACCGAAGATGGCATCCCAATGAGCAACTCTTGGAATATCGAACATCTTCGCAAGTTCTACCCAGGAGACGCGGTTGCCGGATCTCCCAGCAACCACCTTTTGTACAAGTCTTGTTGTTGTAGCATGTAATCCTTGGTACCATGCCAGGCACAGACCCTATGCGTAGTTGAATGAAGCTAATTGTTCCGCAAATCTTGTTGATTATCATGTTTACTTATGTGCATGTTTGTTTGAGATATTGCATCGTGCTGACTCCCGGCAAGAGCTAACAGGCTGCCAAGGTTCCACATCCATATTTTCTCCTCTTTCTTTTTCTCAATGGACAGAAGGTTACCTCATGTGCAGATTTGCCGGGGGGGATGGTGGTATGGATACCTACATGTCGCATTCAAAAAAATCTTGCCAGAAGGAGTACGAAAAGGAAAAGATAAGTTGCAAAACCCTAAGTGAACTCTTACTATGAAGCTATTTTCCTTGGACGGTTTTGACTCTTGCACGGAAAACCTACATGCTTAGGAACCTTGCCATGATTGGCTGCACCCTCACTCTATTTCGGGTCCGCTCAATGGCTTAAGTGGCTGCGCCCGCACTCTTGCTTCGTTTCGAGTCCGCTCAACAACTCAGGTGGCTGCGCTAGCGCCGTTATTCTGTTTTGAGCATGATCAACAACTTAAGTGGCCGCACCAAGAATGCCAAGGTATCTTGCTGGTGGTGGCACCGCTAGCAGGCTGCTAAGGACCTGTTCCTCAAAGCGCTCGCGGTAGGACTACACACCTCGGCAAGTTTTTCTGAAAAAGCGTAGGGAAAACACCATGAAAAAGAAATCTAACAAATAGAATAGTATATAGTCTTTCAAATAGGGTGAAATTTACAAGATATGTCGCCTTTTCCTAAGTACATCTTTATTTGACTTTCTCCCCTTGGGGAGATTACAAGAAGAAAAACATGGAAGGAGGAGGCAGACTACAAGAAGAAAAAGATGGAAAGGGGCCTCCGACGAGAGCCTTGCCCCTCCTGGAGCAGCATTGCACGGAGGAGAGGGCCAGCATTTCGCAGAGGAGAACACCAACACTGCATGGACAAAAACGAGGGAGGACCCCAGAAGCCGAAGTCCACGGGCCTACGGGAAATCCAGCTCGAAGATGAGGCAGCGCCCGGGACAACGACCCGAGCAAGATCGTCTTGCCGGGAGGGGGAGAGGCGTGAGACTGGCGGGGGTGGTGCAACCGACGGTCAGTCTGAGCTCGGGTCATTGTGCCCCGACTTGACGGCCTGAAGACTAGACTCATAGTCATTGTCTTTGCCACTGTCCTCCTCATCACTCTCACTCGAGGATGAGCTTTCAGTGCCGCTCGAGCTGAGACGGACACCTGAGCACTCATAAATCTTGACGGAGAGCAGGTCGGCCTCCGTCATTTTAAAATGAAGGACATGCCCTTCCTGGAGGTTGTGGGCATGGGCGAAGATCTTCGAGCCGCTCCTGAGGAACATGATGTGACTCGTTGGATACTCGACATCCACCCACATCGTGCGTTACAACAACCATGCACCCGTAACCACAAGACGGGTGGCTCGTTGACCTCCATTGCCCTGGCGAAGGGGGAGGGAGGCACAGATGGCTCTGGATGGGACTGGCCAGTTCGAGGACGAACTCCAGCGTCGTCCCCTTAGCGTGGGTCTCCTCAAGGAAGAGCCCCAGCATCGGAGGATGAGGTGGGCAACGCTCCGCCTCCCCCGACCTCGTCCTTGACGACGGCCGTGACCCATCACGCCTTGTCCACCACGTGCACTTGAGCCACCCTCCGCCTTTATGTCTGAAGCGGTGGCATGACCCCGATGAGAACTCCTCCTTGGAGCTGAGGACAGTGTCGCCCTCGCCCCCTGTTCATGGCTAACGGCGAGCACCACTCGAAGGTTGGGAAGGTGTGGAAGGGCAAGCTATGGAGGTTCACAGTCGGAGGAGGGAGGACGGATGGATGAGCATCGCCCTCACTACCCCTCAATCTATAGGGGTAAGTGCGGGGTCTGGCTCTCCCCCGCTCCAAGGGTTGCCGCCCACCTCCTCCAATAGTCGCGCCCTCGATCACGGGGAGAACAACAACCGCCCCGTTGTTCCAATCCTTGGTGCTACAGTTACTGCCTCTCCCAGGACTTTAAGTCACGGGCACCCGTTGTTGACTTCCCGCTTTGCATGCGACCCGCGTGGCAGAAACGACATGACACGATAATTAAAAAATTGATGGCCGCGCCGCGCACGTATCCCACATCTGACATTCTATTGGCATCGTGGGGAGACGCAGTAAGCGCAATAATCATAACCGCAAGACCCTACCACTTGTGCCCGTGCACCGTTTGGGCCTAGCCCAACAATGCCTCGCACCGTGTGTGGCCCAGTCCTGGGAGCTCCTATCGGTGCACTACAGTTTTGGGCTCTCTAGTGGCCCTTACTCGTGCACGAGCAGTAGTAGCCACCTTGGTGGCGAGGCCGGGCAAGGAGCTGCTAGATACAAGTCCAGGAGAATCAAGACCAAAGGCAAGACCTTGTCGAGATGGCCTTCAGACCCCGACAAGACAAAACCCCAGTAGGACCTGGCAAGGCGAAGGCCCGGCAAGGCAGAGCCCGGCCTAGGCCCGTGTCGCGGCGTAGGCGATGGAGGGGCTAAGTGGTGCCGATGGGGCGGGCTCCTATCCCGCCCCATAGACAGTCAGAGATGCCTAACGGTGCATTAAATGCGCCTGTCCTACACCGTCATTGTTAGGTATGATAGCACTGTAGCTCTGTACACCCTGTGTATGTACTGTACACCACTATTGGTGACCCCTTCACTACTAGAAAAAAGGCTATTAGTGGCGCACCTATTTTGGCTATTAATGGCGCAATATAGGTGCACCACTATTATCACGCCACTACTAATAAATAGTAATGGCGCACGCCCGGTGCGCCACTGTTAATCTACATAACAGTGGCGCACCACCTGGTGCGCCGTTACTATCCCAGACACTAGGCCTAGAAGTGCGCCACTGCTGTTACTCCAAGGGGCCATGTGTACCTTGTGCTCTGGGTTTTTAATGGCGCACTTTTAGATAATGCGCCACTCGTGTGTTTATCTATGTGCGCCACTAAAGTGCAATATGGTGCGCCACTACTATGAATATTAGGAATTTTATTTTTTCTTTTCTCATATTTGCATAGGTTACAAAATACAATACAACACAGAATATAGACAGCATAACTTATAAACAACAGATTTATCGAATACAATAGAAGATTAGTCTCCGAATACAATTCATCATATTAGTCTCCGAATTCAAAATACCGAACAAAGTTAGAACATTACAATTCTCGAGACCGCAAGTAGAGAGTTTGTCTTCACATTACAAATCGATATCTAAACTACCATCACATAGAAGAGGGTTGCGGTCACGATGAGCATCATCGCGATGAAACTGATCTTCATCCGGTTCCTCCTCCGCTCCCTCCTCTCTCCTGCTAGATAGCGCGCGTATCTAGCTTCCGCCTCTGCCCTAGTGGTGTAACCTTTGTAACTGTTACCGCTGAAATAGTGAACCTGTCTCCGACACTCCTCCCAGTCATCGTAGACTCCGAGAACCTCACCCTTGTACACGACATACGACGACATCTCTATGAACTAGAGAAACAAAACGTTAGTAGCAATTCACAGATAATATATAAGCAATATATAAGTATGCAACAAAAGGATCGGAAGAGAAAAGCAACACATTAATAGCACAATTCATGGTCCTACTAATAAATAGCATTGATTACATATAATTGAATGATTGTCCAAACTAAAGAGACATACAAGTTCATTAAAGTTTAATTACAACATGAGCTAATCGATATTTCAGAACTACATACCATCAATAATTTTGACTCAACTCAGGGATCGGAGCGTGGATGAAGCCGCCGTCTTTTGTGATGTTCACGAATGTGCGGTTGTTGTCAGCCTGCATTTGTAGCGTTGTTTCTATTTCACTGTTGGACGGTTGACAGTTGAGGTAGAACTGCCCCGAGGTATGAAGGACATCTTGATAGATGATTTCCGCAAACTCCAACTGGATGCGAAAGAATTCTTGTCTGATGTCCTCGTCCTGGATTGCCGACAAGCGTGCGGCCCATTCTTTGAGATTATTTGGTAGCATAAGGTGATGTTGGTTCCGTATGATTGCCCGCATGTGATGGAGGGCGTAGCAGGCATCCTTCTGACTGCCAGGCGGCTGCTTGACGTAGGGGAACGTTGTTACGTGGGTGAACACGTGCTTGCAATACCTACAAATTGGCCTCCTGAAGGTGCCTCCAGATTGGGCGTAGTCGGGGAGAGGATAATCAAGAACTTTCTTGATATTTGTGTAGTCTTTCTTTGACTGACGGTCCGAGTCGAAATACGTGGCCATGGAATATTTCGGGCTTAAGAGGATGAGTGTGCAATGTGTGTCACTGCACAAAACACGAATGTTAGAAAAAAAAGAACGATCAAAATCTAAGAAATCATATGTTACGGGGCGGTGAGGGGATGACTTACTCGGAAAAGTAAGGCACAAGGAAGTTATCCTTATCTGGGTTCGCCATAATGACGCCTTCGAGGTATGAACTCGCGACTTGCCGGTCCCCAGCGCTGCCCAAGATCTTGGCACGCATGTAGAAGGTGTCAACTATCACGATGTCCGGGGTCTTGTCTCTAATGATCCGCATCTCCATATTGAGCAAAAATAGCCGAATGAAGGTGTAGTGCAGCGGATAAAGGTTAAACATAGGGAAGATGTCATCAAACCACAGGACGATGATATGACCGATGGTGCTATCGACAATGCCCTTGCCCTCTAGCACCTTGGCCACAAAAACCGGGTATGCCACATCATTCTCGAAGAGACGCCGCTTCTCCATAGCAAGAACACCGTCATGCAGACTCCACATAGCACCGGTTGCAGCATTGAGCAGATTTGCCGGTAGCATCGGCCTACCCATCACATGCACACTCCTCGAGATATCCTTAGGTATTGGTGGCCCATCCTGAGCATGGATCGTACTCGGTGCTGGCTGGCTCGCACCCTTGTTATTTTTTCTTATCCGTCCCTTCTGCTTCTTCTGCTGTAATGGGATCGAGTTCTTCTCAAAGACCACCTTCTTGAGTGTGTTGGGGCTGATAATATTCCGCACCTCGGCTATTTGAGTCTTGGTGAAGGCGGCAGCTAGAGGCGTGTCCTGAGAACTGAACAGACGATGCCTGTTGCAATTGGGTTTCTCCGTGATACCAACTAGATTGCGATCGTCTTTTGCGGGGTTGGGTTCTTGAGAAGGAGGCCCCAAGAATTGGTCATCGTACCCATGTTCGTTGATGTACTTATCGACGTTGGAAAATGTACTGTCATCATCGTCCGGATCTTGTGCCATATGCATGTCCGGATCAACTGACGGCGGTAGCGTTGCGACGGTCTTGCCATGGCTTGGCGCTAGCACGACTGGCGGTGTTGTCTGTGGGGGGGTGGCCCCCGCCTCCAAATGAATCTGGCTCTTTGGCCAAAGCATGGACCAGTTTAAGCAGGCGCTAAGGGTCATCACATCATCTTCATCGGCCCCAGGGGGTCGATACAGAGGTAACAAGTCATCGCAGCCCCGCAGCACCCGAACCAGTTGAACCCTATACACGGTAGGTGGCATCGGACTACCGTGGAACACATGGTTGCCCGGTTCAATGATTTTGGCCTTGGCGACATCGATCAACTTGCCGTCCACGAAGTGCACGAGAGTGCATGGAATGTTGGCGGCGCCCTGCAAAAACATGTAGGGCGTCCGGGATGCCCAGTGAAAGGCAAGGAGATGAAGTCATCGACCGAGGCTTAGCTACCGTGATGGCATCGAGCTCGGCTAATTGTTGAGGCACCGCCAATGGCGGGCGTGCAAGTGACGGAGGGGATGCTTGATGCCGAGGTGCCGGCTGGCGTATTCTTACCACACCCGGGTGCATTAAGCTCCAATACCAGCAAGGACGCCGGAGACACCAATGCCGCCTCCGCCGGAGACACCAATGCCGGCGCGTTGTGTGATTTGCTGCCCGTGAAGCTGGGAATCGGGGGCGGCCCCTGTTGGCCGCCCGCAATCCACCCTCGTAGCCCCTCAAGCAAGGAAGGCATAATGACGGTGATCGTCGCTCCCAGTTGGTCTCGCACTTGCTCTTGGACTATCTCCGGATTCCACGCCACTTTTGCCTTGAGTTCTTTAACCTCGGGCTCCGGGCTTTCCGAGCTAGTCTTTCTCTCCTTTCACCCAGCCTTATAGTATTCGGACCATTTCGTGGACAAGCCTTTGCTGGCCACATGACCAGCTGATGACGGCTTACTGAACTTATCCTTGTGTTGCATTACGTTTAACGCCCTATTTAAAGTGGTGTCCCAAGGGGCAGACGGGGAGCTCTGAGACCCCATGCTACTGCTTTCAGTTTCTTGCGGAAGGAACGTGAACCAGTTAGAAATTTGGCTTCATTAATCAGAATGCAACCATATGGAGCTAATTACGCAGGGGTGTATTCCTTACCAGAACATGCTCAAGCTCCTTCACCTTCGGATCCGTGGTAAGCTCCTTTCTTATCGGGTCCACCTTGTACCGGGCCCTGACATAGTTCCTGGTCTGCTTTTCATGGTATTTATCAAAGAGGCACGGTAGGCCTTGCTCGGCACGCTCTGCGTCCTCCTTGTCCCATTTAGGATCGGCCACTCTATAACCACCGGGACCGAGTTTGTGGACCCCTAAGTTCAAGTCCCGCATATCTTTCCCCCGCGGATTTGATTCCGTGGATGCGTTGCTCTCGCACTTGATCTTGAACTCCAGGTAGTCACCTTCACTGATCGAAGGATTTGTCTCCTTGATCTTCTCATAACTATCACCTCTTAGAATCCTTCTCTTCACTGCTGCTCTCCACGTAGCTATGGCCGTGCTCATCTTCGTGAGGGCAGCACTGTTCACTTTATTCCCTAAGAGGCATGTGTTTGCGAAGTCACGGGGGAACTTGTATCGTTCGTGCAGCTTCGTGAAGAGGAGGTTGTGCAAATTCCCTCGGTCACGATGCCTTAGGTTCTCGGTGTTGATCGAGATGGTGCTCCGGAGAATGCACCCGAGTTGTCCCGTGTACCCACCGACTAATTCTTTGGGAGCCGTTGGATGCCCATTGGAGGACACTTTGGTAAATTCCTCCTTGACGGTGCCGAGCACGTTCGGGTGCGGGTCCTTTCGTTACCTCTTCGGTTGGCTGCCATATGTGTGTTCGCTGCCATCATCAGTGGTGGCATCCCCGGCGGCACCATCAGTGGTGTCATCCCCGATGCCACTAGGGGTTGTGTAGTCGGGATCGGTGTCTTCCACGGCGTCCTTATAGCGGTGAGGTTCTTCCTCCATCTTCTGGGACAGCTCCCAGAATGGCTTGCCCGAACCGCCGGCCTCATCGTTGTCGGCCTTGTTCGCTCTAAATAGGAAAAAAGGCTACTAGAATTATTGGATGAGCTAAACTATAAAAGCCACTTAGAAATATTTGCTTTGTAGAAATAACATTGCAAAGGGAAAGATTATAAAAACCACACCTCGCTAAAGACTATGCAACAGCTTGCAAAGGGGAAGTGCGAACTAATTTATATACTAGGCCCACATAATTGTTTTCCTTGGGCAAGGTCGCTACAGCTGCATGCCTATTTTGGTGATTATTAACTTTATAAGAAAATTGAGCATGACCTTTGCTAATTTTCTTGTCCTGGGAGGGCCCCATTCTCAACCGAAACGGAAATTAATCAACATTTTTGGAGAAAGGGTAACTATTTGTCCCTGCACAAAAAAAGGCCTACATATAGGCACAACCAACATATAGGCACAAGATCACTAATCGTCTTCAAATATGCACCATCAAATATGCACTATGTAATTCAACTATGCCATAAGCTGTTGTTCGCAATTGCAAGTATGAACATCCGATGCTTGTCGGATCTTTGATCTTTGCCATATAATGTATGCTGACAGCACAGAAGAAAAGAAAGGAGTGATATCTTCAGCCCCAAACTTATGTAGTCCAAAAGAAACAGCAACAACACTAGTTTGATTCCCATCTCCAGGTGCAGAGGTAGCACTAGTTTCAGAAAACAAAACTCTGAAATCTGAAAACTTTACTACTACAACTTGGACTCTGTAAAAATTTCTTGCCAGGACTTGCTGACACAAAAACTTGAGCTACCAGAAAACTACTCTCATACTAACAGATTCAGTTTGGACAGGCGGGCAACATGCTGGCAGTAATCATGTCAGGAACTCCTATGCTAGGGATCACAAGGCAAAAGACCTGTCTGAAATTCATCAAAAATATTCATAAGGTTATCATCACTCCCCGAGAACAAACATGATTTGCGATAGCTGCCATGGAAAAGGTCAAATGAACAGGTTGTTGTCGTTAATCATTGCCTCTATTTTGATTAATCTCCTAAGCTGTTATGTCTATACCCAGTTGTTCATGCCATCATGTGAAAATACTACCCGAACGATCGAAAGAATGGCTTTAGCAAATCATAAACTTGATTCTAATGTAATTAGGGCTATACCACAGATTCACAGATGACCCCATCTAGCTTCGAACAAGTCAAGAGCACCCCCACCCCCACCCCCCACACCCCATATCTTCTGACACTAAGTCGTGTAGTAAGCTCCTACTGCCTGCTAGGATTAGGAATGGAATAGAATGGAATTGAAGGTCCAAACATAGAAAACCAAAACTTGTACTAGATCCCCTCCTCCCGGTGCTAGATCAGTAAGGGAGGGCCTAGAGTCAGTAAGGGAGGGGAGACTAGTGCTAGATCCCCTCCTCCCGATGTCGAGCGAGGCGCACGTGACGGGCGCAGCGCCACGGGCCACGACGGGGGTCAAGGACATCGGGCTGCGGGGAGGAGTACGGAGGGCAGGCGGCGGGGGAGATGAACTAAGTAGGTTACCTCAGGCTGCCTTCGTGGCGCTCGGCGATGAACCAGGGAAGGCGGGACCAATGCGGTGTGCTAGTGTTGTCCTTGCTACGACCCCGGCGTGCACGTCCTCCTCCAGCACGGACGAGATGTCGCCCTCGTGCGTCGGTGAGGGGAGTGGCCACCGGTGCCATCGCAAGGGAGAGGACTAATTGAGCGAGGACCAGAGGAGGAGGAATCGAGCGAGGGGAGACTGTGTGGTGCTAGCAAGCATATCGACCTTGTTGGGTTTCGGTCTGCTCGTTCAGCCCGGTTAAAGACGAGGATAGCAATGGCGCACCTTTTAGGGGTTCGCCATAAACATCGTGATAGCAATGGCGCACCTTCTCCTGGTGCGCCATTACTAATTTTTTTATTTTTTTGGAGTTTTAGTTGCATGTAATAATTGAAGATTTCAGATAAAATAAAAGGAAAATGCAAATGGAGTGATAAAACCATTGTTCAAAGATTTATAATCAGATGACATGGTTGAAATCAAGTGACATGAAATAACAGTCATCAAAGATTGAGCTTGCCACTGACACACACACGCGGCCGACACGTCGTGATTCGATCTTAGCTACCTTTTCACAATCTTCTTGCCCTTCTTTCTCGCGGTTGAATAATTTAGCCCCGAAACCCCTTGAATTCTTCTCTTGAACGGACGTCCTTTAGGTAGGTGGTCCTGTTTCTTCTTGTGGTGTATGGTACTTCATCGTCGTCGTAATCTTCCATCTTCGGGTCCCCGTACTTGTCAAAGTCTTGCTCATTGGCGACTCCATCCATTCCGATGATGTTCCTTTTCCCACTCCTCATGACAACACGACTGGGCTTTGACGGGTCGGTAATGAAGAAGCATTGGTCCACTTGGCAAGCCAGTACCCATGGCTCATTTTTCGCGGTGACGTTTGCGCCCGCGGTCTTGGTTTTGGCTTCGGGTATAACCATGGTGGTGAAATACCAGTCTTCTTTTAGGACACTCTTGGGCCATCTGACACGGAACATCGGGACCTTCTCTCCAGTGTAGCTCAGCTCCCAGACCTCCTCGATCCTTCCGTAGTATCTTTCCTTGTCGTTACCGGTGTAGGATTCCATCATTATGGCGCAGTTCTGACAATTTCTCTTCATGTCCTTTTTCTCGGTGTAGAATGTGTAGCCGTTGGTATCGTACGCCTCATAGGTGATTAGGATGTGCTCGGCGCCCTGGGACAAGGCGAATATGAGTTTTTCTTGTGTGGAAGAATCCTCGTGTAAAGGGTACGACAAAAGCTTTTCCTTGAACCAACGCGTGAAACATGAGTTGTGCTCTTTGATTATATCTCCGTCCGTTCTCTGTTGGCCTCGGTCATTGTACGTCTTATCAATAAAGGTTTTGTGCTCTACCACCCAAGGATCGATCACGTCTATGTGTTGTAGCGCGACTAGGTTTGCTCTTTCAAAGTTGGCGAGATGGCCCTTGAAGTCAACATGCATTTCGCGGCAACCCTCACGGTGACCCCATCCAGCGAGCCTGCCGAGGTGCCTATTGACGGGCAGATTAACGGGGTTCTCGATGCCTAGATAATTCATGCAGAAGGAGATGCACTCTTTGGTCAGAAACCCCTTGGCTATGCTTCCATCTGGATGTGCCCTGTTGCGAACGTATCCTTTGATGACACCATTCATCCTTTCGAACGGCATCATGTTGTGCAGGAATGTCGGCCCGAGTTGGATGATATCCTCCACGATATGGACCAACAAATGCACCATAACGTCGAGGAATGCGGGCGAGAAGTACATCTCAAGCTTGCATAGTATCACCATGATCTCTTCCTATAGCCTTCTGAGTTGCCTCACGCCAACCGACTTCCAAGTGATGACGTCGAAAAAGTTGCATAGGCCAAATAGAGTTTCACGGACGTACACGTCCATGATCCCACGGATTGCAACTCGAAGTATGTGCGTCATCAGCACGTGACAGTCGTGAGACTTTATCCCGCTGAACTTCTGCTTCACTGAGTCTAGGTATCGACTTATCTTCCCCGCCTAACCGTAAGGAAGTTTTACTCCTACAAGGCAGGTGAAAAACTGCTTGATCTCCTTCTAACTTAGAGTGAAGCACGCGGGAGGGTAGTCATATTCGATCTTCTTGCCTTTCTGCCTTTGCGACGACTTTCCGTGTCCTTCGCCTCATCATCATCATCATCATTAGGGCGTTTTGCGTGAAGCTCCTCCCTGATGCCCATTGATTGCAAGTCTGCCCTTGCTTTCGGGCCATATTTGGTCCTGTCTGGCATGTTGAGCAGGGTACCAAGCAGACTCTCGCACACGTTCTTCGTGATATGCATGACATCAAGGCTGTGAGGAACACGGAGGATCTTCCAGTACGGCAAGTCCCAGAAAACAGACCTCGTTTTCCATACCTTCAGCAGCGGCTCTGGCGCCTTTCGCTTCTTTCCCGGCGGTGGGCACTCTTTCCAATTTTTCAACAGCTCGTCTATTTCCTCGCCGCTCCTCATACGTGGGGGTCTTCGGGGTTCAGTTTCACCATCGAACAGATCCTTGCGTTTTCTCCTTGCGTCATCGTCGCGAAGCCACCTTCGATGTCCCACGAACACGGTTTTAGATGACCCGGGATCTCTATCTAGCTGGTGATACGTTGTGTCATCCATGCATCTGACGCATGCATAAAATCCATGGACCACCTGCCCCGCGACATATCCGTAACCGAGATAGTCGTGCACCGTCGTGAGCAGTGCGGCTCTCATAGGGAAATATTGTTTCGCTGCGGCATCCCACGTATTGGCTGGCGTTTTCCACAGCATGTCTAGCTCCTCTTTCAGCAGCCCTAGATACAGATTGATGGTGTTCCCTGGTTGTTTTGGCCCTTCAATTAGCATACTCATGTGAATGTACTTCCTCTTCATGCACATCCAGGGGGGAAGGTTGTACATCCACACAAACACAGGCCATGTGCTATGTGTGCTTCTCTGTCTGCCAAACGGATTGACTCCATCGGTGCTCGTGCCCAGCATGGTATTCCTTGGATCGTCCCCAAATTCTGGGTGTTCGAAGTTCAACGCTTGCCACTATCTCGCATCCTTAGGGTGACTCAGCATCTTGTCTTTTTTATTTATCTCCGGATCATTTCCGTCATCTTCTCGCTTCTTCTCCTCCCTATTTGTGTGCCAACGCAGGAGCTCGGCTTGCTTAGGGTCCGCGAAATACCGCTGCAGATGAGGAGTGATCGAAAAGTACCACACCACTTTTCGAGGAGCTTTCTTCCTCTTCTTGTATCGAGTGACGCCGCACACCGGACATATGGTAGACTCCACGTGCTCGTCCCAATAAATGATGCAATCATTCATGCACACATGTATTTCACGTGCGATAAATCCAGAGGACACGCGATTTTCTTTGCCTCCTCGAAACTGGTCGGGCACTTGTTCCCCTTGGGAAGACGTTCGTGCCAGAATGACATGTTCTCGTCGATGCATGGGTCGGTCATTTTGTGTTTTACCTTCATCTCCAGAGCCATGAGCGTTACTTTCAGGCGGGTATCCTCGGGCCTACATCCTTCATACAATGGAGTAACCGCGTCTATCTCCAGTTGATCCAGCTTAGCTTTCTCTTGGGCGGCAGCTCTTGCGTTACCCGTCTGCTTGAGAAGAAGCTCTTGAATATGAGGGTCCTGCACCTAGCCCATCGATGGTCCATCGTTGTCTGCTGCGGCATGTTCATCTTTAGGATCTTGCCCTTGGTCTTGATCTTCCTCATCATCATGTCCGGCATCTTCTACATGATGACTGTGTCCTGCATCTACTTCGTGATCATGTCTTGGAGATTCTTTGTCTTCTCGCCCTCCCTCGCTGTTATTGTCTTGCTGCCCTTCCTTATTTCTTGCCCGGCCCCCATGGACGACTTCATAATCATCTTCATCACCTTGCCACCGATAGCCATCCATGAAACCACGCACGAGCAGGTGGTCCCGCACCTGTCTGGAATCTGGGTGCATAAGGCTCTTCAGCTTGCATCTTCGACACAGACATCTTATCTCCGTCTCATTCTTTTGAAGCATTTCGGCCTTCACGGAGCTCAAAAACCTATTCATGATGCCTTCGGTCATCGTGCGGACCGTGGTCACCTACGGGATAGAGCAAAACGATATTTTAGAACCAAAAAAAATTTGGCAAGACTTTGCCTAAAAATAGGACCAAAAAGAATGCATAGTGCCAAATTCTCGCTGAAACAGAAATGAATCAACATTCCGGCAAAATATTGGCAACTATCGCATTTCAAATACCGGTACCTGCAAACACAAACATATGCAACACCACAAACATACGTAGATCAAGGCCATAAAAAGTGTGTACGTTGGAGGGAGAAAAAAGTAGATCTAGAACATAAAGAAAGCTTTCCCCTTACTTACCTATCAAAAAAAGGAAATTTGACCACTTAATTTGCGTGAATCTATGGTGCAAATGAGGTGAGGAGGAGGAGGCAGCCGATACCAAGCTTGGTAGAGGTGGAGAGAATGAAGTGGGGAAAGTGAGTGTGGTAGGTGGTGTCAAAAATATCTAGCTGCTCTCAGGTTACCAATGGCGCACCTCCTAAGAATGCACCATTGGTAACCAGGGTTACTAATGGTGCACCTCGTGTGTGGTCCGCCATTACTAGTTTTGAAAAAAAAATTAGTAGTGGCGCCCCGCGGGTGTGGTGCGCCATTACTAGTTAAAACTAGTAATGGCGCACTTTCCCTCGGTGTGCCACTGCTAAGTCTGGGAAGGGTCTGGGGCCAGGACAAAACTAGTAATGGCGCACCACACACAGGGTGCGCCATTAGTAATATGGCCACTAATGGCGCACCTATATCTGGTGCGCCACTCCTATATAGCAATGGCACACCACATACATGGTGCACCATTAAAGTCCATATTAGCTATAGCTGTTTTTCTAGTAGTGCTTCTAGAGTATAAAAGGAGGCCCGGGACGTTACAGTATTGGAATTTTCGACTTTTGGACCTTCTAGATCATGCCCGTAGTAGGTGTTCATAGCGCTCCTGTAGTTGGAACCAAAAAATACCCACAATATAAAAAAGCAGGAGTAGGGTTTTATGCATCTTTGCGGGCCGAACCTGGGTAAATTCCCAGGCGCTGGTCACTCGATTTGCTCTTTGTGCGAGCCTTCCTCCCCGCCAAACCGTAAAGGGATCCCTCCGATCCCATAGGTGTCAATTCCCCCGACAATATCTCAAAACTTTATGCAAGGAATCAAACTTCTCAAAAATACTCAATGCACTTAATATGGAAGTTTTTATTATATCCCTTTTGGATGCCTATCATATTAGGATTAAATTCATAACCTAGACCAATTATAATTTTGTTTAACGACTCTCCATATAATATAAGTGAGGTAAGAGACTTCAATTATTTCAATAAGAGGCAAATACCACCATGCTCTAAAAAATAAGAGTGAAGCATACAGAGCAAAATTTCCTATCTCAAAAGATATAAGTGAAGCACATAGAGTATTCTAATAAATTCAGGATTCAGCGTGTCTCTCTCAAAAGATGTGTGCAACAACGATGATTGTGGAAAACTACAAAGAAAAGACTCATATCATACAAGATGCTCCATGCAAAACATATATCATGAGGTGAATAAAAATATAGCCTCAAGTAAATTTATCGATGAATTGAAGACGAAAGAGGGGATGCCCCAAAAGGCATCCCCAAGCTTAGGCTCTTTGGCATCCTTGAATATGACTTGGGGTGCCTTGGGCACCCCCAATCTTAGGCTTTTTCCACTCTTTATTCCATTGTCCATCATATCTTTACCCAAAACTTGGAAACTTCACAACACAAAACTTAACAGAAAACTCGTGAGATCTGTTAGTATATGAAAATAAATAACCACGTTAGGTACTCTTGTGAACTCATTCTTTAGTTATATTGGTGTAGTACCTACTGTATTCTAACTTCTCCATGGTTAATACCCTAGTCTGTAGCAATATGAAAGCTTCGTATACTTCTATAACCCAAACAATTCTGAAATATTAGGACAACCTGGGAAATTTATATATCAATATTGTGTAAAAATTTTAGACTCATTCGATGCTCTGAATAATTTGGAAAATTCCAGGACTGAGCGCAAAAGTTTCTATTTTTCAGCAAGATTAAATCAACAACCACCATAGATCATCCCAAAGGTTTTACTTGGCTAAAAAACTAATTCAAACACCAAAACACAATTACTATAGAAGTAATAATGTGGGAAACACTAAAAAACAGAAGCAAAAAAACAAAACACAAAAATAAAATTGGGTTGCCTCCCAACAAGCGCTATTGTTTAACGCCCCTAGCTTTGCAAAACACAATAGATCTAGGTATTTGCATCTTTGGTATTGGCAACTTTTGTGGGGACCTTCTCGAATCTAGGGGCTCTTTCCTTTTTGCCACATTTGTGGAGGAAGGATCCATCTTTATATCCAAAATGTCAAAATGCTTATTGCAAAGGGTAATAAAAGTATTCAAGCGATTAAGGTTCCCATTGATATGTTTAAGGGGTTCGTGATATTCTTGTAACTCGACCAAGTTCTTATGTAAGTCACCCAATTTGTCGAGAACTTGAACACCCTCTTGTGAAAAAGCAAACCCATTTTTTGGTGGAGGAACCCCTAAAATCCCTTCCAAACTTCATAAGCGGCATTCGCATCTGGCTTAATAAAATTTCCTTCTGAGGCGAAATCTGGAAGCTCTCTCTGATGCAAAGTTAATCCAATGTAAAAATTTCTAAGCAACACTTTTGCACCTCCTTTTAGATTGGAAATACAATAAAATTCCATTAGCCTGTACCAGGCATCTTTCAAATTTTTACCTTGTTTTTTTTGAAGTAAATAACTTCAAAATAGGGTGACAAAGGGGACATAGTAACGCTAGACATAGCAACCGGTAAATGGCCCGACAAGAAAGAAGCAACCAAAAGAGGGCAAATAAAAGGAAAATCCTTTTTTTGAAAATCGTTTTAGAAGTGGGGGAGAGGAAGACGAGAGGCAAATGGCAAACAATGTAAATGCAAGAGATGAGTTTGTGATGGGTACTTGGTAGGCTTGATGTGTATCCTCCACGGCAATGGCGCCAGAAATCCTTCTTGCTGCCTCTTGAGCATGAGTTGGCTTTCCCTTGAAGAGGATAGGGTGATGCAGAGAAGTAGATAAGTATTTCCCTCAGTTCATGAGAACCAAGGTATCAATCAAGTAGGATGAACAAGCAAGTCACCAATGGATGCACCTACACAAACAATCAAACTCTTGCACCCAATGCTATAAATGGTTTGTCAATCCCTTCATGGTTATTTGCAAGGATTAGATCTGATAGAGATAGATGTAAACGATTATGGAAAGTAAAAGATAAATAAATTGCAGCAAGGTATTTTTGGTATTCTTGGTTATTAGATATGAAAGTATATTATGGAAAGGAGACCCGAGGCCACAGATTACACTAGAGGCTTCTCTCTTGAAGGAAAATATCACGGTGGGTAAACAAATTACTGTCAAGCAATTGATAGAAAAGAGAATAATCATGTCGATATACAAGGCAATGATCATGCATATAGGCATCACGTTCGTGTCAAGTAGACCGAAACGATACTGCATCTACTACTATTACTCCACACATCGATCGACTCCTCCTGCATCTAGAGTATTAAGTTCATGAAGAACAGAGTAACGCATTAGTTAAGATGACATGATGTAGGGGGATAAACTCAAGTAATTTGATGCAAACCCATCTAGTTACCCTTGATGGAAACAATACAATATGTGCCTCGCTACCCCTACTTTGTCACTGGGTGCAGACACCGCAAGATTGAACCCAAAACTAAGCACTTGTCCCATTGCAAGAATTACCAATCTAGCTGGCCAAACCAAACCAGTAACTCGAAGAGACTTGCAAAGATATGAAATCATGCATATGAGAATTGAGAGAAGATTAAAATAAGATTCATGAATAGTCCGAACATAACCCAAAATTCATTGGATCTTGACAAACACACCGCAAAAGAGTATTACATCGGATAGATCTCCATGAAGATCATGAAAAACATGGTACTTGTCAGTGTTCAAGAAACGGGGGTACCCAGTCCTCCCTGCCTGTGGCCCAGGGTATCGCCCACCTCGTCCATCAGGTGAGGCCCGGCGCGACATCTCTCAAGACAAGGCCTCACGAGAACCCTGGGCTCGCAAGGAAGAACAATATCAAGACCCTCGGGGAAGAGCCTACTTAGGCCCCTCCTGAGGGGCGGAGATCTCTATGCAAGGCTCAGCCTTAGGAGTCAAGGATGACGCAAGGTAGGACAGGCAAGCGCCAGCTCGCCAGGCGGCACGGTTTCCTCTTTGGTTCAAAGGGAGCAAGGACATACGCAGGTTCCCAAAGCGCTGCCCAAAGGTTTCCATTCCAGTGCAACAAGACCATGACCGCCAGCCCAGTAGGGCGTATGTCATCGCTGAGCCCACCACTACATCACCATCATCTACTTTGTCGGTGAAGACTGCCTTTGGACAGGGAGCGGATGTACTCCTGCCCCCCTTCAAAATTGGCTATTGTGGGATTCCTTCCCGCCATTGAGATAAGGGAAGAGGACCCGGGCCGCCGCTATATATAGAAGCTAGGTCACATTGTAGAAGGGATCCGAAATCCGATCGAACACTTAGCCACTCCACTCTCCACCACCAGACAGGGAGCCAAGGACACACCTTGAGCGCCCTTGCGAGGCTGAAGCCCATTGTACTAGTTCATCACCAAAACCTCCACGAGAGGCAATCCACCAAATCAGGAGTAGGGTATTACACTTCGCAGCGGCCCGAACCTTGGTAATGTGTCTTGTTCATCTTCTCCCTCGTCTTCGAACGAGTTTGTCGTTGTGTCCATTGAGTAGCAAGCTAGGCTGGGTGAAGTCGTGGGGAGGACTTCGCACACACCCCTATGATCGAACCTTAATGGTTTTGCAGAGCCCGAAATCCGACATTTGGCGTGCCAGGTAGGGGGCATGTCGAAGTCCTGCTTGAGCCAAGCTATCCATCCACCCCGATAGCGGATTCTCGACAATCCTACGCCATGCGCCGATTTGCCAGCGTTACCCAGACAACACCTGTGGGCCGTGCCGGCTTGGGTCGGTCCCCTTCGCCTGCAGCCAATGTCGCAACAGGCCCGGACGCCCATGAACAACACGACTCCTCCCAGCCGGTTACCACACAACGTGACGGCTGCACCGCCACTCCATCAATCGTCTCGGCGATCGGGTCATCCTCCCATGTAAGGCCCAGGGCGGCGTGTGGCTTGGGCACGCTCTCCATGGCAAACGCGCTACTCCACTACCTCCCCACCCCTCACCGCTATGATGCCTGGCTCGGGCACATCGCGGAGCTCGTCCGTGCCGCCGGTGACGCTTCGTCCCTTTCCTACTCGCTCGGGCCCCAGCCCTTACTGGCGGACGATGGGGCTTATGACGCGCCACCACCTCATTCGTGTGGCGACGTCGACCCTGGACCCAAGCGCAAGGCCTGCCAGCGTGACCAGCCACGCGGGCCGCAAGCTAGGGCAAGGGACGAAGTGAGCGGCCAGGTGGTGCCCCAACCGCGCGCTGATGCTCACGCACTCCCTGCACTGCCGAACCGGCACCGCGTCCCAGCACCGCTCGAGGCGGCCCCTCAAGAGCACCAAGAAGAGGCCCGCCCGCGTGTGCAGCGGCACCTGTTGAACTGGTGGGCTGCCTCGCCATCGCGCCGGAGCTCCATCCAACTACATGACCCTACAAGTTCAAGCCTGATCTGCCACCTCGCTAGGACAGCACCGCGGATCCCGCCGAGTTCGTACAACTCAACTCGTTGAGCGTCCAGGCCACCGGCGGAGACAACAAGGTCATGGCATGCTGGTTCCCAATGGCCCTCAAGGGCGGCACACTCTCCTGGTTCCTCAACCTCCCGGTAGGATCCATTACCTTCTAGGAAGACCTGCGCAAAAGCTTTGTCGCCAATGTCTAGGGCACCCGTGACCGCGCGCTCATCGTGAACGACCTACGGCGCGTGAAGCAACAGGACGGGGAGACTGTGCACAAGTACATACAGAGCTTCACCAGCACGTGCCTCAGGATCCTTAAGGCGTCGATGAAGTCATCATCTCCACCTTCGCCGACGGTGTCACATACACCAAGACAAAAGAAGAGCTTGCCATGAACGATGAGCTGTGTTCTGCCCTGGAGATGTTCAACCTAGTGAACAAGTGCGCCAAGGATGAAGAAGGCCGCCTGCCCCTACGAGAGTTTCCGATGGCTGAGCCTGAGGAGAATAAGTCCAAGGCCAAGGAGGCAAAGTACAAGGCCCCGGCGGTGCTCGTGGTTGATCCTGAGCCAAAGCACAGCCGAGGTGAGGAGCACCCTGCGGGGGGAGACCGACCAGTGTCTTCCATGGCACCAACAAGCACGACACCGCCGACTGCTGGGAGCTCAAGCTGGTTCGCGCTGAACATTTTGTCCGACGCCTCGGACGTGCTGATTGCGGCTTTGGACGCGGCAGAGGCCACGATAGAGGCTGTTGGGACAACAGGGACCAGCACCAGGGGTGGCGCGACCCACCTTGGGAAGACCGCTGACACGACCCGCCTCAGGAGGATCGCTTGCGCAACCAGCCTCGAGAGGACCACTGGTGCGATGACCCTTCGGAGGGATCACGATGCGGCCAACCTCGTGAGGTTCGTCCTCGTGCGGCCAGATTGCCACCACTACTGCCTCCACCCAGAAGAAAGGAAGAGGACAGGTACGATGACGGGGCTGGGGGCTTCCAAGAAATCAGGGCCGTGTCATGCATCCTGGGCGGCGCTCAGGCCCCAGCCTCCAACCGCGTCTTCAAGCAGCTCTCTTGGGAGGTAAACGTAGTGCTCCCGAAGACCGAGGACATTCTGCCCCTCATGTGGTCCCAGACTGCCATCAACTTTGACTCGAGGGATCAACTCAGGTACTCTCCCATGGCCAGCAAGCTCCCCATGTTGTGCACCCCAACCATCAGCAACGTCCTCATCACCAAGACCCTCATCGATAGTAGAGTTGGGCTCAATATCCTCTCCATCGAGACCTTCAAGACACTCCAAGTACCATATGACCAACTTATGCCGACTAAGCCCTTCTCGGGAGTCCCTGGCGGTTCCACAGTGCCCATTGGACAAGTACGCTTTCCCGTCACCTTCGGTGGGCGCAACAACTACCGCACAGATACCATTGTCTTCATCGTCGCTCATATCCACCTCCCTTACAATGCAATCCTCGTATACCCGACCCTTGCTAAGTTCATGCCGGCGACCCAACATGGCTACAACATCCTCAAGATGCGGGAAACAGCAGCATCATCACCCTCAACTACGATGAGAAGGATGTCGTCTGCTCGCTCGACCGTGCTTACCGTTCAGCTGTGGCCGAACGCTCGGATGATGAAGAAGATATCTAGTCGCATGGAGATGAGTGTAGGGCAAAGAAGCAACTCGCCCTTACAGAGCGCCAGGGCTGGCACATCAAGGGAAGGAGCCTCATGCCCTGCCTTCAGGGATGAGGCCACCCCTCCCCTCGCATAGGAAGGCGCACCCGACGCCTCCCTTGGGTCAGATTTCGGGGCTTCCGTTTGGGAGGCACCCGGCCAGGCCGGTCCCACAAGGGAGGTGCTCGGGCACAACGTCGAGGCGCTTCCTAACATGCGATTGCCAGAACCTGGGGCACAGCATGAGGCGCCAAGCTCACGAGGGTCGGTCATCAAGCTGATCAAGGAACTTCAGGAGGCTCGGACTTGGCAAGGATGGGGACGCCCTGCACCGCCAATCGTAGTCCCCATCGTCGGCCTGGTGGGCCGTTCGCGTGTCTGCGCCAATACGCTCGCCAACAACAATGCATCATGCAAGATCCACTTCTCGCCGGCTCACGCCAATCACGGGTGGGCCTACCCGAACAACTACGTTCACATGCCCTTCGGCGTGGAGAACGCCAGAGTCACATTGCAACATCTTGCCTGGGCCATGCTCGCGCCCTGCTTGCCGAGGCATGACGAGGAGTTGGAGGAGATGCCCGGGCTAAGCACAGAACCCGGGCCTCGGGAGATGATGGGCCCATGAAGGCCGCGCTCGTGGGGGGCACAAGATCGAACTACAACAGAAGCGTTGGCTCTTCAGCGGCATGGCCGCGAGGTGACTTTTTGTTGGATTGTGCCAGGTAAATTTTTGGTTTGTTCCATTTAAGAGGCACGTGCCGGGCCGCGTCATCTGCAGGCAACCGGGGCGTACCCCTCCAGCTACCATGTTTACTAGTATTTTAGTAGTTTTTTCGTGCATGCAACGCCGTCCCTAACATTTTCCCTTGCCGACAAGGCATTTTGCAGGCGTGAATGTCGTCACTCCTGAGCGGACTCCCCTTTGGCCGCTCACAAGAGGTCTGGGATGGTGACTGTGCTTGGGTGCATTCCTGTAGCATCGTAGAATCTAGTGGCTAAGCTATGTTTGCACGGCCTAGTCCCATACACTTCATCTCCTAGGGTCACTGGTGTCTGACCCTCTCATGGCCTTAGGGCGGACGATCGGTCTAGGCTACGGTGAAGACCCCATGTCCCAGACGAAGCTATCAGCAATAAGATTCAGGCGCAATCCGCCTTCAGGTAGGGACCTCATGAGGTCAAAGCCACGCGTATGAACTCCCCTCGTGAGCTCCCAGATACACCTCCCAGTTCTACCGTGTCAGGCACGCGTATGAACTGAATGGGTCGTACACGCCTGGAGCCCCCGAGGATGTGGAGGGGTTCCTTCGCATGCAATGTGGTAGCCACAGCTCCGTGCTGGTGGAGAAGTCAACACTGCCCACAAATGGCTATGCCCATGCAATGTGGAAGCCACATCCCCGTGCTGGCAGAGAAGTCAACGTAGCCCACCAATGGCTATGCCCACGCAACATCGAAGCCCTATGCCCAGTGCTGGGGATAAACAACTGAGGGCACTCCAGCGGTTGCATCTAACCTCAGAAATACTCCTTGTGGCTCCACCTCGCAGCATTCCCTAGGACATATGCATGAGGGGCCGCACGGGGGCTACTACCGATGCTCTTCAGGAAGGTATGGGAGCCGCTCGTACATCAAGGGGGACTCCCGAGCATCACAACTCAGGAGCCTCACTGGCTCCATAGCCCTTCACTCCACGGTGGCGTCCTCGGTGATCTGGTTGGCTCCGTCGGCGATTGAGGTATGTGCGGGCCCGGGCCCTGCGGGACGCAGAGATCAGTGCACTCAAAGTCAAAACATTAACGAGGACGTTGAAGCCGCTCATATGTCAAGGGGGACTCCTGAGCATCGCAACTCAGGAGCCTCACTGGCTCCACATCCCCTTGCTCCACGGGGTCGTCCTTGGTGATCTGGTCTTCCCGACGGCGGTTGAGGTATGCGTGGGGCCGGGCCCTACCAACACAGAGCAACACAAGAAGCAAGAAGGAAACACGGCGAAGAGGGGAATCGTGCAGTCCTACAATTATTACAAGCATTAAAGTTTTGCCAATACACCAAGTTTAACACCTCCAAGAGGCATGTCAAATGATGTAGGGAAGAAAAAGGAAGGGAGGATCAGGGGGAGCTCGCGCTGCCACTCGCCCCGACCATGGGGAGATCTTCGTAGACATCACCGGCATCGTCCTCCTCGCCACTAACTTCTGTAGTTTTAGGGGATGGTTGAACGGTGACACGGCGAACCTCTGCACCGGCTTCTCCATGGCGGCCTTCACTACTTTCGCAACACTGTAGCGGACCCCGCGGGTGACCAGGCGAATCACGGCGTCAAAGTCAAACCCTAGCTCGCGAAGGTGAAGATGGCTAAAGATGCGCATCGCGGCCTCAGAAAAGAGGTCGCGGCCTTGGGGACATCTCCCTCAAGCGCCTCACCCAACCTTGAAGCAAGCTCCGTGTAGCCGGCCCCAGGAGCCACCATGGGTACGTCAAAGCCTTCCCGGCAGAGGGAGTGGAGTGCCCGGTGTAGCCGGAGCTCAATCGAGGGAGGGGCGCTGAGCTTCACGGCCTTCCTGCCCTCGGCCTCGATCAAGGCCTTTTCTACGGCCTTGAGCTAGACCCTCTTTAGGGCTGCCTCCTTCTCCGGCGGCTCCAGGCGCCCTTGCACTACAACGCCATCAGCTTTCGCCTCAGACAACTCAGAGTCCCTGGCAGCGAGCTAAATCTTGAAGGATTCAAGGGCCTCCCGTTGCCCGTGCAGCTCTTCCTCGAGCGCGGACTTCTCCCCCTGAAGGGCCATCAGCGAGATTCCACCTCACCGCGGCGCCCCTCGGCAGACGCAGCCTTGGCTAACGCCACCTCGAGGGCCTCCTTGGTCGTCGCGGACACCTCATCGCTCCTCGTCATGGCGGCCTTGGCTTGGTTGGAGGACGCCACGATAGAGGCGTTGGATCTGAGCCATTCGAAGAGGAGCCCCAGAAGCCCTTCCACGAGGCGATTATCAGCACCCGCGAGGGCACCCCGAACCTTTTCGAGGACGTCAAGGCCACGCAGGAGAGACACGAAGACCCCTCCGGAGGAGTCGCCTGGATGACCGCGCGGCACCTCCAGAGGGCGTGCAGCGCAAGGAGCGGGAGGCTCCTGAGGCTAGTCGGCAACTGATACGTCTCCAACGTATCTATAAATTTTGTTTGTTCCATGCTATTATATTATCTGTTTTGCATGCTTTTATGCATTAATATGCTATTTTATATTATTTTTGGGACTAACCTATTAATCTAGACCCTAATGCCAGTTTTTATTTTTTCGTTGTTTTTGACTTTTGCACGGAGTCCAAACGGAATAAAACCTCTGGAATGTTTTTTTCTAGAAAATATGGAAGCCACGAGACTTGAGAACCAAGGTAGAGGAGCTGCCATGGGGCCACAAGCCCACTTGTCGCGACCAAGGGGCCACCTGCGCCAGGCGGGCTTGTGGGCCCCTCGCAACTCCCCTAACCCTAATCGTCGGCCTATAAATACCCAAATATTCCAGCATTATCCTAATGATCCACTAAAACACTTTTTCGCGTCCAGAAGCCTCCGTTCCCTAGAGATCCAATATTGGAGCCTTTTCTGGTAATCTATCGGAGGGGGATTCGATCACAGAAGGCCTCTACATCAACTCCATTGCCCCTTCGATGATGTGTGAGTACTTCACCACAGACCTATGGGTCCATTGCTAGTATCTAGATGGCTTCTTCTCTCTCTTTGCTTCTCAATACCATGTTCTTCATGATCTTCATGGAGATCTAACCAATGTAATACTCTTTTGCGGTGTGTTTGTCGAGATCCGATGAATTGTGGGTTTGTTTTTAGATTATCCATGAATATTATTTGAGTCTTACTTGAATTCTTACATGCATGATTTCATATCTTTGCAAGTCCCTTGGACTTATTGGTTTGGTTTGGACAACTAGATTGGTAATTCTTGCAATAGGAGAAGTGCTTAGTTTTGGGTTCAATCTTGCGGTGTCCTCACCCAGTGACAAAGTAGGGGTTGCGAGGCACATATTGTATTGTTAGCATCAAGGGTAAAAAGGTGGGGTTTTCATCATATTTCTTGAGTTTATCCCTCTACATCATGTCATCTTACTTATTGCGTTACTCTGTTCTTCATGAACTTAATACTCTAGATGTAGGCAGGAGTCAATCGATGTGTGGAGTAATAGTAGTAGATGCAGAATCATTTCGGTCTACTTGTCATGGACGTGTGTCTATATGCATAATCGTTGCCTTGGATATCTTCATAATTATTCGCTTTTCTATCAATTTCTCGACAGTAATTTTTTCACCCACTGTAATACTTGCCATCATGAGAGAAGCTATCTAGTGAAACCTATGGCCCCTGGGTCTATTTTCCATATTATATTTTCAGATCTAAAACCAAAAACACCCAAAATACTTGCTGCATTGTTTTTAATTTTAGCTTTGCTTTCTGTTCAAGCACCCTATTATATCTATCTCTACTAGATCTCATCCTTGCAAATAACCGTGAAGGGATTGACAACCCCGTTATAGCGTTGGGTGCAAGAGTTTGATTCCTTATGCAGGTATATCTATTGGTGGATCGCTTGTATCTCCTACTGCATCGATACCTTGGTTCTCAAAAACTAAGGGAAATACTTATCTACTTTCCTGCATCAAACCGTTCCTCTTCACGGGAAACCAACACATGCTTGAGAAGTAGTAAGAAGAATTTCTGGCGCCGTTGCCGGGGTGATACATAGCAAGTCAAGATACCAAGTACCCATCACAAACTCTCTTGCATTTACATTATTTTCCATTTGCGTCTCGTTTTCCTCTCCCACACTTCACTAATTTGCCATTTTATTCACCTTCTTTGTTTTTTGCCTTTTTCCGGCCGGATCTCTTTTGTTTGCTTGTGTTGCCATGTGCTTCCTATTTGCTTGCATCTTCAATTGTTAAAAATCTATTGATATGGATCCTCATCCACATGCTAATCTTTTCAAAAGACCAAACTATGTTGAACCAATTGCTAGTGATTTGAGTGCACTTGATTATCTATACGAAGTTTTGTTTGAAAATCATGAATTTGAAAATTTTGATGATGTGTTGAAAGAAGAAATTGGTAAGGATAATCTTGACAGTTCCTTGAATGAAAAACATGATTGGCATGTTGTTAGTATGAATTCTTTGAATATCCATGATGCTAATGGTATGCAAAACCACAAGCTTGGGGATGTTATGCTTGATGAAGATGATATTTTTTTATCCCCATGTTTTGGTAATGACATGTATGTTATAATTGATCAGGACAAGAATTCTTTGTGTGATAGTTATATTGTGAGATTCCTTCATGATGTTACTGAAAATTACTATGAGAGAGGAACATATGCTTTTACATATTGCAATAATATCAAGTTTGCTTTCTATGTGTTGACAGTTTGGAAGTTATGCTTGTTTTGCCTTCCTATAATAGTTGATTTTTGTTCCCATAATTTGTTTGCTCGCAAAATCCCTATGCATATGAAGTGGATTAGACTTAAATATACTTGCCATGTGATTAATGATATTCCTATTGTTGCAAATAGGAATTATGTGCCTGTAGTTTCATTGTTCTTTATATAGAATGGAATCCTACACGTCCTACTATTCTTGGTAGACCTTTCCTTAGAATGATTGTCTCCATTAAGGAAATAACACTTTCCTAGAAATAAAATAAGATTGCCTTATGAATCTATTATGGGATCTACTTTTGGATTGCATACAGAAGATGACAATACCTAGATATATTGCGTTTTGCCTAGCTAGAGGCGTTAAATAATAGCGCTTGTTGGGGGGCAACCCAATTTTATTTTGCTTTCTCCTTTTTGCTTGTGTTTTGGTGTGTTTGAAACATTATTACTTCTGTAGTAATTGTGTGTTTGTATTTTAATTAGTGTTTGAGCCGAGTAAAACCTTTGGGGTGATCTATGGTAGTTGTTGATTTGATGGTGCTGAAAAATAGAAACTTTTGCGCTCGGTCCAGGAATTTTCCAAATTTTTCAGAGCGTCGAATGATCTGAAATGTTTACACTCGATTGGTATACCGGTTGCCCTGGCGGTCCTAACTATTCAGAATTTATACAGTTCCAGAAGTATTCGAAGTTACAGATTGCTTTGTGTTGACAGATTATGTTTGCTTTGTGTTGTTTGGTTATTTTGATGTGTCTATGGGTCGTATCGGGGGGTATGAGTCATGGAGAAGTTAGAATACAGTAGGTATTAAAAATATATAAATAAAGAATGAGTTCACAACAGTACCTGAAGTGGTGATTTATTTTTCTTATACTACTGGATCTCATTAGTTTTCTGTTGAGTTTTGTGTTGTGAAGTTTTCAAGTTGTGGGTGAAGATTTGATGGACTATGGAATAAAGAGTGGCAAGAGCCTAAGCTTGGGGATGACCATGGCACCCCAAGTCACATTCAAGGATACCAAAAAGCCTAAGCATGGGGATGCCCCGGAAGGCATGCCCTCTTTCGTCTTCAATCCGTCGATAAATTTACTTGAGGCTATATTTTTATTCGCCACATGATATGTGTTTTGCTTGGAGCGTCTTGTATGATATGAGTGTTTGCTTGTTAGTTTGACACAATCATACTTGATGCACACATCTTTTGAGAGATACACGCAGAATCGTGAATTTATTAGAATACTCTATATGCTTCACTTATATCTTTTGAGCTAGGCAATGTTGCTCTAGTGCTTCACTTATATCTTTTTAGAGCATGGTGGTGTTATATTTTATAGAAATTATTAAACTCTCGTTCCTCACTTATATTACTTTGAGAGTTTCTTAAAATAGCATGGTAATTTGTTTAGGTTATGAATTTAGTCCTAATATAATGGCATCCAAAATGGATATAATAAAAACTTTCAAGTTAAGTCCATTAACAACTATGAAAAATTGGATTCCATGCATATAGTTTTGAGATAATAGGAATGGTAATATGAGAGTCATGCTAGTGAGTAGTTGTGAAATGAATAGATACGTGTGTTAAAGCTTGTGATTCCCACACCATGCACGTATGGTGAACCGTTATGTAACGAAATCGGAGCATGACTTGTCTAATGATTATTGACCTTTGTGTGAGGGTCGGGAGCGCGCGATGGTTAACTCCTACCAACCTCTCCCCTAGGAGAATGCATCTAATGCTTTGTCTGATGACAAATAGACTTTTGCAATAAGTATGTGAGTTCTTTATGACCAATGTGAGTCCATGGATTATACGCACTCTCACCCTTCCATCTTTGCTAGCCTCTCTAGTACAGCGCAACTTTCGCCTATACATCAAACCTCCTTCCTAAAAGCAGCCACCATATATTTCTCAAAACAGCCGCCATACCTACCTATTACGGCATTTCCATAGCCATTCCGAGATAAATTTCCATGCAACTTCCACTATGTAGTTTTTCTATGACTTGCATAATCACTTCATATTGCATATAGTTATAAGTAAATAAAGGTGTGATGATTTTTTCATTAATAGAACATTGTCCCATGAGAGAAAAGTATGATGGAGGATATGACTCCCTCACAAGTTGGGACGAGTATCTGGACTTTACAAAAAATAAAAGAGGCCAGCGAAGCCCAAAGAAAGAGGCCAAAGAAGCCCACCAAAATAAAAAAATGAGAGAAAGAGAGAAGGGACAATTGCTACTATCTTTTTCCACACTTGTGCTTGAAAGTAGCACCATGATCTTCATGATAGAGATTCTCCTATTTTGTGATATTCATTATGCATGACCACTTAGTTTTCTTTTTGAGCTTTCATACACTTACAACTCTAGGTGCATTTGTTGCATGGAAATCCCTAGTCACTCACATTCATATCTATTCATACGCCTAGTTGATATGAGATTATCTTCTCCGTTTTCCCTTGCACCCCCACCATATTCTATTCCTCCTATAATGCTATATCCATGGCTCACGCTCTTGTATTGTGTGAGAGTTGAAAAGGTTTGAGAACACCAAAAGTGTGAAACAATTGATTGACTTGTTCGTCGGGGTTGTGCATGATTTATATACTTTGTGTGGGGAAGATGGAGCATAGCCAGACCATATGATTTTGTAGGGATAACTTCTAAGGCCAAGTTATGTCGAAAGGACACGACTACCTTGTTGGTGTGCTCGAAGTATTACTGTTTTTATGTAAATATTAGACTATTGTTTTGAATCTAATGGATCTGAATATTCATGCCACAATAAAGAATATTACATGGATAAATATGTTGGGTAGCATTCCACATCAAAAATTCTGTATTTATCATGTACCTACTCGAGGACGAGCATGAATTAAGCTTGGGGATGCTGATATGTCTCCAACATATCTATAATTTTTGATTGTTCGATGCTATTATTTTATCTGTTTTGGATGTTTTATCCATTAATATGCTATTTTATATTATTTTTGGGACTAACCTATTAATCTAGAGCCTAGTGCCAGTTTTTGTTTTTTCCATTTATTTGAGTTTCGCAGATAAGGAATATTAAACGGAGTCCAAACGGAATAAAACCTCCAGAATGATTTTTTCTGGAAAATATGCAAGCCACGAGACTTGAGAACCATGGCAGAGGAGCTGCCATGGGGCCACAAGTCCACTTGCCACGGCTAGGGGGCCACCCGCGCTGGGCAGGCTTGTGGGCCCCTATTAAGTCCCCTAACCCTAATATTCGGCCTATAAATACCCAAATATTCCATGATTATCAGAACGAGCCACGAAAACATTTTTCTGCCGCTAGAAGCCTCCACTCCCGAGAGATCCAGTCTTGGAGCCTTTTCCGGTAATCTGCCGGAGGGGGATTTAATCACGGAGGGCATCTACATCAACTCCATTGCCCCTCCGATGATGTGTGAGTAGTTCATCACAGACCTACGGGTCCATAGCTAGTAGCTAGACGACTTCTTGTCTCTCTTTGCTTCTCAATACCATGTTCTTCATGATCTTCATGGAGATCCATCCGATGTAATACTCTTTTGCGGTGTGTTTGTCGAGATCCAATACATTGTGGGTTTATGTTCAGATTATCCATGAGCATTATTTGAGTCTTGCCTGAATTCTTATATGCATGATTTCATATCTTTGCAAGTCTCTTCGAGTTATTGGTTTGGTTTGGCCAACTAGATTGGTAATTATTGCAATACGAGAAGTGCTCAGTTTTGGGTTCATTCTTTCGGTGTCCCCACCCAGTGACAAAGTAGGGTAGCGAGGCATCAAAGGTGAAAATGTGGGGTTTTCATGATATTGCTTGAGTTTATCCCTCTACATCATGTCATGTTACTTAATGCGTTACTTTGTTCTTCATGAACTTAATACTCTAGATGCAGGTAGGAGTCGGTCGATGTGTGGAGTAATAGTAATAGATGAAGAATTGTTTTGGTCTACTTGTCACAGACATGGTGCCTATATGCATAATCATTGCCTTGGATATCTTCATAATTATTCGTTTTTCTATCAATTGCTCGACAGTAATTTGTTCACCCACCGTAATACTTGCCATCATGAGAGAACCATCTAGTGAAACCTATGGCCCCCGGGTATATTTTCCATATTATATTTTCAGATCTAAAACCAAAAACACCAAAAATACTTGCTGCATTGTTTTTACTTTTATTTTTACTTTCCGTTCAAGCACCCTATTATATCTATCTCTACTAGATCTCATCCTTGCAAATAACCGTGAAGGGATTGAAGCCCCCATTATAGGGTTGGGTGCAAGAGTTTGATTCCTTGTGCAGGTATATCTATTGGTGGCTCGCTTGTATCTCCCACTGGATTGATACCTTGGTTCTCAAAAACTAAGGGAATTACTTATCTACTTTGCTGCATCAAACAGTTCCTCTTCACGGGAAACCAATGCACGCTCGAGAAGTAGCAGCAACCGAGGGCAGGACAGGCGCAGACGAGTCCATTGGTTGCCGGCCCTCGGGGGCGGGACCTCTGGATCGTGATACCGACGCACCCTCAGGAATGGAGTCCACCACACCAGTAGGCATCAAGGGCTTCGGAAGCTTCGCAAAGGCGGCCAGGAGGGTTGCCCCGCGCGCCTCCCCATTTTCCCGCAAGAACCTCGCCAAGCGGCGATGATGCGTCAAAAGCAGCCAAAGTATTGGGGGACGCCTTCGGCTTGACACTCGCATTCTTCTTCCACATCTTCATCGCAGGGACGACCCTAGTTTATAGGCAAGGGAGGAACCATTAGCATCCAAGTTACCAAAGGGCAGGCAGAGTCAGACCCGGTCCTAACTCCTAATTGTCGACCCACTTCCTCTTTCCCTCCGCCCCGATGATGGTGGTGCCCTCTCCGAAGGGGGTGCCTAGGGCGCCAGACGGCAGCACTGCCACCGAAGGGATAGCCGCGAGCTCCCTTGCTTGGCCCATGGGCTACAACTCGAACGGGGAGAGGCTGCCACCTAGGACACCATGCCTGCTGGGGCAGGATGCACGGAAGAAGACTCGGCCCCTCGCTTCTTGGGGGTCGACAAGCAGGCGGACCGCGTGGCCTGGGGGGGGCGGAGTAAGCCCCCTCGCGACCATGGCGGGATGCGAGGAACCGCGGTGTCACAACCCTAGCTTAGGCTCTACTTATCATTGCATGTGCATCACGTCATCATGTTTAAATTCAAATGAATATTGAAATGGGGATGATTAAACCCTGGCAGATAATAAATTCAGCTAGGGTTCAACTTTAAAACTTTTCAAAGAACCAAAAGTGGCCTTAATAAAATGTTCATGACTTCTGGTTAATGCTGAAAAACAACTAGATGTGATGGATATTTTTCCTAACCATTTTGGATTTTTGAATTAATGCATAATGTATTTGAATTGGGGCATTTATTTACTACACCCTCTGTTCCTAAATATTTTTCTTTCTAGAGATTCAACTACGTACTGCATACGAAGCAAAATGAATGAATCTACACTCTAAATTATGTCTATGTACATCCGTATGTAGTCCATAGTGAAATGTCTAGAAAGACAAATATTTAGGAATTGAGGGAGTATATATAACTTAAGTGCTCCAAAATTTCTAAAACTCTTGAGGGCTTTTGGAATAAGCCAAGCAGTGCCCATAAATAATTTCAAGAATTATAAAAATGATTTAGTATTTTTACTAAATCAAAAAGAGGAAATAAATAGAAAACACAAATAAATAGAAAAAGCTGAGAGAGATGGCTTACCTGGCAGCCAAGCTAGCCGAGCCTACCGGCACCTCCCATGTCATCTTCCTCCTCCTGCCAGCAGGCAGAGGGGATGGCGTGCATGGTGCCTGCGCTAGCCAACACTACACCATGGGAACCGTCTGGATCCATCCGCCCTCTCCATTCTTACCCTCCTCGCCTCTCTCTCCCGCTCCTGTCGCCATGACCGAGCCACCATTCTTGTCGCTTGTCGCTGTCGTAGCCACTGTCAGTGCCTCGCTTCTCGAGCATGTCCATCGGGTTGGCAACGTCACCCTGAAGCTCTCCGTCGACCCATGCAAGCCCGGTTGGCCACAATCGTCGCCATCGTCTTCGTCTTCAAGCTCGTGTGCCAAATGTCGCCGCTACCGATTCGCCAGCCTCCGCAGACCTCGAGCTCACTAAGATCATCGGCCGATCCGCAATGAGTTCCTCCCCTTTTTATCTAATCCCTAGCCCTCGCGCGCACTCCCTTGCTGTTGTCTCCTCTATGGCTGAAAGCTCCTCACCGCCGGCCGTGTTGTCGTCACGGCCACGGCCTGGTCCAGTCGCATCTGAGCACGTCGTCCTTCCCCCCGTGATCCCAGGAACCCACGGATGACCGCACCTAGACTTCCCGAGCCGTGTAGCGTCGCCTGCCTCATCCCCATGCCCTGGTCGCCGCCGTGGATTTCGCTGCCATCACTAGAGACCATCTTCGACGGAGCTGATGGTCCAATCGGATTCGCGCGAGCCTCAGCTGCCCGTAGGTGCCTTCCGCTGCCCAAATGGTCGCCGGAAGAGGATTTTCGGTGACCCCCTCTGTCTCGGTTCATCGTCGGCGGCTTAACCCTGGCTAACCACCAGATTAACCTAAGGTAATTAGCTTCGTGGGTCACTTACACGTGGGGCCCGGCGCTGCTTAAGTTTAGGTTAAGTACGAAATTAATTAAGTTGGTTAATTAGCCTAATGGGTCACTGACTAGTGGGCCCAACCCCTAAATGAATTTGATTATGATTTAACTAGACCTAATTAACCTCCTGTGTCACTGGCATGTGGGTCCAACCGGTCATGTTTTACTTGGACCATGTTAGTTGACCTGATGAGGACATCATGACGTATGGGTGATGAAGTAAATGCTTTTAAGGATTTAAACTAAATAGAAATGATTTATTAATTCCAAAAAATATATAAAACTTCTAAAAATCATAGAAAATCATCTATAACTTGAATGGAAATAATTTATATATGAAAAATGATCAGAAAAATCCAATGAATCGGTTTATTCCATGATCATGCATGTTTGAGCAAGCTAACATCATCAACTAGGACATTTAATGATTAGGATAGTTTTATAAATAGTGTTGGAGTTGGAATTCATTATATATTTGAATTACACTTCACTTAATATGACTACCTATAGCACTAGGTCAATTCAACAGCTTAACATGCCATATCATACATCATGCTGGTCACATTGCATTAAATGTGTTCTTTCTTCTTTTGTCGGTGTTTGTCCCTTCTCGGTAGACGATGGTTCCGAAGTTGTGATGGTTGACTCTATGAAGAGAAGTAATGTCTTCAGAACTATCAGGCAAGCAACCCCTCCATGAGCATCCCGATAATATCCTACTCTCTCGCTCCTTCTCTCTTTTATTGCATTAGGACAATCACGATTCAACTTTTACGTGTTCTCTGTAGTTGAACCCATTCCTTTGCATGACCTGTTTTGCCACAGTAGATAGTTGAAACCACTTAGCATGAGTAGCAACTACTTGATCCTTGTGGTGCTTACTCATCCATGTTCGCTTACTACACCTGCTATGCTTAGAGTCGTGTCGGGTCTGATCCATCTAGGTGATGAATTGGAATGGTGGTGAACATGTCCTACTATGGGAGAGCTAAGTGTGTGAACACGATTTGGTAAAGGTGGTGATGAGAGGCCATGCAGGAGTACATGGCGGGTTGTCTCATTGGGACCGTCATTAGGAGCTGAGTTCTCTATATGTTATCCAAGACAAGATACTACCATGCATTGGGCCCGAAACCAATGGACCCTCTCGGCTTATTAATCGCCTTGATCTCTGTCCAGGAGTTGCAACTAGATTCTGGTGTTTGTTGGATGTGCTGGTGGCCGTGCATAGCGCGGACCGGAGGGGTAGGCTATGGCGTGGTAGATGCACCAGTGGCCGGGTGTACCAAGCGTAGAACCATCCGCCGTGGTGGGCTTGGTAATCCTATACACATTGTTTGTGGCCGTAATGGAAACTTCAGCCAGACTTCCTTGCGGGTTCAGTCTCAAGTAGGTGATAAACCTGGACTAGGGTCTTGTGTGATTGACGGTCGTGGACGACTCCCTTGCTGGGCTTCTGCTTGAAGGTTGCCAAGGTGCCTTCTTCGTGCACATGGCGGAAAGTGCCAGGAACGTGTGTGAAGAAGTATACACCTGCAGGGTGAATCAATCTGTTTGAATTGACGCGTCCTCGGATATGGACTACTTGGATTGCTTATGTGGTACATAGACAAGTGAAATGGATACTCTAAAATACGCAAGATAAGTGTGAATGCTATGGATGGCCTTCTCATAGGGAGACGGGAGTGGATCCATAGTGGTGTATTGATATGGTGAATGTGTGGACTCATGTACGCTAGCCCACCTCAAAGAGATACTTGTAGTCGTAGTATATGTTAGCCAAGAGTGAAAGCTGGATTGCTACAATAAACTCCACAACCCCCTTCATTGATACTGATGCATATAAAGTTAGTTCTCATGTAAGTCTTGCTGAGTACCCATGTAATCACGTTTTCTTAATTTATGTTTTTGAAGAGGAGACGTCAGTCTCATAAGTGGTACTTATGACGTGAAGTTCGATGTTGACCGGATCAGCTTGGGAATCCCAGACAGTGGTCTAGCTCCTTTGGTAGGGTCATTGTAGCTTTTCAGGCTCTTCCACCCGCTTTTAGTAGATGTCTGTACCCAGACATGTATCTTCAGCTTGTTTGTTTGAATGCTCTAAATGTAGGGTCATGTGACCCTTCTTGTAACATCTTACTATGTTGCTCTTCCGAGCCTTCTAAATAAATGTTGTATGTTGTATGGTTATGTTGTGATGCCATTGTTGTATCTATGCATATCGGGCATGTCGTGCGTAGGTGTAACGTGCAAACGGTATGTATGGGATTCGACACCTAGTTGTGTGCCTTTAGTATTACTCTTTACGGGGAACAACCTCTTTGTGCTTCCACCGAGCCTTGATAGCTTGCTACTGCTCCACACATTGATTGACCGGCATGTATCCTTCTTTGCTGTTGTGTCTATCCCTTTGGGGAAATGACTCACAGTGTAATGGAGTCCCTGTAGCCTGCTATGACTCGTCTACATGTAGTGATGACATTTATGTCCCATGGCGTAATGGAGTACTTGTAGCTTGCTATGACTCGTCTACACACGCTAGAAATCGACACCTGCATTGTTGGGTTATGTATGCTTGTCCTTGTACGGATGTGACACTTGGGTTCTTCGACTAGTCATGCCGACTCGGGTACTCTGATTTGAATGCTAGCAACACATTCACATACGTGAGCCAAAAGACGCAAACGGTCCCGACCCACGTAAGGTGGAAGCCGTGGAGATAACCATGCGTGAGGCCGAAAAGTGATGTGATGTGTTACAGGATGGTTTCTTATGCCTTAGGATCAGGGTCCTGACAGAGTTGGTATCAGAGCTTGACTACCTGTAGGATTACCAAGCCAAACTGGTCGATGTTAAGTCTAGAACTGCTTTAGTTATATAAGGGAATTGATTGTGGAAGGGAACCTAAGGCTCTTTTTACTCCTTTCCTTGTGTCATTCTAATTCTGAGTCACCCTCTTCTTTGACATGTAGATTAAAAACTAGGCTTTCTCATCGATCTATTAGGATGACTAGTAACTATGCTGGAGACCTATAGGAATGTTGTTGTCTTCCTGGATCGATGTCCCCATAAGAATTCATTGTTATGTTGTTAGTTGTCTTGTAGGTTGCCTCATATTTCATGCCCGTACAACCATTATGCTATCCGAGTTATCCAAGGTTTCTAAATTATCTGATGCAATTGCAAAACTCTTTCATCTTGTGTTAATTTCTTTCAGGCCAAACTAGCACACTAATTATTGTGTTGGGGTACTCCATTACCTCGGTGTGTTTGTTGAAGTGTGAGGAAACCATGTTGTTTTAGTGAAGCACCCAACAGTCTAGTTGTGTTTGTGTTTCTAGTGTGATAATTCTGGCCATCATTATCGAAAGCATCCTGTGATGCCACTTAGTCAGTAGGTACTCTATTTCTGGGTTCATGAACCCAAGGATCATTCTGCTCACTCCCATTCATAGTATTTGCTCGTCCCTTTAGGATATTAGTGACCTTTGTGATAGTCCTCAAGGGTTGTGGTACATCATCTTCCAATACCATGAACCAGTTATGGCAGGAGTTATTTGTGAACGAAAGAGCACAACATGAGTGCTCACGGTGAGTTCTCTATTACATAGTCATAACTCTGCCAATCCTACTCTTCGGCATGGTTTATCCGGAAGAATTGTGTTGAACTCAATCGACATGCTAACCTATGCATCTACAACTCAGGAAATTTATGTGCTCTCAAGTTGCCCCTCTTTATTTGTATTCCGACCTTCATCTATCAATGGATAGTCAAGAGTAGTTGTGCATTCATGTTCATTGATGCCTATTATTCTTGTGGTCTTTCAAGCCATTCTATTTCAGAATGACTAGGATAAGCAAACTCCAGTAGCTCATCCATTTCTAGGATTGGGTCAAAGCAGTTGTATTTCGCAGATCAAAATGCCAATCCAGCTGTTGCTCTGTTCTACCTTGAAGTATTACTCCCTTTAAGGCAGGGTTGTCATGGGAATTGCACAACCTCTTATGACTTCTTGGTATAGTGATACTTATCGCCATCATCATTCATTCCTCGTCCTTTGTGTTGTTTGTAACTAGAATACCGACAAGTGAATCATGATGTGTGAAATCAATACTCCTAGCAACTTTGTTGCTTGGTAGTTAATAGACAATAATTTCATTCTTGGTGTATTGGTTATTTAATTACCACTCTAAAGATTTATCGTGATACCTAGATCATTTTGCATGGTGCACTTTCTGCTCAACGAGTTAGGATTGTGTCAATCCCTCTCTCTTTTGATCATATCGTCTTGCCCTGAAAAGCGAGATTGTTCCCGAGCTCAAGAACATATTGGTGGATCATGATTTTTCGAACATCTTCTCGAAAGTATTACCAAGGTGTTACTTGACCGTTATGTTGAGTTCGTGATCAAGATGGTTTCTCTATAAACCACTCCTTCTCCAAGACTCTGTGTGGGATACCCTAAGTTAGTTGGTTTAGCTAAACAACAACTTGGAGAGTTGAAATATAAAGCTTGATCTAACTTAGCTCATGTCAAGGGGATATCTTTCTGTTTGTGAGGCTGTGTTAAAGAAGGATGATATCTTCACCGATTGATCTTCGTGATCAGTTGTTGCATGGGCTATCGTCAAATCAGAATCAGAACCAATGGTTATCGTATTGTTGTTTTACTCGTGGATCTTTCCTCGAGCATACACCGTCACATCCCTTGGCCTGACCAATGCTACTATCTAGCTCACATAGTTGCATAATTCCATCTTCATGGATAATTTATTGAATTGTTGTTGAGCCCATTGACAACATCCTTATCTCTTCCATAACTCATGATGAACATTAAGTATGTATTGGACACTTTTGTAGGCATTATCTTTGTTAGTGCATCTAGTGCCCCTTAGTGATTTTGGTGTATTAAAGATTTACAAGTTAAGGTACTAATGCGTTTGTGAGTGTACACATGCTCTATAAGTTGATGAGGAGTTGGATATAATCGGAGATTATTGATCCCTAAAAATGTATGTCTTCAAGTGAAGACTTTGGTGAAGAATTTCTGAAGACTTTCTGAAGACTTTGGTGAAGACTTTGTGAAGACTTTGAAAATGAAGAAGTTGGTGTGACCTTCAAGATATGAACGAGGAATATGAAGCGTGAAGACTTATGTTTTTTTAATTTCGTTTCCTTTATTTGAGTCATAGGAAACACCGTACTGTTAAAGGTGGCCGAGGTAATACTAAGGAAAATTTCCAACTGATGCTCAACTCCAAAATCCTCAACCCATACAATCCTTTGAGTGAAGCCTTGGAAAATCTCTTACGGTTCAGACAAGTTCTTCAGTGACAGAGACGAAGTTCGTTTGGTCTCTGAGGAAATTGATCTGACTGAGGATTTAGGATTTCGCCAGTGCGAATTGCTAGTTGTGAGGAACATGATAAGCTGAGGACTTTCATAGTTCGAAATTCCGACCGTTGTTGTGGTTAGCGCCAGTTGTGCCCAATCATTCTTATCCACATAACGGTCATATCATTGGGGGCATTTATGTCTTATCATGTCAGGTTGCATCCTGGCTATAAATAGCCACCCCCAAAACCACTAGCTGGTTGGCTGCTCCGAGAGAGAGAACTGACACTTGTCATTTGAGAGCAACCCATCCTCCGAGGACTTTTGAGAGAAAATAATCAATGAGGAAAAACCTACAATCAAAGCACAAAACCCAAAGTGATTGAGCATCACTGAAGGAATTCCTGATTGGAACCAACGCTTGTTACCTTTGAGGACTGTGCATCCTCCAGACGGTTAGGCGTCATGGTCTAGTGCTCCTGCAGTCAATTGGGGACCACGAAGTGACCTTGGTCTAGAGCATCCAGTAGTAAATTGTGGATCACCGGGTGACTAGTTTGTGAGGGTTTTGGAAGTCTACCATGAAGACTTACCACGAGTGTTGGGCGAGGATTGTGTGACCTTAGCTCAAGGAGAATACGGTAAGGACTGTGTGTCCTGGGACTGTGTGTCCTCTGGTTTAAATACCAGGCCGCTCCAAACCAGACGTATGACTGTCACAACAGTTGCAACTGGGTCATCAAACCATAATCTTCATCGAGCTATCTGGTTCTATTTCCTCAACCCCTCTATTCCTCATATACCTATTGATGAAATTGATTGTTACTGTTTGAAGAATTTGAGTGAAGACGTTCACAAATTCCTCACCTCAAATTCTTCAAGTTACCTTGTTCATCACTGCTTATCCTGTATCATGCTACTCTCTAGTTGTGCATGTTTCATTTCATCATGAAGACTATGGTGTTACTATGTTCCTCATGGACTTGAGTACTTATACCGCTGCTAGTTATTCTTCACATTCCAAATTCCTCAAAGTTGAAATTCCTCAAGTGATGAATTGTTAAAAATCGCCTATTCACCCCCGTGTAGTCGATATAACACACTTCCAATCTTTAGGTCGTGCACCCGAAGTATGTGTACAGTGTAAACGTCACTTCCTATTATTCACATGTACCTGGTGTAAGTTGCCACCGTGAATTAAGCGAAGTTGATTTTGCTTCCTTTGGAATCATCCCAAATCAGTCATGCACGTGCGAAGTGTTCTATGGGTTGGTAGACTTGCAACCTCCAATCCACATGTAACTCCTAGAACACCAAGCCACTTATTGATTTGTTCAATGAAAAGAAGTCCATTAAGTGCTAATACTAATTCATGCACCGGGCTTCGTTACCTCAAAGATGGTTCCAAACAAGAATTCAGAAGTGTTTGGTTGTAAGATTTCTAGTGTGGTCACGTTTGCCTTCGGCAGTGAGTCCACATGAGTCTTGCAATCCAGCTCATGTTTTGGAGTTAGCTTCCACAGTTCATTGGTCAAGGAAATGGAAGTGATTGGAAGAATTGTTGCTCATGATATGACACTCAAGGACAAGGAAGAGATTCACCACAAGTCTAGAGGTGCTTACAAAGCCACAATGATGCTCGCACTACCTCAAGCGACAACCTTGTCACAAATGAAGAGATAAGCCTCATGGTAAAGAAATTCAACAAGTTCTACAAGAATAGAAGCAAAGATCGAAGCTCCAACTCAATATATAAAGAGAAGCGTTCGTCAAGTGGTGACCGTAACTGCTACAATTGTGGGAATCCCGGAAACTACTCCAGTGAGTGCATGACTCCTTACAAAAGGAAAGAAGAGTCACCAAGAAGACGAAACTCAAGAGACAAGTCACCTCGAAGAGATAGAAGGAGTAGGGATGATCGTTATGAATGAAGACACTCAATGAGAAGTAGGGACTCGGAGAAGAAGGACAAGCGCACCAAGAGCTACTCAAGAAGAAGACATCAAGGTCATATTGGTAAATGGGGTTCCCGCCCCGAATCCGACAACCACTCCGAGAGAATCGATCACTCCGAATCCGACTTTAGTCAAGATGAAGGTGTTGCCGGACTTGCACTAGTGACAGCCGACTCCTAAGACATATTTGATTCACCAAATGAAGGGCGTGGACATTGCTTCATGGCTAAAGGCCCCAAGGTATCACACCCCAAGTATCTTGATTTCAACAGTGATGAAGATGACTTATTAATTGAAGATGACTTGCTATTTGACAAATCTAGTAACATTAGTCAAAATGAACTTGCTAGTACCGATTCTAGTCTAGATAAGTCGTGCGATGATGATAAGTTGGAAATAGAATGACTAACTCAAGAACTAAAAATTCTTAAGTTAGTTCATGGGTCAACTCTAGAATATCATAAATAGCTTGTAAGGACACATGCGAAGCTCCACTTCGAGAAACTCAATTTGGAGCAAGAGCATGAGTTCCTTAAAGCTATCAATGACGCTGCTCGAAAGAAGACTTCCTCTTATATAGCCAAGCGACTTCTCTTGTCTAAGTTCATGCCACAAGTTAAGTCTAAGCAAGATAGTAACAAAGGAAATAAAGGTTCTTCAACTAGTAGCAATAAAAATGATAACTCCCATGATATTGCTTCTAGTAGTTCACTTGATCCCACCAACTCTTCTCTTATCCAAGTTACACTTGATCAAGAAAATAAACTTTTGAAAGGGATTATAGAGAAAGGTATCTACAAGAGTCTTGAGGGTTGCAAACAATTTGAGGAGATTGTACGCAAGCATGGAGGATACCAGAAGAATCATGGTGTTTGCAACTTCAACGCTAATGGAGTTGAATGGGAAGAAGGTTAATACCCCAATCCCAAGTTTTTTCCTCAAAAGGAGAAGTATGAAAATACCCTCCCCAAGGGAACAAAAGCTCAACCTGATCTTCTACCACAAGATACCAAGCTCATGGCCAAGAACAAGCTTCAAGAGTACATTGACTCATATGAAGATGAATCTCGGCTTTCATGAAGTGGGCTCCCAAGGCTACTACAAGCTCAACTTCTACAAGTGCTACTTCAACACCAAGGATCCCCATCAACTTGATGTGGGTACCCAAGAAGAAGAACTAGAGAAGTTCTTGAGGGGTGACTCCACCAATGAAATCCACTCATATTCATTATTGGCAAGAACTAGTTGCAATCAACATCAACATCTTGCAATAGTAAAAGTAGTCACACAATCCCTCAAAGGTAAGCTAGGGACAAGGTAATCAACAAATCAGTGGACATCATCATATACGCTTTGCACTCCATGTCCATAGATATCCTTGTATTTGTCTTCTGTGTGTTGGGACTAATCCATATAGGTGAGAAGAGTAATGAAACAACAAGGATGCTCCCAACTCTTGGTGATCTTCATCAACTTTGAGCATCCATCACTACTACTCCTAGATGAAGTCTTCATCGACAAAACCCAAGTTTAGTTAGCCCTCCTATGGGGGATGTCACATCAAGGGGGAGCTTTACTCTAAGACTTGAGTTAAAGCATATCATAGTATGTGACAACATTGAAAGCTTTATGTAAAAGTGGTAACCCCACTTGTGCTTAAATGATGAGTATGACCTATAATCAGGTATTCTTACTTGGCTCCTAAGTCAATATACTCATACATAGATGACTCAGTCATCACCAACGTGCTTGTTAGATGCTAATGTGTTTGTGCATGTGTGCCATGATTTCATTTGACATCTTATTGTGTGAGCATGTTAGTCAGCATTTATTTACTCATTCTAGGATGTCCAATTGTTGCTATTTGGCTTTTGATTTTTTATTTGCCAATTGGATGTACAAGAATGCCTAGGAACACTCCTCTAGCTATCTATGCTTTCTCACCTCATATTTTATTCATGTTGCATCACAAAATTTGAACAAGTACTTTTCGATCTCTCGGTGTGAGGAGCAATCGAAGGTCCGTATCGACAAAGGACTAACCATTAAAACCTCCCAAGTGCATCTTGGTGGAACCAACTCAAAATTCTTGGTCTCACCGAACGCCTAGGGTTGATCTGTTTTTTCTATCTCGGTACTACCGGTTCCATATTCTTGGTCACACCGAGTTTCCCTGTCAGTTGACAGTTGAGAAATTCGATGACACCGAAAATTTAAAATCGGTGTCATCGAGAGTGATGGGTACATATGTTGTGGACCCCAAGGCTATGAAAATCAATCTACAAATGTTGCACCACAGAACCCTAACTACTGAAGAAAGACCCCCTGGTCGTCGCCCTTGTCTTCCCGTGCACCTCTCCCATAGGTATCTTCACCGTCGATAGGAATATTCACCACTGTCCATGCCATAGCGGATCCATCACCGAGCTAGTGTGTCGATTCAACCCTTATTGCACCCCCATCCAAATATTGCGCAAAGGGGTTCAATTTATCGATAAACCACCATTCGCAAACTATTCGATCCGACTAAAACTCCATAGTGTAGTGAATGATCAAATTTCTAGGGTTTGCCTTCAGCCCGATGAAACTCGGTGGAACCGACGTGAACAAATCGGTGGCACCGATTTGTTATTTGTGCTGCTGAGAACTTTCTGAGTGAAACTGAGTATTTCTTTTCGGTCTCACCGAAAGGAGTGCCAAGTTTTGGCTAATGAGAAAGTCAGTCTCGGTAGTACCGATATTTTCTCTTCGTCTGTACCGATTTTCATGTGACAGAATGCAAACTTTGGAAATTCTTAGTTCAAACGGTCAAAACCCATCTTCATTTTGTGATGAATTGTCCTATTCCACTCTTCTCAACTCTATTCATAGGGTCAGATGTGTGAGATGCTGAAGATAGCCAGAATCTGTAGGAGCAGAATGTTGATATGAGTTCAGGCACTAGTCCTGAGTCCAGTTCTTGCTTAGATCTAGGCACTCCTAGTATTCATGGGTTGCCTAAGTCTATAAAAAGGACCAGGAAGAGACTCAATTATGAGGAAGAGGATTCTGATTTTGTGCCTGAGGAGGTTCTTGCTAAAAAGCAAGAGAAGGCTGCAAAGAAGACTGCTAATGAGGCTACCTCATCTAGGAGGGTAGTCAGCAAAGTTTATGCACCTCCTGAGACTTTCAGAGCACATGAGATTGGTGGAGCAACTATGTCTATTGAGATCCCCAAGAAATCTTTGCCTAAGAAGGCAGGAGAGAAGAAGACAGCCAGGAAACGGATAATTCATGTTATTGGCATGCCTACCTCTATGTTTGAGGATCCAAAGGAGGCTGCTGGTGCTGCTGCTGAGGAGGAGGAGGAGGAACCTGTTGTCAAGGCCCCTCCCAAGAAGAAGCAAAATAATCTTATGGCAGATGTTATGCCTAAGCTTGGTCCCTCTAAGAGCACCAAGGCTGCATCCAAGAAGGTTGCTGCAGGGAATTCCAAGAGAACTGCTAGAGATATTCCTGCTGCTGAGAAGAACAAGACACCAACTTTCAGAGAAGCAGATGATGATGATGCTATGTCAGTTTTGATGAAGCTTAGATCTCACCTTCCTGAACACAATGCGAGCCACCCAGTTGCTGAGGATATGAAGAAGAGGAAGGATTCAGGTTTGAGGGCATGGAGAGCTATTGATCCATATGCCTAGAGGATAAAAACTATTGTGGACTATAGATTCTACACCAAAGAGCATCAAGACTTCTATGAGACTATCTTACATCACAAGAGTCCTCCAGTCAGTGATATGAGATACGTTGACTGGAAGTATATCAAGGCAAATGAGGACTATTTCCCATGTGTGCAAGTCATCTTCAACTGCATTGGCCTGGACAAGTTTGTTGGCAAAGATTTTATGACTTGGAATGATGAGATGATCATGCAGTTCTGCTCCACTTCTCACTTCTATGGAGATGGCAGGATATTGTGTATGATTGAGGGAGCTAGATACGAATCTACAGTTGATAAGTGGGATACCATCTTAGGAGTCCCAGAGGTTCAGGATGGTGACTTGGATGTCTACTCTAAATTCATGGAGAGCCACAATGCTATGAAGGATATGTACACTGCTATCCTAGCTGCTAACTTGCAATCACACAAGTTAGGATCCATTTACTACCTCCAAGCAGGCCTCCGTACCATGAACACCATCTTGAGGCATACCTTGATGCCTAAGTCTGGAGATGAGAAGATGATTTGTGGCTACTCCATCAACATGCTTATCCATCTGGACAGTCACAACAGGATTTGAGTGATGGATTTGCTTGTAGAGACAGTGAAGAGGGTTGCTGCTGACTAGAAGCGCTCATGCTGATATGCACCCTACATTTAGATGCTTATCAACTCCAAACTTGAGAAGCACATCTTTTCTCTAGATAGACCCCACATGCCACTTCAACCAGATTTTGAGGACAACGTTGTGGTGATGGACCCAGACCATCCCACATCAGCTGCAGCTGAGGCAGAGGCAGAGGCAGAGGCAGCGTGGGCCACTAGTGCTCAGGTCCCCAGATCCAGGAACGAGCATATGGATCTCTTGATCTACATTATCATGGTCATGAAGAAGGACATCAAATCCATTATGGATAGCCATGAGAGCCTTGTGAACATCTTTGAAGATAGTGCGAAAATTCTAAATGACAAGGTAGATGGGCTGATTAAGATAGTCAATGAGCTTAAGAAGGAAGTTGATGAAGCTCCTATCCGTTGCACCTCTTCAGAGTCTAAGTCTTCTGATGATGATGAGGACAGTGCACCTATGAACAGGACTGCCCAGTTCACGACTAAGGAGAGGACACCTATAGTGGTAGTTCCGGAGACGAGACCTTCATCTTCTGCTCCAGCTATAGTGACATCAGCTCCATCAGCACCTCCAGTGCCTCCAGTGTCTACCTCAACTCCGTCCAGGACATGAGCAAATGTCTTCGCCGACGCAGTTGTCTCTACTCCGACATCGACCACCAGAGGAGATCAGCTATAGACCGATGATTAGCTATATCTCTTCGAGGTTTTGGTGTCTTGTTTCCAAAGGGGGAGAAGTTGTATATAGATCTAGGCTTCGAGTGAGAGAGAGCATCTTCTTTATATTGTTGTTTTACAAAATAATTGGTATTTTGGTTTCGATGTGAGATACTTTTGTGTGTGTTTGATCATATGCTTGAGTGTGTGTTGCTACTATTTCCTATCTTTTGATGGTTATGTGATGATCATTCACTTTGCTTCGTGTGTTGTGCTATGTTGTTAAATCCTATTACTCTCGCACAACACCAAGTTGGATGTGACATGGAAGAAGTGCCCCATGTACCTAATCGATTATGCATTTGCATTCAAACGCAAATCTAAAAATAATGCAAAAATTTAGGGGGAGCTTTTAGTTATCACATACTTCTCAAAGCGATGATTATATTCACTGATTATCATATGTCAAATATTTGATCTATATGTTGTCATCAATTACCAAAAAGGGGGAGATTGAAAGCACATTTGTTCCCTTGGTGGTTTTGGTAATTAATAACAACATATAGGTCATTGAACTAATGTATCCACTAAGCATGTTTCAGGAAAAGTTCAATGATGGGTTGGCAAAAGAATTATTGAATTCCCCAAGATGCAAGGAAAAAGATTGGCAAAGCTTCAAGCAAAGGACTCTACATTTTACCTTTTTGTGAGAGATCACTTTGAGTCCATAGGAAAGCCAATACTATTAAAAGGGGGTAAGGTTTTGTTGGTGTACAAAATGCTCATACGCGCACACGTGATAGTCACCAGATACACCCACAATCTCTTCCACAAAAGTCTGTCCAAAGCCAAATATTCAAAATTGGTGCAACCAACACTTTCCACTCGGTGCCAGAAGTGCGAGGACCTTGAGCAGAAAGGCAAGGAACAGGCCACCAAACTATCGAGCCTGAAATCCGATCTCCAAAAGGAGCAGGTGGATAGGCGGTTCTTTCAAGAGCCGATCCGCCAAGTTAAGGATATCACGGATCGTAAGTTGTATTTACTGCAGTGTGTCTTCGGTGATAGCAGGTTCGCATTACTCACCCAAGTGTGGCAATCCTCAGGCGCCTGCTCGGACCACCAGAAGAGCATAGCGGACGCGATTCGGTATCAAGGGCAAGTTGGCTCCTTGTTACATTGGACCTTTTCGCATTCTTGCTAAACAAGGAGAGGTTGCCTACCAATTGGAACTTCCGTCGCATTTTCCCAAGGTTCCTGATGTCTTCCACGTCTCGCAACTCAGGCGTTGCTTCTCGGACCCTGTCCGTGAGGTAGACCACGAAGCGCTTGATCTCCAAGATAACCTTACATATCGAGAATACCCTGTTTGTATTCTTGATCAAGCTGAGCATACCACTCGGCGAGAGAACATCAAGTTTCTCAAGGTTCGTGGTCACACCATTCTAAAAAGGAGGCCACATGGGAAAGTGAAGATCGTCTTCAACAAGAGTACCCCGCGCTCTTCCCGATGACTTCAAAATCTCGGGACGAGATTCTTTTGAGTGGGGGTGAGTTATCACATCCCTAGCTAGTGTCATAGGACAGCATGTGTGTGTGCATCATATATCATTTTTCCATCAACATGAAATGGGGACTAAAGGAAACCCCAAACCCTCATTCGAATCAAACCAATTCAAAGTTTGTGAAAATTCAACAAATCCAAAATGCCCATCTGAAATGTCCCCTATGTCTGATAAATATGGACATGATTATACAAGGGATCATTTAAAATATTTGAACAACTATAGCAATTTAAAAGTAAATGATAAAGCTTCTGAAAATATCAAATAAATCATTATCATTATTTTAGTTTTCAAAATATCATGAAACTTTTTAGATAAGTTTGAAATATTCAAACTACAATATATAAAATATTTGGGATATTCTAAAATAGCATATGTGCCTAAAAATAAAATAAAACAAATGTCAGAAATTAGAAAAGAATGCAAATAAAGAAAAAGGGGGAGAAAAACCCACCTCGGCTTACCTGGAGAAAAGGCCCAACCCACGGGGGGCAGCAGCGTCTTCTTCCTCCTGCCAGGAGGAGAAGCAGCTGCGTGCCTCCACCGCAGCCGGTCGTGGCCACGCGCTGCCCACCTCCTCCCTATCTGCCTGGCCACCTGCTCGTCGCGCTGGCGAGAGGATAGGCTCCGCCGCCGCCTGGACCCGTTCCCCCTCGCCATTCCTCTCTTCTCCTCTCCCTTTCTACCCCTCGCCGGACTAAAGCCGCCGACGATTCGCCGTCCTCCGAGCGTCCGCGACGATGCCACGACGCCAAAAGCCCCTCCGGTGAGGCCCCGGTCCGTTTCCCCTGGTTCCGTCGCCATTCCCCTCCTTAAGTCCCGTCGATAGCCAGAGCCGAGCAGAGCTCGCCGCCGGCCATGGCGTAGCCATGGCCACAGCGGCGAAAGCTCGCTCCCGACCATGGGCTCGTGCTCGTAGTGTCCCTAGGAGCCCGTAGCTGCAAGTAGCTCCTCCTCCCACAGCCTGTTGCTCCGTAGCCTGTCCTACCCGAGCCGTCGCCGCCTCTTGGCTCGATGTGGTCGTCGTCTCTGGTGACCCCGAGCCCCCTCTGCTGCCCTGCTAGACACGCAGGTGCACGGGCTACCTCCCGGTGCCCTCCGCGCGCCAAATGGTCCCCAAAGGCGCAACTTCGGTAGGTCGCCGCCGTGCTGTTGGTTGTCACCGGCCCCGGTCCCGTGGGCACCGATGTGGCCGGCCATTAGTGGCTAATTCCCCTCTTAATTATTCCCAAGCTGCGGGTCGAGCCCTGGTCAAGGAGGGAATTAGGCCTGTGTCACAGACTTGCGGGCCTCGCACGTCAGGTTTGACCTGGCCTAGTCAGCCGACCAGCTGACGTCGTACTGACATCAGGCTGATGTCGTATTTCATTTTTTAGTTTTAAAATAATTTTAGAAATTGTATAAAATTTAAAAATTCATATAAATTAATCTATAAACCAGATGAAAATAATTTATATATGAAAATTTATCAGAAAAATTCAGTGAATCCAATGGTGCTATTATCATGCATGTTGGAGCAACCTATCTAGATGAACCTTGAAATTTATTAATAGGTTATCATATGGAATTTGAAATGAAGAACGATTTTGAACCTATATTCAAACTCCCTTCAAATTAACTTGGACACTAGTTGCATTAGCTCATCCATACATGCTACCATGTCATGATCATGCATCATATTGTTGCACTTGCGTGTATTGAATGCTATTTATCTGCATTGCGGTAGGCCCTACTTCTGAGGATACCCCTGAGTATTCAATCGAAGGAGAGAACCTTCCCGCTACCCAGCAAGGCAAGCAACCCCCCTTGATTATTCCGATAACATCCTAATCTCTCGCTCCTGCTCTTGTTCATTGCATTAGGACAAACGTTCACTTGTCAGTCATACACGATAGATGGACCTATTCTTATGCATGACCTTTCATTATCACAGTAAATAGCTAAACCCTGCAACCTAGCATACCTGGTAGATGCTTGTGCCATGATGTGCTTAGCTTACTTCGCCTGCTATGCTTGCTATGCTTTGAGTTGTGTCAAGTCTAATTCATCAGGTTGATGAACTGAGTGAAACAATGACGTTCTGATGTGATGAACTGATGATGAACCCGATTTGGTAAAGGTAGTGATGAGAGGCCATGTAGGAGTACATTGCAGGTTGTTTCATTGGGACCGTTCTTAGGAACTGAGTTCCGTGTTTGTGATCCAAGAATAGCTACTACCATACATTGGGTTCCGGTAACTTGAGCCCTATCTCCTTATCAGTTGCTTGGTCCTTAGTCCAGGAGTTGGAAGTAGTTTCTGGTGTTTATAGCATGCTGGAGGCCATGCGTAGCGCTGATCCTAGGGGTGGGTTACGACGAGGTAGGCAGTGGCACGGTGTACCAAGGGGCACCCGAATGGTGGGCTTGGGAACCCTGCGCAGATCGTTTGGGGCCATAGCGGAAACTTCAGTCGGACTTCCGTACAGGTTCAGTCTCAAATAGGCGATAGCCTGGACTAGAGGTCTTATGTGATTGACGGTCATGGCCGACTCCCTCACTGGGCTTCCACTTGAAGATGGCCGAGGTGCATGGTTTCATGAGCACACAACGATAAGTGGCGAGAGCGTGTGTGAAGAATTACACCCTTGAAGGGTATGCAACTATTCGAATAGCCGCGTCCTCGGATTTGGACTACTTGGAAAGTTTATGTTGTTCATAGATAATCTAATGGATACTCATAAAAATATCAAGACAAGTGTGAGTACCGTGGATGGCACTTTCCCAGGAGAGGGAAGTGAATCCATGGTGGTGTATTCTCATGGAGTTACTGGACTCGCGTGCGATATCTAAAAAGTAAACAAAGAGTCAAAACTGTGTAGTGTAGGTTAGCCATGAGTCAAAGCTAGCATTGCTGCATAAACTCCACCACCCCCCTTGTTGATACATGACCATGGATAGACTAGGTCTGTTTTAAAGACTTGCTGAGTACATTTGTACTCACGTTTGCTTAATAATGTTGCAGATGAGACCCATGACCCATCAGGTGGGTTCTTTCTAGATGTCGACGATGCCGAATAGCTGGTGTCCCAGCTACGACCTATGCCCTGTGACGGGCTGTAGATAGTCAGGAGATGTGCCTTTTTACCCTTTCATCTGTCTGTACTCAGACAGCTTTATGCTTCCGCTTGGTTTGTATGAACTTGTTTGTATGACTTGAGTGTCGGGTCATGTGACACCTATATGTAAGAACATGTTATCCAAGGCTCGTCTGAGCCTCTTAAATAATAGTTGTGTTGTTGTATGGTTATGTTGTGATGCCATAGTTGTATCTATGCATATCGGGCATGTCGTGCGTATGTGTGACGTGCAACGGTATGTATGGGATCCGACACCTAGTCGTGTGCCTTTAGTAGTGCTCTTTACGGGAAACTACCTCTTTGTGCTTCCACCGAGCCATGGTAGCTTGCTAGTACTCCAGACACATTGATTGACCAGTATGTATCCTTATTTGCTGTTGTGTCTGTCCCTTTGGGGAAATGTCTCACAGTGTAATGGAGTCCTTGTAGCTTGTTATGACTCATCTACACACGCTTGAGGGCGACACCTGCATTGCTGGGTTACGTATGCCTGTTTCTGTAGGGATGTGCCACTTGGGTTATATGACTAGTCATGTCGGCCCGGGTTCTATGCCATTTCATTGCCAGCAACAGGTTCACATACGTGAGCCAAAAGACGCAAACGTTCCCGGCTAAGGTAAGGCTGTAGCTGTGGAGCTTACCATGCATGAGGCCGCAAAGTGATGTTATATGTTACAGTCTGGATTCATATGACATCGGATCAGGGTCCCAACAGTGTTGGTATCAGATCCTGATTGACTGTAGGACTACCAAGCGAAACCGGTCGAAGTTGAGTCTAGAAACACTATAAAAAAGTAGGGGAATTGATTATGGAAGGGAATGTAAGGCTCTTTTTACTCCTCTTCCCAAGTTATTCTATTCTGAGTCATTATCATCTTTTCTATGGGGATAAGAACTAGGCTTCTCATCTATTGCTTAGGATGTGGAGTTACTACCCAGGGACTACTAGCTAGCTTGTTTGCAAGTGTATGTCGGTGCCTGAGTATTGTTGGTGTGACAAATAGATGGAGAAGAGATTTGAGTCTAGAAAGTCGAGTGGATATGCTTTTCCAATCTTTTGTAGTTTTCACAAAATCCTTTCTGAGCAATTAAAGCCATTATGCTGTCTAGTTTTTGCTAGAATCTCTAATATCTTTCCATCATTCTCTGTTTCAGATGCCCCCTCGTCCTTCCCGTTAGGTGGTCCGTCTGACCAGGTGCATCGATGTACCGGGTCAAGCGGCCATGTTGGTTAGAGTTATGATGGAGGCTACTAACCGTTGGCACCCAGAGTACACAATGGAGGAACAATATCAAGATTTGAATCAGAGTGAGTATCTATGTACTGCTAAGATATATCCTTCATATCCTCGAGCTGCAAAGCCGCTTCACTAGACTTATGGACTAGGTGTCAACATAGACATGGCAGTTTAGGAGGCCGCCTACACCATGCTGACTATCATGAGGTTTCACCATGGTCTGCTTCAGAACACATAGTTCTGTTATGTTCCTGCTTCCATGGGAGGAGAGGATGGCTATCTTAGTGCATCCTACTATGATTGTTCTCATGAGGACCTTAGGCTGCAGGTGACAGCTTAGATGTTGGAGAACAGGGACCGTGATGCACATGCCCTTCGCATGGAGCTTTATGCTACCTGTGCACGTCTTTGGACAGCCCTGGCGCAGTTGGCACCTGTCGTGCAAACAGACTATGGAGATTTGGAGATGCTAACCCTATCGTGGACTCATCTGCTAGCACACGTAGACTGGCCCGATGTTGGAGGCATCACCCCTCTTTGAGGACCGTTGTTGCCGCCGACAAGGGAACCAAGGCCACATCTGTGTCCTTAAGGTTTCCAGGGATCACAGGCTAGGGTGTTTCCAGATCCTCAGGTTCAGCTCCCGGGTCATGGGGGTAACTTATATGAGGCATTCTATGGCGATGCTTGAGTACGTGGATGTTAGTACTAGTATGGTAGTAGTCGTATCGCCACAGTCCTGCATGTCTTGTGGGATATGATTCGGGGTTAGAGTTGAGCTCCAGAGGGGTAGATAGATAATGTATAGGAAGATTGTAATGCCTCCAATGAGTTGTGTCATCTCTTCGTAGCTTGTATTTCAGCTTGGGCTTGTATTGAACTATGTCATGCTGTCTATGAATCATGGTGTTCATATGGCAGTTGTTATTTCCATGTTGTTGGGTGTTTACCCTGCATGCCATGTTGTCTAGTACATTCCTTATCTCATGTCTTAGAGTTGATGTCCTCTATGTCTAAGTTGTGGGTTTGTTTTCCTAGGATGGTGGCAACTAGGAATAACCCCGTGCCTGCCCCCGAGCAGGGCGAAGGAAGCCAGCCAAGGCAAGAGAACCTGCCACATGCGCCTTCTTTGGCAGAAGTGATGCTAGAAGCTGAATGGAACAAAAGGGAGACCAACAGGCTGTTGGAACGAATTGAGCAGAACACAACACATGCTCCCCGCAATGATCACAATGGTGGCGTGTCATTCGGTCGACCCGCTCGACGTGGATGACTGGATGACCAACATGTTTCGCAAGATCCGGGCTGCCAATGTGTCCAAGATCAACAAGGTGACCTTTGCTACCTACTTTCTGGAAGGACCCACCAATTTGTGGTGGGAAAGCTATGAAGCCATGCATCCCGATGGCCCTACACCAACTTGGGCAGAATTCAGTGTAGCATTTCATAGCCATCACATACCGGAAGGGCTGCTGGATCACAAGAGAGAGGAATTTTGTGCTTTCACCCAGGGCAGACTATGAGTGGATGCCTATAGCCATGAGTTCGGCAAACTTGCTCGCTATGCTCCGGAGGAATTTTCAACTGATGCCAAGAAACAGGCTAGGTTCCGCAAGGGACTTAACCCTAAGCTCCGTCGAGATTTGCGCCTGCATGAGTGTACAACCTTCCAGGCTCTCGTTTACAAGGCTATCAATGCCGAGACTGGACAAACCGACTATGAAGCCACGAGGAAGCACAACCGTGACTTCAGCCCCGTATTTGGCTCAGGCTCCAACAAACGCTGGGTGTGGGTGCCCAACGGAGCTTTGCCGCCAAGATACACAGTGTGGCCATCCTTCCAGGTGCCTCGCCCAGCTCAGCCCAACCCTCCAGCCAGGCCACTTGGAGGTCTGCCTGTCAATGTTACTCCCCGTGCCGCCGTTGTCTGTGACAAATGTGGGGAACCAGGACACTACTCCCATGAGTGTCCTTAGAACAATGCTAAGCCCGCTGGACGTGGGAAGCCGGGAAGAGCCTTTTATGTGAAGCCAGCTCCTACTCGTGGACGAGTGAATCATGTCTCTGCTGAGGAAGCCTTTGAGGATCCTGAGGTTATCCTAGGTACGCTCCTTGTAAATAGTCATCCAGCATCTGTTCTATTTGATACTGGGGCATCTCATTCTTTCATCTCAAAAAGTTATGCATAGTTGCATCACATGTCTTTTTGTGATATGCCTACTCCTTCAGTAGTTCAAACTCCTGGTTCAAAGTGGCAAACTTCTAGGGTGAGCCATGATAATGAGATTCTTGTGGATATAGCATCTTTGATAGGCCTCAAGTGTTCGGACATCAATATCATTCTAGGCATGGATTGGATGAAAGCCCACTTTGCTAAGATTGATACTCATCCTAGAAATGTTCAACTTACACATCCATCGGGTCAGATAGTTAATGTCTCCACTCAAGAAGCCAAGCACCAACTCTATTGCCTCAATGCTAGCCCTCTTCCAGAGTTAGAAGATATTCCAGAAGAACTACCAGGAATTCCACCTGTCAGAGATGTTGAGTTTGTGATAGACCTCATTCTAGGGACTGTCCCAATAGCCAGAAGACCCTATAAGATGCCACCTAGGAATTCAACTCGATGAGGCTTTAAAGAAAGGTTTCATCCGTCCTAGTTCTTCTCCTGGGGCTTGTCCCGTCCTCTTCATCAAGAAGAACGATGGATCGGATCGGATGGTTGTGGATTATCGGCAAGTGAATCTGGTCACCATAAAGAGCAAGTATCCGCTCCCCAGGATAAATGATTTGTATGATCAACACGCTGGGTCCTCTGTCTTTTCCAAAATGGATTTCAGGTCTGGATACCATCTAATCAGAATTAGAAACAGGGACATTCCAAAAACGGCTTTTGTTACTCGTTATGGCCAATACAAGTACACCGTCATGTCCTTCGGTTTAACCAAGGCCCCAGCCACTTTCTCTCACTTGATGAATTAGATCTTCATGGAGTATTAAGATAAATTCGTCGTGGTTTACCTCGACGACATACTAATCTACTCGAAGAACGAACAAGAACATGCCGAGCATCTAGGGCTGGTATTGATGAAACTTCGAGAGCACCGTCTATATGCCAAATTCTCCAAGTATGAATTTTGGTTGCCAGAAGTGACCAATCTAGGCCAAGTGATCTCTGGTAAAGGTATTGCTGTCAATCCCGAGAGAGTTCAGGCCGTCCTTGATTGGACTCAACCTGAATCGGTTAAGCAAGTTCGGAGTTTCCTTGGCTTAGTGAGCTATTGTCGCCGCTTAGTTGAGAATTTCTCCAAGGTTGCGAAACCTCTGACTGAACTCCTCAAGACAGATAAAAAGATCGAGTGGACTCCACAATGCAAGCGCAGTTTTCAGGAGTTGAAAAGACGACTAACCTCTGCTCCCGTTCTGGTGCCACCAGACTGCTCTAAGGACTTTGCTATCTATTGCGATGCCTCGCGACAAGGATTGGGTTGCATTCTCATGCAAGATCGTCATGTGATTGCATACGCATCTCGACAGTTGCATGCACATGAGGATAATTATCCAACACATGATCTTGAGCTTGCAGCTGTGGTCCATGCATACCTTCTGGGTAATGGTTGCGAAATTTACACTGATCACCAAATCTGAAATATATTTTCACCCAGCCGGATTTGAATCTCAGTCAAAGACGGTGGGTTGAGTTTATTATAGATTATGACTTAGGAATAACTTACACCCCGAGGAAGGCCAATGTCATGGCTGATGCACTAAGTCGTAAGTCTTATTGTAACAACCTGATGTTACAACAAGGTCAACCACTTCTCCATGAGGAATTTCGGAAGTTAAACCTCCACATTGTTCCTCATGGATTTCTATCCAACCTGGTGGGGAAACCTACTCTTACAGATCAAATTATAGAAGCCCAGAAGCATGATGCCGGGATATCTCGGATCAAGAAAAACATTAAGAAGGGTAATGTTAGATGCTTCTCGGAAGATGATCGGGGTGTTGTCTGCTCTGAGAACCGCTTGGTGATCCCGAAGAAGCAACATCTACGACAGTTGATTCTTAAGGAGACTCATGATTCTCCTCTCACAATTCATCCGGGTAGTACCAAGATGTATCAAGATCTATGCCAGAGGTTTTGGTGGACTAGGATGAAGAGAGAAATTGCTCAGTTCGTTGCTAATTGCGACGTTTGTCGTCGCGTGAAAGCCGAACATCAAAGGCCTGCTGGCATCCTTCAACCTTCAGCTATTCTTGAATGGAAATGGGATAAGGTTGGTATGGTTTTCATTACCGGATTTCCCAGGACTAAGAGAGGGAATAATGCTATATTTGTGGTCATCGAACGCCTTTACAAAGTGGCTCATTTTCTTTCTGTTCAGGAGAGTGTAACTGCTAGTTTCTCTTCATGGGGTTATATGTTTCTCGAATAGTTTCTCTTCATGGTGTTCCATTGCAGATTAACTCAGGCCATGGAAGTATCTTTACTTCCCGATTTTTGGAAAGTTTTCAAACCACTATAGGGACTCGTCTATCCTTTAGCACTGCTTTCCCCCCGTAATCAAGTGGTCAAGTTGAGCGAGTTAATCAAATTCTGGAAGACATGCTCCGAGCTTGTGTTATATCCTTCAGTATGAATTGGGAGAAATGTCTTCCATTTCCGAATTTGCATATAACAGTAGTTATCAATCAAGCTTGGGCAAAGCCCCTTTTGAAGTTCTCTATGGACGAAGGTGTCGAACACCTCTTAACTGGTCAAAAACCAGAGAGAGGCAACTCTTTGGCCCGAATATGATCCAGGATCTAGACGAGCAAGTTCACATTATTCATGAAAAGTTGAAACCAACCTAATCTCGTCAAAAGATCCAACATTATCGCCATCATAAGGCTGTGACCTATGAAGTTGACGAGAAGTCTTACCTTCGGGTTACGCCTCTAAAGGATACCCATCGATTCGGTATCAAGGGCAAGTTGGCTCCTTGTTACATTGGACCTTTTCGCATTCTTTCTAAACGAGGAGAGGTTGCCTACCAATTGGACCTTCCGCCGCATTTTTCCAAGGTTCATGATGACTTCCATGTCTTGCAACTCAGGCATTGCTTCTCGGACCCTGTCCGTGAGGTAGACCACAAAGCGCTTAATCTCCAAGATAACCTTACATACCGAGAATACCCTGTTCGTATTCTTGATCAAGCTGTGTGTACCACTCGAGGCCACATGGGAAAGAGAAGATCGTCTTCGACTAGAGTACCCTGCGCTTTTCCCGACGACTTCAAAATCTCGGGACGAGATTCTTTTGAGTGGGGGTGAGTTGTCACCTCCCTAGCTAGTTGTTATAGGATAACATGTGTGTGTGCATCATATATCATTTTTGCATCAACATGAAATGGGGACTAAAGGAAACCCCAAACCCTCATTTGAATCAAACCAATTCAAAGTTTGTGAAAATTCAACAAATCCAAAATGCCCATCTAAAATGTCCCCTATGTCTGATCCAAAATGCCCATGTAAAATGTCCCCTATGTGTGATAAATATGGACATGATTATACAAGGGGTCATTTAAAATATTTGAACAACTATAGCAATTTAAAAGTAAATGATAAAGATTCTGAAAATATCAAATAAAGCATTATCATTATTTTAGTTTTCAAAATATCCTGAAACTTTTTAGATAAGTTTGAAATATTCAAACTACAATATATAAAATATTTGGGATATTCTAAAATAGCATATGTGCTTGAAAATAAAATTAAAAAAATGTCCAAAATTAGAAAAGAATGCAAACAAAGAAAAAGGGGGGAGAAAAACCCACCTGGGATTACCTGAAGAAAGGCCCAGCCCACGGGGGGCAGCAGCGTCTTCTTCCTCCTGCCAGGAGGAGAAGCAGATGCGTGCCTCCACCTCAGCCGCCCGTGGCCACGCAGTGGCCACCTCCTCCATGCTTGCCTGGCCACCTCCTCGTCGCGCTAGCGAGAGGATACGCTCCGTCGACGCCTGTACTTGTTCCCCCTTGCCATTCCTCTCTTCCCCTCTCCCCTGCTTCCCCCTTTCCGGATTGAAGCCGCCGGTGATTCGCCGCCCTCCATGCATCCCGACCACGCCACGGCGCTAGAAGCCCCTCCGATGAGGCTCCGGTCCGTTTCCCCTGGTTCCGTCGTCGTTCCCCTCCTCTAGCCCCATAGGTAGCTAGAGCCGAGTGGAGCTCTCCGCCGGCCATGCCATAGCCGTGGCCACAGCGGCCAAAGCTCGCCCCCGACCATGGGCTCGTGCTCGTAGCGTCCCCAGAAGCCCGTAGCCGCCCGTAGCTCCTCCTCCCGTAGCCTATAGCGCCGTAGCAGGTCCTGCCCGAGCCGTCGCCGCCGCTCGGCACGACGTGGTGACCTCCGCGCGCCAAATGGTCGCCGGAGGCGCAACTCTGGCGAGTCGCCGCCATGCTGTCGGTCGCCGCCGGCCCCGCTCCGGTGGGTGCCGACGTGACCGGCCATTAGGGGCTAATCCCCCTCTTAATTAGGCCCCTAGCCACTGATCGGTGGGCCCCAGCCACGGATAGAACCCTGGTCAGCGCGGGAATTAGGGCCGTGTCACTAACGTGCGTGGCCCGCACGACAGGTTTGACCTGGCCGGGTCAGCCGACCAGCTGACGCCGTAGTGACGTCAGGCTGGCGTCATATTTCATTTTGCAGTTTTAAAATAATTCCATAAATTGTTTAAAACTTTAAAAATTCATATAAATTAATCTGTAAATCAGATGAAAATAATTTATATATGAAAAATTATGAGAAAAATCCAATGAATCGAATAGTGCTATTATCATGCATGTTAGAGCAACCTATGTAGGTGAACCTTGAAATTTATTAATAGGTTAGCATTTGGAGTTTGAAATCAAGAACGATTTGGAACCTATATTCAAATTCACTTCAAATTAACTTGGGCACTAGTTTGATTAGCTCATCTGTACATGCTACCATGTCATGATCATGCATCATATTGTTGCACTTGCGTGTATTGAATGCTATTTATCTGCATTGCGGTAGGCCCTGCTTCTGAGCATACCCCCGAGTATTCCAATGAAGGAGAGAACCTTCCCATTACCCAGCAAGGCAAGCAACCCCCTTGATCATTCTGATAATATCCCACTCTCTCGCTCCGGCTCTTGTTTATTGCATTAGGACAAACGCTCATATGTCTGTCATACACAATAGAAGAACCTATTCTTTTGCATGACATGTCATTGTCACAGTAAATAGCTAAACCTTGCAACCTGGCATACTTGGGAGATGCTTGTGCCATGATATGCTTAGCTTACTTTGCCTGCTATGCTTGCTACGCTTAGTGTTATGTCAGGTCTGATTCATCTGGGTGATGAACTGGAGTGAAACATTGTTGTTCCAATGTGATAAGCTTATGATCAACCCGATTTGGTAAAGGTAGTGATGAGAGGCTATGTAGGAGTACATAGTGGGTTGTCTCATTGGGACCGTTCTTAGGAACTGAGTTCCATGGTTGTGATCCAAGACTAGTTACCTTCACACATTGGGTTCCGGTAACTCGACCCCTCTCGACTTATCAGTCACTTAGTCCTTAGTCCAGGAGTTGCAATTAGTTTCTGGTGTTTATAGCATGTTGGAGGCCGTGCGTTGCGCTGACCCTAGGGGTGTGTAACGACGCGGTAGGCAGTGGCATGGTGTACCAAGGGTCACCCGAATGGTGGGCTTGGGAACCCTGCGCTCATCGTTTGGAGCCGTAGCGGAAACTTCGGCCGGACTTCCGTGCCGGTTCAGTCTCAAATAGGCGAGAGCCTGGACTAGAGGTCTTATGTGAGTGACGATCGTGGCCGACTCCCTCGCTGGGCTTCCGCTTGAAGGTGGTCGAGGTGCATGGTTTTATGATCACACAACGATAAGTGGCGAGAGGGTGTGTGAAGAAGTACACCCCTGCAGGGTATGAAACTATTCGAATAGCCCCGTCCTCGGACATGGACTACTTGGAAAGCTTATGCTGTTCATAGGTAATCAAATGGTTACTCATAAAAATATCAAGACAAGTGTGAGTAGCGTGGATGGCACTCTCCCAGGAGAGGGAAGTAAATCCATGGTGGTGTATTGTCATGGAGTTAGTGGACTCGTGTGCGATATCGAAAAAGTAAACAATGAGTTAAAACTATGTAGTGTAGGTTAGCCATGTGTGAAAGTTGGCTTTGTTGCATAAACTCCACCACCACCCTTGTTGATACATGATTATGAATAGACTAGGTCTGTTTTAAAGACTTGCCGAGTACGTTTGTACTCACATTTGCCTAATAAATGTTGCAGATGAGACCCAGGACCCATCAGGTGGGTTCTTTCAAGATGTCGACGATGCCCAATAGCTGGTGTCCCAGCTATGACCTATGCCCTATGGCGGGTTGTAGATAGTCAAGCCATGTGCCTTTTTACCCTTTCATCTGTGTGTACTCAGATAGCTTTATGCTTCTGCTTGGTTTGTATGAACTTGTTTGTATGACTTGAGTGTCGGGTCATGTTACCCCTACCTGTAAGAACATATAATCCATGGCTCGTCTGAGCCTCTTAAATAAAAGTTGTGTTGTTGTATGGTTATGTTGTGATACCATAGTTGTATCTATGCATATCGGGCATGTCGTGCGTACATGTGACGTGCAACGGTATGTATGGTATCTGACACCTCGTCATGTGCCTTTAGTAGTACTCTTTACGGGAAACTGCCTCTTTGTGCTTCCACCGAGCCATGGTAGCTTGCTAGTGCTCCGGACACATTGATTGACCAGTATGTATCCTTCTTTGTTGTTGTGCCTGTCCCTTCGGGGAAATGTCTCGCAGTGTAATGGGTGGTCATCAAAGCCTTCTATGAGCCCCTTCATAAACTTGGGAACATACTTGGTAGTCATCAAAGCCTTGATGGTGCAGAGGGATCAACTATATAATTGCTTAGTCAGAGTGTATACTGCCTTCAACTTCATCAACCTATGAGAGGATAACTAGCGGGTTCTCTCACCTGCCAAGGAAATTAGCAGTTATAAGCCGCCTGAAAGATATTTTTTGACATGAAAACTTTCTTAGCCGTGCATACTTACGAAAGATAGCGGCAGTCATCTTGGATATATGGCCCTTGAGAGTTTTCAATTCCTCTGCCGTGATATTAAGCTGGAACTTGGTGTTGTTTGTGCGCTTTGATATGGCGTCTTGTTTAGATTCGTCAGTCTCCTTATACGTGGCAAAGTCAATTTGGAGCTTTTCGAGCTTTTCAACAGCCATCCATAATTTTTCTGATGCTATGGGTCGAGCGGTCTATTGGGTGGTAAGATTTTCCCTTAAGTCAGCCCGCTCAGACTCAGCTGCATCTAATGCCTCCTGCATTGTATATGTAGTAGATCATAAAAGTTAAAGTAGCCAGGATGAAGAAATAATGAAGTTATACTGTACAAGTCCCAACTAGATTGCAAGCAATATACTTGGCTCTTGGGGGCTAATGTCTATGTTTTCTCTACAAGTTTACAAGGAAATTCCGGCTCATCATTCTTACAATGACCCGGACATGGGGGCTACACCAGGCGAGCTTTTTAACCATGGAAATTCTGGCTCATCATTTCAATAATGACTCGGACCTGGGGGCTACACTTGGATCTACTTCTCAAGTAACAAGGATGTGAGACTTGCCGCCAAATGAAATGGAACATTGACATGGACAGACTCAAATAAATTGGGGCCTAAGGTTGGGGATATAACCCCATGGTAAGACCCTCCCAAGAGGCACCGGGTCATACTTGGAGGCTCTCTATCAAATGGGCTAGAAGAGGAAGGCTAGGCCGCGTGGCAGCTTGCCAGATGGGCTGAGAGAGAGGCCCAGAGACAGGAGATAGTGTAAGACCCGAGCGGGTGAGCCACCCAGAGATGGCTCGCCAATGGGGGCAAGGCTGCTTAGAGACAGGACCAAACACGTTGTAAGAGTCAGTTTGGGACTCATGTAATCTGGGCCTTGACCTCCTATATAAAGGTAAGACCCCGGGACGGCATAGAGAGAAACCAATCCATCGAGAGATAGGTCAAGTGACTACGCTCCCTTTTAATCGATACTCCAATCAATACACACAAAGCAATACGTAGGCTTTAACCTCTTCCCGAGGGGGCGAACGTGGGTAAACTCGTGTCTTTCGTCCCGATCAACCCCTTTGAGTCTACCACCTTAGCGATGGCCTTGAACCTAAGTCTTCGTACATCTGCCGTGACAAAACCACGACAGGACCCGGCGCCACGAAGTGAGGAGCTCCGACCACCACCGCCCTTGGGGGCTCTGGTCTGTGTCCAGTCCTTAGGAGCCTGACTAGTCCTGGCACTGGAGCCTTAGCACGATGACTGGATGCAGGAGCTCAGGGCCTACCTGCTCCATCGCGCGCTACCAGAAAACAAGGAAGACACGGAGCGCGTGGTGCGATAGGCCATGTCCTACTACTTGCAAGACATTGACTTTTACCGTAGGCGCCCGAACGATATCGCGCTGCGATGCATCTCCAAGGAGCAAGGGTGCGAGCTGCTAGCAGATATTGACAAAGGAGATTGCAGGCACCACTCCTCGTCGCGCGTCCTTGCAGGAAAGGCGTTCTGATCAGGCTTCTATTGGACCTTGGCGCTTAATGACGCCATTGAGTAGGTCCGCTCTTGCGAAGCTTGCCAGTTCGACACCAAGCAGATTCACCAGCCCACCCAAGGCCTCCAGAAAATCCTGCTCTCCTGGCCCTTTGTAGTCTGGGGGATGGACATACCGGGCCCTTCCTGCGGGCAGCAGGCGTGTACCTCTACCTCTATGTCGCCATCGACAACTTTATCAGGTGGGCGAAGGTGGAGCCGGTGTATACCATCCCAGCCGTATCGGCCGTCAAGTTCATCAAGGGCATCGTGAGCCGTTTCGGTGTCCCCAACCGCATCATCACCGACAATGGTTCTGTGAGGACCCCGACTCATAAGTCATGATCACCGAGTTCACGCTTACAGTGATCCCAGAGATCAAAGCTCACTGAACAAACAAAAGCTGAATAACAAGAGTCTTACATCCACATTTAGCGTCTTACATAAATAAAGACCGTGCAGATCTAGTCTTACATAGATAGGGCCACAAGGGCCAAACACTTAAAATAGAACAAGCAGCGTAAATCTTGATCGAAAGTGTGAACCCATGCCATTTGCCTTAACCTACAGGCATTCTCACTGGGAAGCGTCCTAGTTCGCATGTTCGTCACCAACGAACTCTTGAACATACTCCTCTTCTTCCATGCCTAGCCAATTAAATAACCAGTGGCAAACCAATCAGTACTCTGAATGTACTCGCAAGCAACCCAAGTTGTGGTACAAGGTAATAATGATGCATGATATAGCACTAAGTATGTAGTTTTTGCGAAAAGCTAATTTTAAATGCAATGATATGATCAAGTAAATAGTAAGCATGCATTAACAATATGCAGATATCCATATGAACAAGATACAGTTATCATCATAAGTAGGGGTTGAACACCTCATGTTCATTCATCACGCTAAGTCAACAGACTTAGTTCAATTCCCATACTAATTCATCGGACTTAGCTCATGTGACCTCTTTGTCACCATCACATCCATACTCACACCAAGTTTCGCGAAAATATCCGGACGTAGTTTAACAAGGACCTCCAACTGTCCATGACCGCGAACGCGGCTATTCGAATAGTTTTACACTCTGTAGAGGTTGCACACTCACCCACAAGACTCGAGGAACTTCCATGTCATCCATGACTCGCGGTATATAACATACCTGAGGTAAGCAATCGAACAATGCCTTTCCCATGGTGATACTAATCAAAGAATCCACTCGTTGCTGCCATCCCTCATGATATACATCACTCGTATCAGCCATGAGGGGACACAACGGTGTGCCCGGTGCGTGTAAAGACAGCGCATGACCTTCCACTTCTAGGATGACCTTGTCTCAAGAGTGACCACTTCACTCTTGCCACTAGTAATGTGGGATCCTTGCTACTACCAACCATGGTAATTGACAAAGCCCCGTCCCATAAGGGGTATTGTGGTTGCGCATGTACGGTTGGGTCGGTCAGCAGACCTTAAATCTAATCTGTTTCCGAAAACACACAAAAACTCACTTGCTCTGGCACACCACTTCTTTCTCAAGTGGTCGCCCAACTTATCATCATCTCCCTCGGGCATTAGTGGCACCTGACGGGGTTTTCGAAAAGCCTTTGAAATCATATCATCCTTCACATCATTATGCATAAATCCCATCCCACATGCATATCATCTACAAGCAACCTAACTACTCCCACCCGCACAACCCTCATAAGGTGGTAGGGTCATGCACGATGCAAGTGTCAATGGTAAAAGTATTAAGGCATCCCATCGAAGGGGAAATACCACATCATGATCAAATAATCGAAACAACAAGTGCTATATGTCATGCATGGAAAAGTTTCTGAACATGGTCAAAGGGCTGCTTGCCTGGCTCAAGAAAGTCTCCGCGGTCTTCGAAGTCTTCGGGTCCAACTTCTTCGTCAACCGCGCAATTTATCGTCGTGAAATAAAGCGATAAAAATAAGCAACACACAAAAATAGAGCACATAAACTACTATCAAAAATGCTACCCTACTATGATAAATACGACAAGCTATACTAAAAATATTTGTCTAGGTTTTCGAAATCAAAAAGATTTTCCAAACTGTTTAAAACAGTAGCTTATAATGTGAAATAGGGGTTTTAAATTAAAACAATACATAAAATGGTTTCAAACATTTTTTCAAGTGGCACTAATAAATTCTAGGGAATATTCTAAGATTTTAGGTGGAAGAATAATTGGAATTAGATGAATATACAAATCTGTGAAATTTTTGGAAGTTTAAAGAGAAACGGAAAAAGAAAAAGGGTTATGTGCCCTCACGGGCCCGAAACCCCCAGAGCGAGGCGCCGCGCGTAGCCGGTTTGTTTTGAAACCTGCCCGCGGGCCCTACGTGCCAGCGAGAGAGGAGGGAGGTTTGGGGCTGATAGATGGGCCCCACCTGTCATCCATCTCCTTGCTACGCGGACGGTAGGGAGCTCACCGACGGTGTCTCCGGCCATGACGGTCCAGGCGAAGGGTACCGGCATGCTCAGGGGCCTCCTACGCGTTGGTGGGTGGCTGAGGGAGTCACCGCGCGTTGGTGCGTGGCCAAGGGAATCGCCGGCGTGGGGTGGTGCCCGACGGCGGTGACTGTTTGGTTCGGCAGAGCGCTCCCGACCCCGGGGGCGAGCGGGCTGGGCACAGGGGAGAAGCGGAGGGGAGGAGAGAGCAAGGAGAGATGGGTAGGGGCTTGGGGAGGCCCTCTTCAATTTATGGAATTTGAAATGAAGAACAATTTTGAACCTATATTCAAACTCCCTTCAAATTAACTTGGACACTAGTTGCATTAGCTCATCCATATATGCTACCAGGTCATGATCATGCATCATATTGTTGCACTTGCGTGTATTGAATGCTATTTATCTGCATTGCGGTAGGCCCTGCTTCTGAGGATACCCCCGAGTATTCCATCGAAGGAGAGAACCTTCCCGCTACCCAGCAAGGCAAGCAACCCCCCTTGATTATTCCGATAACATCCCACTCTCTCGCTCCTGCTCTTGTTCATTGCATTAGGACAAACGTTCACTTGTCTGTCATACACGATAGATGGACCTATTCTTATGCATGACCTTTCATTATCACAGTAAATAGCTAAACCTTGCAACCTAGCGTACCTGGTAGATGCTCGTGACATGATGTGCTTAGCTTACTTTGCCTGCTATGCTTGCTATGCTTTGAGTTGTGTCAAGTCTGATTCATCAGGTTGATGAACTGAGTGAAACAATGACGTTCTGATGTGATGAACTTATGATGAACCCGATTTGGTAAAGGTAGCGATGAGAGGCTATGTAGGAGTACATTGCGGGTTGTCTCATTGGGACTGTTCTTAGGAACTGAGTTCCGTGTTTGTGATCCAAGACTAGTTAGTACCACACATTGGGTTCCGGTAACTCGACCCCTCTCGACTTATCAGTCGCTCAGTCCTTGGTCTAGGAGTTGCAAGTAGTTTCTGGTGTTTACACCATGCTGGAGGCCATGCGTAGCGCTGACCCTAGGGGTGGGTTACGACGCGGTACGCAGTGGCACGGTGTACCAAGGGTCACCCGAATGGTGGGCTTGGGAACCCTACGCACATCATTTGGGGCCGTAGTGGAACTTTGGCCGAACTTCCGTGCGGGTTCAGTCTCAAATAGGCAATAGCCATGACTAGAGGTCTTATGTGGTCGACGGTCGTGGCCGACTCCCTTGTTGGGATTCCGCTTGAAGGTTGCCAAGGTGCATGGTTTTATGAGCACGCATCGATAAGTGGCGAGAGCATGTGTGAAGAAGTACACCCCTGCAGGGTATGAAACTATTCTAATAGCAGCGTCCTCGGATATGGACTACTTGGATAACTTATGTTGTTCATAGATAATCAAATGGATACTCATAAGAATATCAAGACAAGTGTGAGTACCGTGGATGGCACCCTCCCAGGAGAGGAAGTGAATCCATGGTGGTGTATTGTCATGGAGTTAGTGGACTCGTATGCGATATCTAAAATTTGAACAAAGAGTTAAAATTGTGTAGTGTAGGTTAGCCACGAGTCAAAGCTGGCACTGCTACATAAACTCCACCACCCCCTTGTTGATACATGAGCATGAATAGACTAGGCTTGCTTTAAAGACTTGCTAAGTACGTTTGTACTCATGTTTGCTTAATAAATGTTGCAGATGAGACCCAGGACCCATCAGGTGGGTTCTTTCTAGATGTTGACGATGCCGAATAGCTGTTGTCCCAGCTATGACCCTATGCCCTGTGGCGGGCTGTAGATAGGCAGGCCATGTGCCTTTTTACCCTTTCATCTGTCTGTACTCAGACAGCTTATGCTTCTGCTTGGTTTGTATGAACTTGTTTGTATGACTTGAGGCCATGTGACCCCTATTTGTAAGAACATATTATGCAAGGCTCGTCTGAGCCTCTTAGATAAAAGTTATTGAATGGTTATGTTGTGATGCCATGGTTGTATCTGTGCATATCGGGCATGCCGTGCGTACGTGTGACGTGTAACGGTATGTATGGGATCTGACACCTAGTTGTGTGACTTTAGTAGTACTCTTTACGGGAAACTGCCTCTTTGTGCTTCCACTGAGCCATGGTAGCTTGCTACCGCTCCGGACACATTGATTGACCGGCATGTATCCTTCTTTGGCGCTGTGTCTGTCCCTTCGGGGAAATGTCTCGTGGTGTAATGGAGTCCCTCTAACCTGCTACGACTCCTCTACGTGCAGTGATGGCATTTATGTCTCACAGCGTAATGTAGTCCTTGTAGCTTGCTATGATTCGTCTACACACGCTTGAGGCCGACACCTGCATTGCCGGGTTACGTATGCCTGTTTCCGATGTGCCACTTGGGTTTTATGACAAGTCATGTCGGCCCAGGTTTTTTATTGTTGATTGCCAGCCACATGTTCACATACATGGGCCAAAAGACGCAAAATGGTCCTGGCTAAGGTAAGGCTGCAGCCGTGGAGCTTACCGTGCGTGAGGCCGCAAAGTGATCTGAGATGTTATAGTCTGGATTCATATGACTTAGGATCGGGGTCCTGACAGAGGGACGTAATCTATGAGTGCCATATCCACAATTATCAAGCAAGCAAACATCATTTCAAACAAGCACAAACACTTAGAAAAAGTTTTTGTTGGCTCCAATTTTAATAAACCCAAACATATCAAGGTGATACAAACACAAGGCGTGACAGGTTCGCAGTTCACATGTAGCCTCTTCAAGACTTATTGCGCTAACCTTGGAACACAGGTTTGCTATGCCAACATGGAGGGCCTGCGATGCCTCAAGACAAGGAGCTTCAAGAAGAAACTAGAGGCTTGTGGCAGGGGCTGGGTCGATGAGCTCCAGTACATGTTGTGGTCCATCCGCACCACCGTGACTAAGCCCACCGGCGAGACACCATTCTTCCTCGTCTATGGAGCCGAAGTCGTCCTCCCCCACGAGGCCAAGCACCACTCCCCGTGGGTCTTGGCATTCGAGGATGAGCGTCAGGACGCCGCATGGGAACCAACCACGTGCTTGGGGAGGAAACTTGTCGCCAAGCCTCGCTCCGAGCTGCAAGGTATCAGTAAGCGCTACGGCACTACCACAGCCGTAATATTCCCTCCAGGACCCTAGAAGTCGGGGACCTTGTCCTGAGGCAGGTTCTCTCCAGGGAGGGCTTGCATAGGCTCTCGACCATGTGGGAGGGCCCATTCAAGGTCGTTCAAGTCTCTAGGCCTGGCGCCATGCGCCTGGAGACTCAGGATGGGGTCCCCATCCAGAATGCCTGGAACATCCAGCAACTCCTAAGATTCTACCGTGACACTCTCACGTATAATGAGCGGGTTGTATATGCCCGGAGCCCCCCGAGGACGCAAAGGGGTTCCTCCCACGCAATGTGGTAGCCACAGGTCCGCGCTGGCAGAGAAATCAACAATGCCCATCAATGGCTATGCCCACGCAACGTGGATGCCCTATGCTCAGCACTGGGGAAGACAAAGACTAGCCTAGGTGTCGGGCGTGGCTTTTATTTGCTCTTCTCGCGTTTGAATTTGCAAGCTTTCCTAGAACAAAACTCGGGGCTTTTTCCAAACCATGTTTTCAAGAAATGGGCTAGGGATTTTTGTTCATCGCCATTTCCCATATTGGGTTTTCTCTTCTAAGGACGGGCACTCGCGTGCTCCCCTCCACATCGCACCCCGCGAGCGGGCGCTGGGGGCACAATGCTCACACCTTGCCAAGGCCTTGGCACCCGGATCCTCGTGTGGTACTCCTGGACGTGTTAGGAGGCGCGTGGTGCTTCGTACTCACTCGAGGACTCCATTCATGGTCCGACACGTGATCTCGGAGCCTCAGGAGGCCGACCCCACCCAGGGTAGGAAACAAATATTTTCTTTGGGATCCGCTTGAGCTTCTAAGGGGGCTCCTGAGCAGCACACCTTAGGAGACTTACCGGTCATAAAGCAACTCAACACCCTCAATGTTGTCCTTGGTGATCCGGTCGGCATCAAGGGCATTGGGGCCTCGCCTCATAATTGCGTCTTCGGTGATCCGGTCGTACACTACGATGGTACGGAAATGTACGGGACAGGGACCTGCCGACGTAGAGTTGCTTGAGCGTCAAAGGGGGCGCTTGGGCAATGTGCCTCAGGAGCCTTACTGGTCATATAGCCAACCGGCACCCTCGATGCCATCCTTGGTGATCCGGTCGGCATCGAGGGTGTTAGGGCCTTGCCCCGTAGTTGTGGCCTTGGCCGGTCGCATACTACGATGGTAGGGAAATTTGCAGGACTGGGGCCTACAAACTCAGAGTGCCAAAAGGGCTCCCAACCTGCCTTACCTTCAAGAAGAAGAAGTCCACAGGACATCCGGAGTCCCCAAGCGCCATAGCTACGCCTCCCTTGGAGCCTACAATGATCATGTTGAGCTAAGTACCCTAATCACAACCTGAAGGCCACATCAATTAACGAAAATGCAAAATCCAAGACAAGTAACAGAAGCACAACTAAAAGGGGCGAGTGCCCAAGTTCATTACATGCCTATAGGGACTCTCTTGGTTTTTCATTAGAAGAATAGGAAAAGAAGGAAAATCCCCCCACGGAGGCTGCCGCTTCAGGAGCTCTAGGGCCCATGCTCCCGCGCTCAGTCGGTGTCATCCTCCTCCTTCATGGGCCCGTGGAGGAGCACCGGCGCAGATGCTTCAGGAGCGGAGGAGCGACGCCGTGGCGGCTGGCTTACCCCCGAGGTCCGAGTGCTCCGGCATAGCGGCACATCATAGCAGCTATCGTTGCTATCGCTGCTGTCGCTGTCGTCACTCAGGCTCCCCTCGGAGGGGGTGTCGCTGTTGCTGGAGATGCAGCGCCCGTCATGAAGGACAAACTCATCACCAAGATTGCCACGGTCGGCATCCTCCGGGCAGCACCCTAGGCGCTCAACCACTCCCCTGAAGACCTTGACGAAGAGCATCGCCACCCCCATTGTATTTCAAGTGATAGGCAAACGTCTACCACCCGCATTATAGGTACACATAACCCTAGGGCTGACCTCGAACTCTACCCACGATGCCACGTTGCAGCAACCGTCGGCTTGCAGCCATAGGCTGTCGGGCCCCCCGACCGGCAACGCCCCCACGAAGGAGCATGGGTGTTGGAACCAGGCGGCCTCTAGCCTCTCCTCCCACACCACAAACTCCTGGGCCGTGTCGGCCGCATGGAGTCGTGGGCATGGCGGCCAGGCCTACACCACTGTCCTCCCACCACGGGCGGCACCTTTTCGACTACTATGGGCGCCCGTGCTGGTCAGAGCCACACCGCGGCCGCCGATAGTAACCCTAGGCCACGCAGGAGCATAGCCGTGCCCATGGGGAGCTGCCACCAGCGTCGCGACATACTTTCGAGGACGATCGTGGCCCCTCCTGGGTGCCGGTGAATCAGAGCTCTCCTCGGGGGCTTTCCCCTTCTCGACGGTGGAGTGCTTCCTTACTAGAGCCATGATTCGGAGAGCGGCGGCTTGGAAGTTAAGAGGCAAAGAGGACGAAGGTGTGTTGAGGGTTTTCTCGCCCTCGTCAGCTTATGCACTACCAGGGGCCAATCGGCACCCTGTCGTATCCCGGGAGGTGTGCAGCCTCTGAAGGGTCGCATCCGCGCAGCCTAAGGGGAGAAGGCCGAGGTGGTAGCAGCATTCAAGGAAAGGTAATGATGGCCAGCACAGCACGTATGTGTCACATCAGTTTGACTTGGGGTGGTTCCTAACGCCTTCGAGGAGCGGTGGTGTCACAACTTAGGCATTCGACGCGTGTATTTCCTGGACCGCAGGCAATTGGGGCCCGTGGCACTGTGAGCAACCTTCAACGGCTTTGCCTAGAAGCCAACTTGGTCATGCCTTGGCCCTGAGGGCTACTGTCGGTGTTCTGGGAATGGGCGTACCCAGCCCTGGATGCCTGCGGCCCAGGACGTGGCCAACTTCACTAGCCAGACGTCGCCTGGCACGGCTCCGCAGAAGACAAGGCCCTCACAGAAGCTCTAGGCTCGCGAGGAAGAATGACACCAAGAACAACAAGGATGGGCCTCCTCAGGCCACCTCCCGAGAAGTGGAGACCTCTATGCAGAACCCAGTCTCACGAGTCAAGGATGACGTAGGGAAGGACAGGAGGGCGCTAGCGCGCTAGGCAGTGCAGTTTCCCCTTTAGTGCAAAGGGAGCAAGGACGTAAGCGGCATCCGTAAACGCCTCCCAAAGGTTTCCATTCGTGTGCAACAAGATGACGACCACGAGCCCCGCAGGACGGATGTCATTGCCGAGCCCACCACTACATCATCGACAACCACTTTTTAGGCGAAGACCACCTTTGGACAGGGCGCGAATGTACTCCTGTCCCCCTACAAATTTTGCTGTTGTGGGATCCCTTCCCGCCATTGTGATAAGGGAAGAGGACCCAGGACACCGCTATATATAGAGGCTAGGCCACACAATAGAGCTGAACCAATCCACGACTTCGCCACCCAAACCACCAGACAAGGCAGAGAGCCAAGAACACCACTTGAGCACCCTGCAAGGCTCAAGCACACTATACTAGTTCATCCACCACACCTCCTTGATAGGCAATCCACCAAAGAAGGAGTAGGGTATTATGCTTCACAGCGGCCTAAACCTAGGTAAACTATCGTGTTCAGCTTCTTCCTCGTCATCGTGCGAGTTTGCCGTTATATCCATCGTGTAGTGAGCTAGGTAGGACGAGGCTCCTGGGAGCTTCGCACATGCCCCTATGTTTGAACCTTGAGGGTTTAGCGGAGCTCCAAATCCGACAGTTTGGACGAATATCAAACCCAACGTATGACACAGAATAACCTCTAACGAGGTGTTTAGTATAACACTTAAGCTTGGATTCGCAGACTGGCTCTTAGATACTATGTCAGTCAATTTTTAGCTTTTTCCCCTGAGGTGCTTGACTAGGCTAGCTGGAAATACAATCACAGTGTTTCTCCCTTCTTTATCCGAATGAACAGAACGTAAAGGGGCAAGCACAAGAGCCGAGCTATTGAGCAAACACATAGTTCGGAACCAATGCATATAAAGCAAATTCCAAGACGCCGAACACATAATCTATTGTGTTTAGGGTGATTTTTTAAAACTTGAGCCGCTGGTCTATTAGCCGATTGCATTGTAATGTGTACCAAACAGTTTCGCAAGATGAGAGAGAAAATAGACTATGTGCCAAAAAGGACAGCAAAACGACCATGTATAACGGTTTTCTATTTTGCACAACAACTCTTATTGTTCAAATTGCCGAGCCAACTGTTTATAGGTATTTGAAAATGAAATAGAAATTTTACACGAGTGGTTGTACCAAGGGTCTTCGATGGGTGACCTGACGTCCTCGATGTGCTGTGTTGCTTGTCTGCTCGTGTGCCTCCTAGGAAATTGTGTTTCTCAATGAGTGGTGTTGTTCGGAGAAAGGTCTTTGGAAACAAAATCTTGAGAGTTCTCCGAAGTGTGGATGAGCTTTACACATTTAGCAGGCCCTTGATGGTACTTGGAATGTGTCTGAAGACATTTAATGGTAGTAGTTTGGTCTAGCCAAAAATGTATACTTTGATAGTTTTCCTCACTGCCGCCCATGGAATCTTGAGCACAAACTTGTGCCTGCTCGGCACATGCTTTGCTGGCCCTAGGGTTGTGCACTGGGGGGCGAGTCCCTTTTCATGGGGAGAGAAACGTTTTGGGAGTTTGGGCTGAGACCGAGCTCGCTTCCCAATTTTACATGCCATTACGGTAGATGTCAGCGTTTGCCGATCATCATTGTAATGGAATTCGGCCGCCAGGGCCAGCGCATGTTCCTCAGTTTGGAGAGAGCGATCATATGTTGCCGTTGATAGTAATGACCCCCTTGCGGTGGGCATATTGAGCTTGAGGTATGCGTACTGTGGGACGGCGTTAAAGCGAGTGAACATTGTACGGGCTAGGAGGGCGTGATAGCTGATGCGGAAAGGTACAATGTCGAAGATCAAGTCTTCTCTTAGAAAGTTATTGGGCGAACCGAACACTACCTCCAGGCTTACAAAGCCTGTGCACTGGCTTTGATGCCTGGAATCACTCCTTTAAAGGTAGTGTTGCTGGGTTTGATCCTTGATGGATCTAATCCAATCTTTTTCAACGTGTGTGAGTAAATCTGATTAAGTCTACTTCCTCCATCCATTAGGACTTTAGTGAGGTGATACCCGTCTATGATGGGGTCTAGGATGAGGGTGTCCGAGCCCCCATGACGGATACTGGTCGGGTGGTCACGCCGATCGAAGGTGACCGGGTACGCCGATCATGGGTTATACTTCAGGGCTACGGGCTCGACACCATAGACCTCTTGAAGGGAACGCTTCCTCTCCTTTTTGGGTATATGAGTGGCGTATATCATATTTATGGTTTTTACCTATGGAGGGAACTTATTTTGTCCACCACCGATTAGACCGCGAGGCTCATTCGCGTGCTTGCTATGTGGGCCCTTGCCTTGATCCTTGGTTGCAAGTTTGCCGGCCTGTTTGAATACCCAATAGTTACGGTTGGTATGATTGGCGGGCTTCTCTTGAGTGCCATGGATCTAGCAAGGCCTCTTCATGATCTTGTCTAGTGGGGTGGGTCCATTGTGATTGCCTTGAGGAGCTTTCTTCCGTTGCCCTTGTTAGGAGTTGCGGAAGCGGGCATTGATAGTCATGTCATCAGCATCGCTATTGCTGTGTTGGCGCTAATGCTTGTTGCGCTTTGGTTTTTCGTTTTCGTCCCGACCTTCGGTGGTCCCGGGGTCTTCGGGGTTGTGACTCCGTCTTGCTAGCTAGTTATCCTCGCCCACGCAAAAGCTGGTCATGAGTGATGTAAGGGCGGACATTGTCCTAGGTTTATCCTAGCCTAGCTGGCGACTAACCATTCATCATGAATATTGTGCCTGAAGGAGGCTATTGTGTCAGCGTCCAGGTAGACAATGATCTAGTGTTTTGGGACAATGTTGCTCATGTCAGAGTAGTCCGGCGACTGAATATAGGTGCCTTGGAAGTTAGATCGGAATGCATCGTCCAGATCCTCCCAGCACCCGATGGAGTTTTTGGGGAGGCAATTTAACCAGTGCCTCGCTGGCCCCTTAATCTTTAGGGGTAGATACTTGATGGAGTGGAGATCCTCTGCTCGTACCATGTGGATGTGGAGGAGGAAATCCTCAATCAATATGGTTGGGTCAGTTGTCCCATCGTATTTCTCTATGTTGACGAGTTTAAACCCCTCCGGGAACTGGTGCTGCATCACCTCGTCCGTGAAGCACAGTGGGTGGGCATAGCCTCTAATCCGAGCTATGTCACGTTGATAGTCGGCGTGTGTTCTAGATTGGTTTCGTTCCCGGCCTCGATTGTTGTGGTCGAGCCAAGGCCGGTACCCGTCCCATTGATTGGGTGAGTATCTTCTGGATCCGTAGGTGGATCTTGTGCGACCTGCCCTATGGTCCAAGTCGTGTCGCAGGTCAAACCTATCATCGGGCTCTATTCTCTCTTTTCCCCGTCTTCAGGGTACCGTCGACCTAGAACCGGTGTCTTCAGCCGACCTGTCTCGTCCCCGAGGGGGCGGTCTGGCTTGTCGTATGGGGTATGTTTTGGAGACGGCGTGTCAGTAAGCTTGTCATTGAATTCCAAAAGATTGGTCCAAAAGATTGGTACTGTATCCTTCCTCAGATGAGAGGACTCTTGTCCATTGATCGTTGAGGTTGTCCTATTCAGCTTTAAGCTATCATTCTTTTGCTTTCAGGATGCAGGCCGTGACTATAAGTTGTTGCATAAATAGTTCCTGATGTTGAAGGTTATCGGGGATGGCGAAGTCATCGGCTTTCGGGATGTCTTCCTCCTCGACGGGGGGGGGAGGTAATTTTCATCCTCGAAATATTTTTGTTTATTGGGGTTGCGCTGATCTTCCGGCCTCTCCTGACCCTCTTGCAGGTGTTCGGGGTTATCGGGGTCGCCGAGGTCTTTTCTCAGTATCTTCGTCCCTGGTGCCGACAATAGGTTTTCTTCCCTTTTTGCCTTTTGATCGTGTATGCGGCTTTCGGCACCTTGACAACGCTTCACCAGATTTTTCGCCATTGTTTTTAGGTTTCTTCTTGCCACTAGCGGCTGGAGTGTCCACGTAGACGTCGTACATAGAGGTGGCAGCCCATCGCCCGGTGTTAATAGGGGCGGGAGCACAATCTTCCTTATCCATTTATTCTGCCTCGTCGGAGGCATAGTCCAACATGTCGGTTAAATCCTCGATAGTGGATATCAAGTGAGTGGCGGGTGAGATGAAAAATTCATCCTGACCCACCTTGAGACCGATCTGAGCATAGATCGGGGTTCGGTCATCGGTAATTTCCATCAACGAGGTCTGATCTAGGGCCTCGCTGAGTGTCGAGAGCTCGATCGTTTCGACCCATTTGGACCACTCAGAGTTGACACTGGTGCGTCCATGCAAGGAGAGTGTTCGGCAAGAACAGGTTTCTCAGCATGTGGCTCTATGGCTGAATCTGGAATAAAGGTCGGGCTATTGCCGGGGTGGATCCCATGGGCGGGAACGAAAGAGGGAACTGAGGTTTAAGCCTTAGAGTCTTCAGGCGTGCCAGGGAAGACTGCGAGCCCGGTGAGAGAAAGGCCGCCCAAGAATCTACGGAGAACTCCAGGTTCCCAAATCCGACCTCTTGATCAGGGGCAAAACTTCCGACCTGGCCTAGATGGCCGGTCAGGTTAGCGTGCAGCATAATGTTGCCGAAAGTGAAGATTTGTCCGGGGACAAAAGTGTCCATGTTGTGGACTTCTTCGTTGATGAAAACGCGAGCCATCGATTCCTTTGGTGATCACAGTAGAGCTCTTAATGAAAGAACCAATGTCGGTGTGAAAACCAGCGGATCTCGGGTAGGGGGTCCCAAGCTGTGAGACTAGGATCAATGGCAACATTGGACGAAGGAGACGATGTTTAACCAGGTTCGGGCCCTCCTATGGAGGTAAACCCTACGTCCTTCTTCATTATATTGATGATATGTAGGATACAAAGTTTATTTACCTCGAGATCGACTAGCTAAGCCCTACATGAGTTGTTCTCCTTTCTACAACCTAAAACCCTCTAGCTTATATAGACGCCAAGGGTACCTAGGGTTTACACATGGTCGGTTACAAATAGAAGGAAAACATTCCTATCCTCTATTCCAATCTTGGAGGACACCCCATGATTCCCAAAGCTTCCTTACTGGAGATAGGGTCTTCGATCAATCCAATGCTCGCTAAACGACCCATATAGTCCGGCCCATCAGAAACAGGTCAGCCACCCGAGGACCCCTTAGACCCAGACTCCCTCACATAGGGCTCCACATAAGGGCCCGGTTCTCCTACTGAATCGTCCGGCAGGACGTCGGGGACGGCTACATGTGGAGCCCGCAAACCCTCCCGTGTCGTGCCTTAGATAAAGTTGCTTACCTCTACCACCGCCATTGGGTGGGCCGCGCGTCTCCTGATTTGGATTGCTTCCTTGGCGATCCGACGCGCCCTCGCCGTTGTTGCTTGTTTATCCCGACGACTGTGTCGCTTGCTCCCTATGCAGGATGGCGCGCTCCCGCCTGGTCAATCCAAGTTGTTGAAGGTCCACTGGGTCACAGAGGCGCGCGTTGGTGCACGTGTGGGGTGCCCCGTTGTTTCCCTCACGCGTATGGTCGTTGTGGCCGTGTTGTGCCCCGAAATCGGTCACCATAATTCGAAGGAGAAGGAGCACAGCGTGCGGCAGGCCCCGCTCAGGCTCACCCAGGGCAGGAGGGGGCGCACCGTCAGCGGGCTGTGGGACAAGCATAGTGAACGAGACCCCAACGCCCGAAGAAGGGTGAGGAGCCTCAGCCCTTCATGCGACGGTGATCAGTTTGGTGACTTGGTCGGCCCACGTGTCAAAGCCCTCGTGTGCCGGGCGGTGGCAGACCATCTCGCTTTCCAGCAGCAGCGCATCGTGTGTGTTGAGGTCCCACACGTAGGTGCGGCATGATGTTGATGCTGAAGGCGCCGCCCGCCCGCTGTGTGTTTGGGTGGGGTGAGGGGGCGGCGGTGGAGGCGATACTGGCTGCTTGACACTGTCCACCCAGCACTATGACATTGGGGTATGGGTCTCCGGCAGTAGCAGTGGGTTCGATGGAAGCTAATCTACTATGGCCGGGGGAACCTTATTGGGCGCCGGCCATCGGACTGGTGGAGCGGGGGAAGAGGGAGTACTAATGAAGACTCCGACACACCCCCTACCTGGTGCACCAAATGTCGGATTTCAGGCTCCGCAAAGCCCTCAAGGATTGAATACATAGGTGTGTGTGCAAAAAATCTCTACAACTTCGCCCTACTTAGCTCTCTACTCGATGGTTACTATGGCAAACTCGTGCGATGACGAGTAAGAAGATGAACACGGTGGTTTACCCATGTTCGGGCCGCTGGGAAGCGTAATACCCTACTCTTGCTTGGGTGGATTGCCTCTCGGGGAGGTGAGGTGGATGAACTAGTATAGTTGTTTCGAGCCTCGTGAGGGAGCTCTTGTAGTGTTCTTGGCTCTCTCCCTTGTCTTGTTGTTTGGCCAGTGGTTCCGTCGGATGGTGCTGGCGTATCGTCCTCCTCTACAACATGGCCTCTTCCCTTATCACAATGGCAGGAAGTGTCGTGGTTTTATCACGGCAGGTGTCCGAAGACTTAGGTTCGAGGCCATCACTAAGGCGGTGTACTCAAAGGGGTTGATTGGGACGAAAGACATGGGTTTACCAAGGTTCGGCCCCTCTGGAAGAGGTAAAAGCCTACGTCTTGCTTTGTGTGTATTGATTGGAGTATCGATTACAAGGGAGCATATTTGCTTGACCTAGTTGTCGATTGATTGGTTTCTCTATAAGCCGTCCCCGGGTCTTGCCTTTATATAGGAGGTCAAGGCTCCCAGTTACACGAGTCTCAAACCGATTCTTACACCGTGTCTGGTCCTGTCTCTAAGTTCCTTTCCTCCTTCGGCAAGACGTCTCCAGGAGGCTCACCCGCTCGGGTCCTACACCATCTTCTATCTTTGGGCCTCCGTCTCAGCCCATCTGGCAACTGCCACCCGGCCTAGCCTTCCTCTTTTGGCCCATTTGATAGAGAGCCTCCAAGTATGACCAGTGCCTCCAGGGCGGGTCTAACTAAGGGGTTATATCCCCAACATTAGGCCCCAGATTTATTTGAGCCTGTCCATGTCAATCTTCCATTTCATTCGGCGGCAAGTCTCACATCCTTGTCACCTAAAAGAAGAAAATTCATAACCCTTTGTGACGTCACCTATGGATATGCCAAAACGATTCCGTGACATCTACAACGGTCTATCTCATTAAACGGTCCGCCCGAAAATCGAGTCATCCCCTTCGGTCAATCATCATTTCGCCTCCTCGATTCCCATGCACACTGTTTGCTATCCCATCTCTTAAATAGGGACATGAAGGGGCATTTTCTTTTTCCCCACCGTCACTAGCCTTCTTCCTCCTCCCTCCGACGCTCGTTCTTCCAAAGCTCTGCCGCGCCGATTGGATCTTGCCATCGTGACCAACCCTGGCCGTTGCATCACCCTGATTTGGACCAGATCTCCGCCAGATTCTCCGCATCCACAAGGTATTGTTTTCACCCTTGTTTAATCGATATCTCTTTTCCATAGGATCCCTCTGAGTTCATCAGGTTTCTCGAGTGTTCATTGTTGTTCGTCACATTGTCCTTCGTAATTTAAATCCATAAGTAGTCATTTGAATCATATATCACTGTTAATCCGCTGCGGCTATCCATTCGAAGCAAATATTTACTCATTGTAGATCTACATCTTACTCTTCCCTATGTGATAGCTGCTTGCTCTTCCACAACATCTTTCCTAGGTCTAGAATTTTATTTTCCCTCGCCTGTAGATCTTATAACCACGGTCGTATCATGCGAAAACTGTTTTTCACACTTAGTAATATTTCTGGCATCATTCTGTCAACTTAACCCGTCGTTGCTTTGCCGGCTCTCTGATAAAACATGTTGGAGGCTTAGCTTTCCTCCATCATGCTAACCGTAGCTATTTTGATTCATTGGCTTTCCTAACAGGCCATACCTTGCACTTTCTCATAGTTTCACCCGCCACCAACTCATGAGCACTCTCATCCTACGATTGGGTCGGCTCCGGAGTGACCGAGCAACTTCTGCTTGATTTCGTAGAGACGGGCTCATTGCCGTCACAGGATGTCATTCAATGGCAGGTTCCAAGGCTAGATATTAGACCCACCCCTCAGGAGGGGGAGGTTGTCATATTCATTGATCACCTTCTCCGCAGTTTCAGTCCGCCTGGGTCAAAATTCTTCCCAGATGTTGTCCACTTTTTCAAGATTCACCCTCAAGACATTGCCCCAAACTCTGTAACCAATATGTGCCATTTCCAAATCCTGTGTGAAGTTTATCAGCAAGAAGAGTTGTATGTCGACCTATTTTGTGACTACTTCTATGTCAACCGCCAAACTGAAGTGGTGGTTGGACCAAGCTTAGAGCTCGGCGGCGTCTCCATCCAGAGACGGAGAGATCTGCCCTATCCTGCTGCCCTCTTGCCAAGCCACCCCAAGGATTGGAATAAAACTTGGTTTTACTGCAAGGACACCTCTCTAGACGGAGAAATTCTGCTATCGGGTTATCGCCCTACCCAGCTCTACACTTCTATTGAACTTCCCGACCAGATGTCCGCCGCAAAACAAGCGAAGTATGCTCCAGCTTTTGCAAAAATCAAGGCCCTACTGGTGAACGGCTTAACTAGAGTCGACTTAACCCGCTGCCGGGTCTCATGGAAAATGTTGCCACTAAGCCGGCACGACCGGATTATGTGCGAATATACACGCGAAATGAATGATCCTCTCTGTTACAACCACACTCCTTTGACAGAAGAAGATGTTAACTTTGCTGTCAAATCACTTCTCTGTGAAACACAGGAGGCTTGCAATTCAACCGGGTTAAAACCTCTCTACGTTAAAAACCTAGCTCCGAATGTAAGAAAAACCTTCTTCGCAAAACTGCGTGTTCCTGTCTTGACCTTGTATCTGGCACATTTAACCCTTTTAGAGGCTCTTCATACAGGACGGCTCTAGCTTCTGGCAGAAAAATATACTCCCCCGTGAAGGAGAAGTATCAGCCGGATAAAGCCCATGGCCATAAAAAAAACATTCGCTCAAGAACTACGTGAACTTGACGATTCAGAGGTAGAACTTGATTCCCTTGGCTGCCTTTTTATGCAACTTATTGATGATGATTGTACACAAGAGGAAATGGAAACGATTCATGCCAACGCCCCTGAGGTAACTTACATTTCCTCCGACTAAGAAGTCTTACCGTGAGAAAAAGTACGGCGGGTCATATGAAAAGTTCCATTTTCACATCCTATTGCTTACTTAGATCCCGATTTTCCTTTGAAAAAGCAATAACTCGATTCTCGTCGTTAGACCCGGAGCACCGGCTCTGAAGATCTTATGGCCGGTTTACCAAACTCTCCGGCTCCCCGGAAGCGACATGCTGAGGTAATCTTTTCACCAAGTCTAACATCCGGCTTATACTCGTGTATTGTCACCTTACTCTTGTGATTTATTGTCTCAATTTTATAGGAGTCACCACCTTCGGCTGGTGACTCAACTGCATCCAAGGTTCCTCTTATGAAGATCAGCCTAGAGTACGCCTTTTACCTTCCAGTGTGTATATTGTCAGCACTGTCCTTGTGCTGCATAATAATTCTTTTTTACTTCCAGGGCTCAAGCAAAATGAAGGAAAATAGGCGGGTCTGCCGTCCCTCCTATCGTCGAAATGCCGAAGAGTGCTAAACCAGACTCTCCTTCCACTCACGCTGAACCTTCTTTAATAAGGATGCACCTGAGCGCACTCCTCCACCTTCTGAGAGGGAGGATCACCACATGGAAACTCCTGAGAGTCCAGCGGCTAACCCTAAGCTGCCCAGTCCATCAACAACCGTCAAAGACATGTCTCATCCCGAAGTTACCATCACTGGGACGAGTTACCAATCTCCTGCTCCTCATGTGTTGACTAAACACGTGGGCAAGATTGACATTTTTTCTCCAGAGAAGCTTGATTTTGAATTCCCCATGTTAGAGAAAATGACTACGGATGACCTGCAAGCTGGTTACTTGAATCGCCTTTCTGCCAGCCGCAACATGGAATCCTAGCTTGTTGGATTAATGAAGAAAAAAATATGAGGTACCCTTCTTCTCTTGACTGTCCCTTATACCCATATGTAGCCCCCAAGAGCCGGTTTAATATTGCAAATAGTAGACCTGGTCTTCCAAATTTGTCACAATGAAAATTAGATCCAAGTGTAGCCCCCAAATCCGGTTCATTATGAGAATGATGAGCCGGAATTTCCATGTTGAGAAGGTCGCCGGGTGTAGCCCCCAAGGTGTTATTATGAGCATAATGTGCCGGAATTTCCATGTTGAGAAGCTCGCTGGGTGTAGCCCCCAAGTGATGGATTAACTTTATGAAGATGAGCCGGGACTACAGTGTAAACTTTGAGAGAAAATACAGACATTAGCCCCCAAGTTCCAAGTATATTGCTTGTAATCTGCTTGGGACTTGTATCGTAATAGCTTCACTTATCATTTCCTCTAGGTGACTTAACCTTTATGAACTTTTACTTGCATAACTTGCAGGAAACTTTTGATGCGACCGAGTCTGATCTGGCCATCTTAAAGGAAGATCTTTCCACTCAACAGACCGCCCGATCTATCATAGAAGAGAAGTTATGGGTGGCCGTTGAAAAACATGAGAAGGTTAACGCCGACTATGCCACTTTTAAGAAGACTACTGAATCTAAACAAGCCGCCCTGACAAAGCATGCAAATGACATCGATGAGCGGCTCAAGCTTACATCAGAAGAATTGAAAACTCTCAAGGGCCATATATCCAAGATGACTGTTGCCATCTTTGGTAAATATGCATGACTTCAAAAAAATCCTGTCGTGTCGAAAAAATCTTTCAAGCGGCTTATCACTTTTAACTTTTTCTTGCAGGCGAGAGAACCCTCCAGCTATCTTCTGATAGTTTGATGAAATTGAAAGCAGTATACACTTTGACAGAACAACTGTATAGTGGAGCCCTCTGTACCATCAATGCCATGATGACTGCAAAATATGTTCCCAAATTCATGAAGGGGGTCATAGAGGTCTTATCCACTTTGCCCAAGCAGATTTAAGAGCTGAGGCGATCATCAGCCAGGAAATGGGCAATAGCTGCTCTAAGTCGGTCCCTGGCCTTTTCTCCCGAGTTAACTGTCGAGGAAATGATGAACGGCTTCCCATCCAAAAAGGATGACGGCTCAGACTTTACATAAGCTAACTACGCCAAATGCATAAGGGCCTCCATAGTACTTGCCACTACCCTTGTCGACAAGATGGATTTGACCTCCTACCAGGCAGCTTATGATGCAAATAATCAATGGCTGTGTTGTCCAACTTTTGAAGCCAGCGACTTGATCCCTACATGACATAAGCCACTCTTTGCCCCTGAAGTTGACCCGTCTCCTCTATTTCACGAAGCTCAGTTTGAAGCTTTATTAAACTGCAACTAGGATTTGGACAACCTTCATATCGAAGAGATCAAAGACCCGACAGAGGATGACCCGCTAGTGAGTTGAAACCTATTGCTCTTGATGGAAGTTAACCCGGCCTGTTGAGCCGCCGGGGTTGGAAGAGTACAAAACTTTAAGTCTTTCCTCTTTTGAGCTCTTGGAGAGCTTTGTAATAGGCATAGCAGAACTTGATTGCCCAAGTCGTGCCATCATGCACACATGAATTTAGAACTGCCTTTGCCTCTTCTTCCAACGTCTTTCATCATTCTTAACAGTAGTTCATCTTAGGAGATAAAACCTTCAACAACATAACAAGACAGAAACATGTTCTGCATCATTTTTAGGGCGGCTTGAAAAAGCATAACCGTAAATTTTTTAAATCTTTAAGATCTTTCTCTTTCTTCCTTTTTGTTTTCAAAAACTCATAGGATGGTTCTTCTGGGTGGACTCGATGCTTGAACTCATACCAGTGCAAGGTCTCTAACGAGAGTGGCCGTCAACTTCTCTAAGCGGCTCAGGGTCTCTAGGCGAGATTAACTAATAAGAGCACAACGAACCAGAAAGGGACACATATGCTGGTTCTTCTGGGTGGACTCGATGCTTGAACTCATAACAGTATAGTGTCTCGATATTGAATGTTAAGAGCGCAACAAACCAAAGAGAGACACAACCACTGGTTCTTCTAGGTGGTCTCGATGCTTGAACTCATAACAGTAAAGGGTCTCTAGCGAGATTGGCTATTAAGAGCGCAATGAACCAGAGAGAGACAGAGCAGGGCATGAGGATCCCTAACACCCATAACTACCTCTCACGTGACATAAATCCGTCATTTGAACCATAAGCAGTGCATGGTCTTTAAAAGAGTATCTGCTTAAGAGTACGAACAGCCACATACCGGAGAGCTGGCAGCTAATGGGTGAGTTTATCCTTGCTTTCTGTAAGCCAGCCCGCACATGATAAGATCCGCTGGTTTGTCCTTGACCAGTACAGGATCTCTAGAGAGAGTGACTGTCAAGTACTTTGAATAGCTCAGGGTCTCTGGTCTAGATTGGCTGGCAAGAGTTCGGCGGGTCACCTAGCGGAGCAGCAGCAGCTTACAGGCAGGTTTAACCCCAAACTTGTGGTGGGTGAAAAGACAACCAAGAGGGTGAGCTAAACCCGGTGGGTTGGGAGCCCCCAAATGACCTTGTTGATAGAGTCAACTTTTTGGTTATACAACCCGCCGTATGATGCACCATCATCTTGTAAGCCGTCGTCTTGTGGATCACCAACTTGTAAGACGCCATCATGTGGATCGCCAACTTGTAAGCTACGGTCCTGTAAGCCACCCTACAATGTTTGCTTATTTTGGCTGAAGAGCCAATCGAAAGGGTGATCAAGCTAAACCTGGTGGGTTGGAAGCCCCTAAGTGATCATGTGGAAGTGTCCACCTTTGCACAAATTTGAAATGCCGAAAATGGCACAGGCCCCGGCTTGCAGGGATGCTAACTTTATTATATGAAATATAAAAATAGAATGAAGTATGTATGTACAATGATGGGAGTCGAGGACTCAAGTATAGTAAGGCCACAAATGATCAATATTCCGAGGCTGATGGGTCACCTGCCAAGAAATACGCGACTCGTCTCATATGTCATTGAGATAATATGACCCATTGTTCAGATTCCTCCTAACCACAAAAGGTCCTTCCCAGGGGGGAGATAGCTTGTGTGCATCTGTTTGATCTTGAATCAAACGTAACACCAAGCTGCCTTCCTAGAACATTTGAGTCGTAACCCTGCGGCTATGATAGCGACGCAGGTCTTGTTGATAAATCACTGATCGAGCTGCTGCAAGATCACACTCTTCATCCAAAGCATCTAACGCGTGTTGACGTGTTGTGTCATTATCTTCTTCAACGTAAGCCGCCACCCGCGGCGAGTCATGACGTATATCACTTGGTAACACGACCTCTGCACCGTAAACCATGAATATAGGTGTATAGCATGTTGACCTAATGGGGATAGTATTGATGCTCCATATGACGGAGGGTAATTACTCAACCCAACAACCCGGCGTTTGTTGTAAAGGGACCATGATCCGGGGCATGATACCTCACAAGATTTCCTAGTTAGCACGCCTGCCTGACCATTGGATTATGGATGAGCAACATCAGAGACATCAAGCCAGATGTGCTCGCTTTCACAGAATGCTTTCATTGCCCCCTTGGACGGATTAGTTCCATTGTTCCTGATGATATTGCGAGGATAACCAAAGCGGTAGATCAATTTTCTACAAACTGAACCGCCATGCCCGCGTCATATTTACTAACCAGCTCATCCTCCACCCACTTGGTAATCTTATCCACTACTACCAAAAGGTTGGTACTCTTATCTTTAGATCTCTTAAAAGGTCCAACCATGTCAAGCCCCCAGACTACGAATGGCCAAGTGATTGGAATCATCCACAATTCCAGAGCCGACACGTGAGCACGTGTTCCGAACTTCTGACACCCATTAAACTTTGTGACCAGTTCTTCTGTGTCCGTATGAGTCGTAGCCAAAAGAAACCATGTTGGTAAGCCTTGGCCACCAAGGAATTTGAGCCGGCGTGATGACCGCAATCGCCGGCATGTATTTCATATAAAATCTCCTTGCCCTCTTCAGGAGAAACACAATGCTGAAAGACGCTGGTGACGCTGCACTTATGTAGCTCACCCCTGATGATGGTCATGGATTTAGATCTCCTCACAATCTTCTGTGCCAAAGTATTGTCCTTAGGCAGCTCGCCGCGAGTCAGGTACGCCAGGTATGGCAACGTCCAATCCGACTAGCATGTAGAGCCGCCACCAGCTGACCTTCCGAGTCAAGTATATCCAAATCCTCCTCTGAAGGTAACTTGACAGACAAGTGATTTAACACATCCAAGAAAACATTAGGCGGCACCGGCTTACGCTGAGAGCCCAGTCTTGACAATGCATCAGCCGCCTCTTTCCTGCGATGGTCAATATGGTCCACCTGATAACCCTTGAAGTGACCAACAATGATATCCACCGCTTGACGATAAGCTGCCATCCGTGTGTCCTTGGAGTCCCACGTGCCTGAAACTTGCTTAGCCATGAGGTCTTAGTCGCCTAGGCATCTAACCCAGCCTAGGTTCATTTCCTTAGCTACACGGAGGCCATGAAACAAAGCTTCATACTTAGCTGCATTGTTAGTACAAGGAAATATCAGCCTTAGTACATAAAAAATTGTCACCTTTGGGGGAAGTTAAGACAACTCCGGCCCCTGATCCCTCCAATTGTCCAATATGTGTTATCCGGATTTTTTCGGATGATTGACACTCTGTCCTGTCATTCATGAAGTCCACCAACGCCTGAGACTTAATAGCCGTACGAGGCACATACTTCAGACTAAGGGGTCCAACCTCCAGCGCCCACATAGCAATCCTGCTTGTGGCTTCCCTGTTTTGAATTATATTACCCAACAGTGCAGAACTAACCATGGCAACCTGGTGTCCAAGGAAATAATGCTTCAACTTACGATTTGCCATGAACACCCCATATATCAGCTTCTGCCAATGTGGGTACCTTTTCTTGGATTCTATGAGAACGTCACTGACATAATAGACCGGCCTCTGAACCGGGTACTATTTCCCAGCTTCTTTACGCTCTACCACAATCGCAGCACTGACCTCCCTATTGTTAGCCGCCATGTAGATTACCAAAGGCTCTTTCTCAGTCGAAGCAGCCAATATCGGTGGCTCAACCAACTTCTTTTTGAGCACCTCGAGGGCCTCATCCGCAGCCTTACTCCAAACAAAGTCATCCCTCTTTTTCATCATCTTGTACAGAGGAATAGCCTTCTCGCCCAGTCGGATGATGAAGCGGCTTAAAGCGGTAATATGACCCAGCAAGCACTGCACATCATTCAAGCTCGCCAGCTTAGCCTCTGACGTGATGGCCTTTCTCTTATGTGGGTTAGCCTCGATCCCTCACTACGAAAACAAGAAACCCAGGAGCTTACCTGAAGGAACTCCGAAAATACACTTAGCCAGTTTAATCATCATCTTGTAGACCCGTAAGTTGTCAAACGTCTCCTTCAGGTCGTCAAACAACATCTCCTTCTTTCTTGACTTAACCACAATATCGTCCACGTAGGCGTGAACATTGCGTCCAATCTCACCATGAAGGCAATTCTGCACACAACGTTGGTAATTTGCCTATGCACTCTTGAGCCCGAAAGGCATAGATACATAGTGGAAAGCCCCAAAAGGTGTTATAAATGACGTCTTCTCCTGGTCTTTAATTGCCATCTTTATCTGATGATTACCTGAATAGGCGTTGAGGAAGCATAAACTCTCACAACCTGTCGTTGCATCAATAATCGGGTCGATACGGGGGAGAGAAAATGAGTCAACTAGATAGGCCTTATTACGATCTGTTTAATCCACACACATACGCCACGTGTCATTCTTCTTAAGGACCAACACGGAATTCGCTAATTGAGGGAGTCCTGTATTAGGGGGTCCTCGGATAGCCGACCTGTTGTGTACGGGCCGGACTGTATGGGCCACTCGCCAAACACCAGATGACCTGAAGGCCCAGTTACCAGGATGGAAGCTTTCAGGACCATGGCTTGCGCTCTACGTCTGATGTAGTAAATAGGCATGTTTATCTCTTCGGCATGTAACTGACCATGTGTAAACCCTAGGCCTCCTCGGCATCTATATAAGCCAGAGGGTTTTAGGGTATAGGGAAAGGACAACTCATCTAGGGTTAGACATACGATCTCGAGGTAGATCAACTATGTAACCTCTTACATCATCAATATAATCATTCAAGACGTAGGGTATTACCTCCATAGGAGGGATCGAACTTGCGTAAACTCATGTCCCATTCGTCTCCTGTTATCGTCGATCCTAGTCTCACAGTTCGGGACCCCCTACCTAAGATCCGCCAGTTTTGACACCGACACTAACCACTCCATCGGCTCTCGAGCGATCTACCACTTCTCGGGCTCATGGCTTCGCCCGTGACCCCCAACTGCTCAGCAGCCTTGATCTTGAGCCCTTCCTTCGGAAACGCCCATGGGGTGTCCCATGGTGGCAATCTGATCTCTCACCCCGCAAGCCATGTGACCGGACAAGTGTTCTTGCCGAACACTTCCTATGGGCATGCCTCATGGGGGTTAACTCCATGCGTGCCGAGTAGCTGGATTTGGATGGACCCTCAACTGTCGATGAAGCCTTGGAGTGATTGTCGTTAATAAGGATCACCGACGATCCATTCCTGACCTACGCCTCGCCCGATTATAGTCCGGGAGGGGATGAATTTTTCAACCCACCACCACCCACTTAATAGCTACCGTCGAAGACTTAACCGACGTGCTAGACTATGCCTCCGATGAGTTAGAATACATGGTTGAAGAGGATCATGCTCCCCCCCATTAATACCGGGAGTTGGACCACGACTTTCACATATGAGGTCTATATGGTGGATACTCCTGCCCCTAACGACGATAGTACATGTCACAATGAGGGCAATAGATCGGGTGACCCGCCATCCAGGCTTCAGAAATCGCATAAGAGGTCCAAGAGCGAAAAGGGAAGGAGGGCCATTATCAGCAATGGGGAAGATAATGCCCCCGCCAATCAGGCCAATACCGAGCTCCCCGAGCACCTGTTTGATAGTCCAGATGAGCCCGAGGATCAGGACGACCCAGTACCGCCAATGACCTCGGAGGCGACGTTCACCTTTCCCCCGTCGAGGAGGAAGACATACCGAAAGCCGATGACTTATACATCCCTAATAACCTCGAAGATCAGGAAGAAATTAGGTAGTGGATCATCGCAATGGCTCATAGCCTGAAGGACAAAGAGGAGCAACTAAAGGCCGAACAGGTCGACCTTACTGATCGAAGGATGAAAGTCCTCTCAGTCGAGGGGATATACGGCACAAGTCTGTCAAACAGCCCAAAAGCTACCCTCGGAGAAGGCTGCTGCCACAATTTGATGATGTGCTCACTAACATTCCATCTCCGCATCATAGCCCATATGACAAGCCGAACCGCCCTCCTCGTGGGCGTGACAGAGCGGCCAATGATGCCGGTCACATACCGGCGATGCCTCGAAGACGGGGTAAGGAGACATTCGAACCCACTGACAGGTTCGACCTGTGCGATTACTTAGATCATAGAGCAGGCCGTACTAGATCCATTTATGGATCCAGGGATTACTCACAGGGTAGATGGGGAGATTATAGACCATGGTTCGACAAAAACCACAGAGCCCAGAAGCATAGCCAGCTCCATACAGACACTGACTACAGGCGGGACATAGCTTGGGTCAGGGGCGCCGCTCACCCATTGTGCTTCGCGGATGAGGTAATACAACATTTGTTCCCCGAAGGGTTCAAACCAGTCAGTATAGTACAATATGACTGGACCACTGACCCAACCATATGGATCGAGGACTTCCTCCTCCATATCCATATGGCACGTGCAGATGATCTCCACGCCATTAAATACCTACATCTCAAGCTTAAGGGGCCAGCTCAGCACTGGTTAAGCAGCCTCCCCGAAAACTCCACAGGACGTTGGGAAGACCTGGAGGACGTGTTTCGCTCTAACTTCTAGGGGACCTATGTACGCCCACCGGACTCTTTCGACCTCTGCAACGCCGTCCAGAAGCCTGCCAAGTCCGCCCGGCAATTCTGGAATCAGTTCTTGACAAAGAAGAACCAAATTGTCGACTGCCCGGATGCCGAGGCTATTGCCTCTTTTCGGGACAATATTCGGGACCAATGGCTAGGTAACTAGCTAGGTCAGGACAAACCTCAGACTATGTATGCCCTTTACATCCCTCATGACCCACTTTTGTGCAGGCAAAGATAATTGGCTGGCTAGACGCAACCACAATTCCGAGGATTCCGCGGCACCTGAAGCCCAGGACGGCAACTCAAAGACAAAACATAATAAGAACAAGCGCCGACATCATGGTAATGATGCCGACGACATGACGGTCAATGCCGGATTCCGCAACTCCCGGCCCGGACATCGGAAGAGTCCCCCTAAAGGCAATCGTGATAGACTCACTCAACTTTAGAAGATCATGAATAGGACTTGCCAAATGTATGGGACTCCGGAAAAGCCAGCCAATCACACACACTGAAACTACTGGCTGTTTAAACAGGCCGGCAAGATACAACCTGAAGACCAAGGCAAAAGTCTGCGTAGAGAGGACGAAGACGAACCTCGGGGTCCAATGGGTGGGAGTCAGAGGAAATTCACTCCCGAAGTCAAAACGGTGAACACGATATACGCCACCCACATACCCAAGAAAGAGAGGAAGCGGGCCCTTCGAGAGGTCTACGCCATGGAGCCCATAGCTCCAAAATATAACCCATGGTTGGATTACCCGATCACCTTCGACCGTCGCGAATATCCGACCAGTATCCGTCATGGGGGCTCAGCTGCCCTCGCCATAGACCCCATTATAGATGGGTATCACCTCACCAAAAGTCCTAATGGACGGAGGAAGTAGCCTCATTCTGATTTACTCGGACATGGTGAAGAAGATGGGTATAGATCTGTCAAGGATCAAGCCCAGTAGCACTACCTTCAAGGGAGTGATCTCAGGGGTTGAGGCCCGATGCACAGGCTCTGGAAGCCTGGAAGTCGTGTTCGGCTCGCCCAATAACTTCCGCAATGAAGACTCGATCTTCGACATTGTGCCCTTCTGCGGCGGCTAGTACGTGTTTCTCGGTCGAACCGCGTTTGCTCGGTTCAACGCAGTCCTACATTACGCATACCTCAAGCTCAAGATACCGGGCCCCAAGGGGGTCATTACTATCAATGGCAATATAGAGCGGTCCCTTAGAATAGAGGAACATGCACTCGTGCTAGCGGCCGAATTTAGCTATAAAGACGACTGGCAAGCTGCCGCATTCACCATAAAAGGCATGAAAGGCTGGGAAGCGAGTTCGGATTCAGACCGAAAAATCCAAACCTCCTTCCTCCCCTCAATAGGGACTCGCCCCCACCGCACAACCTCAGGACCAACAAATCACATGTCGAAGAGGCACAACTTCGCACTTTAAATTCCATGGGTGGCGGTGGGGAAATTCCGATGGGTGTTCGGTTGCTCCAAACTGTAACCATCAACATGTCTTCGGACCAGACGCACGCACTCCTAAAAGAGCCTACCCGTGGCGTCAAGCCCATCTACATAATCGGCGACTTCTCAAGACCTAGTTCGCAAGATCTGTTTACCGAACACTATCACCCATCAAGGTATATCCAAAGGCAGGAGTTACCAAGCGATAGGGTATATCGAAGATGTTGAGTTAACAATTAAAGACCCCTAGAACAACAGCTCCTATAGACCTTTCTATTTTCTCTTTTTTCGCATACCTATAAATAGTTTCTTCGGCAATCCGAGTTATAAGAGTTGGTTGAGGAAATATGAAGTTGTCTGGCGCAAGACGGCTCAATTGCTTTGTTTTTGGCACATACCAATTTTTTCCCTCCCTCTTCTCCTGAATTTGTCCGGTATGGCTTGAAGTCCCCGACTACTAGACCGGGGGCTCAACTTCAAACTGAAATCGCCTTAACCATTGTGTGCTTGGCATCTTGGTGTTTGCTCTATGTGCATCCGTTCCAAACTGTGTCTTTGGTCATTAAGTTGGGTTGCCCGGCTCCAGTTCTTGTACCTTTACATTCCGCTCGTTCGGCTAAAGGGGCCAAGAGAGCACCCCTGGGATTGTGCTTCCGGATAGCCCGGTCAAGCGCCTCAAGCTAGAAAGCTGATAATGCACAGTCATAGTATGCGCGAGCCGATCTGTGAACCCCAAGTTAGAAGTATTACACTTCAACCCTCAAAAGCGGTTATCTCGCATTACGCGAGGAATTTTCCCTCTATGCAAATGATATGATGTCGGCTTCGGCCCCGGTTTACCCGAACATTGCAACTGCGTCGGTGGCTCATTGTGTGCCTCTCATAGTCCTTTTCGCACCACTTTGGTTAAGCGAAACAAATAAAGCATAATATTCCGATTGCCTAGTCGGTTGCAGTCAAACTGCCTTCGGGTTCCGTTACTACGACTAAAGAACATAGTGCTTTGGCATAGACACCCCATGTAGTATCTACATGGGGCTGAAGCCGACGACTCGCATCTTTCAGTATTAAGCAACCACACAGGTCTTATAAAGGAAGGCAATTACAATTTCATTAAAAAAAATATAAGAGAGGATACTATTATCATTAAAAGTTATCGCAAGTCTTCGGACACATTACAATTTCATTCAAAAAATCTTTTGCCCGAACACTATGACGCAATCACCCGCGCACTCTCCATAACTCCATCAAAGTACAGTTCGGGACATCAGTGCAACTTTCAGGGTGGCAGCGGTCGTTGGCAACGTTCATCGAACTGAGCCCAGGCCAGTGCACCTTGACCTTGGCAAGGGCCATCCGGACACCTTCAATGCAGGAGGAGCGCTTGACGGTGTCGAGGTGGGGTGCAGCTTCAATCAGCCGCTGCACCAGACCGATGTAGCTGCCGGGGAGTGGCTCGCCGGGCCATAAGCAGACGAAAAGGTCCCTTATGGCCGGCTCCGCCAGCTGATGCAGCTCCATCAGCTGTTTGAGATTTTCCGCTAGCAGAGGAGGACGCTCGGAGGCTCCGAACTTTGCTGAGAATATTCGAGCTTGGTCTTCCTCTCCCCGTCAGGCAAGCAGATGGTTGGCTTCCACCATGCTCTTCTGGAGATCGGCAGCCGTGCCTGAGGATTGCCATACCCAGGTCAGCAATTCGAATCTGCTATCCCCGAGTATGCACTTTAGGGAGTATGGCTTACCATCAGCTATCTCCTTGTCTTGGAAAACATCTGTCCACCCGCTCTTGATGAAGATCAGATTTCATGGTTGACAGCTCGGCCGAGAGCACCTTGTTCTTTTGCTCCAAGGCATCGCACTTGGTGTTGCCGTCCTGGTGCTCATCTTGTATCTCCGCCACACGAGCCTGGTGTTTATCACTGGTGGCTCAAAGGGAGGAGAGTGCGGTGGCCGCTTACTTGGCCGCCGCCTTCTCCACGACCGCTTCAACTTTGACGTGCTAAAGCTCGGCCTTGAGATTTTCCAGTTCTTTTGTTGAACCCGCAACACGACAAGGACTTATCTATAAGGACTGCATTGATAGAATTTGGGGAAGAATACTAAGATTTGATTCAAACTTACCATGCGCCTCGTCAAACCTTTTGTTGAGGGCTTCCACCTCATCCTGGGAGCGCTTTAGCTTCTGATTTATCTCGTCTAGTTCAGCGGCATTTTTGGCTGCCACCGATGACAAGGCCTACATATACAATATATGTGTGACATCGGCACTTAATTTCCGAACTATAGATATGACCCCTAGGCGAGTTTGTTCAACTCAACTAGGGCTCAGGGGTTGCCATGTATACAATATGACTAAATATTATCTGCACACAAACGACGGGCAACTTACTTGAAAAACTCCAAGGAGACCTTTGAAGGCCTCCTTCAGTCCATTGTTAACGGACTGGACGCTTTGTAGCACCCATAAGGGTGCTGTGGACTTCGGGGATAGAGGCGCTTGATAGAGCCTCCTCCATCGCCGACTACTCAGTGGTTAGCGGCGCCGTGGATGATCGGATTTCCCGATCACCAACCGGGGTTTGGACCGATGCCTCCGGAGGCACCACATGCTCCGAAGATGTTCTTGGGGGGGGACTCATGGCCCACCCGTCCCGCCTGCTCGGTGGCCGGGCAGGGGATCGTCTCCTGATTCTTCGATGGCCGAGGTGTTAGCCTTGGCCACGGGGGTGTCCTCCGTGCCCCCTGTATCCGCCTCCATTGGAGTACACTAGGACGTCACCTCCACGCGTCCTTTGTAGCGCCTGGAGTGGGGGGTGCGACGCGTCCCCGCTCGCTGCCAGCTCGGCTGGCGGGGTCTCCCCATCCGATATAACCTCACTTGGGATAACCCGAGGAGGGCTGTTGGACCAACGACTTGCGTGTTAGCAAACTCTGATCCTACTAGTGACAGAAAGAAGGGTCTTCGGATCCTAACATGGATGGAGGGGGATTGACACTAAGGCTCCTTCGAGGAACTGCCTCGGCATCTTCGGTTGTAGAGCTTGACTCCGAGATGTTGTCCAACAGGACCGTCCGTGCTTGCCGCGCCCTCTTCGGGGCAGGAGAGGCTGCCTAGCCCGGGGCGTCTGAATACACCGCCCTCTTCTTGTCGCGGGGGGGAGGGGGGTCATCTCCCCCTCTCTCTTGACCTCCTCCTCCTCTTCTTCTTCTTCCTCCTCTTCGGCCTCCTCCTGCTTTGAGAAGGTAGGTGTGTCTCCGAAAACAGCATCGGGCTGATCCATGATGCAGATACCAGCCTAACCTGGTTTCTTCTTCTTCTCCTTCTTCATGGGAGGCTTGTAAGGGTTCTCCACGAGCATCTTGGCCAGCAGCCCGGCCCTCTCGTTTGCGGGTTGAGGAGTCGGACAACAGATAATGGTGGATTTCTTCAGCCATTTCTGCATAAACATGTTGGACAAAGGGTTATGGACATTCTAAGTAATAAAACCGAATAAGTTGGATGTGGTGTACACGGAGTCCTGCTTGGCGGCATGGAGGCCCATGTCTTCCCCCTCGGCTAGTCAGCTCTTCATCTATTTGAAGAACGCCTTCCATATCTTCTCCCGCATAGTGCGGAAGAATTTCCGGACTATGGGCTCGGCGTCGAGTGTTCGAGCCCACAGTGGGGTGTCTCGGCGCTGGTAGGGGAGGATGCCTCTTTAGAACATCACTTGAACCACATCGGCTAGCTTGGTGCCATCCTCAATCAAGTAACGAATCCGCTTTTGCAGATCGGGCCACCTCCTAGCTTGACCCCCACTCGAGGCCCTTTTTGAGCCATGAAGCTAGCCGGGTCGGGGCACCAGATCTGAATGCGCCGACAGGGTGCAGACCTTGTTCTTGTGGCTTTGTGATGTAGAACCACTCCTTCTGCCACCCCTTGATGGTGTCAATGAGGGTGCCCGCCGGCCAGTTGATGTGCATGAGTTTGTTCATGATGGTGCCACCGCAGTCGGCGTGCTTGCCGTTGACGCACTTTGGCTTGATATTGAAAACATGTAGCCAGAGCCCGAAGTGTGGCTCAACACGCAGGAATGCCTCGCTGAGGAGGATGAAGGCACAAAGGTTCATGATGGAGTTCGATGAAAGGTCGTGGAAGTCGAGGCTGTAGAAGAACATGAGGCCCCTCACAAAGGAGTGGAGGGGAAGCTTAACCCCTATTGAAGTGGGGGATGAATACCACCCGTTCACCTGGCTTGGGGATGAGGATTGCTTGTCCTTTCTCCACCACGCAATGAGCGATATCGGCGGGGAGGTAGCCGGCCTTCTTGAGGTCGAGGATGTCTTGGTTGCTAACTGTGGAAACTTCCCACAAGCCATTGGAGCCCGCCATTATTCTTGAGCTCGGAGGCGGGTGTGGAAGAGACCTAGATCTGTGCTATGGAGGCGCAAGGAAAGAGGAGGCAGATATGTCGAATGGAGAGCGTGAGAGGCCGCTGGGGTTTTCTTTCTCCTTTTATGAGGTCTGTCGATTCAGGCTCCCCTTGCCGCGCTGTGATTCTCTCCACTTCTCGAGACGCGTGAGCCGTTGTGGGTGAATAATTAACTACATCTCGTATAAAACGGGACACGATCCATGTGGAAAGATCGTGTGGACAGAACAGACTCGAGCTGCACATCGAGTACCTGGCTAGAAATAAAAGTCCGAATCATCTCACAGAATTCGGATGTGCCGCAATGCGGAAAACTATTTGTCGTCGGAGGCCGAACTATGGTTCGATGGAAGAAAATCACCTCGCAAGCCGAAGACTCTATTCGCAAAGAAATTGGAGTTGAAGACTCTTGGCGTTGGAGGCAAGTTCTGGGGATACTAAGGGAGTCCTGTATTAGGGGGTCCTCGGATAGCCGCCTGTTGTGTACGTGCCGGACTATATGGGTCACTCGCCGAACACCAGATGACCTGAAGGCCCAGTTACCCGGATGGAAGATTCGAGAACCATGACTTGCGCTCCACGTATGATGTAGTAAATAGGCATTTTTATCTCTTCGGCATGTAACCGACCATGTGTAAACCCTAGGCCTCCTTGGCATCTATATAAGCTGGAGGGTTTTAGGGTATAGAGAAAGGAAAACTCATCTAGGGTTAGACATACGATCTCGAGGTAGATCAACTCTGTAACCTCTTACACCATCAATACAATCAAGCAATACGTAGGGTATTACCTCCATAGGAGGGCCCGAACCTGGGTAAACTCGTGTTCCCTTCGTCTCGTATTACCGTTGATCCTACTCTCACAATTCGGGACCCCCTACCCAAGATCCACCGGTTTTGACACCAACACTAACCACTCCGGGTGAAATACTTCCATGATGAACCCTGCCGCCAAGAGTCGGGCCACCTCTTCTCTGATTGCTTTATGCCGCTCTTCATTGAAATGGCGGAGGAACTGCTTGATCGGGTTAAACTTAGGATCCATATTAAGGTGGTGCTCAGCAAATTCTCTCGATACACCCGGCATGTCAGATGGCTTCCATGTGAAGATGTCCCGATTCTCACGGATGAATTCGATGAGCACGCTTTCCTATGTGGGGTCCATGTTAGCCCCAATAGTGAACCATTTTGATGAGTCACTCGGATTAAAATCCACCACCTTGGTGTCATCCACCACAAACTTCAAGGGTGGCTCAGACTCCGTACTAGGCTTCTTCAGTGTAGTCATGTCTATCGGGTCAACATTATCATTGTAGAACTTGAGCTCTGCCTCCATGCAACTTGATTCTCTAGAAGCCGCATCTCCTTCCTCACACTCAATGGCCACCTTCCGATCACCTTGCACTATAATCGTTCCGTTGAGAGCTGGCATCTTGAGTTGCAGATAAACATAACAAGGCCAGGCCATAATCTTTGCGAAAGCCAGCCGGTCAAACAGAGCATGATATGGGCTCTTAATTTTCACGACCTCAAACCACAAGGTCTCCACCCTATAGTTATACTAATCTCCAAACGCCTCCTCTAGGGAAATCTTCCCTACCATGAAAAAGTGTAGATGACGGCTAAGAGCTTTGTCAGTTAACTCCATCTGCTGGAAAGTGTTGCAGTACACGATATTGAAGCTGCTGCCATCGTCCATCAGTACTTCTGTATAGTTATAACCCCAACCTGAGGCGCTACTACTAGGGCCAGGTGACCCGGATTATTAACCTGTGGCGGGTGATCCTTCCGACTCCACGTGATTGGATATTCCGACCACTTCAAGTGTCACGAGAGAGCCGGCGTGGCCGCATTAACCGCCCTCGTATGCAGCTTTTGATCCCGCTTGTCGAGGATCATAGTGAAAACACTATATTGACGTCCGTTGAGTTGCTTTGGGTCGTCCTGGTACCCTGACTGATTATTATGCTGCTGTCCACCATTACCAGGTTGCCGGTGATGATCCCCTTGATTGCTTGGGCCTTGGTAGCTCAATCATGAGCCACTGGAACCAAAGTCATCTCCTGAGCCACCCGACACTAAGCCGCTCGACGGACCATTGCCATTGTTATGGTGCTGATGAAGGCTGTATTCCCGGAACTATCGCATAATACTGCAATCCTTCCATGTATGGGTTGCCGGCTTATCAGGCCGGTTGTAATCCGGGCAAGGCTTTCTAAGCATCTCTTCCTAGTTGAAAGGCTGAGGTGCCTTACCCTTGTTAAACGATGGCCTAAAATTTCCATTACCCTTGGCACGATTGTTCCCAGCACTGGTGTTTGCCACTAACTCTGACCCACGATCCGGGCTCTTCTTACCTTGAGGTGATTTCTTGTCATCGGAGCCCGGGTGCTTGGTGGTATCTGAGTCCACATATTTGGTGAGAGCCATCATGAGCTCACCCATATCCTGACAAGAACGTTTTAGCCACCCGAGCTTCTGCTTAAGGGTCAAAAAGTGAAAGTTCCTTTCCAAAATAAAAATCACTTGAGACGCCAAAATATTATCAGACGAGTGGATCAATGTCGAGACCCGTCGGACCCAGTGATGGGCTGACTCACCTTCCTGCTGTGCATAATGATCAAGATCTACGATCGTCATTGGTTGCTTGCATGTGCCCCTGAAATACTTGATAAAGCATGCCCTCAACTCGGCCCAAGACGCGATGGTGTTAGGTGGCAAACCCTTCAACCAAGTGTGGACTGGTCCTTCTAACATCATGATGAAGTGTTTCGCAAAGACTGCCTCACTAACATCTAGCATCTCCATGGCAAGCTCATAGCTTTCAATCCAGGCCTGCGGGGGTAGATCAGCCATGTAGTTAGGCACCTTCTGCGGCCCTTTGCAGTCCTTAGGAAAATGCTCATTCCTTAAATCTATCATGATACACGGCACACCGACTCCCCTCGATGAGGTGCTAACAGGGGGTTCACTAGTGCTGGCTCGTGCACCTTTGAGTAATCCGTCAATGGTGTTGACCCTCACTGAGCCCGACCCCTATCCATGATCCCCTAACGATCCCATCCAGGAACGTTATCATTGGGCGGGTTATGCCTTTGCTCGGTGCTGGAAACTGCCGGTGGCTCTATGCGTCGGCTATAACTACAGCTCTAAACCGGCATGGAGTGCACTCGGTCCTGGCGGTACGTATACTTCTCCTACTGAGCCACATTGTCTGCAACAAATTAATCGCATTCCGTGCCTCCTCGGCGAACGGCATTCCTTCAGCAAAGGGGATGGAGTCAAGCCTAGCAGCCACCGCTATCATGTTTTCCATCGAGTTAGAATAATGGCCATGTGGCGTCATGATGTGTCATGGCACGGTCCGGTTCCTCCGCGGCGGTTCTAGCTGTCGCGGCGCCTACGCGGCTCGTGTTACCATCGGCGGCATTCTTGGTCCAACTCCGGGAGTGTTGATGAGGTTTCAAGGTTGAATCGCGTCCAAAGCTTGCTGGTCCAAGCTAAAATGGGGCGCCTCCGCCCTCAAGCGTTCTGACTCAGCATTCATCTGAGCATGCAATGCATTGATATCCTCCTGGGCCTGAGCCATCTGTCCCTTGATCCGGATGATCTCGGCATTGTGCTCTGCTTGATTTTTTGGCTGTCCCTTCTATGGCCATCAGGGCCATTAGCTCATCCATAAGTTCTAGCAAGACTTGAGCCGGTGGCTTAGGAGGCTCAGCATCAAGTGTGGCTGCTCCTGCCGATGCTCCGGATGTTGTACCATTAAAAGCCGGTGTCGGGCCTACCATGAGCATGGCGGCTACGCTCGACGGGTCGTAGGGCTTCAAAATGCAGTTACCATCGGCATAGCCCCCTAACCCGCCATCATGAAGCTGGTAGATTGACTCCGCATCTCCGCCGGAGTATCCGTCATCCGAGAAACACAAGGTTACCTGTCCTAACACGGAATATTCCCTGTCTTGCGTAAAGCCAAAGAAGACATTCTTCTGCCCAGGTTGAACACGGGCTGGTTTCATGCGTCGGGTTGGCTCGACGAGGTTGGTGCAGACGTCCGGCCCCAGCATGGATTCATCGATCTTGCCAATGAACACGTCATCTAGTGAATGTGAACCCGGTAGCCGTACTCGATTGAGCTGGCCTCTGGTCCCCATCCTGAATCATCGATGTAGAGCTTGTCGCGGCAACTCTTCGTCATCAAGCCGATGGCGTATCCTTTGATCCCTGGGAGAGCGCCCTTTGAGAACTCAACACCACCGCACGTAGGCACCATGGTGGGAGCCAACTGTCATGGTTTTATCATGGGAGGTGTCCGAATACTTAGGTTCGTGGCCATCACTAAAGCGGTGGACTCAAAGGGGTTGATCGGGACGAATGACATGGGTTTTCCCAGGTTCGGCCCCTCGAGAAGAGGTAAAAGCCTACGTTCTACCTTGTGCGTATTGATTGGAGTATCGATTACAAGGGAGCGTATTCACTTGACCTAGCTCTCGATTGATTGGTTTCCGTCTAAGCTATCCCTAGGTCTTGCCTTTATATAGGAGGTCAAGGCCTGGGGTTACACGAGTCTCAAACCGACTCTTACACCGTGTCTGGTCGTGTCTCTAAGACGCCTTGCCTCCTTCGGTAAGCCATCTCTAGGCGGCTCACCCGCCCGGGTCTTACACCATTATCTATCTCTAGGCCTCCATCTCAGCCCATCTGGCAAGTCGCCACACGGCCTAGCCTTCCTCTTGTGGCCCACTTGGTAGCAAGACGCCAGGTATGACCCGGCCCCTCCTGGCGGGTCTTACGACGGGGTTATATCCCCAACAGGAAGGGATCCCACAACGGTCAAATTTGAAGGGGGATAGGAATACATCCCCGCCCTCTCCAAAGGTGATCTTCGCGTGGAAAGTAGTTGTCGACGATGCAGAGATGGGATCAGTGAGGATATCCGCCCTGTGGGGCTCACAATAGTGGTCTTGTTGCACTAGAATGGGAACCTTAGGGAGGCGCTTTGGTAACCCAAGAACGTTCCTGCTCCCTTTTCACCAAAGGGGAAACTTCACCGCCTGGCACGCTGGCGCCCGCCTATCCTTCCCTGCGTCATGTTTGACTCCTGAGACCAGGTTCTACATAGAGATCTCCGCTGCTCCGGAGGGGGCCTAAGGAGGTCCATCCTTGCTGGTCTTGGTGCTCCTCTTCCTCGTGAGCTGGGGGTCCTCGCGAGGGCCTTGTCTTGAGTGGAGTCATGTCAGGCCGTCCTCTGCTGATGATGTGGGCCACGCCCTGGGCTGCAGGCAGGCAGTTCTGGGTGCCCTCATTCCTAGAACGCCGACACGGAGACTTTCACAAGGCTTTTCGAGCTGATCAATTTTCTCTCCCCCGGCGCGACCAGATCATTGATGCGACAGTGGGTTGTGAGAGTTTATTTTTCCTGGATGCTTATTCAAGCTATCATCATATCAAGATGGCAGTCAAGGACCAGGAGAAGACATCTTTCATAGTGCCCTTTGGAGCTTTTTGCTACATGTCTATGCCTTTCGGACTCAAAAGCACTCGGGCGACTTATTAGTGATGTTTGCATAACTTTCTTCAGGTTAGAATGGGTGCAACGTTCATGCTTATGTGGATGATATCATTCTCAAGTCAAGGAAGAAAGAGACTTTCCTCGCTTTTTGAAAGAAAATTTTGATAACCTCCGGTCTACAAGATGATGCTTACCCCGACTAAGCGCGTTTTTGGCGTGCCTGCAGGCAAACTGTTGGGATTTTTGGTCTCAGAGTGAGGCATCAAGGCTAACTATGAGAAAATAAAGGCCATCACTTTGCTTTCTAAACCGGCGCATATCAATATTTTTTGGTGCTTGGCGGGTCGTATTGTCACCTTAAGCCGATTCATAAGCCGCCTTGGGGAGAAGGCTATCCCATTATATCAGATGATGAAGAAGACAGATAATTTCGTCTGGAGTTACATGGCTAATGATGCATTGGAAGCACTCAAGAAGGAGTTAGCTGATCCACCTATCTTGGTCGCTCCCATATACAAAGAGCCTTTTCTCCTATACATGGCGGCTAATAAAAGAGCTGTCAGCATGGCAGTTGTGGTGGAGCACAAGGAGACAGGTAAGGAATACCTAGTCCAGCAGCCGGTTTATTACGTCAGGGAAGTTTTGACCAAGTCCAAGCAAATATACCTGCTTTGGCAGAAGCTAGTATTCGGAGTGTTCAAGGCGAATCGCAAGCTGAAGCATTATTTCCTTGGACATCCAATTACAGTGGTTAGCTCTGCTCCATTGGGAGATATCATCCGAAAAAGAGAGGTCGCCTGCAGAATTGCTAAGTGGCCAATTGAGATTGGGTCTCTTAGTGTGAGGTATGTTCCTCGAACAACTGTCAAGTCTCAGGCTCTGGTGGATTTTATCAATGATTGGATAGAATGTCAAGCACGTGAGGAGAAGTCGTACAATACATATTGGACAATCCACTTTGAAGGATCCTGGAAGTTGGAAGGTTTAGGGAATGTAGTTGTTTTAACTTCCCAACGAGGTGATAAGTTTTGCTATGTATTAAGGTTAACGTTTCCTTGTACCAACAATGCAACTGAATATGAAACCTTGTAGCATGGGTTCCGTGTGGCCAAGGAGATGAATTTCAGCCAGGTCAGGTGTTCAAGCGACTCCGACCTCGTGGCTCAACAAGTCTCAGGCACGTGGGATTCTAAGGACCCTCGTATGGAGGCTTACCGTCAGGAAGTTGATATCATTGTCGACCATTTCAAGGGATATCAGGTGGATCACATTGATCGGCGGAAGAATGTGACAACTGATGCACTATCCTGGCTTGGGTCTCAGTGTAAGCTGGTTCCACCTAATGTGTTCCTTGATGTCTTGCATAATCCATCGATCAAGTTACCTTAGGAGGAGGACATTGCTATACCTGACCCGAAGGGACAATTGGTGGCGGCTCTTCACGCAATTCCCAATTGGACGCCTCCTTCTCTGGTGTATCTGGCCTATGTCTAGTTACCAGAGGGTGAAACTTTGGCGCGACAAACCACGAGGCGGTCTAAGTCCATGACTATTGTCAATGGCGAGTTACATAGATGCAACATGACTAGTGTTTTTCAACATTGTGTTTCGCCTGAGGAAGTCCATGAAATCTTATAAGATATACACGCTGGCGATTGAGGGCATCATGTTGGCTCAATTTCTTCGGTGGCCATGGCTTTTTGGCATGGTTTTTGTTGGTTAACGGCTCATAAGGGTGCAGAAGACATAATTCTTAAATTTGGTGACTGTCAGAAATTTGCACGACAAGCACATGTGTTTGCTCCGGAATTGCGGATGATTCCGCTCGCTTGGCCTTTTGCGGTCTGGGGGCTTGATATGATTGGACCGTTTAAAAATTTTCAAGACAAGAAGACCCACCTTTTAGTGGCGGTTGACAAGTTTGCCAAGTGGATTGAGGTGGAACTAGTTTCCAAATGCGATGCGGCAACAACTGCTGTCCAGTTCATCAAAAAAACTGATCTTCCATTTTGGTTACCCCCACAACATCATCATGATAATGGTACAAATCTGTCTAGAGGGGCTAGCAAAGAGTTTTGTCAAGCTGAACACAGCCGACTTGTTGTGTTCGCGGTGGCCCATCCACAAATTAATGGTCAAGCAGAACGTGCTAACTAGGAAATTTTGACAGGCGTCAAGCCCCGGCTTATGGTTCCTTTGGAACGAACACCTAGTTGTTGGGTTGAGGAGTTGCCTTCAGTTCTTTGGAGCGTCACAGCCACTCCCAACAGATCAACATGATACATACCTTTTTTCATGGTTTATGGCACATAAGGAGTTCTCCCTAGTGATATTCTTCATTACTCGCCAAGGGTGGCGGCTTACGTTGAAGGTGATAATGAGACGGCTCGTAAGAATGCACTTTATGATTTTGATGAAAAGCGGGATCTTGCAGTAGCACGATCGACGATTTACCAACAGGATTTGTGTCGCTATCATAGCTGAAGGGTTAAAACCCAGACATTCCAAGAAGGCGACTTAGTGCTCTATTTGATTCAAGATCAAACCGATATGCATAACTTATCACCTCCTTGGGAAGGACCTTTTGTGGTCATCAAGAATCTCAACAATGGGTCCTATTATCTCATAGATATGCGGGACAGCGACAAGTCACGTACCTCTGGCCAGGAAATTAGTAGGCCATGGAATATTGCTCATCTTCGGCCTTACTACACTTAAGTCATTGGCTCTCATGAATGTACAGACCTCTATCATTCTATATACCTTTTTATACTTAGTATAATAAAGTTCGCACCCCCATAATTCGGGGCCTCTCCCGTTTTGTTCCAATGATTCTTTGTGCAAGAGTTGGTTCTTCATGTTGTCATTTGGGGGCTTCCAACTCAATGAGTTTAGCTTCCATGCCATATTTGAGTTAAACTTGCTTGTTTGCAAATTGCTACTCCGCCAGGTCTCCCGCCCTATGTTTGATAGTCAATCTTTTTCAAGACCCTGAACTTGTCAAAGTTAAAATGGAGGTTTATGTCATGAGAGATCCGGCTTATAGAGATCTTAGATAAACTCACCTGTGTGTTGTAGTCTCTCCGCTATGTTGCGTGTTCATACTCTTGACAGTCAATCTTCTTTAAGACCGTGAACTTCTTAAGGTTAAAACAACGGATTTATGTCACGTGAGAGACTGCTTACGAGATTGTAGGTGTTCATGCCTAGCTTGTCTAGAGAAAAAATATTGAGTTTTTTCAAAATTATAAATAAGAGTTGATGTCTTTTCATTGTGCCTTCAAAGCCGCCTTACAACAAAAGAAGATTTACATGTCTATACTTTCTGTTTGTTGTTTTACGGTGATTTTTCCTAAGGCAATTCTAATTTCTTGGATGACAATTGATCTGGCTTAGTATCAGTCATTGATAGAGTTTGCAACTATCATAACCCGCCAACAGCATCAAGATATATGATCACATCAAGCATACACATGATTGATAAAGGTTGAAGTGGTTAACCCGCCAGAATGTAAGTGGATCAAGTATACGCTATAACAAGGCCACAGTTGGGCCCTTCAAATTTCTAGTTAAGTGTTTTTCAGAGTTAGATCACTCTAAGTCGACCATAGTATCATCTGGGTTACGATCAGCATAAGCAATATCGCCCCTGCGCTGAGAAGTAGAAGGAGCCATATCATCCTGTGTCGGCTCTTCGTCGTCTTCCATATGAAGATTATCGAAAGTCTAGTTGATGTAGGTTAATGCCTCAAAGGTGGCTTGATCGTTAAGAATAAGAGAAGGATCAATATCAGAGGGAAAGTAGTGCTTATGCCTTTGAGGAGTTAAGTCTATATTTGCATGGGAAGGCACCTTGATGCGAACGTTCTTGTCATCATGAGCCGGCTGGTACTTTATCAAATTCCCTTCCTGCGAAAGCTTGCATGCTAAAGGCCTCATATTTTTTACGCATCTTGTAATGTCGGCTTCACTGGAGTCAGTTCCATTGTTGTTATATTGTGGATAACCACTAGCCAGATCTGTCGGGTCTAGCTCTGATTGTCGTGCTTTGGACCAACTTAAGATAGTAAGGGCCCCTGCACAAGCAGCTGACAGTTTTATCTCCTCTATCTGTGATGGGGGAGTTTATAAGTGCTCCAGCAGGTCCTTGATGAGTGGCGGAGGTGTTTTTGCCAAAGTATATAGCTACAAACGTCCGCAAACACCCAGCATATAGCTTCTCTGCCAAGGCATAAACAGCTTTTAGCTTCACCAGCATATCTTGGACAAGGTTGGTGCTCCTGGTACCTATTACACAATCCAGAGCATAAGTTAGCAAAGGATTTTTAAGTTGCCATGTAGTCTAAGGAGCCATCTCTTTCATTTATGAGTAATTTCAAATATAGATCAAGTTGGTGCACTTACCAAACATTGTGGCTGTCATCTGGCATATCCGTTGTTTTAAGTCGGACTCCTCTTTAGTGAACGGCTCAAGCTTCTTCTCAGCATCCTTTGCATACTTTAGTAAGGCACTTTTTTCCGACTCAAGAGTGGATTTTTCAGCAGTGAAATTACTCTTTAGCTGCTCTATTTCTTCTAAGGCAGACTTTAGCTTTGACTCAGCCTTGCTGCTCCTAGCTTCCAACGTTTCTACACTTTTGTTTAAATCGCCAAGATACGACTCTTTCAAAGTTAATGCTTCTTGTAAAATAATTGAAGAGTAAGGTTGGGAATAAGTTTTCAAGAAAAGTTGTCTTATTCAAGTCCCAAGCACATAGTATGCAATGCACTCAACACTTGGGGGCTAATACAGGCTATTTTAAATTTATATTATGACCCGACTCATCTTCTACAAAGTTAAGACGGCCCTTGGGTGCTATGAGCGCATTTTTTGCGAAGTGCTAAATTAGAAGACCCGACTCACCTTCTACAAAGTTAAGCCGGCTCTTGGGGGCTACGAGCGCATTTCTTACAAAGTGATAAAATGGAGGACCCGACTTGTGCTTTTCAACAATAAGTCAGCCCCTAGGGGTTACATAGGTATAAATTTATAAGACGGAAGGGGGTTAAGTTAGTACCTCATATTTTTTTCTTCATCATGCGTACTAAGACGGCTTCCATGTCATCACTGGTATGAAGGTCGTTCAGATAGCCCGCGTGCAACTCACTAGCCCTGAATGCTGCATAGTCCTATAGATCCTACTTTAACTTACCTTCCTCCAATGATGGTGTCTCTTCCTTTTGCTTCGCTAGTACATTGGAGGTGCCTGGGGTTGTAAAACCTGTTTTAGTGATGACAACATCATCGGTGCTATTTTCAGAAGCGAATTTCTCAATTGGTGGTAATTAATTGGAATGGTGGATCAGGCTTGCAGACCAGGTCGTCAAAACTTTGGATAGGGGCTTCAGGAGATTTTGGCGCCTCGTTCTCTGACTCAGAGACCTCGGAGATTTTGGAAGAGTCGCTCATTCTTTGCTTATTTCTAGTCTTGGCCTTGGCCCTTTAACAGTAATAGAAAAGTTTATAAACACATGATGAACAAGTTGTTCGACATCAACAAAGGTAAACTCTTTACCCAGGTTTAACAATGAAGGCAGGTAGCTGGGTGCTTGTAGAGTCGCCAAAAGATGGAGGTGCCTTCTAATAAGTGGATATGGAAAGGGTTAAAGAGTTTTGCATAAGACTGGCATGGGAAAAAAGGAATTTGGGCTAGTATGCACCTCCACGCTATGTTTCCGGGGAGCTAGAGTGTCGGATAAACCAACCCCAAGATCTTCAAAGCCGTCGCTCCGGGTGTGACGCCTAGACTTGAGTTGTTGCTTCTTCAAAAGAAAGTTGTGGTCCAAGTAACCAAGTGGATGTGAAAATTTTACTTTACATATGACCCGCCATGTTTTTTCTCTTGGGAAGGGTCCTGAGTCTAAGGAGATGCAAGTTACCTCTATAGCACCGGTGTGACTTGTCTCTATTTCGTCCTGAGAGGAATCAACGCCAGTAAGTTGCATAAAAAGAAGGCCAAGGGAGTCAAGTTGTACCTTTGAGTCATGTAATTCAAGCAGATCTTGGGCTGATCTTTTCATTGGACGACCCAGAGCACGGGTCTTAATCAGTTTGGCTTTCTTGTTGGAAGCTGCAGTTAGTCTTTTCATCCAGAAGGGAGAGTTGGCTTACATACATTTGCAGAAAGACTAGAAAGAATATGAAGTACAAAATTCAGAGGAAACAAGTAGTTTGTTCAAAGATTTTCTACCTCTTGAGCCGGGTTATGACATATCAGGAATTTAATCTGATCTTGTTGCAAACCTCCTCAGGTTCTCCAAGCAGTGATTTCATAATCGAATTGAGGTCTTTGTCTGTCAGGGGTGTCTAGTTGAAGTGCATCGGGTCGTCCACCTCACTAGTGTACTAACACACTAAGCCGCTGCGCCGGCTTAGCGGCAAAATTCTCCAAGTAACCTAGTAGCGGGTTAAATCAACGCCAGTCAACCCATTAGCCAATAAGGCCGTGATCTTCAAAAATATAGAAGAATATTGAGCGTGGTCTGAGGCAGATAACCGGTCTGGAAGATTGGTGGTGGTGCAAAGCCGGTAGGGGCGGTAACCCGACAATGGTTCTCGTCAGCCGGGCCATGTCTATGCAATAAAACCAAGTGTGATTCTAGTTCTTGGGATGGCTAGTAGAACAGCTGAGGTAAAGGGTGCATCTATCTGCCTCTGAATGAAAACACCTCCGAGCTCAAGACTTGGTCCGTCTAGGATCTCCGTCTGGCGATTGATATAAAAGAAGTCTTTGAAAAGACCAACGGAGTGCTCTTATTGCATATAAGCTTCACAGAATAGTTGAAATTGACACAAGTTGGTGACATAATTGGGGCCAATGTCTTCAGGGTGGAGTTTTTGCAAGGCATCTCAGAAAAACTTTGACCCAGGCGGGGAGGAGCCATGGAGAAGATGATCACTAAAGACAACCACCTCCCCTTCATTGGGTTTGGGAGTGATCTCGGGACCAGGAACCGACCAATGGATAACTTCTTGAGACGACAAAACCCCCATGATTATGAAATCATGGAGTAGTTCCTCGGTAACCCCATAGCTTACCCAACCACACAAAGAGGGGGCCTTAGTCATGGTGGTGGGTGAAAAGCTGTGTAAAGGCATAAAATTGTGGCAGGTTTGTAGGATCGAAAGTAAGTCTAGAGGTGGGGTGATTAGACTACTTGACCAATTAATTTTTTTTGCCTATACCAAGTTTTACAGTTCACAGTTTTTAGCATTTCATGGAAAGTCAAGTACACCCTACACATGTAAGTCTAAGAGTATATAGAAGCAGAAAAGAACAACAAGCAAGTATAGAAGGGATAGGGTAGGAAGATCAAACACAATTGTAAACACGATGATTTTTCCCATGGTTCTGATTGGTGGCGCTATCATACATCCACGTTTATGGAGTCTTCAACCCACGGAGGGTAACGATCGCGAGAGTCCACGGAGGGCTCCACCCAAAAGGGTCCACGAAGTAGCAACCATGACTATTCCATAACGGCTTCCGTCCACGAAGGACTAGCCTCACTATGGGTAGATCTTCATGAAGTAGGCGATCTCCTTGCCCTTACAAACTTCTTGGTTCACTCCACGACACAAAGTAGGAGGCTCCCAAGTGACACCTAATAAATCTAGGAGGCACCACCCTCCAAAATAGGCTAGGTAATGACGATGAACTCCTTGCTCTTGTGCTTCAAGATGATAGACTCCTCAGCACACAATCACTCTCTCATAGATTTGGCATGGTGGAAGATATGGGATTGGTGGAAAGCTACTTGGGGAGGCTAGAAATCAAGATCCATATGATTGGAGTGGAAGATCTTGACCTCAACACATGGGTAGGTGGTTCTCTCTCAGAAAATCTGAAAGGATATGTATCGAATAGTTATGAGTGCTTCTTTCTCGAGTAAGTGGTGGTGAATGGGTATATATAGGCATCCCCAAAATTCCAACCGTTACACACAAAATGACCAACTCGGTGGCACCGATCTGTTAATCTCGGTGATACCGAAGTGACCAAAAGGTGGCAATATTTGAATCTCGGTAAAGCCAATATAGGAAACTCGGTTGCACCGATAAGGTGACCATCACTTGTGCACGTTTGGTGGGAGAGTTTGTGGATGTTTTTGGCGACTATCACTTGTGCACGTTTGAGCATATTGTTCACCAACAAAACCTTACCCCCTTTTAATAGTATTGGCTTTCCTATGGACTCAAAGTGATTTCTCATAAATATAAAATGTAGAGTCCTCTTGCTTGAAGCTTGGCCAACCTATTTCCTTGCATCTTGGGGTTTCTCCACAATCTCATTTTGCCAATCCTAACATTGAACATTTCCTGAAATATACTTGGTGGAAACATTAGTTCAATGACTTATGTTGTTATTAATTACCAAAACCACCAAGGGAGCAAATGTGCTTTTAAGGTTAAAAGTGTTATATGGCGAAGATAATTATGGTTCTTAGGAGGTAACATTATTTGGTGGATCGTTGATAAATTATGAGCGGCCGTAAACTATAGGAATGAAGCAGGTTATATTTTGCCACAGTGATCCGGAAGCGCGACGCTGGGTCAATAAGGCAGTGAATACTAAAAATACTACTAAGTGTGGGTGAACAAGTTTCACAAGTTGCAGCTACAATTACAGATCTATGGATGAAGATAAAAGGAGATAAATGGCTAAACCTAAAAATAGCAACGGAAAGAACTAGCATGCAATGCGGGAATTTGGGGAGGAATCAGTCTGATCCAAGTGCAAAATGTGTGCTAATCAAGGCACCCCGTGGTTTTACTAGTGTTTCCAACCCAAAAGATGATTCCTGTTCCAGGCAATGGCATGAAACTCCGATGAACGACGACGAACTGTAAGGAACTCCGGCGACCTAATGTGGATCTGAGAAAGCCAAAAGACGGAACCTGGGAGGATGAAAGGAGTGCGTACATGCGCCGATGAGCTGTGATAACAAATAGGTTGATGCAGCGGCCTCGATGAGGTAGACGACGCGGTCCGGCGATGGCGGCGAAGCTTGGTTCATGCGAGGTGTTGCGATGAAGAAGAAGGAATGGCAGTGGGGGAAGTAAAAGGAATGGGTGCCCCGTGCCTATTTATGAGGGGAGAAATGGACACGACAATAGTCCAACGCGATAATCGAGGCAACATGATAATGATTGACCGAGAAAATGCCTCGATTTTCGGATTGACCGGTTAATGAGAAAGATCCCTTGTGACATCATAAGGTTTTTTTTGGATTTATCAGAGCTTTTGTCATCCATTTTTACATGGTGGGTGACGAAGATTTACTTTCGATTAAACGTATAAAGGAGGAATGAGACTCGCCAACCAGAAGACTTGAAGATTGACATGAACAATTCAAATCAATCTGGGGCCTAATGTTGGGGATATAACCCCGCGGTATAACCCGTTTGGGAGGGTCCGGGTCAATGGGTTGGCGGCTCATCAGCAATTCCTTAAACGATCCTTGAGATCGAGACAAGCCTGGAGGCGGTTTGCAAGGCAGGCCGGATGGAGGCCCAGAGCTAGAAGACGACAAGTGACCCTGAGGCGTAAGCCGCCCGGAGATAGCTTGAGGTATAAGGCAAGGTGACTTAGAGATAAACCCAGTTATGGAGTATAACCCGGTCTAGACTATTGTAAGCCCAAGGCCTCGACCTACCTATATAAAGGCGAGTACCTGCGTTGGCTTAGGGTACGAAACAAACCATCGATATCTAGGTTAAGCGAATCTGCTCCCATGTAATCGAAACATAATCAATACTACATAAAGTAGGACATAGGATTTTATCTCTTTCGGGAGGGTCTGAACCTGCGAAACTCGTGTCTCTAGTCCCGACCAACCCCTTTGAGCTAGTCACCGTAGCGATGGTTGCTTCCTTAAGTCCTTTCACTAGGGCATTTGTTGTGACAAAACCATGACAGCCCATGAAAATTATTTCCCTGAGAACTCAAATCATGAATTTTAAGTAACTTGAGCATGAACATGTTGCACAATCTTGGGAAGGAATGAAGTTGATGCTAAGAAATGGTCCTGCTCATGGTTTAAATCTTTGGATGATCATACAATTTTTTTATGTGGGATTGAATTTTATCTCTAGAAATATTTTAGATTCCGTCACGGGTGGTACTTTTATGGAAATTACTTTGGGTGAAGCTACCAAATTTCTAGATAATATTCTGGCAAATTATTCACAATGGCATACCGAAAGAGCACCTAGTAGTAAAAAGATTAATTTGATAGAAGAAATTAGTACTTTGAGTGAAAAAGTTGAAGCTCTTATGAAGTTCGTTGCTAGTAAAAATGCTCCTATTGATATTAATGATGTTCCTTTGTCTAATTTGATTGAGCAAAATAGTGATTCTATAGATGTGAATTTCATCTCGCGAAACAATTTCAATAACAATGTTTATACACGTAATTTTAATACTAGGCCTTTTCCTGGAAATTCCTCTGATAATTATGGTAATTCCTATGGTAGTTCTTATAATGAAAATAATAGGAACACCTCTGATCTTGAGAATATTTTTAAAGAATTTATCAATGCTCAAAAGCCTTTCAATACTACAAAACAACAAACGTTGACTAAGATTGATGATATGTCTAGAAGCACTAATGGAACTTCTAATGATGTAGAAAATCTCAAGTTGCATGATTTTCCACCTAATATCAATGAATCAATTAAGGCTTTATATATTTATATGGATGAAAGTAAGAAAATAACCGCTATGCTCAGAGGTAAAAGAGAATTTTTAGAAGAAGTGTTTTATAGCGATTACTTTCATAACTATGATGAAGATCTTAAAATGATTGGTGTTTTCTCTATTGATTCCTTGTTTAATAATGTTAAAATTGATGATAATGGGACTGAAGAATAGTCAACTTTAGTTAAAGGGCGTCCCAATGATTTGGAGGGTGAAAATCTTGATGAAATTTTTGAGAAAAGTGGGTTTGGAGAGGTTAATACATTAACTGGTGATGTGCCCACTATGTTTGCTTACAAAGACATTAATTATGAGAGTTTCTCCTTGGTTGATTGTATTTCTTTGCTGCAATCCATGATAAATTCACCCCTTGCCTATGAACAAAATAAATCTTCTACTAAACATATTGTTGATGCCATGATGAAATCTTGAGAAGAAAAGTTGGAACTAGATATTTCAATCCCTAGAAAATTGCATGATGAGTGCGAACCTCCAATAAAAGTCAAGATTTAAATTATGAAATCTTTTCTTTATGTGATTTGGGTTCTAGTGTTTCCACAATTCCGAAATCTTTATGTGATGTGCTTGGTCTTACCAATATTGAAGAATGTCCTCTTAATTTGCACTTGGTAAATTCTACAATTAAAAAGCCTTTGGGAAGAATTAATGATGTTCTAATTCATGCAAATAGGAATTACGTGCCAATTTATTTTATTGTTCTTGATATTGATTGCAATCCTTCTTGTCCCGTCATACTTGGTAGACCGTTTTTACGCACTATAGGTGTCGTGATTGATACGAAAGAAGCCAATATTAAGTTTCAGTTTCCTCTTAGAAAGGGCATGCAACACTTCCCTAGAACAAGATTCAATCTAGCATATGAATCAATCATGAGGGCCTTTTATGGAGTAAAAACTAAGGATGACAATACTTGAAACTATGTGTTATGCCTAGGTAGGGGCATAAAACGATAGCGCTTGTTGGGAGGCAACCCAATGAATAAAATGTTTTTATATTTTACTTTCTGTTTTGGAGTATTTGCACAATTATTATTCTGTTATGATTGCGTTTTTATGTTTTATTTAGTGTTGGTGTCAAGTAATGCCTTCATAATGATCCATAAGATGAGTAGACACAATGTTGAACCTGAAATAGAAACTTTGTTCCAAGTGCAGAATTTTCCTTTTCTTACTAGAACGTGATATTGAGCTGACATTTTAACATAGTATTTCTATAAAACTTATGTACGTTGTCCTATTGTTTCATAATTTTTAGTGTTACATAAGTATGGGTAGAATACAGATTACTACAGACTGTTCTCTCTGAAACAGATTCTGTTTTCGTTGCATTGTGTGCTTGTTTTGATCAATTTATGGCTTTTATCGGGGGGGGGGGGGTATAAGTCATGGTAAAGTTATAATACAGTAGGTATAATGACATAATAATATATGAATGGGTTTAAAACAGTACCTAAAGTGGTAATTTGCTTTATTATACTAACGGATCTCATGAGAATTTTGTCAAGTTTTGTGTGATTGAAGTTTTCAAGTATTAAGAAGAGCCTAATCTTGGGGATGCCCATGGCACCCCCAAATAATATCCAAAAGTAAGAAGCAACTAAGCTTGGGGATGCCCCCGAGCATCATCCCCTCTTTCTTCTGCCAACCATGTGTATTTTCCTTGGAGCTATATTATTATTCGTCACATATCATTAGTTTTTCTTGGAGCGTCTTGTGGATTTTCTTTATTTTCTTTTCTCATTTGTGTAAACATCTATTTGAGAGAGCTAAAATTATTCTATAGTTTTCTAGAATTGCGCTTTATGATTCACTTAAATCTATTGAGCAAAGTAATTACTCTAGTGCATCACTTATACCTTTTTTACCACAGTGTGCTTTTACATGTTTGAAGAAATACTCGCATGCTTCACTTACATTATTTAGAGAGATCAAACTTGTATCCTCATGTTCTTCAGTTATATCCATGTGAGTTTGCGGAAAGCATTTGCAATATATGAAACTAGTCCCAAAGTGATAGATATTCAAGAGGGATATAATAAAAACATTCATGAAGATCATTGGACAAATTAAACTTTATTCTTTGTAATAGATTTGAGACATGACAGTAGTAATATGTGAGCTATGTTAGTGAGTAATTATGCTTAGTAAGAATATTGGTGTTTAGGTTTGTGATTCCGTATGCAAGCACGAAAGTCAATAGTTGTGCTACGAAATTACATCGTACTTATGATGCATTATTTGGTGTTAGTTATGCTTAATGCTCTCTTATGTTATGTTTCGTTTCTTGGTTGGATGCTTCTCAACCTCTTGCTAGCCTTAACTTGTACAAAGTAGAAATACTACTTGTGCATCGAAAATCATTAAACCAGTTTTGCCATATGAGTCCACCAGACCTACCTATACACAGTATTTCGATGTCGTTCCAAGCAAATTTTTATGTGCCGTCTCTAAAATTTCAAAATAATTTTTCCTTTTTGTGTGTTCGTACATCTCATGAAGCGGTAGGTGTCAAAGCACCTCACATTCTTCGCACCTTTCGCCATTGACAACATCACTAGACGCATTGGCGCGAGCAAAGCAACTCCTAAAATTTCCTCGTGCTACGGAGAAGCTTGAATAGTGGAGAGCTACTATTCAGAGCCTCGTCAGCTTTGCTGATAGAGATGGGCTGCAGCGGGCAGAGCCTTCACAGCGGCAGTCCATCGAGTCAGCACGCACCGATGGCGAAAAGGCGGGAGGTGGCACGACTATGGTGCACTCTCCTCCGGCGCGGAAAGAGCGTTTACTGACTCGATAGATCGGCGCCTATGGTGACGATTCAATGGCGTTGTCTGATCCCCGGACTCACTACGATCAACGTCAAGTTCTTCGGGAGTGAAGCAAAGATGATGCTCGGACTACCATCGAGAGGCAGCGGGAAGCATGCCTATGACCCAATGTAGACAAGCCTATGCCAGGGTACCCTGTCAATCTGATAGGTGTTAGTTATGCTTAATGCTCTCTTATGTTCTTTTTTGTTTCTTGGTTGGATGCTTCTCAACCTCTAGCTAGCCTTCACTTGTACTAAGTAGAAATACTACTTGTGCATCGAAAATCCTTAAACCAGTTTTGCCATATGAGTCCACCAGACCTACCTATACACAGTATTTCGATGTCGTTCCAAGCAAATATTTATGTGCCATCTATAAAATTTCAAAATAATTTTTCCTTTTTGTGTGCTTGTACAGCTCATGAAACGGTAGGGGGTGACCGACATTTTTCCATGCTAGATGGGTTATTCTCAAGATGAGTGTTTATTCACTTGTCATTGCACGAGAGTACGACGGTAATAGGAATGCCCAGTCCCAAAATGAAAGGGAAAAAATCTATTTACTTTATGTTGTCGAATAATAAATTCCTTGGAAAGTGTTGGTATGGAAGGGAACTTTGGATTCGGCTAGCCATAGAAAGTGAAAGTATGGTGGAAAAAGGAATAACATTATTCTCTGTGTGGGAACCGTGTATGATGTATCTAGCATGGAAATATATTGAAATCTCTAAGTCATTTTTTTGACGGGAAAGGCATGCCACCCAAAATATTTTTATCTATCAATTTAAACACTTGAGGTCTGTCACCTATACAAATCCCTACTTCCCTCTGCGAAGGGTGTACCTATTTACTTGATACAATATTATTTTCAATCTAAGTCTCCATCTTCTCTTATAAAGCACCAACTAGGAAGCACTATGGTCATTCTTGAGCATTAGGTGTAGATAATATTTGACTGTGTATTGTGAATGGATCAATGATTGAGCATAATGGGCTAGAGATAACTTGCTTTAGCGTTGTTGTTTTGAAAGACATGGTTGCTTGTTGATATGCTTGAGTATTAAAGTTTTTGTGTCAAAACTAGACTATTGCTCTGTTCCATTTAAAAGTCCAAATGTCCCTGCCACAAAGAAAAGAATATATGATGAACATGTTAGGCAACATTCCACATCAAAAATTCTGTTTTTATCATTTCCCTACTACAGGACGAGATGGCATTAAGCTTGGGGACGTTCAGTTGTCTCCATTGTATCTATAATTTTTGCTTGTTCCATGGTATTATATTATCAATCTTGGATCTTTTACAATCATTTTATAGAAACTTTATATCATTTTTGGGACTAACCTATTGACATAGTGCCAAAGTGCTAGTTGTTGTTTTTGCTTGTTTTTTACTTCGCAGAAAATCAGTACCAAACAGACCCCAAATGCTACGGGAATTTTTGGAGAATTTTGATGGACCAGAAGAGCCACGATGGGCCAAATAGCACCACAAGAGGGGGCGTCGGGTGGCCACCCTCCACTAGGATGCACCAGAGGCCCTTGGTGCGGCCTGGTGGAGGATGCCCACCTCGGGACACCCTCAACCAACTATCAAGACTATAAATTCCTAAATTTTTGGAAAACCCTAGAGGAGTCAACGAAATGCAATTCCATCCGCCGCAAGTTCTAGAACCTCAAGATCAAATCTAACACCATCACGAAGGGGTTCATCTTCATCATAGGTGCCTCTCCAATGATGCGTGAGTAGTCCACCCACTAGTAGAAAACAGACCTTTCGTCCCGAGCTTTAGTCCCGGTCTGGTCATGAACCGTTACTAAAGATGGTATTAGTCCCGGTTCGTGTCAGCTACAACGGCTAGGAGCAGGGCGACCTATAGTACCGGCTCATGAGGGGCCTTTAGCACCGGTTCGTCTCACGAGCCGGTACTAAAGGGGGCGTGGCAGGGTTTTGGTCAAACATGGGCCCCGCTTGCACCTTTAGTACCGGCTGGTGACACCAGCCGGTACTAAAGACTTCCTACATATACATTCGTCCGCAGCCCATCGAAAGAGCGCTGTTTTCTCCCCTGTTCTTCTTCTTGCTCGAAGCTCATCCTCCATTTTGCCAAGGATTTGTCAAGATTTAAAGACACCCCATCTATCCAAGTGTTCATAAAGGTTAGCAACTTTGCTCCTTCATCTCTTGCTAGATTAGCTTGTGGTATGCTCAAAGATATGTGATATGTGATTTGTGGGACTTTATTTGATTTATATCCAATTTGAGCTCAAATTAACTTGTTAGGTTGCATATGTGTAGGTGTGGTTTATTTGGTGTGCCTTCCCATGTTCTTCTTCTTGCTCGAAGCTCATCCTCCATTTTGCCAAGGATTTGTCAAGATTTAAAGGCACCCCATCTATCCAAGTGTTCATAAAGGTTAGCAACTTTGCTCCTTCATCTCTTGCTAGATTAGCTTGTGGTATGCTCAAAGATATGTGATATGTGATTTGTGGGACTTTATTTGATTTATATCCAATTTGAGCTCAAATTAACTTGTTAGGTTGCATATGTGTAGGTGTGGTTTATTTGGTGTGCCTTCCCACCATCCCCGACCGTCCTAACTACCGTCCATCATCTGCACCGTCTCGTCGTGGCACCGGCCACCTTGGTGAGCCTCTTGTTCTTCTTAAAATCTTTTTTAAAAAATTACTTGTATGATTTAGATAGCTGCGTGTACGATTTACTTACTTGTATTATTGTTAGTTATTCTATAGTGTAATGGTTATGGTATCCGCCCACGTCAGCCCTCGTCCAGTCTATGATTCAGATGTGGTATGTCGTTAATTATCTTTTATAACTATTTCACACATCATCTAATGTCTATGAAAATTCATTATGCCACCAAATTGACGTAGATATTTTTATCTATAGGAAGTAGTTGAACCAGAAATTCCAACCGACTATGCAATTCTGCTCGAGAAATTAACACAAGCTGAGAAAGAAATTGATCATTTGAAAGAAAAATGGAAAAGAACTGAAGATGAGAAGATGGGATTGGAGTTGCATGTTGCCGATATCGTCGATGATCACAAGAACAAGAATGTTGGAATGCACTTGAAGCTTAGAAAGATTAGAAAATATGCCATTGATAAAGAGGCTTGGTATCATTATGCTGTTGGCTCAATTGTTACTTTAGTTGTGATTATGATCACATTTGTTGTTGTATTCACATGTTTTAGATAGTTGGTGTTGTTTTATGAGATGTATATGTATGACCTATAAGTATCCATTATTTGCAGTAATAATATTTGGTCACTACTAGCTCTACTTTTGGTTGTAATGTGATGATGAAGTTGTATTAATTTGGTCACTTCGATGTTGTGTAGTGAACATGAGCCGGCAATGGATGTACGATGACCGACTAAGTCCAGAGTTTCTTAATGGCCTGCATGATGTTATTTGTGTGGCTGAGACAAATAAGCAGAATGGTTTCATGTGTTGTCCATGTCGTGACTGTAAGAATGATAGGAATTACTCTAACTCAAAAACCCTTCACTACCACCTGCTGAAGTCCAGTTTCATGTCCGGCTATAGTTGTTGGACCAAGCATGGAGAAAGAGGGGTTATAATGGAAGACAATGAAGAAGAAGAGGATGATGACAACTATCCTTTCGTTGATACAACAATGGGGGAAGCTGAAGAAGAGGAATCAATGGGGGAAGCTGAAGAAGAGGCATCAGATGAGCCTGCTGATGATTTGGGTCAGGTCATTGCTGATGCAAAGAGAAACTGCGAAAATGATAAGGAGAGGTTGAAGTTGAAACGCATGTTAGAGGATCACAAGAAATTATTGTATCCAAATTGCGAAGATGACCAGAAAAAGCTAGATACCACGCTAGAATTGCTGCAATGGAAGGCGAAGAATGGTGTAACTGACAAGGGATTTCAAGAATTGCTGATAATGATAAAGAAGATGCTTCCAAAGGATAACGAATTGCCTGAAAGTACGTACGAAGCAAAGAAGGTTGTCTGCCCTCTAGGATTAGAGGTGCAGAAGATACATGCATGCCCTAAGGACTGCATCCTCTACCGCGGTGAGGAGTATGAGAATTTGGATGCATGCCCGGTATGCGGTGCACTGCGCTATAAGATCCCCCACGATGACCCTGGTGATGTGGAGGGTGAATGCCACAGGAAGAGGGTTCCTGCCAAGGTGATGTGGTATGCTCCTATAATACCATGGTTGTAACGTTTGTTCCAAAACAAGGAGCATGCCAAGTTGTTGCGATGTCACAAAGAAGAACGGAAGAAAGACGGGATGTTGATAGCACCCGCTGATGGGTCGCAGTGGAGAAAAATCGAGAGGGAGTTTGAGGACATTGCAACTGATGCAACGAACTTATGGTTTGGTCTTAGTATAGATGGCATGAATCCTTTTGGCGAGCAGAGCTCCAGTCACAACACGTGGCCCGTGACTCTATGTATCCACAGCCTTCCTCCTTCGTTGTGCATGAAGCGGAAGTTCATTATGATGCCAGTGCTCATTCAAGGCCCTAAGCAACCCAGCAACGACATTGATGTCTACCTAAGGCCACTAGTTGATGAACTTCTAAAGTTGTGGAAAAAACCAGGTGTGCGTGTGTGGGATGAGCACACAAAAAAGGAAATTGACCTACGAGCGTTGCTGTTTGTAACCATCAATGATTGTCCTGCTCTTAGTAACCTTTCAGGACATACAAACAAGGGATACAATGCATGCACGCACTGTTTAGATGATACTGAAAGTATATATGCAATGACGAGCATTCTTTCACTCAAGCACACTACACGGTTCTATAAAATTCCACCTTGGTGACTCCATATATGGAGGAACACAAGGATATTGTACGGTCCAAGAACCTGGAGCAGCCTGAGCCCTGGATTGAACATAAACAGATGGAGACTTTTGCCAGTTGGTTGCAAACAAAGATCATCAATGACAACAATGTTCCAGATGAACTGTACTGGTTGGCCAAGACACGAAGTCCTATTGTAACGACTTTCAAAGGGTACGAGATAAATGGGAATACATTTTACACGATCGTCCTAGATAAGAAGAGCACCAACCAAAACAGTGGTGTCCGCTATGATGCAACCAACTTTGAAGACACATATTATGGTTACATAGAGGAGATATGGGAACTTGACTATGGAGCTGATCTTAAGGTCCCTTTGTTTCGGTGCAAATGGGTCAAATATACTGGAGGCGGGGTACAGGTAGACCCGCAGTACGGAATGACAACAGTGGATCTCAACAATCTTGGATACACGGACGACTCATTCATCCTAGCCAATGATGTGGCTCAGGTTTTCTATGTGAAGGACATGTCTAGCAAACCGAGGAGAAAAAAAAGGTAAGGAAGCGAATACATCATACGATGAGCCGAAGCACCACATAGTTCTTTGAGGGAAACGAAACATTGTGGGAGTGGAGGATAAGACAGACATGTCCAAAGATTATGAAAAGTTTCATGAAATCCCTCCCTTCAGAGTGAAGACTGACCCAAGCATCCTGTTAAATGATGAAGATTATCCATGGTTATGGCGCAATCATAAGAAAGGGACAAACACGCAGAAAAGTCTTACACCGCGAGATCCCACTCTGGGATGTGACCGGCTTCACCGTCATCACGTTCTATATATTTATGTGAAGGACATGCATGCATTTCCTACCTAGCATGGTATATCTTTGTAACAGTTTGTACACGAAGTGCATCCAGTTTTTGCCGTAACCCTCTCAACTCTCTAGAAGTTGCTATGTGGGTGAAATTATGATGTCATGCCAAGTTACAACCTTTTCAGAGTTCATTTGTACTGCTTTTCAAATTCAGGGTCACTTAGCTCAAAATAAATCATTAAATGCATGAAAAATATCAAATGAAGTCAGAAACGGTTGAAAATTGATAATGTGCCATTGAATGGTGCATATTGAACACACAAAAAGTATGGAGTTAAAATAAGTTATTAAAAATGAAATATCTTTGTAATAGATGAGTTTGCGTCCGAAACCCTCATACTTCTTATGAGATTGTCCAATTTGTACACGAAGTGCATCCAGTTTTTGCCATAACCCTCTTAACTCTCTAGAAGTTGCTATGTGGGTGAAATTATGATGTCATGCCAAGTTACAACCTTTTCAGAGTTCATTTGTATTTCTTTTCAAATTCCGGGTCATTTAGCTCAAAATAAATCATTAAATGCATGAAAAATATCAAATGAAGTCAGAAAGGGTTAAAAATTGATGATGTGCCTTTGAATGGTGCATATTTAACACAAAAAAGTATGGATTTAAAATCAGTTATTAAAAATGAAATCCGTTTGTAATAGATGAGTTTTCGTACGAAACCCTCATACTTCTTATGAGATTGTCCAATTTGTACACGAAGTGCATCCAGTTTTTGCCGTAACCCTCTCAACTCTCTAGAAGTTGCTATGTGGGTGAAATTATGATGTCATGCCAAGTTCCAACCTTTTCAGAGTTCATTTGTACTGCTTTTCAAACTCGAGATATGAATATTTCAAATGCTATATTTAATCAAATTATCTTATACAACAGTTGAAGTTGTTCAAACATGCATGGAAATGCCATAAACAGATTCTTTATATTTTTCTGATATTTTTTCATATATTATTTATTTCCATTGGAGTCCTACGTTTTTTCCATGATTTTCTAAAGTTTACGGGGTTTTTCTGAAAATAATAACTAATATTTAATTAAAAAACAATTTTAGTACCGGTGCTAGCCACGCACCGGTACTAAAGGTCCACCGCCCCTGTGCTCTTTTGGCAGGACCTTTAGTGCCGGTGCGTGACTAGCATCGGTACTAAAGACCCTTTAGTACCGGTGCGTGCCACGCGCCGGTACTAAAGGTCCACCGCCCCCGCGCTCTGTTGGGAGGACCTTTAGTACCGGTGCGTGGCTAGCATCGGTACTAAAGACCCTTTAGTACCAATGCGTGCCACGCACCGGTACTAAAGGTCTGTGTGGTATAAAAGGAGGACTTCGTCGTCCCGGGCCGAACAACGCACTGGGAGAGCTCAACTTGCAGTGCCAGGCTGCCGAAATTGCCATTGTCGTCGCCCTCGCCGCCGTCGCCCTTGCCGCCGTCGCCCTTGCCGCCGTCGCCCTCGCCGCCGTGGCACCACCACCGCGCCATTGACGTATCCCTCACCACCGCCGCCGTCGCACCACCACCGCCGTCGCCCTCGCCGTCATCGCCCTCGCCATGGTCGCCCTTGCCGCCGTCGCCCTCGCCGCCGTCGCACCACCACCGCGCCATTGTCGTCGCCCTCTCCACCGCTGCCGTCGCACCACGATCGCCATCGCCCTCGCCGCCGTCGGTCGTGCCGCCGTCGCCCTCACCGTCGTCGGTCTTGCCGCCGTCGCCCTCGCCACCGTCGCCCTTGCCGCCGTCGCCCTCGCGGCAGTCGCCCTCGCCTACCCAGACGCCGCCCCTCGCTGCCGTCTCCCTCACCACCGCCGCCGTCGCCCTCGCTGCTGTCGCCCTCGCCTACCTGGACGCCGCCCCTCGTCGCCGGTCCCGTCGCCGCCGGACCGCTCACTCCGGCCGCCGCTCGGTGATCCCGTTGCCGCCGCGTCGAGCCCATCGCCGACGCCACCTCTGGGTCAGTAGGCTAGGTGAGATCTCCCGGCCGACCCCTCTCCCCGACGATCTCCCCGATGATCTTCGGACTAGTGTGTAGATGCTAGGGTATCTAGGGTCCCTCGACGTCGAACCCCGACACCCCGACACGACACCCCCGACACCCGACCCCGACCACGACACAACACCCCTATTTTGTTAGTTAGTTAGTTAGGTTGTCAGGTTATTAGGATATGTGTTAGTTAATGTTTAGTTTAGGTTTAATTTAGTTTATGTTTAGTTTAGTTTTAGGTTCAATTTAGTTTGGATCCTAATGTGTGTGTGACTTTCGGTGTGTCGTCGATCCTAATTTAGTTTAGGGTTTCATGTGTGTTCTTGATGGAGGAATCCCGACTGTTGTCGTGGGGGCGCTTCCTCTTTCTCCTCTTCTTTGCGATATACTCATCGATATATTGTGCAAGAAGAGGAGAGGGGAAGCATCCATCACCGCCGGTCAAACCTATTACTGCGAGAGAGTGTCCACCAACATATACACCACCGTATCAATGTCAGAGAGTGCGCACCAACACACCATGAGATATGTGAGCGTTATTTAAGGAAAGTCTCGACAGACCGATAGTCACACACGCATTAGGATCCAAAGCGTGCCGTAATTCTTGATTTTGCTAGATGCTAAGTGTTAATTTTGCTAAGTGTTAATTTTGTTAAGTGTTAATTTTGCTAAGTTTTATTTAATTTGTTTTCGTAATTAAGTGTTTCTTCTCGACGTCGACGATGCCGATCCCGCATCCTCGTCGTCGAGTCGCTAGAGGAGGTCACTTGCTTGAGCCGAGGGGCCCTGTCAGGGACTTGGCTCTGCCGGGCTGGTACTGGGAGGTGCTGCCTTCTTGGCGGCGCAGCTTGGTGAGGAGCTAGCCCATCGTCGACCCGGAGGTTCTGTGGTGGCGGCCGCATGGGCCACAGACGATCGAGAGGATTGAGTCCCCCGCGAAGGTGGTACAATACCATGTCAGCAAGGAAAATGAGCACGTCCGACGCTACATGGCAGCTTTGGAGGCCAGGTCCGACAATACCTGGCAGATTCTTCAGGGATCTCACTGGAGCTATGTTCCTGTGATGGTTCCTTCTCTTTGGGTGTCCACCGCCTGCCCCGATATCTGCCGGGCACTAGGGTTCTAGCTAGATCGATATATTAGCTAGCTACTATTATGATGTATTAGCTAGATCGATGGAGATTAGCCGATGTATTGAAAATTATCCAAGATTATGCAGATGAGATCTTTTCTAAGAACTATACTAGATATGTATTCAATGATGTATTATTAATTAACTATCAGTTATTTTGCTTCTTGAATGCATGCTAATTTAAATACTAATTTGTTTTATCTATATTATTATGGACTAGTTATTAAGCTATGGACAATACCGGTAGAGCTCATGAAGAGGACATCTTCGACATGATACGCTCCTCCGAAAACCCAGCGGACCTTCAGGGTGAATCACATGATCATGATGATGGCTCACAATATCTAAACGATCACGGTGATGGATGTGAGACCGAGGAAGAACAACTGATGTTCCAAAATTCAGAACAACCAGGAATGTTCGGCGAGGTATATACACATCCATTAGCCTTTGGTGATCATTACATGTGTGTTAATTGATTTGTATATATATGTATATTAACAAATCTTTCTTATTGTAATGATCAGCCCTCCGGATCGAGCCAATCTAGTAGAAATGTACGAGGCACTGCCAAAATATTGGATGGCAACATAAAGCTCAATCTTGATGCTTTCAAACATAATGGCGAACCGACTCACCCTGAAGCCAATGCCAAGACATTTGTGCGTCAATGCGGAGTGCTTGTTAGTGACGGAGTCCCGATCACAATGCATGAATGCATTCAGCCAAAGGAACCAAACCCAGGAGTGAATTATGTCGATAAAAGAATTAAAGATACCGTTTGGCGAGAGCTCATGGAGCATTTCACCCTACCAAATTCTCTCTCGGAGCGTCAAAGGAACAAAGTCAAGGAGTTTGCTCTCCATAAGATGGCCGGCGCGTTCCAGACTTGGAAGAAAAGATTATGGACCGAGTACAACGCTAGAGGCAAGAAGGCGCCCGAATTCAAAGGATTATACGAGAAGGTAAGGGATCAATGGGACGCATTTATCGAGTACAAGACATCGATAGCCGCTATGGAGAAGTCGGCAAAGAATGAGGTAAATGCTGAGAAAAAAAAGTATCACCATAAACTAGGGATAGGTGGATGCAAGTCAGCCATTCCTAAGTGGGATGCATTAGAGAATAAGATGCTTGCTGAAGGGATCACTCTAGTAACCTTCAACTGGCCCAAGAGGTCCAGGAATTGGTTTTTTGCGCATGGGGGAAAGTTGGACCCATCCACAGGGAAGATTATTGCACTAGCCAGTCTGAAGCATGCATCAAATGAGTTGATTCAAGCAATAATTGATGCCTAAGAAGGATGGTTTCACCACGATAGAGAGAACGACGAGCTTACACGCGCCCTCGGGAATGCCGAACACGGAGGACGAACACGAGGCATGGGTGTTGTTCCGTGGTACGAGGGGTTTGCGGGATGGTAGGAAAGTTATAAAAGCCATTCGAGAAAAAAGAAGGTGGAAGCAGACCGACTTTCGAAGTTGGAACAGAAGTATGAGCAGCACCATCTACATATATAGGTACTGACCCAGCAAAGGGAAACTCCACAGCAGGAGGTAGGGGAAGAACCCGTCCCATCTACAATGCCGAAAAGCAGCATGGGTTCCACGGGGCACCGCTGGGTCACACCCCCGTGGATGATATCACCGAGAAGACATCTTGTGAGCTAATCCAGAGAATGAAGAACATACTCGTGCAAGTCGCGATGGGCTATGCTTTACCAAATACACCTAATGTTCTCTAGCATTGCAATCCGGTTCCAGCTGGGTATGCTCGTGTCACGGTGGACGCAATAGAGCCGGGATATGATGAACTATTGCTTGACATCCCTGGAGGTGAGGGGGAGTCCACATTGGCAGAAGCCGGCCGTGGTCTCATTCTATGGAGTAAGGATTGCATCGTCTTTCCACACTCGGCGATAAGGCCACCGGCTCCTCCGAGTATCGATGTCCAGCGCGAGGAATCCCAACCAGAGGCATTGCAGCGCCAACAGTCCTGCCCACCTCGCCAGCAGTCCTCCCCACCTCGCCAGCAGTCACCTTGCCAGCAGTCCTCCCCACCTCGAGCTCCCCCACAGTCGTCCCCACCTCGAGAGGCGTCCCACCTCGCCAGCAGTCCTCCCCACCTCACCATGAGCAGTCCTCCCAACCTCGGGATGGAGCACGACGCGAGTCCATATCATCATCAAAATCGATCTCCGCTGCGTGAGCCGACTCCACCCCGGCAGCGGTCCCACCAGCAGGGCTCCCAAAAGAGGAAGGCCACCAGTAGTCCTCTTTGAAAGAAAGCAAAGAAGAAACCTGAGCCTCCAGCCAAAAGGAACCTTCCTTATGACATGACACCGGAGGAAAATAAAATTGAATGCGATCTCCAAGTAAAAGACTTTTTTGCGAAGAAGACCGTGCTGCCAAAGGAGGTAATACCCAAGGAAGTCCAAGAGCACTTTATGGAATACTTTATTGATCGACCCCCGGCATATATTGAGCGTATGCCGACAGACTATGAGTGACAGATTCAGAAGGCAAGTGAGCAGAGAAGTCGGCCCATCCCAAGGAAGAAGTCGGGAAGTACGGCATCAACTAGCGGGAAAACAGTTCCCCAGCTCGGAGAACAATCCAAGCAATCGATCTCTCCGCTCAAGGTGAGTACCAATCCAAGCAAGCAACCAATCCAACCAGTCGACGTGCAAGGCAACCCAATCGACCTCGAAGTACTAAAGGCCGCAGGTCTCACTCTTGACCAAATCCTTGGCACCAAGGAAATCCGCGGGTACGATGCAACTGAGTACGCAATGCAATATGCAGTCGGAAAACCACTTGTCACACCCGAGCAATACAAGGAACTACCAATTGCGATGCGACGGTTGCATGATTGGTACATGCGTGAAGCAAAGTGAGGGGAGACAGCGGTCATGGTCAAAGTAAGGAAAGAGCATTATGTCAATGCATGTGACATATGTCTTGAATTCTTAGAACTTTTCCAGTTATACCACATGGACTCTATCGACAAAACTCACATTAGTTGCTATTGTTTGTAAGTGATTTATATCTTTAGTAATTTAAGTCTCTAGCTAAGATATCATTCATTGGCTTATCCTCACTATATATGTTCTTTTCTACGCTATTATGCAGATTGAAGATGTGGGAATTGAAACAAGAGGGAATCGATACCATTGGGTTCATCGACCCAAGTACCGTTAATGGTCATGTGGTAAAACATTATGCCAAGGACACAGAAGATCTCTTGGAAAATTTTCTAGAGGCACTAATGAATACCAACAAATCTACTATAATATTTCCTTGCAGCATGGGGTGAGTGTTTCCTCTCTTGTATACTACAAATTCTATTTTTGCTTACTAGCTCGCTGTCAAGTGTAGTTGATGAGTTATATGACCATGCCTGCTTAATTATATAAACTTCTGCATAGAGACCACTATATCCTCCTATATATTATCCTCGCGGATGGACTTGTTCAAGTGTACGACTCACTAGATACACCAGAACAATCATACGTGGCCTTGTATTTTATGATAGAACAGTAATTTCAATCTTTATCGACCTCGCTTTCTTTCATTATTTCCTGATATCAAAAGTAATTATAATAACTCTTTCGTTGTTTTTCTTTGCCGGATAGTGTTTGGAAAAAGATGATAGAAAAAAACCATCACGGTCGTCAATGGAAACCGAAGCTGAAGTGGAAAAAGATGCAGGTAATTAAGTAGTACTACTAGGTCCGTGCATCTCATTAATTCTATTTTCAATACCATTATCATGCTCGATTATTAATTATCTTATTCAATTCTATTCTTTTGCAAAGTGCGTGAAGCATCCACAGGGGACAAATTTATGTCGATATTTCCTCTGCGAGAACATTCGCATCCAGACCGAAAGTCATATACGTCGTAGAAGAGCACGTGAAAGACAACTCCAGGTTTGGCAGACGATGTTGAAGCTCTCACCCGAGAAACGCTTTGTAGCACTTCAAGAGGAATTAGCGGCATTTCTTCTTCAACATGTCATTGATGTAAACGGAGAGCACTATTATTTACCGCCGCCTCAATAATGCCAGCAAATCAGTAGTAGAGAACTGAGATTTCATCCGGAGCACTAGCTAGCTAGTCCCGGCCGGGCTTTGGGCCTTAAGTTAATTATAAGTCCCGAAGTTATATGGATGTGTAGTTCCATTTGTATATATATATACTGTGTATGAGATATTGTATATTATATTGCATATATAGATGCATGAACTTGTGTACTGTTTATAGTATGTAGCACCGTAAAATAATTTTGAAATGAATGGAAAACACAAAAAATAGAGAGGAAAATTAAAACCTAATTAAAAGCTAAAACAAAAAAAAACAGAAGACTTAGTACCGGTTGGTATCACCCACCGGTACTAAAGGTCTTCCACCTCCAGTCCACGCAGGAAGCCACGTGGAGGACCTTTAGTACCGGTCCGTGGTCCAACCAGTACTAAAGGTATGGACCTTGAGTCCCAACCCGTTAGTACCGGTTGGGGAACCGGTACTAAAGGTCCATCCGGTCCGGGACTATAGGCCTGTTCTACACTAGTGACCATAGACCTACAGGTCCGTGGGTCGTGTCTAGATGGCTTCCTCTCTCTCTATGATTCTCAATACAATGGTCTCTTGGAGATCTATTTGATGTAATGACTTTTGTGGTGTGTTTGTTGGGATGCGATGAATTTTGAGTTCATGATCAGTTTCTATCCATGAATATAATTCAAGTCTTCTTTGATCTCCTATTTGCATGATTACTTATAGCCTCGTATTTATTCTTCGAATCTTTGGTTTAGTTGGGCCAACTACATAGATTTTTCTGTCCATGGGAAGATGTTCTTTGTGATGGGTTCGATCTTGATGTGTTCTTTCCCATTGACAGACAGGGCAGCAAGACATGCATGTATCATTCGCATTAAGGATAACACGATGGGGTCTATGTGTTGGTGTACTAAAGTTTTGATCTTTAGTACCCCTTACTTCTGCTCGGGCAGTTGTAGCCGCACCAGTGGCAAGGCTAGCATGAGGACTGCTGGATGCAAGTACGAAGATGTCAAGAAAACGTTCAAGTCAATAATCAGAAGACCGAAGACCAAAAGCTGGGACCCCGAGAAGATCTTGCCGGGATGACTCATGGAGCCCCAGCAGGACTAGCACCCAGCAAGTCCTCGCCAGCCTGTCATCGCTCTAGCGCAGCGACCAACCCAACAGACATGCCTTATCCTCTTGGGTATGTTTCAAGGCATGAACAATGATGGGGGTTAACTGGGGCTGATGGGACGACCTCTTTTTCCATCCCCAATAAAGCTAGGGAAAGCTAAACAGAGCATTTAATGCACTTGTCCTATGCCGTCAGTATTAGGTATGATAACAATGTAGCAACTGGACACCTCATGTATGCACTCTACGCTGCTGTTGGATACCCCTTGGACATATAAAAGGAGGTCCAAGGCATAGCTACAGGGGGATGACCTTCTGGACCAAATGCACGCGTAGCGACTATGTACTGTTCACCACATAGCGCTCCTAGAGCTAGAGCTCAAAGACTCATACAGAATACACTAAAGGAAGAGTAGGGGTTTATGCTGCTCAGTGGCCCGAACCTGGTTAAAATCCCTCGCGTTGCTTGTTGGCTCTTCTCTTTGTGCACACCTTCCCCCTGCCGAACCGTAAAGGGATCCACATGATCCCATAGGGGTCGTACGCTGACATCTTTGGCACGGCAGGTAGGGGAAGAGGGTTGCATGAAACCGATCTAATGATGAATGCGCCAGTTTCTTCATCATCCATCATGTTCATCGCCATGGCCCCCAAGAAGAAGGGTTTTACGACGGTTGATCCATCCACGTCCGGTGTGCCTATAGCTACTCGTACAGGTGGCGGTGTGGATCCAGGCGGAGGAGGCAGACGTCTTGAGCTTCGACGACGCTCTGGTGATCAAGAACGCGATGAGTAGCGCCGTGACGTTGGTGGTTCTAAATCCCCCCCATGGATAGGCTCCTGAGCATCACTCCCGAGATGTGCAGGACCAGCATGCACGAAAAAATTATGGTGGAAGTAGCACACGATCGCGGGACCGTGATGGAGCTCCTTCTAAAATGGTTAGGAGTTAGAGCACCTCACGCTCTTCGGACCTTTTGCCTTCGACTACATCAGCAGAAGAATTGGCGCGAGCAAAGCTACTCCTAAAATTTCCTCGTGCTACGGAGAAGCTTGAATAGTGGAGAGCTACTATGCAGAGCCTCGTCAGCTTCGCTAATAGAGATGGGGTGCAGCGAGCAGAGCCTTCACAGCGGCGGTCAATCGAGTCAGATCGCACCGATGGTGAAAAGGCGGGAGGTGGCACGACTATGGTGCACTCTCCTCCGATGCGGAAAGAGCGGTCACCAACTCAATAGAACGGCGCCTGTGGTGATGATTCAATGGCATTGTCTGATCCGCGGACTCGCTGCGATCAACGTCAAGTTCTTCGGGAGCAAAGCAAAGATGACGCTCGGACTACCATCGAGCGGTAGCGGGAAGCGCGCCATCAATCTGATAGGCGCACATGACCCAATGTAGACAAGCCTATGCCAGGGTACCCTGTCCACCTACCTTATGAGGTGGGTTGTCAAGCTTTTACCCATGAGCTGCGGCGAGTCCAGTGGCCCAATTCCCGAACAGTCAAACCGGAGGTCCCGGAGCATTACGACGGCAAGACTCACCTGTCGGATTTCTTGAGCATCTACACCTTCGTAGTGCAGGCTACCGGGGCTCGCGATGACAAGATACTCGCCAACTACTTCTCATTGGTACTTAAGCCCATTGTTAGGTGGTGGTTGATGAATATGCCGGAGAATTCCATTTCTTCCTGGGCAGATTCGTGTCATGAGTTTGTTGGTGCCTTTACTGGAGGCCACCAAGCTCCTGGCCACGAAATTGATTTGCATCTCATCCCCCCAAAAGAAGGAGAAACCTTGCGCAAGTACATTCAGAGATTCAGCCATATACATGACAACATCTCAGACGTTCACCCTGCTGCTATTATCAGCATGTTTCATCAGAACGTGCACAATTGTAGGATGCACAAAGAGATGGCGATGAACAAAGTCAGGGATGTTGCCGAGCTATATGATCTGGCTGATAAATGTGCTCGAGTTGAATAAGGGAGGAGACTCCCCAGCGAGGATGCTAGCGCTGGAGTCGACTATCAAGACGAAGACACTGCCGCTCCGGCAAACAAAGGCCGACCGCAGAACAGGAAACACAATGGTAAAGCCGTACTTGTTGTCGAGAAATGCGACAACCTCGACACCGCCAAGAAAACTAAGGTTGACGGACTCGTAAAGGAGGTTGATGTATGCGTCTCTTGTCAGGCCTTGGTGGCTATTGATAACCCGGAGGGCTCCGACAAGCAGTACTGCAAGATCCATCACACCAAGGGCCACAATCTCCAAAACTTCTGACAAGTTGAGAAGCTTGTCGAGAATATCAGGGTTCTAGGAATGGGGGTACCCAGACCTTCCTGCTTGTGGCCAAGGGCATGGCCCACTTCATCGACCAAACAGGACCAGGCGAGGCCCAAGTCAAGACAAGGCCCTCGCGAGGGCCCTAGCCTCGCGAGGAAGAACAACGACAAGACCCGTGAAGGATGGGCCTCCTCAGGACACCTCCAGAGCGGCAGAGTTTCCTGTGCAAGGCCCGGCCTCAGGAGTCAAGGCTGACGCAAGGAAGGACAGGCGGGCGCCAGTACGCCAGGCGACACAGTTTCCCCTTTGGCGCAAGGGGAGAGAGGACATATGCGGGTTCCCAAAGTACCCCCCCCCAAAGGTTTCCATTCTGGTGCAAGAAGATGATAACCACCCGTCCCGCAGGTCGGATGTCATCGCTGAGCCTGTCCCTCTGGCGTCGACAGTTACTTTGCAGGTGGAGATCGCCTTTGGGTAGGGCGAGCACCAACCCCTGCCCCCTTCAGAATTGGCCGTTGTGGGATCCGTTCCTGCCATTGTGATAAGGTAAGAGGACTCGGGCCACCGCTATAAATAGAGGATAGGTTGCATCGTAGAAGAGGACCCCCGGGACGGATCGATCCAACACTTAGTCACTCCATACACCGCCACGAGATAGCCAGCCAAGAACACATCTCGAGCGCCCTCACGAGGCTCAAGCACATTGTACTTGTTCGTCCACCCAAACCTCCATGAGAGTCAATCCACCAAAGGAGGAATACGTAGGGTATTACGTTTCGAAGCAGCCCAAACCTGGGTAAACTGTCGTGTTCATCTTCCTCATCATCATCATGCAAGTTCATCGTTGTGTTCATCGAGTAGCGAGCTAGGTCGGGGGAGGCTGTAGGAGATCTTCGCACATGCCCCTTTGTTCAAACCTTAAGGGTTTTGCGGAGCCCAAAATCCAACATTTAGCGCGCCGGGTAGGGGGCGTGTCAAGGTATTCTCCAAGCTTCGTGCTTCCCAAGCTTCACCGCTCCGATGGCGGATGCTCAGCAAGCTTCTCCGGGCCGCGGCTGGCCACCCTCTGTCAACCCCACCACGGCGGTAGGGGGGCCTTGCCCTGGCATCGTCGTGCCAAGTGGCCAGTACCAGGTTGCTAGCTTCACCTCCACCGTGATCATCCACCGCGCGACCCAGGCGCGCGGCGAGTGGGCGGCGCCCCTGACACCAACAGCACGTCAAACCTATGTGCGAGACCTTGACGCACGCGATGCACTACTACTGGCGAGTGAGATGCTATGCCACCGACCGACACACGGGGGCTTGGACGCATGGGCAGACCACATTGCGGAGCTGGTCACCATCGCCTAGCACGCAATCCCTACTCACTCTTTGTCAAGACCATAGCCATCAGGCACCGGTGGCTCACATGCCGAGCTTGCCCCCGGGCATGTCGGTTGAATGGCCCCTCCTACGCCGCACGGGGCCGAACGGGGTGCGCCACACCTTGTGCTCCTCCTCCTCCGAACCGCGGTGACCATTCTCGAGGCACAACACGTCGACAACCACCAAGCGCACAGAGGAAACGGCAGGGTGCCCGGTGCGCACACCGACGTGCATCCGCGCAACCCGGGGGCCCTCGGCAGCCCGGGTCGGCCAGATGGGAGTGCGCCCATCAGCGTAGCCAGCGGGCGGCGCACGCGTCTGGAAGAGAAAGCCACGACGGCGGAGGAGCATCAGGGTACCAAGGAGGCAATCTACACCAGACAATGCAAGGCCCACCCAACAGAGGTGGCAAAGGTAAGCAACTCCGCTCTGAGGCCCAGCGCAGGTAGGCCTATGAGCAACACGCACAGGGCAACCTTCCCCCGTCAGCTGAAGAGCCCGCCACCGGTGCACCGATGGACAACGCAGGAGGTGGACCAAGCACCTACGTCGATCCCTACATACCATGCTACGTCATACAACCTGGCCCACCTGGCCGGTAGGGGGCTCAAGCGCCCATCGCATGCACCAACACCCCGCGAGAGTAAGAAGTACCCTGGGTGCCCTCCTTGAGCCAGGCCTGGGGTCTCGCGTCAGCGGAGTGCCGGGCCCGGGTGGTGCAAGCAGGAGGGCACCCCCGAGTCGCGGGGCGCGGCACCAGCTGGCTCCTGTCGGTGTACTAAAGATTTGGTCTTTAGTCCCCTTGCTTGTGCACGGGTAGTTGTAGATGCACCAGCGGCACGGGACTGCTGAATGCAAGTACGAAGATGTCAAGAAAACATTCAAGTCAATAATTAGAAGACCGAAGACCAAAAGCTGGGACCCTGGCAAGATCTTGCTAGGATGTCTCACAGAGCCCCGGCAGGACTCGCACCCGGCAAGACCTCTCCAGCCTGTCACTGCTCCAGCACAGCGACCAGCCTGACAAATAGGCCTTATCCTCCTGGGTATGTGTCAAGGCGTTAATGATGATGGGGGTTACTCGGTGCTGCTGGGACGACCTCTTTTTCCATCCCCAAGAAAGCTAGGGACAACTAAATAGAGCATTTAATGTTCTTGCCCTATGTCGTCAGTATTAGATATGATAACACTGTAGCAACTAGACACCTCATGTATGCACTGTACACCGTTGTTGGAGACCCCTTGGGCATATAAAAGGAGGCCCAAGGTATAGCTATAGGGGAGGACCTTCTAGCCTAGATGCACGCGTAGGGATTGTGTACTGTTCACCACATAGCGCGTTGGAGCAGAGCTCAAAGACTCATACACAATACACTAAAGCAGGAGTAGGGTTTTACGCTTCTCAGCGGCCCAAACCTGGGTCAAAATCTCTCACGCTGCTCGCTGGATCTGCTCTTTGTGCACACCTTCTCCTTGCCGAACCATAAAGGGATCCATGCGATCCCATAGGTGTCGTACCCTGACACTATTCCTACATGAATAGATCTTGCCAACATCATGTCACCGTTCTTATTGCATTACTCCGTTTCCCCATGAACTTAATACACTAGATGCATGCTGGATGGTAGTCGATGTGTGGATTAATAAAAGTAGATGCAGAATCGTTTCGGTATATTTATCTTGGACCATTTGCTTATATAATGATAATTGCCTGGATATCGTTACGACTATTTGATCTTCTATCAATTTCCCAATAGTAATTTGTTCACCCATCATGTGCTATACTCATGAGAGAAGCCACTAGTGAAACCTATGGCCCCCGGGTCTACTTTTCCAACATATTGCTTTCGAATCTACTATTTTTCCCTTTTGTTTTCATATCTATTAATCCACAAAAATACCTTATTGCACATTTTGTTTACTTATTTTAGTTTGTGTTATTGCGAGATCTATTTGCCAAAACTATCATTACGTAATCTATCTTATTACAGTAGAGAGCCTGACAACCTCTCTTTTGCCTCGGGTTGCAAGTATTTGTTATTTGTCTGCGGGTGCTTTTTACGTGGGTGCGTGATCTTCCTCTACGGATTGATACCTTGGTTTCATAATAGAGGGAGATACTTATGCCGTTGTGCCGCATCATTCCTTCCTCTTTGGGGAAATACCGATGCGGTCTCAAGCCACGTCACACTTCTACGAATCAGCAATTTTGTACTCACACCTTTTTAATATTACTACATCAATGTCATTAACCCACAACTTCTCTATATGTCCTACACAATGGTTTTGATTATCATTCATTGAATACATAATATTCTTGGACTAGTCTTATGACCCATGCAAATTACCTTTACTATTAATTCAGCTCTCAAACAAGTATAGGTGAAGAACGAGAGCATATTAATTCTATAAAATCGAAACGCCACCATGATCAAAAAGATATAAGTGAAGTACTAGAGCAACTTCCTAGCTGAAAAGATATAAGTGAAGCACATAGAGTAGTCTAGGAAATTATCATGAAGGTGTGTCTCTCTCAAATAGGTGTGTCCAGCAAATGATGATTGTTACGAATGAAAAGTAAAAGAAAACAAAAGAAAACGACGCTCCAAGCAAAACACATATCATGTGATGAATAAAAATATAGCTCCAAGTGACTTCCTGTATATTGAGACGAAACAGGGGATGCCTTACGAGGCACCCCAAAGCGTAGGTTCTTTCTACTCCTTATACCCTAGTACATCGTGATCACACCCAAAACTTGAAAACTTCAATCACACAAAACTCAACAAAACTTCGTGAGATCCGTTATTATAAGAAACACATTGCATACTTTAGGTACTATAATAAATTGATTCAAAATTATTTTTGCATAGTATGTATTGTATTCTAACTTCCCCATGCTTACAACCCTCGATATAGTCCAAGGCATAATCAAAACAAGCAAAATAGAATATGTTTAAAACAGAACATTCTGTAGCAATTTGTAAAGAGCCCATACTTCTGTAACTCTAAAAATTCCAATAAATTAGGAAAACATAAAGCACTTGTATGAAAATACTGTGTTAGAATTAGAGATCATTATCTCACTCCAGTAAGAAACTAAAATTCCTATAATGGAGTCAAAGTTTCTATTATGTTTCAGGATCATTTCTACTCATCTTTTGGGTCATCCCAAAGGCTTTACTTGTCAGAAACACTAATTAAAAGATAAAAACATAATCATTACAGAGGAAACAATTATGTTATCACACAATAACAGAAAGGAAAAACAAAAAATAAAGATACATATTGGGTTACCTCCTGTCATGCGAACGAGTGTGACAGTAGAAGATAGGGGTACAAAAGGAGAGGGCAGAGTCCTAGTTATGGTGGGGGTGTACACATGTATGTATGAGTTCAGGCCCCTCTCGTGGAGGTAACAGACCTACGTCTCATTGCTCGGGAGCTATTGTTGTGAGATGGTATGAGTTGCGGGAGGTGCGAACCCTTGTTCCATAGGGGAGGGGCGGCTTATATAGAGTACGCTGCCCCTCATAAGTGCCAAGCATCCAAGGGTTTGATCATGGGAATAAGATGAGGGTTACTAGTAACATACACAATAAATGCTACAAATGACGAATGGTCCAACACCTGCCTATTGGCCTCCCTTGGGTGGCCTCTAGTCTTCTAGCGTCGACTGGTAGCGAGGTCTTCCGAATGACAGGAGACTGTCGAGTGAAGGGAGAAGCCTTCGAGTGGATTTATTGTCGAGTGACTTGAGCACCATGGTGAATCCAGTCTGAATCTCTGTTGTAATCTTTGAGTCCTCCAATATAGTGTCCTTAGGTAGGGTATGTAGGTCAGGCCAAGGACCCTACCCTAGGTACATATCCTCTTCATTAGCCCCCGAATGGATCGGGGTTCAAGTGAGAAAGGGAATCGCCGCCAGCTCTAATAAGGCACAGAAATTCCGAATGTACTTCGGGGCTTCAAGTAAATCTGTGTCGATTGAAATCTTTGTCATTGGCCCTGATCGATTCTGCCTTGATAAATGTCCGAATGATTTTAAGCTTCAAATATGTTTCGAGTGAAGCATTAGGATCTTTTGATGCGACAGCTAGCTCTGCTAGGCCTGGATTTCACGGGCTTCGAAAATTTTGGGAAGCATGTGCTACACGCAGATATCGCAACAACTGAGGCAAGTGAGGGCACAACGCCTAGATTACTGTGCTGCCCATTATGCTACGTACAGCGCGAGTCCTGTGGCGGAGAATTTTGGGGATTTAGCCGGCCCACGGTTCAGTGACTCACTCGGTAGATATAAAAGTTCACTACGATGTGGACAGCATAGTACTCTTCCCCCAAATCCTTTCTTCTCCTCTACCTCCACCGCTCCACGCATGCCGCTCGGCTCTGTCACGACGACCGCTACCGCGATGACGAAGAACAACACCAAGAAGCTCGAGCGTGCAAAGAAGGGAGCCGCCAAGGGCAAGGGCCATCCGACGCCCAGTTCACAGCACCAGTGGGGTGGATCCATGGGGATTTCCTCCCGTGGAAGGTCATGGCAGGGGATGTCGAGAACCTCGTCATCGACGTGCTCGTGGCTGAAGGCTAGTGGAGGTTGTCTGAGGGGGAGATCGAGCAGGAGCCATGCGAGGGGCGCGAGTACTTCTCCTCACCCACGTCGAGCGAGGTTTCTCCATGCCCCCATCGTTTCTTCCGTGGGATTTGGAATTTCATCGGAGCTCAACTCCATTATTTTCCTTCGAATGCAATTTCTTATCTCACTCGTTTCATCACTATGTGCGAATGTTTATTGGGTTGTCCTCCCCATTGGGGCTTGTTCAAGCATATCTTCACCGTTAGATCTCAATAGGTCAAGAAGGCCAACCCTGAGGATTATAAGACCCACGTCATCCAGTTATGTGGTGGATTGGGGATCCAAAAGAGGACTAGGAGTGCGATTCCATCTATCACCTTTCTGAGGGAGTCCTAGATCAGGGGGTCCTCGGATGGCTGACCTATTATAATGGGCCGGACTATGAGGGCTGCTTATCGAACACCGAAGGATTTGAAGTCCCGGTCTCTTAGACGGAAGCTTTAGGAAACAGGCCTTGCGCTCCACGTCTGATGTAATAGTTAGGCAAGTTTATCTCTTCGGCATGTAACCGACCATGTGTAAACCCTAGGCATCCTCGTCATCTATATAAGTTGGAGGGTTTTAGGGTATGTATAGAACAACTCATCTAGGTTTAGACAAGCGATCTCGAGGTAGATCAACTTTGTAAGCCCATACACCATCAATACAATCAAGCAGGACGTAGGGTATGACATCCATTGGAGGGCCCGAACCTGGGTAAACTCATGTCCCCTTCATCTCCTATTACCGTCGATCCTAGTCTCATAGTTCGGGACCCCCTACCTGAGATCCGCCGGTATTCACACCGACATTGGTCCTTTCATTGAGAGTTCCTCTGTGAGCAAGATGGAATCGACGCCTCGTCTCTTCATCAACGAAGAGGTTCACAATATGGACGTTTTCGTCCCCGGGCAAATCATCGCCTTTGGCAGCGTTGTGCCGCATGTGGATTCCCTCGGCCATCTAGGCTGCGTTGAGAGTTTAGCCCCTGATCAAGTGGTCAGATTTGGAAATTTGGAGTCCTTCGTCGACTCATGGGGCGACCTATCACTAATTGGGCTCACGGCTTCGCCTGTAGCCCCCGAGGACTCTGAGGACTTAACATCAAGCCCCTTCTTCGGACATGCCAATGGGTTCACCCATGGCGGCAGTTTGATCTCTCATCCCGGTCTCGCCATCAAGCCATGTGAACGAATATGTGTTCATGCCGAACACTGCCCATGGGTGGGCCTCAGGGGGGTTGACTCCGCGAGTTCCGAATAGCTGGACCTGATCGGCCCCTCTGCGGTTGACAAGGCCTTGGAGCAATGCTCGTCGATGAGGATCGCCGATGATCCAGCCCCGATCTTCACCCGGCCCGGTTATAGTTCGGGAAGGGACAAAATTTTCGACCCACCACCACCCACTTAATAGCCACCATCAAAGACTTAACCGACGTGCTAGACTATGCTTCCGAGGAGGCAGAATACATGGATGAAGAGGGCCATGCTCCCACCCCCATTAACACCAAAAGATGGGCCGCCACTTCTACATATGACGTCTACATGGTGGACACTCCTGCCACCAACAGCGACAAATACGCCTTACAACACGGTGAAAAATCGGGTGGTGTGCCATCAAGGCGCTGGAAATGGCATAAACGGTCCAAAAGCAAAAAGGTAAGTAGAGCTATTATCAGCAAAAAGGTAAGCAAAAAGGTAAGTAAGCAAAAAGGTACGACCCGAAGACCTGGGAAAAAGCTCGAGCCTTGGTGTCCAATGGGTGCCGGTCAGAAGAAGTTCCCTCCTGAAGTAAAAACAATGAACATGATATACGCCACCCACATACCAAAGAAGGAGAGGAAGCGGGCCCTCCGGAAATTCTACATGATGGAACCCTTAGCCCTGAAGCACAACCCATGGTCGGCATACCCGATCACCTTTGATCGGCGTGATCATCCGACCAGTATCCGTCATGGGAGTTCGGCGGCCCTCGTCCTAGATCCCATTATAGATGGGTATCACCTCACACAGGTCCTAATGGATGGAGGAAGTAGCCTTAACCTGATCTACTCAAATACGGTGAAAAATATGGGCATCGATCCATCAAGGATGAAGCCCACTAGCACTACATTCAAAGGAGTGATCCCGAGCGTTGAGGCCCGATGCACGGGCTCAATAACTCTAGAGGGCATGATCGTCTCACCCGACAGCTTTCACAGCGAAGACTTGATATTCGACATTGTGTCCTTCCGCAGCGGCTATCACACGTTCTTGGACAGACAGAGTTTGCTCATTTCAATGCGGTACCACACTACGCATACCTCAAGCTCAAGATGCCAGGCCCCAAGGGGTTCCTTAATATCAACGGCAATAACAAGCGCTCCCTTATGATTCAGGAGCATGGACTAGCCCTAGCGGCCGAATTCAGTTATAAAGAGGATCGGCAAGATCCAATATCCGCCATAAAGGCACATAAAGCTGGGAAGCAAGTTAGCCTTCAGACCGATAACTCAGATCCTTCCTCTTCCCCTGTATAGGGACTCGCCCCCACCGTAGAATATCCGGACCAGCAAACTACGTGCCAAGGAGGCACATTTTCGCACTTAAGATTCCATGGCAAGCGGTGGGATAATACAGGTGGGTGTTCGACTTCCCCGACCTACTACCACCAATACATCTTCGCACAAGATGTAGGCGCTCCTAAAAGATCCTGCCTACAAAGTAAAGCTCACCTATAATGTTGCGGCCTCTCAACATTTTGTTCGCAAAGTCCGCCCGCACTAAAACCCATAAAGGTGCATCCACGAGCAGGAGTCAACCAGCAAAGGGGGCATATCGGGGACGTTAGGTCACCAATTGAAGACTCCTCGTAGAACAACTCTTGTAGGATGTCATTTCTTATTTTCTTTCACATACCTACAAACAGTTGCTTCGGCAATCCAAGTTATAAGAGCTCTTTAGTAAATGCAAAACTGCGTGGCGCAAGTACGCCTCATTTGTCCTGTTTTCGGCACATACTTTTTCTCCTTTCTCCTGCTTCTCGTGAACTTGTTCGGTATGATGCGAGGTACCAGCCAATAGAGCGGGGGCTCGATTTCAAACACAAATCGCCTTAACTATGGTGTGTTCGGCATCTTGGCATTCACTTTATATGCATCAGTTCCGATCTATGTCTTTGGTCATGAAGTTGGGTTGCTCGGCTCCCGTCCTTGCCCCTTTATGTTCTATTCGTTCGACTAAAAGGGCAAAGGGACCACCCCTGCGATTGTGCTTCCGGATAGTCCTGTCAACCACCATACAGGAGAAAGCCAAAAATGGACTGTCATAGTATGCGAGATCCAATATGTGAATCCCAACTTAGCAGTATTATACTTCAATACCGGTAAGCAGTTATTCCATGTTATACGAGGAACTTTGCCTTTTGTGCAAACACTATAATGTGGGCTTCGGCCTCGGTTCGTCTGAACATTGCAAACACTCTGGTGGCTAATCGTATGCTTCGCGTAGTCCTTTTCACGACCCTCTTGTTAAGTGAAACAAATAGAGTGCTATAGTTTGATTGCCTTGTCTGCCGCACTACACCGCCTTCGGCTTCTGATAATACGACTAAGGGACACAGTGCATGGGTATAGACACCCGAGGTAGTACCTACGTGGGGGCTGAAGCCGATGACTCGCATATTTCAGTATTAAACAACCACACATGAATTTTAAAGGAATACAAAACCATATGAGAGCAGATAATATTATCATTTAAAGTTATCACAAGTTTTCGGACACATTACAAGCTCATTCAAATAATTTTTAACCCGAACACTCCGACGCTATCACCCGTGCACTCTTGATCACTCCATCGAAGTATAGCTCGGGGCGTCGGTGCTCCTTTCCGGGTGGCGACCTTCATTGGATTGAGCCCCGACTAGTGCACTTTGGCCTTGGCAAGGTCCATCCGGACTCCTTCGATGCAGGAGGAGCGCTTGACGACATCGCGGCGGGGTATGGCAGCAATCAGTCGCTGCACGTGGCCAAAGTAACTGCCTGGGAGTGGCTCGCCGGGCCATAAGTGGATGCAGAGGTCCTTCATTGCCAGGTCCGCCATCTGGTGCAGCTCCATCAGTTGTTTCAGCTACTCCACCGCGAGAGGAAGACGTTCGGGGGCTCCGAACTGTGCCCAGAACATCCGAGCTTCGTCTTCCTCTCCTCGCTAGGCGAATGGCTGAGAGGCGTCTGCCACACTCTTTTGGAGATCGGCAGATGCGCTTGAGGATCGCCACATCTGTGTCAAGAATAAGAATTTGCTATCCCCGAATACACACTTTAGGAAGTACGGCATACCATCGGCTATCTCCTTGGATTGGCTAACTTGTTCCTCAAAGAATTGTCTATCCGTCCACACCTTCTGGAGATTGGACTTCATCATGGACAGTTCGGCTGAGCTCGCCTTATTCTTTTGCTCCAAGGCTGCCGTATCTCTGCCACACGAGCCTGGTGCTTATCGCTGGTGGCTCGTAGGGCAGAGAGTGCGGTGGCCGCTTCTTTGGCCGCCGCCTTCTCCACGTCCGCTTCGTCTTGGGCACGTTGAAGCTCGGCCTTGAGCTTTTCGATCTCTTTCGACGAAGCTGCAAAACGATAAAACCTTATATAAAAGGAATCTACATTGACAGTATTCGGGGGAAAGTATGCAGATTTAATTAGTTCTTACCATGTGCCTCATCGAACCTCTTATTCAGGGCTTCCACCTCATCCTCGGAGCGCTTGAACTTCCGATGTAGCCCATCCAGCTCGGCGCCATTTTTGGTCGCCACTGATGACGAATCCTACATTACACACACAATGCATACATCACATCGGCACTCACTTCCCGAATTATAGATATGACCCCTAGGTGAGCTTGTTCACCTCACCTTGGTCTTGCGGGCTGCCATGTATATAATACGAATAAATAAAAATCTTAGCAAAATATCGGGCGACTTACTTGAAAGCCCATAAGGAGACCTTTGAAGGCCTCCTTCAGTCCGTGATCTATGGACTTGACGCTTTGTAGTACCACATCCTTCAGGGTGCGGTGATCCTCGGGGATGGAGGCGCTCGATAGAGCCTCCTCCATGGCCGGCCACCTGTTGGTCGGCGGTGCTGGGGATGAGCGGATTTCCTAATCACCCACCGAGGATTGGACCGGTGCCTCCGGAGGCATAGTGCGCTGCGGAGATGTCCTTGGGGGGGACACAATGCCCATCCGTCCGGCCTCCTCTATGTCCCGGCAGGGCGTTATCCCCAGGTCTTCAGCGGCCCAGGCTATGCCTCGGCCGTGGTGCTTTCTCACTTGCCCCATGTATCCATCTCCATTGTAGTAGGCTGGGACGATACCTCCACGATGTCATTTGTGGTGCCTAGAGTGGTGGGGTGCGAACCATCCCCGCTCTCCGCCAGTCGGCAGGTGGGTTCTCCGTATGCGATACTACCTCGGTAGGGATAATGCATGGGGACTATTGGACCAATTACCTAGGTGTTAGCAAGCTCTAAATCTACTAGCTATAGGTAGAGGGGTCTTAGGATCCTAACCTAGATGGAGGGGGCTTGACCCTTAGGCTCCTATGTGGAACCTCCTTGGGGTCTTTGGACGCGGAGCTCGAGTCCGAGCTGTCGTCGGACAGAACCACCCGCTCCTGCGATGCCCTCTTCAGGGCAGGAGAAGCTGCCTACCCTAGGGCATCCAAAGACACCGCTCTCTTCTTGGCGCGGGGGAAGTTGCCTCCCCCTCGCTCTCGACCTCCTCCTCCTCTTCTTCCTCCTCCTCTTCGGCCTCCTCCTGATTTGAGGAGGCGGGGGTGTCTTCAGATGCAGCACCAGGCTGGTCCTTGACGCGAAGGCTAGCCTGACCTGGTTTCTTCTTCTTCTCCTTCGTGGGAGCCTTGTAAGGCTTCTCCACGAGCATCCGGGCTAACAACCCGGTCCTCTCGTCTTCGGGATGAGGAGATGGACTGCTGATGTTGATGGCTTTCTTTTGCCATCTCTGCCAAAGTAGATCGGATAAGAGGATGAAGGGATTCTCTGTTTAATAGAGCCAACCAAGTTATGGAAAATCAGTCCTCGGAGTCCAGCTTGGTGGCGTGCAGACCCTTGTGCTCCTCCTCGGATGGCGAGCTCTTCATCGAATGGAAGAGCGCCTTCCACAGCTTCTCCCGTGTAGTGCGGAAGAGATTCTAGATTGTGGGCTCGCCTTCGAGTTCCCGAGTCCACAGAGGAGTGTTCCAATGCTGGCAGGGGAGGATGCGTCTTCAGAGCATCACCTGACCACATCAGCTAGCTTGATGCCCTCTTCGACCAGGGAGCGGAGGCACTTCTGCAGGTCGATCACCTCTTTGCCCGAACCCTAGGCCAGGCCCTTTTCAGGCCACAAAGCCAGTGTGGTGGGAGCCGGATCTGAATGCGGCGGCGGGGAGTTGGCCCTCCTCTCGTGGTTGGGTGAGGTAAAACAACTCCTTTTTCCATCCTTTGATTGTCTCGATAAGGTGCCCGATAGCCACCTGACACGGGCGAGCTTGCCGATGACTTCCCTGCCATAGTCCGCGTGCTTGCCGCCGACGCACTTGGCTTGATATTGACGACCTGCGAGCAAAGCCCGAAGTGCGTCTCGACATGCAGGAAGGCCTCACAAACGAGGATGAATGCCGAGATATGCATGATGGAGTTCAGCGGGAGGTCTTGGAAGTCGAGGCCATAGAATAACATTAACCCCCTAACGAAGGGGTGGAGTGGAAAGCTCAACCCCCTGATGAAGTGGGCGATGAAAACCACCCTCTCGCCTTGCATGGGGGTGGTAATCACTTGTCCCTCCTCTGCCGCGCGCTGAGGAATGTAGGCAGGGATATAACCGGCATCCTTGAGGTCGAGGATGTCCTTCTTGGTAACCGTGGAAGCTTCCCACTTACCATTGGAGCCGGCCATTGCCGAACTCGAAGGTGGGGGGCGGAGAGACCTATATCTGTGCTCTGGAGGCGCAAGAGAATGGGAGACGGAGAAGTCGAATGCAAAGCATAAAAAAGCTTTTGGATTTGTCCTTCTCTTTTTATGGGGCCTGTCGATGTTGATTCCCCTCGCCGCGCAGTGAATCCCTCCACTTCCCTAGACGCGCAAGCCGTTGCACATGTGTAGTTAAGTATATCCTGTATAAAATGAGACACAATCGGTATATTGATAGATCGGGATGATTAAAATGGCCTCAAACCACGAATCGAGTCTACGCAACTGGTTTGGCGGTCGTGGTGGGACGTATTCTTTCGTTAGAAAGGTTTTTCAGAGGGTCGTTGTTTATCCCTTGACGTTTGGGCTTCAAAGCCGATCAATCTATAGTATGCGTACGTGCCACTATACGGGAAACTACTTTTCATTGGAGGCCGAACTACAATTCAGCAGGAAGGAACTCACCTCGCAAGCTGAAGACTCTATTCGCGAAGCTGTCAGAGCTGAAGACCCTTCGCGTTGGAGGCAAGTTCAGGGGTTACTGAGGGAGTCCTAGATTAGGGGGTCCTCGGATAGTTGACCTATTGTTATGGTCCTTACTATGAGGGCTGCTTATCAAACACCGAAGGATTTGAAGGCCCAGTCTCTTAGATGGAAGCTTCGGGTAACAAGGCTTGTGCTCCACGTCGGGGACTGGTTCGCAGCTAAGCCCCTAAGTGTGAGGATCGCTCGACACTCGGAGAAGTATTGAGCTTAGACGAAGAATGTTTCGTAGCTAAGTTTCCGAGTGAATATGATGTTATCCACTCAGAAATGTTTTTAACTTAGGGGAAAGCTGGTTCGAAGCTAAGCCCCCGAGGGTGAGGATCGCTCGACACTCGGAGAAGTTTTTAGCTTAAACAAAGCCTGGTTCGTAGCTAAGTTTTCGAGTGAATGGACTGCTATCCACTCGGGAAGGTTTTCACTTAGGCGAAAATGGATTCACAGCTAAGCCCTCAAGTGAGAGGGTTGCTCGTCACTCAGAGAAGTTTTGCACTTAGACGAAGGCTAGACTATGAGGGTTGCTTATCGAACACCGAAGGATTTGAAGTCCCGGTCTCTTAGACGAAAGCTTCAGGAAACAGGCCTTGCGCTCCACGTCTGATGTAATAGTTAGGCAAGTTTATCTCTTCGGCATGTAACCGACCATGTGTAAACCCTAGGCATCCTCGTCATCTGTATAAGTTGGAGGGTTTTAGGGTATGGATAGAACAACTCATCTAGGTTTAGACAAGCGATCTCGAGTTGATCAACTCTGTAACCCCTTACACCATCAGTACAATCAAGCTGGACATAGGGTATTACCTCCACTCGAGGGCCGGAACCTCGGTTAACTCGTGACCCCTTCGTCTCCTATTACCGTTGATCCTAGTCTCATAGTTCAGGACCCCCTACCTGAGATCCGCTGATTTTGACACCGACATTGGTGCTTTCATTGAGAGTTCCTCTGTGAGCAAGATGGAATCGACGCCTCGTCTCTTCATCAATGAAGAGGTTCGCAATATTGATGTTTTCGTCCCCGAGCAAATCTTCACCTTTGGCAGCGTTGTGCTGCATGCGGATTCCACCGGCCATCTAGGCCGCGTTGAGACCTTAGCCCCTGATCAAGTGGTCAGATTTGGAAATTTAGAGTCCTCCGTCGACTCTTGGGGCGACCTATCACTAATTGTGCTCATGGCTTCGCCTGTAGCCCCCGAGGACTCTGAGGACATAACCTCAAGCCATTTCGTCGGACAGCCAATGGGGTCACCCATGGCGGCAGTCTGATCTCTCATCCCGGTCTGGCCATCAAGCCATGTGAACGAACATGTGTTCATGCCAAACACTGCCCATGGGTGGGCCTCATGGGGGTTGACTCCGCGAGTTCCGAATAGCTGGACCCGATCGGCCCCTCAGCGGTTGACAAGGCCTTGGAGCAATTTTCGTCGATGAGGATCACCGATGATCCAGACCCGATCTTCACCCGACCCGGTTATAGTTCGAGCAGGGACAAAATTTTCGACCCACCACTACCCACTTAATAGCCACCATCGAAGACTTAACCGACATGCTAGACTATGCTTCCGAGGAGGCAAAATACATGGATGAAGAGGACCGTGCTCCCACCCCCATTAACACCAGGAATTGGGCTGCCACTTCTACATATGACGGCTACATGGTGGACACTCCTTCCACCAACAGCGACAATTACGCCTTAGAACAACAGTGAAAAATCGGGTGGTGTGCCATCAAGGCGCCGGAAATCGCATAAATGGTGCAAAAGCAAAAAGGGAAGTAGAGCTATTATCAGCAATGGGGAAGATAATGCCCCCGACCGATCATGACAATCCCGACATCCCTGAGCACCCGTTTGAGGGTCTGGAAGAGCCTGAGGATCAAAACAGTCCCGATATTGACAATGACCCCGAAGGCAATGATTACGTTCCCCCCGTCGAGGAGGAACATATACCGGAAGCCGATGACTTGTACATCCCTGATAACCTCGAGGATCATGAGGAAATCAGGCAATGGCTCATAGCAACGGCTCGCAGCCTACAGGGCAAAGAACGACAACTCAAAGCCGAACAGGCCGACCTCAATGATTGATGGACGAAAGGCCTCTCTATAGAGGAGGTATATGTCACTGGCCTGTCAAACCAGCCGAAAAGCTACCCTCGGAGAAGGTTGCTACCGCAATTTGATGACGAACTTACTGATACTCCATCTCCAAACCATACGTCGTACGACAAGCCGGACCGCCCCCCTCGTGGTCGAGACAGGACGGCTGACGACGTCGGTTACATACCGGAAGTGCCCAGAAGATGGGGCAAGGAGCCATTACAGCCTGATGATAAGTTCGACCTGTTAGATGACCTGGATGACAGAGCAGACCGCACTAGATCCATTTATGGATCCAGAGAGGATGTGCCCGATAGACATGGCGAGTACAAACCATGGTTCGATGAAAACAACAAGGTCCGGGAACGCAACCGGCTCCATCCAAATGCCGAATACAGGCGTGACCTAGAAAGGGTCAAAAGTGCCGCTCACCCTCTATGCTTCATGGACGAGGTAATGCGGCATCATTTCCCCAAAGAGTTTAAACCCGTGAATATAGAACAGTACGACGGAACCACTGACCCAACTGTATGGATCAAGGACTTCCTCCTCCATATCCACATGGCACGAGGAGATGATCTCCATGCCAGCAAATACCTACCTCTTAAGTTTAAGAGGCCAGCTCTTCACTAGTTAAACAGCCTCCCCGAAAACTCCATAGGATGCTGGGAAGACCTGGAAGACACATTCTTCTCTAACTTCCAGGGGACCTATGTCCGTCCGCCAAACTCTTGCGATCTCAGAAACGTTGTCCAGAAGCCCAGCGAATCCGCCCAACAGTTCTGCAATCGGTTCTTGACTAAGAAGAACCAAATCATCGACTACCCGGATGATGAGGCCATGGCATCCTTCCGGCACAATACTCGGGACGAATGGTTGGCCTGCCAGAGAGGCCAGGACAAGCCTCGAACTATGTCTGCCCTTACCTCCCTCATGACCCACTTCTGCGCAGGTGAGGATAATAGATGGCTAGACACAATCAGAATTCTGAAGATCTTGTGACACCTGCAGCCCAGGATGGAAACTCAAAGCCAAAGCACAATAAGTACAAGCGCCAGCACAACAGTAATGATGCCGATGACACGGCGGTTAATGCCGGATTCTGCAATTCCCTACCAGGCAGCGGAAGAAGCCTCCGAAAGGAAATCGTGACGGACCCACTCAGCTCGAGAAGATCATGGAAAGGCCTTGCCAAATCCATGGAACTTCAGAAAAGCCCGCCAACCACACACACCGCAAATGCTGGGTGTTTAAATAAGTTGGCAAAAAACAACCTGATGACTAGGGAAAAAGCTCGCGAAGTGAGGACGACGATGAACCTCAGGGTCCAATGGGTGGCGGTCAGAAGAAGTTCCCTCCCGAAGTAAAAACAATGAACATGATATATGCCACCAACATACCGAAGAAGGAGAGGAAGCAGGACCTCCGGGAATTCTATGCGGTGGAACTCGTAGCCCTGAAGCACAACCCATGGTCGGCATACCCGATCACCTTTGATCGGCGTGATCACCCGACCAGTATCCGTCATGGAGGTTCAGAGGCCCTCGTCCTAGATCCGATTATAGATGGGTATCTCCTCACAAAGGTCCTAATGGACGTTGGAAGTAGCCTTAACCTAATCTACTTAGTTACGGTGAAACATATGGGCATCGATCCATCAAGGATCAAGCCCACCAGCACTACCTTCAAAGGACTGATCTCGGGCGTTGAGGCCTGATGCACGGGCTCTGTAACTGTAGAGGTCATGTTTGGCTCACCCAACAACTTTCGAAGTGAAGACTTGATCTTCGACATCGTGTCCATCCGCAGCGGCTATCACACGTTGCCTGAACATATAGCCTTTGCTCATTTCAACACGGTCCCACACTACGCATACCTCAAGCTCAAGATGGTAGGCCCCAAGGGGGTCCTTACTGTCAATGGCAATACCAAGCACTCCCTTATGACTGAGGAGCATGTGCTAGCCCTAGCGGACGAATTCAATTATAAAGAGGATCGGCAAGCTCCGATGTCCGCCATAAAGGCACATAAAGCTGGGAAGCGAGATAGGCTTCAGACCGATAACGGAGATCCTTCTTCTTCCCCTCTATAGGGACTCGCCCCCACCGCAGAATTTCTGGACCATCAAACTACGTGCCAAGGAGGCACAATTTCGCACTGAAGATTCCATGGGAAGTGGTGGGGAAATACAGGTGGGTGTTCGGCTGCCCTGACCTACTACCACCAATACGTCTTCAGACAAGATGTAGGCGCTCCTAAAAGAGCCCGCCTACAGCGTAAAGCTCACCTATAATGCTGCGGCCCCTCAAGATTTTGTTCGCAAAGTCTGCCCGCACTAAAACCCATCAAGGTGCATCCACGAGCAGGAGTCAACCAGCAAAGGGGGCATATCGAGGACGTTAGGTCACCAATTGAAGACCCCTCGGAGAACAACTCCTGTAGGATGTCATTTCTTATTTTCTTTCGCATACCTACAAACAGTTGCTTCGGCAATCCGAGTTATTAGAGCTATTGAGTAAATGCAAAACTACGTGGCGCAAGTACGCCTCATATGTCCTGTTTTTGGCACATACTTTTTCTCCTTTCTCCCGCTTCTCGTGAACTTGTTCGGTATGATGTGAGGTACCGGCCAATAGACCGGGGGCTCGATTTCAAACACAAATCGCCTTAACTATGGTGTGTTCGACATCTTGGCATTCACTTTATCTGCATCAGTTCCGATCTATGTCTTTGGTCATGAAGTTGGGTTGCTCGGCTCCCATGCTTGCCCCTTTATGTTCTATTCGTTCGACTAAAAGTGCAAAGGGACCACCCCTGCGATTGTGCTTCCGGATAGTCCTGTCAACCACCATAGGGAAGAAAGCCGAAAACGGACTGTCATAGTATGCAAGATCCAATATGTGAATCCCAAGTTAGCAGTATTATACTTCAATCCCAGTAAGCGGTTATTCCATGTTATACGAGGAACTTTCCTTTTGTGCAAACACTATAATGTGCGCTTCGGCCTCGGTTCGTCCGAACATTGCAAACACTCTGGTGGCTAATCGTACGCTTCCCATAGTCCTTTTCACAACCCTCTTGTTAAGTGAAAGAAATAGAGCGCTATAGTTTGAAGTCTGCCACACTACACCGCCTTCAGCTTTCGATAATACGACTAAGGGAGACAGTGCATGGTTATAGACACCCCAGGTAGCATCTACGTGGGGGCTGAAGCCGACGAATCGCATCTTTCAGTATTAAACAACCACACATGAGTTATAAAGGAATACAAAACCATATGAGAGCAGATAATATTATCATTTAAAGTTATCATGAGTCTTCGAACACATTACAAGCTCATTCAAATAATTTTTCACCCAAACACACCGACACTATCACCCGCGCACTCTCTATCACTCCATCGAAGTATAGCTCGGGGCATCGGTGCTCCTTTCCGGGTGGCGACCTTCATCGGATTGAGCCCCGTCTAGTGCACTTTGGCCTTGGCAAGGGCCATTTGGACTCCTTCGATGCAGGAGGAGCGCTTGACGGCATCGAGGCGGGGCGTCGCAGCAATCAGTCGCTCCACGCGGCCGAAGTAACTGCGTGGGAGTGCCTCGCCGGGCCATAAGCGGATGCAGAGGTCCTTCATGGCCAGCTCCGCCATCTGGTGCAGCTCCATCAGCTGTTTTAGCTACTCCAGCAGGAGAGGAGGACGTTCGGGGGCTCCGAACTATGCCCAAAACATCCGAGCTTCGTCTTCCTCTCCTCGCGAGGCAAACAGCTGATTGTCGTCCGCCACGCTCCTTTGGAGATCGACGGATGCGCCTGAGGATCACCACACTTGGGTCAGCAATTCAAATTTGCTATCCCCGAATACGCACTTTAGGGAGTACAGCTTACCATCGGCTATCTCCTTGGACTGGCTAACTTGTTCCTCCAAGAATCACCTATCCATCCACACCTTCTGGAGATTAGACTTCATGGTGGACAGTTCAGCCGAGCTCGCCTTATTCTTTTGCTCCAAAGCCACGCCCTTTTTGCTAGCATCCTTGAGCTCATCCCGTATCTCTACCACACGATCCTGGTGCTTATCGCTGGTGGCTCGTAGGGCGTAGAGTGCGGTGGGCGCTTCTTTGGCCGCCGCCTTCTCCACAACCGCTTTGTCTTTGGCACGTTGAATCTCAGACTTGAGCTTTTCGATCTCTGTCGATGAAGCTGCAAAATGATAAAAACTTATATAAAAGGAATCTACATTGACTGTATTTGGGGGAAAGTATGAAGATTTAATTAGGACTTACCCTGTGCCTTGTCGAACCTCTTGTTGAGGGCTTCCACCTCATCCTCAGAGCGCTTCAACTTCCGATGTAGCCCATCCAGCTCGGGGACATTTTTGGTCGCCACTGATGACGAATCCGACATTACACACACAATGCATACATCACATCGACACTCAATTCCCGAATTATAGATATGACCCCTAGGTGAGCTTTTTCACCTCACCTAGGTCTTGCGGGCTGCCATGTATATAATACGAATAAATAAAAATCTTACCAAAATATCGGGCGACTTACTTGAAAGCCCGCAAGGAGACCTTTGAAGGCCTCATTCAGTCCGTGGTCTAAAGACTTGATGCTTTGTAGTACCGCATCCATAAGGGTGCGGTGATCCTCGGGGATGGAGGCACTCGATAGAGCCTCCTCCATGGCCGACCACCTATTGGTCGGCGGTGCCGGGGATGAGCGGATTTCCTGATCACTGACCAGGGATTGGACCGGTGCCTCCAGAGGCATAGTGCGCTCTGCAGATGTCCTCGGAGGGGACAGAATGCCCATCCGTCCGGCCTCGTCTATGTCCCGGCGGGGCGTTGTCCCCATGTCTTCGGCGGCCGAGGATACGCCTCGGCCACGGTGCTTTCTCACTCGCCCCATGTGTCCGCCTCCATTGCAGTAGGCTGGGACGACACCTCCACGACGTCCTTCGTGGTGCCTAGAGTGGTGGGGTGCAAAGCATCCCCGCTCTCCGCTAGTCGGTAGGTGGGTTCTCCCTATGCGATACTACCTCGGTAGGGATAATGCAGGGGGGTCTATTGGACCAATTACCTACGTGTTAGCAAGCTCTATATCTACTAGCTGTAGGTAGAGGGGTCTTCGGATCCTAACCTGGATTGAGTGGGCTTGACCCTTAGGCTCCTTTGTGGAACCTCCTCGGGGTCTTTGCACATGGAGCTCGAGTTCGAGCTGTCGTCGGACAGAACCACCCGCTCCTGCGACGCCCTCTTCGGGGTAGGAGAAGCTGCCTACCCTAGGGATTCCAAAGACACCGCTCTCTTCTTGGCGCAGGGGAAGTTGCCTCCCCCTCGCTCTCGACCTCCTCCTCCTCTTCTTCCTCCTCTTCGGCCTCCTCCTGATTTGAGGAGGCGGGGGTGTCTTCGGATGCAGCACCAGTCTGGTCCTTGACGCGAAGGCCAGCCTAACCTGGTTTCTTCTTCTTCTCCTTCTTCGTGGGAGCCTCGTCAGGCTTCTCCATGAGCATCCGGGCTAACAGCCCGGTCCTCTCGTCTTCGGGATGAGGAGATGGACTGCTGATGTTGATTCTTCTGCCATCTCTGCCAGAGTAGATCGGATAAGAGGATGAAGGGATTCTCTATTTAATAGAGCCAACCAAGTTGGGGAAAATCATTCCTTGGAGTCCAGCTTGGCGGTGTGGAGACCCTTGTGCTCCTCCTCGGATGGCCAGCTCTTCGTCGACTAGAAGAGTGCCTTCCACAGCTTCTCCCGCATAGTGCGGAAGAGATTCTAGATTGTCGGATCGCCTTCAAGTTCTCGAGTCCACAGAGGAGTGTTCCAATGCTGGCAGGGGAGGATGCGTCTTCGGAGCATCACCTGGACCACATCGGCTAGCTTGATGCCCTCCTTGACCAGGGAGCGGAGGCACTTCTGCAGGTCGATCACCTCCTTGCCTGAACCCTAGGCGAGGCCATTTTCGGGCCATGAAGCCAGTGTGCTGGGGGCCAGATCTGAATGCGGCGGTGGGGAGTTGGCCCTCCTCTCATGGTTGGGTGATGTAAAACAACTCCTTTTGCCATCCTTTGATTGTGTCAATAAGGTGCCCGACGGCCACCCAACGCGGGCGAGCTTGCCGATGACTGCCCTGCCATAGTCACTGTGCTTGCCGCCGATGCACTTGGCTTGATATTGATGACCTATAGCCAAAGCCCAAAGTGCGGCTCGACATGCAGGAAGGCCTCGTAGACGAGGATGAATGCCAAGATATGCATGATGGAGTTCGGCGGGAGGTCTTGGAAGTTGAGGCCGTAGAATAACATTAACCCCCTGACAAAGGGGTGGAGTGGCAACCTCAACCCCCAGATGATGTGGGGGATGAAAACCACCCTCTTGCCTTGCCTGGGGGTGGGAATCACTTGTCCCTCCTCTGCCGCGTGGTGAGCAATGTACGTGGGGAGGTAATAGGCCTTCTTGAGGTCGAGGATGTCCTTCTTGGTAACTGTGGAAGCTTCCCACTTGCCATTGGAGCCCGCCATTGCCGAGCTCGAAGGTAGGGGGCGGAGAGACCTAGATCTGTGCTCTGGAGGCACAAGAGAATTGGAGGGGGAGAAGTCGAATGCAAAGCGTAAAAAAGCTTTTGGATTTTTCCTTCTCTTTTTATGGGGCCTGTCAATGTGGATTCCCCTCACCACGCAGTGAATCCCTCCACTTCCCTAGATGCACGAGCCATTGCACACGCGTAGTTAAGTATATCCCGTATAAAACAGGACACAGTCGGTATATTGATAGATCATGATGATTAAAATGGCCTCGAACCACGAATTGAGTCGATGCAACTGGTTTGGCGGTCATGGTGGGATGTAGTCTTTCGTTAGAAAGGTTGTCAGAGGTTCGTTGTTTATCCCCTGACATTCGGGCTTCAAAGCCGATCAATTTAGAGTATTCATACATGCCACTATATGGGAGACTACTTTTCTTTGGAGGTCGAACTACAATTCAGCAGGAAGGAACTCACCTCGCAAGCTGAAGGCTCTGCTCGCGAAGGTGTCGGAGCTGAAGACCCTTGGCGTTGGAGGCAAGTTCAGGGGCTACTGAGGGAGTCCTAGATTAGGGGGTTCTCGGATGGCAGACCTATTGTAATGGGCCATACTATGAGGGCTGCTTATCGAACACCGAAGGATTTGAAGGCCCAGTCTCTTAGATGGAAGCTTCGGGAAACAAGGCTTGTGCTCCATGTCGGGGGCTGTTTCGCACCTAAGCCCCTAAGTGTGAGGATCGCTCGACACTCGGAGTGGTTTTGAGCTTAGATGAAGACTGTTTCGTAGCTAAGTTTCTGAGTGAATATGATGTTATCCACTAAAAAATGTTTTTAACTTAGGCCAAAGCTGGTTCGAAGCTAAGCCCCCGACTGTGAGGATTGCTCGACACTCGTAGAAGTTTTTAGCTTAAATGAGGACTGGTTCGTAGCTAAGTTTCCGAGTGAATGGACTGATATCCACTCGGGAAGGTTTTCACTTAGGTGAAAATGGATTCACGGCTAAGCCCTCGAGTGAGAGGGTTGCTCGTCACTCGGAGAAGTTTTGCACTTAGACAAAGAGTGGTTCGTAGCTAAGTTTCCCACTGAATGGACTGCTATCCACTTGGAAAGGCTTTTTAACTTGGGCGAACGCTGGTTCGCAGCTAAGCCCCCGAGTGAGAGGATTGCTCGTCACTCGGAGTATTCCCAAATGTTGGATTGTATGATCGGAATCGACAAAAGACAACAGAAGTCAAAACTTGCATAAATGACATAGTCTGGAATACTTTTATTACATCAAAACAGCTGAGCCTTTAGTTATAGAAGCGTCGAAGTAGATCTGCATTCTAAGCCCGAGGCTCGTTTATTTTCTTCTTCAGGTTGTGGAGGTGCTAGACTCCGTTCTTCAGTACTTTGGTTATGACTAAAGGACCTTCCCATGCAGGTGCGATCTTGTGAGGTCATTGCTGATCCACTCGGAGCACAATATCTCTCTCATGAAATGACCGACTCTTGACATGTTTTGCATGAAAGCAATGCAAGTGCTACTGATATACAGTCGACCGAATCAAAGCCATCTCACGCTCCTCTTCCAAGAGATCCATGTCGTGCTGACGTGCTTGTTTTGCTTCACTCTTAGAGTAAAGATCTACACAAATGGAATTATGAAGGAGATCACTCGGCAAAATAGCTTCCGCTCCATACACCAAGAAGAAGGGAGTGCGTCCAGTTGACCTATTGGGAGTTGTTCTCAGGCCCCACGGAACATACGGCAACTCGGACACTGTAGCGACCCGACCTGAAAGGTCAAGTCTTCGGTGTTTCCGTACCATCCCAAGATCATGCTGGTACACACACGGTACATCAATGTATATATCAAAGGGAAATCACACAGCATTATATTAATCGAAATCTCATATCGAGTCCTTTATTACAATAATATTACAATAAAGTGGCCAAAGGCCAACTCATGAGAATATCTAAATCTTGCGGAAGCATCGACGGTACATGAGTCCATCCGACTCCAAGGGCATCTCACTGAGCATAGAACGCGTCCTCACTCCTGGTCGGAAAAATACTCTGCAACATGATACGTTGCAGCCGTGTAGGTCAGCATATGGAATATGCCGGCAAAGTCACAAGAGAGGGGTGAAAATAATCAGCTAGTCTATATATTTATATGGCAGGTGGTGGTGTAAGTTTTTGCGTAAAGCCAAGTTTTTCCTACATCAAGAGAGGGGCTAAGCAAAATATTACTAGGTTGGTTGATTAATGAGATGGTTCCACCAACCAGTTCTCATACCCAAAATTGTTAATACCCACATCATCATATTAATTGTGTTGAGGGTTCCGGAAGTTTCAATTCCTTTGGCTCAAATCGTCCATGACCGTGGACACGGCTAATCGATTAGGTTTGAAATACTCTGCAGAGTTTTGCACACGTTCCCCACAAGATTTGGTCGCCTCCGTTTGATTTCTCGCACTTCAGGGTGTTTGAGAAACGGATGACCAAAACATGGTCTTCCAAAGGGTTTCCCTGCGACTCTGTCGGTGCCCATCCTTTGCTACCGTTCTTCTACCTCTCGTAGCACCACGTGTCCAGGGTCACCACGATATCCAACCAAGCCAGAGCCCATAATGACTTGTGGCTGTGCAGGTAAGCCTTGGGTTTTAAAGCATCCATCCATCTCTTTGTGCCTGGGTGGACCTTTCCGCGTGAATACTGGCCATCTCCAGCATCACCTAGGCTAACCACTGGTTTCTCTAGGGTGCCGTTCAACCATCATCCACCCAGAGGTATGTTGAAAACTTGGAGTCTTGAATTCTTGCTCATTATGTAGGTCTTGAAATTATTAACTCTCTCAACTCCCCTGAATCACACAACCAACCCCGTCTACCATTAGCATAGCAAAAGTAAAACAACGTTTCCCGGGGGCCAATGTTGTCAAAGAGGGTTGAGAGGGGTATCTACCACATGATACTAATACAATGTAACCAAGTTTCCAACTAACCTGTCTTGCATGCAACTAGGGAGATGGTAGAACTAATGCATATAAAACATGGGTAAAACATGATCAAAGTGACTTGCCTGATTGATGATCTTCGTACGTGAGTGACTCTAAGTAACAAGCTTCGCACTCCGGATAATCTAATGAAGCAAACAAACACTCAAATAAGCATACAACAAAATATTGTAACTCACAAACATCAACCAAGAACTAGTAAACAATCAAGACAAAACAATGCACAAATCTCAAGTAAGAAAACACACAAAGTTTTGTTTTCAAAAAGGTGAGAGGTGAAAACACTACTGACATAATGAAACCATTAGTATTATCTAAACATTAGTTGACAGAAAGAAAAACAATAAAATATTTTATTTATGAACAGAATAAAATCAATTTAAGTTTGTTGGGAAAACTTTAGTAAAGTTTGTAAAAGTTTTGATAAACACTATATGAATCAACTATAGTTGTACTAACAAAAGAAATGAAAAACTAACTTATTATTTATTAGTAAAACATGTTCTTGATAGAAATAATTTACTACTAAATCTGTCTTAGAAAACAGAAACAAAATATACAAAACTTTGTTTGAAAGCAAAACTATTACTAGTTAGTTGTTTTAGTCAAATTAAGCCTATTTGAAAATGTGTTATGATTCCTATGTTAATGAGAATAAAGATAAGCAAATTTATATTTTTTATTAACATTAAGTGAAAACACTAAATGTTTACTAACAGAACCTAATAAACAAATAAAACCAAATTCTAAATCAAACTAATCAAAATTAAGTTTATAAAACTATATTATAATAATAAGCAGATTCTGTTTTTAACTGAAACACAAATCAAATATATCCTAAAAATCCTCAAACTAAGCATGAAGGTAGTCCTAACTAATACCAAACAGTAGCAAAAGGATTCATATCAAAATCTATTTTCAAACTCTAGTTATTCAGATTTGAAGATTTTAAGAAAATTTGATTCCGTTCAAATTTATAGTTCAAATTTGAAATATAAAAGTACAGGGTGAAACTACATGAAAATTGTGAGCTATTGCAAAAAGAATCAACTCAAAACACTAAATAGATGAAAAGATATAAGCAAAACAAATTTTGAAAACATTCTGTTAATTAAAACAAAAACAGAAAAAGAAAACTGACTTGCGACGGTCAGGGGGCTACGTGGCGCTGTACGATTGGCTAAGGGGGGTGTGCGCGCGAGTGCTACGGACGGGCGACCGATTGGTAGAGGAAAACGATTCGGATTTAAGTGGCTTCTAATCTGGGTCGTTGATTTTGGATCGGAGGGAGGGAAATGCTCACGGGGTAAGGTCGCCGGCGTCGGGGTTCTCCGGCGAGTCTGGTAGCGGTGAGCGCGACGGCGAGGTGCTCCGGTGGTCGGGGAAGACGGGGATGTGGTCCGGGCGACGGCGACGGTTCTCCGGAGTCGATTGGTGGCGACGGTGGGGCGAACGGGGGTCGGAGACGGTGGCTACGCTCGACGGCGAGATCCGGTGGTGGTGGAACTCCGGCGACGAATTGCGGCAGCTCCTTGACGAGGTAGGAGGGGGACTCGGGGTGAACGGATGCGGGGGAGTGTTCTGCAACTTATAGGGTGCTCGCGGGGTGCGGGGGAGGAGAGAGGAGAGAGATCCGGCGAGGGGGAAACGGTCGGCGTCGGGATCTCCGGCGCGTGCGGGGGAGGGAGACGACCGTTCGGTGTAACGGTCGGTCGGGGGTGGGGCCCGGTGTCAGTGAGTGAAGAGAGTGACCGTTGCGCATGGTCGGCCGGCTCTTAGTAAAAGCGCGAAATAACTGCCGTGGGCCGGCCCGTTCAATACCGGAAACGGTTACCGTTACTGTTTTTCTTTAAAAAAAATTCCAGAGACATTCAAATACATTTAAAGCATTCAAATCGTCTCTAAATATAGGGGTATTATATATCAAAATTAACAGAATAATAAATGCTATTTAATGAACATTTTTATTCTGTCATATGAACACTTTGAAAAAAATAATATTTTCAGAAATTGCCTAATTGTTTTTAAATCCTTTTTGCAAATATTTTCAAAATAACCCCTGGTTATTATTGTTCAAATATATCACCAATTTGTCCCTGGTGTGGAGTGTCATGTTACGCCTCTCTTATTTTGAATATTTAACCAAAATTTCAAATAGGGGAAGGCAACATAGGGAAAAGTAGAAAGGGCTTTCAGAAAATCAGAAAAGACATTTCAACTAACACATAAAATCAAGCAATGATGATTATAGATGCATAGCTATTTCATAACATTCCAAAATGAAATTTTGGGATGTTACAAACCTACCCACCTTAAGATGAATCTCGCCCTCGAGATTCGGGTTGGCTAGAAAATAGGTGCGGATGGTCTCTACGAAGATCTTCTTCGCGTTCCCAGGTGGCTTCTTCCTCAGTATGGTGACTCCACAAAACTTTACAGAACTTGATAATCTTGCTGCGGGTAACTCGGTTGGATGTCTCGAGGATCTTGACAGGCTTCTCCTCGTAAGTCAGATCACTTTCAAGCTGTATGGCCCCTAGGGGCACTGTGTCTCGCAAAGGGATATCAGCCATCTCGGCATGACATTTCTTCAGCTGGGAAACATGGAACACATCATGAACCTTGGATAATCATTCCGGCAATTCCAGTTTGTATGCAACTTCGCCTCTACGTTCAAGAATTTTGTAGGGGCCTATGAATCTGGGTGCTAATTTTCCTTTAACACCAAATCTCTTGATTCCACGAAGCGGGGACACACGAAGATATGCTCTGTCTCCTACTTCATACGTCACTTCCTTGCGCTTGTTGTCAGCATAGCTCTTCTGTCGGGATTGAGCTATTTTGAGTCTGTCACGAATCAACTTGACTTTCTCTTCCGAATCTCGGATAAGATCGGGACCAAAAAGTTGTCGGTCTCCAACACTATCCCACGTCAGTGGTGTTCTGCACCTCCTTCCGTATAAAGCTCCGAAAGGGGCCATCTTTAGACTGGTTTGATAACTGTTGTTGTATGAGAATTCTGCGTAAGGCAAGTTATCGTCCCAACTAGATCCATAATCTAGCGCACAAGCTCTCAACATATCTTCCAGAATCTGGTTGACTCTCTCAGTCTGTCCATCTGTCTGCGGATGAAAAGCTGTACTAAACTCTAGCCTTGTACCCAAAGTTTCATGTAACTGATGCCAAAACTTTGAGGTAAATTGTGTTCCTCTATCTGACACGATACTCCTCGGAACTCCATGCAGACATACGATCCTGGTCATATATATCTTGGCTAGCTTAGCACTGGTATAGGTGGTCTTTACTGGGATGAAGTGAGCTACCTTGGTCAAGCGATCTACCACTACCCAGATGGAATCATAACCTGAACGGGTCCAGGGTAATCCTGTGATGAAATCCATACCATGTTTTTTCCATTTCCACTCGGGTATCTACAAAGGTTGGAGTAACCCTGCTGGTTTCTGATGTTCTGCCTTTACTCGCTAACAAACATCACATATGGCAACATGCTCTGCAATATCTTTCTTCATACCTGTCCACCAATAACTTTCTTTCAAAATCCAGATACATCTTGGTATTGCCTGGGTGTATCGAGTAAGGTGAATCGTGGGCTTCCTGAAGTATCAACTTCCTGAGCTCTGGTTCATTGGGCACATAGATTCGGTTCTCAAACCACAAAGTTCCGTGTTCATCCTCACGAAAACCTTTAGCTTTACCATCTTCCATTCTCTGTTTAATCTCAGCTATCTCCTTGTCCGATTTCTGGGCTTCTCGAATTCTTTCGGTCAAGGTGGACTGAATTTCCAGTGTAGCAACATATCCTCTTGGAACTATCTCTAGCTTGAGCTCTCTGAGATCATCGACTAACTCTTGAGGTAATCCTCCAGCTGTGAGTGTGTTCACATAAGTTTTACGACTTAAGGCATCGGCTACAACATTAGCCTTACCTGGATGGTAGTGTAATCTCATGTCATAGTCCTTGATTAACTCTAACCATCTCCTCTGTCTGAGGTTCAACTCTTTCTGAGTGAAAATATATTTCAGGCTCTTATGGTCGGTGTAAACATCACAACTGTTTCCGATAAGGAAATGTCTCCAAGTCTTGAGTGCGTGCACTACGGCTGCTAACTCCAAGTCATGAGTGGCATAATTTAACTCATGAGGTCGTAGCTGTCTGGAAGCATAGGCTACAACTTTTCCATCCTGCATAAGTACTCCTCCAAGTCCTTGACGTGAAGCATCACAATAAACTTGGAAATCCTTCCGAATATCGGGCAAGATCAACACTTGGGCTGTGACCAAACGTTCCTTTAACTCCTGGAAACTGGTTTCACATTCCTCGGTCCAAATATACTTGGATTCTTTCTTCAACAACTCTGTCATGGGCTTGGCAATCTTTGAGAAATTCTCAATGAACCTCCGGTAATATCCAGCAAGTCCAAGGAAACTACGGATCTCCTTAACTGAGGTGGGTGACTTCCACTCGGTGACGGCTTCAACCTTAGCGGGGTCCACTGCTATTCCATCTCCGGAAATAACATGTCCAAGAAATCCGACTTCCGTCAGCCAAAATTCACATTTGCTGAACTTGGCATATAGTTGATGCTCTCTCAGCTTCTCCAGAACTAAACGCAAATGTTCCTTATGCTCTTCCTCGTTCTTGGAGAATATCAGAATGTCATCGATGAACACCACGACAAACTTGTCCAAATATTCCATGAACACTTTGTTCATCAAATTCATGAAGTATGCAGGAGCATTGGTCAATCCAAAAGACATGACCGTATACTCATACAAGCCATACCTCGTGGTGAAAGCTGGTTTGGGTATATCCTGTTCACGAATTTTCAACTGGTGATACCCTGATCGAAGATCGATCTTGGAGAATACTTTGGCTCCTACGAGCTGATCAAACAAATCATTAATCATCGGCAGAGGGTACTTGTTCTTGATAGTCACCTCGTTCAAGGCACGATAATCAACTACCATTCTCAAAGTTTTATCCTTCTTCTCCACCAAAAGAACTGGGGCTCCCCAAGGTGAAGAACTTGGGCGAATATAACCTTTGTCCAATAACTCCTTAATTTGCTTCTTGATTTCCAACAGATCATTTGCGGGCATCCGATAGGGTCTCTTGGAAATTGGGGCTGTCCCTGGCTGTAGCTCTATTAGGAACTCAATCTCCCTATCTGGTGGCATGCCTGGTAATTCTTCCGGAAATACATCTGGAAAGTCCTTTACCACAGGTACTTCCTCCTGAACAACTCCTGTGAGAGAATTTAACCGAGCACTCATACGTGTGCGTCGGGATACATACTTAATCCTCTTGTTCTCCGGGGTGGTGAGTGAAACAGACTTGCTAGGGCAATCAAGATTTCCTTCATACTTGGTCATCCAATCCATGCCTAGGATTACATCCAATCCTTGTGACTCTAAGACGATGAGGTCGGTGGGAAAAACATGGTTTCCTATATTGAGTTTCAAGGCATGGCATCCTATCCCTGCCATCATCATACCTCCTGGAGAACTAACCTTAATGGGCTGACTAAGGGTTTTGGTGGGCAAACCATACTTATCCACAACTACCCTTGATATGAATGAATGAGTTGCACCAGAATCAAAAAGTACTGTAACAGGACGTGAATGCAATAAAAACTTACCAACCACAGTCTCGGGTTGATCATAGACTTCTTCCACGTCGATGTGATTCACTTGGGCTCGAGGAAAAGGGTTTGGCTTCTTGGCTGCTGAGTTGCCGTTGTTGTTGCCGTTTCCACTGCCTTGCTTGCTCTGGGAACACTCAGTAGCATAGTGCCCTGTCTTCTGGCACTTGAAATAGGTGATGTGACTCAGATCCTTCTGAGCAGGAACTTGACGGTGTTGGTTGTTGTTCCCATTCCCATTGTCACTCTTGAAGTTACCATGGTTGGGACGGTTGTTCCCATTTCCTCCATGATGGTGGCCTCCATGGTTGTGCACAACATGAGTGTGCTTTCCAAACTTACTGTTTCCTGATCCGGTATTCCCGGAGTACGGGGAGTAACGAGGCTTCTGATGAGTTCCAGAGTTGAACTTCCCCTGAGTGTACTTCCTCTTGCGGTTCTCAATCTGCTGCTGTTTACCTTCCATAATAAGTGCCTTATCCACCAGCTCTTGGTAGTTGTTGAAATTAGCCACTACCAGCTGTATGCTCAACTCATCATTGAGTCCTTCCAGAAACTTTTCTTGCATGGCCGCATCATCGGCCACATCTCCTGGGGCATAACGGGCCAACATGCTGAACTCTTCCACATATTGGGCCACAAAGCGATTACCCTGGCGCAAATTGCGAAACTCGCGCTTCTTCAGACTCATGGCTCCAGCTGAGACATGTGCGGTGCGAAAAGCAAGCTTGAATTGCTCCCAAGTCACATCTGCAATAGGATATGTGGTGGTGTAATTCTCCCACCATGATGCTGCTGGTCCTTCCAGTTGATGTGCGGCAAATCGCACTTTCTCAGCGTCAGTGCATCCAGCGGTGACAAGTTCTCTCTCCATCTTGCGGAGCCAGTCATCTGCCACAATGGGCTCAGTGCTGCTGGAGAAAGTTGGAGGGTTCAACCTCAGAAAACGGGTGAGATTGTCAGGCTGGGGTGGATGGTGGTTGTTGTTGTTCTGGTTGTTGGTCTGATTCTGAATCAATAACTGCATCAGTGCATTCTGTTGCTGAAGGAGTTGAGTGAGTTCTGGTGGGAAAGTGAAGTCGGTCTCACGTCGTGGAGGCATCTTGCTGTTTTCAGAGGGATGAGAATTAGAATAGAACAAGGGTCTAGAAGAAATTCACTACCCATATGCAATGCAACAAACATAACACACCAAACACTCATTCATTTATTCAATCAACATCAAACATCGGAAATACAATCTCAGACAAACTAAACATCGACCAACGCTTTAACGACGAAAATAAAAGATACATTGGAGGGCATAACTAATGTTTTTCCTCAGAAGTGCATAGTCGTAGGTTCTCCGGTGGTGCTTTCCTCATAGTCTTCATCGTCGCTGATGAAGGGTGCCATGTCTCCTTCAGGGTGAAGGTTTTCCCCCATGTCTAGCTGCTCCTCCAGAGTTGCGATGCGTGCATTCTGCTCATCAATCCTCTCTAGGAAGTCCTTCACGTCATGCTCGTGTTCATAGTTGGCCTCTCGTAGATCAGCTTCAAGGTCCAACTCGCGGTTCATCAGATTCTTGATTGTCTTCGTATCAGCACGAACTAGAAGCTCCAGAGTCCTGATATGAGTCTCCAGGGTCTGGATATAGGAAATAGTGGTGTCTGCAGTGGGAGGAGTTATGATGTTTCCATTGGCATCTCTGCGACAAACCATGCTGAGTCCTGGTGAAATGGTTCCACCTCTGTATTCCTCCTGAATTTGTCCAAGGGCAATATGAATGGCCATGTCTCTCCCAAGTATCCAACTGGGTGCCACGAAATTGAGGTCGATCGGTTCCTTCCCATTCCCAAAGGTCTTCCCTGGGATGTGCACCTCGATATTGTAGCGTTCATCTTGGGGAAATGACATGATAGGAATACGTCCTTGACGATCCTCATCAGCTCCTTACCAAAGGGCATCGTTGCGTCAGGCTGGGAAAACTCCGTGATCATCACTGGGATGAAGGTGGCCATCTATAAATTTTGAAATAATCGGAGAGGAGTCAGAAACGAATAGATGAGAGTATAAGATATTTAAAGACAAAGAGAAACAATCCTAAGGCTTTCCAATCCTAGAGGTTACGTCCTACGGTCAGCGTGTGCTCTGATACCATTTCTGTAGCGACCCGACCTGAAAGGTCAAGTCTCCGGTGTTTCCGTACCATCCCAAGATCATGCTGGTACACACACGATACATCAATGTATATATCAAAGGGAAATCACACAGCATTATATTAATCGAAATCTCATATCGAGTCCTTTATTACAATAATATTACAATAAAGTGGCCAAAGGCCAACTCATGAGAATATCTAAATCTTGCGGAAGCGTCGACGGTAGATGAGTCAATCCGACTCCAAGGGCATCTCACTGAGCATAAAACGCGTCCTCACTCCTGGTCGGAAAAATACTCTGCAACATGATACGTTGCAGCCGTGTAGGTCAGCATATGGAATATGCCGGCAAAGTCACAAGAGAGGGGTGAAAATAATCAGCTAGTCTATATGCTTATATGGCAGGTGGTGGTGTAAGTTTTTGCGTAAAGCCAAGTTTTTCCTACATCAAGAGAGGGGCTAAGCAAAATATTACTAAGTTGGTTGATTAATGAGATGGTTCCACCAACCAGTTCTCATACCCAAAATTGTTAATACCCACATAATCATATTAATTGTGTTGAGGGTTCCGGAAGTTTCAATTCCTTTGGCTCAAATCATCCATGACCGTGGACACGGCTAATCGATTAGGTTTGAAATACTCTGCAGAGTTTTGCACACGTTCCCCACAAGATTTGGTCGCCTCCGTTTGATTTCTCGCACTTCAGGGTGTTTGAGAAACGGATGACCAAAACATGGTCTTCCAAAGGGTTTCCCTGCGACTCTGTCGGTGCCCATCCTTTCCTACCGTTCTTCTACCTCTCGTAGCACCGCCTGTCCAGGGTCACCACGATATCCAACCAAGCCAGAGCCCATAATGACTTGTGGCTGTGCAGGTAAGCCTTGGGTTTTAAAGCATCCATCCATCTCTTTGTGCCTGGGTGGACCTTTCCGCGTGAATACTGGCCATCTCCAGCATCACCTAGGCTAACCACTGGTTTCTCCAGGGTGCCGTTCAACCATCATCCACCCAGAGGTATGTTGAAAACTTGGAGTTTTGAAATCTTGCTCATTATGTAGGTCTTGAAATTATTAACTCTCTCAACTCCCATGAATCACACAACCAACCCCGTCTACTATTAGCATAGCAAAAGTAAAACAACGTTTCCCGGGGGCCAATGTTGTCAAAGAGGGTTGAGAGGGGTATCTACCACATGATACTACTACAATGTAACCAAGTTTCCAACTAACCTATCTTGCATGCAACTGGGGAGATGGTAGAACTAATGCATATAAAACATGGGTAAAACATGATCAAAGTGACTTGCCTGATTGATGATCTTCGTACGTGAGTGACTCTAAGTAACAAGCTTCGCACTCCGGATAATCTAATGAAGCAAACAAACACTCAAATAAGCATACAACAAAATATTGTAACTCACAAACATCAACCAAGAACTAGTAAACAATCAAGACAAAACAATGCACAAATCTCAAGTAAGAAAACACACAAAGTTTTGTTTTCAAAAAGGTGAGAGGTTAAAACACTACTGACATAATGAAACCATTAGTATTATCTAAACATTAGTTGACAGAAAGAAAAACAATAAAATATTTTATTTATGAACAGAATAAAATCAATTTAAGTCTGTTGGGAAAACTTTAGTAAAGTTTGTAAAAGTTTTGATAAACACTATATGAATCAACTATAGTTGTACTAACAAAAGAAATGAAAAACTAACTTATTATTTATTAGTAAAACATGTTCTTGATAGAAATAATTTACTACTAAATCTGTCTTAGAAAACAGAAACAAAATATACAAAACTTTGTTTGAAAGCAAAACTATTACTAGTTAGTTGTTTTAGTCAAATTAAGCCTATTTGAAAATGTGTTATGATTCCTATGTTAATGAGAATAAAGATAAGCAAATTTATATTTTTTATTAACATTAAGTGAAAACACTAAATGTTTACTAACAGAACCTAATAAACAAATAAAACCAAATTCTAAATCAAACTAATCAAAATTAAGTTTATAAAACTATATTATAATAATAAGCAGATTATGTTTTTAACTGAAACACAAATCAAATATATCCTAAAAATCCTCAAACTAATCATGAAGGTAGTCCTAACTAATACCAAACAGTAGCAAAAAGATTCATATCAAAATCTATTTTCAAACTCTAGTTATTCAGATTTGAAGATTTTAAGCAAATTTGATTCCATTCAAATTTTATAGTTCAAATTTGAAATATAAAAGTACAGGGTGAAACTACATGAAAATTGTGAGCTATTGCAAAAAGAATCAACTCAAAACACTAAATAGATTAAAAGATATAAGCAAAACAAATTTTGAAAACATTCTGTTAATTAAAACAAAAACAGAAAAAGAAAACTGACTTGCGACGGTCAGGGGGCTACGTGGCGCTGTACGATTGGCTAAGCGGGGTGTGCGCGCGAGTGCTACGGACGGGCGACCGATTGGTAGAGGAAAACGATTCGGATTTAAGTGGCTTCTAATCTGGGTCGTTGATTTTGGATCGGAGGGAGGGAAATGCTCACGGGGTAAGGTCGCCGGCGTCGGGGTTCTCCGGCGAGTCCGGTAGCGATGAACGCGACGGCGAGGCGCTCCGGTGGTCGGGGAAGACGGGGAAGTGGTCCGGGCAATGGCGACGGTTCTCCGGAGTCGATTGGTGGCCATGGTGGGGCGAACGGGGGTCGGAGACGGTGGCTACGCTCGACGGCGAGATCCGGTGGTGGTGGAACTCCGGCGACGAATTGCGGCAGCTCCTCGACGAGGTAGGAGGGGGACTCGGGGTGAACGGATGCGGGGGAGTGTTTTGCTACTTATAGGGTGCTCACGGGGTGCGTGGGAGGAGAGAGGAGAGAGATCCGGCGAGGGGGAAACGGTCGGCGTCGGGATCTCCGGCGCGTGCGGGGGAGGGAGACGACCGTTCGGTGTAACGGTCGGTCGGGGGTGGGGCCCGGTGTCAGTGAGTGAAGAGAGTGACCGTTGCGCGCGGTCGGCCGGCTCGTAGTAAAAGCGCGAAATAACTGCCGTGGGCCGGCCCGTTTAGTACCGGAAACGGTTACCGTTACTGTTTTTCTTTAAAAAAAATTCCAGAGACATTCAAATACATTTAAAGCATTCAAATCATCTCTAAATATAGGGGTATTATATATCAAAATTAACAGAATAATAAATTCTATTTAATGAACATTTTTATTCTGTCATTTGAACACTTTGAAAAAAATAATATTTTCAGAAATTGCCTAATTGTTTTTAAATCCTTTTTGCAAATATTTTCAAAATAACCCCTGGTTATTATTGTTCAAATATATCACCAATTAGTCCCTGGTGTGGAGTGTCATGTTACTCCTCTCTTATTTTGAATATTTAACCAAAATTTCAAATAGGGGAAGGCAACATAGGGAAAAGTAGAAAGGGCTTTCAGAAAATCAGAAAAGACATTTCAACTAACACATAAAATCAAGCAATGATGATTATAGATGCATAGCTATTTCATAACATTCCAAAATGAAATTTTGGGATGTTACAGACACCCAGGCTGTAACTGCATGTTCCAAATCTCGCATAAGTCGTGGCTTCAAACCATGAAGTTTGAGGCCATTGGCTTGCTCAACTTGGCCATTAGTTTGAGGGTGTGCAACAGACGCATAATCTACCTGAGTGCCTTGGGAGAAGCAGAAATGTCTGAACTCTTCTGAGTCAAAGTTCGAGCCATTGTCTGTGATAATACTATGGGGAACTTCGTACCGGAAGATTATCTCTCACATGAGTTTTATCACGGTACGAGAGTTCAGTTTCTTTATAGACTTGGCCTCGATCCACTTCGTAAACTTGTCGACTGCAACAAGCAAATGGGTAAATCTACTCTGTCCTTTCCAAAAGGGACCAACCATATCCAAACCCAAGACAACAAAAGGCCAGACGAGTAGAATAGTCTTCAATGTAGAAGCAGGCTTGTGTGATAAGTTTGCATAGAACTTTCACCCTTCTCAGTGAACAACAATGTCCTTGGCCATCTCATTACCATGTGGCCAAAAGAAACCAGCTCGGTATCCTTTAGCGACAATTGTCCGGGAGGACGCATGATGACCGCAAGTCCCCGAGTGGATCTCTTACCGGATCATTCGGCCTTGTTAAGTGGAGAGGCATCGTTGTGTCACACCAGTTACACTTTCTCTGTAGAGATGATTGTCCATCACAGTGAAAGCCTTGGAATGCGACAATCTGCCAAGCTTCAGCTTCATCCTTTGGGATTTCTTGCCTCGAGATATATGCAATATAAGGCACAGTCCAGTCGGGCGTGATGACCAAAATCTCCATGACAAGATCTATGACCGTAGGGACATCAACTTCAATCGGATTAGTGGCACTTATACCTTGCATAGGATCTTTAGTGAAGGGGTCCTCCTTCATCGAAGGGGTATGTAGGTGTTCGAGAAACACATTGAAGGGGACAGGCCTCCGAGTGGATGCAATCATTGCCAACTCATCAGCCGCCTGATTCTTCACTCGGGGGACATGATGGAGTTCCAAGCCTTCAAACTTCTTCTCAAGCTTTCTCACAGCATTGTAGTATCTGGTCATTGCAGGGTTCATGACATCCCATTCTTTCAACACTTGATTGACCACCAAATTAGAGTCACCGTAAATCACGAAACGCTTGACGCCGAGTGAAATGGCCATACGCAACCCATAAAGGAGTGCTTCGTATTGTGCTTCGTTGTTGGAGGAATCAAAGTGAATCTGCAGGACATAACTGAGCTTGTCGCCTTGTGTGGATACCAAAACTACGCCAGCACCAGAGCCATTTAGCATTTTCGAGCCAACAAAGAACATGGTCCAGTGCGCCAAGTGGATTTGGACTGGTTGCTGCTGTTCAACCCACTCGGCCAAGAAATCAGCAAGTGCCTGAGATTTGATCGCCTTTTTAGCTTAAAACTTGATGTTAGAGTAGAGGAGTTCAATAGCCCATTCGGCCACTTGACCAGTCACATCTCAGTTGTTGAGAATCTTAGATAATGGCGCCTCATGAACGACTGGCATCGAGTGATCTAAGCTTTTGACTCGGGTAATGGCACTGGTCTTCTCAGGATTGACGTCGGTTCCTCATTCGGAAATGAGAATACCAAGTCACTTGCCACCCGGAACACCAAAAGTGCACTTAGCCAGATTCAACTTGATATCATACTTCCTCAGATTTGCGAATGTCTCATCCAACTCAACCAGGAGGTCAGAACCTTTGTGGGACTTGAAGGGCAATATCGTCCATGTAAGCTTCGACATTCCGAGGGATCCAGTCGAGTAAACATTTTTGAATCATGCGCACGAAAGTAGCACCAGCATTCTTCAAACCAAAAGGCAAGGTGATATAGCAGAAACACCCAAATGGGGTGATGAAGGCTGTTTTTATTTCATCCGAACCAAACAGATGGATCTGATGGTAACCGGAGTATGCATCTAGAAACGATAAACAATCACACCCCGTAGTCGAGTCAACAATCTGATCGATGCGAGGGAGCGGGAAATGATATTTCGGGTAGACCCGATTGATATGTTTGAAGTCAATACACATGCAGCATGACTTGTCCTTCTTGGGGACCATGACGACATTCGAGAGCCACTGGAAGTGGTAAATCTATCGAATGAACTTAGCCGCCAAGAGATGAGCCACCTCTTTGCCGATTGCCTTCCTTTTTCTGCTGCTGACCGACGCGAGTGCTCTTTAACAGGCTTGGCCTTCAGATCGACTGTCAATCGGTGTCTGCCAGTTCCTTGGGAACCCCCGGCATGTCAGCTGGCTTCCTATTTGCCGTTGATTGTCGTCGAGATGTTTGTCGGGGCAGCATTGGGGTCTTTCAGGTGAATGTGTACTTTCTTCACTTCTCCCGCCGACTAGAAAGCTGACTCTGAAGCAGGCGCCTTAGCAAGCAGCAACTCAGCAGGGTCAGGGCTCTTCTTGTACTCTTCCAAGTCGACCATAGCTATCTGATCATCGGCAATTTTGGAGCCCTGCTGGAGGCACTCCTCAGCCCTCTGTTGATTGCTAGTGACAATGATAACACCCCTAGGGCGAGGCATCTTCAACTTGAGATACACGTAACATGGACAGGCCATGAAACGAGCATAAGCTGGCCGACCAAGGATGGCGTGGTACATGCTCTGGAAGTCCACAACTTCAAACGTCAATTTCTCTTTACAAAAATTCTTATTGGTGTCGAACACCACCTCCAATGCAATCTGGCCAAGTGATTTGACCTTCTTCCCTGGGATGACTCTGTGGAACTGCATATTGCTCTCACTGAGCCAGGACATCAGGATGTTCATTCCCTTGAGGGTATCAGCATACAGAATATTCAATCCACTCCCTCCATCCATGAGGACCTTGCAGAGTCGGGTGCCCCCCATAATGGGATCCATAACCAAAGCCTGCTGACCGGGGGTAACAGCATGAGTAGGGTGATCTGACTGATCAAATGTGATAGTAGTCTGAGACCACTTGAGGTATGTGGGAGTTGAAGGAACAGCCATGTTGACTTCTCTGTTAATAATTTTCAGTGGACTCTTGCTTTGAACATCAGCAAAAATCATCAGAGTGGCGTTGACATCAGGAAAAGTTTCTTTGGCTTCATCATCCTCTTTCTTTGGGGTTTTCTCACTCGACTGACCTTCCTTAAACTACTAGATCAGTAGACGACACTGTCGAGTGGTATGTTTGGGCAATATCACATTACTATCTTCGTCTTTCCTCGTGTGGATTGCACATGGTAAATCTAGAACATCTGTTCCCGACTGATTTTTTCCTTTCTTGGGGGCGAACTGTCCCTTGGACTTCCCCTTATTTTTTCCTTGTGCCACCAGAGCGGCTTCTTCTACCTAAACAGGGCCATCAGCCTTCCGCTTCTGCTTATGACTAGACTTGCCGTCGGCATCGTTGTTGACTACTTTTCCTTTGCCGCTACGGAGGCAGTATTCTTCTTCGACGTTGGTGTATTGAGTGGCAATTTCCACCATCTTACTCAGTGAAATATCACCTGTTTGCCCAAACTTTAGGTAAATCTCTACGTACTTCACTCCAGCCTTGAAAGCACAACATCCTGATGCTCAAAAACATTCTCTACTGTATGATGCAAAGTGGACCAGTGTTGAATGTAATCTCTCAAGGATTCTTTGGGCTTCTGAACACAATGTTGCAAATCAATCAAACCAGAAGGACGCTTGCAGGTGCCCTCGAAAGTTCTGATGAACACTCGGGCAAGATCCTCCCAGCAGTGGATGCTAGAAGGAGCCAAACGATTGAGCCACGCTTAGGACGATCCATCCAACATTAAGGACAAATGCGTCATTGCTATGTTGTCAGTACCCCCACCAATCTGAACAACCACTTGGTAATCACCCAACCACATCTCTGGCTGTGACTTGCCAGAAAACTTGCTTATCCTCGCCGCCAACCCGAAGTTGGGGGGAATCTCTGCAAAACAAATGGCTCTGCCTTTGTCGATCCGCCTCTAAGTGAGGGTGTCTCTTGCATCAAACCCTGGGTTCTACTCCTCACCAAATGGGCGCCTATCGTCCTAGTGCCAGGGCACATACGGACCACTCCATGGTGGAGTGGGCACTCGACGGTGGTCATCATGGTGAAACTGATCTCACCCCTGATCCCGGTACCACGGAAACCTCCGCCCCTCTAACACAGAGGCGAACCTGGACTTTGAGACGACTAAACAGTGTCGGCCTTTGGTGATTTGTTGTTTATTCTATTGCGCGACTGAGAAACGAGTGAGTTCTGGCGCTGCGCTACATCAAGCAATTCTCGAATATGTAGCAAACCTCTATTAGCCTCTGTATGGGACGGCTGAATGGAATCTGCGATCCTAGCCACTGCAGCTACATTTAAGACTGGATTGCGGTATACCTCAATTTTGTTCTAAGACTCACTCGAAAACAGTTATCATTGACGTCGACTGGGAGGTGGTTGACGCTTGCGAGCACGCTCATCGAGTTCCTTCTGAAGCTCCATGAGCCGAATGCGCATGACCTCCAAAGCTTGGGCCTCAACAGTCGCACCGATGATGGGCACATGGAGAAATTCCTCATCCCGGCGCGGTTGATCATTTGACACCCCACCGACCTCGTGTCTGCACAGCCGAAGCCAGACGATGGCCTCTGATGTGAACCACCCATAAGAACTTCTGCTACAGGATCGCAGCTCTCACACTCGGAGGAACGTCAGACTGATCTGACTCCAAGTCGAACACGCCGTTAAGTGACTCAGCGGGCTCGATCGCTGCAATCTACGGAGATGCAATGTAACAGCCTGGGACCGACGCTCCAGAAGATTCCCCTTTTATTCCACTGTTGTCGTGTGATTCGTCTGGTTGTCACATTCATCATTGCATCATTCGCATCATATGCTTTATGTAAAAGTGGTAACCCACTTGTGCTTAAACGATGAGTATGACCTATGATCAAGTATTCTTGCTTGGCTCATAAATCAATATAATCGTATATAGATGACTCCATCATCGCCAACGTGGTTGTAGATGCTAGTGTGTCTATGCATGTTTGCCATGTTTTCATTTGACATCTTATTGTGTGAGCATCTTGGTATTCATTTATTTACTCATTCGAGGATAACCAATTGTTGCTATATGGATTTTGATTTTTCATTTTCCAACTGAAAGCACATTTGCTCCCTTGCTGGTTTCGGTAATTAATAAGAACATATGTCAATGACCTAATGTTTCCACTAAGCATATTTCAGGAAAAGTTCAATGATGAGTTGGCAAAAGTATTCTGGAATACCCCAAGATGCAAGGAAATAGATTTGCAAAGCTTCAATTAAAGGACTCTACATTTTACCTGTTGTGAGAAATCACTATAAATCCATAGGAATGCCAATACTATTAAAAGGGGGTAAGTTTTTGTTGGTGAACAAAATGCTCATATGTGCACAAGTGATAGTCACCACATACACCCACAAGCTCTTCCAAAAAGTATGTCCACTGCCAAATACTCAAAATCAGTGCAACCAACACTTTCCGTTCGGTGCCACAGATTTTAAGCGTCAGACAGACTCAGCCAAAACCAAGCATTTATGTGCAACCAATTCCACTTCGGTGCCACCGAGTTTGGGTTGCCAACTTCCTATTACACAAGTTTACAAAATCAGTCTGACCGAGTTTTGTGAATCAGCGTCACCAAGATTGGCAATCAGACTATTGGTCACCTTATCGGAGCAACCGAAATTTATGTATCAGTGTCACGGAGATTCAAAAGTTGCTACCTTTGATGCAACTTGGTACCACCTAGATTTACACACCGGTGTCACCGAGTCTGACTTATTAGGTGTAATGGTTGGATTTTTGGAGATGCCTATATATATCCCTCCACCACCACTCACTCGTAAGATAAGCACTCAGAACAGTTCCCCACTCATACCTACAGATTTTCTGAGAGAGAGCCACCTATTCACGTGTTGAGATCATGTCATTCCATTCATACCATATGAATCTTCATCTCTAGCCTCCCCAACTTCCTTTCCACCCAATCAACCTCTTCCACCAAGCAAAATCTGTGAGATAGTGATTGTGTGTTGTGGAGTCTATCATCTTGAATTATAAGAGCAAGGAGTTCATCGACATTATCGATCCTATTCCGTTTTGTAGGGTGGTGCCTCCTAGATTGGTTAGGTGTTGCTTGGGATCCTCCTACTTCATGTTGTGGAGTGAACAAGGAAGTTTATAAGGGCAAGGAGATCGCCTACTTCCTGAAGACCTACCCCAAGTTAGGCTAGTCCTCCGTGGACATAGGCCGTCATGGTATAGTCAAGGTTGTTTCTTCGTGGAACCCTCCATGGGTAGACCCCTCCGTGGATTCTCGTGACTGTTACCCTCTGTGGGTTGAAAACTCCATGAACATGGATGTACGATAGCACCACCTATCGGAACCATGGGAAAAATCATCGTGTCTACAATTGTGTTTGATCTTCCTACCCTATCCTTTTAGTCATGCTTGTTGTTACTTTCCGCCGCTATACTCTTAGACTTGCATGTGTAGGGTGTACTTGATATGTTATGAATGCTAAAACTTGCCAAGAATTAAAATTGGGAAAAAGCATACTTTTATTTGGTATGTAGCCCAAACTTGCCAAGTAGTCTAATCACCTCCTCTAGACCTACTTTCAATCCTACAAGTGTTATCAGAGCTTTGGTATCCATTGCATTTGTTTCGGAACCAAGGAGAAGTATGGCATCTAGTGAGGTAAATTATCATCGTAGAAGTCCATACCTTGATGGCATTGATTTTGCTAGTTAGAAGCATAAAATGAAAATGCATTTGCTTGGTGATACTCCTGCCGTTTGGGCTATTGTTCGTGTTGGCTTGCAAGGTGAATTCTTTGGTGATGGAAGAGAACCGGATCGTGAAGCGAACACGGAAGAACGGAAGATGTTGCAACTCAATGCTCAAGCATGTGACATTATCTTCAACTGCCTATGCCCCAAAGAATTCAACAAAATCAACCGTCTTGAACAGGCAAAAGAGATTTGGGATACTTTGTTTGATATGCACGAAGGAATTGAGTCCGTGAGAGATTCCAAGTTAGATGTTCTTCGAGGTTAGCTTGATAAGTTCAAGGTGAAGGATGGTTGAGGAGTCTGTCTCAGTAGCCCCGATAGTTTTGCTTCGGTTGTACCGATTTTCATGTGACAGAATGTGAACCTTGAGAATCTTTTGTTGAAACTTTCAAAAACTCTGTATGTTGTGATGGCTTATCCTATTCCACTCTTCTCAACTCTATTCAAAGGGTCAGATTGTCAGATGCTAAGGATAGTCAAAATCTACACGAGCAAAAGGTTGACATGAGTTCAGGCACTAGTCCTGAGTCCAGTTCTTCCTCAGATCCAGGCACTCCCAGTTCTCATGGGTTGCCTAAAACTACAACTAGGACAAGGAAGAGACTCAATTCAGAGGAAGAAGATTCTAATTTTGTGCCAGAAGAGATCCTTGCTAAAAAGTAAGAAAAGGCTACAAGGAAGTCTGCTACAGAGGCTATCTCATCTAGGAGGGTAGTCAACAAAATTTATGCACCTCCAGAGACTTTCAGAGCACATGAGCGTGCTAGGGAAACTAGGTATATTGAGATCCCCAATAAAGCTTAGCCTAAGAAGGTAGGAGAGAAGAAGACAGCCAGCAAGAGGATCATCCATGTGATGGGAAGGCCTACCGCTATGTTTGAGGATCTACAGGAGGCTGCTGATGCTGCTGCTAAGGAGGAGGAAGAGGAGGAACCTGCTGCTAAGGCCCCTCTGAAAGCACAATGTGCTCCTTTGGTGGTTTTGATAATTCATGAAAACATACATTGTAATTCAGATAAAGTCCATAGAGAGATGGGTTGGCAAAAGGACTGTGGAGAGTATCCCCAAGGAGAAGAAGAAGAAGGGATATCATTGGCCAAGCTTCAAGCAAAGGAATCTACATTTTACATTTGTGAGAAATCACTTTGAGTCCATAGGAAAGCCAATACTATTAAAAGGGGGTAAGTTTTTGTTGGTCAACAAAATGATCATACGTGCACAAGTGATAGTTACCACATGCACCCACAAGCTCTTCCACAAAATTCTGTCCAAAGAGAAATAATCAAAGTCGGCAAAACCAACATATTCCACTCGGTGCCACTAATTGGAAACCCTAGAGAGTCCTAACCAAACCCTAGCTTTTCGGTGCAACCGATTATGCATTCGATGCCACCGAGTTAGGTTGCCAACTTTCTGTTCTGCAAGTTCACAATTTCGGTACCTCCGAGATTGTTGGATCAACTTCACCGAGATTGGACATCTGACCATTGGTCACCTTATCGGTGCAATCGAGATTCCTATATCGATCTCACCAAGATTCAAAATTTGCCACCTTTTGGACACTTCGGTACCACCGAGATTAACACATCGGTGTCACCGAGTTGGTCATTTTGTGTGTAACGGTTGGATTTTTGGAGATGCCTATATATACCCCTCCACCACCACTCACTCGCAAGAGAAGCACTCAGAACAGTTCCCCACTCATACCTACTGATTTTCTGAGAGATAGCCACCTACGCATGTGTTGAGATCATGCCATTCCATTCCTACCATATCAATCTTGATCTCTAGCCTCCCCAAGTTGCTTTCCACCCAATCAATATCTTCTACTAAGCCTAATCTGTGAGAGAGTGATTTTGTGTTGAGGAGTCTATCATCTTGAAGCACAAGAGCAAGGAGTTCATCGACACAATCGAGCCTATTACCTTTTGGAGGGTGGTGCCTCATAGATTGGTTAGGTGTCGCTTGGGAGCCTCCTACTCCATGTTGTGGAGTGAGCCAAGGATTTTGTAAGGGCGAGGAGATCACCTACTTTGTGAAGCCTACCCCGAGTAAGGCTAGTCCTCCATGGACATAGGCCATAATGGTATAGTCAAGGTTGCTTCTTCACAGAACCCTCTGTGGGTGGAGCCCTCCGTGGACTCTCGCGACCGTTACCCTCCGTGGGTTGAAGACTCCATGAATGTGGATATAAGACATCACCACCTATCGGATCAACGGGAAAAATCTTTTTTCCCTTATACGTTTGATCTCTCTATCTCTACTCCTTACTTCCATGTGCAATGTCTTTACTTTCTGCTACTATACTTGATGACTTGCATGTGTTGGGTGTTCTAGATTTGCTATGTATGCTAGAAACTGCCAACACTTGATTTATGCTTGAGGTAGTTTTATAAATAGTCTATTCACCCCCCTCTATACAGACACTTCTAGTGATCCCGCAATTGGTATCAGAGCATTGGTCTCGATTGCTTCGGTTTCAACACCGTGGAGGAAGATGGATGTGTCTAGTGTTGACAGTTTGTATTGTAGAGTGCCCATTCTTGATTGAGAGTACTATAGTCAATGGAAGAGTGCCACGATTGATCTATTTTACAAATTCCATCTGAGAAGATATATTTAAAATCCCTATGTGCTCCCCATTGACGAATTGCATCCCACACACGAAGAGGAAATTAACGTACTTGTTAACCGTAGAACTGTCAATCTTATCATTAGAGGTTTACTAAGATTTGTGCTTTCTCAGTTGAAGAATTTTGCATGTGCTTATACTTTGTGGAATGATTTGGCAAAACCATATCCAAATCTTTCATTAGGAAATCTTGATGAAATTCTTCATAAAACTGTTGCTTTTCACAAAATGAAGCCTAGTGACCCAAACTTTGATAAGTGCCTATTTGAGCTCCGTGATCTCATGCGTGCTAAAGGAGATGTCACAACTATCAACAGTATCATTATTTATGCCATTCGCATTCATAAACTTGAACATTGTCATGATCATAGTCCTAATGAATCTCTTGTTCTTTATGACGAGGATTTCCGACTTGATGATGACAATGTGGAACATGGCTACTATGATGTGGATGAGCTATTTGACATCGAGAATGAGAAGATCATGAAGAATCTAAGTCTAATAGAGAACTTCAAGGATTACATGGCCGGTGGAAAAGAGTAGATTCTCGAAAGTGGATGCACCGATCACATGACTGGTGACAAGACATGTTTCAAGAGATCACGCCTAATCAAGGTCCTCGAACGTACGTGACCTTTGGAGACCACTCTAAGGGTAAGTTACTTGGCCTTGGTAAGGTGGCCATATCTCATGATAGCTCAATTCAAAATGTGATGCTTGTTGAATCCGTTGGTTACAATCTTCTTTCCGTATCTAGACTAGCCGACTTTGGCTTCAATGTGCTATTCATAAAATTGTCTTTGCCCGTATTCGTAGAGGTGATCTATACATTGTTGATTTCACTAAGAAGGCCCAACCTCATACTTGTCTCATTGCAAAATCATCAAAAGGTTGGATGTGGCATAGAAGGCTTGGACATGTAGGCATGCACAATCTAGATAAGCTTATCAAGGGCGATCATATTCTTGGTGGTAAGGATGTTATATTTGACAAAGATAGACTTTGTAGTGCTTTTCAGATAGCAAAGCAAGTAGGTGGAAGTTATCCGGTCAAGAATATCATGACTACTAGGAGACCACTCGAGTTACTTCATATGGATCTCTTTGGTCCCAATGCATACAAGAGTCTCGAATGAAACTCTTATGGTCTAGTTGTAGTTGATGATTTTTCCAGATTTACATGGGCATTATTTCTTGATGATAAGTCGCAGGTACAAAAGATCTTCAAGAATTTCACTTGCAAAGCAAAAAACCAGTTTGAAGTGAAGAGTAAGAAGGTTCGAAGTGATAACGGATCGGAGTTCAAGAAAACCCATGTGGATACCTTTCTTGACGAATAAGGTGTCTCACATGAGTTCTTAGCTACGTACACGCCTCAAAAAAATGGAGTTGTTGAAAGGAAGAACCGGACACTCATTGAGATGGCAAGAACGATGGTTGATGAATAAAAGGCGCTAAAACACTTTTGGGTAGAAGCTGTGGAAACAACATGTCATGCCACAAACCAACTTTACTTGCACAAGCTTCTCGGTAAAACGACATACGAGCTTATCACCGGTAACAAACCCCATGTTGGATACTTTCAAGTATTCGGCCCCAAGTGCCACATTCTTGATAAGCATAGTCATACTAATTTTTTCCCTAAATCTCATGAAGGATTCCTACTTGGTTATGGATTGAACTCTCACACTTATCGTGTTACAACAACATCACTCGAAATTTTGAAGAGACGGTAGATGTGAAGTTTGATGAGTCTAATGGTTCGCAACTCAAACAATTGCCAAATGATGTAGGTGATAAGGACCCTAGGAAGCTATCCAAGGCTTGTCTATTATGAAGATTCATCCCATGGAGGTGAAGGAAAGCACTTCATCAACCCAAGTGGAAGCTCCTACTTCAGATCAAGGCTACCGACAATACGACATGGAAGCATCCACAAGTGGTACATGACAAGATGAAGAGGAGGAGGAAGTGCATCATGAAGATCCTCCACAACCTCCTGCACCACCACCTCAAGGAGATTCTCACATTGACAACAACGAAGACGAAGGAGATGATGATGAGGAATAAGCTCCATGATCCAACAATCGGAAGCTAGCCCGAGTTCGAGCACAAGTGACAAGAACCACCCCTAAACCAAATTTTTGGTGACATACAAACCGGGAGAATCACTCGCTCTAAAACTCATCTAGCTAAATTTCGTGAGCATTATTCTTTCATCTCTAGCATTGAACCCTTGAACATAGAACTATCTCTTGAAGACGCGGATTAGGTGAACGCTATCCATGAAGAGCTGAACAACTTCGAGAGGAACGAAGTGTGGACACTCGTAGAGAAGCCCAAGAATGAGCAAAACATCATCGGAACCAAATGGGTATTTCAGAACAAGCAAGATGAAGTTGTACGCAACAAGGCACGTCTCATAGCCCAAGGATATATGCAAGTCGAACATATGGACTACACTGAGACCTATGCCCCCATTGCTAGATTAGAAGCTATTAGAATTCTTCTTGCTTATGCTAATCACCACGATATCACACTTTATCAAATGGATATTAAAAGTGCTTTCTTAAATGGTGATATTGAAGAAGAGGTATATGTTAAAAAACCACCTGGTTTTGTAGATCCTAAGAAATCTGACCACGTTTACAAACTTTGCAAAGCTTTATATGGTCTTAAGCAAGCACCTCACGCTTCGTATAAATGCCTAACGAAGTTTCTTATTGAAAAATGATTGGAAATTGGTAAAATTGATGCAACCTTATTCACAAAAAGGGTTAATGGTGAATTATTTGTGTGCCAAATTTATGTGGATGCTATTATCTTTGGATCTACTAACCCACAATTTAGTGAGAAGTTTGGAAGGTTGATGTTAGAGAAGTATGAGATATCTATGATGTGTGAGCTGAAATTATTTCTTGGTTTGCAAATTAAGTAATCAAGAGAAGGAACTTTCATCTCTCAAACTATTTACACCAAGGACTTGATAAAGAAGTTCAACATGTAGGAGTGCAAAGTTATGAAAACTCCCATGCCCACTAGTGGTCACGATGATCTCACTAAGGAGGGTGAACCGGATGATCAAAAGGTTTATCGATCAATGATTGGTTCATTGCTTTATCTATGTGCCTCCCGTCTCGATATTATGCTTAGTGTCTGCATGTGTGCTAGATATCAGGATGCACCTAAAGAATGTCATCTTAAGGCTATGAAACGTATTGTGAGACACTTGATACATACACCAAACTTTCGCATGTGGTATCCCAAGGGATCTTCTTTTAGTCTTGTTGGCTACCCCGACTCGGACTATGCCGGAGCCAAGGTTGATAGAAAATCCACCTCGGGTACATGTCAATTTCTTGGTAGATCTCTTGTGTCTTAGTCCTCCAAGAAATAAAAACTTGGTATCTCTATCTATCGCTGAAGCTGAATATATTGCTCCTAGATCATGTTGTGTGAAATTGTTATGGATGATACAAACGCTTAGAGATTATAGAATCTATGTTAAAAATGTGCCATTACTTTGTGACAATGAGAGTGCTAATAAGATTGGTCATAATCCTGTCCAACATTCTTGAACCAAGCATATTCAAGTTCGACATCATTTCATTCGCGATCTTGTTGCCAAAGGAGATATTAATCTTAAGCATGCTCGTACTAACAAGCAATTGGCTGATATCTTTACTAAGCCACTCGATGAAAAAGTGTTTTGTCATTTGAGGAGTGAGTTGAACATCATTGATGCTTCAAACTTGAGCTAAGCTCACTCGAATACATGCGGAGATATGAGCTTGAATGACCATTCCATGCTATTACCTTGAATATCATATATCTTGGAATCTTATGCTCCCTTGTCTTGCATCTTACTCTTTTGTAGGTACTTGGAAGAACATCACTCCACAAGATTGCCAAAAACTCGTATCTTAAGAAATCTTGTCATGACCAAGTATCCACAACCTCGCTTTGATGATGAAAGGAACAAGACAACAAAACATATCCTTGACATATATTTCTCAAATGCTAAATCTCTGTTGGTATCATGTCAGTTGGATATATCATGCTTTTCCTTGCATGACTAACCTATGTAGGTGACAAGGGAACGAAAACAACAAGGATTGCTCCCAACTCAGGATGATCTTCATCAACTTTGCGCATCCTCATCAAGTTCACCTACAAACTACATCAACAACATCACTCAAAGGTATGTAATCATATTGTTGATATAGCTTTACTCCAACTCATGAGATAAAGCGACTCAAGAGATATGAAGACATTAAAATGCTTAATTGAAACATGGTAACCCAATTTTGAGCTGAACAATGTGTATGACCTATGATCAAGTATACATGCTTGCCTCCTAAGTTAATATACTCTAATATAGGTGAACTAGTCACCGCCCATCATCTAGATAAGAATCTTGTTTGGTCCATTCTCTTTTGCAAATTTCTTGGAACCATTCAAATATTTTCCATTTGATACCCCAGAGTAAATTATTTCCAATTGGTACGGATTATTCATTTCTCTTCCCTGTTTGAGTTTCAGTTGTTTGTAAGTTTCTGTTGTATGCCTCAGAGTCTCCGATTCAAACATATCGATTCTACCGATTTATCAGATGAGCTGCAAAACTTCATCTCGGTTCCACCGATTGAATCATTCTAGAGTCACCAATTTTATTTTTTCTTAGTCTGTCTTTCTTCAGTGATTTTAATTGTTTCCTTTGATGACCTTGTTACTTGAATGATACCTCAAAATAAAAAAAACCTTAGGGGGAGAAAACTTCATTCAAGGGTCCCTAACTCAAAGGAGGAGAAGTTGTACAAATTCTCAGTTTAGCCAAAGGGAGAGAAATTATATTCAATGACTCCCTCATTTTTCTCATGATTTTCATATTCTATGAATCCTACTATCAATGGCCCTTGTTCTCAAGGATCCCTTCTTAATCTATGATCCCTATATCTGACCCTATGTCTGCCTTTTTGGAAATTAATGCCAAAGGGGGAGAGATATACAAATCTTCAAAGCTAAATAGGGAGATACATGCTTATTCAACGGGGGGATATAATTTAGGGGGTGAGGAGATAATCAAAGTCTATACTTATATAAACAAGGGGAGAGTACAAAAGTAGGGGGAGAAAATATGTTTTGGAGAAACATCTATGTATTGCTTTTGATTCTCTCTTGTTGGAATCTTCTCACCTTATCCAATTCCAAGATCTACATGCTAACATTCAGTGGGAGAGGATGTCCTACTATTTAATATCTAAGGGAGAATGTTCTAAATGATCTTGGAGACATATCAATCTTAAGGAATACTATCTTCTATATGTTTTACATATCTTGGTATTTTTAGTTCTATTGCTTTTGATTGGTAGAATACAGTTGTGTTTCCTAACATTGTTTTCTCAAGTGTATTTCTACTACTAGAATGCTCAAGGACTCGAGGTAAGTATATGCATCATATCTTTGATCAAGATGATCTCTTGCTTCTTGCGCATATGGTTTGCAAGAGTGAAGTCTTGAAAAAGGATAGACCTGATTCCTATACATTTTATGCATATTTCCAAGATACACATGACTTATCATACCCCTTCTACTACATGTGTGTCCATGCATTCCAAATCAACTATCATTTAAAGGGACCGCACACATTTAGGGGGATCATGTCTAAGTGATGTGTCTCGCAAAGTCTCTATTATATACATGGACATCTTTATTTGAAGCTTGATTATATGTTGTCATCAATTACCAAAAAGGGGGAGATTGAAAGCACAATGTGCTCCCTTAGTGGTTTTGACAATTCATGACAACATACATTGTCTCTTGGACTAATACTTTAACCTAGTGTATTTGAGATATAGTCTAGAGAGAGATGGGTTGGCAAAAGGAGTGTGGATATTATCCCCAAGGAGAAGAAGAAGAAGGAATAGCATTGGATAAGCTTCAAGCAAAGGACTCTACATTTTACATTTGTGAGAAATCACTTTGAGTCCATAGGAAAGCCAATACTATTAAAAGGGGGTAAGGTTTTGTTGGTGAACAAAATGCTTATACCTGCACAAGTGATAGTCACCTCATACACCCACAAGATCTCCCACAAAAGGTTGTCCAAATCGAAATATTCCAAATCGGTGCAACGGACATTTTCCATTTGGTGCCACCGATTCCACATCCTAGACAGACCAAGCCAAACCATAGCTTTTTGGTGCAACCGATTCTGCATTCGGTGCCACCGAGTTAGGCTGCGAACATTCTATTATGCAAGTTCACAATTTCGATCCCTTCGAGGTTGTTGGATCGGCATCAGCGAGATTGGACATTCTGACCGTTGGTCACCTTATCGGTGCAACCGAGATTCCTATATTGGTCTCACCGAGATTCAAAAGTTGCCAGCTTTTGGTCACTTCGGTACCACCGAGATTAACACGTCGGTGTCATCGAGTTGGTCATTTTGTGTGTAACGGTTGGATTTTTGGAGATTCCTATAAATACCCCTCCACCACCACTTACTCGCAAGATAAGTACTTAGAATTGTTCCGCACTCATACCTACTGATTTCTTGAGAGAGAGCCACGTACTCATGTGTTGATATCATGCCATTCCATTCCTACCATATGAATCTTGATCTCTAGCCTCCCCAAGTTGCTTTACACCAAATAAATCTCTTCTACAAAGCCAAATCTGTGAGAGAGTGATTGTGTATTGAGGAGTCTATCATCTTGAAGCACAAGAGCAATGAGTTCATCAACACAATTGAGCCTATTACGTTTTTGAGGGTGGTGCCTCCTAGATTGGTTACAAGTCGCTTGGAAGCCTCCTACTTCGTGTTGTGGAGTGAACCTCGAGTAAGGCTAGTCCTCCATGGACATAGGCCGTCATGGTATAGTCAAGGTTTCTTCTTCGTGGAACCCACCAAATATATCGGTTCTACTGATTTATCAGATGAGCTACAAAAATTCATCTCGGTTCCACAGATTGAATCGTTCTGGAGTCACCAATTTTATTTATTCTTAGTCTGGCTTTCTTCAGTGATTTTAATTTTTTCTTTTGATGACCTTGTTACTTCAATGATACCTCAAAACAAAAAAAAACTTAATTTGGGGGAGAAAACTTTATGCAAGGATCCCTAACTCAAAGGAGGATAAGTTCTACAAATTCTCAGTTTAGCCAAAGGGAGAGAAATTATATTCAATGATTACCTCATTTTTCTCATGATTTTCATATTCTATGAATGCTACTATCAATGACCCTTGTTGTCAAAGATCCCTTCTTAATCTATGATCCCTCTATCTGACCCTATGTCTGCCTTTTTGGAAATTAATGCCAAAGGGGGAGAAATATACAAAGCTTCAAAGCTAAAGAGGGATATACATGCTTATTCAAAGGGGGAGATATAATTTAGGGGGTGAGGAGATAATCAAAGTCTATACTTATATAAACAAGGGGCGAGTACCAAAGTAGGGGGAGAAAATATGTTTTGGAGAAACATCTATGTATTGCTTTTGATTCTCTCTTGTTGGAATCTTCTCACCTTATCCAATTCCAAGATCTACATGCTAACATTCAGTGGGAGAGGATGTCCTACTATTTGATATCTAAGGGAGAATGTTCTAAATGATCTTGGAGACATATCAATCTTAAGGAATATTATCTTCTATATGTTCTACATATCGTTGTATTTTTAGTTCTATTGCTTTTGATTGGTAGAATACACTTGTTTTTCCTAAAGTTGTTTTCTCAAGTGTATCTCTACTACTAGAATGCTCAAGGACTCGAGGTAAGTATATGCATCATATCTTTGATCAAGATGATCTCTTGCTTCTTGCACATATGGTTTGCAAGAATGAAGTCTTGAAAAAGGATAGACCTGATTCCTATACATTTTATGCATATTTCCAAGATACACATGACTTATCATATCCCTTCTACTACATGTGTGTCCATACATTCCAAAGCAACTATCGTTTAAAGGGACCGCACACATTTAGGGGGAGCATGTCTAAGTCATGTGTCTCTCAACGTCTTTATTATATACATGGACATCCTTATTTGAAGCTTGATTGTATGTTGTCATCAATTATCAAAAAGGGGCAGATTAAAAGCACAATGTGCTCCCTTGGTGGTTTTGACAATTCATGACAACATACATTGTCTCTTGGACTAATACTTTCACCTAGTGTATTTGAGATAAAGTCCATAGAGAGATGGGTTGGCAAAAGGAGTGTGGAGAGTATCCCCAAGGAGAAGAAGAAGAAGAAATAGCATTGGCCAAGCTCCAAGCAAATGACTCTACATTTTACATTTGTGAGAAATCACTTGGAGTCCATAGGAAAGCCAATACAATTAAAAGGGGGTAAGGTTTTGTTGGTGAACAAAATGCTTATATGTGCACAAGTGATAGTCACCTCATACACCCACAAGCTCTCCCACAAAAGGCTGTCCAAATCCAAATATTCAAAATCGGTGTAATGAACATTTTCCACTTGGTGCCACCAATTCCAAATCCAAGACAAACCAAGACAAACCATAGCTTTTTGGTGCAACCGATTCTGCATTCGGTGCCACCTAGTTAGGCTGCCAACTTTCTGTTATGCAAGTTCAAAATTTTGGTCCCTCCGAGATTGTTGGATCGGCATTAGCGAGATTGGACATTCTGACCGCTGGTCACATGATCGGTGCAACCAAGATTCCTATATTGGTCTCACCGAGATTCAAAAGTTGCCAGCTTTTGGTCACTTCGGTACCACCGAGATTAACACGTCGGTGTCACCGAGTTGGTCATTTTGTGTATAACAGTTGGATTTTTGGAGATACCTATAAATACCCCTCCACCACCACTCACTCGCAAGAGAAGCACTAAGAACTGTTCCCCACTCATACCTACTGATTTTCTGAGAGAGAGCCACGTACTCATGTGTGGAGATCATGCCATTCCATTCCTACCATATGAATCTTGATCTCTAGCCTCCCCAAGTTGCTTTCCACCAAATCAATCTCTTCTACCAAGCCAAATCTATGAGAGAGTGATTGTGTTGAGGATTCTATCATCTTGAATCACAAGAGCAAGGAGTTCATCAACCCAATTGAGCCTATTACGTTTTGGTGGGTGGTGCCTCCTAGATTTGTTAGAAGTCGCTTGGGAGCCTCCTACTTCGTGTTGTGGAGTGAACCAAGAAGTTTTTAAGGGCAAGGAGATCGTCTACTTCGTGAAGATCTACCCCAAGTAAGGCTAGTCCTCCATGGACATAGGCCGTCATGGTATAGTCAAGGTTGCTCCTTCGTGGAACCCTCCAAATATATCAGTTCTACCGATTTATCAGATGAGCTACAAAACATCATCTCGATTCGACCGGTTGAATTGTTCTGGAGTCACCAATTTTATTTTTTCTTAGTCTGTCTTTCTTCAGTGCTTTTAATTGTTTCTTTTGACGACCTTGTTACTTCAATGATACCCCAAAACAAAACAAAACTTAGGGGGAGAAAACTTTATTTAAGGATCGCAAACTAAAAGGAGGAGAAGTTCTACAAATTCTCAGTTTAGCCAAAGGGAGAGAAATTATATTCAATGATTCCCTCATTTTTCTCATGATTTTCATATTCTATGAATCCTACTATCAATGACCCTTGTTCTCAAGGATCCCTTCTTAACCTGTGATCCCTATATCTGACCCTATGTCTGCCAATTTGGAAATTAATGCTAAAGGGGGAGAGATATACAAAGCTTCAAAGCTAAAGAGGGAGATACATGCTTATTCAAAGGGGGAGATATAATTTAGGGGGTGAGGAGATAATCAAATTCTATACTTATATAAACAAGGGGAGAGTACCAAAGTAGGGGGAGAAACTATGTTTTGGAGAAACATATATTTATTGCTTTTGATTCCCTCTTGTTGCAATATTCTCACCTTATCCAATTCCAATATCTACATGCTAACATTCAGTGGGAGAGGATGTCCTACTATTTCATATCTAAGGGAGAATGTTCTAAATGATCTTGGAGACATATACATCTTAAGGAATACTATCTTCTATATGTTCTACATATCCTGGTATTTTTAGTTCTATTGCTTTTGAATGGTAGAATACACTTGTGTTTCCTAACATTGTTTTCTCAAGTGTATCTCTACTACTAGAATGCTCAAGGACTCGAGGTAAGTATATGCATCATATCTTTGATAAAGATGATCTCTTTCTTCTTGCACATATGGTTTGCATTAGTGAGGTCTTGAACAAGGATACACCTCATTCCTATACATTTTATGCATATTGCCAAGATACACATGACTTATCATATCCCGTCTACTACATGTGTGTCCATACATTGCAAAGCAACTATCCTTTAAAGGGATCGCACACATTTAGGGGGATCATGTCTAAGTCATGTGTCTCTCAAAGTCTTTATTATATACATGGACATCTTTATTTTAAGATTGATTGTATGTTGTCATCAATTACCAAATAGGGGGAGATTTAAAGCACAATGTGCTCCCTTGGTGGTTTTGACAATTCATGACAACATACATTGTCTCCTGGACTAATACTTTCACCTAGTGTATTTCAGATAAAGTCCATAGAGAGATGGGTTGGCAAAAGGAGTGTGGAGAGTAAACCCAAGGAGAAGAAGAAGAAGTAATAGCATTGGCAAGCTTCAAGCAAAGGACTGTACATTTTACATTTGTGAGAAATCACTTTGAGTCCATAGGAAAGCCAATACTATTAAAAGGGGGTAAGGTTTTGTTGGTGAACAAAATGCTTATACGTGCACAAGTGATAGTCACCTCATACACCCACAAGCTCTCCCACAAAAGTATGTACAAATCCGAATATTCAAAATCGGTGCAACGAACATTTTCCACTTGGTGCCACCGATTCCAAATCCTAGACAGACCCAGCCAAACCATAGCTTTTTGGTTTAACCGATTCTGCATTCGGTGCAACGAGTTAGGCTGCCAACTTCTTATTATGCAAGTTCAAAATTTCGATCCCTCCAAGAGTGTTGGATCGGCATCAGCGAGATTGGACATTCTGACCGTTGGTCACCTTATCGGTGCAACCGAGATTCCTATATCGGTCTCACCGAGATTCAAAAGTTGCCAGCTTTTGGTCACTTTGGTACCACCGATATTAACACGTAGGTGTCCCCGAGTTGGTCATTTTGTGTGTAATGGTTTGATTTTTGGAGATGCCTATATATACCCCTCCACCACTACTCACTCGCAAGAGAAGCACTTAGAACAGTTCCCCACTCATACCTACTGATTTTCTTTGAGAGAGCCACGTACTAATGTGTTCAGATCATGCCATTCCATTCCTACCATATGAATCTTGATCTCTAGCCTCCCCAAGTTGCTTTCCGCCAAATCAATCTCTTCTACCAAGCCAAATCTGTGAGAGAGTGATTGTGTGTTGAGGAGTCTATCATCTTGAAGCACAAGAGCAAGGAGTTCATCAACACAATTGAGCCTATTACGTTTTGGAGGGTGGTGCCTCCTAGATTGGTTAGGTGTCGCTTGGGAGCCTCCTACTTCGCGTTGTGGAGTGAACCGAGAAGTTTGTAAGGGCAAGGAGATCATCTACTTTGTGAAGATCTACCTCGAGTAAGGCTAGTCCTCCGTGGACATAGGCCGTCATGGTACAGTCAAGGTTGCTTCTTCATGGAACCCTCCGTGAGTAAAGCCCTCCATGAACACTCTCGACCATTACCTTCCATGGGTTGAAGACTCCATGAACGTGGATGTACGATAGCACCACCTATCGGAACCATGGGAAAAATCATCATGTCTACAATTGCGTTTGATCTTCCTACCCTATCCTTTTAGTCATGCATGTTGTTACTTTCCGCCGCTATACTCTTAGACTTGCATGTGTAGGGTGTAATTGATATGTTATGAATGCTAAAACTTGCCAAGAATTAAAATTGGGAAAAATAATACTTTTATTTGGTCAAGTAGTCTAATCACCCCCCTCTAGACCTACTTTCCATCCTACAAGTGGTATCAGAGCTTTGGTCTCCATTGCATTGGTTTCAGAACCTAGGAGAACTATGGCATCTAGTGAGGGAAATTATCACCGTAGAGGTCCGTACTTTGATAGCACTAATTTTGCTAGTTGGAAGCATAAAATGAAAATGCATTTGCTTGGTCATACTCCTGCCGTTTGGGCTTTTTCATGTTGGCTTGCAAGGTGAATTCTTCGGTGATGGAAGAGAATCGGATCGTGAAGGGAACGTGGAAGAATGGAAGATGTTGCAACTCAATACTCAAGCATGTGACATTATATTCAACTGGCTATGCCTCGAAGAATTCAATAAAATCAACCATCTTGAACAGGCAAAAGAGATTTGGGATACTTTATTTGATATGCACGAAGGAGCTAAGTCCGTGAGAGAATCCAAGTTAGATGTTCTTCAAGGTTAGCTTGATAAGTTCAAGGTGAAGGATGGTGAAGGAGTTGCTGAAATGTACTCTAGGCTAGCCCTCATCACAAATGAGATTGTCGGCTTAGAAAGCGAAGAAATGACTCACAAATTCATCATCAAGAAGATTCTTCGAGCTTGGGTGAGAGATATGACACCGTGTGCACTTTGATCCAAATGATGCCCAATTTCAAAGATCTGAAACCAATGGAGGTGATAGGTAGAATTGTTGCTCATGAGATGACACTCGAAGACAAGGAAGAGCTTCACCACAAGTGAAACAGTGCATGCAAAGCCACAAGTGATGCTTCCGCTACCTCAAGCGACAACCTTGTTACAACTGAAGAGATAAGCCTCATGGTCAAGAAATTCAACAAGTTCTACAAGAATAGAAGCAAAGATCGTAGCTCCAACTAAAGACATGAAGAGAAGCATTCGTCAAGTCGTGATCGAAACTGCTACAATTGTGGGAAGCCCTAACACTACTCCAACGAGTGCATGGCTCCCTACAAACAAAGAGAAGAGTCACCAAGAAGACGAAGCTCAAGAGATGAATCACCCCGAAGAGAGAAGGAGTAGAGATGATCGTTATGAATGAAGACCCTCAAGGAAAAGTAGGGACATGGAGAAGAATGACAAGTACACCAAGAGCTACTCAAGAAGGAAACATCCAGCTCATGTTTTGAATGGTTTTCCGGATCCGACTCCGACAATCACTCCGAGAGAAGTTATCACTCCAACTCCGACTATAGTCACGATTATGGTGTTGCCAAAATTGCACTAGTGACAACCAACTCCTATGATCTATTTTATTCACCAAATGAAGGGGTTGGAACTTGCTTCATGGCTAAAGGCCCCAAGGTATCACACCCCGAATATCTTGATTTCGATAGTGATGAAGATGATTTGCTTTACGATGATGACTTGCTATGTGATAAAACTACTGATGTTGATCATAATCAACTTGATATTTCTCATGCTAGTCAATATAGGTCAATTGACGATGATAAAATTAAAATAGAAGAGCTAACTAAAGAACTTAACACTCTTAAGTTAGCCCATGAATCTACTCTTGAAGATCATAGAGAGAATGTAAGAACTCATGAGAAGCTATGCTTCGAGAAGCTCAATTTGGAGCAATTACATGAGTTTCTTAAAGCTATCTCCGAAAGAAGACTTCAACTTATCTTTTCAAACGACTACTCTTGTCTACATTCATGCCACAAGTCAAATCTAAGCAAACTAGTAACAAAGGCAAGAAAGGTTCTTAATGTAGTAGCAACAATGAAAATGCTAAATCCAATGATGTTGCTCCTAGTAGTTCTATTGAATCCACTAATGATGACTCTCTTAGACAAGTTACATTTGAGCAAGAAAATGCTTTATTGAAAGAAATTATAGAGAAAGGTATCTACAAGAGTCTTGAAGGGTAGAAACAATTTGATGAGATTGTATGCAAGCATGGAGGATATCGGAATAATCGTAGTGTTGGCTACTTCAACACTAATAGAGTTGAATGGGAAGAAGATCAATACCCCAATCCAAAGTTTGTTCCTCAAAAGTAAAATTATGAAAATACTCTTCCCAAGGGAACAAAGTTGCAAGATGACCTTCCACCACAAGACACCAAGCTCAAGGGCAAGAGCAATCTCCAAGAGGAGTTTGACTCGTATGAAGATGAATTCCAAGCTTTCGTGAAGTGGGTTCCCAAAACTACTACCAGCTCAACTTCTACAAGTGCTACTTCAAGACCAAGGATCCCCATCAACTTGATGTGGATACCCAAGAAGAAGAACTAGAGAGTTCTTGAGGGGTGACTTCACCAATGAAATTCACTCAGATTCATTATTGGCAAAATCTATTTGCAGTCAACATCAACCCTATGCAATAGGTCTAGGATTCAAACATTCCCTCAAAGGTAAGCAAGGGCCAAGGTATTCAACAAATCAATGGACATCATCACATATGCTTTGCGCTGCATGTCCATGGATATCCTTCTATTTGTCTCTTTTGTGTTGGTACTAACCCATGTAGGTCAGAAGACTAAGGAAACAACAAGGATGCTCCCGACTCTTCGTGATCTTCATCAACTTTAAGCATCCACCACCACCTCACCAACATGAAGTCTTTGTCGAAAAAACCCAAGGTTAGTTTATCCCTCTTATGGGGGATGTCACATCAAGGGGAGCTTTACTCTAAGACTAGAGTCAAAGCGTCTCTTAGTATGTGACAACATTAAATGCTTTATGTTGAAGTGGTAACACCACTTGTGCTTAAACGATGAGTATGACCTATGATCAAGTATTCTTACTTGGCTTCTAAGTCAAAATACTCATATATAGATGACTTCGTCATCGCCCAAGTGCTTGTTAGATACTAGAGTGTTTGTTCATGTTTGCCATGATTTCATTTGACATCTTATTGTGTGAGCATGTTGGTCTGCACTTATTTACTCATTCGAGGATATCCAATTGTTGTTGTTTGGCTTTTGATTTATCTTTTGCCAATTGGATATACAGGAATGCCTAGGACCACTTCTTTAGCTATCTATGCTTTCTCACCTCATACTCTATTCATGCTGCATCACAAAATTTGAACAAGTGCTTTTCGATCCCTGTGTGTGTGTGGAGCACTCAGAGTTCCGTATCGACAAGGACTGTCCATTAAAACCTCCCAAGTGCATCTTGGTGGAACCAACCACAAAATCTTGGTCTCATCGGATTCCTAGGGTTGATCTGGTTTTCAATCTCAGTACCACCGATTCCATCTTCTCGATTAAACCGAGTTTCCCTGTCAACTGATAGTTGAGGAACTCGGTGACACCGAAAAGTTTGAATCGGTTACACCAACAGTGGTGGGTATATATACTGTGTACCCCGACGCTTTGAATTTCACCCTCAAACCGTCACGCCTTATAACCCTAGGTTGTCGCCTTCGAGACCCTTGGTCGTCGCCCTTGTCTCACAATGCTCCTCCTCCTTTGGGATTCACCGCCGCCGATGAAATCCTCACCATCGTCGCTGTCATAGCGGATCCGCGCCAGGTTAGGGTACATATTTGACCTCCTTTACGCTCCTTGTCCGATTCTTGCGTAATGGATTTAAGTTTATCTATAAACGCTCTTTGCATGCACTCCTATCCACTCAAAATTCCAATAGCCTAGCAAATGTTAGATTTGCTAGGGTTTTGCCGTTCGCCCGATGGAACTCGGTGGAACTGAAGCAAACAAATCGATCTTGCTGATTTGTCTTTCTGTGTTGCTAAGAACCATCTTGGTGGAACCAAGTATTTCTTTTTGGTCTCACTGAAAAGAGTGCCAAGGTTATGTTAAGAGAGACAGCCTGTCTCGGTGGCACCGAAAATCTTGCTTCGGCTGTACCCATATTCATTTGACAAAATGCAAACACTTTCAAAATCTATTGTTCAAACATTCAAAAACCAGACTCATTTTGTGATGACTCATCAACTTCTGCTCTTCTATACTCTATTCACAGGGTCAGTATGTCAGATGCCGAGGACAGTTAGAATTTGCCAGAGCAGGGAGTTGACATGAGTTGAGGCACAAGACAGAGCCCAGTTATTTTTCAGATCCAGGCACCCCCAGCTCCCATGGGTTGCCCAAGGCTGCCACCAGGACCAGGAAGAAGCTAAATTCTGATGAAGAAGATTCAGACTTTATCCCTAAGGAGATTCTTGCCAAGAAGCAAGAAAAGGCTGCTAAGAAGTTTGCTAATGAAGCTACTTCTTTCAGAAGAGTTGTCAGGAAGGTCTTTGCTAGCTCTAAAACTATCTAAGCACATGAGAGTGCTAGAGCCACAATGTCTATTGATCCCCCAAGGAAGTGTATGCCTAAGAAGGCAGGGGAGAAGAAAGCCAGGAAGAGGATTATTCATGTGATTGGCAGGCCTACCTCCATGTATGAAGATCCAGAGGAGGTTGTTGGTGCTGCTTCTGAGAAAGAGGAGGATGAGCCAGCTGCAAAGGCTCCTCCCAAGAAGAAGGCCAAGAAACTTATGGTTGATGCTATGCCAAAGACTGGCACATCCAAGAGCACCAAGCCTACATCCAAGAAGGCTGATGCTCAGAAGCCAAAGAGGACATCCAGGCAGATTCCAACTTCTGAGAAGAACAAAGGAACTGTTTCCAGATTTCAAGATGATGATGACTTGACAGCATTGATGAAGCTCACACCACATCTTCTAGTACATGATGTTAGCCACTTAGTTGCTGTAGATATGAAGAAGAGGAAATACTTAGGATTGAGGGCTTGGAGAGCTATAGATCCTTATGCCCAAAGGAAGAAAACTGTTGTTGACTACATGTTCTACACCAGAGAGCCACAAGACTTTTATGAGATAGTGCTGCTAGACAAGAGCCTAGCTATTAGTGATATGAGTTATGTTGATTGGAAATTCATTAAGGAGAATGAGGACTACTTTGCAAGTTTCCATGATAATTTCCACTGCATTGGTCTGGATGAGTTCATTGGCAGAGAGCTTACTACATGGAATGATGAGATGATCATGCAATTCTACTCCACTACACATTTATCTGGAGATGCTAGAATTGTATGGATGACTAAAGGAGCAAGGTATGAATCCACTATTGATGAGTGGGCTGCACTTCTAGGAGTTCCAGAGGTTCAGGATGGTGATCTAGATGTATACTCAAAATCCAAGGCGAGCCACATTGCCATGAAGGATATGTATACTCCTACCCCCACATACAAAGTGCAATCTCACAAGCTAGGATCCATCTACTATGTACAAGAAGGCCTCCATACCATGAACACTATCCTGAGGCATACCTTGATTTCCAAGTTAGGAGATGACAAGATGATCCGAGGCTACTCCATCAACATGTTGATCCACCTTGACGGACATACCAGGATTAGAGTCATGGATTTGATTGTTGAGATACTCAAGAGGGTTGCTGCTGATCAAAAGTGCTCTTGATGCTATGCAACCTACATCCAGATGCTTATCAAATCTTAGTTGGAGAAGCACATATTTTCTCTAGATCGTCCACATTTGCCCCGACATGCAGAACTTGAGGATAATGTTGTGGTGATGGACCCAGATCATCCCGCATCTTCTGCAACACAGCAGAGGCAGAGGAAGTTCGAGCCGCTAGTGCTCAAGCCCCTAGATCCAGAAACGAGCAAATGGATCTTTTGATCTCACAAGTTCAGGGCATGCAGAATGATATCAAGGGGATTCTGGACAACCAGAACAGTGTTGTGAGGATCTTTGAGACAAGGATCAAGACTCTTGGTGCTAAGGTGGACAAGGTGACTAAGACAGTCATAGAGCTTCAGAAGGAAGTTGACTTAGTGCACATTCCTCGGCTCTCTTCTACTTCTTCAGATGATTATGATTAGGATGGATAACCTCTCAGGACGAGCACACAGTTCACTACTCAGGCTAGATCAGTCATAGTGCCTACACCAGACTAGATGCCCTCTTCATCCGCTCCTGCTACTGTCAGCATAGCTCCTGCTCCATCAGCTCCAGTTCCTCCAGCGACCACTCTAGCTCCATCCACGACATCTGCAGAGATCTTCGCCGATGTTGTTCTCTCGATCTTTCATCAACATCTGGAGGAGATCAGCTCAAGTATGCTTAGATATATGCCTTTGAACTTTTTGGTAATTTGTTGCCAAAGGGGGAGAATTGTATATAGATCTTTAGGCTTCGAGTGAGAGAGTGTTTGGTGTTTGTTGCTTTTTCAAAAACAATTGCTTTTGGTTGTTGTGATACTCTATTGCTTAGCTTGTGATACACGTTTGATGATGTTTGATCATCTGCTTTAATGTGTGATGCTACTATTTCCTCTCACCTTAATGCTTATGTGATGATCATTCATCTTTGGTCGATTGTGTTGTGCTATGATGTTCATTCTAATTACTCTCGCACCCCACCAAGTGGTATGTGACATGTAAGAAGTGACCCATGTACCTAATTGATTATGCATTTGCATTCGAACACAAATTTAAAATAATGCACTAATTTAGGGGGAGGTCTTGCCTATCACATACTTCTCAAAGCGACGATTATATTCATGTATTATATCTTTGTCGAATCTTTAATCTATATGTTGCCATCAATTACCAAAAAGGGGGAGATTGAAAGCACATTTGCTCCCTTGGTGGTTTTGGTAATTAATAACAACATATAAGTCATTGAACTAATGTTTCCACCAAGTATATTTCAGGAAAAGTTCAATGATAGGGATGGCAAAAGGATTGTGGAGATTGTGGAATCACCCCAAGATGCAAGGAACTAGGTTGGCCAAGCTTCAAGGAAGAGGACTCTACATTTTACATTTGTGAGAAATCACTTTGAGTCCATAGGAAAGCCAATACTATTAAAAGGGGGCAAGGTTTTGTTGGTGAACAAATTGCTCATACGTGCACGAGTGATAGTCACCAAAAACATTCACAACCTCTCCCACCAAAGTCCGTCTCTAGCCAAACATTCAAAATCGATGCAACCAACATTCCTATCTCGGTGCCACCAATTCCAAACCCTAGACAGACTCAGCCAAACCCTAGCCACTTTGGTGCAGCCGACACTGCTTTTGGTGCCACCGAGTTGGGTGGCCAACTTTCTGTTATGCAAGTTCACACTTTCGGCACATCCGAGAATGTTGAATCGGCGTCACCGAGTTTGTCATTTATGACCATTGGTCACCTTGTCGGTGCAACCGAGATTCCTATATCGGTCTCACCGAGATTCAAAATTTGCCACCTTTTGATCACTTCGGTACCACCAAGATTAACACATCAGTGTCACCGAGTTGGTCATTTTGTGTGTAACAGTTGAATTTTTGGGGATGCCTGTATATACCCCTTCACCACCACCCACTCGAAAGAGAAGCACTCAGAACTATTCCATACCTATCCTACTCAGTTTTCTTAGAGAGAACCACCTACCCTTGTGTTGAGGTCAAGATCTTCCACTCCAACCCTATGGATCTCGATTTCTAGCTTCCCCAAGTTGCTTTCCACCAATCCCACATCTTCTACCAAGGCAAATATATGAGAGAGTGGTTGTGTGTTGAAGAGTCTATCAGCTTGAAGCACAAGAGCAAGGAGTTCATCGTCATTACTGAGCCTATTACCCTTTGGAGGGTGGTGCCTCCTAGATTGGTTAGGTGTCGCTTGGGATCCTCCTACTTTGTGTGGTGGAGTGAACCAAGAAGTTTGTAAGGGCAAGGAGATCGCCTACTTCGTGAAGATCCACCCCAAGTAAGGCTAGTCCTCCATGGACATAGGCCGTCATGGTGTAGTCAAGGTTGCTTCTTCGTGGAACACTCCATGGGTAGAGCCGTCCATGGACTCTCGCGACCGTTACCCTTGGTGGGTCGAAGACTCCATGAACATGGATGTACGATAACACCACCTATCGAAACCATGGTAAAAATCATTGTGCCTACGATTGCGTTTGATCTTCCTACCCTATCCTTTTACTCATGCTTGTTGTTACTTTCCGATGCTATACTCTTAGACTTAAATGTGTAGGGTGTACTTGATATGTTATGAATGCTAAAACTTGACAAGAATTAAAATTGGGAAAAATCATAATTTCATTTGGTTAAGTAGTCTAATCACCCCCCTCTAGACCTACTTTCGATCCTACAGAGGATTCAGATTTTGTGTTAGAGGAGGTTCTTCCTAAGAAGCAAGAGAAGGCTGCCAAGAAGTCAGCCAATGAGGCTACCTCATCCAGGAGGGTTGTCAGCAAGACTTATGCACCTCTAGAGACTGTGAGAGCACCTGAGAGTGCTAGGGCTACCATGACCATTGAGCCCCCAAGGAAGTCTTTGCGTAAGAAGGCAGGAGACAAAAAGGCCAGGAAGAGGATCATTCGGGTTGTTGGCAGGCCTACCTCTATGTACAAGGATCAAGAGGAGGCTGCTGGTGTTGCTACTAACGAGGAGGAGGAGCAAGTTGTCAAGGCCCTTCCCAAGAAGAAACAGAAGGAGTTGTTAGCAGATGCTATGCCAAAGCCAGGTCCCTCCAAGAGCACCAACTCTGCACCTAAGAAGGTTGCTACAGTGAAGTCCAAGAGGACTACCAGAGACATTCCAACTGGTGAGAAGAACAAAGGATCTACTTCAGAGAAGTTGATGATGTTGCTATGACTGCTTTGATGAAGTTTAGACCTCACCTTCCTGAAAACAATGTCAGCCATCCAATTGCCGAGGATATGAAGAAGAGGAAGGATTCTGGTTTGTGGGCATGGAGAGCTATTGTTCCAGATGCCTAGAGGAGAAAAACAACTATGGACTATATGTTCTACACCAAGGAACAAAAAGATTTCTGTGAGAAAATCTTGCTCGACAAAAGTCGAGCTGTCAGTGATATGCGATACGTTGACTGGAAGTACATCAAGCCTAATGATAACTATTTCCCATGTGTTCAAGACAATGTTCACTTCATTGGCCTAGATGAGTTTGTTGGCAAAGAGTTTACTGCTTCGTATGATGAGATGATTGTGAAATTCTACTCCACTACTCACTTCTATGAAGATGGCAGTATAGTGTGGATGATAGAAGGAGCAAGATACGAGTCTTCAGTTGATGAATGGGCTACAATCTTAGGAGTCCCAGAGGTGCAAGATGGTAACTTGGATGTCTACTATGAATCCAAGGAGAACCATGATGCTATGAAGGATATGTACAATGCTATCCCTACTGCTAAACTGAAATCACACAAGTTAGGATCTATTTACTTCCTCCAGGCTGGCCTCCATACCATGAACACCATCTTGAGGCATAGTTTGATGCCTAAGTCTGGAGATGAGAAGATGATTTGAGGCCATTCAATCAACATGCTAATCCATCTAGATAGACATACTAAGATTCGAGTAATGGACTTGATAGTAGAAACTGTGAAGAGGGTTGCTACTGATCAGAAGCGCTCATGCTTCTATGCACCCTACATTCAGATGCTCATCAATTCCAAACTTGAGAAGCACATCTTTGCTCTGGATAGACCCCACGTGCCACTATAGCCAGACTTTGAGGACAATGTTGTGGTGATGGCCGCAGACCATCCCACGTTAGCTGCAGTAGAGGCAGAGGCAGAGGTAGAGGCAGCTAGAGCCACTAGTGCTCAGGTCCCTAGATCCAGGAATGAGCAGATGGATCTCTTGATCTCTATGGTCATGGCCATGAAGAAGGGCATCAAAAGCATACTGGATGGTCAGGAGAGCATTGTGAACATATTTGAGGATAGAGTGAAAACTCTTAATGACAAGGTGGATGGTCTGACCAAGACCGTCAACGAGATCAAGAAGGAAGTAGATGAAGCTCCTATCCGTCGCACCTCTTCAGAGATTGATTCTTTGAATGATGATGAGGATAGTTCACCTATCAGGACGATTGCCTAGTACAGGACATAGGCCAGGACACCTACAGTGTGAGCTCCGGAGACGAGTGTCGGTGTCAAAACTGGCAGATCTCGGGTAGGGGGTGCCGAGCTGTGAGACTAGGATCAATGTTAACAGGAGACAAGGGAGATGATGTTTACCCAGGTTCAGGCCCTCCTATGGAGGTAATAACCTAGATCCTTCTTGATTGTATTGATGATGTATAGGTTACAGAGTCGATCTACCTCGATATGAAATAGCTAAACCCTAGATGAGTTGTCTAGCCTACAACCTAGAACCCTCCAGCTTATATAGATGCCAAGGATACCTAGGGTTTACACATGGTCGGTTAGATGTAGAAGGGATAAACATGCCTATTTGCTACATCAAACATGGAGGACAAGCCACGATTCCCGAAGCTTCCTTCCTGGAGACAGGGCCTTCAATCAATCCAATGTTCGGGAAGCAGCTCATACAGTCCGGCCCATAAGAAACAGGTCGGCCTCCTAAGGACCCCTTAATCCAGGACTCCCTTAGTATCCCCCGAGCATACCTCCAACGCCAAGGGTCTCATCTTTAATCGCTTCGTGTAGTCAGTGTCTTCGGCTTACAAGGCGAGTTCCTCCCTCCAAGTTTAGTTCGGCCATCGATAACATGTAATTTTCCGATTAGAGGCCCGTTCGAACACCACGAATAGGCCGTCCCTGAAGACCAAACGTCAAGGATTAAAGCAATGTCCCCTGACGACCTTTATGACAAAAGGTCACGGCCCACCATAACCGCAAAACCAGACGCAAAAACTTGATTCGCGGTTCGAGGCCGTTTCCATCAGCACGATCCATCAATGCACAGATCGTGCCCCGTTTTACATGTGATACGTTTAATCATGTGCGTGCAACGACAGTCATGTCTCGGGAAGCGGAGGGATTCACAACACTTAAAGAGGAGGCCAAACAACGATAAGCCTGATAAAAGGGAAAGAAAACCCCAAGGCTTAACCATGCTCCCCATTCGCATCCTCTTCTTCCCCATCCTTGTGAGCTTCCACAATGCAGATCTAGATTTTCTACCGCACCTCCTCCGAGGAAATCCATGGCGGGTTCCGGCTCCAACGGCAAGTGGGAGGCTTCCACGGTCACCGACTGGGACATCCGGGACCTCAAGGATGCCGGCTACCTCCCCGCCATCATCAGCCATCGCGCGCCAGAGAAGGGCCAGGTGATCACCACCCCCAAGCCCGTAGAGAGGGTGGTCTTCATCCCCCACTTCATTAGGGGGATGAGCTTCCTGCTTCATCCCTTTGCCAAGGGGTCAATCTTATTCTATGTCCTCGAGTTCCACGACCTCCCGCTGAACTCCTTCATGCACATATTGGCCTTCATCATCGTCTGCGAGGCCTTCTAGCGAGTCGAGCAACACTTCGGATTTTGGCTCAAGATATTTAATATCAAGTCGAAGTGTATTGCAAGCAAACACACAGACACCAGCGGGGCTATGATTGTCAAAATCTCCCACGTCGGATGGCCATCCGACACCTTCATCAACACCATCAAACCATGGCAGCAAGAGTGCTTCTACATCGCCGAGCCAAGGGAGGAAGCACAAGCTGCTCAAGCTGAATTCAGATCCAGTCCCCCCATCAGATTGACTTCATGGCTTCGAGTGAGCCTAATTTGGGGATCGGACAAGGAGGTTGACAATCTGTAGAAATGCATCGCGCTGGCCAATGTGGTCCAGATTATGTTCTGGCGGCGTTTCCTCCCCTGCCAGCGTTGGAGCTCTTCCATGTGGGCGTGTCGTGTTGATGAAGAGCCTACTATTCATCAGCTCTTCCGGACTACTCGGGAGAAGCTATGGAAGGCATTGTTCAAGGCGTAGAAGGACTGGCCAGCCGAGGAGGAGGATCGGGGTCTACACGCCGATAAGCCTCCTACTGAGGTATAACTTAGTTTTGTCTGACCGGTTTAATTTTCCCCAATGAAAATCTAAACATCCTTCCGATCACTCTGGTAGAAATGGGTGAGCAAGGCTACGGGCATAGACTGTCCGATGCCTCATCCTGAAGACATTAGGTCCAAGCTGTTGTCAGAGATGCTCGTCGAGGCACCTTATGAGGTGCCCGCAAAGAAGTAGAAGAAGAAGAAACCAGGCTGAGAAGGCATGCGTATAAGGGACCTACAGGACACTGTGTCTAAGGAAACCCATGCTTGCTCCATCCAGGAGGAAGAGCTTGACAACATGGGGGAAGGTGATTCTCCCCTTGTGTAACACCCCAAAAATTTAATCATGTTTTACTAATTAAATTTTTTGCCAAGAAATTAAAATTTTATTTTCTACATTGAGTTCAGAATCACTCCTTTCTTCTGAATTGTGGAGTTTTCCCTCCAAGTAGAAACTTTTCAAAAATAATTGTTGGAATTGAATAGCTTCACAAGAACAATTCTTTTCATTTCATATGATGAGTGGAAATATTTTTATAATGATTGTTCTACGCTTTATTCATTTTTAAATGGTTTGTCATAAATTTTGGAGCCTCGTTTGCACTACGACCATTTGGTAATTTCACTTCAAAATTCTACAAAAATTTGTAGAAGACATGTGAGGTTCCTACATCACTTTTATGCAAAGATACAACTTTGTGTTTTGAAAAATTTGAGAAACCATCCACATTTGTATTCTGGTCCAGTTTGGTGATTTGTACTACAACCCTATTTTATTTTGCTCTAGTGACCTTGGGATTTTCCCTACTAATATTACACCCTACCATACCCTTAAGACGAGGAGATCAGACCCATTAGAAGATTTTTAGCACATGCAATAATAGCCTTTATTTTCTGTCTAGAACTATAGTTTTGCAAAACTTGCACTAGCAAGTTTCTGACTTGGCCAATCTAACCTTGCCACCATCACCTACATCCAAAGAGACCCCAACCTGGACATTTTGGACAACAGAAGAGTTGCCTAGATGCCCTTGGCATTCTGTCGATCACCTGGTGTTCCTGAACAGATTTGGCATGAAACCATGTTTGCATTGTGGACTAGCTCCCCATACCAAACTAGCATGTCTCATAGCCCTACCTTGACCTAAAACCCCACCCTATTGACCCGCATGTGCATTAGAGCCTCCTGGCATGCCTTGGCAATTTGCCGAGCACATGGCGTGCGTGCTCTAGGCGCGCCAGAGCACACGTTTTGCACGCGCACGCAACCGAGCCGCCGTGTATGCCTAATTCTGCCCCTGGCCTTTGCTTGCCCGTAGAGACGTCCCCGACCCCTCCCCGCTGCTAAAGCCTTGGTGGCAAACCTGCAGCGCAGCAAGCCTCTACCATGGACGACACCACCCCAACCACCCCAGCTCGCCAACTGACCTCTGAAATAGGTCGAGCTCATCCGCAAGCTTATCCGCTAGTGTCCGTTGCTGCCACATCACCCTGCTAGCAACAGAACGGCGGTTCACCGGTCTTTTCCTCAGCCGTCGATGGAACCAACCTCGATTTGCCTATAAATAGGACCCCCGAACTACAGCCGAGACATGAGCCCTCCCTGGACCCTCAGACCTCCCCCCCATTGCACGAATTAGCCGGAGCCGCCGGTATTGCTCCACCCTAGATGCAGCCCCACCGCCAGCTTCCGGCAAAACTCAGGGGAACCGAGCCTCAACCATCCCAACCTGGCCCCTGTTAGCTCCCCCAAGACCTCTCGAACCCCTTTGCCCTCTGGTAATCTGCGCCATAGCAGCCGTAGGCCGATGTCGTGCTCACCGGAGCTCTCTGTCCGCCATGGATGGAGGGGTGCTCACCCCCGAGCTCCCTGGCGGTCCTTTTGCGCTCCCTCCTGAGCATGCCGGTGTGCACAGCTTCGGGAGAGCTGCCTCCTAGCGCTGGCAATCATTGTCCGAGTCGGCCTCTGCCTCTGGCAAAGAACATGTGTGAGGTGGGAGACAAACCCGACAAGTGGGCCCCACTTGTTGGTGACACAACCCAACCGCTAGTGGCGCTAGCCCCTGAGTGCGTCTTCTTCGCAAGTAAGCGTATTTATTGGTCATACATTTTTCATCCTGGAAAGCGTATTCCGACCCAAACTATTTTCTTTTCTAATTGATTTAAAAGTCAGATTTTGACCTGATCATTGACTGGCTACAACTTTTAAAGTACATCTCCGATGGACCTGATTGTTTCTCTTTTGGCTCCCAAATTTCATCTAGTTCATTTTCATATTTATTTGAAAATTTTCCAAGACAACTTTTTGTGTTGTTTTTGAATTCTGTGTTAATTAGAATATTTTCAAATAGGAATTTGGAGTGTAGATAAAGTTTTGGAGTGCACCTCAAATACATACACATTGAAGGCAAGAATTCTAAACCCTGGTATAATATTTTGTGTTGTTTTGAAGTGGCTACAACACCGAGTTGACTTGAAGTATGTGTTATTTCATGTGATAATGTGATCATGTTAATTTACAAGGGCATGATGAAAATTGCTTGCTGTTGGAATTGATATGCTTCAGATAGTAGTCGCCCTCGTATACCTTTCATGCCTACTGGACTATCTCAGGTAGACATGAGTTTGGTGCTCAGATATCGTTGGAGAGAGAATGGTCGTGGTGGCATGAAGGGGTATGATGGGTGGTGGTTCTGTCTGATGTCATGAAATATGTTTGTTGTGCTAACCATGCAGAGAATACACAACCTCATGAGTCGACCGTAGATCGAGTCTTGTGCCAGTAACCCCCATACTTGCTTCGTGCTACCACTTGTCTCTGCCTCGGGTAGGGTATGGTTCAGTAAGTTGTCAACCCCTTTCTTAGCACACTCCGTATAGAGAGTCCATGGTGGGAGATACCGGATGCATCCGGTAGGTAGGCCACCTTGTCCGGGGACATGGGTGTTTCTGGTTGGAGACGAGGGGGTAGCTTCCCTTGTTTGTGCGCCTTATAAATTTTGTCATCCCACGCTAATCGAGGTCGATATAGCCTCCCCACTTAGAGTTTTGCTTAACAAGTGTCGTGGGTGATTCCAGGCACCGGTAAGTTAAGCTGGTGTGTGCAGGTCAGGTGTGTTTTCAATTCAAAGACCGTAAGGGGAATTAGTACTGGTGGACTAAAGGAATCCATTACTCGTGGGTAAAGAGTACACCCTCTATAGAGTTAATATCTATTCGAATAGTCATGTCCATGGTTAAGGACTACAGTCTGGGATGGGTCAAGTGTTGGTCTTAGTGTCGGTCTTCCAAGGAAAACTTCTAAACCGAAATATTGATCATCACGAGTGATGAATGATGGTTATGATTATTATTATGGTGGACTAACCATTTATATTATTTGAATTATTGAGTATCCCTGGGAAGGTTCTACCTCCTGGATATTCATTGTGATTATTCTTATATAAGCCCTTTATGCGGCGTCACACAGACACCCGACTGTGGCATGCATACCGACTGCTTTATCATATAAGACCTTTCTGTGGCGTCGCTCAGACGCTCGACTATGGCACGTTTGCTATTTATTTTCCTTATATGTCGTTTATGTGGCAACGCTCAGACGCCCGACGGTGGCACATTTGTTGTTTATTTCCTTTATAAGCCCTTTATGTGGCGTCACCCAGACGCCCGACTGTGGCATGCTGATTACTTATTTTTCCTTATAAGCCTTTATGTGGCGTCACTCAGACTCCTGACTGAGGCATGCTTTATATTATTATCCTTTCGAGGTGTCTCTTCAGACACCCGATCGGTCTATGTTATATCTATTCTCTGATTTCTTATTCATGTTTAAAATGAATGACCTGCTTGCGTGCATCATGAAATTTTATTTTATGACCGGTTAAGTGACCGTGGAATTAAATTCAGTGCATGAATACCACTGCTATGTTATACCTGTTTTCATAATGTTTGCGAGTACATTCAGAGTACTCACTGGCTTGTCCCTGGCTATTGTCTTGGCCAGATTATGCATGTGGAGAGGAGCATTATGACGACAACCCCGGAACCTAGGCATTAAAGATCGTAGCCACGCGAAGATAGGAGTTAACCAGGTCAGCTGTTCCTGTGGGCAATGGAGTCCCATAGATGTTGATTACCCCGAACCGCTTTCGCCACCAACCAATAGAATCGTTTTGTTGTATTCATAGACCATGATAGTCTTATACTTCAGCTTTTGTAATTTTGCTTGGAATTTCTGTATCAAGACAGTGTCTCATTAGCTAACAGTAATCCTGGGGCTGACGAGCACAAGGGCCATTTACTGGGAAATTAATATCCTGGAAAATTGGTCATGACACCTCATAAGAAATAGGGCGGCGTCATCGGACGCCACAGAGGAGGTACCCCGTCCTGCCCCGAAGAACTCGTGTTGGACACAGGTAATTCTATTCAACGGCAGTTTGGACTTAGATACCGAGTCCGATGACTTCGATAGGGTTTCACGAAAGAACCTAAGGGTGAATTCCCCAGCTCAAAGGTAAGGGTCCAAAGACTTCATTAATCATTAATGATAAGTTTGAAAGGTTATTGACATGTGAGCGCTTATTGACTTCGCAGCCCACCTCGTGTTCTCCGCACCGAACAGGTTTCGGATAGGGTGACCCTACCCGCCGAACTAGTGGAGAGCGGGACTATGTCACATCCCACCCCTCCGGGCGCTGCAAAGGATGCCACGAAGGTGTCATCCCAACAGACTCTTGCGATGCCAGGCACCAGCGGTGGGGGTAACGATGTCATGGTCGAGGCTAACACCTCGGCCACCGAAGACGCGGGGGAAGAGCCCCCGCCCGTAAAGTGAGGGAACCGGACGAGGGGACATTGAGTCCCCTCCGAGGACATCTCTGGAGCATGCGATGCCTCCAGAGGCACCGGTCTAGTCCCCGGTTGGTGATCTGGTAATCCGATCACCAACGACACCACCAACCAACAGGTGGCCGGTTATCGGGGAGGCTCTATCCAGTGCTTCCATCTCTGAGGACCACTGCACCCTTATGGGTGCAGCATTGCAGAGCATTCAGTCCGTCAACAACGGATTGAAGGAGGCCTTCAATGGTCTCCTGACAGGCTTTTAGGTGAGCCATGTAACGCTTCTATTTGTGAAATATTAATTTGTTTGTGTTATCATTATGTACATGGCTGCCCCCGAGCCCTAGGTGAGTTTGAAAAAAATCTCCTCGGGATCCATCATTGAATATTATCCGAACTATGACTATATATGTTCGGAATGTCTTAAAAACGCGTAATAAAGGACTAGACATTGGATCATATGGAGTACAGTTTGGAAGTTCTGAAACCATGTAACCTGATCAGGATTTATTTTTCACAAGCTTCGTCATCAGTGGTGGCTGTGAATGTCGCCGAGCTAGACAAGCTGAATCGGAAGCGCAAAAGCTCCAAAGACAAGCTTGACCTCTTAACAGGAGATTCGACGAGGCGCAAGGTAAGCTTTACTCAGTATCCGAAAAATTTCGTCATCGTACTGTTGATGCAGTATTCATACTCTTGATGCTTACACAGCCTCGACGAAGGAAATGGAGAAGCTCAAGGCCGAGCTGCATAATGCAAAGCAGGAGGCTGCGGTTGAGAGGGAGGCAGCCGAACAAGCGGCTACCTTGCTTTCAGCCTTAAGATCCACCAATGACAAGCACGAGGCTCACGTGGAGCAGATCCAACGGGAGCTCAATGACGCAGGCCATAAGTGCGAGGCCCTTGACAAGAAAGGCAAGGAGCAGGCCGCCAAACTATCCACCCTAAAAACGGAACTCCAAAAGGAGCGGGTGGATAGGAGGTTCGTTGTGGAGCAAGTCCGCAAGGCGAACATTATAATGGATGGTAAGCCATACTTATTGCAGTGTGTCTTCGGGGATAGCAAGTTCGAGTTGCTTACCTAGGTGTGGTGTTCCTCACGCGCCTGCTCCGACCTCAAAAGAGTGCAGCGAACGCGAATCATTTCTATGTTGTGCGGGGATAAAGAGATGAAGCTCATCTATTCTGGGCGCAGTTTGAAGACCCCAAGCACTCTCCTCTCCTTGTTGAGCAAATAAAGAAGCTCATGGAGCTGCATCAGATGGCAGAGCCGGCCTTGAAGGATCTTTGTGTCTGGCTATGGACAAACAAGCCACTGCCGGGTAGCTACTTCGCCCTAGTGCACAAGCTGAGCGACGCCTCGCCCTGGATCGACGCACTACAACATTCCTCCTGCATCGAGGGATCTCGGATGGCCTTCGCGTAGGCCAAGGTGCACTGGCCGGGGCTTGACCTGATGAAGATAGCCACTGCCCTGCCACCTCCTGGGTAGGAGCATAGACGCCCTGAGCTATATTTCTCCGGAGTAATGGAGGGTGCTCGGGCGATACAATCGCAATGTTCAAAAGAGGACATGTACGATTGAATGCGTTGTAATATGCCCGAAGACCTTTGAACTCTTGTATATTTGTTATGCATGGTTTATTATGTTTTTCGCATTCCTTTATAACTCTTGTGTGGCCGTTCAAACTGAAAGTTGTGAGTTCTCGGCTTCAGTGCCCATGTAGATACTACGTGGGGTGTCTCGAGTTATGCACTATAAATCTTAGCCGAACTATTGGTACCCGAAGGCGGTAGTGTGGGCAGGCTAGGCAATCAGACCATAGTGCTTTATTGCTTTCACCTAGCCGTAGGGGCACGAAAAGGTCTGCGGGAGGTTGGTCACTAGCCCCGGGTTACTTGTGATGTTCGGATTAACCGCGGCTAAAGCCGATATCACATGGTTTGTACGAATACCAAACCCATCGTATGACAAGGGATGAGCCTTGACGAGGTCGTGAGTATAACACTTAGGCTCGAATTCACAGACCGGTTCTCGCATACCATGACAGTTAGTTTTTGGCTTTCTCCTCTAATGTGTTTGACCAGGCTAGCCGGAAGCACAATCACAGAGTTTCTCCCTTTGCCCTTTTAGCCGAACTAGCAGAATGTAAAGGGGCAAGCACAGGAGCCGGGCAACCCAACTATTAACCCAAGACATAGTTTGGAACAATGCATATAAAGTGAATTCCAAGATGCCGAACGCAAAAAATTGTGCATTAGGCGATTTTTTTAAAACTCGAGCCCCCGGTCTATTAGCCGATTGCGTCGAAATACACCGAACAGTTTCACGAGAAGAGGGAAAAATAGAATATGTGCCGTAAAAGGACAACGAGACAACCAAGTATAATGATTTTTAATTGTTCTAAACGAATCTTATTACTCGAAGAGCCAACACAACTGTTTCCAGGTATTTCAAAAAATAATAATTTTACAGGAGTTGTTGTACCAGGGGTCTTCGATGGGTGACCTGATGTCCTCGATGTGCCCTGTCGCTTGTCTATTCTTGTGCCTCCTGGCGAGTGGTGCACCTTGATGGTTGGTACTGTTCGGCGAACAGATCTTGCAAACAAGGTCTTGATAAGTCGCTGAAGTGTGGATAAGCTTCACGCCTTTAGCAGGCCCTTGATGGTACTTGTAGTGTGTCCAAAGACATTTGGTGGTAGTAGTTTGGTTCAGCCGAGCACTTACCCTTTTTCCCCATAGCCACCCATGCAATTTTGAACGCAAAGTTGTGCCTCCTTGGCACGTACTTCACTAGTCCTAGGGTTGCACGATGGCGGGCGAGTTCGGGCTAAAGCCGAGCTCGCTTCCCAAGCTTCCATGCCTTGACGACGGGTGTCGGTGTTTGCCGATCATCACTATAATGGAATTCGGCTGCCAGGGCCAACAAATGTTCCTTAGATCATAGGGAGTGCTCTATGTTGCCGTTGACAGTGTGTAGCAACCCGACCTCAAAGGTCAAGTCTCCGGTGTTTCCGTACCATCCCAAGATCATGCTGGTACACACACGGTACATCAATGTATATATCAAAGGGAAATCACACAGCATTATATTAATCGAAATCTCATATCGAGTCCTTTATTACAATAATATTACAATAAAGTGGCCAAAAGCCAACTCATGAGAATATCTAAATCTTGCGGAAGCGTCGACGGTAGATGAGTCCATCCGACTCCAAGGGCATCTCACTGAGCATAGAACGCGTCCTCACTCCTGGTCGGAAAAATACTCTGCAACATGATACGTTGCAGCCGTGTAGGTCAGCATATGGAATATGCCGGCAAAGTCACAAGAGAGGGGTGAAAATAATCAGCTAGTCTATATGCTTATATGGCAGGTGGTGGTGTAAGTTTTGCGTAAAGCCAATTTTTCCTACATCAAGAAAAGGGGCTAAGAAAAATATTACTAAGTTGGTTGATTAATGAGATGGTTCCACCAACCAATTCTCATACCCAAATTGTTAATACCCACAAGATCATATTAATTTGTGTTGAGGTTTCCGGAAATTCCAATTCCTTTGGCTCAAGTTGTCCATGACCGTGGACACGGCTAATCGATTAGGTTGAGTACTCTGCAGAGTTTTGCACACGTTCCCCACAAGATTTGGTCGCCTCCGTTTGATTTCTCACACTTCCGGGTGTTTGAGAAACGGATGACCAAAACATGGTCTTCCAAAGGGTTTCCCTGCAACTCTGACGGTGCCCATCCTTTCCTACCGTTCTTCTACCTCTCGTAGCACCGCCTGTCCAGGGTCCCCACGATGTCCAACCAAGCCAGAGCCCATAATGACTTGTGGCTGTGCAGGTAAGCCTTGGGTTTTGAAGCATCCATCCATCTCTTTGTGCCTGGGTGGACCTTTCCGCGTGAATACTGGCCATCTCCAGCATCACCTAGGCTAACCACTAGTTTCTCCAGGGCGCCGTTCAACCATCATCCACCCAGAGGTATGTTGAAAACTTGGAGTCTTGAAATCTTGATCATTATGCAGGTCTTGAAATTATTAACTCTCTCAACTCTCATGATTCACACAACCAACCCCGTCTACTAATAACATAGCAAAAGTAAAACAACGTTTCCTGGGGCCAATGTTGTCTATGGGGTTGAGAGGGGTACCTACCACATGATACTACTACAAGGTATCCAAGTTTCCAACTAACCTATCTTGCATGCAATTGGGGAAGATGGTAGAACTAATGCATATAAAACATGGGTGAAAGTATGATCAAGGTGACTTGCCTGATTGATGATCTTCGTACGTGAGTGACTCTAAGTAACAAGCTTCGCACTCCGGATAATCTAACGAAACAAACAATGCACTCACATAAGCATACAATCAAAATATTGTAGCCAACACACCCACATCAACAAAGAACTAGTAAACAGTTGAGACAAACAATGCACAAGTCATAAGTAAGAAAACACATAAAGTTTTGTTTTCCAAAGGAAATGATGAAAACACTACTACATAATAATAAAACTATTTTGAAATAACAAGACAATTGTTGACAGCAAGAAAAACAATAGAATATTTTATTACTAAACAAAGAAAATCAATTTAAGTTTGTTGGGAAAACTTTAGTAAAGTTTATAAAAGTTTTGATAAACACTATATGAATCAACTATAGTTATACTAACAAAAAGAATGAAAAACTAAACTTGTTATTTATTAGCAAAACATGTTCTTAACAGAAAATAATTTAGAAATAAACTTGTTTTAGGAAAACAGAATTAAATATTATAAAACTTTGTTTGAAGCAAAACCATTAGTTAGTTGTTTTAATCAAATGATGCCTATTTGAAAAGAAGTTGTGATTCCTATGTTAAATGAAATTAAATTAGGCAAATTTATATTTTATTAACAGTGAGTACAAACACTAAATGTTTACTAACAGAATCTAATAAACAAATGAAACCAACATCCAAATCAAGCTAATTAAAATTAAGTTTATAAAACTATATTATAATAATAAGCAGATTCTGTTTTTTGGTTAAAACATTAATCAAATATATCATGAAAATCCTCAAACTGTACATGAAGATAGTCCTAACTAATACCAAACAGTCGCAAAAAGAATCATGTCAAAATCTATTTTCAAACTCTAGTTATTCAGATTTGAAGATTTCGAGCAAATTTGATTACATTCAAGTTTTATAGGTCAAAATTGAAATTTAAAAGTACAGGGTGAATCTACATGAAAAATGTGAGCTATTTCAAAAAGAATCAACTCAAAACACTAAATAGATTAAAAGATATAAGCAAAACAAAATTGGAAAACATTCTGTTAATTAAAACAAAACAGAAAATGAAAAAAAGATTTGCGTCGGTCAGGGGGCTACGTGGCGTGATCCGATTGGCTAGCGAGTGTGTGCGGTAGGTGAATTAGAGCGGGCGACCGATTCGGAAGAAGATACTGGTTTGGACTTAAGTCCGTTCTAATCTGGACCGTGGGTTCGGGATCCGATGGTCGAGGGGGCTTACGGGGTAGAAGTCGTCGGCGTCGGGGTACTCCGGCGAGTCCGGTAGCGGTGATTGCGACGGCGAGGTGCTCCGGTGGTCGGGGAAGATGGGAAGTGGTCCGGGCGACGGCGATGGTTCTCCGGAGTTGATTGGTGGCGACGGCGAGGCGAACGGTGGTCGGAGGTGGTGGCTACGCTCGACGGGAGGTCCGGTGGTGGTGGCTACTCCGGCGAGAAATCGACGGCGTCTCGGCGAGAGAGAGAAGGGGGACTCGGGGTGAAATGGATGCGGGGGTTGCCAGCTACTTATAGGGCGCTCGAGGGGTGCGGGGGAGTAATGGGGAGAGAGATCCGGCGAGGGGAAATGGTCGGCGACGAGATCCGGTCCGGCGCTCGCGGGGGAGACGATGACCGTTTCGGGCAACGGTCGGTTGGCGTGGGACCCGGATGTCAGCGAGTGGGCGCGTGACCGTTACGCGCGGTCGGCCGACCGGTAATGAATGCGCGATTAATTGCCCGTGGGCCGGCCCGTTTAAATGCAACCGTTACCGATTTTCTTTAATATTTTTACAGAGACATTCAAAAGCTTTTAAAGCATTCAAATCGTCTCCAAAAATAGGGGTATTATATATCAAAATTAACATAATAATAAATTCTATTTAATGAACATTTTTATTCTATCATTTGAAGACTTTCAAAAAAAATATTATTTTCAGAAATTGCATAATTGTTTTTGAATCCTTTTTGCAAATATTTTCAAAATAACTCCTGGTCATTTTTGTTCAAATAATTCACCAATTTGACCCTGGTGTGGAGTGTCATGTTACTCCTCTCTTATTTTGAACATTTAACCAGAATTTCAATTAGGGAAATGCAACATAGGGAAAAGTAGAAGGGACTTTCAGAAAATCAGAAAAGGCATTTCAACTATCACATACAATCAAGCAATGATGATGATAGATGCATAGCTATATCATAACATTCCAAAATGGAATTTTGGGATGTTACAAACCTACCCACCTTAAGATGAATCTCGCCCTCGAGATTCGGGTTGGCTAGAAAATAGGTGTGGATGGTCTCTACGAAGATCTTCTTCGCGTTCCCAGGTGGCTTCTTCCTCGGTGTGGTGACTCCACAGAACTTTACAGAACTTGATAATCTTGCTACGGGTAACTCTGTTGGATGTCTCGAGGATCTTGACTGGTTTCTCCTCGTAAGTCAGATCACTTTCAAGCTGTATGGCCTCTAGGGGCACGGTGTCTCGCAAAGGGATGTCAGCCATCTCAGCATGATATTTCTTCAGCTGGGAAACATGAAACACATCATGAACTCCGGACAGTCCTTCCGGCAATTCTAGCTTGTATGCAACTTCGCCTCTACGTTCAAGGATGTTGTAGGGGCCTATGAATCTGGGTGCTAGTTTTCCGTTAACACCAAATCTCTTGATTCCACGAAGCGGGGACACACGAAGATATGCTCGGTCTCCCACTTCATACGTCACTTCTTTGCGCTTGTTGTCAGCATAGCTCTTCTGTCGGGATTGAGCTGTTTTGAGTCTGTCACGTATCAACTTGACTTTATCCTCTGAATCTCGAACAAGGTCGGGACCAAAAAGTTTTCGGTCTCCAACACCATCCCATGTCAGTGGTGTCCTGCACCTCCTTCCATATAGAGCTTCGAAAGGGGCCATCTTCAGACTTGTCTGATAACTGTTGTTGTATGAGAATTCTGCGTAAGGCAAGTTATCGTCCCAACTAGAACCATAGTCTAGTGCACAAGCTCTCAACATGTCTTCCAGAATCTGATTGACTCTCTCAGTCTGGCCATCTGTCTGCGGATGAAAAGCTGTACTAAACTCCAGCCTCGTACCCAAAGTTTCATGCAACTGATGCCAAAACCTTGAGGTAAATTGTGTTCCTCTATCTGACACGATACTCCTCGGAACTCCATGCAGACATACGATCCTGGTCATATATATCTTGGCTAGCTTAGCACTGGTATAGGTGGTCTTTACTGGGATGAAGTGAACCACCTTGGTCAAGCGATCAACCACTACCCAGATGGAATCATAACCTGAGCGGGTCCTGGGCAATCCTGTGATGAAATCCATACCAAGTTTTTCCCATTTCCACTCGGGTATCGGCAAAGGTTGTAGTAACCCTGCTGGTTTCTGATGTTCCGCTTTTACTCGCTGACAAACATCACATATTGCAACGTGTTCCGCAATATCTTTCTTCATACCTTTCCACCAGTAACTTTCTTTCAAGTCCAGATACATCTTGGTATTTCCTGGGTGTATCGAGTAAGGTGAATCGTGGGCTTCCTGAAGTATCAACTTTCTGAGTTCTGGGTCATTGGTCACATAGATGTGGTTCTCAAACCACAGAGTTCCTTGCTCATCCTCACGAAAACCTTTAGCTTTTCCATCTTTCATTCTTTTCTTAATCTCAGTTATTTCCATATCTGTTTCCTGAGCTTCACGAATTCTTTCGGTCAAGGTGGACTGAATTTCCAGTGTGGCAATATATCCTCTTGGGACTATCTCTAGCCTGAGCTCTCTGAGATCATCGGCTAACTCTTGGGGTAATCCTCCTGCTGTGAGTGTGTTTACATAAGTTTTCCGACTCAAGGCATCAGCTACAACATTAGCCTTACCTGGATGGTAGTGTAATCTCATGTCATAGTCCTTGATTAACTCTAACCATCGTCTCTGTCTGAGGTTCAACTCTTTCTGTGTGAAGATATACTTCAGGCTCTTATGGTCGGTGTAAACATCACAACTATTTCCGATAAGGAAATGTCTCCAGATCTTGAGTGCGTGCACTACGGCTGCTAATTCCAAGTCATGAGTGGCATAATTCAACTCATGAGGTCGTAGCTGTCTGGAAGCATAGGCTACAACTTTTCCATCCTGCATAAGTACTCCTCCGAGTCCTTGTCGAGAGGCATCACAGTAAACTTGGAAATCCTTCCGAATATTGGGCAAGATCAATACTGGGGCTGTGACCAAACGTTTCTTTAACTCCTGGAAACTGGCTTCACATTCCTCAGTCCAAACATACTTGGATTCTTTCTTCAACAACTCTGTCATGGGCTTGGCAATCTTTGAGAAATTCTCAATGAACCTCCGGTAGTAACCGGCAAGTCCGAGGAAACTACGGATCTCCTTAACTGAGGTGGGTGACTTCCACTCGGTGACGGCTTCAACCTTAGCGGGGTCCACTGCTATTCCATCTCCGGAAATAACATGTCCAAGAAATCCGACTTCCGTCAGCCAAAATTCACATTTGCTGAACTTGGCATATAGCTGATGCTCTCTCAGCTTCTCCAGAACTAAACGCAAATGTTCCTTATGCTCTTCCTCGTTCTTGGAGAATATCAGAATGTCATCTATGAACACCACAACAAACTTGTCTAGGTATTCCATGAATACTTTGTTCATCAAATTCATGAAGTAGGCAGGAGCATTAGTCAATCCAAAAGACATGACCGTATACTCATACAAGCCATACCTCGTGGTGAAAGCTGTTTTGGGTATATCCTGTTCACGAATCTTCAACTGGTGATACCCTGATCGAAGATCGATCTTGGAGAATACTTTGGCTCCTACGAGCTGATCAAACAAATCATTAATCATTGGCAGAGGATACTTGTTCTTGATAGTCACCTCGTTCAAGGCACGATAGTCAACTACCATTCTCAAGGATTTATCCTTCTTCTCCACCAAAAGTACTGGGGCTCCCCAAGGTGAAGAACTTGGGCGAATATACCCCTTGTCCAATAACTCCTTGATTTGCTTCTTGATTTCCAACAGATCATTTGCGGGCATCCGATAGGGTCTCTTGGAAATTGGGGCTGTTCCTGGTAGTAACTCTATTAGGAACTCAATTTCCCTATCTGGTGGCATGCCTGGTAATTCTTCCGGAAATACATCCGGAAAGTCTTTTACCACAGGTACTTCCTCCTGAACAACTCCCGTGAGAGAATTTAATCGAGCACTCATCCGTGCGCGTTGGGATACATACTTAATCCTCTTGTTCTCCGGGGTGGTGAGTGAAACAGACTTACTAGGACAATCAAGATTTCCTTCATACTTGGTCATCCAATCCATGCCTAGGATTACATCCAGTCCTTGTGACTCTAAGACGATGAGGTCGGTGGGAAAAACATGATTTCCTATATTGAGTTTCAAGGCATGGCATCCTATCCCTGCCATCATCATACCTCCTGGAGAACTAACCTTAATGGGCTGACTAAGGGTTTTGGTGGGCAAACCATACTTATCCACAACTACCCTTGATATGATTGAATGAGTTGCACCAGAATCAAAAAGTACTGTAACAGGACGTGAATGCAATAAAAACTTACCAACCACAGTCTCGGGTTGATCATAGACTTCTTCCACGTCGATGTGATTCACTTGAGCACGGGGAAACGGATTGGGTTTCTTGGCTGCGGAGTTGCCGTTTCCATTGCTTTGCTTGTTCTGGGGACACTCATTAGCATAGTGCCCTGTCTTCTGACACTTGAAACAGGTAATGTGACTCAGATCCTTCTGAGTAGGAACTTGACGGTGCTGGTTGTTGTTCCCATTCCCATTGTCACTCTTGAAGTTACCATGGTTGGGACGGTTGTTCCCATTTCCTCCATGATTGTGGCCTCCATGGTTGTGCACAGCATGAGTGTGCTTTCCAAACTTACTGTTTCCTGATCCAGTATTCCCGGAGTACGGGGAGTAGCGAAACTTCTGATGAGCTCCAGAGTTGAACTTCCCCTGAGTGTACTTCCGCTTGCGGTTCTCAATCTGCTGTTGTTTACCTTCCAAAATAAGAGCCTTATCCACCAGCTCTTGGTAGTTCTTGAAAGTAGCCACTACCAGCTGGATGCTCAACTCATCGTTAAGTCCTTCCAGAAACTTTTCTTGCTTGGCCGCATCATCGGCCACATCTCCTGGTGCATAACGGGCCAACATGCTGAACTCTTCCACATATTGGGCCACGGAACGATTACCCTGGTGCAAGTTGCGAAACTCGCGCTTCTTCAGACTCATGGCTCCAGCTGAGAGATGTGCGGTGCGAAAAGCAAGCTTGAATTGCTCCCAAGTCACATCTGCAATAGGATATGTGGTGGTGTAATTCTCCCACCATGATGCTGCTGGTCCTTCCAGTTGATGTGCGGCAAATCGCACTTTCTCAGCGTTAGTGCATCCAGCGGTGACAAGTTCTCTCTCCATCTTGCGGAGCCAGTCATCTCCCACAATGGGTTTAGTGCTGCTGGAGAAAGTTGGAGGGTTCAACCTCAGAAAACGGGTGAGATTGTCAGTCTGGGGTGGATGGTGGTTGTGGTTGTTGTTGTTCTGATTGTTGGTCTGATTCTGAATCAATAACTGCATCAGTGCATTCTGCTGCTGAAGAAGTTGTGTGAGTTCCGGCGGAAAAGTGAAGTCGGTCTCACGTCGTGGAGGCATCTTGCTGTTTTCAGAGGGATGAGAATTAGAATAGAACAAAGGTCTAGAAGAAATTCACTACCCATATGCAATGCAACAAACATATCACACCAAACACTCATTCATTTATTCAATCAATGTGAAACATCGGGAATACAAATCTCAAACAACTAAGCATCGACCTACGCTTTAACGACGAAAATAAAAGATACATTGGAGGGCATAACTAATGTTTTCCCTCAGAAGTGCCTAGTCATAGGTTCTCCGGTGGTGCTTTCCTCATAGTCTTCATCGTCGCTGATGAAGGGTGCCATGTCTCCTTCGGGGTGAAGGTTTTCCCCCATGTCTAGCTGCTCCTCCAGAGTTGCGATGCGTGCATTCTGCTCATCAATCCTCTCTAGGAAGTCCTTCACTTCATGCTCGTGTTCATAGTTGGCCTCTCGCAGATCAGCTTCAAGGTCCAGCTCGCGGTTCATCAGATTCTTGATTGTCTTCGTATCAGCACGAACTCGAAGCTCCAGAGTCCTGATATGAGTCTCCAGGGTCTGGATATAGGAAATAGTGGTGTCTGCAGTGGGAGGAGTTATGATGTTTCCATTGGCATCTTTGCGACAAACCATGCTGAGTCCTGGTGAAATGGTTCCACCTCTGTATTCCTCCTGAAATCGTCCAAGGGCACGATGAATGGCCATGTCTCTCCCAAGTATCCAACTGGGTGCCACGAACTTGAGGTCGATGGGTTCCTTCCGATTCCCAAAGGTCTTCCCTGGGATGTGCACCTCGATCTTGTAGCGTCCATCTTGGGGAAATGACATGATAGGAATACCGGTGATGCTCGGCAAAGCAATCCTTACGTCCTTGACGATCCTCATCAGCTCCTTACCAAAGGGCATCGTTGCGTCAGGCTGGCAAAACTCCGTGATCAACACTGGGATGAAGGTGGCCATCTATAAATTTTTGAAATAATCGGGGAGAAATCAGAAACGAATAGATGAGAGTATAGGATATTTAAAGACAAACAGAAACAATCCTAAGGCTTTCCAATCCTAGAGGTTATGTCCTACGGTCAGCGTGTGCTCTGATACCATTTCTTTAGCGACCCGACCTGAAAGGTCAAGTCTCCGGTGTTTCCGTACCATCCCAAGATCATGCTGGTACACACACGGTACATCAATGTATATATCAAAGGGAAATCACACAGCATTATATTAATCGAAATCTCATATCGAGTCCTTTATTACAATAATATTACAATAAAGTGGCCAAAAGCCAACCCATGAGAATATCTAAATCTTGCGGAAGCGTCGACGGTAGATGAGTCCATCCGACTCCAAGGGCATCTCACTGAGCATAGAACGCGTCCTCACTCCTGGTCGGAAAAATACTCTGCAACATGATACGTTGCAGCCGTGTAGGTCAGCATATGGAATATGCCGGCAAAGTCACAAGAGAGGGGTGAAAATAATCAGCTAGTCTATATGCTTATATGGCAGGTGGTGGTGTAAGTTTTGCGTAAAGCCAATTTTTCCTACATCGAGAAAAGGGGCTAAGCAAAATATTACTAAGTTGGTGTATTAATGAGATGGTTCCACCAACCAATTCTCATACCAAAATTGTTAATACCCACAACATCATATTAATTTGTTTTGAGGTTTCCGGAAATTCCAATTCCTTTGGCTCAAGTTGTCCATGACCGTGGACACGGCTAATCAATTAGGTTGAGTACTTTGCAGAGTTTTGCACACGTTCCCCACAAGATTTGGTCGCCTCCGTTTGATTTCTCGCACTTCTGGGTGTTTGAGAAACGGATGACCAAAACATGGTCTTCCAAAGGGTTTCCCTGCGACTCTGACGGTGCCCATCCTTTCCTACCGTTCTTCTACCTCTCGTAGCACCGCCTGTCCAGGGTCCACACGATGTCCAACCAAGCCAGAGCCCATAATGACTTGTGGCTGTGCAGGTAAGCCTTGGGTTTTGAAGCATCCATCCATCACTTTGTGCCTGGGTGGACCTTTCCGCGTGAATACTGGCCATCTCCAGCATCACCTAGGCTAACCACTAGTTTCTCCAGGGCGCCGTTCAACCATCATCCACCCAGAGGTATGTTGAAAACTTGGAGTCTTGAAATCTTGATCATTATGCAGGTCTTGAAATTATTAACTCTCTCAACTCTCATGATTCACACAACCAACCCCGTCTACTAATAGCATAGCAAAAGTAAAACAACGTTTCCCGGGGCCAATGTTGTCTATGGGGTTGAGAGGGGTACCTACCACATGATACTACTACAAGGTATCCAAGTTTCCAACTAACCTATCTTGCATGCAATTGGGGAAGATGGTAGAACTAATGCATATAAAACATGGGTAAAAGTATGATCAAGGTGACATGCCTGATTGATGATCTTCGTACGTGAGTGACTCTAAGTAACAAGCTTCGCACTCCGGATAATCTAACGAAACAAACAATGCACTCACATAAGCATACAATCAAAATATTGTAGCCAACACACCCACATCAACAAAGAACTAGTAAACAGTTGAGACAAACAATGCACAAGTCATAAGTAAGAAAACACATAAAGTTTTGTTTTCCAAAGGAAATGATGAAAACACTACTACATAATAATAAAACTATTTTGAAATAACAAGACAATTGTTGACAGCAAGAAAAACAATAGAATATTTTATTACTAAACAAAGAAAATCAATTTAAGTTTGTTGGGAAAACTTTAGTAAAGTTTATAAAAGTTTTGATAAACACTATATGAATCAACTATAGTTATACTAACAAAAAGAATGAAAAACTAAACTTGTTATTTATTAGCAAAACATGTTCTTAACAGAAAATAATTTAGAAATAAACTTGTTTTAGGAAAACAGAATTAAATATTATAAAACTTTGTTTGAAGCAAAACCATTAGTTAGTTGTTTTAATCAAATGATGCCTATTTGAAAAGAAGTCGTGATTCCTATGTTAAATGAAATTAAATTAGCCAAATTTATATTTTTATTAACAGTGAGTAAAAACACTAAATGTTTACTAACAGAATCTAATAAACAAATGAAACCAACATCTAAATCAAACAAATTAAAATTAAGTTTATAAAACTATATTATAATAATAAGCAGATTCTGTTTTTTGGTTAAAACATTAATCAAATATATCATGAAAATCCTCAAACTATACATGAAGATAGTCCTAACTAATACCAAACAGTAGCAAAAAGAATCATGTCAAAATCTATTTTCAAACTCTAGTTATTCAGATTTGAAGATTTTGAGAAAATTTGATTACCTTCAAATTTTATAGTTCAAATTTGAAATTTAAAAGTACAGGGTGAAACTACATGAAAAATGTGAGCTATTGCAAAAAGAATCAACTCAAAACACTAAATAGATTAAAAGATATAAGCAAAACAAAATTGGAAAACATTCTGTTAATTAAAACAAAACAGAAAATGAAAAAAAGATTTGCGTCGGTCAGGGGGCTACGTGGCGTGATCCGATTGGCTAGCGAGTGTGTGCGGTAGGTGAATTAGAGCGGGCGACCGATTCGGAAGAAGATACCGGTTCGGACTTAAGTCCGTTCTAATCTGGACCGTGGGTTCGGGATCCGATGGTCGAGGGGGCTTATGGGGTAGAAGTCGTCAGCGTCGGGGTACTCCGGCGAGTCCGGTAGCGGTGATTGCGACGGCGAGGTGCTCCGGTGGTCGGGGAAGACGGGGAAGTGGTCCGGGCGACGGCGATGGTTCTCCGGAGTTGATTGGTGGCGACGGCGAGGCGAACGGTGGTCGGAGGTGGTGGCTACGCTCGATGGGAGGTCCGGTGGTGGTGGCTACTCCAGCGAGAAATCGATGGCGTCTCGGCGAGAGAGAGAAGGGGGACTCGGGGTGAAATGGATGTGGGGGTTGCCGGCTACTTATAGGGCGCTCGAGGGGTGCGGGGGAGTAATGGGGAGAGAGATCCGGCGAGGGGAAACGGTCGGCGACGAGATCCGGTCCGGCGCTCGCGGGGGAGACGATGACCGTTTCGGGCAACGGTCGGTTGGCGTGGGACCCGGATGTCAGCGAGTGGGCGCGTGACCGTTACGCGCGGTCGGCCGACCGGTAATGAATGAGCGATTAATTGCCCGTGGGCCGGCCCGTTTAAATGCAACCGTTACCGATTTTCTTTAATATTTTTACAGAGACATTCAAAAGCTTTTAAAGCATTCAAATAATCTCCAAAAATAGGGTTATTATATATCAAAATTAACAGAATAATAAATTCTATTTAATGAACATTTTTATTCTATCATTTGAAGACTTTGAAAAAAATATTATTTTCAGAAATTGCCTAATTGTTTTTGAATCCTTTTTGCAAATATTTTCAAAATAACTCCTGGTCGTTTTTGTTCAAATAATTCACCAATTTGACCCTGGTGTGGAGTGTCATGTTACTCCTCTCTTATTTTGAACATTTAACCAGAATTTCAATTAGGGAAATGCAACATAGGGAAAAGTAGAAGGGACTTTCAGAAAATCAGAAAAGGCATTTCAACTATCACATACAATCAAGCAATGATGATGATAGATGCATAGCTATATCATAACATTCCAAAATGGAATTTTGGGATGTTACACAGTGATAACCCCCTTGGGGTCGGGCATCTTAAGCTTGAGGTATGTGTAGTGTGGGATGACGTTAAAGCGAGTGAACGCTATTCGGCCGAGTAGGTCGGATAGCCGCTATGGAAGGGCACAATGTCGAAGATCAAGTCTTCACTTCAGAAGTTATCAAGAGAGCCGAACACTACTTCTATGCTTATAGAGCCCATGCGCCGGGCTTCGACACCTGGGATCACTCCTTTAAAGGTAGTGTTGCTGGGTTTGATCCTTGATGGGTCTATACCCATCTTTTTCACTGTATCTGAATAAATTAGATTTAGGCTACTTCTTCCGTCCATGAGGACTTTAGTGACGTGATACCCGTCTATAATGGGGTATAGGACGAGGGTGCCCAAACCTCCATGACGGGTATGCCGACCATGGTTTATACTTTGGGGCTACAAGCTCTACGGCGTAGACCTCCCGAAGGGAACTCTTCCTCTCCTTCTTTGGTATATGGGTTGCGTATATCATATTTACTATCTTCACCTCTGGGGGAAACTTCTTTCGTCCGCCGCCAATCGGACCTCAAGGCTCATCCTCATCCTCGTTGTGTGGGATCTTGCCTTGGTCCTCGAATGTGAGTTTGTCGTCCTGTTTCAATACCCAACAGTTACGGTTGGTGTGGTTGGCGGGCTTCTCTTGAGTGTTGTGGATTTGGCAAGGCCTTTCCATGATCTTCTCTAGCGGGGTGGCCTCGTCATGCTTTCCTTTAGGAGGCTTCTTCTGCTTCCCGAGACGAGAATTACAAAAGCCAGCGTTGACAGCCGTGTCATCGGCATCACTATTGTTGTGTTGGCGCTTATTCTTGTTGCGCTTTGGTTTCCCATTTCCGTCCCGAACTTTGGAGGTTCCGGGGTCTTAGGGGTTGTGACTTCATCTTGTAAGCTAGTTGTCCTCGCCCACGCAAAAGTAGGTCATGAGGGATGCAAGGGCGGACATTGTCCGAGGTTTATCCTAGCTGAGCTGGCAGGCCAGCCATTCATCCCGAATATTGTGCCAGAAGGAGGCTATTGGCTAGGTGTCTGGGCACTTGACAATCTGGCTTTCCTTGGTCAAGAATCGATTCGAGAATTCCACGCGTACTCTCCTGGCTTCTAGATGGTGTTGCTCAAATCGGAGGTGTCCGGTGGCCGAACATAGGTGCCCTGGAAGTTAGGTCAGAATGCATCCTCCAGGTCTTCCCAGCATCGTATGGAGTTTTCGGGGAGGATGTTCAACTAGTGCCGAGCTGGCCCCTTAGGTTTTAGGGGTATATATTTAATGGCATGGAGGTCATCTCCTTGTGCCATGTGAATGTGAATGTGGGCGGCGCCTCTGACCCGAGCTATGTTGCACCGGTGATCGGCGTCTGTTCTGGCCCGGTTTCATTGCCTGCCTCTATTGTTGCGGTCGAGAAAGGGATGGTACCCGTCCCATTGATCGGGCGAGTACCCTCTGGATCCGTAGATGGATGTCGTGTGACCTTCCCTATGGTCTAGGTCGTGTCGCAGGTCGAACATGCCATCGAGCTCTACTGGCTCTTTGCCCCGTCTTCGGGGTATCGTCGGCCTATAGCCGGTGTAGTCAGCCGTCCTGTCGTGCCCTCGAGGGGGTGGTCTGGCTTATCATATGGTGTATGTTTAGGAGATGGTGTATCAGTGAGCTCATCTTTGAATTGCAGCAGCAACCTTCTACATGGATTGCTCTTAGGATGTTATGAAGGACTGTTACCGTATCCTTCCTCGGCTGCGAGGACTCTCGTCCAACGATCATTGAGGTTATCTTGTTCGGCTTTAAGATCTCATTCTTTTGTTTTCAGGCTGTAGGCTGTTGCTTTAAGCTGTTGCCTAAACAGTTCCTGATCTTCATGGTTATCAGGAATGTCAAAGTAATAGGCTTCTGGGATGTCTTTGCTCCTCGACAAGGGGGAGGTAATTATCGTCCTCACAATCGTCTAGGTCATCGGGGTGGCGCTAATCTTCAATTCTTTCCTAATCCTCTAACGAGTGTTTGTGGATATCGAGATCACCATGGTCTTCCGGGGTATCTCCGTCCCTGGTGCCGATAATAGCTTTCCTTCCCTTTTTGCCTTTTGACTGTTTATGCGGTTTTTGCCACCTTGACGGCACTTTGCCCGACTTGTCACCATCGGTTTTAGGCGTGTTCTCGCCATTAGCGGCTGGAGTGTCCACCATGTAGACGTCATATGTGGAGGTGGCGTCCCATCGCCCGGTGTTAACAAGGTTCGGAGCGCAATCATCGTCATCCATGTATTCTGCCTCCTCGGAGGCATAGTCCAACATGTCGGTTAAATCTTCGACTGTGACTATCATGTGGGTGGTAGGTGGGATGAAAAATTTGTCTTGACCCTCCATGAGACCGATGTGAGCATGGATCGGGGTTGGGTCGTCGGTAATCTTCATCGACAAGATCCGATCTAGGGCCTCGTTGAGTATCGAGAGCTCGATTGGGTCAACCTGCTCAGAGCTTTCGTAGTTGACCTCCTGTAACGCTCTGGACACACCCGCCGGTAGTCGTTACTCCTAGCAGGATCTAGACTGGCCTCACAAATCAATACTAGTCTTTTCTGCGCACTTTGTCCTCACTCATGCGCACCCGGGATCAACTTTCCGGTCGGTCACCCATCCTAGAACTACTACAAGGCAAGCACGCTTAACCTGGGAGTTCTGTTTGAATGGGCTTTCGGAAAAGAAGGAATTCCTTATTGATATGAGTAGTCTATCAACCCTAATAAGCCAGGCTATCACATACACCACCACTAAGAGGAACCGACGTCCTCGTCCGGTCACAGGAACGTTCCCTCTTGGCACAAACGTGTGTGCTTCCAGTCCGATACATGTGTCATTCCGTGTGCCATGACGGGTCACCAACTTCGTGAACAACATGACCGCGCACCTATCGGCAAACATCCGTGTAACCGCGAGGGTCGGCTCTGATACCAACTTGTAACGCCCTGGACACACCCGCCGGTAGTCGTTACTCCCAGCAGGATCTAGACTGGCCTCACAGATCAATACTAGTCTTTTCTGCGCACTTTGTCCTCACTCATGCGCAACCGGGATCAACTTCCCGATCGGTCACCCATCCTAGAACTACTACAAGGCAAGCACGCTTAACCTGGGAGTTCTGTTTGAATGGGCTTTCGGAAAAGAAGGAATTCCTTATTGATATGAGTAGTCTATCAACCCTAATAAGCCAGGCTATCACATACACCACCACTGAGAGGAACCGACGTCCTCGTCCGGTCACAGGAACGTTCCCTCTTGGCACAAATGTGTGTGCTTCCAGTCCGATACATGTGTCATTCCGTGTGCCATGACGGGTCACCAACTTCGTGAACAACATGACCGCGCACCTGTCGGCAAACATCCGTGTAACCGCGAGGGTCGGCTCTGATACCAACTTGTAACGCCCTGGACACACCCGCCGGTAGTCGTTACTCCTAGCAGGATCTAGACTGGCCTCACAGATCAATACTAGTCTTTTCTACGCACTTTGTCCTCACTCATGCGCAACCGGGATCAACTTCCCGATCGGTCACCCATCCTAGAACTATTCCAAGGCAAGCACGCTTAACCTGGGAGTTCTGTTTGAATGGGCTTCCGGAAAAGAAGGAATTCCTTATTGATATGAGTAGTCTATCAACCCTAATAAGCCAGGCTATCACACCTCCGTTATGTCCATGCTAGGGGAGTGTTCGGCCGGATCAAGTATCCAGATGTCCTGCACTATGGACGGATCCAAACTTAGAGTCAGGTCATTGCTGGGGAAAGTCTCGTGGGTGTGACCAAAAGAAGGATCCAAGGTTAAAGCATCGGTGTCTTCGGGCGTGGCAAGTGAAACTGCGAGCATGGTTAGCGAAAGATCGCTCCGAGAGTACACGGAGAACTCTAGGTTCTAGAATCTAAGCTCTTGATCAGGGGCGAAGCTCCCGACATAGCCTAGATGGCCGGTCAGGTCAGCGTGCAGCACAATATTGCCAAAAGCGAAGATCTGTCCGGGGACAAAAGTGTCCATGTTGTTGACCTCTTCGTTGATGACGACGCGATCCATCGATTCCTTCGGCGATCATAGAGGAACTCTCAATGAAAGCACCAATGTCGGTGTCAAAACCGGCGGATCTCGGGTAGGGGGTCCCGAGCTGTGAGACAAGAATTAATGGTAATAGGAGACAAGGGAGACGATGTTTACCTAGGTTCGGGCCCTCCTATGGAGGTAATACCCTACATCCTTCTTGATTGTATAGATGATGTATAGGTTATAGAGTCGATCTACCTTGAGATCAAATTGCTAAACCATAGGTGAGTTGTCTTTCCTCCAACCTAAAACCCTCTGGCTTATATAGACATCGCGGATACCTAGGGTTTAAACATGGTCGGTTACATGTCAAAGGGATAAACATGCCTATTCGCTACATCAAACATGGAGGACGAGCCATGGTTCCCGAAGCTTCCTTCCTGGAGACAAGGCCTTCAATCGATCCAATGTTCGGCAAGCGGCTGATAAAGTCCGGCCCATAAGAAATAGGTCGGCCTCCCGAGGACCTCTTAATCCAAGACTCCCTCAACAAGACCTTCATATCCTGCTATAACTTCAATGACTTCAGATCCATCAGGTCCTCCAGTGCCTCCCATTGCTACACCAACTTCGTCCAGGAAATTAGCAAAGGTCTTTGGCGACGTAGTTCTCTTGACTCCGACATGGACCACTGGAGGAGATCAACCACAGAAGGACGATTTGTTATATCTCTTCAAACTTTTTGGTAACTTGTTGCAAAAGGGGAGAAGTTGCATATAGATCTTTAGGCTTCGAGTGAGAGAGCATTTGGTTCTTAGTGTTGTTTTTTCAAAACATTTGATCTTTTGGTTTGTATGTGATATACTTTTGGTTGTGTTTGATCATACGCTTTAATGTGTGTTGCTACTATTTCCTATCCTTTTGATGGTTATGAAATAATCATTCACTTTGCTTGATGTGTTGTGCTATGTTATTAAATCTTATTACTCTTGCACACCACCAAGATGTATGTGACATGGAAGAAGTGCCGCATGTACCTAATCGACTGTGCATTTGCATCCAAACGCAAATTTAAAAATAATGCAAACATTTTAGGGGAGGCTCTTGCTTATAACATACTTCTCAAAGCTACGATTATATTCATTGATTATATCATATGTTGAAGCTTTGATCTGTATGTTGTCATCAATTACCAAAAAGGGGGAGATTGACAACCCATTTGCTCCCTTGGTGGTTTTGATAATTAATAACAACATATATGAGATCGAACTAATGTTTCCACTAAGCAAGTTTCAGGAAAAGTTCAATGATGGGTTGGCAAAAGGATTGTGGAATACCCCTAGATGCAAGGAAATTGACTAGCCAAGCTTCGAGCAAAGAGGACTCTGCATTTTATTTTGTGAGAAATCACTTTGAGTCCATACGAAAGCCAATACTATTAAAAGGGGGTAAGGTACTATTGGTGAAAAAAATGTTCACATGTGAAAAAGTGATAGTCACCACATACACCCACAAGCTCTTCCACAGAAGTCTGTCCAAAGCCAAATATCCAAAATCGGTGCAACCAACACTTTCCACTTGGTGCCACCGATTCTCACCCTCACACAGACTCAGCCAAACCCTAGCATTTCTGTGCAACCGATTCCACTTCGGTGACACTGAGTTTGGGTTGCCAACTTCCTATTACGCAAGTTTGCAAAATTAGCCCGACCGAGTTTTGTGAATCAGCATCACCGAGATTGGCAATCTGACCGTTGGTCACCTTATCGGAGCAACCGAGATTTATGTATCGGTCTCACTGAGATTAAAGAATTGCTACCTTTGATGCAACTCAATACCACCGAGATTTACACATCGGTGTCACCGAGTATGACTTATTAGGTGTAATGTTTGGATTTTTGGAGATCCTTATATATACCCCTCCACCACCACTCACTCGCAAGATAAGCACTCAGAACAGTTTCCCACTCATACCTACTAATTCTCTAAGAGAGAGCCACCTACTCATATGTTGAGATCATGTCATTCCATTCCTACCAGATGAATCTTCATCTCTAGCCTCCCTAACTTGGTTTCCACTCAGTCAACCTCTTCCACCAAGCAAAATTTGTGAGAGACTGATTGTTTGTTGTGGAGTCTATCATCTTGAAGCACAAGAGAAAGGAGTTCATTGACATTATCGATCATATTCCCTTTTGGAGGGTGGTGCCTCCTAGATTGGTTAGGTGTTGCTTGGGATCCTCCTACTTCGTGTTGTGGAGTGAACCAAGAAGTTTGTAAGGGCAAGGAGATCGCCTACATCATGAAGATCTACCCCGAGATAGGCTAGTCCTCCATGAACATAAGCCATCATGGTATAGCCAAGGTTGCTTGTTCGTGGAACCCTCCATGGGAAGAGCCCTCTGTGGAATCTCGCGACCATTACCCTCCCTGGGTTGAACACTCCATGAACATGGATGTACGATAGCACCACCTATCAGAACCACGGGAAAAATCATCATGTCACCAATTGCGTTTGATCTTCCTACCCTTTCTTTACTTACATGCTTGTCTTTACTTTCCGCTGCAATACTCGTAGACAGGCATGTGTAGGGTGTACTTGACATACTATGAATGCAAAAATCTGCCCAGAATTAAAATTGGGGAAAAGTAGATGTAATGGTTGGATTTTTGGAGATGCCTAGATGTACCCCTCCACCACCACTCACTCATAAGAGAAGCACTCAGAACAGTTCCCTACTCATCCATAGTGATTTTCTCAGAGAGAGCCACCTACTAATTTATTGAGATCATGACATTCCATTCCAACCATATGAATGTTTATCTCTAGCCTCCCCAAGTTGCTTTCCACCCAATCAATATCTTCCACCATAGCCAAATCTGTGAGAGGGTGATTGTGTGCTGAGGAGTCTATCATCTTGAATCACAAGAGCAAGGAGTTCATCGACATTATCGAGCCTATTACCTTTTGGAGGGTGGTGCCTCCTAGATTGGTTAGGTGTCGCTTGGGAGCCTCCTACTTCGTGTTGTGGAGTGAACCAAGAAGTTTGTAAGGGCAAGGAGATCACCTATTTTGTGATAATCTACCCCGAGTTAGGCTAGTCCTCCGTGGACATAGGCCATCATGGTATAGTCAAGGTTGCTTCTTCATGGAACCCTCTGTGGGTATAGCCCTTCGTGGACTCTCGCGGCCGTTACCCTTCGTGGGTTGAAGACTTCATAAACGTGGACGTACGATAGCACCACCTATCCGAACCATGGGAAAAATCATGGTGTCTTCAAATTGCGTTTGATCTTCCTACCCTTCCTTTACATACATGGATGTCTTTAGTTTCCGCTGCAATACTCGTAGACATGCATGTGTAGGGTGTAGTTGACTTGCTATGAATTCTAAAATCTGCCAAGACATAAAATAAGGGAAGAGTAGATTTTTAATCTAGCACTACTTTCGATTCTACACTATGGGTCCGTAGGTAGTACCTAAATGTCAATCTCTCTCTCTCCCTCTCTCTCTCTCTATTTTCAATACATTGTTCATCGCATCTTTGCCTTGACCCATCTGATGTATTCCATTTCTATGGTGTGTTTCTTGGGATCCTATGAATTGTGATTTTATGTTAAGATTATTCATGAAAATTACTTGAGTCAAATTTGAATAGTAAGATTTCTTCGATGGGAGTGGTGCGTTGTAGTAGGTTCAACCTGGCGAGTTTCTATATCCCAGTGACAGAAGGGGGCAAGTTGCGTATTTGTGTTGCTGCTACTAAGGATAAAACAATGAGTTTTATTCATATTGATCGAATATATGATGGGGTTTATTCATATTGATCAAATCTACTTTGTCTACATTATGTTAATGTTCTCAAAACATTACTCTGTTTTACTTAATCCTCTAGATGCATGCTAGATAGCGGTCGATGGGTAGAGTAATAATAATAGGTGCAGGCAGGAGTTGGCCTATTTGCTTATGGACGTATGCCTATATACATAGTGATCATTGCCATTAAAATGGCATAATTATTCGCTTTTCTATCAATTGCCCAATAGTAATTTCTTTACCCACCGTATGTTATGTCTATGAGAGATGCCACGAGAGAACTCTACGGCCACCGAGTCTGTTCACTTATATACTTACAAAATCTTTCGTTACCTTGCCGTTATTTTTTTGTTTTTATGTTATTTTGCAATTTACAATTTTCCACAATTATCTACACAACTCACTTGTTTGCAAAGAACGAGATCAAAGGGATTGACAACTCTCTTGCCGGCGTTGGGTGCACGTTGTTTGTTCTTTTGTGTGCAGCCGCTAAAGACGGTTGAGAATTGGTATTCTTATTGGTTCGATAAACCTTAGTTTCATAACTGACGGAAATACTTTCCCTCTTTGTTTTGCAATAACCCGTTCCTCTTCATGAAAAAGCCAAGGAAAATCACGAGTACCAGGAAGGATTTCTGGCGCCGTTGCCTGGGAATACAGTAGCGACCTGACTCAAAACGAGTCAAGCCTCTGTGTGTTCAGTGCCATCCCTGGATCAGTATGCTAGCACACATAGTACATCAATTTATATATCAAAGTGCAATCCCATGTAATTAACGTAAAGCTGATATATACCTTAAAATCTCAGCGGAAGCAGTCAACGGGAATGGAGTCCCAATAACACCAACGGCAGGTTGAGTGCAAACCGTAACCCTGAATTGTACCCTTACTCGTCGAAGAAGAGTATCTACAACATGAGACATTGCAACTGTGTAGGTCAGCATTTTGAATAAGCCGGCAAGTGACAAAAGAGGGGGGGTGAATAATCATCTATACTATATGCATATATGGCAGGTGGGGCTATAAGTTCAAGTTTTGCGTAAAGCAAATTTTTTCTACAACAAGAGAGGGGTAATGCAGAAATTATTACTACAAAGTTGGTTGATTAATGAGATGGTTCCGCCAACCAATTCTCATGCCCAAGTTAACAGTAATACCCTCATCATTATAATTATTTGTGTTGAGACTTCCTGATAGTTTCAGTTCCTTTGGCTCAAGTTGTCCATGACCGTGGACACGGCTAATCGATTAGGTTTCAGTACTCTGCAGAGTTTTGCACACGTTCCCCACAAGATTTGATCGCCTCGCCTCTGTTGAATTCCTCGCAATTCAGGGTGTTTGAGAAATGGATGACCAAAACATCATCTATCAAGGGGTTCCTCTGAGACTATGTCGGTGCCCATCCATTCCTACCGTTCTTCTACATCTCGTAGCACCGGCTGTCCAGAGTCACCACAATGTCCAACCAAGCCAGAGCCCATAATGGCTTGTGGCTGTGCATGTAAGCCTCGGGTCTTGAAGTATCCATCCATCTCTTTGTTCCTGGGTGGACCTTTCCGCGTGAATACTGGCACTTCTCCAGCAACACCTAGGCTAACCACTGTTTTCTCCAGGGAGCCGTTCAACCATCATCCACCCAGAGGTGTATTGCATCATGAGGTCTTGAAAAGAATAATTCTTGGAGTCTTGAGGTCTTCATCATCAATTAAGTCTCACAACTCACATGGTAGACACTCAACCAATACCCCGTCTACTAAAAGCATAGCAAAAGAAAATACGTCCCGGCCAAAGTAAAAAGGGTAATAGGGTGGACTACCACATGATACTACTCAAGTAACCAAGTTTCCAAGTACCTACTATGCATGCAATGGGTGGAAAGGTTGAACTAATGCAAATTGAAGACATAGGTAATAACATGGTCAATGTGAACTTGCCTGGTATTACTTGATGAATATAGTCGCTCTCACAATCTAGATAATTCTACCCGTCACACTCCGAGAAATCTATCGTAAGCAAGTAACATTCAATAAACATTCATGCCAAAACAAAGAACCGAAAGAACGCAAGATTAAAACATGTGTCTTGGTGCAAAAAAATAACAACATACTAGGTTTAATAAGAAAAGATAGGTTTTTATGGGGTTGTAAGGTGAAAGGTGAAGGAATCAACTCAAAAGATTAAATGGATCTTAGGTTGGAGAGACTACGGAAGATGATCCAAAGTATGGGAGAACAACATGAATGTTGTTTGAAAAATAGCATAAGACATAATAATTTATTTGTAGAAAGAATTTAATTGAAATGGAGCACTACAACACAAGTTATAACGAATTGAAGTATGAAACGAATTGTAAATTCAACTATAAATTGAATCTGAATTCAGAAAGGTCAAAAGAAGTTGAACCGAAATACGTTGGTTATGAATAGAAATATAAGACACGAGTATTTAGGGGCGAAAGGAATCAATTGAAAAGGTGTTATAGTTTGCAAGATATGAACAAATGAAGGTTCGGATTCAAATTGAATCGCTCAAATTTGAAAGGTTCGAAGATTTAAATTAATGATGTTACTATATATGGGAAGTCAACATGAACGTGTATAAAAAGAATTACTAGGTTCAAAATGACGGATCAAAAGTTATAAGCAATTCAATATGGCATTGAGTTAGCTTAGTACGGTGTGTGAACATATTTTGGGGACTAATAGAGACGTATGAGCAAGATCAAAATTATATGTTGAAACGATAACACTAATGATACGAATGGAAAGATTACTTCGATATGAATCCGACGCAATTGGATTCGTTGGAAACAGATCTATGGATAAAAAGATATGATTGAAAGAATTTTGAATATGAATATGAACAAATTTCAATATTTGGTAATTTGAAAAAATGACGTGATAGGTTCACAGTATAGATGGGATCAAGACGAAACTATAGGCGTTGGTTTCATCTAGTTCTGATAAACGAGTAGAAAGTTATGGTTATTTGAAAAATCTAGGCTAAACTGTTTTACGGAAGAAAAAGTGCTATGTCTAAAATAATTCTAATACTAATGTATAAATACGGAGACTAACTAATCATCTAATTACTCTACCGTATACTAGTATAGAAATACTATTCTAGGGATATTAAACTACAGGACTATAAAAGAAAATACGAAGAGAATACCTTTAGAATGCAGAGAAGATATAAATCCAAAAAAGAAAACGACTTCCAGAAATCACGCCAGAAAGAAGAAAATATTTTTATTTTAATAAACCTAGTCAAACCGAAACGATTCGATTCAATCCGAAGTGGATGATTTTCGAGTTCACCTATGGGTCTATATTTATAGGCGGGAAGGAGGATTAGAAGTCAAAGGCTAGGCAACGTGGAACTAAACAAATAGACTAGAAGTAGATGAAAATTAAAAGGAAGAAGAGAGGCCACCGGATGGGCCTAATGATTTCGGCCGGCCGCGAGTGCACGCGCAACAGTTTTTTTTTTATTTCTCGGATGAACACTGTTTCGGTATGAATAGTGTTTTCTGTTTTTTTTTAAAACAGCGAACAAAAGCAATTAAACAAAAATAGAAAAACATTTTATATAGACATATTATATATCAAAAAATTTAGCAAAATAAATTCTAAAACATGAACATATTTTTAAGAATTTTTGGAATACTTAAAAAAATCATTTTTTAATAACTCCAAAATGAAAAGGAATTTGAATTTCAAATAAATGGCAAATAGTTTTTATTTTAAAATTTGAGTCAAAACATTGTATCTGATTTTTGAGTGTCATTTACCTCCTCTCATTTGATTTTTTTATAAGAGGGTTTTCAAAATATTCGAAGTCAAAATTGAATAGGGATCCGAAATAGAAAATTTTTGAAAGTCATTTTATTCCCTCTCATTAAAATTTCGAAAGTTTCAAAATTCCACTCAATTTCACACAATCAATCACAAAAAATTCAAGAAAACAATCTCACTTATTTATTTAATATAACATTCCAAAATTTGGAATTTTGCAATGTTACACACTACCACACTTAAAATGAATATCGTCCTCTAGATTTGAAGACGCTAGAAAGAAAAGGTTAGGGTTTGGGGTTCTTCTAGCAAATCCTTTGACCTGGAAGTGTGGGCCTACCACACTTAAAATGGGATTTACTGGTCCTTCAAAAGTCATGGCAATCCTGTGGGTGCATCTGTCTGTTCAGATTCTTCACGATAGCTCCTTCGGTGATGCTCTTTTTTTTAAGTCAAAATCTTGTGTTCTCATAACAAAATGTATTTTCTCCGGTAATGGGTCTTCTTAACTGACAGGTATCGTGATCATTCTAAATAACTTATCGAAGATCTCATGGTGGTCTACCATTTGTGGTTACCCTGAAGTGAAATGGGTCTTGGCTTCATTCCTCATCGTAAAGTTCCTACATGTGGCAACAACTAGCATGTACAAGGGGTTTTCATCATACCATTCTAAGGCTTAATCAAACGCTTCACAGAACGTTGTATCTTTACTATGGGTAAGTCACTCAGATTTACCATTCCGAATAGCAAGAGAATGATAAGAGTAAGTAGTCATGGTGGCCAAGCCATGTCGCACTAAAATCATTACCTTGTATAAGGTTGAGTGAATCTCGTATTCTAGCACTTGGGCTTCCTCACAAGCATTGTAGAAAATTTCTCTTGTCAATGAACAAAGTTTGGATAAATCCATTTATTCTGCAAGCCAAACAAAAACATCTATCGTTTCTTCACACATCTATCGTTTCTTCACAACTCTCAGGTTTTCATAATGCTCCTAAGAAAAACGTTTGCTGAACAGTAATAGCTTATCCCAAGTTTCTTCCTTCATAAAGGTAGTATTTGATCCTTAACAATACTGGGGTCTGTGAGTTGTGGGCTCACTTGAATACTTGAACAACTTCATCTCACCCTTGGGGTTACTATCGTTTCATATTCCAGCATTACCTTCAGTTCACTCCATCATACCCTTGAGGTAACAAATCACAAACTTATTATTGTCTGGATCCCACTCTGTGGAATTAATTTTCCTTTCCATTGGTCTGTTTGACCTTGGGTATTGTTTCATCACAATCATTCCTTTTCCCAATATTCCAACCTCAAAAGTACTTTGTCACAAATGTTGTCATCCACATAGTTTGATATGGTACAACATTACCTTTAACTGTTTTCATTTGATCCAGACTCCTTGGCAATATGTCACTTTCTTATTCCATGGATCATGTGGTTTTACCGATTACTACCACACTTAAAATGAAATGCACATATGCCTTCATAGACCACATTTTCTCATATCCTCAAAAATGGTCGGAGATCTTTGTTCATAGAGTAAAAATCATATATACCAACATGGAAAAATCGTGACACAATAAATTTCATTGATTTATGAAGTTATTACAATCTCAGAGACTTCCGTTACAAAATAATCTCATGAGAACAAGAGTGCTTCATGATACACTTATTGCCATTATCAACACTTAACTATTACATTATTTCTTTCTTATCCTTTGGACATTTGCTTGCATAATGTCCTGCTTCCTTGCAATGAAAGCAGATGACTTATGACAAGTCTCGACGCTTCTAAATGTTGGTGTTTGCTCCTTGGGTTCTTGGTTCCTTTCCTGGGCACCTATTGGCGTAGTGGCCCATATCCTTACACTTGAAACATCTGATATGACTCAGGTCCCTCTGTTCAGGGGCTTGTCTCTTCCTATTACGCTTTCTCTTCTTCCTAGACCTTTGCGTAAAGATCATAGCTTCTATTTCTTGAGGATCGTACCCAAACATATCTGTCGGGAATTCTTTCAGATATTCCTTTGGACAATCACGTGAGATATGTCCTTTTCCACACGAATAACATGACTTGGAACAAGTATCTCCAAATGGTACATCTTTTGTCACCATTTGTATGGGCATACTCAAAGGTTCCTCAAAGCTTTCCCTGAGGGCACCTTTCTTCTACTTGACAACTTGTCATACCTTAGGGTATCTGTGGCACTCAGCTGGGTAGTGGGTGGTTCCTTCACACAAGAAACAAGTCACCTAACTAGTTGGGCACTCCTCAGCTGGATGATTTTCTTCACAATGACGGCATCCATCCTTGTGTTCTTCCTGGGTATGTCCTATCTCTCCATAGTTCTTGCATGGACAAGCCTTCTTCATAGGGCTATCATAGTGCTTCCGCATGAGACGACATATTAATAGAGTTTTTCTTGAATTCCTCCCAAGTTGTTTGCTCCATTACATCCTTGTATGGCTTGATGCATTTCCCACCAAGTTGCGGCACTTTGGGCAAGGTATTGAAGATCATATTGAACCTCATTCCTTCTTTTAGTAACCTTTCTCTTGAAGTGACTCTCCATGTTCTGAATCCATAGTTCTGCCTCCAAATGAGTCATCGGTCCAGAAAATGCAAGTCCATCTTCATTCAGCATCTATTGGGTCCAAGGGTTTGGGATGATATACACGAGAGGGATCGAGAGAGAGATACACACAATACAAACAATATAGTTTTGAAAATAGAATTTGTTTGTGGCGGTCGAAAAAAAACACCAATGATAGATCACAAATCATCATGTCTAACGTGATTATACAAAAGTGGTTTGGTCTTTAGGGTCTTCAAATTCTTCGGGTCGTCATAGTCTTCAACTGATGTAGCTTAAATTCTTCTAATGCATGGTGAAATCTTCTTTACTTTGAAGTGAGCATTAGTTGTTTCGTTATCTTGTCCTTCTCGAAGTGGTTTCAGTTGATCCTTAGTGTGGTCAAAGGGGAAAGGGTATTTTCTAACTATTTGAGGTAAGAGAGATCATTTGATAAAGCTCAAATAAGATGAGAAGTAAAGGGTCTTTTGAAAACAAAGTTTTTCCAGAAATCATTTCCTAAGGGCTTTCCAGTTTCTAGGGTCTCGTCCTACATTCAACATGTGCTCTGATACCATTTCTGTAGCGACCCGACTCAAAATGAGTCAAGCCTCTGTGTGTTCTGTGCCATCCCTGGATTAGTGTGCTGGCACACATAGTACATCAATGTATATATCAAAGTGCAATCACATGTAATTAATGTAAAACTGATATATACCTTAAAATCTTAGCAGAAGTAGTCAACGGGAGTGGTGTCCCAATAACTCCAACGACAGGTTGAGTGCAAATCGTAACCCTGAATCATACCCTTACTCGTCGAAGAAGAGTATCTGCAACATGAGACGTTGCAACCATGTAGGTCAGCATTCTGAATATGCCGGCAAGTCACAAATGAGGGGGGGGGGGTAAAAAAATAATCATCTATACTATATGCATATATGGCAGGTGGGGCTATAAGTTCAAGTTTTGCGTAAAGAAAATTTTTCCTACAAAGAGGGATAATGCAGAAATTATTCCTACAAAGTTGGTTGATTAATGAGATGGTTCCACCAACCAATTCTAATACCCAAATAAACAATAATACCCTCATCATTATAATTATTTGTGTTGAGACTTCCTGATAGTTTCAGTTCCTTTGGCTCAAGTTGTCCATGACCGTGGACATGGCTAATCGATTAGGTTTGAGTACTCTGTAGTGTTTTGCACACATTCCCCACAAGATTTGATCACCTCCGTTGAATTCCTCGCACTTCAGGGTGTTTGAGAAACGGATGACCAAAACATGGTCTTCTAAAGGGTTTCCCCGAGACTCTGTCGGTGCCCATCCTTTCCTACCGTTCTTCTACATCTCGTAGCACCGGCTGTCCAGAGTCATCACAATGTCCAACCAAGCCAGAGCCCATAATGGCTTGTGGCTGTGCAGGTAAGCCTCGGGTCTTGAAGTATCCATCCATCTCTTTGTGCCTGGGTGGACCTTTCCTCGTGAATACTGACACTTCTTCAGCAACACCTAGGCTAACCACTGGTTTCTCCTGGGAGCCGTTCAACCATCATCCACCCAGAGGTGTATTGCATCATGAGGTCTTGAAAAGAATAATTCTTGGAGTCTTGAGGTCTCCATCATTAATTAAGTCTCACAACTCACATGGTAGACACTCAACCAATACCCCGTCTACTAAAAGCATTGGAAAATAAAATACATCCCGACCAATGTAACAAGGGTAATAGGGTGGACTACCACATGATACTAATTGGTTGAACTAATGCAAATTGAAAACATAGGTAATAACATGGTCAATGTGAACTTGCCTGGTATTACTTGATGAAGATAGTCGCTCTCACAATCTGGATAATTCTACTCGGCACACTCCAAGAAATCTATCGTAACCAATAGAACGCATGATTAAAACATGTGTCTTGGTGCAAAAAAATAACAACATACTAGGTTTAATAAGAAAATATAGGTTCTTATGGGGTTGTAAGGTGCAAGGTGAAGGAATCAACTCAAAAGAATTAATGGATGATGAACTATTGCAATATAAGCTTACGTTGGAGAGACTACGGAAGATGATCCAAAGTATGGGAGAACAACATGAATGTTGTTTGACAAATAGCATAAGACATAAGAATTTATTTGTAGAAAGAATTTAATTGAAATGGAGCACTACAACACAAGTTATAGCGAATTGAAGTATGAAATGAATTGTAAATTCAAGTATGAATTGAATCTCAATTCACAAAGGTCAAAAGGAATCAATTGGAAAGATGTTATAGTTGGCAAGATATGAACAAGTGAAGGTTCGGATTCAAACTGAATCGCTCAAATTTGAAAGGTTCAAAGATTTAAATTAATGATGTTACTATATATGGGAAGTCAATATGAACGTCTATAAAAAGAATTACTAGGTTCAAAATGACGGATCAAAAGTTATAAGCAATTCAATATGGCATTGAGTTAGCTTAGTACGGTGTGTGAACATATTTTGGGAAGTAATAGAGAAGTATGAGCAAGATCAAAATTATATGTTGAAACGACAACACTAATGATACGAATGGAAAGATTACTTCGATACGAATCCGACGCAATTGGATTCGTTGGAAACAGAGCTATGGATAAAAAGACATGATCAATAGAATTTTGAATAGGAATATGAACAAATTTCAAAATTTTGAAATTTGAAAAAAATGACGTGATAGGTTCACTTTATAGATGGGATCAAGACGAAACTGTAGGCATTGGTTTCATCTAGTTCTGATAAACGAGTAGAAAGTTATGGTTATTTGAAAAATCTGGGCTAAACTGTTTTACGGAAGAAAAAGTGCTATGTCTAAAAGAATTATAATAATAATGTATAAATGCGGAGACTAACTAATAATATAATTACTCTATTGTATACTAGTATAGAAAAAGTAGTCTAGGGATATTAAACTATAGGAGTATAAAAGAAAATACGAAGAGAATACCTTTAGAATTCAGGGAAGATATAAATCCAAAAAAGGAGACGACTTCCAGAAATCCCGCGAGAGAGAAGAAAATATTTTTATTTTAATAAACCTAGTCAAACCAAAACGATTCGATTCAACCCGAAGTGGATGATTTTTGGGTTCACCTATGGGTCTATATTTATAGGCGGGAGGGAGGATTAGAAGTCAAAGGCTAGGCAATGTGGAACTAACAAATAGACTAGAAGTAGATGAAAATAAAAAGGAAGGAGAGAAGCCACCGGATGGGCCTAATTATTTCGGCCGGCCGCGAGTGCACGTGCAGTAGTTTTTTCTTTATTATTTCTCGGATGAACAGTGTTTCGGTATGAATAGTGCTTTCTATTTTTTTTAAAACAGCGAACAAAAGCAATTGAACAAAAATAGAAAAACATTTTATATAGACATATTATATATCAAAATTTTCATAAAAATAAACTCTAAAACATGAACATATTTTTAAGAATTTTTGGACTACTTAAAAAAATATTTTTTAATAACTCCAAAATGAAAAGGAATTTGAATTTCAAATAATTGGCAAATAGTTTTTATTTTAAAATTTGAATCAAAACATAGTATCTGATTTTTTTTTGTCATTTACCTCCTCTCATTTGATTTTTTTATAAGAGGGTTTTGAAAATATTTGAATTCTAAATTGAATAGGGATCCGAAATAGAAAATTTTAGGAAAGTCATTTTATTCCCTCTCATTAAAATTTCAAAAGTTTCAAAATTCCACTCAATTTCACACAATCAATCTCAAAAAATTCGAGCAAACAATCTCACTTATTTATTTAATATAACATTCCAATAAATTCAAGCAAACCAACTATCAAGTAACTTCGCGCAAATTTCATTTCACTTGTTATCCTTTTTATTTTGTGTAATATTTAGTGTGTTTCATCAAAATCAAAAATATAAAAAAAATTATCTTTTCTTGTTACTAGTTTTCTTGTTTGAAATGGCTAGTCCTTCTTTTGTTCGTGTTACTCCCAATAATGATGTTATCAAATTTAGACAAAGGGGAGGAGAAAGTTTGAAGTATACATGGTATAGGATTTGCCATGCTCAAAATAAAGCAACAAATAAGCTATCCACCACAAATTTTCTTCATAATTTCTATGTTGGTGTGACAACTAATAGGTTTGTCCTTGACACCATCACCGGTGGGAACTTCTTAATGTGTCATATGTTGGATCCTTATAATGCAATTGAAAATCTTGTTGGACACCACCCCTTATCGTTAATGAAACGAATTTGACATTGGAACATTTTATGCAAAGGGTTTATGCTATTGAAAAGAAAATGATCATTAGTGAACCAATTGAGGAGTTAGATAAAAAAACTTCGTAATCAAGTCACTTAATTTGGGTCGCGGGTAGGAATAACTTTGAAAACTTTGGAGGAACATGACACTATTATTGATAAGAGGGTAGAACAAGGATTTAGTAGGGTTGATAAAATGGAGGAGGTCATTGGTAAAGTGAGCTCCACTTTTCACACCATACAAAACTACTGCTAGTACCTCACAGGACAAAAATCCCAAGATCATATTCATTCCTAAGAGCATTAGTACACCTCCTTCCAAAAGGAACAAAGATCTCAAATGATTAGTGTTCATCCCAATTTTGTGAACTTGATAAAAGATCCTATTGCCAAGCCTTCCATTGTTCCTATCAATCATAGTTGTGTTATTGAGGAGCTTGATGTCAAAGATGACAACACTAGAAACTATGCATTATGCCTAGCTAGGGGCATAAAACAATACCGCTTCTTGGGAGGAAACCAATATGTATTTTTATTTTTGTTTTTCCTTTATGTTATTTTGTGACAACATTATCGTTACCTATGTAATGATTATGTTTTTATGATTTAATTAGTGTCTTTGCAAATTAAATCCTTTGGGATGACTCACAAGATGAGTAGAAACGATGCTGAAACATAACAAAAACTTTGACTGAAGTGGAGGAATTTTCATTTTCTACTGGAGCATGTTAATGATATGAAATTGTAACATCCCAAAATGTCATTTTGGAATGTTATGAAATATAGCTGTGCATCATCATCTCATTGTTTGAATGAAATGAATTGTTGAAGTCTTCTTTTGAAATTCTGAAAGGCCATTTCAATTTTTCCATGTATTTGTTTCACCTATTTGAAAACCTTTGGTAATGTTCAAACAAAGAGGGGAGTAACATGACACTCCACACCACGGCATCTTGGTGAAATAATTGAGAAATAAAACCAGGGGGTTATTTGAAAGTTTATCTCAAAAGAATTTAAAATCAATTAGGTATTTTCCGACAAATATTTTTTTAATTATTCATTTGATAGAGGAAAAATGTTCATTAAATAGCATTTGTTCCACTGATCATTTTGATATGTACATTTCCTATGTTTGGAAATGATTTGAATGCATTAAAGATGTTTTAAACACTCTGTAAATAGAAAAGGAAACGAATTAAACAGAAACGGGCCGACCCACAGCCTTTAATACCCGAAATAAATCCGTTCGGCCACCGACGCGCAGATCCCGCATCCCACCCTCACTGATGCGCGGGACCCACCGTCTGACCGCGGTGACAGCGCGCTCGTCTCCTTCACCGCGCCTCCGACGTCACCGGCGATCTCTCCCCACAGATCTTGCTCCTCTCTCCCTCCCCGACCACCGCACCACCCCTAGAAGAACCCCCCGTCCCTCCGCTCTCCGTTCCACCATGAAACCCCCTCTACCCTCACCAGAACGCTACCGCACGACCTCGCCAGAGTTCGGACGTCAACCGAATCTCCCCGAGCACGAGGCCGTCGATTCCGTCGTCCCCAGCCCTGGCCGATGCCACAAATCGACGTCAGAGCTTCGCCGCCGTCGCCTGAGTACTTCGGACGGCGCCCTCGACCACCGCACCGTCATCTCCGACCACCTCCCATCTCCGGCCGCCGTCAAACCTCGCCGGGACCCCGACCCCCTCCTCTGTAAGCCGCCACCTCCACCTGCATCCGTTCGATCTAGATCCAACGCGCCAGATTAAAAGCTTTCTAAAACGAATCGGTATGCGTTAAGTTTCGGTCGTCCGCTCGCTAGCTCCCGCACGTACACTCTCACAACCAATCACAGCGTGCCACGTAGACCTTGTCCGTTCGATCAAATTCTTTTTCTTTTCTTTTCTGTTTTAGAAAACAGAATGTTTCCTATTTTTGTTTTAGTGGTATCTTTTAAACTAATTAGTGTTTTTAATTGATTCTTTGTGCATTAGGTCACAAATTTCATGTAGTTTCATCCTGTAATCTTAGATTTCAAATTTGAACTTTTAAATTTGAATCTAACCAAATTTGCTTAAATTACTAAAATCTGTATAACTAGAGTTTAAAAATATTTTTTCGAGTGAATCTTTTTGCCACTGATTTGTATTAGTTAGGCCTATCATCCTACAAAGTTTGAGAATTTTGAGGATAAATTTGGGTAATCTTTTTAACAAAAACAGAATCTGTTTAGTTCTTAATAGATTTTAGTTAATTTGATTTTTGTTTAGTTTGAATCTGAGTTAGTTTAACTTTTGTTTTTAGATTTCATTAGGTTCTGTTGATTAAACATTAGGTGTATTATTTCCTGTTAATAAAAATATATTTTTAATTTGTTTTGTGCTCTAGTTTGAATAGGTACATTTTATTTTCACCTTTAGTATTGTTTAGAAAAAAGTTTTGTAGTAACTCTTCTTTGCACAATTTTTTTATAATGAACTACTTTCTGTTTTCTAATAAAATTTTGTATTTAATTTTCTGTTAGCAAAATGCCTAGTTATTCAAAACAAATTTTTGACTTGTCATGTCTTAGTACAGTTTTGACACCAAAAGTTTTTTAGAGTCTTATACTTTGAGTGATTCTTCCTTTTGATTGTGCTATTGTTTGTTGAAGTATTTGTTTACTTTGCTGTTGTATGAATTGTATTGTGTTTATGCTTATTGTGTGTTTTGTTTGATTCGTTAGATCATGAGTGCGAAGCTTGTTATCTAGAGTCACTTGTATACGAGGATCGTCAGCAAGGCAAGTCACTTGACCATGTATACCTATGTTTTATTGAATTAGTTCTACCATCTCCCCAATTGCATGCAAAGTAGGTAATTTGGAAACTTGGTTACTTGATGTAGTATCATGTGGTAGGCACCCCTCAACCCTTTGACACACTGGCCCCGAGAAACGTTGATTTGATTTTGCTATGCAATTAGTAGACGGGGTTGGTTGTGTGATTCATGAGAGTTGTGAGTTTATAATTTCAAGACCTACAAGATGATCAAGTCTTCAAGACTCCGAGTTTTCAACATACCTCTCGGTGGATGATGGTTGAACAGTGCCCTGGAGATACCAGTGGTTAGCCTAGATGTTGCTGGAGAAGTGCAAGTATTCATGCGGAAAGGTCCACCGAGGCACAAAGAGATGGATGGATGCTTCAAGACCCAAGGCTTACCTGCACAGCCACAAGCCATTATGGGCTCTGGCTTGGTTGGATATCGGGTGACCCTAGATAGGCGGTGCTATGAGATGTAGAAGAACGGTAGGAAAGGATGGGCACCGACAGAGTCTCGGGGAAACCCTTTAGAAGACCATGTTTTGGTCATCCGTTTCTCAAACACCCTGAAGTTCGAGAAATCCAAAGGAGGCAATCAAATCTTGTGGGGAACGTGTGCAAAACTCTGCAGAGTACCCAAACCTAATCGATTAGCCATGTCCACGGTCATGGACAGTTTGAGACAAAGGAACTGAAACTATCTGGAACTCTCAACACAATAAATTACATTGATGTGGGTATTAATGTCAACTTGGATATGAGAATTGGTTGGTGGAACCATCTCATTAATCAACCAACATTGTAGTAATAATTTTTCCGCCCTCTCTTGTTGTAGGAAAAAAATTGGCTTTATGCAAAAACTTACTACCCCACCTGCCATATATGCATATAGATTAGATGATTACTTTACCCCCTCTTTTGTGACATTGCCGGCATATTCAATATGCTGACCTACACGGCTGCAACGTATCATGTTGGAGAGTACTTTTCCGACCAGGAGTGAGGATACGCTCCATGCTCGGTGAGATGCCCTTGGAGTCAGATGGACTCAACTACCTTTGAAGCTTCCGCAAGATTAGTTATTCTCATGAGTTGGCCGTCAGCCACTTTATTGTAATTCTTATTGTAATAAAGGACTCGATATGAGATTTTTCGATTATTAAAGTTGTGTGATTTCACTTTGATATATACATTGATGTACCGTGTGTATACCAGCATGATCTTGGGATGGTACAGAAACACCGGAGGTTCGACCTTTCAGGTCGGGTCGCTACAAAAATGGTATCAGAGCGCACTCTGACCGTAGGACGTAACCTCTAGGATTGGAAAAGCCTTAGGATTTATTTCTCTTTTGTCTTTAAAATTCTTATAGTCTCATCTACTCGTTTCTGACTTCCCTCCGATTTATTTCAAAATTTATAGATGGCCACCTTCATCCCAGTTTTGATCACGGAGTTTTGTCAGCCTGACGCGACGATGCCCTTTGGCAAGGAGCCGATGAGGATCGTCAGGGACGTAAGGATTGCCTGTCCAAGCATCACCGGGACTCCTATCATGTCTTTTCCACAAGACGATCGCTACAGGATCGAGGTGCACATCCCTGGGAAGACCTTTGGAAATCGTGAGGAACCCATCGACTTCAAGTTTGTGGCACCTAGCTGGATACGTGGGAGAGACATGGCAATTCACCATACCCTTGGACGTATTCAGGAGGAATACAGGGGTGGACCCATTTCACCAGGACTCAGCGTGGTTTGTCGCAGGGATGCCAATGGAAATATCATAACCACTCCCACTGAAGACACCACTATTTCCTATGTCCAGACTTTGGAGATGCACATCAGGACCTTGGAGCTTCGGGTACGTGCCGACACGAAGACGATCAAAAGGCTGATGAACTGCGAGATTGACCTCGAAGCTGACCTACGGGAAGCCAAGTACGAGCATGAGTATGAAGTGAAGGATCTCTTAGAGAGGATCGATAAGCTGAACACTCGCATATCAACTCTGGAGGAACAGTTGGACATGGGTGAAAATCTTCATCCAGAAGGAGACATGCCTCCCTTGATCAGCAACGATGATGACTATGAGGAGAGCGTCACCGGAGGAGCCCACTTCACCATGTACTTTTGAGGAGAACTTTCGTTATGCCCCCATGTATCTTTATTTTTGTCGTTAAAGCGTAGGTCGATGCTTAGTTTGATTTGGAGATTTGTAACTCGTTGTTTGAACCTTGAGTTGAATAAATGAATGAGTGTTTGGTGTGATATGTTTGTTGCATTGCATATGGGTAGTGAATGTCCTTTTAGGTCCTTGTTCTATTCTAATTCTCACCCCTCTGAAAATAGCTAGATGCCTCCGCGACGTGAGCCCGACTTCACTTTCCCGCCGGAACTCACACAACTTCTCTAGCAGCAGAACGCCCTAATGCAGCTGTTGATTCAGAACCAGACCAACAACGACAACAACCACCCTCCACCTCAAGGCGACAACCTCACCAGTTTTCTGAGGCTGAATCCACCAACTTTCTCCAGCAGCACTAAGCCCATTGTGGCAGATGATTGGCTCCGCAAGATGGAGAGGGAACTCACCACTGCTGGATGCACTGAGGTTGAAAAGTTGCGCTCTGCCGCCCATCAACTAGAGGGACCAATAGCTTCATGGTGGGAGAACTACGCCACCACGTACCCCATTGCTGGTGTGACTTGGGAGCAGTTCAAGCTAGCTTTCCGCACCGGTCATGTCTCAGCTGGGGCCATGAGTCTAAATAAGCGTGAGTTTCGCAACTTACGCCAGGGCAACCGTTCATGGCCCAGTATGCACCAGGAGATGTGGCCAATGATGCAGCCAAACAGGAGAAGTTCTTGGAAGGACTCAATGATGAGTTGAGCATGCAGCTGATGGTGGCTACTTTCAGCAACTACCAGGAGCTGGTACACAAGGCCCTCATCTTGGAGGGGAAACAACAGCAAATCGAAAACCGCAAGAGGAAGTATGGACAGGTGAAGTCTCACTCTGGAGCTCAATAGAAGCCCTTCTACTCCCCATACTCAGGAAATACCGGATCAGGGACCGGTAAGTATGGAGGACACACTCATCATGTACACAACCATGTAGGCCACAACTATGGAGGAAATGGGAATAATCATCCCAACAATGGCTACTTCAAGAATGGTAATGGAAGTGGGAATGACAACCAACACCGTCCTGCTCCAGCTTAGAAGGATCTGAACCATATCACCTCTTTCAAGTGCCAAAAGATAGGGCACTATGCCACTGAATGCCCTCAGAACAAGCAATGTAATGGAAACGGCAACAACAATGGCAACTCCGCAGCTAAGAAGCCAAATCCTTTTCCTTGTGCTCAGGTGAACCACCTTGATGTGGAAGAAGTCTATGATCAGCCCGAGACTGTGGTTGGTAAGTTTTTATCGCATTCACGTCCATTTATGGTACTTTTTGATTCTGGTGCAACTCATTCATTCATATCAAGGGTAGTTGTGGAAAAGTATGGTTTACCCACCAGAAGCCTTAGTCAGCCCATTAAGGTCAATTCCCCAGGAGGTATCATGATGGCAGGGATAGGATGCCATGCCTTGAAACTCCACATAAGAAACCATGTTTTTCCTACCGACCTCATCGTATTAGAATCCCAGGGATTGGATGTAATCCTAGGCATGGATTGGATGATCAAGTATGAAGGAAACCTTGATTGCCCCAGCAAGTCTATTTCACTCACCACCTAGAGACAAGAGGATTAAGTATGTATCCTGACGCACACCAATGAGTGCTCGGTTAAATTCCCTCACAGGAGTTGTTCAGGAGGAAGTGCCGGTTGTACAAGACTTTCCAGATGTATTCCCGGCGGAATTACCAGGCATGCCACCAGATAGAGAGATTGAGTTTCTGATAGAGCTACTACCAGGAACCGCCCCAATTTCCAAGAGACCCTATCGGATGCCCGCAAATCAATTAGTAGAAATCAAGAAGCAGATTAAGGAGCTATTAGATAAGGGATATATTTGCCCAAGTTCTTCACCTTGGGGCGCCCCAGTACTTTGGGTGGAGAAGAAATATAAAATCTTGAGGATGGTAGTCGATTATCGTGCATTGAACGAGGTAACTATCAAGAATAAGTACCCTCTGCCGATGATTAATGACATGTTTGATCAGCTAGTAGGCGCAAAAGTATTCTCCAAGATCGATCTTCAATCATGGTATCACCAACTGAAGAGTCGTGAACAGGATATACCCGAAACAGCCTTCACCACAAGGTATGTCTTATATGAGTATATGGTCATGTCCTTTGGTTTGACTAATGCTCCTGCCTACTTCATGAATATGATGAACAAGGTGTTTATGGAATATTTGGACAAGTTTGTCGTGGTTTTCATCAATGACATTTTGATATTATCCAAGAGCAAGGAAGAACACAAGGAACACTTGCGTTTAGTTCTAAAGAAGCTTAGAGAGCATCGGTTATATGCCAAGTTCAGTAAATGTGAATTCTGGCTAACGGAAGTCGGATTCCTTCGACACATTATTTCTGGAGAAGGAATAGCAGTAGACCTCACTAAGGTTGAAGCAGTCACTGAGTGGAAGTCACCCACCTCAGTTAAGGAGATCCGCAGTTTTCTCGGACTTGCCGGATATTACTGGAGTTTCATTGAGAATTTCTCAAAGATTGCCAAGCCCATGACACAGTTGTTGAAGAAAGAGTCTAAGTATATGTGGACTGAGGAATGTGATGCCAGTTTCCAGGAGTTGAAGAAACGTTTGGTCACAGCCCTAGTGTTGATACTACCAAACATTCGGAAGGACTTCCAGGTTTATTGCGATGCCTCACGTCAAGGACTTGGAGGAGTACTCATGTAGGAGGGAAAAGTTGTAGCCTATGCATCCAGACAGTTACGACCCCATGAGTTGAATTATGCCACTCATGATTTGGAACTAGCAGCCGTAGTGCATGCACTCAAGACCTGGAGACATTTCCTTATCGGAAATAGTTACGATGTTTACACTGATCATAAAAGCCTGAAGTATATCTTCACACAGAAGGAGTTGAAACTCAGACAGAGGATATGGTTAGAGTTAATCAAGGACTATGACATGAGACTGCATTACCATCCAGGAAAGGCAAATGTTGTGGCAGATGCTTTGAGTCGGAAGAGTTATGTGAACACACTCATAGCCGGAGGATTACCCCAGGAGTTAACCGATGATCTCAGAGAGCTTCGGTTAGAGATAGTTCCAAAAGGATATGTTGCCACACTAGAGATTCAGTCCACCTTGACCGAAAGAATTCGTGAAGCCCAGAAATCGAACAAGGAGATAGCTTAGATAAAGCAGAGAATGAAAGAAGGAAAAGCTAAAGACTTTCGTGAAGATGAACACGGTACTCTATGGTTTGAGAATCGAATCTATGTGCCCAATGACCCAGAGCTCAGGAAGTTGATATTTCAACAAGCCCACGATTCACCATACTCGATACACCCAAGCAACACCAAGATCTACCTGGATTTGAAGGAAAGTTACTGGTGGAAAGGAATGAAGAAGGATATTGCCGAACATGTTGCGGTATGTGATGTTTGCCAACGAGTAAAGGCGGAACATCAGAAACCAGCAGGGTTACTCTAACCTTTGCCAATACCCGAGTGGAAATGGGATAAACTTGGTATGGACTTCATCACAGGATTACCTAGGACCCGTTGAGGTTATGATTCCATCTGGGTAGTGGTCAATCGGTTGATCAAGGTGGCTCATTTCATTCTAGTGAAGACCACCTATACCAGTGCAAAGTTAGCCAAGATATATATGACCAGGATCGTATGTCTACATGGAGTTCCGAGGAGTATCGTATCAGATAGAGGAACACAATTTACCTCAAAGTTTTGGCATCAGTTACATGAAACTTTGGGTACAAGGCTAGAATTCAGTACAGCTTTTCATCCACAGACCGATGGACCGACCGAGAGAGTTAACTAGATCTTGGAGGACATGTTGAGAGCTTGTGCACTAGACAATGGGTCTAGTTGGGATGACAATTTTACCTTATGCAGAGTTCTCGTACAACAAAGTTATCATACTAGTCTGAAGATGGCCCCTTTTGAAGCTTTATACGGAAGGAGGTGCATAATACCATTGATGTGGGATGGTGTTGGAGACAGAAAAATCTTTGGTCCCGATCTTATCCGAGATTCTGAAGAAAAGGTCAAACTGATTCGAGACCGACTCAAGATAGCTCAATCCAGGTAGAAGAGCTATGCTGATAACAAACGCAAGGAGGTGACATATGAAGTGGGAGATTGAGCATATCTTCATGTGTCCCCACTTCGAGGAATCAAGAGGTTTGGTATTAAAGGAAAGTTAGCACCCAGATTCATAGGCCCCTACAAAATTCTTGAATGTAGAGGCGAAGTTGCATACAAGCTGGAATTGCCGGAAGGACTATCCGGAGTTCATGATGTTTTCCATGCTTCCCAGCTGAAGAAATACCATGCTAAGATGGCTGATATTCCTTTGAGAGACACAGTGCCCCTAGAGGCCATACAACTTGACAGTGACCTGACCTACGAGGAGAAGCCTGTCAGAATCCTTGAGACTACCAATAGAGTTATCCGAAGCAAGACCATCAAGTTCTGTAAGGTTCTATGGAGTCACCACACCGAGGAAGAAGCCACCTGGCAACGCGAATACGATCTTCGTAGAGACCACCCGCACCTATTTTCTAGACAACCCGAATCTCGAGGGCGAGATTCATCTTAAGGTGGGTAGGTTTGTAACATCCCAAAATTTCATTTTGGAATGTTATGAAATATAGCTATGCATCATCATCTCATTATTTGAATGAAATGAATTGTTGAAGTCTTCTTTTGAAATTCTGAAAGGCCATTTCAATTTTTCCATGTATTTGTTTCACCTATTTGAAAACCTTTGGTACTGTTCAAAGAAAGAGGGGAGTAACATGACACTCCACACCAGGGCATCTTGGTGAAATAATTGAGCAATAAAACCAGGGGGTTATTTGAAAGTTTATCTCAAAATAATTTAAAATCAATTAGGTATTTTCTGAAAAATATTTTTTTAATTATTCATTTGACAGAGGAAAAATGTTCATTAAATAGCATTTATACCCCTGATCATTTTGATATATACATTTGCTATGTTTGGAAGTGATTTGAATGCATTAATGATGTTTTAAACGCTCTGTAAATAGAAAAGGAAACGAATTAAACAGAAACAGGTCGGCCCACAGCCTTTAAGACTCGAAATCAATCCGGGTCGGCCAGCGATGCGCAGATCCCGCGTCCCACCCTCACTGATGCGCGGGACCCACCGTCCGACCGCGGCGACAGCGCGCTCGTCTCCCCACAGATCTCGCTCCTCTCTCCCTCCCCGACCACCGCACCATCCCTTTAAGAACCCCTCGTCCCTCCGCTCTCCGTTCCACCCCGAAACCCCCTCTACCCTCACCAGAACGCTACCGCACGACCTCGCCAGAGTTTGGACTTCAACCGAATCTCCCCGAGCACGAGGCCGTCGCCTCCGTCGTCCCCAGCCCCGCCCGACGCCACCAATCGACGCCGGAGATTCGCCGCCGTCGCCTGAGCACTTCAGACGCCGCCCCCGACCACCGCACCATCGTCTCTGACCAACTCTGACGTCCGGCCGCCGTCAAACCTCCCCGGAACCCCGACCCCCTCCTCTGTAAGCCGCCACCTCCACCCGCATCCGTTCGATCTAGATTCAACGCGCCAGATTAGAAGCTTTATAAAACGAATCGGTATGCGTTAAGTTTTTGTCGTCCCCCCGCTAGCTCCCGCACGCACACTATCACAACCAATCACAGCATGCCACGTAGACCCTGTCCGTTCGATCAAATTCTTTTTCTTTTCTTTTCTCTTTTAGAAAACAGAATGTTTTCTATTTTTGTTTTAGTGGTATCTGTTAAACTAATTAGTGTTTTTAATTGATTCTTTTTGCATTAGGTCACAAATTTCATGTAGTTTCATCCTGTAGTCTTAGATTTCAAATTTGAACTTTTAAATTTGATTCTAACCAAATTTTCTTAAATTACTAAAATCTGTATAACTAGAGTTTAAAAATATATTTTTGAGTGAATCTTTTTGCCACTGTTTTGTATTAGTTAGACCTATCATCCTACAAAGTTTGAGAATTTTTAGGATAAATTTGGTTAATCGTTTTAACAAAAACAGAATCTGCTTAGTTCTTAATAGATTTTAGTTAATTTGATTTTTGTTTAGTTTGAATCTGAGTTAGTTTAACTTTTGTTTTTAGATTTCATTAGGTTCTATTGATTCAAAATTAGGTGTATTATTTTTTGTTAATAAAAATATATTTTTAGTTTGTTTTGTGCTCTAGTTTGAATAGGTACATCTTATTTTCACCTTTAGTATTGTTTAGAAAAAAGTTTTGTAGTAACTCTTGTTTGCAATTTTTTTTTATAACGAACTACTTTCTGTTTTCTAATAAAATTTTATATTTACTTTTCTGTTATCTAAATGCCTAGTTGTTCAAAACAAATTTTTGACTTGTCATGTCTTAGTAGAGTTTTGACACCAAAAGTTTTTTAGAGTCTTATACTTTGAGTGATTCTTCCTTTTGATTGTGCTATTGTTTGTTGAAGTATTTGTTTACCTTGTTGTTGTATGAATTGTATTGTGTTTATGCTTATTGTGTGTTTTGTTTGATTCGTTAGATCATCCGGAGTGCGAAGCTGGTTATCTAGAGTCACTTGAATACGAGGATCGTCAGCACGGCAAGTCACTTTGACCATGTATACCTATGTTTTATTGCATTAGTTCTACCATCTCCCCAGTTGCATGCAAAGTAGGTAATTTGGAAACTTGGTTACTTGATGTGGTATCATGTGGTAGGCACCCCTCAACCCTTTGACACATTGGCCCTGAGAAACGTTGATTTGATTTTGCTATGCTATTAGTAGACGGGGTTGGTTGTGTGATTCATGAGAGTTGTGAGTTAATAATTTCAAGACCTACAAGATGATCAAGTCTTCAAGACTCCGAGTTTTCAACATACCTCTGGGTGGATGATGGTTGAACGGCGCCCTGGAGATACCAGTGGTTAGCCTAGATGTTGCTGGAGAAGTGCTAGTATTCATGCGGAAAGGTCCACCCAGGCACAAAGAGATGGATGGATGCTTCAAGACCCAAGGCTTACCTGCACAGCCACAAGCCATTATGGGCTCTGGCTTGGTTGGATATCGTGGTGACCCTGGACAGGCGATGCTATGAGATGTAGAAGAACGGTAAAGGATGGGCACCGACAGAGTCTCGGGGAAACCCTTTAGAAGACCATGTTTTGGTCATCCGTTTCTCAAACACCCTGAAGTGCGAGAAATCCAACGAAGGCGATCAAATCTTGTGGGGAATGTGTGTAGAACTCTGCAGAGTACCCAAACCTAATCGATTAGCCGTGTCCATGGTCATGGACAGTTTGAGCCAAAGGAACTAAAACTATCTAGAACTCTCAACACAATAAATTACATTGATGTGGATATTAATGTCAACTTGGGTATGAGAATTGGTTGGTGGAACCATCTCATTAATCAACCAACATTGTAGTAATAATTTTCTGCCCTCTCTTGTTGTAGGAAAAAAATTGGCTTTATGCAAAAACTTACTACCCCACCTACCATATATGCATATCGATTAGAAGATTACTTTACCCCCTCTTTTGTGACATTGTCGACATATTCAATATGCTGACCTACATAGCTGCTACGTATCATGTTGCAGAGTACTTTTCCGAGCAGGAGGGAGGATACGCTCTACGCTCGGTGAGATGCCCTTGGAGTCAGATGGACGCAACTACCTTTGAAGCTTCCGCAAGATTAGTTATTCTCATGAGTTGGCCTTCAGCCACTTTATTGTAATTCTTATTGTAATAAAGGACTCGATATGAGATTTTTCGATTATTAAAGCTATGTGATTTCACTTTGATATACACATTGATATTCTGTGTGGGTACCAGCATGATCTTGGGATGGTACAGAAACACCGGAGATTCGACCTTTCAGGTCGGGTCGCTACAAAAATTTATACACAATATGTCTATACAAATTCTACACGTTTTTCTAGTTTTTCATAATTTCTAGATTTAGATAAGTATGGGCTCTTTACAGGTTGCGACAGAATGTTATCTTTTGCTTGCATAGTTTGCTTGTTTTTATTAAGCTATGAACTATATCGGGGCATGTAAGCCATGGAGAAGTTATAATACAGTACCTTTTATGAAAAAATGAGTTAAGAATAAATGCATCATAGTACCTAAATTATGCAATATGTTTCTTATACTAGCGAATCTCATGATGTTTTGCTGAGTTTTGTGTGATTGAAGTTTTCAAGTTTTGGATGTGATCATGATGGACTACGAAATAAGGAGTAGCAAGATCCTAAGGTTGGGGACTCATAAGGCACCCCAAGTACAATTCTAAGGATACTCAAGCATCTAAGCTTGGGGATGCCCCGGAAGGCATCCCCTATTTCATCTCAATCCATCGGTATCTCACTTGGGGCTATATTTGTATTCATCACATGATATGTGTTTTGCTTGGAGCGTCGTTTGCGTTTGTCTAGGTTTACTTTCAATTTATCACAATCATAATTTTCTAGACACACCTATTTGAGAGAGACACACCTTCATGATAATTTGCTATAATACTCTATGTACTCACTTATATCTTTTGAGCTTGGCAGTTGCTCTAGTATTTCACTTATATCTTTTTGAGCATGGTGGCGTGTAGATTTTATAGAAATAATATGATCTAGTTATTCACTTTAATTTGTTTGAGAGCTGAATAAATAATGACCATTATTTGCATGGGTTATAAGACCAGTTCAAAAATATTAGGTATTCAATGAATGATCATCAAAACCAGCATGTAGCACATATCGAGAAGTTGTGGGTTAATCACATTGATGTGGTAATATAAAAAGCTATGAGTACATAATTTTTGATTAGTTGAATTGTCGAAATTAATAGGTGTTAACTTGTTATTCATACAAAAATTAAAGAGGCATGGTGATGATGTGTGAGCATTTTTATTCCTTGTTGAAATCCTAGTGTTGTTTCAAGTCAAAGCGCGTGATGGTTAACTCCTACCAACGTCCTCCCTTGGAGCCTGCAAAGAGTACTTTGATTTGTGATAAAACTAATAAAACTTTGCAATAATTATGTGAGTTTTGTATGAATAATGTGAGACCATGGACATATACATTCTCACCTTCTCATATTTGGTAGCCTCTTCGGTACCGTGCATAGCCCATTCTCAATTCAAGGATCGGTGCAACTTTTGCCGGTGCATCCATACCCCATGACATGATATGATATGTTGCACATAAGCCTCATTATATATTCCTCAAAATGGACACCATACCTACCCATTATGGCATTTCCGTAGCCATTCCTATATATATTTCCATGCAAATTCCATCGTCACTCCATATGACTAGTTTGTTCATGATCATAATGCTTTGCATGATCATATAGAGCTGACATAGTATTTGTGGCAAAGCCACCATTCATCATGTTTTTGATACATGTCACACTAGATCATTGCACATCTTGGACACTACCAGAGGCTTTTTCATATAGAGTTATATCTTCGTGTTAGTCTTTCATATTGAGTTGTAAGTAAATAAAGTGTGATGATCATCATTATTAGAGCATTGTCCCAACGAGGAAAGAATGATGGAGACTATAATTCCCCCAAAAGTAGGGATGAAAGTCCGGATGGAAAATAAAATTAAAATGGGTGTCGGTGCACTAGAGTTCTGGGCCCTCCAGTGCCCCTTACTCATGCACGGGCAGTCGAAGCCATCCTGGCAACAAGGCCCAACGGAGACTTACTAGATACCAGCATAGGAGAAGTAAGATCATCGTCAAGGCCTTGCCGGGAGGGCTATCGACCCACCAGAGAGGGAGACCGGCCCCGGCAAGGCAAGGCAAGTCCCCGACAAGGCGAAGCCCCGACAGACCCCGCTAGTGTACAGGGCAGGTGTCAGTCCACCTAGACGCGTGTCACGGCATCGTCGTTGGAGGGAGCTAAGCGTCGCCGATGGGATGGGCTCCCGTCCCATCCCACTAACGGACGGAGATGCCTGACAGTGCATTAAATGCACCTGTCATACACCGTCAGTGTTAGGTATGATAGCATTGTAGCTCTATACACCCCGTGTACGCACTATACACCACTATTGGGATCCCCTTTGAGTATAAAAGGAGGCCTAGGGCGATACGGTAGAGGACTTTTGGACTTTTGAACTCTCGGGCTTTTGCACTTTCAGGGGCCCTCTAGCACACACGCATGGCAGTGGCTCGCAGCATCCCCATAGCAAGAACCCTAAGAACACTCTCAATATCACCAAGCTGGAGTAGGGTTTTACACATCCGTGCAGCCCGGACCTGCGTAAAGATCCCTGCGTGCTTTTCATCAGACCAGCTCTTCGCGCAACTGGCCCCCTGCCAAACCAAAAGGGATCCTTGTGATCCCATAGGTGTTCGTTCTCCATGACAATAAAAATGAATGCGGTAGGTAAAAAGAAAAAAAGAGAAAAGACCAGAGAAAAAGAGAGAATGGACTTCGCTACTATCATTTACCACACATGTGCCTCAAAGTGGCACCATGTTCTTCATATAGAGAGTCTCCTATTTTGACACTTCCATCTGCTAGTGGGAATTACATTTTCATAATAACTTGGCTTGTATATTCCGATGATGGGCTTCCTGAAATTCCTGAGGTCTTCATGAGCAAGTTCGATGCGCACCCCACTTAGCTTCAGTTGAGCTTCATACACTTATATCCCTAGTGCAACATTTGCATGGCAATCCCTACTCCTTACATTGACCTCTATCGATGAGCATCTCCATATCTTGACGCCTAGTTGATGTGAGACTATCATCTCAGCTTATTACCCCTTTGCTATCTACCACCATATTCTATACCACCTATATATTATGTCCATTGGTCCAAGCTCATGTATTGCATGAAGAATAAAAAGTTGATGCATATTGAAAAAGTATGATCCAATTGCGTGAATTAGACACCGTGGTACTTAACAATTGTATTGATGTGGTGAAGAGGAGTCGTGCCTTGCTAATATAATAAAATGAGTAGGGGTAAACATTATTTTAGAATCGTATACTTTAAAAAATCAATGATTTTATTTCTTCTACTTATAATATTACTATGTTGGTGTTTGTTAATTCATCATTTGTTAATGAACATACATACCAAAGATTACATAATGGGTAGCATGTAAAATCAAAAATTATGTTTTATCATTTACTTACTCAAGGACGAGCAGGAATTAAGCTTGGGATGCTGATACGTGTCCAACATATCTATAATTTTTGATTGTTCCATGCTAATATATTATCATTCTAGGATACTTTTTGGGTATTTATCTAACAATTTATAATATTTTTGAGTACTAACCTATTGACCCAGTGCGCAGTGCTAGTTTTCTGTTTTCTGCAAGTTTTTGGCTTTTTAGGTTTATAGTACCAAACGAAGTCCAATTGGCACGAAATTATGTTATGATTTTTTCTGGAGCAAAAGAATACTTGGAAACTTTGGAAGGAGTCCGTAGGAGCCACGAGGGACAGACACGGCAATAGGGTGCGCCACCAAGGGGGTGCCCTGAGCGCTTGTGCCTCCCTCGGGCGCCTCCCGATACCCCTATCTGGCCTATAAATTCTATTTTACCCTAAAAACTACGAGAGCACTCACTTTTTCCAATGAGAGGCCATCTACACCTCCGTTCGAGCACCCTGCTGGAGGGGAGATTGATCACGGTGGGCCTCTTTATCAACCTTGATGCCCTGACCATGATATGTGAGTAGTTCACCACTGACCTACGGGTCCGTATGTAGTACCTAGATGTAAACCACTCTCTCTCCCTTTCTCTTTGAGTCTACCTCTCTCTCTCTCTCTTCAATACAATGTTCATCGCATCTTTGCCTTAATGCATCCCATGTAATCCCTTTGTATGGTGTGTTTGTTGGGATCCAATGAATTGTGAGTTTATTTTTAGATTATTCATGAAAAGTATTTGAGTCAAATATGAATACTAAGATTCTTATTTGGATGATCATAATAGCTTCGTAATGATCTCCAATCTATTGGGATAGTTTGTCCAACTACATAGATATTTCTTCGGTGGGAGTGGTGTGTTGTAGTAGGTTCAACCTGGCGAGTTTCTGTATCCCAGTGATAGAAGGGGGCATGTTGCGTCTTTCTGTTGCTGCTACCAAGGATAAAACGATGTGGTTTATTCATATTTATTGAGTTTTCTTTGTCTAGATCATGTCAATGTTCTCCAAGCATTACTCTGTTTTACTTAGTACTCTAGATGCATGTAGGATAGCGATCGATAGGTGGAGTAATAGTAATAGGTGCAGGAAGGAGTCGGACTATTTTCTTATGGACGTGATGCCTATATACACATGATCATTGTCATGAAAATCGAATAATTTTTTACTATTCTATCAATTTCCCAATAGCAATTTGTTTACCCGCTGTATGCTCTTTCTATGAGAGGTGCCACTAGAGAACACTACACCCCCCGGGTCTATTCACTTATATATTCACAAACTCTTTTCTTACCTTGTTGTTATTTATTCGCTTTTATTTAATTTGCAATTTACAAGTATCCCAAATTATCTACACATCTCACTTGCTTGCAAATAACTAGATCAAGGGGACTGACGACCCTCTTGCCGGCGTTCGGTGCAAGTTGTTTGTTCTCTTGTGTGCATCCACTGAAGACGGTTGAGGATTGGTATTCCTATTGCTTTGATAAACCTTGGTTTCATAACTAAGGGAAATACTTACCCACTTTTTGTTGAGACGACATGTTCCTCTTCACGCAAAACCCAACGGAGATCACGAGTATCAATGAACGGTCTCCTGAAGTTTATTGGAGGAGCGCGTGGCGAAAGCAAACATGGCCTTCTCCTTCTCAAGCTCCTCGAGCAGGCTGCGCTCTCTATCCTGAGAAGCCTTGACATTGTCCTCATGGGCACTCACTCTCGTGCGTAGGTCAGAGCTAGCGGTCACGGCAGCCTCTACATCCCTGACCTTGCCATCAAGCATAGCCTACGAATCCGCTAATGCTTGGGCGCCCTTCTCTGCATTGTCCTTCAGCCTCGAGATCTCCTACCGAGAAGCGCTGAGATGTAGCTCCAGCTACTGAAACTTACCCTCCATCTTGGCCTTGGCAGACTAGGCGACCGTAGCTGCATTCGCGGCCTCCTGGAGCTTGCTTGACTATTCAGTTGCCTGCTTCTCAAGCATGACTTTATGCTATAGCTCCAAGACACGGACCTGCTTGCCCAGTTTAACACTAAGATTATCGGCGAGATCCTTCTCGTAGCCGCAAGCTCTTCCTCATGGCAGTCAAGGGTGATCTCGCGTGCCTTCATATCTCCATCCTGGTTGGTGATATCATCATCGGCCTCCTTCCATGAATTCTTAGCTTCGGCCCGCCGGTTGATGAAGTCGGCCTCGACCTTGTTGAGATCGACCAACTATTCGCCAATCTCCTTATGGTTCTCGGTGAACTAAGTTTGCGTCTCAACATGGATCTCCCGGGACCTTTCCTCTGCGGCCTCGAGAAGGGTTTCCCGATGGTCCAGCTTCTCCGAGCAACTGATGTACAGTGCCCACAGCTGCCGAAAACTCTTGACGAAGGACGCCAAGAGGACGTCTATGGGGACCTTGACAAATTAGTCCTGATCACCGAATGTACGAGCATAGCGATCCCAGAGACCAATGCTCACTAAACACACAAAAACTGAGAGACAAGAGTCATATATCCATTACGTACCATTTTAATCTAATATGGACCTTATGCCCAAGTCTTCATATGTTCGCAGCGGAAATCTTTAATGATAGCATGGACCCATGCTATCTGCATTAACTATACATGCATTCTAAATAGGAACTGTCCTAGCTCGCGAGTTTGTCACCAAGCTAATCTTCGTCATAACCTGGTCTTTCATGCCTGGCCAATAAAATAACCAGTGGGAGTGAGTACATTCAATGTACTCGCAAGCAACCCATGCATGCAACAAGGTTTAACAATGCATGATATAGCACTAAGTAGGTAAGTTGCGGAAAGCTAATTTTCAGGGCAATGACATGTTCAATGAACTTGTAAAAGTATGCATCAACAGGCTGCAGATATCCATATGAATAGGTTGCATATATCAGTATAAGCAGGCTTTGAACACCACATGTTCGATCAGTTCATCATGTCCTCCCACTTGGCTCAAGTATTTCCCTGTCACAACCCCCCCTAGTTTTTGTGAAAACATCTGGACCAAGTTTAAGAAGTACCTCCTACTATCCATGACCATGGACACGACAATTCGAATAGTTTTACACTCTGTAGAGGTTGCACACTTTACCCACAAGATTCGGGGAGCTTCCATGTCATCCACGACTCACGGTATATTATACCAGAGATAAGGATCCGAAGAATTCCTTTCCCTTGAAAACAATAAAGAAAGGGTCCACTCGTTGGTGTAATCCCTCATGATGGACATCACACGTACCATCCACGAGGGCACGCAATAGTGTGCCCGTTGTCTGTGAAAACATCCCATGGCCGTCATATCAGGGACGACCACGTCTCAAGAGTGACCACGTCACTCCCGCCACTAGTAATGTGGGCTCTCTACTTGTTGGGACCCCGATCCTAAGTCATATGAATCTAGACTATAACATATCCCATCACTTTGTAGCCTCACGCACGGTAAGCTCCACGGCTAAGCCTTACCTTAGCCGGGACCGTTTGTCTCTTTTGGCTCACGTATGTGAACATGTTGCCTGCAATCAAACGACAGAGAACCCGGGCCGACATGACTAGTCATAGAACCCAAGTGGCACATCCGTACGGAAACAGGCATACGTAACCCAGCAATGCAGGAGTTGGTCTCAAGCGTGCGTAGACGAGTCATAGCAAGCTACAAGGACTCCATTACGCGGTGGGACATAAATGTTATCACTGCACATAGACGAGTCATAGTAGGCTACAGGGACTCCATTACATTGCGAGAAATTTCCTCGAAGGGACACACAGAGCAGCAAGGAAGGATACATGCCGGTCAATCAATGTGTCCGGAGCAGTAGCAAGCTAACAAGGCTCGATGGAAGCACAAAGAGGCAGTTTCTCGTAAAGAGTAATACTAAAGGCACATAACTAGGTGTCGGATCCCATACATACCGTTACACGTCACACATACGCACGACTTGCCCGATATGCATAGATACAACTATGGCATCACAACATAACCATATAACAGCACAACTTTCATTTAAGAGGCTCAGACGAGCCTCGCATAATATGTTCTTACAGGTAGGGGTCACATCACCCGGCACTCAAGTCATACTAGCAAGTTCATACAAACGAAGCGGAACCATAAAGCTGTCTGAGTACAGACAGATGAAAGGGTAAAAAGGCACATGGCCTAACTATCTACATCCCGTCATAGGGCATAAGATCGTAGCTGGGACACTAGCTATTCGGCATCGTCGACATCTATAAAGAACCCACCTGATGGGTCATGAATTTCATCTACAACATTTATGAAACAAATGTGAGTACAAACGTACATAGCAAGTCTTTAAATCAGACCTATACTATTCATGCTCATGTATCAACAAGGGGAGTGGTGGAGTTTATGCAGCAATGCGAGCTTTGACTCATGGCTAACGTATACTACGCAATTTTAACTCTTTGTTTAGATTTTAGATATCGCACACGAGTCCACTAACTCCATAACAATACACCACCATGGATTCACTTCCATTTGCCATGAGAGTGCCATCCACGGTATTCACACTTGTCTTGATATTTTTATGAGTATCCATTTCATTATCTATGAACAGCATAAGTTCTCCAAGTAGTCCATAACTAAGGACACTGCTATTCGAATAGTTTCATACCCTGCAGGGGTGTACTTCTTCACACACGCTCTCGCCACTTATCGCTATGTGCTTATTAAACCATGCACCTCGGCAACCTTCAAGCGGAAGCCTAGCGAGGGAGTCGGCCACCACCATCAATCACATAAGACCTCTAGTCCAGGCTATTGCCTATTTGAGACTGAACCCGCATGGAAGTCCGGCCGAAGTTTCTGGTACGGCCCCAAACAATGTGCGCAGGGTTCCCAAGCCCACCATTCGGGTGACCCTTGGTACAACGTGCCACTGCCTACCGCGTCGTAACCCACCCCTAGGGTCAGCGCTATGCACGGCCTCCAGCATGCTATAAACACTAGAAACTACTTGCAACTCCCAAACCAAGGACTAAGGAGTTGATAAGTCGAGAGGGTCAATTAAGTATCCCAACGTGTGGTAGTAACTAGTCTTGGATCACAAACACGGAACTCAGTTCCTAAGAACGGTCCCAATGAGACAACCCACTATGTACTCCTACATAGCCTCTCATCGCTACCATTACCAAATCGGGTTCATCATAAGCTTATCCGATTAGAACAACATTGTTTCACTCCAGTTCATCACCCAGATGCATCAGACGTGACACAACTCTAAGCATAGCAAGCATAGCAGGCAAAGTAAGCAAAGCACATCATGGCACAAGCATCTACCAGGTATTCTACGTTGCAAGGTTTAGCTATTTACTGTGACAATGACAGCTCATGCAAAAGAATAGGTTCATCTACCGTGTTTGATAGACAAGTGAATGTTTGTCCTAATATAATAAACAAGAGCAGGAGCGAGAGAGTGGGATGCTATCGGAATGATCAAAGGGGTTGCTTGCCTTGCTGGGTAGCGGCAAGGTTTTCTCCTTCGTTGGAATACTCGGAGGTATCCTCAGAAGCAGGGCCTACCGCAGTGCAGATAAATAGCAATCAATACACGCAAGTGCAATAATATGATGCATGATCATGACATGGGAGCATGTATGGATGAGCTAATGCAACTATTGTCCAAGTTAATTTGAAGTGAGTTTGAATATAGGTTCAAAATCATTCTCCATTTCATGTTCCATATATTAACCTATTAGTAAATGTCAATGTTCATCTACATAGGTTGCTCTAACATGGATGACAGCAGCACCATTGGGTTCATTGGATTTTTTTGATAAATTTTCATATATAAATTATTTTCATCTGATTTACAGATTAATTTATATGAATTTTAGAAGATTTAAACATTTTCTGGAATTTTCCTTATTTAATTTAATACTAGAAATTCATTTAATACGCCAGCCTGACGTCACTGTGACGCCAGCAGGTCAACAGACCCGGCCAGGTCAAACCTGATAGGGTGGGGCCCTCATGTCAGCGTCAGGGGCTAATTCCCCGCGCTGACCAGAGGTTTGACCCTCTGCGAGGCCCGCTGTTAGTGGCTAACGACTTAATTAGCCAGGTCGATTAGCGCTAATCGGCCGGCCACGTCGGTCCCCACCGGAGTTTGGCCAGCGGCGACCAAACTGACGGTCGAAGGTCGTCGGAGACGCGCAGCAGGGGGTCTCCGGGCGGGCTAAGACCACCGGGGCGCAGCCTGAGCTCGCCCGCATCGTGTGGGGCACGCGGGGAGGCAAGGGGCGGCCGGAGCTGACGGCGATGAGCTCGTGCGCGGCAGCCGGAGCTCAGGCGAAGGTGGCAGCGGTGCTACAGTCTGCGCGAGGAGGAGCTTCAGGTGGCTACAGGCTCCTGGGAGCGCTCTGAGCTCGAGCCCGAGGTCAGGTGCGAGTTGTGGCTGCTGTGGCCATGGCGACGCCCTGGCCGGCGGCGAGCTCCTCTCTGATCCTGCGACTGGTGATGCTAGCGGAGGGCAACGGCGACGGAGCTAGGGGAAAGATCTGGGGCCTCACCGGAGGGGCTTCTGGTGCCGTGGCATGGTCAGGGGCGCACGGATGACGGTGAATCACCGGCGACTTTAGTCCGGCAAGGAGGAAACGGAGGAGAGGGGGAGAGCAAGAGAGCGAGCGTGACAGGGGAGAGAGGGAGAGGAGAAGAGGGCCACGGCGAGGAGAGTCTCTCTCTAGCTCTCCTGGAGGCCTCCAGGCCAGCAACCAGGCAGGGGGTGGCCGGGCGCGTGCCCACGCGCGGCGAGCGCGTGCCCTTGTCCTCCAGGTGAGAGGACAGGGATGACCGGCATGGGCCAGTTGGGCCGGCTCCCCCCTGGGCCTCTTTCCTTTTTCTTTAATTCTTTTATTTTCTGTTTTCCTAATTCTGACATTTGTTTTATTTGCTTTTAGGTACAAGTGCTGGTATTAAATATCCCAATTATTTTATAACATTAAGTTTGAATATTTCAAACTTCTATAAAAAGTTTGAGGATATTTTGAAATCTGAAATAATGATAATGCTTTATTTGGCATTTTCAGAAGCTTTATCATTTATTTTTAAAATGCTATAAATGTTCAAATATTTAAGATGGCCCCTGATATATTCATCTCCTTAATTATGTGACATAGGGGACATTTTATTTGGGCATTTTGAATTTGTTTGGTTTTTCACAAACTTTGGAATATTTTGATTCAAATGAGAGTTTGGGGGTTTCTTTTAGTCCCCATTTCAAGTTGATGCAAAAATGAAATATGATGGACCACATGCTGTCCTAAGACAACTAGTAGGGATGTGACACTACTAATACCGACCAAAGTAATCAACAAAGACCCTTCCCATATAGGGGTAGAGTGGTCGCACACATATGGTTGGGATGGTCAGCAGACCTTAAATTTAATCTGCTTTAGAAAACACACACTCAACATGCTCCGATACACCACTTCTTTATCAAGTGGCTACCTAGCTCTTCATCATCTCCGTCGGGCATTAGTGTAATCTGATGGGTTTTCGAAAAGTCTTTGAAATCATTTCCTTTTCGACACCATGCATATTCCCGTCCCATCTTGTGTATCAACTACTTAGCATCCTAACTAGTTCCGACCTCCATAACTGTCATAGGAAGGTAGGGTCATGCACAATGCAAGTATCAACGAGGAGAGTAACAGATGCAACCCATAAAGGTGGTCACCATGATCATCATGATTCTGATGCAACAATATTAAGTCCTATATGACATGCAAAAAAGGTTTCCTAGACATGGTCAAAGGGCTGCTTGTCAGGCTCGGCAAAGTCTTCAAGGTTTTCACATGCTTCTCGTCCAAATCCGAGCACTTCATCAACTTTGTCATCTTCCGCCGGAAACAACCACAATAAGCAACACAACAAGCAGAAAATAAAACTGCACTATAGATAGGAAATACATTTTTTCTTGGACATCTCTCCTCATAAGAAAAATATATAAAATGGCTCTACCGGAGTTGGATCATTGGGGCTTTTTGAATGGTAATTGAAGGTATTAATGGTCTTATGAGAAGTCTACGGAAAATATTTTTATAAAAATGGGTGGATGTACCCAACAAATAGGGTGTGATTTTAGAAAAAATTTGGAAGTGGATTCACTGGATTTGGATTTGGGATGATTTCCCTAAGAATATCTTAAGTTGAACTAAATGGAAAATGTGGTTATTTAGTTGGTCCAGCAGAATATAGCATAGGAAAAATGTTATATATTGCTAGCAAGATTTGTGGAGTGTCTGGGAATTTGAAGCACCAAATTTGAAGCTACGATGGATGCCCTAGGGATTTTAGAAAGGGTTCTCTAATATCTCAAATTTGGATTTATATAACAACAATACAGAAAGGTGTGGTAGAAAAATATCAAAGTTGTATAAAATAACTATTGGGATTTTTAGAAGAATGTAGAAATTTGAATTAATCAATTTGGATGTCATATGAATAATGTATGGATTTTTGACTCTACTAGAAAAAGGAAAAGGGAAAAAGAGTTTACTAGAAGGCTTTACTATGCAACGGGCACATGATATCAACTGGGTCGGCCCAGTGGCTCGGCCTGGCAGGTGAGTTGCCACATCGAACATGCCCCTAGGGAAATACATCGTCCCTGCGAGAAGGCGTCCCATAGCTACAGACGTTTCCACTTAAACCCACCCGCCTGTGGCTTGGTTCTAGGCGACAGGCGGGCCCTGAGGGGTGACGGGGCGGCTTCATGTTCCCTCTGCTCATGCCCTACCAAGGGAGAGGGGCGACTCCCACCAGTGATTGCCGAAGCAATGGGCTATCCCCGCTAAAGCTCCAGTGATGGGTGAGCTCAGGAGGGCAAGGCGACCTTCCTGGCTAGCTCACGCCCGCCGGAGAGTGTTGGGGAGAGCAGGGGCCCGGCGGCAGTGGACACCAGCGAGTGGTGGCCATGGGACTAGCGCTCCTATCACCTGTAGGATGGAAGGGAATGAGGGGAGTATCCTTGCGATGCCGGAGTGCACTGGAGATGCTCAAAGGAGAGGGGGATCTCGGGGGAGCTTGGATTCAAGCGAGGCTAAGGCGGCTCCATGGCGGCCATGGGGGGAGGATCAGAGCTCTGGAGCTCAAATGGCTTGGCAAGGGAAGTCTCTAGGAGTTAGGGGAGCATTATTGGGCACGAGGGTGATCATGGGGAGGGATAGAAGAGAGGGGCGATGAGGTGAGGCTCGGGTGGCTGCCGAAGGGCCTCGGTAGCAAAGAGCACACATGCGAGAGCATCCTTGGAGCTTTGCTGCCATCGGGGAGAGGCTGTGAGGTCGAGGGGGGTTCCTGGCATGCTGGGGTGCTCAACCGGATCCGATCGTTAGCCACTTGGAACCAAACAATGTCTAGTGGCCTCAAGTATGGAAGGACTACATGTCCACCAAGTTTCAGATCATGGAGATAAGAGGGCAAGGTACTTGTACTACAAAGGTAAATTTACTGCTATAAGCTAGTTTCAGATGATCTGCACACATCTTCCTCATGAGCATGCCATCCTTGGGTTTGGTTTGATGTATTAACATGCAAATGATGTTGTTGCCAAGTTTGGGGGAAATCCTAAATATAGAATGGAAGTAGAGGGGGAAGTAAGGCTTGCCAATGTTGTCGAAACAGTGAAAAGGAGGGCTTTTAGCCACCAAATATTGCTCCCTGGACAGGAGAGACTTACTGGAGGTAGAATGGGGCTAGAAAATACTGTGGTAATAAGTTGGAGACAAGGGGAATCTCTTTGGGTCAACTTTCCTTATCCACAAGCTTATGGCTGAGGTGTTTGTGCTGTGTTTGGGCTAGGCAGAGGAATCGTATGGCCTTGAGATTTAACAGGGTTAAATGGTAAGTCCAGTTGTTCCGATTACAAGTTTTTAGCTCAAATGTGGAAAGTTCATAATACAAACTTGGTAAACCATAGAAATCAACAGAATCGTGTTTCCGTAGATCTAGTCATGCAAAACCACTCTCCTTGATGCACCACTTGGTTTAGTGA